>OZ023192.1:9160714-10539239 GCA_963995505.1 Hypericum androsaemum
GTCAAGTGTTAAAACTGAAACTTGCCTAGACGAAATGGGCCGAAATTCATGGCTCATTTCGGGCCCATTCTGGGTTTGCCCATGACTTTTCATGGCTGGCACTCCACCACTTCATGGCTGGCATTCCGTCACCTAACTCACCAACTCCACTCCACTACTCCATTACCTACTCCACTACCATCACTCATGCACTCCACTACCCATATTTTTAAGACCATTCACTCCATTAACTCCCTCTCTCTTTGGAGAAAAGGAAAGGGCTCATCATTGTAGGTGTTGGTAGAGAAAACTTGGTTCACCATTGTAGAGAGTTTGGAGAGTAAGTGTAGAGAGAAATTGAGAGAGCTTAAAGAGGAGGCTTGTAGAGAAGCTTGGAAGGAACTTGATGAAGGAGCTAGGAAGGAGCTCTTGAAGACTTATTGAGCTTTCTTAAACTCTATCTTTATGTTCATGTTTTATTTACTTTGTTCAATGGATAATTGTGTTATTTGATGAATTTGTGTGAGTAGTTGATTTGTGGGTTAGGTACCTTGATGGCATCTACTTAGCCTATGGTTTAGTGGGGTTAAAATGTTAAGGTTTGTAAACTAGTTAATGAGTTTAATGCTTAATCTTGTTTGATCACCTTGATTATAAACTCAATTAATTCTAATCGCCAGGAGGGGTTAGGATTAATAGACCATTTAACTAGTTAACTAGTTACCTTTTGAAGAGGGATCTCATTAGGTGGTTAGTTGTCCAAAGGGTGATAGTCATAATTGATAATTAGTTGAATTAGTTGGCTAATTAGTCGCGGAAGTGTAGTTAGTTCAACTAAGCTTAATTAATGATCGATTTAGACTAATTAATGGTGGGAGCGTTGATTAGTTGCTTTAGAAACACCCAGACCATAATACGAACTTAATAAACCCCATAAGCCATTTGGTTATCTAGGTGTCATGGGTACCAAGCCCACTATTTCCTTTATTGTTTAAATCTTCTTATAATTTAGTCGTTGTAGTAACGAACTTGTGTTTGGAATTGACATATCATTTACTTGTAGTCCTAAACTAGTAGTTGAGTCGTATTTGTGGCCTAGAACTTAGTCCTCGTGGGACGACAATCCCGTACTTACTCTTTATTGCAAAAGGGGCGTAAAAAGCCCTTCCTAACAAGATGCATTTAAGGTGTATAAAAGAGGAGTTAAAATATTTAAGCATCCTCATGCTAAAGGCATATGGGTGATTTATCTATCAAAGTTTGTGGAAAGATATAGAAAAACAAAGTTAGAACGTGCTAGAGAGCTAGTTGAGCACGCTATTGAAATGGTATGCTTCTTTACTCACGATCTCAACATTTTCATTCTTCACTCTTTACTTTATCACTAAGTTTTGTTCCTGCTCTCAACATTTTCATTACTCATGATCTCAACATTTTGTTTTGCAAGTAATTATGCAACTCAAACAGCTTTATTAAATTGGGAAGCACATGTTTGGAACTAACTGTTGGAACTTTTTTCTAATTCTAGTCGATGTGGCTTCCCTCCAATGCTTGTGAACAATCAACAACTCAAAAAGTAAATAACTACCATTAGCCTAGAATGCAGTAAGTGGATGCTTACTTGAATCTTCTTGTTAGTGTTTTCTTAGTTCTGGTGCTACTTGTTGCCTAAACTAGATATATGTCAAAAATTGTTTGGGAACTTGATTAAATCGTGCAAAAATTCTGAGTTGGTTATGCTTCATTGTCGACTAGTGCATCATATTTAGAATTGCAACAAAGGCTGACTCTGGAGTTTCTTTTTCAACGATGAACAGGCTCCTGCTGATGCTATCAACCCATTTTATCTTCAATTCGCAAAGCTGGAGGAGGGTTATGGCTTGGCAAAATGAGCTATGTTGGTCTATGATCGTGCAACCAAGGCTGTTCCAAATAATGAGAAATTGGCCATATATGAGAGACATGTATTGCCTGTGCAATAGAGATTTTTGTTGTTCCCTGTACGAGGAAAATATATGAGTAAGAAATATAGTCGGGACTTCCTGACAAAGATGTAAAGACGATGGGCTTGAAGTATGCTGAGTTAGAGAAGACCCTTGGTGAAATTGATCGTTCGCGTGCCATATACACATTTGTAGCTCAGTTTGCTGACCGTTGTTCTGATCCTCGTTTCTGGAATAAATGGCATGAATTTGAGGTGCAGCACGGAAATGAAGACACTTTCAGGGAAATGCTACGGATGAAACATAGTGTTTCAGCAAGCTATAGCCAGGTATCCTCCACGTGTCTTCTTTATTTTCCTAAAGAGGCAAAAGCTAGAGTCTGCGAAGTAAGGGTCGGTACCAGATATCCTGTTTTGTAACATTGAAGCTAGAATTCATGTATATTATTGCGAAATTCATGCAATTTGTTGCGTTCTAACATTGAGGCAGAGAATACCTCGACTAGGTTTCTGCTCTCTTTTGTAGTCTTTCGAATCTCTGTTTCTTTGGGGAATTGAATTGACCCTCGAGAGAAGGATAGTGAGTTATGTGTTGTTGAATCTAATCGTGGGAATTTGAATTGAATCCGAACTCGCTTATTTTTTTTTGTCCATAAAGAAACATATGTTTCTCTCCCTTTTCGTCTCATTTTTCATACCAAGAAATAACTGATGATATATATGGGGACTTTATCATCTAATGTTTAGGTTGGATATGTTGAATTATAATGTTTTAGTGAGATTAATATTTTTTTCAATAACATAGGAGATAGGATGAACCGTTGGTCAGAACTAGTATCGATTGTACACAGACGATAGTTAAGAGTTGATGGCTTCCGTGATCTACTTTTAAACCAGTAGCAGTAATTATAATTAGGATCTCACTAGAGAACAACTAAAAATCACACTTGTCGGTTACACTATCTATCAATTTTGTTGGTTATTATGGCCATGTTTGGCAAAACTCAACTAGCAGATAACAGATTCAATTTAGTAGATCATATATTTTTTGTTAAATTAATTATTAATTTATAAATTAAACTTAAATAAAATAATCTAAATTATTTATTTAAATTACAGTAGTAATAATTTAATATATTACATATTTATATTCTAAATAAATATTTTGATAAAGGACAAATGGTTAACTTATTGAATATATTAATTTCTTACCTTTAGTTGGATATAAGAATAAAAATAACAAAACCATGTCAATATTTATTTCAATATGTTAAAATTATCATTTATTCTAAGTCTTATAGTTAACTAATTCAAAACTATATTTTTATAATTTCGTGCAGAATAAGTATCATAATATTAAATAGTATTTTTTTGGGTAAATTAATTATTAGTTTTTAAATTAAACTTAAATAAAACAATCTAAATTATTTATTTAAATTAAAATAATAATAATTTAATATTACTTATTTTGTAAATTGATGTCTCAATGAGTGAAGAACTTAGTTATTTACTATATTTATGAAAAAATTTTAAGAGATATTAATTTTGTAATTTTTTGAAATATTGTTTTATATAGTATAGTTAACATCAAAAACTTTTGATCAAACATATAATATACAACTATCTAGTAAAGATTCATATTCATTGAAAGTAGAATAAAATAAAAATATAATGTAATTTCATATATAGCAAATAATTTTATTTTTATTTAAAAACATATGCATACTTCAAAAATATTAGAAATGAGAAATAATTATTTGTTAATTTTGTATTTATTCTTTTTGATATTTTTAAAATAATTATTACAACTTTTTTATCCGATAGTAATATTGAGAATTTTATCTCCAAAAATATTTTTATGTTCAATTCGATGACTTTTGCAATAAAAATAGATATCATTAATTTGATATATATTAGAAACAAATTAATTTGAAATTCTTATCTTTAGAAAAAATAAATTTACTAAAAAAATCAACCAAAACTATAGAAAAAATAAAGAAAAAAGAATAACTATCTTATCTTCTATCTACTAGTAGATTGGAATAACTACCCAATCTACTATTTTACCAAACAGGTATATTATATTTTTTACTCCTAATCTTTTATCTACTCCTAAATTGGTTCCCAAATACACCCTATATCCATATTGATCATGGGTAAGTTACCAATCGATGTGGACATGCCACATCATAACCATTGGGTGGTTTTTTCTTCACGTCTCTTGGGAGGGGTAGTTACTGGCCTGATAAAAAAGAATAGATGGCCCAAAGGCTTTGCGGCATGACGTGCAAGTAAAGGAGACAGAGACAAAAAGTATCCCTACACACAGAAAATGACGAAGCCAAGAAACCATGCATAAGGACTTGGCCTTGCAGATTCTCTCAATTCGACTCCGAGATATTTAATTAGTAGAAATTATTCTTGGCTTCGTTAGTCCGTAAGTAAGAATTGACCAGTGATAAAAACCTAGTTAAGATCCACGAGAACTACGCTTCAACAAGTAAATATGTTTACCGTTTAATGAATTTCGTTTCAGTGAATTCAATTCAAGGTTTTGATTATTTGTTGATGAACTATCATAATAAAACCTTCATTGGTATCAGAGTCAGTTGGGTTTTTGTACTGGTTGATAATTGTATTTTGAAAACAAAAACGTTTGAGTAATTTTTGGGTTCAAAAATCAGATTCTGTGAAACTGTTCTTCAGATTATAGTTTCTGTTGTCCTTACGCTGATAATTGGGAAATGTTTAGTGATTGTACTGAAGTTATTGAATTCTGTACGTTTTACATGATTTTGTCATTGCTTGAACTCCCAGTAACTTGTGGGTAAATTGAAAGTAATCCACCCTGAATCCATAATGAACCTTGTCTTTATTTGTAAATGCGGAGAAACACTGGGACTAATTTGTAATTTTTCCACCTAAATTCCCAAATGGGAATGAAACTTAATTTTGAAAACTGGGGATTTCTTCCCCAAATCAAATTCATGTAACGAACTAGATATGAAGAGGAGAATTTTTAGAGGAAGGGGGAAAAGAAAGAGAAGAGACGGGGAGACAGAAAGAAGGAGAGGGAGAGAGAGAAAGAAGGAAGGGGATTGGGTAAGTAGAGTTTGGATTAATCATAGGATACCCATTACATGACTTGACCCGCTAATTATATAACCATCTTGGAGGTGATGACAAGCCAGCCCATCACACAGCCCACGTTCCACGTGCACATGCACATTTTTGGGAATCCAATAACAGACAATGAGTGGCCCATAACTACAGGACATGACCACGACTCAACGAGAATAACCAACAAGGATAACAACTCACTACCATACCACTAAGGTCGTGACAACCGACCCTGTTACTGAATTCTTGTCCCAAGAATTCGTAACTCAAAACACTTGCATTCAGAGCTTCAACTAGCGGAAATTGGGACTTGATGGCATTGTAATCTGTTGTTTGTCAGAGTTGGTGTACTTGATTAGGATCACTTCAGTCGAGGCAAGTGTTGGACACTTTCTCCGTAAGACGAGATTGCCCCGTATATTTTAGTGCGGTACGGGCTTCGGCAATCGTCCCCAAGATACAACGACTGTTTAGGGCATTTCCAAGAACGTTGCACACGTATCTCGAAACTTTCGGGCGAACCCTTATATACCCAGAACTTTCGGGACTCTTTTCTAGATGAAGAACGAGGGAAGAGGAGAAGACAACAATGCTAGAAGGTGCATGTGCTGCTGGGATGAGTATTCTGGCAGGGGGACAGGCCTATTTATAGGCTGGAGGAGGCAGGGAGGCAGCCACCCCGAAGGGACGCGTCCGCTCGGCCAACAGGCTGACTGGCTGCGCTCGTGGCCCTTCGGTGGCTTCTGGATCCTTCCAGGCGCGCCAGGCAAAATACTTAAGGCTCCTCCAGCTCCTCGCGATGATGCGCACGTGCGAAGTGCCAAGTGCGCCACAAAGCGCCCATTGCGACCTGCGTCCAATGCGCCATGCGCACGGGCACGTGCGCGTGCGCGTGCTCGTGCTCGTGCTCGTGCTCGTGCTCGTGCTCGTGCTCGTGCTCGTGCTCGTGCTCGTGCTCGTGCTCGTGCTCGTGCTCGTGCTCGTGCTCGGACGGTGCTTCGCACCGTCCTCGCAGGCAGCTAGCGGTGGGTCAGCCTTTTGGGTAGCCAATCAAGTTGATAGGCAAGGAGGGAAATTCCTTATAAACAAGGAAATCCTCCTTGCTCTATTCAATGTGGGATTGCACTTTCCCATTTCCCTTTGGGCCTCGATTTTGGGCCTTACCTCCATTTTGGGCTTTACCATTTGTGGGCTTGCATTGAATTTTCATTCAAAACCTAACAATCCCCCACATGAATGATGATTAATGCATGTAGACTCTAATCGAAAGTTCTGACATGTTATTATTGCATCGAGACAGGTAGCTTGCGGCTTTGAACCTTCTCTAGTAATATGTTATCGGATTTACTCGCTGCTCGGTGAACATGATGTCTTGAACCGTCAGCTTTTGGTGTAAACCAAGACAATAACATTTACACAATAATAACCCTAGTATATTTAGGTTCTCACGTTGTGTCCGTTTTGGCCATGGACCGTATCTTGGATTCATAAGTGTTTTTCCCATTTGAAGCGGCCTCACTTCACACTTACATAGGTGATCTCCTATCAGGAGTATCCTGCCATACTCTACCTTAATCAAGGTATAGGAATCATTAAAAGCGTAATGCTTATCCTTACCACACCTCTGCAGGTTATTACCTGGGCAGCTTCTGAGAATGAGATAGGTTCCAGGTGATTCACTGAACCCTCCATAACTTAGTTGTCTCATTGAACCAAGTTTGTGGGATCTCCACTCATCATGGTTGAGTTACCGCTATGGACGTTCTTTATTGTGTGGATTTTAATCCCATTCCCCTTACTGCGTTGTACATTTGATCTCTATTGATTCCTTTCGTAAAAGGATCAGCTAAGTTGTCCTTGGACTTGACATAGTTAATGGTGATCACCCCACTAGAGATCAACTGTCTAACGGTATTGTGTCTCCGACGGATATGTCGAGACTTTCCGTTGTACAACGTACTTTGTGCTCTCCCGATTGCAGACATGCTATCACAGTGTATCAATACGGGAGGCACTGGTTTACTCCAGCACGGAATATCCTCTAGGAAGTTTCTGAGCCATTCAGCTTCTTCCCCAGCTTTATCTAGCGCTATAAACTCCGACTCCATGGTGGATCGAGCTATGCACGTTTGTTTAGAGGACTTCCAAGACACAGCTCCTCCTCCTATGGTGAATACGTATCCACTCATAGATTTGGAGTCCTTAGTGTCCGATATCCAATTTGCGTCACTGTATCCTTCTAATACAGCTGGATATTTAGCATAATGTATGCCATGGTTTATGGTATGTTTTAAATACCGTAAAACCCTTTCTAGAGCTAGCCAGTGATCCTTTCCTGGATTACTTGTGAATCTACTAAGTTTACTAACCGAGTACGCAATATCGGGACGAGTGCAGTTTGTTAAATACATCAAGCTCCCGATAATTTGCGCATACTTCAGTTGCGATACTGGGTCCCCTCGATTCTTGGCTAAGTGTAGATTCAAATCTACTGGAGTCTTAACCGGAGGTTTGTCGAAAGCTTCAAACTTCTTGAGCACGTTTTCCACGTAGTGGGATTGTGTCAAGATAATTTCGTCAGCTTTCCTAGAAATTTTTATTCCTAGTATGACGTCTGCCAGACCCATATCTTTCATGTCAAAGTGGCTCTTTAACATGTTCTTAGTTTTCACAATAACCTCTTTATTGCTTCCCATAATTAGTAAGTCATCTACATAGAGACATACAATTACGTAAGCTTCAGGTGTGCCCTTAATGTAAACACATTTATCGCACTCATTGATCTTAAATCCATTTGACAGCATTGTTCCGTCAAATTTCTCGTGCCACTGTTTCGGCGCTTGTTTTAGCCCGTATAGTGACTTGACTAGTCGACACACTTTATGCTCTTGTCCGGGAGCCACAAACCCTTCAGGTTGCTCCATGTATATCTCCTCTTCCAGTTCTCCATTTAGGAAAGCTATTTTTACGTCCATTTGATGGATCTCAAGGTTATAGAGTGCTGCAATAGCTATGAGTACTCTAATCGATGTGATTCTTGTGACAGGCAAATACGTGTCAAAGAAATCATATCCCTCCTTCTGCTTGAACCCCTTAGCTACCAATCGAGCTTTGTACTTATTGATTGATCCATCAGCTTTGTATTTCCTTTTTAGGATCCACCTGCATCCCAAAGGTTTGCAGCCCGGTGGGAGATCCACGATTTCCCACGTGTGGTTTTGCATAATGGATTCTATCTCACTATTGATAGCTTCCTTCCAGAGAGGAGCATCTGGACTGGACAATGCCTCTTGGATTGTCCTGGGCTCATCTTCTAACGCATAGGTTAGATAGTCCGGACCGAAAGATTTGGCCACCTTCGTCCGTTTACTACGTCTAGGTTCATCATCTTCCTGATTTGACCCTTGCGTAGTCTCGTGAGTCCTTTTCTTTGGACTTGCTTCCTTTCTTTCCTTATTAGGAAAGCTTTCTTCAAAAACGTTGCGTTCCTTGATTCTATGACCATTCCCGTGTTTATCTCAGGGTTTTCAGATTTATGCACCAAGAATCGATAAGCACTGCTATTTTGCGCATATCCGATAAAGATGCAATCAATGGTCTTGGGTCCTATGCGCACCTGCTTAGGCTTAGGTACTTCGACCTTTGCTAGGCACCCCCACACTTTAAGGTAACCGTAGGAAGGCTTCCTTCCTTTCCATAGTTCATATGGGGTTTTATCCCTTTTCTTGTGTGGCAATTTGTTTAGAATGTGGTTAGCTGAGAGCACAGCTTCCCCCCACATGTTCTGGGGTAAGCCCGAGCTAATCAACATAGCGTTCATCATCTCCTTAAGAGTTCGATTTTTGCGTTCAGCTACGCCATTCGATTGAGGTGAGTATTGTGCAGTCGTCTGATGAATAATGCCATGTTCTTGACAGAGTTCCTCAAACAGAGCTACATATTCTCCTCCTCGATCACTTCGGATCATTTTGATTTTCACGCTGAGTTGATTTTCAACCTCATTCTTATATCTCTTAAAAGCATCAAGAGCTTCGTCTTTGCCCTTTAGGAGATATACGTAACAGTATCTCGTGCAATCATCGACAAATGTGATGAAGTATTTCTTCCCGCCTTTAGTTTGCACGTGTTTCATATCGCAAGTGTCCGTATGAATTAATTCTAAAGGCGTAGTACTTCTTTCCACTGAATGGAAAGGTGCTTTGGTCATTTTAGCCTCCACACATACTTCACATTTATCGGACGGGTTGAACTCTAGATTCGGTAATAAATTTAAACTTACTAACTTTCTTAGCGAGTTTAGATTTACGTGTCCTAATCTACCATGCCATAAATTAGAACACTCGGCCAAATAAGAAGAAGCATTAACTTTATTTTCACCGTTAAAGGTGCGATGTACAGTTATTACATTCATCTTAAAGAGCCCCCTCTCTAGATAACCCTTTCCTATGAATTGACCCGCTTTGGTCAGTACAAACTTATCAGCCTCAAATACAAGCTTAAGACCGGCTTTGCTTAACAGTGAGCCAGAGACTAAGTTCTTGCGGATGTCCGGGACATGCAGCATATCCTTGAGGGTCAGCTCCTTTCCTGAGGTCAGCTTCAGGACCACCTTTCCCAGACCAACGATCTTGGACGTTGCGGAGTTTCCCATGAATAGCTTTCGGCCGGTGATCGGGATATAGTTCGAGAACATCTCCTTGTCCGAGCAGACGTGGCGGGTAGCTCCAGTGTCCACGAACCACTCTCTCGGATTGTCCACCAGGTTGGCTTCAAACACTACGGCTGACAGATCCATCTGGGATAAGTCTTCAGCCAGGTTAGCCCTTCCTTGGTCGTCCTTCTTCGGCTGGCGACAGTCCTTAGCCATATGTCCGGGTTTCCCGCAGTTGTAGCAGTCGCCCTTAATCTTTTTCTTCTTGGGCTTTTGCTCCTTCTGCTTATCCTCGGACTTCTTCCTCTTCTTGCCACTTTTTCCCTCAGCGAGGTGCACGGTGGTCTCAGAGTTGGCCTTGCCTTGCTTGACTTCGGATTTTCGGTTGTCTTCCTCTATCCTTAGTCTCGCTATCAGGTCTTCTAGGCCCATGTCCTTCCTCTTGTGCTTGAGGTAGCTCTTGAAATCCTTCCACAGTGGGGGGAGCTTCTCGATCATCGCAGCTACTTGGAAGGACTCGCTGAGTTGCATCCCTTCAGCTTGGATCTCGTGAAGGATCAGCTGCAACTCTTGCACTTGGTTGATGACCTTCTTGGAGTCCACCATCTTGAAGTCGAGGAATCGTCCGACGATGAATTTCTTCGTCCCGGCATCCTCCGTTTTATACTTCTTCTCGAGTGAACTCCACAGCTCCTTAGCGGTCTTAGCTTCCGCGTAGACATTGTAGAGCGTGTCGTCTAGTCCATTCAGGACGTAGTTCCGGCATAGGAAGTCGTTGTGACTCCATGCATCGAGGGAGTTGATCTTCTGTTGATCTGCCTCATTTTCCGCTACCTTCGGAGCCTCTTCCTTCAGGAATCGGACCAGGTTGAGCGTCGTCAGGTAGAACAACATCTTCTGTTGCCACCTCTTGAATTCGGTACCGTTGAACTTGGCCGGCCTTTCGGCGTGGGCAGTTCCCGGGACCGCTGGCACTGGTGCTGAGCTTGTTGATGCCATCTTCAAGTACATAATCTCGTCTTACGATTGTTGTTTGTCGGAGTTGGTGTACTTGATTAGGATCACTTCAGTCAAGGCAAGTGTTGGACACTTTCTCCGTAAGACGAGATTGCCCCGTATATTTCAGTGCGGTACGGGCTTCGGCAATCGTCCCCAAGATACAACGACTGTTTAGGGCATTTCCAAGAATGTTGCACACGTATCTCGAAACTTTCGGGCGAACCCTTATATACCCAGAACTTTCGGGACTCTTTTCTAGATGAAGAACGAGGGAAGAGGAGAAGACAACAATGCTAGAAGGTACATGTGCTGCTGGGATGAGTATTCTGGCAGGGGGACAGGCCTATTTATAGGCTGGAGGAGGCAGGGAGGCAGCCACCCCGAAGGGACGCGTCCGCTCGGCCAACAGGCTGACTGGCTGCGCTCGTGGCCCTTTGGTGGCTTCTGGATCCTTCCAGGCGTGCCAGGCTGCGCTCGCGCCCTTTCACGGGAGATCTCGCACTCCTTCGGCCTTCTGGAAGCCTCCTGGACGTTCCAGTCCGTCGTGCCTCTTCGGCGGCCAACCTGAAGGCGCTCGCAGCTCCTCGTCGCCTAGGTAGCTGCGCAGCTGCCTCCGGCACGTGCGAAGTGCCAAGTGCGCGTGCGCGTGCGCGTGCTCGTGCTCGTGCTCGGACGGTGCGAAAGCACCGTCCTCGCAGGCAGCTAGCGGTGGGTCAGCCTTTTGGGTAGCCTATCAAGTTGATAGGCAAGGAGGGAAATTTCTTATAAACAAGGAAATCCTCCTTGCTCTATTCAATGTGGGATTGCACTTTCCCATTTCCCTTTGGGCCTCCATTTTGGGCCTTACCATTTGTGGGCTTGCATTGAATTTTCATTCAAAACCCAACATAATCCTCCCACGTGGAATCATCGGTGTGCAAATTTGCCCACTTAATAAGTACTTGAACTACTGCTCGATTATTATGCTTCACAAGTCTTCGATGAAGGATAGCATCATGTTCTGATTTTGGCAGACCTTCTTCGTTGCTTAGAGGTAGGGTACTGACCACTACGGCCACTTCTCCGACCCGTCGCTTGAGCAACGACACATGGAACACCGGGTGGACTGAACATGTAGATGGCAAGTCGAGCTTGTAAGCCATGGGTCCCACCTTTTCCATCACATGATACAGACCGAAATACTTGGCCGCCAATTTAATACATGATCGAACCGCCAAGGACAATTGTTTGTAAGGCTGTAGTTTCAAAGATACTTCATCCCCAACAGCAAACTCCCTTCACTTCGCCCTTTATCCGCTTGCTTCTTCATCCTGTTTTGAGTCTATTCATCCTGTTTTGAGTCTGTTGCAGCGAGTCAGATAGGATGCGAATCATCTGAGCATGCTTGGTGGTAAAGTCAGCTACAACAGCAACCGATGGTTGCTCCTCTCGTAAGCCAGGAATGGGAGGCGGGCTATACCCGCAAACAGCTTCAAATGGAGACCTCTTGACAGTGGAGTGATATGCGCTATTGTACCATAACTCGGCGAGAGACAACTACTTAGACCACGCCCCAGGCCGCTGAAAACACATGACACGGAGGTAGTGTTCAAGGTATTGGTTCAGTCGTTCTGTCTGCCCATCCGATTGAGGATGATAGGCAGAGCTTAGTCGTAGAGTGGTACCAAAGGAACGAAACAGTTCCTTCCAAACATTGCTAGTAAAGATTTTATCCCGGTTCGCTTTTACTTTCTTTTTTTTTTACCTAACGAACCAGATTTTTCTGGGTCAAAATCCCGAGCCAACTGTATGGTCTGACCAGAATTCATCCGGTTCGTAAGACACAGTAATTGGTCAGATTCACTGATCGGACCATGTTTTTTAAAAAACCTTGGCGAGACCTGCTATTAGTTACGTCAATTTTGTAAGGTTTTCAAATATGACCCAGAGTTTGGGCCGAATCTTGGGTCGACCGGTCCGACTAGTTGAACCACCAGTCGGACCAGATTTTTTAAACACCATTTTAAAATAATATATATGTATAATTGTACACGTAATCACATATACACCTCAAAAAATCATCAAATACATGATGAAAACTACAGAGATTGATAAAGTTTTCTCGATTTTAATTTTTTTGGTCTCTTTCCTTTTTTATTTGTGCGAAATTTTTGACCAAATCAAGTGGACCAACTCATTTTTTTGGTTTTTTCAAAAAAAAGCATGATTTTTGGTTCAACCTTACCAACCGGAAAATACGGACCCGAAATTTCAGACGAATTGCCCGGTCCGACTGAATTTTGGGCGATTCGTAAGGTTAACGTTTTTGGGCCAATTCTGGTACGCTCCTTGTACCATCGAACCGCCGGTCGGACTGCATATTTGAAAACCCTGCAATTTTGACTATTTAACTATAAAAACTTATTCGTAAAAAACTGTAAAAGAAAAACTCTAATAAAAATATAAAATCCCTCCTTTTCTTGTGTCCATCTTCTAAAACGCTTATAAAAAAACCCCTCGTCCTCCCAATCCTCCTGGGAGAAAAAAACAAAAAAAAAAACTCGGGTCATTAGAGAGTGGGAGAAAAAGAGCTCGAGCGGCAATGGGGGATTCGCCGGTAAAGACGATCTCGAGGTTGGCCCAGTGGAGGATCGACAGCTCGTGCCCCTTCAGTGACAAGAAGGACTCAGATCCTTTCAAGCTCGGCATCTGGACCTGGTCAGTGAATATATTCAAACTTTAGGGATTTCGGTGTTTGAATAATCAGAGATTAAAAAAGAAATTGTTTTAATATTTTTCTTAATCGGGAACAGGCACTTGTCCGTGCAGCAGAACGTCAGGCCCTGGTCCTTCGATCACAACGTCCATCTTTCCATTCGCCTGTACCCGAAACCCTCCGAGGAACCGCCACCCCTCGCCCGCTTTTTCCTTCGTGTCTCCGCTCCTCTCTCCATCAGCTGTATTTCTTCTCCAGGTTGCTCTTTTTCTCTACGTGCTTTCCTTATGTTGTAGGAATGTTTAGTCTCTTCCCTTCCCTAGAGGAATCAACATGTCAAATGGTTTCTTAGTGATGTTGTGTTAGTCTGTTAGTCGAGCCTGTTTAGAGCGGGTGAATATTGGCACGGATTGATATATATCAAATTTATGGTGAATGTTGCGCCCTGTTCTGTTCAATAGCAGGTCGGTTATCGAATTTCTATCTTGTATTTCCCTTTTTAGGCAGCTGATTTTGGTGTGTTTATTTTGTATGATATATACGGTTGCTCGTGGACTAAGTTTGGAGCCGGTTCATGCGAACTAGAATAGAATCTTTAACAACACTTGAGGTTTTCCCTTCTTTACAGTTCATGAGAAAATTCTGCGGACAAGTGAGGACTTTGAGTGGCGTGTCGAGTTCAATTGCCGACGCGGGTTGACCATCGAAGTCGAGTTTCTTGACCTTAAGATCTGTCCTATCAATGTGAGCTCCCCTCCTCTGAAATTTTACTTACAAGTTTGTTGATTGCGTGAACTGAGGAATTGGTGTGGGAGTCATTATGTTGTTTAGTTCTTTGCAAAGTTTAACTTTTTTGGGTTTCCTTGTGAAATTATAGGGTGGGGATACCAGTTCCATATGGTCTAGTATAATGCAGTCTGTCTCTTCCCAAAGCACGATTTGTTGTCTCTCCCGTATATTGGATGAGTCCATCCCTGCCGACGTCACTATCAACTTAGCCGATGGCACTCTAAGAGCTCACAAGGATATTCTGTCTGCATGTTCGCCTGTTTTCCAAGCCATGTTCCATCACAACCTCAAGGAAAAGGAGTCTTTGGTGATCAACATCGAGGACATGTCTCACGAGTCTTGCTCCGCTCTCCTTGGCTATCTTTATGGAACTATAAAACAAGAAGATTTCTTGAAACATCGACTAGCTCTTGCAGTAACAGCCAACAAATACGACATTTCGGATCTTCAAGATGCTTGTGAAGAAAGTCTGTTGGAGGATATTAATTATGGGAATGTCCTACATAGGGTGCAGGTGGCTTGGCTTTGCCAACTGAAAAAGTTGAAGAAAGAATGTTTCAGATACTTGTTCGACTTTGGAAAAGTCTATGATGATAGAGATGAGATGAACAACTTATTCGAGCAAGCCGACCGACAACTCATGCTTGAAATGTTCCAGGAGACACTCGACCTGCAAATTAGGTTATTCAAAAATTGATTCTTTGTATAATCACTGGGGTTTGAATTTCCCTATAAGTAACTCATTGATGCCTGTAATTGTTTGAATTTCTTTCTCGTATGGTCATCATGTAAGATTAGCATCTGGGTTTGGCGAGTGGCAATCTAATTATCTTTTTGCATCATCCTTTACTTATTTATTTCCGAAATTCTCAGTATGAGTTGGGCCAAGCACATAATTTAAACAATTTGTATGACCAGAACTGCACTTCCGATCCCTTAAAAAAGAACTCCCGAGCACTAAGTAATTATTTTTCGATGTAAGAGAGAAAAAAATCATGTTGTAGACCAATGACTGCAATTTTCTACCCAGATTAAACTGAACTCAATAATTGTTCTATCTGGCTCGAAGCAACTGTTAAATATCCCAACTATTCCGGAGGCAATATTGACGAGTGCTACCAGTTTCGCTAGCCGCCGCTCAACTTCTTCTCCTCCATTGCGGGGGAGTAACAAACCACCATGCCACGTCCACATTCCTATCCATGACTTGCGGTTTGGATCCTTTGATTGTAACGAGTGGCAGCTGGCACATACTCACGACTCCGACAAGTTTGTAGTTGGTTAAACGTGGATACTGTAACGTAGCTAGTTAGCTACTGATTTTGTTAGAACTTTTAGTGTATATATGTAAAAAAACAGATGTGAATATTAAATGAGAATCTCAGATTATTTCTCCGATTTCAAATCTTCTCAGCAACATCAAATTATCAATCACATTATGAGCCAACAAACCCTGACTGCAGATTTAAAAGCCAAGTTCAAAGACAATTCTACTCAGCGCTGATTGCAAACTTAAGTTATCGTAATTCTATCTAGGTCAAAGCAATATTAAATTATCAAACAACTCTGATTGCAAAATTAAGAGATCGTAGTTCTACCTAAATCGAAACAATATCAAATTAGCAATCGACAGTGACTGCAGATTTAAGAGCCGAATTTACTCGCAATTCTATCCCGCTCGAACAAATATGAAATTATGGATCGACTCTTGATTGCAGACATAAGAGCACAGGCAGAGGACAATTTGCTAGCGCACTAATATAATTAAGAATACCTCCATAATGTTAGTGAACAATTTGCGACAGAGTGTTTTTCCCATTCCTCTTTTTAATTAGTGTACCAAACTATTCCCTGCTTCCAATTCAACAAAAAAAAAAAGAGGAACTCATAATTATGCACCGGACCATACAAAAAAGCAGGAGATAGAAAGGGAGAAGACAAGGAAAAGACAAGAAATGTGTATATGTATTGATGATTTCTTTATAATAAATTAGCATACTATAATCAATAAATTAATTAATGGAACAAATTCATTAATAATATAAATATACTTATCTCTCGAAGCGTGAATAATCCGGGATCGCAACAGAGTCTTGTCACTGGTCGGTTCTTACTTACGATCAATTAAAGTAAGAACAATTTTCACGACTTTATCTGCCTCGGAGTCGAATCGAGAACTCAGGGATCAAAATATAATTTTTCCCTTCCTTGTATGTGTGTGTGTCTGCGACATGGACCATCCATAAAAAACTCAAGGGATATATGGGGTTTTTTTTCTGAATGGTGTTACTATTCACCCTTTTTTGTGAAAAAAGCGTCCGATTTGAAAGTATTGCGGGGACGGTGTCCACGTGGCACGGACGCCGAAAAAAGTCGGATCTTGGACCAAGATCCGACTTTTTTTGTCGGATGACCAAGATCCGACTTTTTTAGTCGGATGATATATCCGACTAAAAACGTCGGATCTTGGTCCAAGATCCGACCATTTTTCTCGGATGATATATCCGACTAAAAAAGTCGGATCTTGGTCTGACCGTTGTCGGATGACCAAGATCCGACTTTTTTTGTCGGATCTTGGTCCGGTATAACAAGATCCAACAAAAAAAGTCAGATTTCGGTCCATATAAACACCAAAATCCGACTTTTTCCGTCGCTCACACTCCCGTCCCCGATATCGCCTTCCCGTCTGTCCCGCTCGCTCGCCTCGCCGCTCCCTGCTCGCCGCTCCCCGCTCCCGCTCCCGCTCCCGCTCCCCGCCCCCGCTCCCCGCCCCCGCCCCCGCTCCCCGCTCCGACCCCCCACCCCCGCTCCCCGCCCCCGCTCCCCGCTCCCCGCCCCCGCCCCCGCTCCCCGCCCCCGCCCCCCACCCCCGCCCCCCGCTCCCCGCTCGCCGGCCCCGCTCCCCGCTCCTTGCCCCCGCTCCCCGCTCCCCGCCCCCGCCCCCCGCCCCCCGCCCCCGCCCCCCGCCCCCGCTCCCCGCTCCCCGCTCGCCCGCTCGCCCGCTCGCCCGCCTCTCGGTCCGGCCCCCGACGTCGTATTAGGTAAATTTTTTAATTAGTTAATTTTTTAATTAGTTAATTGTGAATGTTAGTTAATTGGTTAATTGTTGTTGTTAGTTAATTGGTTAATTGTTGATATTTTTTATTTTTGAGGGATGTTAATTGTTGATGTTGGTTAATTGTAATTTGTAGATAATTGGTTAAAAAAAATTTGCTCCGAATGGTGCGACCAAAATTTCGGTCTGACCAGTTTGGCCAAAAAATTGATCAGACCAAATTGACCGAAAAATGGTCCGACCGGTTTGACCGAAAAATGGTCCGACCGGTTTGACCGAAAGATGGTCCGACCGGTTTGACCGAAAGATGGTCCGGCCGGCCAGTTTGACCAAAATAAGGTCCGAGTGGTTTGACCGTTAAACAATGTGACCGTAATATGGTGTGTATCAACGCTATTTTAATTAATTTTTTGATTAATGTTCTAATTGTTCAATGTTTAAGATTGTTGGATTTGCTAAGTTTGTTAATATATTGGTATATAATGTTCTAATATGTCTATTGTGTTGTTTAGATATGGATGCACAGCCATACGGGCATCTTCTAGGGAATGGAGGACCCTTAGATACGTCGGTATTAGTGCACCAGGATGTGCACCGTTCTCAGGACGTGTGGAACCGTGAGGTTCGTGAAGGGATTAATGATAATCAGGACACATTGTTGAAGATACACCGACAGAAATGGACGGTGTCTCATGTGCAGAACGAGGCCTTTATAGCCTATATGAAGGAGGCAGGTTTCTGGGATGTGTGGTGTATTGGCTGGGTCGTTCTCGAAACAGCATTTGTTACAGCCTTGGTGGAGCGGTGGCGGCCGGAGACCCATACGTTCCATATGCCTGTGGGTGAGATGACAGTTACTCTTCAGGACATTGCTGTGTTGTTCGGGCTTCCTATCGATGGTCACCCAGTAACAGGGTTGCAGACACCTCCTGATTGGCACGAGTTCTGCGTACGCCTATTTGGCAGTGACCCGGTAGATACCCCTGGAATGGTTTGGAAAAACCAAATTGCCCTTAAATGGTTCGAGGACCATTTTGACCCTGCTACTATCCCAATTGATGCTGGTGATGAGGTCGTAAAACGATATGTTCGAGCGAACATATTGCGACTTATCGGATGCATTCTTTTTCCCGAGTCTAGTGATGCCAGGGTGAACACATACTGGTTGCCACTTCTAGAGAATGTAGAGGCAATTGGTTCTTACAGCTGGGGTAGTGCGTGTTTGTCACACACGTACAGCCATTTATGTAGAGCCACAAGCTCGACACGTTCACTTATTGCCGGGGCGATGACGCTAATATGTATGTGGGCTTGGGAACGGATCATCCCAAATCGTCCAGTTTTGTTAAATCCGGCAGTGCAACAACCTGGGCAAGTACTGGGCATCAGGTACAAATTATTACTTAATGCGCTGTAGCCGTTGATTAATCTTATAGAATTGACGTGATATTTTTATGTCACTGTGCAGGTGGAGTGGAAAATTTAACAGAGCGGCCAGCAAAAAAATAACAACCGTATCTGTTTACAGACGCAGGTTGGATGAGCTTAGAGAATCAGATGTAAGTAATTTGTTTATTAAATTTTAATGAATAGTTTTGACTTAAATCATACTGTGTTGCATACATATAACCATGACCATTTGGACGAGCTACGACTATGTGCATTTGTTACAGGTTGTATGGATGCCGTATAACGACGAGATTCTTAGCAATCTCCCGACAATATGCCATCGTGATTGTGGCTTATGGTTGGCACGAGTCCCGTTGATATACTTTTTACATGTGGAGTGGCATTATCCTGATCGGGTGTTACGACAGTTCGGATTACTCCAGGGTATTCCGGCTAGCCCTGAGATCGATGAGGCGACACATAGTGCGGTGGATGGTCGGGGTCAGGCTGGCCAAAATTGGAATGCTATTTACGAAGGCCATGTGAAGATCTGGGTGGAATTTTGGACAAGATATGTGTATCACGGAGTACCTACATCGCCGTATATCCATTATCATGATGGATATATGGATTGGTACAGGAAGATTACTCGGCGATTCATCAGCCCTGCTAGCGCAATGTTACACATGAGTGTAAGTCAATTTAGCTATGTTAAATAAAGATGTTGTCTATTTTAATTTTAATAGCGATGTTTCACAATGCTAATGATAATAAAATTTTATTTGTAGGCGGATGTTGTTGAGCATATACGCCACAGGTCTTCAGACATTTCAGAAATTCAGAATTTGTCGCAGGTTGCACTTGGGTTCGCCGGCGAGCAAAGACGGTACCTAGGTCTCCGCGACAACCAGGCACCTGTGGGACTGGCGGAGCACATGACATACGATCTTCCTCAATCAGAGAGGGTATCTGTCGTGAGACGCAAAACCACCCTTTTCAACAAGCGGCAACCAATACCCCGGCCTGAGCTCGTACCTGGTTATCAAGTGGAGCCCATGGTCTGGGAAGATTATCGGTCGAGATCGCAGATTCCAGCAAACACAGTGACGTCTCTCAGCATGGATACCTCCGCCTCTCATCCATTCTCCCAGCACACAGATTTTGGCACCCCCGGCTCCGCTTCCCAGCCGTCCCACCAGCACTCGAGTTACGGCCTAGCCCACACTGGGGTGCCGCATTCCCAGCTGTTTACTCCCCCTGGGCAGAGGTATTTGTTTATCTTAATGTGTGGTATTAATTATGAATTTTATTACAATATGTTCAATTGTTTTGATTTCATTATTATATAAATTTTTGGGTTTGTTATTAGGGGTGTTCTCATTGGAGACGGTACAACGGCAGCTAGGTCTGTGCATCCGTTTTCTTACGGACTGGGCCCTTCCGGATCGGGTTTCGGCGTCGCCCCCTCCTCTGCTCATCCATTATTCAGGGAAAATATATTTGGTTGGCCCCAAACTGGGGCTCATACGTCCGACACGCAGTCCAGTTTTGGTTTGACCCGGTCTGGTGTACAGACATCCCAACTATTTGAGACACCTACGCAGAGGTTGGTTCTCTATAATTTGGTGTGTGTAAATTATGAATTTTATTTAAAAATTTTGAATTGATTGTATGGCTTTATTGTGTTGATAACATAATTTGTTGATTTTGATAAATTTGTATGATATTTTATAATAGGACTTCGCCACGTGATACTACAACTCATGGTAGTGGTGACTCTTCATTTGAGGATCCAACCGATTTTGAGGATGAAGAAATACCTCTGGTCCGGCGTCAGCCTAATCGGGGAGCTAGAGAGGCTGGTGTGCGATGTTTTACAGGAGGACACCTGAATGTGCCTGGAAAGGGAAAGGGGAAGGCGAATGCTCACGCAGATAAGCATCAAAAGGAGAAGCCTCAGAAGAAGAAGAAGTAGTTTATGCTTCTGTACTAGACATTCGTTGGATGCTTTTATGACTGTATTAACTTCACTTTTTTTATGATTTGTGTTTTAGTTCTCGAAACTTTTCAAACGTTATACCTTTCTAGATAAGTATGCCGTCAAGATATTAAATAAAGTACGGTATAAGGAAATACGACATGACAAAACTAAGAAGTACAATACTAAAATAGGATGACAACAATCTGAAATAACAAATAAAAAAAATGTCTTTATGTTTCTCAACACGTTGTCACAATTCTCATCAGAATTCCTGGTAGGGACATATTTGCCACTATTCCTTGAAAACTCGTTTAACATTCTCGTGATCAACACTGAAATGTATTCGATTTTCTTCATACGAGACATAAATCTGTTCAAAAAATACGTAATTAGGTCAATGATTATATTAAAATAATTTACTGACGACGATGTAATGATAATATAAGCTTACATCTTTCACTAGCAACACACATCCATCACAGTAGGTACTCTCAATGTCTTGTAAACTCCCCGTGATTTCGCCAGTAGGATCCTTCATAAATTTATAGATATGAAGTCTTTGATAATTAAAAAATATGATTAAGAAATAAATAATATATTATATTATAATACCTGAAAAACTGCTCGGAAACTATTGCCGTATACATGTTTCTTCTTTTTCACGTACAGAACCATCTGCAAGTCTCTTAGTTAACAATAACATTACTTGCAAATTGCAAAATTTTCATATATGTACAAATGTTACCTGTGGAATTGTGATGATTTCAGAGATTGTTTTTACATCCTCAATAGATACTCCATCAACGTTAGCTCCATACATCAAACCTAAAAAATTTAAAAATTAGATACTCCATAAATGTAAGTAACAAGTATGTATAAGTATTTTCGTAATACCGTGAGATAGAACAAATTCAATAGCTGTTGTCCATGGTTCATTGTTGAAAATGTCATTGGCTTTGCGGTCTGCTTCAGCTCGTATGGCTTTCCTTCGAAGGGCTGATTTAGCTTCAGCTTCCTTTTTATGCAGCTCTAACCTCTTTTGTTCTTGGAGCCACTCAAAGGCCTCTGAGCCATATAGTGCCTTCAAATCGGCACCACGTCCCTCAGGATATGGTGCTGGAGGATAAGGACGACGACCATCATAGGATGGTGCTGGACGAGTTTGTTCTTGGGAATCTTCATCAGATTCTCCATTTTTCTTGAACACTTTGACCACGTTCTCATCAGTAATGCTAAATAATTTGTTGTTCGGGTATGGGGACGAGTCAACTTTTACCTGTTGAAGAACCAGAAAATCAGTAAACAACTATCTGGGACTATTGAGAAAAAAAAAGGATATGCTCACATTTTTAAGATACAACACACATCCAGCTTCAACAAGACCGGTAGAGTCATTTATGGTACCAGTAATACTGCCTGTAGAATCCTGTAATATATTAAAAGTTTAAAAATTTTCTCACATAACATAAATATGTAAGAATAAATAAAATTCTTTTAATTGTACCTTTAATGTCGCAAGTGCGCCAATTCCGACACGCTGAAAACGGGTCACCTCTACAACCATCTACAAGCAAATACAAAATACTTGTTATAAAATTGACTATGATGCTAACTCAAATTAAAGGATAATGTAAAATTTCTTACCGACATAACTGTAGTACCACTATAGGTATTTTTGAAGCTCTGAATACTTGTCCCTTTAAAACAGGTTCCTATCATCATCCCTGTAAAATAAATTAAAATTTAATAAAAATATTATGTGATCCAATATAGAAATACGGAATACCTTCAACTGTCAGAAAGTCCATGGCTCTACTCCACGGTTCTGGATCTCGCTTGACAAGCTTATAATAACAGTTGCTTTTGGGAGGTTTCTGAGGAGGGACTTCTGATCTATCGTTGGATGGCCTCTGTAATCGTTTGAAAATATACCCAAACTTAGAACCACATAGAGCATTCCAATCAATTTGAGGATGCTCCGGCTCTTCGTCATCATGTGCGATTGGCTCTTTGCCACTTCTCCTCATTGGCACACCTGAACAATTATGACAATAAATATATACATAAAATGTGTAATGCGTCATTATTCTGCTAAGATAGAGTAACTTAAACTTCAGACTGTTACAAAGAAACTCAACACAACCCACATAGAGTTTCACAAAATATTACAAAGTACAATCCTTTCAGTTCAAAATTAATTACAATTCAACGTCCACGACGGCGTCTACTCGTACTTGCCCCTACGGATACAGCTGCCGCTTTAGCTGCTTTAGCCGCTCTTGCCGCCGCAACTGCTCTTATATTAGTACAATTGGCTTTTGTGTGACCCCTTGTTTTACAGAGCGTACAGCGGACGAAAGGTACTGTATCCATTTCATTATGTATGCGCTTCCGTGGCTGTCCTCTACCCCTCGCTAATCTTTCATCTGGAATGAGCCTTACAACCGTAGGATCTTCAGGATACGGCCAATATTTAGGATTGCCCAGAGGAACAAACTTCAGTTGGTAGCAAGCTTGTGTGGTTTCCAGGCGATAATACTTATCCACAAATATCTTGTAATCGATGCCAAGTTCAGTACAACACGCCATCACATGTGAGCACGGATAGTGGTAAGCCTGGAATTTGCCGCAGCCACAAAATCCTGTGGAAAGATTAACTGAATGCTATCTGTCCCCCTTTTGTCTTCTCATATCGTACCCAGTGCGAACTTCGTACGATCCAACTATACTGTCAGAAACTCGCACTCTATGTCCATTGGCCTTTCCCTCCCACCGCTCCAACCTGTTTAGGAGCCTCTGTGACATCAATATTTTGCCAGTACAGCTCTCTTTCATACATTTAGTTGATCTCTCTTCAAAATATTCGGTTAGCTTGTTAAATGTCTCTGCCACCAAGGCCGTCACCGGTAAACGACGAACTTTTTTGAAGATCATATTTACACACTCGGCAAAATTCGTCGTCATGTTACCATATCGGCGTCCGCCATCCCACGCTAAGCTCCACTTGGGCAATTCCTGTTCATACATCCAGTTGAAGACCTCCTGGTCGACATTCCATATTTCTCGCATGTTAGCTTCCAACTTCCACAGTTGAGCTTGCATTCCTACAACCAACATAGTAAAAATATTAAATGTGGAGTAACAACTTGTAAAATAGTTTTAGACTACAAAACATTTGTGCATGTCACCTGCAATCTTCATGACATTCCTCATGGCATCGTTTTTGAAGTGTTTGTTAAGATTGCTTGCTACGTGTCGAAGACAATATCGATGGGCGGTATCACTGTCTTCTCCCCAACCATACTCCGTATTCATTGCCTTTAATATGCCAGCATGTCGATCAGAAATAACACATATTCCATGTCGGCCAGGCGTGACGTGCTTCCGGACTTGTTTCATGAACCACGGCCAACTATCCGTGTTCTCACCCTCTACCAGAGCAAATGCTATTGCAATTATAGCATTATTACCATCAATTGCACTGGCGATCAGGAGGACATGCTTGTATTTTCCATACAAGAACGTTCCATCAATCTCCAAGACAGGCATGCAATGTTTGAAAGCTTCAATGCAAGGCTTGAAGCTCCAAAAAACTCGCTTAAAGATCTTTGTTCCAGGAATTAGTGCTTCCACGTAACCAGAGAGGGTGTGATAATATTCCCATTCAACAACAGTTCTAGGATTATTTGCCTTGCATGCTGCAAACCATTGCGGAAGGCGATTGTAAGATTCTTGCCAATCCCCCCATAAATCTTGAAACGCCTTCTCTTTTGCCCACCAAGTCTTCGTATACGAGGGTCTAAACTTCATATGGTCGTGGATCTCTGACCTTAAAGTGGCCACACGAATTTCTGGTTGTTCCTCTACTCGTTTCTTAATAATTTGTGCAATGAAAGCAGAAGTGAGTTGTTTATGATCCTGCGACTTTTGTAGGCGACCACAGGTATGTGGGTAGGTGTGTTTCACGATTTTCCATGGACTGAAAAGTGTACCCCTTCTTTCCTGTGAGACACGGATCTCCCATTTGCAATCATCAGTCTCCCATTTTTTACACTTCACAGAAAAAGTTTATGGCCTTGTTTCTTTTCGGACAAACTCAATCCCATCGTTCATTACGAACGCCTCGATCTCCCTCTTTGCATCAAATTTGCTCTTCCAAATCGTACCCTCTTTCAACAAACCAGAACAACTTCCATCTATTGCTCGGTCGCAATCCCATTCTTCACCATAAACAGTCATCGATGATTGTTCACCGAGATCAGTTAGAGCGAGTTCACTGTATTGTTGTTCTCGGTATTGTTGTTCCTCTTCTTCTACTACTTCTTCTTCATCTTCGTCTTCTTCTGCTTCATTTTCGTCTTCTTCTGCTTCGTCTTCGTCTTCTACTTCTTCTGCTTCGTCTTCACGATCAAAATTGTATGTGGCATATGGACCCGTCTCTCTAGGATCATTTTCAAACCAATCAAATATTGGTTCATGAGCAACATCCATCCCCGTTGACGTACCAGCTTCAATGACAAACGGGTTGTAATTATTAACCCTCTTTTCCACAATGATTGTAAGCTTAATCTCCTTCACCATTGGTCCAAAGAAGTTAATCATGGTCTCCAGCATTATCCTAACATCTTCATCGTCGTTAATAAACATTGGACCAAATTGTCCTCTTCCAAATGGACATCTAAATATCAATGGCCCAAATTCTTCATTTGGACCTATTGGGATCTTTTTGTTAACTTTTTTCCGCAAGATATTGTATCTAACAAATGCTGCATGAAACTTCAACTTCTCTTTCCTACCACCTTGGTAATCAAAACCGGTTTCATTGTTGTTGAAAATTACTCCATCGTATTTCAACTTTATTCTTATAACCCGGTTAGCCATTATGAATACTACAACAAAAGAAAACAGTATGCAATTCTATATTAGCAACACAAAACATAATTTATATTAACGAAAATATCATATAAACATACATTCTTCTCCATCAATTTTTTGGTCCGAGACCACCTTAAGAACCAGATGAAATTTAATCGGACTGGCAGGGTGGTCACTTTTTGTACTCAACCATCCGGAATTTACCAAGAAAAAATTCACAATCTGACCGGTCGGACCGGTCCGACCGGTCCGACCATTCCGACTCATTAAACCGGTCTGGCCATTGGGGTTGGTCAGTTTATAAAATTCGCACACCCACAAAATTTTAAACAATCAGATATCACACTCAAAAAATATAAGGAATTAATAATTTCAAAAGCTAACATATACTAATTATTTTTAATTAATGAACAAACTCTACATATATACACCCACAAAATTTTAAACAATCAGATATCACACTCAAAAAATAGAAACAATTAATAATTTCAAAGCTAAAATATACTAATTATTTTTAATTAATGAACAAACTCTACATATATACCAAAATATTAAAGTAAATTAATTTACCTGGTTTTGGGCAGGGTCTTCTATGATGGTATGCAGGACGTCTTCGTATGGATGACAAAAGGCTTCTGCGAGGTATCCATTATATAGGCGATATGATCGACCAAGATCCGACCAAAAAAGTCAGATCTTGGACCAATATGATAAATTCGACAAAAAATGTCGGATCTTGGTCATATCCGAAATCTCCTATTCAGATTTCGGATATGGCCTATCGACCAAGATCCGAGAAAAACGGTCGGATCTTGGACCAAGATCCGACGTTTTTAGTCGGATATATCATCCGACTAAAAAAGTTGGATCTTGTTCATCCGACAAAAAAAGTCGGATCTTGGTCCAAGATCCGACTTTTTTCGGCGTCCGTGCCACGTGGACACCGTCCCCGCAATACTTTCAAATCGGACGCTTTTTTCACAAAAAAGGGTGAATAGTAACACCATTCAGAAAAAAAACCCGATATATGATCCCTTCCACCTAAGAGTGAGCATTCGGATTATCCGAATCCGAACTATCCGAATTTCAAACTATCCGAACTATCCGAATTAAAAATTTTACTATCCGAGTCCTAATCCGAAAAGTGAATTATCCGAATCCGAATATTCAAACTTTTTTTGGATTGGGATTCGGATAATCCAAACTATCCGACTTAATGAACGACAAGTCATCCACAATTTCAATAAAGTTACATACCTTCAAAAAAATCATCCAAATCTTCAAAAACATAATAATTAACAAGCACAACAGTAGCATTAGAAAGAAATTATGATCATGTGGCAGTGCAGGAGGTCGTGGATCTCGTCCATCTGCTTGGATCTCGTCCATCTGCTTGGTGCTATTCTCCGTGGAGGCCCATCCAGAGAAGTTGCTGGCGAGGGACGAAGACGGGCAGCTGCTAGCGAGGGAGGAGGATAGGAGCTCAAGCGGAAGGGGCTCGAGTTCAATATGCTCAAGGAGGTGGCCAAGAGCTTAAGGGTGGTGGCTAAAGCTGGTTGTAGGGTGGAGGATAAAGTTGTCGGCAGTTTTGTCTTTTAGGGTTAGAGAGGTTCTCAATATTTTTTTTAGGGGTGAGGTTCTCAAGAATTAGTTGTAGGGCTCGTTAGTTTTTAGATGGTTTCTGTTACTTATTTAAGAAGGATGGTTTTAGAGCCCAGGCCCAATTAAGTTTTTTTTAGAAACAGGTTCAATTAAGTTCGGATAGTTTGGATATCCGAATTCGAATCCGAATCCGAACTAAAAATTTGGATAATCCGAATAAAAATTTATCCAAATCCGAATCCGAAAAAAATTTTGGATTCGGATTCGGACATCGGATATCAGATATCGGATTAAATGCTCACCCTTACTTCCAACTCATCCACCAAAATGGTAGAATCCTTACATGTGGCAACCATTGCCACCTTGTAAGGAGGAGGTGGTCAAAATATTGTGGGCTTGCCACTTGTTTGCCCATGAACATTCATGGGTGCAAAAAAAATCAACATATATCGATGGACTAGTTCGCATCGGGAGTAGTCCATTGATAGATGATCCTTCCGCGAGAGGTGTCATAACGGCCGATCTCAACCTTGATGCAGTCTCAGTCTGACCGGAGGGGTTGCCGATTATGACCTCATTGTTGTCCAGCTTCACGCTGAACATCCTATCCGGGAGCGACTCCATGACGCTAGTTCCATTGTCGCACCACCCTATCTTTATATTATTTTCCAAATTTTTGATTTTCTGGGACAGAATCAAAACTAGACCATAAAAATCGGATCGATTTTGGTCAAGAACCTAAGGTCAAATGGCTTGCTTCGTTTCTCATTTCACAGTTCTCGAGGTTCGGTCCATTTGCTTGCCCCTAATCAAACACATCTTTTTCAAAAAAAATTCTCATGGTTAATAATTATTTTGAATTTTTGCGATTATTTAGATTTGTCCAAATTTATCTAATTATTTTTTAGATTTTTTGAAGTCTTTTTGATAAATTCTTTTATAAAAAAAGGGGTGATCACGGTTCTGTAACCTACGTTCCACGGTTCCAGATGAGTGGAATCATATTTGGTCGAATAAAATATGGTTCGGGTACGATTTCCAAAATCGGTGAATAGGTTGTAACAGTCGAATCCAACCGCCTAATTTTTTTAAAATAAATTTAATCAAAATTCAAGTAGAATTTATCTAATGGTAAATCACCATGAAAATATTTAAAGTTCAAAAAACACGAATATTCTAAAAACGTCCAACATGACCTAAAAAATGATTCACGCTCTTATCTAATAAGGAACTAACCTTTATGCGATTGATTGACACCGAGTTACGTATTCTCTTGGTACTATCATCTTTAAATTTAGGGAAAAGTCTCATTTAGTACCCTGTGGTTTCAGGGTTTCAGAATTAAGACCATTTGGTTTGAAATTAGAAATTTAGTACCTTGTGGTTTACACATTTTTTCTCGGGCAGGTCCAGGGCAACTGCCCGACCAACTAGACGTGAAACGGTACCGTTTTTTAGCCTACGTGGCAAGTGAGTGGGTTAAGTTTCTGCTGACATGTCGCGTGGATAATTACCTAAGCAGTCCCTAGTTTCTACGAAATGACTTTTATACCCTTACTTAAAAAGAGTTATCCAAACTTTTTATAACTTTTTAGGAATAAGAGTTATCCAATAGTGGATAATGATTGTATTTTTCAATTCTTAGGATAAACATTCGTTTTAGAACTAGTTTAAGTAGTATGATAAGTTTGGAGCTCTTCAGAACTTATCTTGTTGACTTTGGAGTCTAACCAAGTCAGTTGTAACCTCTATTTAAAGGAGGCCACGAATTCAATAAAGGACACATCTTTTGGCATAAGAAAATTCGTGAGTCTTTTATACTCTTGCTGTTCTTGCGGGCTGGATTGCTTAGCTAGGGCGTTTATACTTATCAAGCGGAATTCCCCATCTCCGTTTGTGGCGTATTCGATTTCAAGATCAAGGTTCGCGTTCTCACCATTGCTACGGGTTAAAGTTAACCAACACTAAGGTTCGGTGCAAGGCGCAAAGCGACGGGTCAAGATCAACCATCATCCTAAAGTAGACGGTCCGAGTTGGTGCGAGTTCCTGACGGGATTCATATCATTTGGTATCAGAGCCTAGGTTACTTCAGATCTTCTATCTTTAAATTTTGTTTTTTTATCATTAGTTTTTAGTTCGTTATTCTTATTGTATTCTCTGTTGGAGAAAGAAAAAAAAATAAAAAAGAGAAAAAAAATTCCGAAAAAAAAGAAAGATTGAGAAGAAGGCAGCCAAGAAAAGAAGAAGAAGAAAGAAGGCTGAAAAAAAAATCAAAAAAAGAAAAGTTGAAAGTAGAAAAAAAGAGAATCTGCAAGAATGTCTTATAACTACTCAAGAAGATCCTTTGAAGGTGTTGCACCATTGGTTGGTGATCCACACATGTTTATGGACGCCCTTCTTAGTGGGATGAGGCATATAATGAGAACGGAGGTCAAGAAGCTCAGCGAAAAGGTGGACCGGATAGTGTGCAAACAAGAGAGGATACATGATGTTCCTAATGTATGCAGGGATACAAGAGCTCAACAAAGAAAGATTGAGGTTAGAGGTGATAGCACTCTTAGAGTTACAGGCTGGGATGATGAAGACAGCTGGGAGAAACTTATGTCTTTGTCAAGGAAAATTAACTTGCATACAAGAGAAGTTAGTGAAGTACAACAAGAGAAGATCATTCAAGCTAAGTGCTACATTGAGGAAAAGGTATGTTGTTCTGAAATTGGTATGCCTTCAGATGAAGTTCTTGAAGAGGTTTTGACATGGGAGGAGTTTGGTGAATATTCCATTGATTTATTTGATGGAGATTATTTTGATGACCATACCATGTCACTACTTTACCTAAGAGATTTATTTGATGAATCATCTGTGGTGGATATCGTTCACATGAAGAAGTGCACAATTCCTATTGCTGGTGAACATGAAGAACATATTGTTGATGTTAACAAGGAAGAGGATCAACCCATATCTTACATATATCAAGATTTTCATGTCGAATATGTTGCGCATATTGACTTCTTCAGAGTTGACAAGTTTGAATATGTTGGAGGATCAGCATTGATCAACTTGTGGAATGCTTTGAAGATTGGTGAAAGGCTTATTCGAAAAAGTAAGTCTTTAACTTTTGATTTGGAGGTGAATTCAGATTCGTTTAGATCGAAGTACTTGTTCTGTTGGAGCGGAAGGTATCAGGTGCAGCCACGACGTTCAAAGAGTTCATCTTGCAACAGCATGGTTGTGAATTGGCAAAAGCACGACGGATGCAAGGATTTGAGGGCAAATCCTTTTCAAGAGGGGGGGAATGATGTGAACACGTCCACTATGGAGCTACAAGACCCACAACCAGTTCGAGTTCCACTTGGACCAATCACAAGAGCAAGAGCAAAGACGCTTCAAGCTGATCTCAACGGATTAATTCCAAGGATTTGGACTACAACCAGTTCGTGTAAGCCCGTGGACGTCCATGCAAAGCCCATGCACGTGATTAGAGTTGTTTTGGAAGCCTAAAGGAGTAGAACCAAGATTCCTACTTTTTAGGAATAAGAGTTATCCAAACTTTTTATAACTTTTTAGGAATAAGAGTTATCCAATAGTGGATAATGATTGTATTTTTCAATTCTTAGGATAAACATTCGTTTTAGAACTAGTTTAAGTAGTATGATAAGTTTGGAGCTCTTCAGAACTTATCTTGTTGACTTTGGAGTCTAACCAAGTCAGTTGTAACCTCTATTTAAAGGAGGCCACGAATTCAATAAAGGACACATCTTTTGGCATAAGAAAATTCGTGAGTCTTTGATACTCTTGCTGTTCTTGCGGGCAGGATTGCTTAGCTAGGGCGTTTATACTTATCAAGCGGAATTCCCCATCTCCGTTTGTGGCGTATTCGATTTCAAGATCAAGGTTCGCGTTCTCACCATTGCTACGGGTTAAAGTTAACCAACACTAAGGTTCGGTGCAAGGCGCAAAGCGACGGGTCAAGATCAACCATCATCCTAAAGTAGACGGTCCGAGTTGGTGCGAGTTCCTGACGGGATTCATATCAAACTCCTTCGCCCTCCCTCCTCCTCTCCCTCCTTCTCTTCCCCCTCCGGTGAAAAAATCTACTCCCTCCGCTCTTCTATCATTTAAAAATGGCACGATAAGTCCAAATCCCCACCATTTAAATGACTACCATCACCCTCATTCATCCAATTACAAGACTATAAGCTCTATTTAAAATCCCCACCATTACCCGTCAAAACCCCCAAAATTCTATTGAACTGGATTTCCTGTTGAGCTTATCGTAAAACAAGAACCCATCGTCTATGGAAGGAAATTTCATCCCATCCCGAAATTAATTGGCCGAAACTAATTAATTTCAAAGAGGGGTTTCATTCCAGCGAGCGAACCACCAACAATGCAAAAACCAGACCGGTGACGAAATTTGGATTCTGGGTTGAAAAGCTCATGGGTTCATGTTCTTGTGTTTAACCCCTACGAGAATTGCTTGAAGACGACGGGTTCTTGGAGCTCCTTGGAGATGGAGATGGCTTCAATTGCAGCGACAGAGATGGCGAGGACGATGATGGATGCTTGCGGTGGTGGTGGCGGCGAGATTTGGGCAGGTCGACACCTCGGCTTCCTAGTGCTCCTGGCGGTGAGGACGACGGTGCATGCTTGCGGCAGCGGTGGTGGTGGGCGGGGACAACACCATGCAACCACCTTGTTCGTTTGCCCGCTGATGGAAAATCTGCTAGCCGGAGGAGCCCGCTGCCGTAAGAGTCATCCTCCATGGTTGTTTGTCTGCTGCCACGTCATCTGTAGTTTGCTCGGTGGGGAATGAAAGGTTTGGGAATGAAGAAGATGGAGATGGGAGGAAGAAGAACGAGGGCTTTTTTAAAAAAAAATTGTAAAAAATTGGGAGTGTTTAGGTAATTATCCATATTACATGTCATTAGTAACTAATCCCACTCGGTAGCCACGTGTGCGCCACGTCGGGTCAAAAATATCATCGTTTCGAGCTTATTTGGCCGGGCAGCTACCCTAGACCTGCCCGGGAAAAAATGTGTAAACCACGTGGTACTAAATTCCCAATTTGAAACTACATGGTCTTAATTCTGAAAGCCTGAAACTACAGGGTACTAAATGAGACTTTTCCCTTAAATTTATAAGAACATCTTATAATGGAGACGTGACGCACTAGTAGCCAACTTAGCAACCTCACAGGTGCATCCGTGTAATTAGCTCTAAAATTTCCTTGCTGCTTGGATGATTAATAAAGCGTCTCATGGCCCAAGAAATAAAAATTTCAGAATGAATAGACGATTTAGGTCAACTTGGACCACATGGGTGGAGGCCCAGAATATGAAGGAGGTCCATAATGACTGCTCCCAATATGGTCAACGCGGGTTAGCCCTTATCTGAATAATAAGGCATGCGTTGACTTTTTGAAAGGCCCGTCAACGCGGGCGGCGGGCCTGGTCTGAGACAAAGGTCTATGAGGCCCTCTTTTTATTTTTTATTTAATTACAAACCCGTTTGGGCTTATGCTGCAAATAGGCCCGCGGGTAGGAAAAAGCCATCAAACCCTCCCCTTTTTATTATTTTCGGACTTGGCCCAAAATTACTTTAAAAACTTAGGCCCATTTGAATTCAATATTTTAAATCAAAATTTAGATCCGAAGTCCGAGTGTGTGATAACAATTTCGGTCCACCCAAAAAACAATTCTCGGCCCAACTACGAATTAGGCGCAAAGATTAAAATAGGGTTTCGGTCCCAACAATGGAACCTCTCTCTTCCTTCGAGAGTGCACCGCCGGCAAGCCATCTAACTCCGGCCGGCCAAAACTTATACCCGGGATGGCCGATGGTCATCGTCCATTCGCCGTTGGGACTGCTAGTGGTCTTGGAGCTTAACCATTTAAATTCTCCAACGGTGGAATCTAAAAAAAATGGCTTGAACTCCCTTGCATTATAGAGGTCCAGATAAAATGAGTCGTCACGTCCTGACTCCATAAACCACCACCGCGACATCTCGCCTCTGGTTTCTACCACCCAGAATGATTTTGCACTGTTATTGGCTCGAAAGAGAGGTGTGTCGATTGTCGGGTCTGTTGAGAAGATGAACCTGTGGTGGTCGGTTAACGGTTTGTAGGCCTTTTTGTCCCTCGTGAAGCCCTCGCTCGCTCGGCATCCAGACTCCGTTTGTCGTCGAGTTTTGTGAGCGAGAGTGCCTGGCCTCCTTGTGTCTTCGAGTGGGTGGTGGCTGCAAGGGCCCGTTGCTGGTCGTCTTCGACCGCGGTCCCTCCGGCGGAAATTCAGAAGGGAAAAATTGGGGAAGAACCTTCCCGATTAAGGAAGTAGGGTTCTTCGCAAATTGGGAACTTCGGGGATAAATTACAAATCCATCCCATTGAGTTTCACGCATTTTCAGATAAGGACATCGTCCTCTCTTTGCGTTTCAGGCATCAATATCAGTCAGATACCAAAAGTTCAGCGCGTGTGCAAAGGAGTACACAAACGTGTGAACGTCGAGTTAAAAAACTACAGTTCGGTCCATACGTATTCTCTTTTATGCACTCAGGACAACAGCAACATTGTTCTTCAAAAAACCTACTTCTGAATTCCGATTTTAGACAGAAAAACAACCAAAAATATTTTTCTTTACAAAAAAATAGTTTTTGACCAGAACAAGTTTTATATGACTCTGATACCAATTAAGGTGTATGTTAATTCGTATACATAATCATAATTATATACATAAATCATAAATAAATAGCCATAATTAAAAGGCTACCTCTTGAAGTGCCAAATTCAAAACTAATCGTCAGAGGTTATTCACAAAATTTTGATGATGGAGACTCGTCACCGTCGATCCCTGCTCACGTATTAACGAAGCAGGGATGGGAATTCACCGCCTAAAAGTCCTGTACTTTTCTGAGAGAGAACCTGGAGAGAAAAAGAAGTTCTGTAATTCTTGTAATTAATTTAAATTAAATTAAAAGATTCCCAAGACCATAATCTGTAATTATTGTAATTAATTTAATTTTGGATAAATCATGGGTGGAAAAACTTACACAAATGAATCCAGCGACAGATAGTAGTAAGAGCAAGAAGCATCACGAATGTAACATAAACCAAGTAATAAAAGCTTAATAGAACTGGATCTAGACCGTAGTAGCAGGATAACACACTAATTTTGCTATCATACATGTCAATCATTCGATGTGTGGCGCCAAATTGTTGTCCCATATTGATCTTGCAGATAAACCCTCCAACTCCTAGATGATAAAAGTCTACAAGAATTAATAGGCAACCAACCTCACAAAAAATGAACCTCTACAAAAAGAAGAAATGCATTTATCAAAGGGGAAACAAAAAAGAGGAAATGCCACCAAAACATAAAGAAAGGACATTGTTGGATTAAAGGGGTGACAGTGCTCTTTATTGAGGATATTGAACGTGATTATTGATGTCGAGCTCTTGGGACTTGGATGCTTGCCTCAAGCATTTCTGAGTATGGATGTAAGCATTCTGTGTGAACTTATATATTTGACACCGAGACAAACAAAAAAGCAGGTGGTGTGAACAACTGACACATGCTTCATTTCTTGTGTGGGGGTGGGGGATTTACATAGATCCAACAACACTACGGGTTCTCCTTACCATCCGAAGAAGTAGGAAGCCCAACGATGAACTCATCGGCCTCCTAGCAGTATCTCATCCATTGTTTCAGAGAAACACATGTTAAAACAATATTTAATGGCATCAAAGCATGTAACAGACAAGAGTGTGAATAACAAATCATTGAGTAAAGGAATAGCAAAAGCAAAAAAAAAAAAGACATCTCTCTCCCAGGCTCTCCTTCCAAGACAACCTTTCTCCTTTCTCCCTGCTCCAAATCTCCTTCCAAAACCTTCTCCAATCCTCTCCTCTTCTAGGCGTTTTGAGTGTCGTCACCTTCCAGCCTCTTCGGGAGGACCGTCGGCGCCCTCCCCGTCGTCGGTGACTATGTTGGGGTCCTGCGCGACTTGGTGGATGGTTTCATCCTCCTCGAGTCGCGGTTCTGATCGGTGAGGCGTCCGTCTTGGAGTTCTCCCCCGTCGGTTCTCTCCGGTCCTCTCTTTGGAGTTCTCGCCCTCTTCGGTTGCAGTTTCTTCTTTCCCGGGACTCGTCCTAGTGTTCCCACCTTTCGTTATTTTGCTAGAGATTTGGCTGGTCCGCCTCTTCTGGCGGTTGTCCCTTTGGGAATTTGGTGCCTTTCTCTTCTGCATGTACGATCAGGTTTCTGGTGTTCCGGGGCGGGTGGAGCGATGGCCGTCGAGGGCGGCTGTAGGGTTCGGATTGGCCGTCGGGTGGAGCGGTGGTGGAGTTCTTGGGCCGTCTTGGTCAGGGACTTCTCTAGGCGGTAGGGTTTTTGGTCTGCTCCCGCGCCTGTCTTGGGTTTGGGCCCCTTGTGGGCCCTCTCCCGTGATGGGCTTTTGGTTTTGGTTTGGGCCACTAGTGGGCCCTCTCCATCTGGGCTGGCGGACTTCAACCTAATTGCAGCGTGGGCTTTTGGTGTAAATTTTGGTGATGTGCGCTTGCGCACTTTTGGTGTAACCTTTAGGCGTCTTTAGTGTTTAGCAACATTTTTGGTGTAGTGCACTTGTGCACCTTAGCTGTATTTTTTTGGTGGGTAATAAACTTTTACTTATAAAAAAAAAGACAAGAGTGTGACTCTACATGATATCTCGTCCCTCCAATTTGAAGAAGCCTAACTTCAAGCTTCTCCCCTCGTAATTCCTCAACCTAAGGCAGCTCATTCCAAAGACACTTTAACACAGACATACCCCCAAGTTCCATCGAAGCAAAAGGCAGCAAAAAAAAAAAACCAAAGTTACAAGTCAGATTGACAGCTACCGTTAAAGGAGAGGAAGAGAAACCTTTGCTAAGAGCCACACCAGTCCTAGATTTTCCCAGGTCTACTCCCTGGCTGAACCCTCCCCTCCACGAAGGGTCAATCTTTCGGCGAAGAGCATTGGGCGAAATATCTTCTGGACAATGCAGCTTGAGATCTTTTCCCATGATTACAAATTCGAGCAGACGGTAACTGAATACCACTTAGCTTTCGAAAATGGAGCCTATATGAAAACAGAAACGAAGGGCTATGAACTGTATGCATTTGGGCATCAGACCATCCACAGCAATTGTTCGGCCGAACCGATCGGCTAATTTTTTATTATTAAAAAAAGGGAAAAGTCTACTTTAGTACCATGTGGTATAGTCCAAAATTACTTTAGTACCCTGTGGTAAAAAACTGACCAATCGAGTCATACTTATTGCAATTAACATCAAAAAGGTCCACGGGCAGCTGCCCGGACCCTGCCCGGCCTACTAGGCAAGGCACGTCAGCAATTTCGGATGACATGGCATTTCTCTTCCCCCCTCTCTCCTTTTCCTCTCTTCTTCTTCTTCTTCTTCTTCCCAAAAAAAATCCCAGTAAATATAAATACCCAACAACATCACTAGATGAGCTTCACAAAGAAACCCACGAAACCCATAACCACGAACCCGATCACCGTACCCATTTCCCAAAATCAATGCAATATCGAATTCATAATTTTCCATGTGGTTGATTTATCCATTAAGCTACTGGGAAAGAGGTCCTTCCATGTTGTTATGGAGTAGCAGGTCATGGTTTCTTTCTTCGGTTTTCTATTCACAACGGTCGGAATGGTCGCCAGCAAGGACTTCCAGGGAATGCAATCCGAAGCCAAGACGTTCGACGGTGGAGAATCCTCGTACATCGCGGTCCTCGTTTGGAGTGCAATTACGTTCCAGTTGGGGATATTAGGCAGAACCGCTGTGATTTTCCTCTCCTCGATGGTGCTCGCTGGTGTTCTCAACGCCGTGAGGGTACCGATTCTGGTCGGTAGGTTAGGGTTTACGTTGTCGCTTCTTGTGAGGTAGGTAGGAGGAGCGCGCGTGGTTGTGGCCGAGGAGCGGAGAACGGCGGTTCATCGACGGTAAAGGGGAAGACGAAAGCAAAGGCGAAGACGACGGTTCATCGATAGCCGAGGAGCTTGTCATCGGTACTTAGAGATTGCTGTAACTTTGTAGTGAAAATCATCATCGACGGCAAAGGTTATGCCCTTGTTGAGTGCACCGAAGAATGTTGGCTTGTTGCTCGCAGATCATCAATGGCTGGATGATAGTTGTTGGCATTTGGATTATAATTTCAACTGGGTTTTGGGAGAAGGAGGAGGAGGAAGAAGAAGAAGAAGAAAGGGGAAGGAGGAGAGAGAAAGAGAGAGGGGACTACACGGTGCCACATCATCAATTTTTCCTGATGTGGCTTGCCTAGCAGGTCGGGCAGGGTCTGGGAAGGTTCGGGCAGGTCCGGGCAGCTGTCCGTAGACCTTTTTGATGTTAATTGCAATAAGTATGACTCGATTGGTCAGTTTTTTACCACAGGGTACTAAAGTAATTTTAGGCTATACCACAGGGTACTAAAGTAGACTTTTCCAAAAAAAAACAAATGAAAGTAATGAGCGAGCGGCAGATCGGTTTGGTTGCCCGATCGCCGCTCGCAAACAGAACTTGGCCCTTTTTTTTCTTTTCTTATTTATCTATTTAGTTCCACTTGGCATAATATTATTCGTTAAAAATAGATATTTTGGGATAATATTTTCGTGGTTATCTAAACAGACCTTATCTTTAGCAAAACTAAAAAAAAAATTATTATTTTTCAAATCTCTATAAATAGAGTTCAATGTTACATATTTTGATACACCATCTAAAATTCTCCCTTCTTTCACTACATAATATTTTCTTTTTAAATTTCCTCTGTTATATTATTTCTATTATGGATCCAAATGATCCTAATTTCCCAAATTTTCAATCATTTGAATCTTATAATCTTTCAGGCTATCTAAATTCTGGAGATTATCCAAACTCTCAACCTTTTTATACCTCTCAATTATCGCCAAATCTTTCCCAAATTCTATTTTTCCAACACCAACCCCCACAAAATATGCCACAACATTTGTCCTTCGATGGGGCTAGGGAGAAAAAAACTAAAAAGTCTGCACCAAGTAATTGGAGTGTCAAAGAAGACATTGCCCTAATGTCAGCTTTCTCCTACTGTAGCCAAGACAGCACTATTGGAAAAAATCAGAAGAGTGCTTCGCTATGGTCCCGAGTGAGTGCTTTGTACCATAATGCTCAAGCAGAAAATCCGGGAGAGATCCATGAAAGAAACGTGCCTACAATTAAAGGTCGTTATACACGACTTAATGCCAATGGAGCAAAGTGGGTTGCTGCATACCGAGAAGCACTCAAACGAAAATGGAGTGGCATGAGCGATGCCGATGTTGAGACCGAAGCTCAAATACTTTATGAAGGGAATGGTGGCAAACAATTTATTGATTTTGTTGTTTTTAATGAAGTTATGTGTAAATGTCCCAAGTGGTAAATTGAAGAAGGAGATCACGGTTCAATATATTTGGCTCCTGATGTCGCGGAGGAGGATATAGAAAGTGGTGGAAGCTCGAAGAGGTCAAAGACTACCGAAGAAGGGGATTATTCAATCTCATCTAACTCAGAAGATTCAATCACCATATCTTCAAGAATCTCCCATCCTATGGGTAGAGATGCTGCCAAAAAAAGAAAAGAAAAAGGAAAGGCCTCTGAAGATGTTGCAGCAGAAATTCGTGCGTTGAGAATAACCAGAGATAATGAAAATAAAATTTTCAAGAAGAGAATGGAGCTAGAGCAACAAAGGGAGCAACAAAGAATCAAGCGAGATGAAAAAAAGGAGGCCATGAAGAATATGGAGTTGGATAAAATCATGTTGACTGCTTTGATTTCGAAACAACACTTATCCCCAGAAGATGGAGAGATGAAGCGCTGTCTAATGTCTCGAGTGTTTGGAAACTAATTAGTAATTTATCATTTCATGTAATTTGTTCTTCCATTCATGTAATTTGTCTTTCATTTCATGTAATTTGTCATTCATTTCATGTAATTTGTCATTCATTTCATGTAATTTGTCTCGTACCTATTGTCTTGTCACTTCACCTTTGGCATCCAACCCACACCTGTAATTATGGTAATTTGTCTCGTACCTATTGTCTTGTCACTTCACCTTTGGCATCCAACCCACGCCTGTAATTATGGTAATTTATCTCGTACCTATTGTCTTGTCACTTCACCTTTGGCATCCAACCCACGCCTGTAATTATGGTCATTTGTCTCGTACCTATTGTCTTGTCACTTCACCTTTGGCATCCAATCCACGCTTATAATTCTATATATATTTATGACCATAACAAACTTAATTATACCGAAAAGCCTTTCAATATTATTCAGGAGAATCAAATCTCATCACAAATGTCTCTCAGTGAAAATACATCAGATTCAGATTCAAGTTCTAATGCTTCATTCACCAGGGAATTTGATGAATGGGAAGCACGAAGAAGTGAACAAAATCGACAAATTGATCACTTACTCGAGGATGCCTTCGTAGTCAATCCTAGTCTAACCCAGGGAGTCCCACCACCTTTGGCGAAGGCGATATGTCAATAGAGAACGAAGAGTTGGTGAGGAGCGCTTGCTGAATGACTATTTTGTTGAGAGGCCAACGTATTCACCTGAGATCTTTCGGAGAAGGTTTCGCATGCAAAGATCGTTATTCCTTCGCATCGTGGAGTCGGTTAGTGCCAATGACCAATATTTTTAACAAAGAATAAATGCTGCAGGTACCCTTGGTCTGACAGCCTTGCAAAAATGTATTGGAGCTATAAGGGTGTTAGCTTATGGGACATCAACTGATGTCGTTGATGAATACTTGCGAATGGGTGCATCTACAACACGGGAAGCTCTCATGAAGTTCGTAGAATGTGTAATTTTCTGTTTCGGGAACGAGTATCTGAGAAGGCCAAATGCACAGGATTTGGCAAGACTTCTGTACGTCGGAGAACAACATGGATTCCCGGGCATGATAGGCAGTATTGACTGTATGCACTGGGAATGGAAAAATTGTCCTAATGCATGGGCTGGGCAATATGCAGGAAGGAGCGGAAAGCCTACAATTATTCTGGAAGCAGTTGCATCATATGACTTTATGGATATGGCATGCATTCTTTGGAACACCCGGTACTCTCAATGATATTAATGTACTGCACCGATCTCCTGTTTTTAGTGATGTCTTGGAAGGCCGGGCACCAAAAGTGAGTTACGTTGTCAACGGTCGACAAAATGATTTGGCATATTATCTCACTGATGGGATAAATCCTACATGGGCTGCATTTGTCAAGTCAATTACATCTCCGATAACCTTAAAACACAAGTTATTCGCTCAACATCAAGAGGCTGCTAGAAAAGATGTGGAGCGAGCTTTTGGAGTTCTACAGGCTCGTTTTGCTTTCATTCGACGTCCATGTCTTCTTTGGGACAAGGAGTTAATGGGAAGAATTATGAAGGCTTGCATCATATTGCACAATATGATAGTGGAGGACGAACGAGACACATATCTCTGTTATCATGATCCGGCCGAATTCTGTAATGAAGAGGACAATGAAGAACATTTTCAGTTCTCTACTGAACGCATCGGAAATCTATCAACCTACATGACTGCTAGGGAACAACTTCGCAACTGAAAAGTGATTTAATTGAGCATATTTGGCAAAAGTTCGGGAACGATAATTAATTATGTAATTTAAAATTTATGTATTTATAATTTAAATTGTCGTATTCGTAATTTATTATTTCTGACGTCCATTTGTACCTCGAGTATTTTGATCTAATTTAGTATTCTAAAAAAATGATAGTAGATAATATGTGGATAAGAGAGAAATTAATTATTTATTCTGTGAACTGGTTTGCTGCTGTGGGTAAAAAAATATGTAATTGGATTGGATTGGGTTAGATTGGGTGTAGATGAGAGAGAAATTAATTGTTTATTCCGTGAACTGGTTTGGATGGTTTGTTGATGTGGGTGGTCTCAGACAGACAATCCGACAAAACGAACCAATCAACGTTAGTTTATCAATTGCGTCAGAAAAGGAGATATGTACCAATTATAAGAAACAAAAACAAAACCTGAGAATTATTCACCAAAAGATACGTACCCGATTATAAGCAACCTTGAACATTCTCCCATTCGACGGCGACTCCGTTTGGCATCGCCACTCAGATAAACGGTGGTGTTTTTGGGGATTCAGGGGGAGAGAACAAGCTAAGGATGAGCAGGAAGAAGATAAAAAGCGAGCCTGGAACTAAAGAAGCCTAACCCTGGCCACGGGACAATTTGAACCGGTTCATAAACCGGCTTGTGGATAGGCGGATCGGTTCATAAACCTCATCCTCAATCATTGAATCGGTGGTTCAACCACATTCCCATCGTTGAATTCGACATTTTCTTTATAAATTTGTATTTATCCATAAAATTGTATTTATCCAGAAAAATATTCGCCAAGGTAAATTTTACACCATGACAATGTAGGATTTAAACTCTTGACTTCCTAAATATTTACAACGTTTTGTGCCGTTGAGCAACAAGCCCACTGATAACAAGTAGTTATACTTATTATTGGTAAGTAGTTACACTTATATTGGTTATATCTTTCTAATTATCTAACGAATTTAATTTACTACGAATTTACATTAGATAAGATTCTATCATGAAGCATATGCAATATGATAAAATTTATCTGAAATCCGTCTAGATTTGTTTCGGCCATTTCCATCATTCTGATGCCTCGTGAGTTGCTACCCAGTTTCGATTTCATTACTCCCTTGAACTCCCAATCGATTTGCCAAATCTCCCGTGGTGAATCGTAGTCTTATAAAAACATAAAGATTAAAAAAAAATTAAAACTAAAATTTATTAAATATATAATAATATTTACACCAATAGAACCCATATGAAACCCCAGTAAAACCCTCCCCAATCCAAATCATATATATTATTACTTAAAAATTGATTCATCAAGACCAAACAATCGTAAGAAAAAATGGGTGCAACAACGAGATTCTTATAAATTAGATTTTTCACCGGTTCGCTTTTATATTTTATTTTTGTTCATTGACTTGAGCAACGGCAACTAGCAAAACGTTGAAGAAGTTAGTTTCCACTGGAAATTAAAGAATCTAAACCAACAATAACTTCTAAATTTCAAAGCGATCTTTTAAATTAAAAATTCTTATTGCGTATTGACGCCCAAGCTGCAAAAGAAATTTTGCAAAAAAATGTTCAAAACATAGCTTCAAAACATATCTTTGCCCGCTGGCAAGCTATTTTGAGTATTCGATTTTGATATTGTCTATATTAAAGGAGAAAGCAATTCCCTTCCCGATTTCCTAACCCGTGAGTTTTTAACTAATAGGTAGCCATGCCTCCAAAGCCCTCCTCCAGAGAAGCTAAAGCAAAGTCTGTTGCATCAAAGTCTATTGTCCCTACCTAAACCTGGGCATCTATTGCTGAAGCTGAAGATGATTTTAAAGCTCCCTGTAATGTCCAAAAATGGTTGGATGAAATCCAACATAATCCGGTCTACCCGGCCGAACTTGTCGATATTTTCCAATGCCTATCCCAAAGCTCTCAAGCTTTAATGCCGACACCCTCCCCAAAAATCTCAAAGCCAAGCACCACCCATATCATTTCCCAGCCCTCCCAATCTCTCACCCCAAACCGAACCAAAGCTGTTTACACCCATAAAACCCAGACACAGTCTCTTATCTTTGTTGAAAGAGATCATCACCAGACTAACCCCACAATAGCAGCCTCCCGAATTTTTCCACCCGGCCAGCACATGATCCCGGCCGATATTGCCAAACCAATAGCCTATTACACTGCCATCATTGAGCACACAGAATCCATCACCATAAAGCATTTCTACAAGCCCCCTGACACGTCAACCCCTGCCTACTCAACCTACCAAATCATGCGGATTTTACATTCGTCACAGTGGGGCCAACCCTTGTACAAGCCAAAGCACCTACCCCTCACCCCGACCACTACCCATAGTACTCTTTATTGCTATTGGGATTGCCAGCAAGCCTGGTTCAACACTTTTCTCAACCAAACTCAAAGTTTACACACACTTAGCTGTTCTTTTTTCTCCAGCCTTTCGATTGTGCTCATATTCCATTTTGGTTCCTAACCTGGTGGAATTATTATGGTTGCACCCCAGCCATCCTTACTGAGGATGTCTTGGGTTGTTACAACCTTTTTAAAGGAAAATATTCCCCCCAAATCGAAAAACCTTTCGGACCTCTTTTATTGTTCTGTATAAAATTATATCTGCTATGGGTGTGCACCTGGCATTATGAGTTCCACACCTATGATGCCACGAACAATGTCAATCTACTTGTTCTCCGCTTCAAAATCAAATGGTGGACTGCCTTCCGTGCAGATTTGAAACTAACGACCACCATTGTCCTCAATTGGTTTAAAGCTGCCAATCCTGCCCAAATTACAGCCACTGCCTCAACATCACAAACGCAATTCCTGGCTCACAAGGCCAAGATTCAAGCTTTGTTGGCCTCGGCTGACACTGAGAAAGAATATTTTGCCATCATGCAAAAGATGGCTAAAAGTAACTCCAACGCTTCCTCTTCCCCTTATGAAGAAGAAGAACCATACATCTCCCTCAGTGAAGGTGATGGTGCTGGTTTCGATGGATTACCATAAGCCCATCCCGCAATGGCATCAACGACTTTCAACCGCAACGGCATCAACGACTTTCAACCACAACGGCATCAACGACTTTCAACAGAGTTATCAAAATGGTGGACCCTAGCCACCGAAAGCCAATGACGTTAGAATTATTAAAACGGTGGACCCCAGCCACCGAAAGCAACTGACAACGCACCAAAAGATAACGCACAATGGTGGACCCCAGCCACCGAAAGTACCGAAAGCAGAGATTCCTTCTGCCCCTTATTGACCACTGTTGTAATACTATTGTAATAGGACTTCCTCTCCCTATATAAGGAGGACCCCTCTATTGTTAACATCAGAGTGTGATTTAGTCAAAAAACCCGTAGAGAATAGAAGCCTTTGATCATCATACTTGATCATACCTGCTCTTCCCCTCTGCAATTGTAATCCCTCTATCCCTCTCTTTAAAGTCTATCTCCTTATTTAGTCTTAAAGTTTATTATTATTGTACTAAAGTTTATTTATGTTTATCAAGTTTATATTAATAAAATTTATATTTATATAATCCTGCCCCGCCGCACCCTCTTATATATATATATATATTGGCAAGACTCTGAGTCATTTGGTCACTAGGATTTTGGATAAAATGGGCATTCGTGCTTAGTATATAGGGTGAGGTTGCTTTGAATAGTCGAGAGTTAGAGAATAATTTTGTATCTAGCTTCTCGGATTTGGTGGTTTCTCTACTTTCCAAATTATATTTATCCTTACCCTTATCTTAGCCCCATTACAACCCAAGGAGAAAAGTCCCCCTGATTACGATGCCCCATATGTTTTGAGGCATCTCCATGTAGGACGTAGGACATCTTGAGACCCCAGACATGTATGCGAGTATAGGAAGTGGACTACTATACATGTAAGCTTAATAAACTTCCTACCCTCTAAGTGGTTAGCACTCTAGTGTAGTTTACTTAGCGTTAAAACTCGGTTAAACCATTTGAGGGTGTTGCGTCTACAAGTCCTTACTCTTCGCGTCTAGTTGAGTAAACTGATAGGTTGTGGGGTGATCTTTTGGTAGGATGTCAAAGGTTTGGAGGGAGTTTTCTTTTGAATTATTCTTGCCTATTCTCTACCTTATGTATTATTTGTTTATTTTTGGTCACCCATGCCTAGTTTTGTTTGACGATAAACAAAAATTCAAGTATGGGGATATAATGAGTGTCCAACACACTCATTTCACAAGGCCATTTTAAAATCTTTTAGTGTGTTTTGAGTACATTTGTCTTTTATTCTTGAATCTTTTTTATCCATTTTAGGCTTGTTACCTTGAATGGATGCATTTATGTGTCTTTTGTGTTTTATGAGGACTTGGGAGCTGTGGAGCATATTTGGAGCACTTGACATGCATTTTGGGAGTGAAAAATGAAGGAAAGAAGAACTCAGGCCAGCCAAGGTCATATGGAGAAGAAGAATTCGTGCAGATCTCATGTCCGCACGAAGAATTTGCTAAAGAAGGCTGGAGCCGTGCGGAGCTTAGATAGAATGGGGACAACCTCATTATCTTGCAAAAACCACATCTTATGTGTCCAACATCAGATTGAGGCATATGAGGTACTGTTGGAAAGCTGAGAACGAGATCTACCTTTCATCCTCTAAAGCCATCATCATATTTTGAGTAGAAGTAGGTCAAAAACTAACATTTATGGCAACTGTCCAACCACACCAAAAGATTTCTGCGCGCCTGAAGAATATTCCACAAAGATGCCATCTGGGAATGACCAAAATGACCAATTTTTGATTTGTACTCTTCCTGGCTCCTTTTAGTGTTAGTGGGATGACTATATATACCCATTTACGCCTCCTATTCACTTTGTCTAGTCTTTTGGAGGCTAGAACCTTAGGATAGTCACACATTCTCATCTCTCTCTCACTCTAAGGAAGGAAGCAAGGAGCATTGAAAAATGAGGGGGCTACCAAGAGAACCGTTGATGAAAAATGAAGACCCTGTTTAGCTTTTCTTAACCTTTTCTCTTTAGTTTGATGCTTGTGATAATGCTTGTAGCCTTATTGATGATGAGTATGAGTTTGTTATGTGCGAACAGTTGTGCGTGGGTTGGGTGCCTTTGATTGCGCTGAACTAGGTAGGTTTCAAATGAGCTTCTAGGGCACGTACGGTTGGTGAGCTTCATGCATTTAGGCTTAGTGTTTCAATGTTTTACGCAGCCTTAATATCACAGCATTAGGGGGGACTTCATGCATCGAAAGTTAAACCACTAAATGACCCAAATGGAACCTTAACGTCGCAACATTAAAGAATTATACCAAGTGACTTTGTTCGATGATTGGGGAGGGAGGTCACAGAAAATACCAACCCAAAGACTAGATAGCGTGGCAGAAAACACCCTACACTGTTGGCCAACCCTAGTAGTCTATAGGGAAGCATTCACGAGTGGAGCTATTGGCTTCAGGTACCATCGCCTAGGCGTAGCTATCTGTGTCACAGAGCAGATACGATGAAACTCTGTTGTGACAGGTTGGCGACTAGCCCTAGTAACCGCTTTGGCTTGTGATTGATGTAAAGTAGCAAGCCAATTTAGAACCCCTGGACCGTAACCTAGCCCAAAAGAAACCTAGTTAAGAGGGTTGTACTCGAGTGGTTGCCTATTCCTCATCTTCTAGTCTTGGTTGTCCTAAGTAGTCCACACACCTTATTACATATCCACCTTATTTATCATCCTACACTAGCTATCTAGCTAATAAGGGTGGCCTAAACCTAGCTCTATCTGTTCGATACTCTTACTCCTTTGTTGTGTGGGATTTCAAAAACCCCTCACATCAGAGTATTAGCAGATATTATTTAGAACTAATTCTCAACTCGAGGTTTACAACCAAACAAGAATCTTGGTATAAAGATCGGGACCCACTGATTGAGTTGAAATAAAAAGCCTTGATACATCGAAGATGCCACAATCGGTGATGTAGATCCACTTTATAAGTCAAAGGCAAACTCAACAAAATAACTCCACTGTGCAGACAGTTCCCTATAACCAAGAGAGAGCAATTGCTAACATTTTACAAAGTGATTACAATTTAAAACAATTCCTAGAACAATAGTGTGAATTGAAATAGAAACTGAAAAGAAAACAAATCTAAACATTTTAAGAAGGTTAAAAACAAGAAAGTTAATCCTAAATAACTCAAAGTTGCTAGAGCTAACTTCCTAAACATAACTAATGACTGGAAATTTAACTTCCTAAATAGAATGACTAATTAGAGAGTATTACTCTTTTAAATTTTTAATACTGGAATGACCTTTTAGAACATGTATTAAGGTCATATATCCAGCAGAATTTCGTGACTCTAAATCAATGGACTTAGCAAAATTTGCTTGAGTTCAACTCTTTGAAAAAAAATTAAAAATCAGCCTGTTAAATTGTTACTTGAAATATTTTGTGCGTCCTCTCAAAATGATACTTTGTAAAGTGGCTAGGATTCACATCACCATCTATCTTCTTAGATTGTCATGTTGTAGTTTCTCCTCCCATGGTATTGGATTGGGTACGGAGTAAAAGAAATGATTCTGAACGGTTTGGAGTGAAGGGGGGACCTGCTGGCATGCGCAGTTATGTGATACTGACATGCGCAGTTATGTGGTAATGACATTTATTTTTGTGACAGCGGCATGTCCCGTTTATGATACTGGCGCGCGTGACTTTTTTTATTTTGGTCCCCGTATTTTAGCATTTTTGTAAAAAAGTCCCACTAGCATGCCCCGTTTACGATACTGGCATGCCCTGTTACAATATTGGCATGTATAGTTATGTGATAATGACATTTATTTCCGGCCTGTATTTGCGCGTGACTTTTTCCATTTTGGTGCCTGTATTTTAGCGTGTTTGCAAAAAAATTCCCGCGTGTCTTCATTCCGAACAGTTCAGAATGGGGCATTCCGTTCCCAATCCAACCCATGTCTGGAGTCGTTGGTTGAGAACATTTATGGGCCTGAGTTTGTTGAATATGTCACTACATCCTTTACCAAAACTAAATAAAGTTATTCTCGCCATGATTCACGGCAATATTCATGTCAACCTCTATCTAATTTATATTGCAACAAATAAATTAGTACAAATGAAAGTGAAGTTTCTTGGACCTAGAAATGGCAATAAATAGCCACCACCGGAATTTCATGCCATTACATGGGCCATTATGATAATTTTTCGCCAACTCATAAATGTTTAGAATAGCAACTTTTTAAAATTTTCTTTTAAACCTCGCACAGGTCAGTTGAAGCTTCCGTATTTTACTTTTTGTAAAAAGTTCATTAATAATAAAGAAACAAAGATTACCAACTCATGTATGGTCTGATGGATACGGTGTCAGTCTTTAAGCATGAGGTGGGAGGATCGAATCCCATGACCGTCTAAGATCCGAAATTGTAAAAACAATTTAATTCTCACCAAAAAAAAGATTTATTGTCCCTATAAATTAACCTCACGTGACATTGTCGTCAAAGAAATGCATGACATACCCGAACAAATTCAACACGAGCCAAGCTAATGTCTAATGATGGATTACATAGAAAATAGCTAAATTATATATGCAAGCCAATTTATGGGGAGAAAATTTATGGTGGACCCTCTATACCAAGACTTGGTATAGATCTACTAATATATATTTGATAAGTGGATTTGTAATTTTTTAATTAAATAGATGACTAGGATAAGTAACTATAAAAACTATATCAAGAGATTATTGTGATATATATTTAAGAAAATTCCTTCAAAAAGATTTCTTTAAACGGGAAACATTTCTAGTCAATAATAGAGAGCACAAATTGAATTCTTTTAATGTTTTATTTTAATTCGTTTAAAATAATAAAAAACAATATTTAATAATGACTTGATGGACATTTACAAGTTATTCGTTGCTGTCTCGACTATGTTAAGCAAACAAATTTTAATTATGTACTATCGAAACCAGAACCTATTTATTATTGCTTATGATTTCAATTTTTGAAGAAAATCGAGACATTTTTAATTTCATGAACTAAAGACTGAAATTTATTTCCCGGACAATGAGTTGTCTACTCTAGTTGTGCAATTTGTAATATCGATTTTAATCTTTATGACATTTAGAACGATAATTATAAGAATAATACAAAAGTGTGATTTGAAAATTCTAAAAATTACCCAGAAGCAATTCCGTGTAAAGCGAAAGTCTTATCTTAAAATGACTTCAGTATGTTTTTTTGAGAATTTTCAATAGGTTAAACGACACAAGTTCATTAAGTCATTATTTGATATCGATTATTTTAAGATAATTATAGAAAAAGATTAAAAAAATTTATTTATATTTATTGGGCTGTTTCCCGTTTAAAGAAATCTTTTTAAGAAAGAATTTCCTTAAATATATATCACAATAATATCTTGATATAGTTTCCATAGTTACTTATCCTAGTCATCTATTTAATTAAGAAATTACAAATCCAATTATCAAATATGGATTGATAGATCCTTAGCAAGCCACTATATGACTTGATACACATGGTCTATCATAAAATTTCTCAATTTGAAAGTGGTTATTGGGCACAATTAGGTCGGTAGATTTTCGGGTCATGAGCGTGATCTTTTGAGGTGGACCTTCCATAAAAGCAATACTCAAGCAAAAGGGCCGCAAACAAAATGGCGAATTTTTTTACAACGGTTCCAATAGTAGACGATGACAATGAATAAAATAAGGGGATCTTCTGTATAAGCAATTCTCAAGCAAAGAAAAAAATTGTGTCGACCCAAAAGAATTAGTTGACTCAAAAGTCAATTTTCTTAAGTAGTAGGACTTCTTAAATTCATTGAAACAACTGCTCGACCTTAAATAGTAAACAGTTTTCCTAAAAAAAAAACAGGAAACAGATTTAGAAGAGGTCCGATAAATTCGACAATCTAGCTCTAGTCCTATATAGTTGATAACTAATTAGTCCAGTGTTAATTACAGATTTAGGAAATCGTCCTGAAGAGGACAAGGCTGACCGGAGAGAAAAGAAGGCAGCAGTCGACCTTGACACTAGGTACATCAAGTTTGGAGACTTTTCAAACAAAGTAGCGATTAGCACAGAGTTCACCTTACCGACTAGTTTAGGGCCAAAGTCCAATTAGCCGAGCTATCAAAAGGGAGACATGGTTTAGAATGACCTTATTGAGACTGAGACAAGAGGGAGGTCTGTAGTAGTACCCTTAATGGAAGAATCCAAGAACCGTGTTGCCATCGTGAAGCAAACTCAAAGGGGGTGTGAGCATCTCATGCCCCTTTGTACCATGGCTCATATCTTCAGGAAACCGGTAAAAAAAATCCTCGTGGAAAATGAGGCTGTGAACTTCCTTCCTCATTCACTTCTCAAGAAGTTGAATTAGGGGAGGGAGATGCTGACCCCAATGGACATAGTCATGACCGATTTTGCGGGGATGGGTACTCGCCCCTTAGGGGTGCTAAAGGCAGTGGTTGGCGTTGCCACGGTCAATCGAGAAGTGGTGTTCTTCGTCACTAATGCCAAGATCTCTCATAACTACTTACTTGGGTGAGACAAAAAGGAGGAGATGGTGGTGGCTGATGAATATTCATTCCTATCAACCATGAATTATACAAAGGCGGTCTTTTAAGACAGGTTCATGGTACAAATAAGGATGGCCTGGTGCAGCATAGATAGCTGGTATACAAGCTCGATTGAGCATAAGGTTCATCTTGCCCTACAACTAGTCGATGCCGCACTCAAGGGAAAACACTATGGCTTTCTCACCTTTGAGGAGTGAGGCTATAGGACAGGTGATAAGATGATTAGAAGTGTAAGCCTTTTCACCATACGAGTGCCGGCTATGTCTTTGAGGATGATGACTTAGACCTTAGAGTGATGACCACCACCTTACTCCAGGCAAGTTACACGATGCTAAGGCTGATATGAGGAACCCTTAGAGTAGGCATACTACAAGCTCACCAAGTCAAGAAGGTTTAACGAGGACCACGTCAATACTTCTTGCCTAGCCGTACCGAAGCGTTAACATGCGGGGGGTATTGTTGGGTCATCAAAATATTGAGGGCACTAAGTCAATTTGAAGCTTGAGGCATTGGGCATTAGCCCTTGGCTTAAGGCGAGATGATAGACATTGGCCATTGGCTAGAGGCGAGGTGATGGTCATTGGCTCTTGGTTTGAGGTAAGGTCTTGGATATTGGCCCTTGGCTTGAGGCAAAGTGTTAGACATTGGCATCAACTTGGGCCATTGGACAGTGACACTAACTTGAGTCGTTGGACATTAACACTAGCTTGAGGTAGTGGACGACTGTCACTAGCTTGAGGTAGTGGACGATTGACCTTAGCTCGAGGTAATGGATGATTGGCGCTAGCTTGAGATGTTGGAGGGAAAATTGGCACTAGCTCAAGGCATTGGAGATATCAACTAACTCAATATAGGTGTTGCATCAAACTCATAGGGAGACCAGATAGAGATGGACTTTAGAGACTGGATGAGCCTCAAAGGCGGATAGGGATGGACTTCTGGTGAGTGAGCCCAGTCAAGAGGCGGCTTAGGAATTAGTCCAAGGTAAAATTTTCCATTATTGAGTCAGATTTTCCTACATTAGGTAACAACTTAGGTTTTCCTATTTTGAGACAATTTTTCTATATTGGGTGGCGACTTTGGTTTTCCTACTTTGAATGGGATGATGCTAAGTTAAGGTGCTCTATATAAGGAGAGCTTGAGCAAGGGAGTGGAGGCATCAACACACAATACACAACAACCCTAGTCTTGCTTAGTTATCCTTATCATTTTCCCTAGCTTTTGCTTAGTTTAGTCACTTTTTCTCCTCTTCGTTAGGCTAATCTTTGGACGACCACTCCAGATTCGTTCCTAAGTTCGTTTTGACATTATCACATATTTTTATCCGCAACAGAAGTACATGAGTTCATGGTCCGATTGGTGTTCCACCTTCGATAAAGTCTCGATTTTTTCATTCAATTTTTATTTGGGGGGTTCTCCAATTCGTTCAAGAGTTTGAATTTCTGCTCAATAGAAGAGAAGGAGTGGAAAAGGAATCCAGGGATCTCGAGTGACCTGATGTCACGGTGATGGGAAGGTAAGGTCGGAATGATTAGAGTTGGTGTCTGCCGAAAAAATGATCGGAAAATATGACCGGAACAAAAGTATAAAAGTCATTTCAAAGATAAAATAAGAAAAAATTGATTGATGACATAAGCAAAGAACCCAATAGTATAATTTAATCAAATTACGAGGACATATACATACATTTTTAAAATATAAGTATCAAATCGTCTATTTTAAAATAATTTACTCTTAATTTTTCAAACATCATAAATCTATAACTATTTTTAATTTTGGTCGCAAAAGTGACGCAAACAAAAAGACAAAAAATTTTACAATGGTCCCACATAGTAGACGATATTAATGAATAAAATAAGGGGACCTTTATATAAGCAATACTTTTTTTTAAGGAAATCAATACTCGAGCAAAAAAAAATAGTATCGACCCAAGCTAATTAGTTGACTCAATCGTCAATTTTCTTGAGTAGTATGACTTCTTAAATTCATTGAAACAACTACTCGACCTTAAATAGTTAACAGTTTCCTTAACAAAAAATAAGAAACTGTTTTAGGAGAGGAGAGGAGAGGTCCGATAAATTCGACACTCTAGCTCTAGTCCTTTATAGTTGATTACTAATTAGTTCAGAGTTAATTACAGACATTAAAGAGATTCTTGATTGAACGTGCAAAAATGCAACAAACAAGCCACGATTTTATGAAAATACACATTCATCTCAACTCCATCTACTCTAAAAATGGCAATAAATAAATTACGTTCCACCGAATATTTTCTATGAACCTATAAATGGCAAAAAATAAATAAATACAGATACAATATTTTATTGTCATATGTGTGTTTATTTCTCTACTTATACGGTACACGTACAAACCCTAAACTGGACATATCTAACACCAAATATTTTTCTCGCGGAGAAGAAGACTACCATGATGCAGAAACCAATCCTTAAGAAGACCAAAGGGCGGCAAAAGATTGAGATGAAGCCAATCCAGGTCCAAAGCAATCTCCAAGTCACCTGCTCCAAACGCCGGTCCGGCCTGATCAAGAAAGCCAGCGAGCTAAGCCTTCTCTGTGGCAGCCAAGTGGCGGTGATCGCCTTCTCCCCGGGCAACAAGGCCTTTGCTTTCGGCAACCCGGACGTGGACAACGTTCTCAACCGCTACCTCGCGGAAGTCACCACAGGGAAGGCTCACGAATCGGTCGATGCCACTAGGGCTACCGACCCGCATGTGCAGCAGCTAAACAAGGAGTATCTGGAGGCGCTCAAGGAGCTAGAGACGGAGAAGAAGCGGAAACTGATGATCGAGGAGTGCACGAAGAAGGGCTTGAGCGGTGGCTTGCTCAGGAGGTTTTGGTGGGATGAGCCTATTGACCAGATGGGCATGGAGGAGCTCGAGGAGCATATGAGGGCGTTGCGTGAGTTGAGGAGGAACGTGGGCGCAAGGCTCAATGAGCTGATGGCCCGTGGTGATCACCACTTGATGGATGTTAATGGAGGTGGTGGTGGCTACATGGGAGATGTCAATTGCGGCTTTTCTGGTCAAATTCAATGGAGAAACTAGAATTCCTTCTATGGCTTACTTGGTTAACTTTATATGAGATATGTAGATAGTTCTTGATCTTGTTTCTGTTTTCTTAAAATAAATCTGTAGTTGTTCGTTTGGTCTTGTGGATTCGGAGGTTATTCCTTTAGTTTTTTTTGTTTAACCAATTGGTATCCGGCCTATTAGGTCGATTAATCTAATTTCGAGCCGAGTAAGATCTTTAAAAAGTGGAAAAGCTCTCCCAAAAAGTATTTAACATTGCTGTATACCCAAAAATTCGAACCCAAAACTAGGTTCAACTATAATAACTCTCTTACTTGTTAATCTAAATCATTGTTCGAGGTTATTCTTAAGAGGGTGCAATCATGACTTTGTTCTTAATTCTTTGAGATGTTGGTCTCCTTGAAACAATTCTTCTGCAACTAGGGAAATCTTAGTACAAGAGGGAGCAAAGCTCTGGAGGGGGAAGTCGCTGCCAATTAGATGTAACTTTGTTCACTCGCGAGCGAGCGAGCATTGACAACCTGATTCGCTTCCCTATGAACGAAGAAAAGCTTACAACGATGCAAAGGAGCAATGAAAAATCTAGCCAAGATTGCATTGTTCTCAACTTGCCAATTTATGATACTTGTAATACCATTAATAGACTCGACTGCCACCTTGCAATCCAAGCAAATATGCACATCCTTATCACTAAAGTTTTGTGAAGCCATCTTCAACGCAAGTCTGATGGCTTGCACTTCTGCATCCGAGGCATAAATTGCCTTTATAAGCACTGCTTGACCATCAACAATATGGCCAACATCGTTTCTAACCACTTTCGCTAAGCCCGTACTCTGATATTGTTTGTACCAAGCTGCGTCATAGATGACTGTCACCTCTTGTCCAGCAGGTGGTATCCATCTCAATTTGTCATTCTGGTGTTTCAGTTGTTCGGGTCAAGAGGGCGATACTTGAGGAAATGTCGTTGCCAATCGATCCAGCCTTGCGATGCCCTAGAGCCGTAAGCTCAAGAAAAGGCCTAGTCCCTTGGAAAAAGGCCTCATTTCTAGATTTTCATATCTGCTAGCATAAGAAAAAAATGAAAGGGATTAATTCTTTTTTGCCATTGCAAAGCAACCAGTTGCTGAAATTGGTAAATCAATAAGCAAAAGTTGTGAAAATATATAGGCCAGATCTGTAGTTTAAGAAACAATGGAAACACGTCACGGACGCATGAGGATAGTAGAGGAGTGAAGAGTACATTTTTGGGTCCACCTTATAATAAAGGGAGTAAAGGTAAAATGTCGAACCACAAGGAGCGGGTTAAAGACATTCCGAGCGAATTATAATTAAGATTAGGTTGAAAAGTATTTTATGAATTTAATTGGGTGAAGAAAAAAAGACAAGATAAAGTTGAAAAGGTGTACAGTCAATTTAAAAGAAATTGGGCTAGTTTCTCTCACACTTCCCTACGTGCTTGGTCTCTCTTGGCCTTTTGTGTCCGTGGTGGGCCTAGTTGAACTATGGCATGACACCTTATGGCTAAATACTTCACGCCATAAAGAAGGTACTAGGGATTTCCGGTGAGACTGTCACTCACACCTAATATTGGTAAGTTGTCAACCTCACCTAGGTGTCAAGACTACCATAACTTGCCCCTCCTAGAACTCACTCATTAAAGCACCACCCTATGGCCAACTACACACCACTATCCTTAGCAAAGTCCATTTTTACGGCTATGTCCGTCGGGTAAATGTGTAGTCTAACAGTTAGGTTTTTTCACGCTTTCCTTCATGGCTAAGTACTTTGGGTCACGCTACAATATGGTGGAGAACACTGATGTAGGTGAGTGACCTCAATGGGGTTTGAAGGAGTTGGCAAAGCTTACGACATATGATGTTAGATCATATGATGAGAAAAGACTTGCCATAAATAGTTTTAGTACAGCCAAGAGGGTTCTTAGAATGTGTATTCACAAAGGCATGATGAGCAAGAAGGTATGGATATCTCAAGGCACGTGCAAAGCAAAGGTTTTAGGTAGGTTTGATATTGGGAATGAAAATCTGTTTATTATATCATGGGTGAATCGAGTTCACTCAAAAATGGATGGTGCAGTTCGCAACATGTCAAGGGTTCTACAAGGTAGGACAAATGATTTTCCAATGTATGATATGCATTATAGTCATGGCAGTCCTAATTGTATCACATACCCCCCAGCTCATGCATATCATGCATTATAGTCATGGCAGTCCTAATTGTATCACATACCCCCCAGCTCATGCATATCAGGCCAATTAATATATCGATACAACTTAATTTTTTCGACCAAGTAATTCGATATACATGCCCCCTACTCGGGGCTAGTGACGAGGAATGGGGCTCCGTGTCTGTATGCTAGATCGACTAGTAGTAGTGGATACATCGCTTGCTTGATGAGAGGTGGAGTTGACAGCTCTGATGGTGACTGCCATCGCTCACAAGGAAATGGGGGTTCAGGTGGGCTACACCCAGAGTCGGAGTTGCCCTAGACGTGGCTGCCATACTTGAAGTAGCCCTGGTAGCGGCGGATCACCGAGATCGACTCGAGGAGGCCACCTCCTATTGGGGTGGGCTCCATCCAGAGTTCTTCATGCAACCCATGAATGTGGCATGTGCTATAGCTTGGCTTGGCGTATGCAAACTTAGGGTTAATGCGGGGTATGTCTTGTTGGCATATGTTGTTTGGGCAGTGCGTGCGCTAAGTGGTGGTAGTGCACGTTGTACCTTGTAGATCAGCGATCGACAGGGCGAGATGACAGAGTTGGCAGGCTCGTTTAGCTTGTTAGGAGGGCCTCTCTCGCTATCTCTCACAACTTTTGCATACTTCCTCCTACAACAAAATAACCAAAGGAAACACTACGCACAATTAAACACAGAAAAATTAAACTAACTAAAACATGGTAATTTAGAATCGTTAGCATTACTTATACTCCCTGAGATCTTAGGGTGGCGAGGTTAGGAGCAAAGTATGCTCCCCTTGTGTTTGTTTGGTGTTGCCTTCCTCTCTTGTATCCACGTGCTTTGGTCAAAGTTGGAGATCTAGTTGGGGAGGCATCTTACCCCGCATGCAGAAGAATCTTAACGGTTGGTGGATGAATTTTTTGCTCTGGTTTATCTTCAAGACTGTCTGGTTCTGCTCTTTGTAGCTGCTCACATAGCCCCATTGAAGTACGTTGGTCGACCTCCTCTCGAAAGGCAATTCAGCTGCTTTCCAATTGTCGGTGGCTGACTATGACCTCTAAGCGGATGCAGGCTTCTTGATGATGGCGATGGTTTGTGGGCGTCAAGCTCGGTTGTGTGGTGGCGTGGAGGTGGTATAGCGACGAACGCTCTTTTGGTGATGTTTTGGACGCCCTTTTGCTGACGGTGTTAACAAAACTATAGAGAGAGATTCTGTGAACTGGATCTAACAAGAAGCTGGGCTAGGGCTCGATTGGGTTGAATAGGTAACTCACTCAGCTAAAGTTTTAAAAAAGCCACATGCAAATAAGCAATTACACTGTGTGGCGAGGAGTTTGTAAGGTTATTGGAAAAAATTTATAGGTAATAAGGGCTAATTTATGATTAATTTAGCAATTTTATTGAAAAATAAGCAATTACGATTTTGGTGTTTTTGAAAATTTGTAAAAAAATTCAGACTATTTTGATAATTTATCGAACTACACGTCATCATCAACTAAACCCACTTGATTATCACGTGCCATCCACGTTAGTGAAAAATGACAGTGTTTCAAGCCCTCCGGATAAAAATTGATAAATTACAGGGACTGAATTATCAATTTTAAACTGCAGGGCCAGAATGCAAAAAATGTGAAATTACAGCATGCTAAAGCGTACTTTTCCCTTCATCATTTGTCTGCGTAAGGACCAAATCGAAACAAAACGAAACCTCCAAGGCTAAAACATGATTGTAAAAAACGTTGTTAATACATATTAGATTGACAAGACAAGACAAGAGAAAGGAGGTGTGTGTTGGAAAGAATGGCGGAGGGCGGGGAGGAGCAGAAAACCCTAAAGGAGGGGGAGAGGATTGTGGCCCCCAGCCGCCGCCCCGATGGGAGCCTCCGCAAGCCCATCCGTATTCGCGCCGGCTACGTCCCCCAAGAAGAAGTCGCCATCTACCAGTCCAAAGGTTCCTTGGTAAATATTACATTAAAACCTTACCCCCTCCCTCCCTGCACTTCGATTGATTGATTGCTTCTTCCTTCCTTCCTTCTATCACGGAATCCGTAGGGCTTCGAACAAAGACGGAAAGTCTGCTAGATTAGTTGATTTCATTGCTGAATCCGTAGGGCTTCGAACAATGGGTATGCATCAAAGCACAAGTTGCAGCCATATAGAAGCACTTTGTCTTTGATGATGGGCATATTAACTAGTACCGGGTTTCGAAAGAAAATATTTGACTGATGATGCTACCAGAGGACTGCCAGTGTCTTCTAGTATTTGCAGAAAATCAAGTTTCATGTTTCTTTCACTTTCTTTTTATTGGCATAATATGATATTAATCTTTCCAACTTTTATTAGTTGGCCATTTTTGTGATTGCTTGCACTCTTCTGGTTCCCAAATCTTTGAATCATAACCAGAGAGTAAATTTCGGAACATGTTATTCTAATTGAGAGATGGATAACAGTTTTTTCTTTTTTTCTTTTCCGATTTCATTTCTCTCTGAACTGTGCAGTGGAAAAAAGGGATCGAAGCAGTGTCTCTGGTTCCCCCAGGTTATGATCCAGTTACAGCTGCAAAACCAAAGACCAAATCAGCAAAGAGGAACGAAAGGAAGAAGGAGAAGCGGCAACAGGTGTGTGTCTTCTATTTCACTTCACCTTCTTGTCTTTCTTAATATCAGTTTGCAGAATCTTGACATTGGTCTTACCAAAAAAAAATCTTACATCCTTCCGTCGAGTTTATCTAGGAGCTTGCTTAATTTGAAAATTTTAGGCGATTTTTTTCTAACTACTAAACTATGTGAATGCAGTGAACAACTTTTCTTGTCATTGGATTATTGGTAGCTGCTTATTACAAAATTGCCCAGTTGTGTAATTAGCATGGCACATGCAATGATTGTGATTACAATTCCATGTTTAAAAAGCACCACTTCACAAGCACAAACTTCTAAGAACATGGTTCTTAAATATACTATGCTAAATGCATTCACTACATGATTGAAAGCCAACCTGTCAATTTAGAACTTGATAATTTATCCAGTGTTGACCATGTTGACCCAACCAGTTGAAGACGAGTTTTTACGTGATTAGTTAGCCAATCTCGGAATATATCTAAATAAAGAGAGAGTCAGAACATAGAAACATTACTTAGTAGATTTTTTTCCTGATTCTCGATCTTTTCCACATCTGATGATTCTGCCCCTCCATTAAAATGGAAACCACCCTCTTCCTCGGACCTTTCTTCGCAAGTTCTATGAAACAATAGAAACAACAAGATCCCTTTTAATGATGACAACTCCTGATTGATAAGTAACAGATTATATTGTAATCAGTCCTTCTAGTGAAATTTGATGTACTGATTTTGGTTACATGCTATATTTAGAGGTTGTTGAATCTTTGCTTTTTGGATTGATGTGCTTAAGTTTATCCACTGCTGATGATGTTAATTTTCATCGCCCATCATTGATCATGTGGTTGAAGATGGATTGGTTTATTGTGTTAGAGGTGAGGTAGTGGAAGTTATATGTCAGCAAGCTATGTGCTTTCTCATGAGTTTTTTTTAGATTAGCCCTCCATAAATCTGCCCCACCCTTTCTAATGGCCACCAATCTCCTCCAAAGGCGAGTCTGCACCTTAAATCTCCATATTCAATAGAGCTTCATTAAAGAGCACCCATGATTTTGTACCTAGACCATCCATGGTTCTATAGTATCTTTCATCACTTCCAAATTAACTAATAGAGCCTGAAGTCCTGCTAGAACCATTTTTGAATCCCTTGTAGTTGCTGGGTCGCTAAAGCCAGCATGATAGAAGAGACATGAAAATATACCAAAGGTTACGAGTCAACCCTTAAACAGCTAGAGCAGCCTGCCCTTTGAATAATATTCTTCTTTTGTAGACCACCTTCTATAATTTCTAAGGCGGATAGCGCTCCATGAGTTAGGTAGATTGTCTATATAGACTTTTGTCCTTGTAGTAGAGTTTTTGATAAAAATTTAGACGCTTGTAATTGAGCTATCTTATGTGAATGGCTGCATCTCCATGGTGAATTTTCAATGAATTTTATTTATTATATGGAAAATAAAATCTTGAAGCAAGTTAACTATGTGATGGAAGCTATTTGGTTGGTTTTTTTCGTGAAAAAATACCAGCCATCTCTGAATTGGTGCAATTACATTCTGATATATATTACCTTTTAGCAGGCAGCTCTTGAAAATAATACAAATCATGGGACGGTTGATGGAGAAGAAGTTATACCTACTGGAGATGCATGTCCTGCAAATGAACCTCCCAAGTCATTGACATCTCAGATGAACAATCTCGCTGTTTCAGAAATTTCTGCTGCAACCACCCGTGCAGTTTCAATAGAGGATGCAGCTGCAGCAGAGGCTACAGATTCTGGGTCTTCTCTTTCTCTTGTAGATAAAAAGATAAGGGCTCTCAAAAAGAAGGTACAACCGATAATTCTTTTAATTTTCCTTCAGCTTTATCTTATATGTCAAATGAACTCGTGAGGTTTCCAAGATTTTTTCGTGGTTCTTGCAAAAATTAGATACACGTTCACTTGTTTGTGCATTCAATCCAGGCGTTTGTTGCACACATGCATCTAAACAAAGCAGAAATGTCTCACTGTAAATGGATTGACCATATCCTTGTAATGAGGATATGCTCTCATTTCTGTCCTCGTGAAATCTCTTCCATAAATTGACTGTCGCGAGGGAAATGGAAAGCTTATTAGCATCTGCTTTTCTATGTGGTACTTCTTTCTAAAGGTTACGTGTGGTAGTTATGATGCTAGAAACTTAAGATATACTGGCTCCTGACCATTCCTTCGTCAAGTACACGGCAGGAACCTTGTTGCTGGTCATGAGGAGAATTTCATTTTGTTTTGATGCATTAAAAAAATCCGGAAAGCTTTAAATGTAATCTGTTGCAATACTTGATCTAATGCATTGGTTGATGATTCATCCAGATTCGACAAGCAGAAGCACAGCAGCAGAAAGTTAATCCACAGGACATGAATCCAGAGCAGTTGGATAAGCTGGCAAAGCTGGAAGGATGGCGACAAGAACTTAAGCTCTTGGAGTGTAAAAATGATGAAAATGCAGCATCATGAATTGGATCTCTTTCTTTGGTAGGCAAATTTGTTGAGATTCTTACTAATTTCCTCTTGGCAGCGACTCGATTTACCTTGGCTTATGATCTGTGTTCTTGGCACTTGTTCCTTCTTTCAGCCAAAACCAGAGTCGCAAAGGTTTCGGTGTCCCAATTTTAAACATCGTCTTCTCGTCACTACTTGGGCGGCATCGGTTCGTTCTCATTAGAAAACAATATAAGCTCCAATTCTAGGATTCCGATATGTTGATTTCTATCGGTGATTATAACATACTATAATCAAGAAATCATTAAATTGATTAAATGAAATGAATTCATTTAAATTATAAATTCACTTGTTGAAACGTAGATAAACTTGGGATCGTAACAGAGTCTTGTCATTGGTTAGTTATTACTTACGATCATACAATCAATTGAAATAAGAATAATTTTCACGATTTTATCTGCCTCGGAGTCGAATCGAGAAATACAGAGATCAAACTAGTAATTTTTCCCTTGCTTAAGTGAGTTGCCCCCTTTCTTTTCTTCCATCTTCTCCTTATATGGGGAGATCATTTTCTTCCCACGTCACCATATTTTTTTAAGGAAAAAGTGGCGCAAATCCTATATTAGAAATAAGTTACAGAACAACAATAAAAAATACATACATAAGAGAAGAAAACCAAGCAGAACATGACTGTCAGTCCGATGACAACAAGGTGGCACAGGTGGGGGAGCGATGGACAGTCGATAAAGCACAAAGGCCGACGACTGAGGCGGATTTCTGCCGAAGCAAGCTTCGGCCAATAACCTCAAGACATCGTCGAGAGGGCATCTGAATGTATACAAGAGACACTCGGATGAGAGCCAAGGTCGACGTAAATCGACCAAGACAAGGTTCTCCACCTGCCACCATCGAACAGGCAACGAGGTCCAAAAGGATCTCAAATCAGGCAAAAGACAAACCAAGCTCAAGCATAAGCATAAATCAAAATAGCAAAAGCACGTCGTAGCCACTAAACACGTGTGACTCGAGAGCAACAACAAACACACAATAACATAAACAACCAACGAAAGCAACAAAGACAGAAAAGCAATAACTAAAACATGAAGAAATAAGAACAGAGAGCCAACCGGGGAGGAGATCGTAAGCGACCATCCTCCCCGGGGACCGCCGGCGGCCTCAAAAGGGCCTAGCCGTGGAGATCAGGCCAGGCGAGTGGTTAGCGTCGGCCACAAGATGGGAGCGAGCCTCGGAGTTCAACGGGAAAAGCGGCGTCGAGGCTGTGAGGCTTGGCGGAAGAGGTGAGCGGCCGAGCGGAGCTAGGGGTGGCCAAGCGAGGACCGATCCGAGCAAGGGCGAGGCTGAGCGGGGCACTGGTCAGGGCAAAGCGGGGCAGAGCGTCAAGGCTGAAACGGCAAGGTGAAGGTAGTGAGCGGCTGAGCGGAGCTGTGGGAAGGAGATCGGAAGCAGCAACCGAGATCGGAGACGACGAAGACTGAGAAACTGAGACGGAGGTGGAGATCAGAGACGACGGAGACAGAGAAAACTAAGGCGATAGGAGCAGCAATGGACCCAAGAGAAGGTGGTGGGGGAGGTGGTGGTGATGGTGGTAGTGGTGATGGTGGTAGTGGCAGCAACGGCAGTGGCTGGGTGGGCGGCAGGATAAAGAGGGTATTAAACCCTATGTAAGTGCTCTCACTGGGAGAGAGAGAAAGGCTCTCACGTCACCATCATTTGGTGGCTTACTCTCCACGTGGACAATCTACTATTGGTAGCTTGTACACCAAGAGATGAAGTGTCAACAATTGCCACTTCTTACAAGGAGGAGGTGGCCCAAGGATGAGATGGGCTTGACACATCATGGCCCATTATGGGAATTATGGGTGCAAAAACCCAACATTCTCCCACTCACACATGATTCAACATAATCAAAATTCTCTCTTATCGTGTTAGGCAAATATTTCGTGCGACCAGCATACATCGAGTGCACGTAGCTAAACTCAAGAGCACATAACGGCCACTTGAATGATAGCATCTCGATATCTCCATTACATAAAGTATGTCTTACCCTGGGTCTCATCTCACATTCTTTGTTTCACATGTGATTTCAGAAAATCTATTCGTGTTCACTATTGTATTGCTCTCAACACAATAGGTGCACCAGTGAACCACGAAGCTTCTCGAATGTGATCGATAGAGAACCTTCTCCTCTAACAATATTTTTTTCCATCATGATCCAACCTGCTTTTCTAATCAGCATTGCCAAGTCGAATCAAAACATAACCCTTTAAAGACTTTCCAAGCTAGCAGCACTGAATCATACTTCCAAAATATGTTTAGGATCTTAAGGGTAGATTTCCAGAAACTATAGTTTTCAGAGTTGGTCTCACACCAGGGAAACTGAAATCACTAAATAATAAAATTGATTTCACATCCATTGGTCGTAGAGCACACATGACACAATCTATGTGCTATGTTTGGGATCTTAAGGGTAGATTTCCAGAAACCATAGTTTTCAGAGTTGGTCTCACACCAGGGAAACTGAAATCACTAAATAATAAAATTAATTTCCCATCCATTTGTCGTAGAGCACACATGACACAATCCATGTGCTATGGTATTCTTTCATGTTAAAGGAGTACATATCATTCACAAATAACACCATACTAGAGCATCAGCATCGATGTTTACAAACAACAGCTTTAGTCTACACAAAGACTGCTCTAGGCTATCAAGGCAGAATTATGGTAAGTTCTACTTACTTCTTACCATTGGATTCTATATAATTCCATAAGTTCCAAGAACTCATTTAATATAGCAACTATTGCTTACACATAATCTTGTGCTTTAACAAGACTGCTCTTGTAGTTAAGCAAGACGGCATTCATATTTTAGAATAGACACTCGATATTTGACAATGTTCTAAAATTGCCTCATCTCAATCAAGAATCAACTCATGACTCCCACTGAGGTAAACACCCGTGTGAGTGGGCTACTTCTCTGTCCGACATGCATTAGTAAATGTTACCCTAAATAACATTCACACAATACGTATTGCTGAAAACAACATTATATTGAACAACAAATTCTTTACAATATGAGCAAAAATACTAACACCTTCGCAAACTCAGAGACCTGACATGTTTCTCAAAAACATCTCTAACAACAACCTTGGTCATTGGGTCCGCAACCATATCTTGTGTAGATATGTGCTTTATGCTCACCTCCTTACACGCAACCATATCTCTAACAAAGTGATATTTAATATCGATATGCTTTGCTCTGCTATGCTATGATATCTAGGATCCTTAGCAAAAGCTATCGGCGCTTGATTATCGTAAAATAAACTCACTGGTTCTTTTGAGTCAGTTAAGGATAAATGGTTCAAGAATCTCGTCAACTATACTGCTTCTTGCACAGCAGCTGCAGAAGCTACATATTCAGCTTCCATAGTTGACAGGGAGACACACGTCTATTTCTTGCTACTCCATGAAATAGCACCCCCGCCAAGCAAGAAGACATATCCTGATGTAGATTTCTTCTCGTCCACATCACCACCCCAATCAGCATTGGTGTAACCTCTCAATGTCAGGTCTTGACCTTGATAATACAGTGAGTATTCTGCAGTCGTATTCAAGTATTTCATAATTTCCTTGACTAATTTTCAATGTGCATTACCTAGATTAGACTGGTATCTGCTTGCTATCCCAACAGCATAGCAAATATCTGGTCTTGTACACAACATTGCATATATGAGACAACCAACCGCATTAGCATAAGGAATTTTTATCATATCCCTCTCCTGCTGAGCTGTTTTAGGACACATGTCTTTATTGAGATGGTGACCTTTGATAATTGGGACATATTTGAGATTACTATCATTACAATTAAATCGTTTTACTACTTTGCGGATATAGGTCTCTTGTGAAAGAGACAATAGCCTTTTCGAACAATTCCTCGTGATCTTAACCCCGAGTATGTAATCAGCTTCTCCCATATCTTTCATTTCAAAGTTGGACGAGAACCAAGCTTTGAGCTCGATTAGATATCCCATGTCATTTTCAGCTATTAGAATGTCATCAACATATAACGTAATTATGATAAACTTCTTACCTGAGCGCTTAATATAGACACAATGGTCTTCGTCTATCATTTTAAAGTCATACGATATAATCGTATTATGAAAATGAATATACCATTGTCTAGAAGACTGCTTAAGGCCATAAATTGATCTTTTCAATTTGCAAACCATATGTTCGCTGCCTTTTTGGATGTAGCCCTCTGGCTGGACCATATAGATCTCTTCATCCAATTTTCCATTGAGAAATGCAGTTTTAACATCCATTTGATGCAACTCGAGGTTCAAATTTGCCACCATAGCCAGAATAATCCTCATGGACGTGAATCTAACAACAGGAGCGAAAGTCTCCTCATAGTCAACTCCTTCCTGTTGTCTAAATCCTTGGGCAACTAAGCAAGCTTTGTACCTTTCAATACTTTCGTCTGCTTTACGCTTAATTTTGAGAATCCACTTATTCCCAATTGCCCTACGTCTCTTAGGTAGGTCAACCAGTTCTCAAACTTGGTTTTTCTTCATGAAAACTATCTCTTCCTCCATTGCTTTACCCCATTCATTCTTTTTGGGAGATGATAGAGCGACAAAAACATTCTTAGGTTCATCTTTGTCTTGCAGGATTGCTAAAAGAATCTCACTTGGACTATTATTTCTTCTTAATGATACCAAGAAGGTATTTGCAGCACTTTCGACCTCAAATCGTCGGCGTGGAATGCTAATTCTTTTAGTCCTACGAATTTCCCGGTTTTGATAAACATCTCTAATGTATTCATCATAACCTGGAATCGTACTCCCACTGAAGCAAAAATCTATACTAATTGTACTCCCACTAAGATGTTGATCATTTGGATCATGAACTTCCGGATCAATTGGAGATGGGAAATCTTGATTTTCCTCCTCCACAATTCTCCCACTTGGATGGAGTGATCCAAATGAGTCTGGCTCATTAACTTCATATAAGGCAAGATCATGACTCATCTCTCCCAATTTTGGAAAATCTTTTTTCAAGAACGTGACATCTCGTGATTCAAATTCTGTCACTTGTCCATTTTCAAGTTTGCCCACGAACACGTATCCTTTTGATACTTCAGAGTATCTTATAAAGACACTCTTTCTATCTCTCGGTCCTAATTTACCGTATGTACTCGAGGTAGAATGGACGTAAGATGCACACCCCCACGGTCTTAAGTACCTCAGATCAGGTTTTCGACCTGTCCACATTTCGTAAGGGGTGGTAGTGACAGACTTAGAGGGGACACGATTTAGAACATATGTAGCGGTAAAGAGCGCATCTCCATAAAAGGATATAGGTAAATTTGCCTCCGCCATCATAGATCTGACCATGTCAAGAAGGGTTCTATTCCTTCTTTCTGCTATCCCATTTTGTTGAGGTGTGTAAGGAATGGACAACTGATGTTCAATTCCTTTTTCTTCATACAGAGCTTTAAATTCATCGGAAAGATACTCATGATCACGATCAGTTCGTAAGACCTTAATCTTTCAATCTAGTTGATTCTCAGCATGATTCATAAATATCTTGAAATAACGTATTGCTTCTGATTTGTGAGAAATCAAATAGATTTGACCATATCTACTATAGTCATCTATAAAAGTGATGAAATAATATGCTCCATGTCTAGCCCTCACATTCATTGGACCACATATGTCGGAATAGACTAATTGCAATAGATCATTGGCTCTAGTTCCTTTTTCAAATAGTTTTCTTGTCAATTTTCCTTCTAGACAACATTCGTAAGTAGATAATATAGCCTTTTCTAAATTACCCAACAGTCCTGCCTTGGCTAGACGATTCAAGCGATCTTGACCAATATGGCCCAGTCTAGAATGTCATAGCACAACATCATCTTGAGACGTTTGTGAAGTAGTGGCATAGGAAAATTTTGTATCAGGTAAATCACAAAAATCAACATTCATGATTAAGAAACCATCTGATTTATAACCAGAACCATAGAAAATATGTTCCAAAAATAACTGAACAGAATTATTCTCAAACAACCAATAAAAATCAAGAGACATCAAAGCTAAAATAGAAATTAAATTCTGGCAAATTTCTGGAGCATATAACACATTATGTAGAAGTAGGGTGTGTCCTTCACGCAGGCTCAATCTACATGTACCTATCCTGTTGATATTTACGCGTGCGTTATTGCCAATATAGATAGATTTTGCTCCAACCGGTAGTCGTCAGAATTCAACAAAAGTACCACGGTCCTTTGTGACATGGTCTATCGCTCCTGAATCAATCACCCACATAGGATGACTTTCAGTTAGAAGAATTATACTATATACATATAATTTACTCGCATATGAGTGAATAAGATGTACCTTCTTTTTCTCTTTGTAATCTTTTGCAAAGTGACCCTGAATCAATCACCCACATAGGATGACTTTCAGTTAGAAGAATTATACTATATACATATAATTTACTCGCATATGAGTGAATAAGATGTACCTTCTTTTTCTCTTTGTAATCTTTTGCAAAGTGACCCTTCTGTTGACAGTTGAAATATTTTACTTTTAAAATATTGTACTTCCATTGTTTCTTCTTTCCAGAACTATTCTCATTAGTTCTAGAAGTTTCAGCTTTATTTTTATCGTTTCCCCAACTCTTCTTACCTTTGCCCTTTTGGCCCATCTTCCTCTTGCTTCCTCTGAAGCTAGACCCAGTCACATGTACTTCTGGGTGGACTCTGATTGCTAGGAGGCGATCCTCTTCTAGCTCGAGGTGACGGGTCATGTCATCAAATGTCGTAACATTATCAGCATGGGTAAGAGTCATTTTCATGTGTTCCCAATTTGTAGGTAGGGAACGAATGACAGCTTGGATTTGCTGCTCATTACTAAGCACGTGGCCAGCCTCAGCTAGCCCACTAATCATATTTGACATCTGCCTGAGATGTGTTTTCATTGAATGATTAGGACGCTTTTTGTAGGTACCAAACCTTATAGTCAAAGCTCGCAGCTTTGAAACAGAAAGCTTCCCGAATCTTTCTTTAAGTGCATCCCACAGGTCTTTGGCATTTTTAAACGCACGAAATTGCCGAGTGATGTCATCCATCATAGCACTTAGTAAGATGAGTCGAGCAGTAAGATTCTTCTTTTTCCAAACTATGTAGACATCTTTATTACGCATGTGCTGGGGGGTGTTGCCAGTTTCAGGTTCGACCATAATTTTACTTATGATCTCAAGTACTTCTTGCTCTTCTAGCACATACTGCACAAAGAGATGGATTGCTTCTTCGGTTATTTTTTGTATTTGTTGTTAATCTGCAACATGTTGGAGTTCCTGCTTAGTTGTTGAAGTACATATTGCACAAAGAGATCGACAGGGTTGGAATTCTCAGCAGACTTTGGTTGGTCTTTGTGCTGATTTCCATTAGAACAAGCCTCGGTTGAGGCAGCTGCAATAAGGTTAGCAATAGGCAATTTTTGTTGTCTAAAATAAGGATATAAAAATCATCATTCATCATATGTGTGCCCACTCTTCTTGCAATGGTCAACATAATAGATTAGCTCTGTCAGAATTGAATTTTTCTCTTTCGAAGTTGCAACTATTGCTAGAGCCACCTTTGGTTTGTATGCAGTAAGAACACACTAGTTTCACTGTGTTCCTCCTTTTCTTTGTTGCAGGATATAACTCTTTCCCTAGTTTTCTCCTACTAGATTCTAGAGCATATACTGCCCAAAGAAGAAAGGTCAGACCCCATTTGGATCGGTTCTATCATGCCATCAAACTCTGGTTTGAGAGAAACAAGTAGATCAAGGATCTTGTCTTGTTCTGCTCTCTTCTACAGAGTAAAGAAATCTGTGGTAGGTAGACTGAAGGTGGCTACTTCATCCCACATATTTTTCATTCGTCCAAAGTGCTCAACAAAGGAGGCTTCTCCTTGCTTGCACTCAGCACGTTTCTTCTTCAATTCATAGATTATGGATACGTTTTTTTGGTTCCCATACATCTCTTTGATTTATTCCCAAAGTTCTTTTGAAGTGCTTGAGAGTGCAAACGCATCATAGTTCTTTAGTTTTAGGGAGTTGAGAATTAACCTCATGACCAGTTGGTCATTGCTTCCCATTTCTCTAAATCTTCACTCTCATCATCTTCTGGGGGACCAATTTTATCTATGATGTAGCCAATCATGCCCTTGGTGTTTAAGGATATCCTTGCAGCCCTGGCCCGGGACAAGTAATTTGGCCCATTTAGAGGTGCGGGTGTAAATTTGAGGTTTGTGCTAGTGTCACTCTCAAAGGAGATGATTTTTCTAGCTATATTTGAGGTCTGCATTGTTGCAGTAGAATCAGTGATTGGAATTCCAAACATGAGGTTCTGATACAATGAAATTTAAGGTAAGAACCTATGTAATAATGAGCTTAATAACTTCTGATTTTATTTTTCTCATTTAGAGATTTTATATACACAGGAGAGAGAAGAACAGACTGATTTGACAGTCTGTTTTAACTAGCTGTTGCACCTTCAACGACCAGTTCCTCTCTTTTAGTGATGTAACTCATGATGAGCTACTTACAATGATTCTAACTAGGTACTAGTTGTTATCAAAACAAACCTAATCTTCTAGCTTAGTTCTAGAATGATTTATCTCATTATGATCAACATGATCATCACAAGTCATCAATATATTCAGACTTGTAGAATATGTTGTTAGTTGCGGTTCAACTTGGTTCTAGAGATCTTAGACCTTGATGTTCATCAAATTCTTGATGGTTCTTTGGTTCTCCTTAGTTTTAGCAGAAGCAACATACTAAGGAATCTGCATTATTTATAATTCTGTAGTTCCTGAGGTACCTGCAATAACAACAGCCATAATCATTTACGTAATTTAATAGTATACCCCTCGAAACTTATTTCAAAACCAAATTTGTGCCAACCAAACTAGTTTTGTGCAGACCATTTCTTGCGCCATGCTTGGAAAAAAAAACATTGTCCAAGCCATGGAACCAAAGCACTTACAGACGAAATACATTTTTCAAATTATGAGGTGTAAATCATATATTATGCTGTCAATAGGCATTTAGCTTAATGGAACATCTACATATTCAAAAAAGTAAATGATTCAAATTTTGATAATTGTAACCATGGCGTAAAATATTATGCTAAACTACATCTACATGGCGTCAATCATATATTATGCCAAACTAAGTTATGATTAGTTCTTTTTCTATGAAAATAACTATAACCTACTTCAATAAATTTTCAATCCGGCTGTAGGTTTTGACCATATTCAAAGAAAGGGATTGTAGATTTTAAAAAAGTTAAAAGGAAGCCATTATTTTCCACACCGTTACATACGTGATAGAGGATAAAATAAAAACAGGATTGTCTATAACAAAATTTGTTTTCTTTCCAAGCACGAGAGCCACTTCGCGTTTCATCGCTATACTGTAAAGTAAAATCGATGTAATGTAAAATGATGTCTTTTAAAAGAATAATTTCTCTAAATTGATTTTAAAAAATTTTTTGTCTCGAGTCGGGACCAATATTAAAATTTAGTAACTCTTCCATCGTAATATATAATATTTTGCATAAAATTTTAGTTTTAAATCTTGCTCTAATTTTTGCATAAATGATACTTTTTAATAAATATATATATTTATGATAAATTCTAATCATTATTCTTCTTCTTAATTGTCTTTAAATAGTATTTTTAATTTTCCTCTTGTTATAAAAAAATATCTCAATTTGAATAGCCGAAATTTTATTGATTTGAATAAAGATAAAATATTTTATTTTGGTATTTACATATTTATTGTTCAAAAACTTAATTTTAATATTTTTGGAGAAAAAAATATGCATCTCTTATGTAATAACTTCTCTAAAGTGATATTTTTTTCTGGTACCAAAAATATCACTCTAGAAAAATTTTACTATATAACTATACCCAACTAGCCCATAAAGAATAAGTTGCCCTTCGGCATAAAATAAAAACGAAATAGGCATGTTGCCTATACAGAGATAATAACCCAGAACAAAAGTAACGACAGCTCGTCAGTTCCCGGACTCACGACAGCCAAGCTCCCGGACTCACGCGAACGATCGAAAGAACAACTTGGGTTTTTTTACTAGGTCGCGAAAACTCCAGTCTTCATTCCAGAACCATCCAATTTGGCCATTTTCCACCCGAACCCTAACTTCCAAAAATCCTCAAGTTGGCCACCAATAATCCTAGATCCATTCTGCAAATCCACAATACTATATGCATATAGTTTTGTGTGGATGCACTAATGATTACTTATTGACAATGGACATGATGGAAGTAGGATCATAGGACCAAGATCTTTATTTTTTTTTAGAGTGAACCAAATTCTTACCTTTATCCTTAAAAATAATGATCTGAACATTATCTAAGCTCTAAAATATTAGATAATTATCAGGGCAATCTCCTAGTTCATATTATATGAAAATTGTTTAAATTTTTAAAATTAAACTATCACTCAATTGTTTGCAATAGTAAAGAGACACCAAAAAAATATGAATCTATTTGATTTATTTATTAAAACAAGTCAATAATAGAAAGAGAACGAACAAGTAAATTAAAAAAATTCAAAGTTGCACTTGTTAAGGTTAAATTTAGTGTGGGGGGAGGTTCTAGCAGATCGCTTCCTTTTAAAAAAAACTGTCTATTTTAGAAATATATATATATATAATTTTCTATCTATTTTGAAAATTTAGCAAATTTATTTACTTATTCGAGGAAACCCCCGCTTTATGCACGGGACCAAACAAGTGGAAGCAAAGCACCAAATATGAAATTTAATAATTGAATAGAAATTGTTTTTTGAGAAACGTAATTGAATAGAATTAAATATAATAGGGGGTAGAACCGAGTTTTATTACAAGGAAGGAATCAAAAGACCACAAGTCTCTCCGATATCATTATTTGGTCTCTCTCATCTCTCCTTCGCCTTTCATCAAATTGTTCAATCCCCTCAGTGCCTCTTGAAGCCAAGCAACGCCGGAGCCCCGGTGCCGGCGATCCACTGGCCACCCTGGATGAAATTTCCAACAGTGAACTGGGTGGCCTCGTTCTTGGTAATTTGGCGACTCCACTTGACCCTCCTGGCGGCGTTAGCCCCCGGCCCGGCGTTGCCGAATTCGGCGTAGTAGAGGGTGTTTAGGAACATGTTTCCGGCCCATGGGGTCCAGCCCTCGGGTTGGATGACGTCTCCCAGTGTGCTCTCCATGACCACGGTCCTGGAGTAGTCCTTCCAAGGTCGGCCCAAGTATGACTTTATCTGGAACTTCACGGGCACCAGCTTCTGCTCCGGAACGATCCTGCAGTTGTGGATCACGAGGCCGGTGGGCATTCCCTTCTCCTTCCTGCCGTCGGCCGTGACGGTGTTGAACTGGTTAGGGTTTGGCTTCCTGAGGATGATGAGGGAGTTCTGGATGATGGCGGCTCCGTAGCCGAAGAGGAAGTCGACGGTGCCGGAGAGGACGCAGTTGCGGTAGAACTGGCGCTGGGATTGGTAGCAGAGGGTGTCCTGATACCCGTCCAGCCTCACGTTGTAGAAGGATGACATGTCCGAGTTCACTCGGAGGGCGAGGGCTTGGTGGCCATCGGGTCCCGCTGTGTTCGAGAACCCAATCGACTTGGCGATGAACCCGTCGGACTCAACAACTATACAACAGATCCAAAGCCAGACAAGTTTATATTAGGACGAGCTTTTGTTAAAACAAGCAGCTTATCATAATTGGTCTCTCTCTTTTTGCATAGCAATAGCTTTTTTTCCTTTCTGAATTTCTAAATGCTTTTAGAACTTGTAATCCTTCTATTATGGGATGAAAGTAATTACGCTTCAAGGCTAGCGAAATCAAGATTTAATCTCCTTGGGAAATCCCCTTTTTGATCTATCAAAATGCATGGGGCTAAGCCGGAAGATTATCGTTGAAGATGTTCATACATTAGCGCTATTTTTTAAATAGGTTATTATCTTTTGTATACATAGACGAAATGTGCTTATGAGTACTAAATGGTGTAATAAATAGTAATTTTAGTTACTTACTATTTTGACAATTATTTTTGAATAAATAAAATTTTACTTGTTAAAAAAAATAAGCAAGTGATGTATATCATTCAAATAAATAAAGAGTAATTAATAATTGAGATTAAAACTAGTCAATGTTTAGGTTCTGGTGCCCTTGATGCATACTTAGAGGATTCAAATAACAAGATGATTTGGTGCAAAGAGAATAATAGTGGGTACTTACTGACGGTGGCGGTCATCCAGGTTCCGATTCCCTTGGAGTAGCTCTTGTCGCCGGTGATGATGGACCTCCTCGGGCCATCACCGTACATGTAGATCCTGGGCTGTGCCTTGGTGATGTGGACCTGCTCACGGTAAACTCCGGCCTTGACGTAGATAACCCACCTGCCGTTGTGGTTCTTAGGGCAAGCGTTAACGGCAGCCTGGACGGTCTTGAACTGGCCGCTACCATCTTGAGCAACGACCGCGTTTGGGGTAACACCCGCGTGGCTGCGGGATGCCAGGAGCTTCCTGTCAGCGGCGGACATCCACGACGGGTACCCGTCCTCCTCGAGCAGCCTCCGACTCGTAGGGCTCACGTTCAACGAGAGCCCGAGTTTCTTAAGGACGTCGCTCAACCCTCCCAAGATGGTCAAGACATTGTCGGTGAGCTGGTTGCCGGTGTTGGTGTTGTTGATCATGGCTAGCTTCACCTGGCTGTTGTCCTCGAACCCGTCAACGCACATCTCTTGGTAGGCAATGATGGAGCTCAGCCATGTCCTGAAGTCGTCGGAGCGGTCGGCCAATGATCGGATATCGCTGTCCCCGATCTTGGTGATGGTCGCCTGGAGCTCTTGCTGGGCCTGTTGGAGCAAGTCCTTGCAGTCATCGAGGGCCATCTTGCCACGTGGCTCGGCCTGCGCCTTGACGACGAGGTCGTCGGTAGAGTTGAAGGCCTTGGAGAGGGCGGCGGAGATGGCGAGGACACCAGCCTGGATGAGTTGCTTGGGGTCGGTGGTGTTGGCCTGTGAAAGGGTCTGGGTGCAAGCCTCCTTGTAATTAGTGGGCTGGCAGAACTGGGTGACGGCCTTCATCTGGGGTGAGAGCGAGTCGGTAGACCCACTCCCATCCTTGTTATGGACGGAGACCACGACCCCGACCACCACTCCGACCACCAGGATCAGAGATATGGCCGAACCTATCACCTTTCCTATCATCTTTTTGGATTTTTTTTGTTACGCTATTTTGTATTTTTGTTTGTTTTTTTTTCTTCTAAAACTTGCACCCTCCCAAAAGGTGTTTGAAGCTATAGACTAGAAGGGAGAGGGCACAGGATTGGAGAGTTATGGTTAGAGATAAGGGACGACTTCCTCCCTTTTTCTTTGACCTGGGAAATGGATGCATCCATGGTGGGTTTTTATAGGTTTTGGCTAAAATTAGTTTTTGGAAGTCCTTGGTATTTGGATGGAGGAGCTGCCTTTTCTCTGCTCATAAGGCGGGAAACCAAAGGAACTGCAAGCTATTTCAAGAGAATGGACTTTTTTAGCATTTGATCAGCTCTAGGGAAATGCTATCCATTAATTAATTTTTTACTTCTTATTTATTTTTTCTCAGATTAATGATGTCAACTAGAAATCCAAGTATATCATAAAACCAAACGTAGTGGATGGCAAAATCATTTTTGAAAACAGAATGAATGCCGCTAGAAAGAGATCGTAACATGTAGTGCATGCAACTCGGAAAGCAAAAAGTTTGATTTTTTTAAGGTACCATCTCGTATTTATATCTACTATTCTGATTAATTCAGATTCAGACAAAATAGGACGTTTGAAAAGTGATAAATCGATTACACTAGAACAACGCCTCTCACTAGTTACCAGTTGATATAAATACTTAGATCAAAGTTTGGCGAGAGTTCGTCATCTTATTCAAGGAAACATTTTAGAAGAACAAATGATGTCCCGTTCAGAAAAATAAGAAATTAATTGTGATAATCGTATAAAGATTTGACGATACTGTTAATTATTATACTATTATTCGTTTAATTAATAGGAAGCAGTGAGATTGTACAACCCAATAGGGTTCCAACAAAAAAACCTCTTCTGTGATGATTTGCATTTTTTCACTTTCGAGCCAATATAACTACAAATCCTAGCGCAGCTATTTCTTTGACGAGATCCAAATGTTGTTTCTATACTTGTTTCTTCACTTATTCTAACATTGTTTGGAGAGTGAAATATTATTTCCATTTTCCTGCTTTATTCGCATTTGGTTTTCGATAATGACTTAATTGTTGAGCTACTAAGCGGGACTATTAATTTTTATTCAAAAATATTTTTATTTCTATTTTGACCTCTTACTCTACTTCATATACGCTAATCCCAACATTTTCGGTGTTGTGACGGGTAGTTCTGAAGTTAATCTCAAGCATGTCCCGAGTCCTCCATCTATTCACAAGAGGCTAACGGCTAGTTGCCTTCCCGCGGCACCTGTGCGTATTACCAACGGGCCTAATAGTCAACTCATGTATCCTGTTCTAGTTAAATCACAAGCACTAGCAATAAACGCAGATGTACACATTTCTCATATTCCACTCATTTCTGTGGATTCATGCAAAAACTCGTTGAACAACCTTTAAGAAGACTCAATATCTGAATCTTCATGCCCTTCCCTGTGAAGCTCAAAATGCTCGGGGCTCCATCTGCAGACCAAGTGAAGTCGAAAGGAAGCCATCTTGATCCTCAGCAATCTCTGCAACACAATTATTATTCTCTCAGCAACCACCCACTTCGGCAGGTTATAAGCAACAACAAGCAGTTGCAGCAGTTACAAACAAAAAGAGTAAACTACAAAACCAAAAGGAAGCTTACAAAGCTCACGTGTGCACCATACAATCAACAAGTTCAACAAATCTCGGGAATAATGAAAATGTATGACCAAGGCAGCTTAAAAAGTGTAGTTAGCACCAGCCCCGTTCCAATTTGGACAAATTTACTAACCAGTATCCGGGCTGACTCAGGAGATAAAGGCTTTCCCTCTTCACAGACAACAAAGTCCGAAACAAGCTCTACCACACCTGTGGTTTACAGATACTTTCAGATTCACACAACAGGCTCAAAGTGGAATCAGTAGAAAGCAAAGAAACATTCAGAACCTACCTTTGTTCAAACGAACAGGCATCCCTTGTTTGCGCAAGAAAGGCTCCATCTCATGAGTGAACTGCTCCAATGGACCTTCTTTAAGTTCGACCTGCAACAATAAATCAAATTAATTCACCAGGAACCAGAACAAATTGAATGCCCATATCCTGTACGCATCACTAGGACGAACGTCATCAAACCAACACAGGAAAGCATCGAAATGCTGACTGACTTGCAGATAACTCACTAGTACCAAAGTACTTGTTTAACCACACGACTCTAAAATTCTATTCTTTATCGGCTAACTTGAGCCTCAATGGACGAGGGCCTGAAACTTAAACAAACTTGACCTTTTGATGTCTCAAGACATTGATAATCTCACAGTATGAGGCAAATTTTCTTGCAAACACAAAAGTGCTTAATTTAGTAAGGGAGATAAAGCCCGGAGATAGGTCTTCCTCACCTTTTCTGTTGAAATGGTTCCAGTTCTGGCAAAATCGTACTCTTCATATTCACCAAACAACCTGCAAGGTTGCACAACAACTTGGTCTTAAACATCTTCATACATACAGATGATTCTGATCAGTGACAACATGGGCCAGTACAAGTGAAGCACCCGTTCATCATCCCACAAAGATCATCCATTGAAAAAAACAGAGTATACCTTTCAATTTCTTCTTTTGGCAAGTTGGTAAAACAAAGTCCAGCATCTCCCCGCAGAAGCTGAAAGAAGATTAAGACAAACATTATCATGGTATAAAGCTAGAAAGTATAAGAGGAATATACACAGCAGCTCAAAATTTACCTTAGAAACTTTATGTAGCCCTGGTCTAATCTCATCGGAAGCAGATCGGCCAAGTGATACTTGCATCACTTTGTTTGAACCGAGAAAGAATCTGATATAAACACAAACATGATTATTATGCACCATGTGAAAGAAACTAGATTCCAAAAAACTGAAACACAACTTGCAGCAGTTAAAATGTTCCAATAAGACCAACAACATGAACAAAAAGCCAAAAGAATAATTGAATCCAACAATATTCCTAGCCGTTACAAACAAAACCACTTGAGATTTTTCTAGCGATTGTCACATCGAGCCCCTTTCTTGTCCGGGAGCAGTAAGGCTAGGCATGAAATATCAGTAGCAAAAAAAAAAGCACATAAAAGTAAGATCAGAAAGAACACTTCCAATGGATCCAAGTAGCTTCATCATTCCTAGCCGAGAGCGAGAGATGTGATTAAATTATGTTATTTTGATCAGAAGATCTCAATGGCATAGCAGCAGCTTTTTCCTCTTAAGAAATTGGTCGCCAAGTACATGATGTTCCATATCTATGTCATGGTCTGATCGTAAAACGACTTTGCAAGTATCTTAACTCTCTTCTGTTCAAGAAGCAACTTGGCTGAACCATCATCCGAGACAGTGTTTTAAAACGAAAGAAAAAGAAACATCTGTCTAAACAGAGATACTATTCTCCAAGGACCCTTTATTAGCAACTCCAACGAACATCACGAATGAGTTTAACCCAAATAACCTCATGTCAAAGTCAACCATATCCACGGCATTCTTCTGAGAGGGCAATTACGAATGCTCGATCCGCAATGTAAACAAAGAACCATGGAAAGCGGCCAGACGCAGACCTGCTAGTAGATTTGAGCTGCTCTCTGAATTCCTTGAACTTGAGGTTCCTCATGTTCTCGAAGCTAAACACAAAGACGGAGCCATAGGTCTCAGCGGCCGCCCTTATCGAATTGACTATGGACTCTTTATGCTCCCTCCCCTTCTTCTTTGTCTTCGAGAGGGTCACTGCATTGCATTGTAAACGAATCAATCCACAGCAGCAGCGAACGAAGATGGGTACCCAATCGGAGACACTAACGCGATATAAGGGAAAGGAAAACTACGAACCTGCCCTGTTGCGCTTCGACTTTGGCATAGTGCCTTCGTTTTCTTTCTTTTTTTTGAGGAAGTGGCTTTCGTTTTCTTTGGGTGGTTGGTTCCTTCTTCCTCCTCCTCCTACTCCTCCGGGGCTTTAGTTTCGAGGGGTTTTGCGTAACTAGGGTTTGTTTGTTGGGCAAATTATCCTCGGGGACCTGTATAATGAAATCACCGCAGGTTCCTACTATTTAAAAAATTATTTTGTCGTCCTTGTTTTTTGAAAAAAATATTAGTCTTTCGTTTCTGACTAACGTCAAATTTTTTTTTTATTTTTTGTAAAAAAAATGATTAATATATCCTTAAACAAAAAAATAAAAATTTAACTTCTTCAACTTCTAAACATCACTAAGAACTAGGGGCGAGCACGAAATCGCAAAATACCGAAATACCGCAAAATTGTATACCGAAAAAAACTCAACCGCTCTTCCAAAACAGTTTTGCGGTACGGTTTCATGCCGAACTGCTCTTAACGGTACGGTTGCGATTTGGGTTTTATACCGAACCGCGATACCGCGACACCAAGAGTATATAAAATGACGTTGTTTTATACCCGGGTTACTTAAACCAAAAACGACGTCGTTTTATATCCGAATTACTTAAACCTAGCTTGTTTCTTCCCCCTTGGCCGAAAATGGAAAACCTATCCAATTTTTTATGTTTGGATGTTTCCATGGAATTCATACGCCTTTGATTTTGATTTTGACAGAGGTTCCAAGAGAAGGCTTTAGGGTTCAATTGATTTTAGGAAAAATAGTTTTGCATCCCTCCCTGTGGAGTTCCTGCCTGACGTCCCCGAAGTTTGGTTTTATCAACTCTCGGGTCCTTGACGGCTTTTTTTCCATTTTTGGTCATGAAAATGACCAAAATATCCTTAAACAAAAATAAAAAATTTGCCTTCTCTAACCTTTGAACAAAAACACAAACCACCAAAAACCAACCCAAAAATAAGATCAAAGTATCCAAAATTAAGAACACAACTAAGAACATTAAAGAAAAAAACTCAAATCAAAATTAAAAAACTGGGACAATTGGGATGATAAGCTGGCAAGGGAACCATCAACCAACAAGAAAACCCAGATTTATCACTAAGAAACAAGAAACCCAGAAATAAAATCCAGATCTAGATTGGGAGGAGTCGCCTGTTGGTTGATAGTTCACGATGGACGGGTCCTGGACAGCTCACCGGTATTCTGAAGAACGGTATGGAACTCGGTTGCTGAGGACAGATGAGAACTGAAAGTAACCAACTCCTGAAAATTGAAATCCAGCAATCAGTAAACAAGGCCACCTATCTATACGACATCCATAGAAGAGAAATCCTAAGACATCAGGAAGAGGGTACCTTAACGACGCAGATGAAGAGGGAACTGAAACCGCACTAGCGGGCGACAGCATCGTCAAGGGGAGAACCACAGGCTGCAAGCTTGAAGTCGGTGCTGTGGAACATGCTTATCGACTTCACCGCTTCTATGTGCTTCTCCAGCGACGGCCCTCGATGAGATCTTCCTCCTGCCCCTCCCAAACGGCGTCGTACCAATGAGGGCGTCGTCGTTGTCCCCCGATTCATACTTTTAGGGTTTGCGAGGGGTTCATTTGGGGATCGGGTGATGATAGGAAGCAGATTGGTTTCGATTGGAGGGACTCGGGGATGGTTGATCTTGTTGCTTAATGTTGTTTCACGGATATTGATTCTTTGTTGGAGATATTGATTCGTACTTTTAGGGTTTTTTTTTAATGTTCTTGGTTGTGTTCTTAATTTTGGTTAGTTTAATCTTATTTTTGGGTTGATTTTTGGTAGGCCTGACCGACAAACCGAAAGAAACCAAAGCACCGACCAACCCGATGTTGGTTCGAAATCCAACCCGACTAATTAAACGGTGTCATGGGCTGTCGGTCATTTTTAACCGACCATTCGGCGTCGTTTCAGCGTCACTTTTTTCCTAACCCGCTAACCCATTGCACCGAAGGAAACGATGTCGTTTTCATTTAATATAAATACCATCTTATTTCTAAACCTAGCCAGAAAGAACCCCCTCCTAGAATAGCCGCTCCCTCCCCGAACCCCGACCTCCTCCTTAGATTTCTGTCCTTTTCCTAACGCCACGGCGCCACCGCTATGGTGCACCGTCGCGATCCTTCTCCTTTCGTTCCATTCTCCCTTCCCTCCCTACTCCATGGTTCTTCCTGATGTAGTTTCTAATGAAAACCCAAATGGGTTTGTGACGACTGAGTTTGGTTCACTTCCCGCCGCGACCTAAACACCTAATCGTTTCCAAAGTCAGTTTTGGTTCACTTCCCGCTGCGACCCTTCTCGCTTCATTCCATTTCTTGTGTAGATTTAATAATCGTTGACAATGTGATTGTAGGTTAATTAACAAGGCATAAGTGGCGAGGCTGAGTTCAAGGCTGAGTTTATGACAAGGCTGAGTTCACTTCCTAGGAATTATTACGATGGTAAATGAAGAGGCTGAGTTTGTGTTTTGGGTCATGTTTTTCCATTACAAAAGACTGAGTTTGTATTTCGATTGAGATGAATGAGATGCATGTTCTTTTCTTGATTAAGGAGAGGGGTTTAGTTGAAATTGGTTTACTTGAAATGGGTTTACTTCGTAAGATGCTTGTTCGTAAACTGTAATTGGGTTTAGTTGAACACTAGAGATCTTGGCTACTGTTTTTGACTAATGTAATGCTGAGTTTTTGTTTGACTAATATTCGTAGGCTGAGTTAGTGTTTTGGGTCATGTTTTTCCATTGTAAAAGGCTGAGCTTGTGTTTCGATTAAGAATCTGAGATGAATGAGCTGCATGTTCTGTTACTAAAGATGTGAAACTGAGGTTGTTTATGAAGATGCAAAACTGAGGTTGTTTATGAAGATACAAAACTGAGGTTGTAAAATGCTGCATGTTTTGTGAGAGTGGATTAATGAATAATTACTTTAAACTGCTAGCTGTTAGTTTTCTGTGGATGAATAAGATTATTTATCTTATTATTATTTTTCTTTCATTACAGGCAGAGGATGCTAGTAATGTGCCAATAGAGATCCCGAATGAGGTCCCGAGTGAGGTCGTAGAGGATCCAGTTGTTGCGGCTAATGCTTCTGGTACGCCACATCCTAAACCTCCTTTGCATCCGAAAAGGAAATTGAAAGAAAAGATTGTTACTAAGAATAGGAGGAAAGTTAGTGATGTTTGGGAACATTTCACTAGGATTTCAGATATGGAAGAGGGTGAAGAGTATGCTGCATGTAACTACTGTGATGCACCGTATGCATGCCATAGTAAGAGAAATGGAACCACGACAATGGCTCGTCACTTAGAGAAACAGCGCACGAAATTTCCAAAAGAAGATTTGAAACAAACTGTTTTGTCTTTTGAAAAGGCTGAAGTTGGAACTGGTGTAGGTAAATTAAAGGCTGTTGCTTTTAATCAAGATGAGGCTCGAGTCTAATTGGCTAAATTTGTGATTATTGATGAGATGCCTTTTAGAGTAGTTGAAGGAGAGGAATTTAGTGCATATAGCCGATACTTGTAGCCTAGATTTAATTTACCCCATAGGACAACATTAGATAAAGACTGCATGAAGTTGTATGAAGATGAAAAGGCAAAATTGAAAAGATTGATAAAAAATCAGAGGTTATGTTTCACCACGGATACGTGGACATCAATTCAGAATCTGAATTATATGTGTCTGACGGGTCATTGGATTGATAAAGATTGGGTTTATCAGAAAAGGGTGATAAACTTTTACCCGATTGCGGATCACAAGGGTGAGACAATTAGAGATGCTATTGAGTCTTGCTTGATTGATTGGGGTATTGAAAAGATTTTAACTATTACGGTTGACAATGTTAGCTCAAATGATGCGGCAATTCGCACATTTAAGTCATCCACTGGTTATAGGCTGAAAAATATCATATCCAACCATGACTTTTTGCACATGAGATGTTGTGCACATATTGTCAACTTGGTTGTTCATAGTGGATTGAAAGAGCTAAACGAGTCGGTTGTAAAGATTCGAAGAGCGGTGAAGTATGTCAAGTCTTCTCCGGCTAGAGAAAAGCTTTTCAATGCATGTGTGAAGGCTGTGGCCATTGAGAGCAAGAGAGGGCTGAGTTTGGATGTAGAAACGAGGTAGAATTCCACATATCTAATGTTGGAGGCTGCCGAGAAGTATGAGCGTGCATTTAATCGCTTAGAGAGAGATGATGGAAAGTTTGTTACCTACTTCTATTCCGAAGATGTTGATGATGAGGCCGAGGGTGAGACCAATGCTGAAAATGTCACTGCTATGAAAACTTTGCTTGGTAGGCCTCCTAAGAGGGTCGATTGGGACAATGCACGGTACTTGGTCAAATTCTTGAAGATGTTCTATGATGTGACAGTAAATTTTTTAGCAAGCACTAGCGTCACAGTGAATGAATTCTTACATGAAGTTGTAAACATCGAACAGGTTTTGATGAGGTATGTTTCTTCCAGAAATCCTATATTGGAAAGTATTTGTTCAAAGATGATGGTGAAGTTCAGCAAGTATTGGGGAGAATTTAAGTCTGTTAACGGGTTGCTTTACATTGCAATTCTCTTGGATCCCCGCTACAAGAGCTAGTACATTCTGTACTCATTTGAAAAAATATACAGTGGAGAAAAAGTCAAAAAATGTTTGGAGAGTGTTCTTGCAATGTTTGATCGATTGTACGAGCACTATCAAGATCGTTCTTGCAAGTCTCCAGCTGTTGCTTCCTCTAGCTCAACCCCAGTTGACATTGAAATGGGGGATGACGAATTTGAGGAGGATGATTTAGTTTTGGGCTCATCATCTCGGGATCAGTGGGATAAGCAAATAAGGGTGGATAAGTAAGTTGACAAAAGTACTGATTTGTCTAACTAGAGAATGTCAACTTTGACTTATTGAGTTCGTGGAAAGTGAACGCGTCCAAGTATCAAATCGTTGCTAAAATTGCACGAGATGTGCTAGCAATTCCCTTGTCCACTGTTGCATCGGAATTTACTTTTAGCACGGGTGGACGTGTACTTGATCTTTATCGAAGTTCTTTGAAATCGAGTACCGTGCAAACACTCTTGTGCACTCAAAATTGGTTGAGGACTAAGTCTCAAAGGAGCTTGGATGAAATAGAAGACCCATTAGGAGACAATAATAACATTGGAGGTCAGTCTTGTTAAGCCTCTTACTTAAATTAATGTACGATGTTTGTTGACAGCTTTGTATTATTTTCAGTATTTTAAATTTTGTTGTACACACTTGCAGAACTCATTACGGATCACAACAAGAACTTGGCTTAATACAAGAGGTTCATTTCATTTTGTTTTCTCGAAGTAGGTTTCCTTCCTTCTGTTTAATGTAGTAGCAATAGGTTGTCTTTGATTTTGACTTTGTTTTAATGTTTCAGCTACTGCCTACTGGAGTCTGGAGTGCATTTTGAAGGGGGAAGTTGGAGAAAGTTGGAGGCTTGCCTTGAAGGAACTGGAGTGTGCATTCTGTTATCAAATTTTGATGAATCCATTTTGTTATCAAACTTGATGATTGTTATTTTGAAAGAACTGTTATGATTTAGGCTGAATTGTTATAATTTATTATGGATTGTTATTTAGACAGCTATTTCAACGTAGATTACACATAAATTTGCTATTTAACCTTTTCAACAAATGGGCCAAATATGGGCCTATGTCAAAAATTATTCTAAAAATGGTGATTCCCAGGAAATCGTTGAACCACGCCACCGACCGATTTTTTGCCCCATCGTCAACCCGCAATACCGTCGGTAAGTGATGAATAATTAATTGGTCGGCGTCAAATTTCTGGATTTCAGGTGGTCGGCGTCGGGCTCAACAAAGCTGAAAAACCCACGAACCCGGCGATAACTCAGCCCTAGTTTTTGGTGGTTGGTGTTTTTGTTCAAAGATTGGAGAATGTAAATTTTTTTATTTTTTGTTAAAGGGTATTTTGGTCATTTTTATTACCAAAAAAGAAAAAAAGAGCCGTCAGAGACCCGAGAGTTAATAAAATCTGTTGGGATGGCGAGAAATAGGAAAGACTTATTTCCTATTCCTATTCCTATTCTGACTAGATTCTGGACTCCTAATTAGACCTAGATAGGTTACTTGTACACCAAGGGTTTGTCTCTATATAAAGACATGTTACCCTAAGGTTTTGTATAGCTTTGTGACTCGGATCCATCAATAAAATTTCTCCTTTCTCACCGTGGACGTAGGCATTAGGCCGAACCACGTAATTCTCTTGTTCCGTGTTCTTTGTGCGATCTTGTTCTCTAGTTGCTGAATGTCTAACAATTGGTATCAAGAGCTTGGGTTGGAGGATGACGGACGGTGCGAAGTTTGCTCTTGTGAAGTTCGATGGTTCTTCGAATTTTGGATTATGGCAAAGGCGTGTCAAGGATCTCCTCGTGCAATAAGGGATGGTCATCGCGCTCTCGGAGAAGAAGCCCGAGAAGATGGAGGAGCAAGAGTGGAAGGAGATGGGGGCCAAGGCGGTGGCGACAATTCGCTTGTGCTTGGCGGATGATGTGATGTATCACGTCATGGATGAGGAGTCACCAGCTGAGGTATGGAAGAAATTGGAGGCAAGGTATATATCTAAGTCTTTGTCGAACAAGCTTTATCTTAAGCAAAGATTGTACGGGCTCAAGATGAAGGAGGGCTCGGATTTGAGCCAACACATTAATGGTTTCAGTCAACTTGTGAGCGACTTGAGAAAGGTTGATGTGAAGTTCGAGGAAGAAGACAAGGCATTGTTGCTGCTGAATTCTTTACCTAGCTCCTACGAAAATTTGGTTACAACTCTAACTTGGGGGAAGGAGTCCCTGGTGTTGGAAGATATCACAAGTGCTCTGCTAGGGTTTCATCAAAGAAGGAAAATTGACGATGAACAAGCGGAAGGGCTAGTTGTGAGGGGTAGCCATGGTGATCGTAGTGGGGCAAAAGACAGGAAGGGATCCAAGTCGTGGTCAAGGAGGTTCAAGGGAAATTGCTTCGAGTGCGGAGAAAAAGGGCACATGAAGAAGGATTGTCCAAAAAGAACTTGGGATCGCGAGGAAAAAGGATCAGGTTCCGTGAATGTGGCCTCACATTCGGACGGGTCAGATGGTGATCTTCTTTCTGTTTTGTCAAGTCCAAAGCATTCTGATTCCTAGATTTTGGATAGCGCTTGCTCTTTCCACATGACGCCCAAGAGAGGGTGGTTCGACACCTACAAGTTCGTTGATTCAGGTATGGTGACTATGGGTGATGGTTCTACTTGTAGAATTGCTGGCATAGGTGATATCCAAATCAAGATGTGGGATGGTGTTGAGAGAAAATTGTGTGGGGTTAGGCATGTTCCGAAGTTGGAGAGGAATTTGATCTCGTTAGGAGCCTTGGATTATAGTGGGTACAACTATAATGTTGTAGGCGGGCTAATGGAGGTGGAGAAGGATGCTATGGTGGTGATGAAGGGTGAAAGGAATGCTATGAACACCTATAGGTTAGTGGGGAACACTGTTGTAGGTGGAGTCACATCGTTGGGTTCCGATAGAGGAGAGAAAAGCTCTTGTGTGATGGAGCGAAAGCTTGACATGAATGGTTTGAGTGGAGTTGGGATTCGCGGAGACAAAGTTAGCAAGTTCCCGCTATGGTTGTCTAAAGAGACGTGCACGTCAACGGTGTTGGGTAGGTTTTGCATGGGGAATGCGAAGTCGTTGGTAGCACCACGGGCGAATCGGATATCTCACTCAAGGCCGAACAGTGGAGTTCGTGGCATGTCAAGGGTTCTACTTGGTAGAACAAAAGGTTGCCCGTTGTATGCTATGGCATGTAGCATTGGTATGAGGCAAGAAGGTCCAGCGGAGAAGCAGTTCGAGGTTGCGGAGCATGGGGTTGACCGAAAAATAGAGAGCGCATCTATTGGTCACAAGTTTGCTTCAGCAGGTGGACTTGCTAGTTGGGGTTTAATGGAGATTGGAGGGAATAGGCCAAGCAAGCTCAGAAGCTCGAGTTTGGGGGCTGGCTCCAAGTGATTGAACAAAAGTGAAGAGAAAGTTGAGATGGTCTTATTGATGCAGTTATCTATGGTCCGAGATGGAGTCGGTAGAGTTGGATTGGTTTTGCAAGATCTCATGGTTCTTCATGGGGCGGTGTTTTGTCAAGGTGGAGTTTGTTGAAGTTCGGGTGAAGCTTCATGGTTCTTCCACGAGATGATTTCTCGCCAAGGTGGAGATTGTTGGGATGGCGAGAAATAGGAAAGACTTATTTTCTATTCCTATTCCTATTCTGACTAGATTCAGGACTCCTAATTAGACCTAGATTGTTGGGAGGGCAGGTTTTGTATAGCTTTGTGACTCGGATCCATCAATAAAATTTCTCCTTTCTCACCGTGGACGTAGGCATTAGGACGAACCACGTAATTCTCTTGTTCCGTGTTCTTTGTGCGATCTTGTTCTCTAGTTGCTGAATTTCTAACAAAATCAAACTTCGGGAACGTCAGGAATGATTTTGAAAATGCAGGGACCCTAGAAGGAAGGACGCCAAACTACAAGGACCTGAGCGTAATTTTCTTTTAATTTTATTGTCCTTATTTTGTGATTGAATCAAATGGAAAACTAAAATTTTCATGTTTGGACCAACTAAAATGGGTTTTTCTCACCTGAAAATAGAAATGGGCTTGGTGCGATTTTAAACTGCCAAACCGCCATACCGCGAATCTACGGTTTCGAGTTCAACCACGACACCGACAGTTACAAATAATTGATACCGTCAAAATCGGTTCGGTAATAAATTTCGGTAAAATACCGCGATACCGAACCGTACTCACCCCTACTAAGAACACCATCTAAACAAAAATACCAATTAAAACACTAGAACACCGCCCAACACCATGATGAACTAGGTCAGGAGGCTCCAGAAAGCTTCAGTATCCTCGACTGCCACATCCTCGTCTTCGTCTACCCTTGAGGCGTTTCGAGTACCACCGGAAACTCTGGACACTGCCGTCGCATGGGACAAGAGTGGGGAGGAGAGACACTAATTCGCCGTCGAGTGCGTCTCTCCCATCCCTAATTCGCCGACGGAGCCTTGTTCTTGATGGTTGGGGAAATCGCTGGACTGATTTGTAATTACTCCGGAAAACCCCAATCTGTATCCTAATTACTGAGTAACGTTACCCAATCCCTAATTCCTCTATGCATCCATTGTTAACCTGGAAATCGTAAATTTCCACCAATCAGAGAGAGAGAGAGAGAGAGAGAGAGAGAGAGAGAGAGAGTGAAGGTGAGACGATAGCAAATCGTAAATTTCTTCTTTTGAGAGAGAGAGGGTAAGCATTAGATGCAAGTTGGCTTTCGGTGGTGATTTTGAATTTCTTTGAGGGTTTTTTTGCATCATTTCAAGGTTTGGGTTTCGGTGGTGATTTGGTGTTTGTTTTTTTTTTGAGGGGTGAAGAAAGCTTTATTGAACAATAATGCATCGGTTACAGACAATATAGCATACATCAAACACAAAAAAAATGAGCAAAGCTTTAAAACTCCAGCCGCACAATAGCACGAAAGGAGCACTACCCACCTAGTCCCACCACCCTCCACCTGGCCCTAAGGATCTATCCTACCTACCCGCCTTAGAGTTCCACGTACAATAGCACGAGAACGCTACCCCCTTAAAACTGACCCTCAACACATGACACTCCCCTCGCACAAAGTACGAGGTTGCAGCCGCTGGCCTCATTAAAAACCTATCCAGTAAACCTGCCCTCAACAGGAAAAACCCGGACTAGGAAAAGAGCACATCGCGGAAAACCGCTCTAGCGATTACACTGCAAAAACTGAGTGACATGCACTGCCCATGATACAACCGTACCCCAAAAAAAACCAAAAGCGCCCAGCCCGCACCTGAGAGGCCCCAACCCTCCCCAACCCACTAGGTGATCATGCTCCACTGCCACGCACAGATCGTCAGGTGGACTCCATGTGCTCTTACGCCAGAATTGCTGATAATTCCATTGGAGGAAAAGAGAAAAACTGGAAACGCAACTCACCTGGCATCTGTAATTTAGTAAGCATGTGCGCTGCTCTATTCCCTCCACGTCTAACAAAGCCAAAAGAAGCACGCTCTAAAGCCTGCGCCGCCTCCTTGTAGTCTGCCACCAGAAGTGCCAGGTTGCTTCTATCCTGCACCTGTCCGTTCATTGCATGCACAAGAGGTAAGCAGTCCGATTCAAAATAAACAAACCTATGTCCAAGGATCACGGCTAGCTCGATTCCGACAAGCATCCCATGGGCCTCCAAAATGGTCGGGTGGACCGGACTCTCATATTGACTGACAAATCCTGCAATAAAATTACCAAACTTGTCACGAATAATAGCCCCGACTTGGCCAGCTCCTGTAGGACCAACTCCCGCATCCGAGTTCACTTTGAACCACCCCGCCTCAGGTGGCCTCCACAGCTCTGGATGGGTGACTCTAGCAGTGGGAGCCTGATAATTTGCCGCAACATAGTCAGACCACAGCCTGTAGACCGATTCAAGAACACCTTGTGCATCGTCGAAAGTTTTGTTCTTGAAAACCATGTCATTCCGAACTTTTCATATGCCCCACAACCAAGCCGCCCTACGACCTCTTTCCTCACCATCAGTAGGTGCAAAAAGCTCTGTGCATGCCTGGGCAATTGAAAGTCCACGGAACATCTGCAGGTCAATCCCTGCTTTCCTCCACAGCACCTCAGTCAACCTGCACTCAAAGAATAGATGAAAGCCTGACTCTGCTACCTGCATACAGAGAGGGCAAACCATATCCACATCCATGTCTCTTCTCGAAATGTTAGTACGTAAGGGGAGATTATTATCTAGAAGTCTCCACACAAAAGCGCGGATACGTGGGGGGCACTGTAAATGCCAAACCCGATTCCAAACCTCCCGAGCATATGTTGGAATATTTGCCATTTCAGAAGTCTCCCACCATGCCTGTAAATCAATAAAATAACCCGATCTCACCGTATAGATGCCATCTCTGGTATGACGCCACCGAATAGTATCCTTGGGGTGCCGGGCACTAAGATGAATTGACCTAATCTACTGCACCTCCTCCATCGTGAATAATCGCTCCAACAGTGGGCAGTTCCATTCGCTCGACCCCTCAATCAGCAGCTCATGTCGAAAGAAATCAGACCCCAGAGAAGAGTAACTAGGATGCCCTAGCTCCGAGCCCGGCAGCCAACGATCATCCCAAATCTTGACTTTTGCGCCGTCGCCTATCCTCCACTCCAGGTTTGGAACTAACATAGACATTCCAGCTTGGATACTTCGCCATACGTAACTTGTTCTATATCCTATACCTGCAAAACAAAAGTCGCCTTTAGGAAAGTACCTCGCTTTCAGAACTCTTGCATGTAAAGAATCTGGGAAGCACAATAGCCGCCAAGCCTGTTTTGCCAGCATCGCCCTATTTGAGTTGACCAAACGACGAAATCCCAAACCCCCTTCAGCCTTCGACCGACACATGCGAATCCAGCTGCGCCAGTGCACCTTCCTCTGACCCTCCTTACTGCCCCAATAGAAAGCACATAGCTTCGTCTCAATTATATCGCAAGTCTCCACTGGTAAATTAAAGCAGCTCATCACATAAGTGGGAATGGATAGAAGCACAGATTTAATCAAAGTCTCCCGACCAGCTCTCGAAAGGAATTTTTCCTTCCAGCTACCAATCTTGGCATTGATCCTGTCCTCTATAGATGAAAAAATAAGTCTCTTTGATCTACCCATTAAGGTAGGTAGCCCCAAGTAAGTATCCCCGTCTTCACCCCTTCTCATGCCCAGAATGGAACATAGGCGGTTCTGATCCGCTTCGCTCACATTCCTGCTAAAGTAAACCGAACTCTTTTGCATGTTCACCCTTTGTCCTGATGCCCTAGAATAAATGCCCAGTAAGGAAAGGATGTTCCTGAGCTCTGTCTTCGTAGCCCTGGCAAATAAAAGGGAATCATCTACGAAAAAGAGGTGAGTAACAGCTGGGGCGCCCCTGGCCACCTTGATTCCATAGAATTGCCGATCTCTCTCCGCCCGCCGAATAAGGGCAGCTAGGCCCTCTGCACACAGCAGGAAGAGGTATGGAGATAACAAATCTCCTTGGCGCAGACCTCTACTCGGGATAAAGAAGTCTCCCACCTGTCCATTGACCTGCACGGCATATCTCACAGTACCAACACATCTCATTATCAAGTTAGTAAAATTCTCATGAAAACCCAAGGCCAGAAGAATCTTCTCAAGAAAAGTCCATTCAATCCTATCATAAGCTTTCATCATATCTAACTTCAGCGCACACCAACCTAAATTTCCAGACGTTTTTTTCTTCAGATAGTGATAGGACTCAAAGGCAACTATAGCATTATCAGTAATTAGACGTCCCGGGACAAAAGCCCCCTGATTGTCATGAATGATATCATTAAGAAAAACCTTCATCCTATTCGTAATGGTCTTAGTGATAATCTTCATAACAACGTTACACAAACTTATGGGTCTGAACTCTGCACAGCTAGTAGGGCGCTTAACCTTCGGGATGAGAGCAATAATAGTATCATTTAGGTAAGGGGGATCAGCCCCATCATTAAGAATAGCTGAAGAGGAACGAGTTACCGATGAGCCAACCACTTTCCAATGCTTCTGAAAAAATAAAGGGGGCATGCCATCAGGTCCGGGTGCTTTTGTCGGGTGCATCTCACACAGGGCTTTATACACCTCCTCTTTCGTATAGGGTGCAGCTAGTTGAAGCTGCATCTCCTCCGTTACTCTCCTTTCCATTAAGTCAGTCACCTCTGACACCTCCAAGATAGCTTCAAAAGAAAACAAGTTAGAGTAAAATCCCCTAAACGTTCGTTCCAAGTTGGACCAGCCTCTAATCTTTTCCCTGTCCGGACCAATTAACTCGAGAATTTGATTTCTGACACCTCTACTCGTTGCCTTATGGTGGAAGAAATTGGTGTTACGATCCCCCTCTCGAAGCCACTCCACTCGTGATCTCTGAGCCCACATAGCCTCCTCCCTAGAAAGCAATTCTTCTCTCCATTGAACTAGATCTTTAAGATCAATCTTCCTCCTTGCAGTCAACGGTTGTCTTGGATAGCTCTAATCTTTTTATCAATCTCAGCCTTTTGTCTTTGCACATTATCGAAAATGGTTTTGTCCCACACCTTCAAGTGCTTCGCGCAGGCAGTCAATTTTGTAGCTATATTCGCCTCTTGAGTGCAATCCCAGCTAAGACGAATTTCATGTTCAATGTCCTCGTGTCTCTCCCACATTTGTTCAAAATGAAAGCGTCGATGTTGTGGTCGAGAGTCTTCAGCCCGTAGTTGACAAACCAGTGGTGAGTGATCCGAACCCATTCTTAGATAAGCCTCCACGCAGGTATAAGGGTATAGATTGAGCCACTCAGTTGTAGCAAAGACCCTATCCAATTTGCACTCAATATGATCTGGCTCCTCCCGTCCATTAGTCCACGTGAACCAAAGACCTGTTTACCGAACCTCAGTGAATTCACAATAATGAATGACCTCCTGAAAAGCATCCAAACGCCTCTGGGGGATAAGGTTGCCTCCTCTCTTTTCTGCCATGGAGATTGTCTCATTGAAGTCCCCCCCACAAACCCAAGGTAATGTCAAACGTTCCTTCAGTTGTCGTAAGAGTGACCAAGATCGATGCCTCTCCTCCGTGTTCGGCCATCCATAAAAACCTGTAAATCTCCAACAACAAGAATCTACGACTTCCACATCTATGTGGTGGAGTGAGAAAGAAAGTAAAGAAATATCCATACCTCGATGCCACAGGAGGGCGAGTCCGCCACTACGCGCTCTACCCGTTCCCTAACAACCCACAAAAATACCACACTCGAAACCTAGCCTCCACTTAAGATTCTCTACTTCAGTCTCCTTAAGTTTTGTTTCACATAAAAATAATAAACTGGGGTTACATGATCGAACCAGCCTATGTAGCTGGAGAACTGCTCGCGGACTCCCCAATCCACGGCAGTTCCACCATATTACCTTCATGGCTCCTGGCAGGGCTGCTTCGCAGCCTCCGCCTGGAATAGGGAAGGACCTGGAGCATCTGAAACAGCAGAAATCCGCTTGCTAACATGATACTCTTCGTCATCCCTGAAAGCACCTTTCCTCTTCTCACCACAGATAAAGTCCATCTCTACATCTCCGAGCCCTCCATCACCCATTGCAATTCTTTCCCTTCGCTTCCATCCGCGAACATTTATGCTATCAATAGTCCCATTCCGAGCCTGAGCAGTTCCCATGTTCCTCGATTTCTCCTCATTTCCATCTTCCACAGCTGGAGGATGGACATACACCTCACCTCTTGGGTTGACCAAGTCCTTTTGCCTAACCAAAACAACAGTCTCCGTGTCTTGTCCAGCTATAGGGATCATCCACCTCTCCTCATTGTAATAAGATGTACGGAATTCCTCGACTCTATGTTGACTCGCCAGTTTAAGTGCCTGTTCCTGTACAATAAAAACATGTTTGTGAGGGGGTATATAACGCGAGGGACAAACACCAAAAGTAAATGATGTAGGGTTAGAGGAAGCCTGGTGGAGGGGATGCGCCTCCCCCCCTTCTGAGGTGTTGTGGGCTAAAGCAATGGCTCTTGGGCGTCCCACCGGAAGCAGTTCCGATGCCTGGAGCGCAGACTGTAGTTCTGTCAGGGCTGCTGACCCATCTTCCACCATAGATTCCATCCTATTGTTAGGTTCCTGGGTTGGAGTTCTACTCCCTCGAACAAGCTGAGCCCTCATATTAGCAAAAGAGAAGCATTTTGAATCTGGGTTAGGTGATCGCTGCGATACATAGGGTGGAGCCCGAAGCCATTCTCCATATGTCTCCTGTGATGGAACCCTTCAGACATCTTCCTCCTCCAAATCGCACATTTTCTCAATGTCTCCAAGGCAGCCGCATCGATAGCAAAAGGACATTAGCTTCTCATACTTGAAAGTAACCCTAACGACCACATCACCTCCAAGCTTGATCATCTTCGACTTTAACACGGCAACCCTAACATCCAGTTGCACTCGAATTCGAAGGAAATTACCCTTTAGCTCTTCCGATTCATCCATGGCCAGAAAAGAACCCAACACATTCCCAAGTGCTTTAGCTGTAATCAGGTTATAGCCTCCCATTGGTAGATCATGCACTCGAATCCACACCGGAACATGAAAAAGATCGATAACAGAAGGTTGAACCTCATCAATCACCTCCTGAAGGAGGAGAAAATTCTTATCAAATAACCACGGTTGGTCTCCCATAACCCTTTCTAAATCACGTCGATCATTGAACCGGCACATAAATCAATTGCGCCATATCTCGGAGAATCTCAATCCCTTCCGTGGGCGCCATACTTCCTTCATCACCGTACAGAAAGCCCTTGAGTTGACCACCTTTTCAGACCAAACCAGCCCGACCAACTCCGTAGTCGCATGAGACTGGGTCAGTCCAGTGAGATCCGTCGATAGGTCCAATATATCTTGGTCGGTCTGGCCACGGAGCTCTAAGGCCACCGTTCTCGATTCCATGGTCCTTATTGTCCAAGGTATATTTTCTACCTGAAAAAAAACAAAAAGAAAACTGAAGCCGAATGTTGTGAAAAGGAAAAGTAAAAAGGAACAGGAAAACCTAGTAAAGGAACGGAGGGCGGGCGAGCGATGAGGAGCGGGTGATGACGACGGCAAGCGAGCGGAGGCGGCTGCGACGGTGGAGGTTGGGGAGGATGGAGGGTGGAGAGGCAAGCATATGACGATGACGGCGGGCGAGCAGAGAGGAGTGGGCGGTGACGGCTAGGTGAGCTCACGGCGGATCAAGCAGCAGAGATGTCGATGACGGTGGGCGAGCGCGACTGCGGCTGCGATGATGGAGGGCGGCTGCGGCTGCGATGATGGAGGTTGGGGAGGATGAGTGGTGGAGGTTGAGGAGGATGAGAGATGGAGGTTGGAGGTGTGAAGCGGAGGAAGAAAGGTTAGTGCCCTGAAAAAGCTCCACTGCGATGATTTGGTGTTTGTTGGATATTTAGTGATGTTAGAGATTCATATTTGGTTGTTCTTGTCCTTGGATGATGAATTTTTTATTTTTTTGTTTAAGGGTGTTTTGATCTTTTTTTTACAAAAACCGAAAAAAATAACTGCTGACGTCAGTCATGGATTGGAGACTAATATTTTTTCGAAAAGCAAGGACGGTAAAATAATTTTTTAAATAGCAGGGATCCTAGCGGTGATTTTAATATAGACCAGAGATCTGTAGATAATTTGCCTTTTTTCCTCACAAATAAAGGTTTCTTTACCTTTTTCCCGAGGGATCATAAAAAAGAGTAAATTACTTTCTAGTCCTTGGTATTTGGTCATTCTCTTTCTCGGGTTTCTGCATTTTTAAAATTGATTTTAGCGTCCCTCGACTATGGTTTTAGAAACTCTCGGGTCCCTGGCTGACGTCAACACCCATTTTTTTCATGGAAATGACCAAAATACTCTCAAAATTTTTTTTTAATCATCTTCAAGGGTATTTTGGTCATTTCCCTTGACAAAAAATCAAAATAGGGTGCTGATGTCAGCCAAGGTCCCGAGAGTTTCTAAAACCAAAGTCGAGGGACGATAAAATCATTTTTAAAAATGCAGAGACCCGAGAGGGAGGATGACCAAACACCAAAGATTAGGGGGTAATTTACCCTTAAAAAATAATAATAATAAAAGTTTCTTTACGAGAAAGAGGTTTATTAATAGAAGTCTAGATGTTATAATAGAAGCCGAGAGGTTTATTAGGTCGGGTTCTGTCTCCTATACTTTAGGTTCTAGTAGTTACAAACTTACAATGCTAAGGCACTCTTTTTTTTATGTTCGTTCTTTTTTATTGGATTTTTCAACGGTAAAGTTTTTCTAGAGGTTGTGACTCAAAGACGCTTGTATGCGAGATAGTGGGTGTGTGCGTTCTTCTCAACTGCCAGATTTTAGGGTCAGCTTGAGGCTAAGGGGTTAGACTAGTAAGTATTTCACTGGCATGTTGCCTTATGGATGCCCCTCTCTATGGGTTAGTTTGAGGTTAGGTTTAGATGGTATGTGCGTTCCTCTGATCTATTGGTTCGAGGATGCTCCCTCTCGACTAGCCGGATTGTGGGTTAGTCTGAGATTAGATCTAACTAGTGTACTATTTAGCTACCCGCTTACGGGTTAGCTAGTGGTGGAATCTGAGTGTTCTCTGTAACTTTGCTACTTTTCTTTTCTTTGGTAATAAACTTCGGCATTTACTATTAAAAAAATCAAAGAGATGCACACCGTACCGGTTTTGCATTATAGTGATCTTTCATTTTTTTTCATTAAACTTGGTATATAATATAAAAACCAAATGAAAATAGAACACAACCAGTTTGTGGATTGTGATGAGTGTCCAAAACTGTTATGGGCAGCGGAGCTGCATAGGTGATAGTTGTGCACAGTAGGATTTCGAGACTTCGAACTTCATCTTCCTCGCGTAGTATTGATAGAAAATTGAAAGAACGAGATAAATTAAAAGAGACTTCTTTTTTATTTTCTTGACTAAATAAACGCTAAGAGAGCGTGGCATTATATAGCCAAACGCCTAACAACTGAATAGGAAAACTAAATAAACTCTAGCCTATATAAGGTAAAGTTCTAATTGAAGAAAATAACTGAATAGAAATAACGACTAGTTAACAAAGTCTCTAGAATCCTAACACCACGGATCCGGGATAGCGCACACATCCGAATTTCCTTGCACAGTGTTGATAGAAAATTGAAAGAACGAGATAAATTAAAAGAGACTTCTTTATTATTTTCTTAACTGAATAAACCCTAAGGGAGCATAGCCAAACACCTAACAACTGAATAGGAAAACTAAATAAATCTTAGCCTATATAAGGTAAAGTTCTAATTGAAGAAAATAACTGAATGGAAATATCGACTAGTTAACAAAGTCTCTAGAATCCTAACGCCTAACATTACTCCCGCCCTCGCGAGACAACTCGTCCTCGAGTTGGAAATCCGGATGTGTGCGCTAACCCGGAATCTGTGGTGTCATCTAGTGCTCCCTCCTTGCCGTCGTAATCATCAACCTCAATTTAACAGAGGCCCTTGCTCCTCACCAATGCTTGAACTTCAACAGCGTCCAGGAACATGTACTCAATCAAAACCTCGTAGTGCTTCTCATCGGTGTCGAAGAACTGGTATTTTTTAGGGTAAGCCTCCCGGTATCCAAGCCGAAGACTATGAAGGGTCTGTCAGTAAACTTGGCGTATTTAATCAACACAACATCTTCAGCCCCACTGAAGGCGATAACGATATCTTCACTGAACTTGGCGAGGGCCATGTCCATGATATCCAAGGAAGAAGCGTTCTCAAGGTCCTTGGACAGTTGGTTGTAGTCTTCGTGCTCCATTTCTCCTCAGAAGGAGCAGAGATGGTAACAGCGAGGGGGATGGGCTCTACCGTATCAGTGAGTTCCTCACCGGATCCAGCGAGAAGTCTCCAAACCCTCGGTCTGCTAATGGTGGAGCAGAAGTCCAGACTATCGCTGGAGGAACTTCTGATATTGGTAAGGACGGTAGTGACTGGATGCTTCCTGATTTGCCCTCCAATCATTTCTTGAAGACGTTCAGATGCTGAAAGACCTCGCCGAGTTGTGGATGTGTCTCAAAATCTTGTTTCTCCAGGAATTGCAGGCTTCCATGATTTGAGCGAGGGTAGGCTCCTCACCCCTTAGCTTGAACTGAGTATGGTGGGTGTAGAGTTGGCTCTTGATACCAAATTGTTATGGGCAGGGGAGCTGCATAGGTGATAGTCGTGCGCGGTGGGATTTCGAGGCTTCGAACCTCCTCTTCCTCGAACGGTGTTGATAGAAGATTGAAAGATCGAGATAAATTAAAAGAGACTTCTTTACTATTTTCTTGACTGAATAAACCCTAAGGGATCTTTTGGCTCACTTTTATCCCCGTTTTGCTTAGGACGACCTCTGTAACGCCATTTACGAAATCTGGACCGGGATAACTAACCCATGTTTGGTGGTTTTTTGGGTCTTGCTCATTGTATATATTGATTACGATGTTTATCCTGTTGTTGCTGACTGCTAAATGAGTAAATTATTGATCAATTTATTTGAGCAACATTAGAGATTAAAAAAAATACTAAACTGTTAAGATTAATCAATTTTTTTCTAACATCAAGATTTTGACTATTTTATTCTTTAAATAATTAACAATTGGACAAATAACCATAGTTTCAAAAAATGCGGTCCGATTGGTCGGACCGTGAATCATCCCTTATATTGGCTCGTTTTTAGGGTAAAAAATGGGTTCCAGTCGAACCATCTATTTTTTGGTCGGACCAGGTGGTTCTCAGTCTCATTTCGACCGGAAATCACCGATTCGACCGGAACTTACCCGATTTGGTTCGAAACTTACCCGATTTGGTTTGATTTTTTGTGTTATGTTTTTTTTAGTTGAATTTGGTAAGTGATGTTTAAAATAAAATAATTTTAATAAAACTTGGGTAGGTAAGTGGGTGGGGGAAGGGAAAAAAACACAAAATAGTTCCTACCATTTACAATTAAATACTATAAAAATAATATATTTTAAATAAAAAAATTTCGGTCCGACCGACGGTTTGACCGGTCAGATCAGAAAAATGGAAAACGGCAGATTTCCGGGTCGTACCAAAACCCGTATTTTAAAACTATGCAAATAACTAAAATATCGCTCTTTCTGTTGTGTTATAATTCTTCCAAAATTCCTTTGCCGAATCTGAACCCATGTTGCCAAGTTTTCTCAATTTCGCAAGTCAACTCTTGCCTCTTGTATGTTTTGGACAAGCGAAAGAATTATACTACTCCCACCTGTTGATTCTTGTGTATATGTAGAGCATTACTTGAGCCAAATCCACTTCCAAGTGAACAAAACAAAAAAAAAAAGAATGTAGCAGATGAGAATAGCCTATTCTCCCATTTCTGAAAGGAATGATTACAAAGGATAGTGAACATTGTACACGAGTATAAAGGATAATGAACATGTACAAACAACTACAAGAAATTTGATTTCCAGCTTCGAGTGGCATACCCCACGAATTTCCCTTCCTACAACAACTATGTACCCAATTAGCACCACATCCCCAGTGCTATCGCATAATTTAGCTTTCACCAATGTTGCCTTCTCTACGCCTGCGTCTCCTACCGGAACTCCCCAGAAGCATTCTACCATGGCGACGAAGGCGGCTGACGAGAGATACATCACCATTGTCGCCATTGTTGTTGTCAATATTATTATCATCTTCATCTGAGAAGACCAAGCCATCAACTATTTGGTGATTCCCCGCGTCCAGCTGTCCCAGACGCCTACTCAGTTCTCCCCCCGATGGACCAAAAGCGTGCCACATGAAGACATTCACCAGATTCCTATTGAACCCTAATCCCATTGGCGCGTTCCCGTCTGCTACATCCACATCAAATCCTGGAAGTTCATCCATGTCAAAATCATCATTGTTCCGCTCTATGACATAGTCTCCAAAGACCATTGCCCCTGGGATCGTGGACCTTATTGTGCTGATCACATCATCATGTTCACGTTCCCTTTCCAGCCTTCTCCACTTCTGCTCAATAGCAGGATCAACTTCGCGGGGTTGGGCAGATGGATGATTTGACTTCATATGCTTCCTCAACTCTTTGTAGGTTCCGATGAATGAACAGTTTTCCTGCATGCAGCTCCTCCTCTTTGCATTCAGATATTCTCGTGCAGGTTCCACAACAGTCCATCCTTTCACCTGACCCCTACAAAGAGGGCAAGCAAGCTCCGACACTTCACAATTCTCAATAGGCCAACCACCATCCGAGAGCACAAGTGGGCGATCAGCAGTTGAAGAGACTACTTTTGTATAAGCCTTTTTGTATTGGTCAAGACAGTTTGAATAACGGAAGCTAGTTCCACACATGTAAGGACGACAGCCCTTGTCATGAGAGGAACATAGTAAAAGAACGGCATTGTGAGGGCATTCCATACATACCGAACAAGTGACATCTTCCAAATCTTTTTTCTCCATCGTATTGGAGCAATTATTCAGACAAGGGTTCTCTGAGAAATCACTATTACAAGATGGCTGGGAATAGGGTGTCCATCTGAACACCCGGGAAGCATTTTGGCGTTGTCCTCGGCCACCTTTTGCCATGAGGATCTGAAACAGAATGGTAAAATTCAGGGGTGACATTCCAGAATAGGTAAATTGTTGCATAATAATGAATTCATAAGTCCTAACCAAACGGCAAAACAAATCCGTTCTCATCATTCTCATCGGTCTAGATATTTCTACAACACTTTTATCAGAGGCAAATAGTTATATTTGAAAGAATGACCATATATACCGTTTCTCCAAGTATATTCAACCTGAATATACTGTTAATAAAAATAACTCTATTATATTGGAATCCGAGTGTAAGTATCATCATTATAAACACCCAGAAAACTGCCTGAGATGAAGGGGAACTTAAACAAGACAAGGAAGAGTTGCAACAAACACTCTAATGACATGCGGTCATAGTAGCAACTAAAATGAATCAATTCCGGGATAAGCGATTTGAACATTAGATACCAATAAACTCGTTGATTTTGAGAAAAACTTGCCAAAGCAGGCCGTTTTCAGGCGAAAGGGACAAAATACGAGTAAACAAGGTCAAACCCTTTGATTTTATAGATCAAATGCTCATTTGCATAACCCTGCAACTGCAGTCCCTCTATAACTTCTTTTCCCACAGAAAAAAACCATTAATGTACCAGGACCAATGCACCTCCATCATATTGAAGGCAAAACATAAAAGGAAAACCCAAGCGACTGCTGCTTAGGCATGAGACTTCATACCATAAAACCTTATGAAAGGTCAACAGAATCTAAGAATGCCTTCTTTCGGATTCCATTAGCATACACTATAGAAACATGCTTTAAAAGTAAAAACATTCATATCAATAAAACTAAATACCAGAAGATGAAAAGCTCAATAATATAGGAAACAAACAAATGAGCACAACTATTGTTGTCCCTGTCTGAAATTAACATATAACTCCTGTCCTGTTTTGCCACTCATACTACTTGGCGGGTAAAATGTCTATCTCGCACCAGATGACCGGTAATTTATGCCCAATCAATTCTACATCACATGCAAAAGAGATAAACACTATAAGAGTAACAGCAAAATAAAAATATTAAATCTCCAAGAAATAATTGTGCATAAAAGGAGATTCAGACAAAAGTTAATGGAGCACTCACTAGTTTGGTCCGAACAGTATGTGTTCTATAGTTTTCCTCAATCACCACTCCAGTGCAAAGGAACAATTTACAAAAAGAATGTATCGAGTGGCAAGTGAAAAAAGAATGTCGTTGACCAGTGAATCATAACCGAACAACCAGATCCAGATCCACATCTCTCAAAGAACAAAAAATTAAAGTCTTTTTTCCTTGGCTAGGTGTAAACCAAAGAGATAAATATAAACTTAGATATCATCGAGCGGAATAAGTTGCGTCAACAACACCAGCAGAATAACTAAATTGCGCTCGCCACCAGACCATAATTGTCATGGCTGTCTGCACATGGATACGGGAGAAGACAAGTACATCCAGAATAGCAAGAGCACCATATTGCTCGTACAAGAACCGAAAAGCGAACAGCATTCAAGTAGGACACGACGACTCGGCATGTTTGACAGACAGTACCTGTCTTCCTAGAGCAGGTTAGGGACTGCAAACCGAATCCTTTGACCAAAATGCCGTAGCGAGAATGCTCCTACAATGACTAAACAGGTAGCAAGTGTGATAATCCTAAGGATTCGGTTCACTTCTTCTATCACTGCTGATATAAAGTTTTGAAAGTCTAAGGTAAAGTACATCGATTGTGACACAACAAAGTCTACGCAGTCTGATCTAAAGTACCGACTAATGCTCTAATTGGATTCCAGAGTTAAGAAACAGAGGGAGAGAGCAATTTGCATCTGCCCTAGTCACGATTGAAGGAAAGATAGAAAGCAAACGTACAAGTATTTAATGTTGACAAGGATTTGCCTTCCTTCTCAAAAAAGAAAAAAGAAAAAGGATTTGCCTTTGAGCCGGAGTCAGAAAACGGACAATGAGAGTTAAAGAACGTGGGAAGCTGAAACGACAGGTAACTCATCATCCACATATAATATAGCGCAGCAGCAAAAGAACATGGTCACATGGCTGGCTCTCTCTCTCTCTCTCTATCCAACCTCAGATCCACATAATATGAGGACCAATCAACAAAAACAAAGTCTCTCTATAAAAGACAAATAAATGTTAAATTCATTTTCTTAAATGATAACTTTTGAAATTACGTTTAACAAATGTAAGTCGAGAAGCTAATGCAACGGAGAAAGTCTTAATAATAACTGAAACTTGGATCCTTAAACAACAATTGCAACTCTTAATAATCCTGCGAATAACAACCTCGAGAAGCTCATGCAACGGAGAAAGTCAACTTATCTTCATATTAATTCCAATAAAAAGTCAACCCATCTCCCTGACTTACAAGAATAAATAAATAAATGGAATCAATAAAGCACGAAACAATCCGAAACCAACGGGTTTCCTCTTCGATCTCTGGAAGGGCACGTACGTACCGGGGATAGAACTGGAAACGAGGGCGTGGGATTCGGCGATTAGGAAATTAGGGCTTCCAAATTGGAACAAGAGGTGGAACCAACAGAAGGAGGAATTATTTTCTGAAAAGAAGTGGAGGGAAGAAGAAATTCACTTGTTTGGTTTTTTATTTCAGATTTTTGGACGAGGCTGTTTGTTGTTTTTATGTGCTTCCATGCCCCTTTCTTTTCGCTTGCCCAGAGACATAAGATAAAAGGGAAAATTATGCTCCAGTTTCTCATGTTTATTTTTATGTGCTCTCGGACTCCTCTTACTCTTTTAGTTTGGGAAAATTATAGTTTCAGATTTCTATATCCGGAATATTCGATATTCTCCAATGAATGCTTACCTAAAAAGACCAAAATACCCCCTGGCCTCACGATGAACAAACAAATTTGTATTTCTCCAAGCTCGAAACAAGATCCTTGCAATCCTCCACGATAATGGATAAGTCACTCCGATTTTGTATAAGGCGATGTAGTGCACAGACCACTGGCTGCAGTCCGACTCAAATACCATTTTATGAGCTCCAATGTGACGTAGCAGGTCAATGGCGTATTTAATACCAAGAACCTCCAAGAGTGTGGGACGACTGATATGTGGATAGCGCCGGCTTGAGGCTACTACAAAAGTGTCCGACGAATCTCGTAGAACCGCCCCTACCTATCCCACACCTCCTTCTATCAAGCTAGCGTCAGAGTTAACCTTCACCCAGCCCACTGGAAGATAAGTCCAATGTTGGGCAGCTCGTGGAGCTGGTGAGGGTTGACGATGGTTAACTACTTGGTAATCTGCCAAGAAACTAAGTGCACGAGCAATTTCTGCTTATGAGTTTAGGGGTTCTTTACCTTTAAACACAATGTGATTTATTACTTTCCAAATGCCCCAAAGTAGTGCCACTCTAGTCGCCTGCCATTTAGCATCCAAACCGGCCAGTATTGACGAGAAGGTCTCAGCAAAGGAGGAAGAGATTACCAGGTCCCATTGGATGCCATGATTTAACCCAAGAGGGCGCATCGGCGTGCACTCCTGAAATAAATGCTCCAGCGATTCCTCTCGAGTTAGGCAAGCTGGACAGCTCGTATCAATCTGAAGACCGCGACGTGTTAGGTTGGCATGCACAGGTAAATTATTGCCAAAGGCCTGACAAAAGAAAATCTTCAAGCTAGAAGGATATAGTTGCTTCCAACAGATAGACCAGGGACTTATAAGTAAGGAGGGTGACTTTGATGAACAGGCGAAAACTCCATCATTGTTCAAAATCCATGTGGTATCCACTCCTCACCATGTACCCCCCATTCGAAGTATTTCTCCAACGCAAAATATTTGTGGGTCTTCGTTGGCTAAGATGAATAGATTTGATGCGCTTGGCATCCATTGAAGAGAAAATCAAGTCCTCTAACTGCTCATTCTAGTGGAACGTACCTTCAACTATTAGTTCTGATACTGACTGGTAACAATCTAACCCCAGATAGCAGTACCCAGGGTGACCCGTAGGGGAGTCCACTTGCCATCTGTCCGACCAAATATTTATCAAGCTACCATCTCCAATTCGCCAGTCAAGCCCCTCTCAAAATAGTGAAAGTCCCGCTCTGACGCTCTGTTATGTATAACTTGGTGCATACCCTCACTTGCATCCAAGAAGGAGCCCCTTGGAAAATAACGTGCTTTTGCAAGCATGGCCCTATTTAAATTGATCAAGCGCCAAAAATCCATTCCTCCTTCCTTCATGGGGCGATACATTCTCTCCCAACTTCTACAATGCATTTTCTATCATTAGAGGTGCCACCCCAGAAGAAGTCACATAAATGCTACTCAATTCGATCACATGTCTCAACTGGTAGAAGAAAGTAGCTCATAACATATGTAGGAATAGCCTGGAGTATAGATTTGATAAGGGTTTCTCGCCCTGCTCTAGATGAGAACAGTTCTTTCTAGGTAACCACTCTACTTTGAATTCAATCTTTTCTAACTCAACAAAGACACTCTTCTTGGAGTGGCCTAATACCGTCGACAATCCAATATATTTTTCATTCTCCGCAAGCCCCTATAATAAGTCTTGACGCCAATCCCCCGTAGAGCTAGGCACAGTGTTGCTAAACGTGTCCGATTTTTTTGCAGATGCACTTTTTCGTCCGATGTTTGCTCATAGATATATAAGATATGGTGAATAGACCAAAGCTCCTCATCTGAAGCTCTAGAAAATAAAATAGAATCATCTACAAAAAATAAATGAGTAATTGCAAGCGCCGATCGAGCTACCCAAAAACTATGTATAGGGCTATGTTAGCAACAAGTTGAAGATAAGAAGTAAGTCCCTCAGCACAGAACATGAATAAATAAGGAGATACTGGGTCCCCTCGCAGGAGACCTCAGGTAGGTGAGAAATAGTCACCCACTGCACCATTTATGCCTCATATGTATCAACTTGTACCACCCTACTTGTGGATGATGACACATGACTAGCTGCTTATTGCGGCCCATCTAAGGTGTTGAATTGATAAGATTAGAATTCCAAGCCATATCAAATTCTTTGGTCTGTCGAAGGATAAAACTATTTTTGCTCCCTTGGCCAAGGTGATAAAACACCTAATCATTTCACCACCTACAAATCTACTAACACACTGTTAAAAATACTGCATTCCATTTGGCCCACACACCTCGTCCAACTAGGCACATGATTACTTTCAAGTCGGTGGTGCGTCTCCATATGAAAGAATGGTTAGACATCATGTAGTTGTATCAACCCCCGCGAAACCTACACTGACCTTAAGCAGTCCCGAAGAAGATGCAATAATGTCTCCAGTTTGTTATGATACCGAGAATAATAGGTGAAAGGGGCAAAGCCTGGCTTATGTCACTCAACATTCTTCATGACTCATCCCCTCGAGCAAGTCCACATGAAAACTCTCAATTTCTCAGGTTTCTCCAATTTCCAAACATTTCGTCAAGTGTTCGCTAAAATGTCCAAACCTGAAGCACATGGTAAACATGCCAAATAAGAAGATTTTACTGCAAAACTCCCTATGGTTGTATGCTTCAAGGATAATATATCTTAGGTGCTACCCCCACCATCTATAAAAATTGCCTCTAATAATGGGCGGTATGACATGTGTGCTTTTTACACACGCATTGCAATAAATAGGAAAGTGAGTGTTAAACCACGAGGAGTTAGAGTGGATGCCTATTTAGAAACCAAAAGGTTATATGATAGATGTTTTATATTAAAGATTAGGTTTTTGGGGCATTGATCGGATGGGAAAGGTGGACTAGGTACCTATCTAGTAAGTTATCCAAACTAGTCTACGATGAGTTATTTGCAGGTGAAGGTGAGATTTGTATTAGGAAAATGAGCCATGAATCAATGGTGACTACCCCTAAATAGTTACCTTAGGCGATGGAGTCAACAGTCATTTCCACCCGAGTGGTTAAGTCAAATAGCTCCTAGTTAATGGAGTCTATCGCTAAAGGAACTATTATATGCTCAATCCTTTGACAACCTTCATACTTCTATAGTCATGGTCATTTGGTTGAGAATTTTCCATACCCTTTAAACTCTATTGAGAGAGTTAAACTAAAATCATCTAGGGGGACCTAAGGATCAACCTAGCCATGCGTGAGAATTTCCAAAGGGATCTCACATCACATGACATCTGACGACACTCACTTCCAAACTATGAACTAGGTCTTTCCATTAGACCCTATCTAGAAGCTTTAAGCTTTCCAATAAAAATCGACCCTAAATGTATTTAACCCCTAAAAGAAACTAACTAGGTAGGTGCCATTAAGACACCTAATCCCACAAGCAATCTATTCACACATAGCAAAAGAGGACATAAGCATATTTAATGAAAACATTAAAAAAAATTATTAGTATTTTTTTTGTCGTGACTAGGATTTTAACCCTGGCCACTTTCCACCTTGCCCTTCCCTTTCCAACCGAGCGCCTGATCTTTTCTAGCAAAGTTTGGGTAATTTTTGTGAGACTACTCTTCACAATTGATTGCCTCGCACAAGGAGAAATAGTAACTCTCCCACGGTCATTCTTACAATACTTATGCTCTAACACCTCAAACTATGTTGCTTTAAGACCTGTTATAAATCTCTACCAGAGTTTCATCAATAGCACATCATTTGCCACTCTTGCGCTTCTCAACCCCAATCCATCCTTCGACTTTGAAAGGCACACATCATCCCACTTAACCTAATAAACTCACACTGTGTCTCTGAATCTCCCCATAAAAAATTTATATTAATCCGATCCAAGCGATCATATCTAATTTGACAACCTTCATTTTATTAGCAGGTATGGTGGCCAATACAGAGCAGACTAAAGTCAGACATCCCACCATGTTCAATTGTATAGCCTTCCATCATGCCATTCGACCTTGCACCCTTTCTATCAAATAGCAAAAAGTGTCTCGATGCACTATTTTATGCAAAGTCGGAATGCCAAGGTATTTTCCTATATCATATTGTCACGCCTCAATTATAGACATGACAACTACCATGAATATTAATTACCCCGTTCGGCATATAACTTTATTATAAAACAAAATTTGAAATATCCAAAACACTTATTAAATTGCGACAATAAAACTGTCATCACAAAGAGAATGCAAAAACTTTTGAAAAATGTTGATCTTTATTATTGAAAGGGAAATGTGTTGATGCATGCAGCGGAACACCTCTCCGAACCTATTCCTGATCCCGAATCCCTTCAGATCGATTTGAAACACATCACATACGAGCGAATGAGTTGATTCAACCCAGTAAGTGGAACAAAATAAAATCAATTGAATACAGAAATCATAACACCAATACACAGTTACATCTTTCCGAATCGTACGAAGATCGCTTAGTTGCCCATCTTAACTGACTAACATATAAAGACTCCGGAGCCTAACATAACCATGGGGTCTCTCGTAGGGCACATATAAATATCCCTTTTGTTTCCGCGGGATGGGCCCAAATGATGAAAGTGTATGTCCTCCACGAGCCCAATTAATTCTCATGCTCCCCGTTCATTCGATCGTGCACATCTAGGGTTACCTGATAGCCCTTTGGATATGTACGAACCACGGGCCCAGAAAGGCACGAGAATAAACCCGCATGTCCAAAACATATCTGAAACATATCTTAACATATTACTTCCGTCGGAGCACAATCAGATCATATAACATATCGTATCTCAGTACATATCATAATCACAATAACTTTTCAGAATCACAAATCATAATCAGAAATCGGACAGAAATATTATTAATTCGAAAATCCTAGGCGAAGCCGATATTAACGTAGATCTACTTACCTATCGTCGTTCCTAATCTCTAAGCTTTTCCGAAAAATCCTCCAGTAACCCTTTCGAAACCCTAAACGAAGTCCACTACATTTTTATAAGAAGGCGGTCTTATAATCTGAAAATACAAGGTCGCTACGGGGCTTATCATTTCCTTCCTAATCCGACTGATCCCCTCGAAGTAGATGTGTTGCTTGATCCGTTCCCAACACCTTCAGTAAGGTTGTACATGTGAGATTCCTTATAATGGTGCAACTCAGATTTACATGAAATATGGTATTCAGGACTTACCCTCCACCTCCGATGATTCCTCGATGATTTCGCCCCCTCCTAGCACATTTCCCCGTGTCGAATGTTCTTCCTCACCTTCACAGAAAGTTGGAAAATCGTGGGTTTCTCTAGGGTGGAAAAATAAGGCAGCCCGGGCCTCTATTTAAGCTAGTTTCAGGGCAAAACCCTAGCCCTTCCAGGGTTTCGGGGAAAATTCCCAAAAGCCCCTCAAATTTATTAATACATGCTAATTACTCGCTTAAGTTTATATACTTAGCATTTAAGTTTCTCAATTCTTACACATATGTTAGAGCAATACCCAACTCCAAACTCAAATCTCGGGCTGCCTCGGTCATCACATTCTTAGAGAAAAAACTCAGGACTTTGAGAAACCTACCTTTTGCCGCAAGGCAAAACAAAATGCATCAAGACCTTTCTGGACAACAAAGATCTGAGCCAAAGTTGTCTCCCCAAACAAGATTATATCATCAACGAAGAAAAGATGGGTGAGATCAGGGCTGGTGCGTAGCATACGGGTTGGTGCGTGGCACCATGGATCTTCAAGAGAAAGGTCTTCCCGGCTGGCCAAAGACTTGATGGGATCCCTCCTCGACCTAAACCCGAACACCAATTTTCGTCCTAGATAGTAGCCAAGTGATGGGTGTTAGACTAGGGGATCCACCTCCTCGGTGTGGATACTTCTAGTGAAGAGGATGAGGAGAGGAGATGATATTTGATGAGTATGGAAATACTCTATCATCCATGTATGTTTTAGTTTCAATTTTCTATTGTTTCTAGCGTTTTTGTGTGTTATGTATCGTTGTATTGTTATATATTGTGCTTTGAACGTTTTAGTGTAATTCTTATGATTTTTATTACATTTCGTTCATGTTTATTACTAGGAGACTATGTGGTGATGCGAGGAGGATATTGGTGTACTTTGGAGCATTTTATAGGCGATCGGATCAGCCAGGACAACTGGCGGGACCCAAGAAAGCGTGGAGCAAAACTGACCCCTTATGACTGAAATGTATATAACTTTCTCATCCGAAGTCCAATGGAGGCAAGCAAGGTGGCGCTGGAAAGAAGACATCCGGAACTACAACTTTATCTTCATGGGCTTCTTAAAATTTGGAGTCCAAGTGGGAGAAAAATTACGTCCAAAGTTAACCTTCGAATCTACCAATAAATCTGACGAGTGGGCCGAATTTTAGGATTTGTTTTGGGCCCATTTTTGGGCATGAATAGTGAATTTCGTGGCTGGCACTTCCTAAGCAAAAAAAAACTTGTATAAATAGCTTCCTTGGCTTATTTTGGAAGCCAACTTTTAGACTTAGACTTTTAGATATTTTGCTAAAAATACTCACCTACTCTCATCTTCCATCTTGGTGGAGAAAACTTTAGCTCTCCATTGTAAAAGCTTGTGTAGAGAACTTGAAGGAGAACTTTTGGGAGCTTGAAAATCATCTTGAGCTTTCTTTATCTTTCTCTTTTATGTTTATGCTTTGCTTGCTTTGTTCAATGGATGTGTTATGTTACTTGGTGAATATGTGTGAGAGTTGATTAATGAGTTTGGTGCCTTGATGGCACCTACTTAGCCAATGGTTTAGGGGGTTAATATGTCTAGGTATGTGTACTAATTAATGAGCTTAATGCTTAATCTCGTTTGATCACCTTGATTATGAACATGGTTAATGTTAATCGCCGAGAGAGATTAGGATTAACGGACTATTTAACTAGTTGAGTAGAAACCTATTGATGAGAGATCACCTTAGGTGACTAGTTGTCCAAAGGATGGTGATTATAGTTGGTGATTAGTTAGATTAGATGACTAATTTATCGCGAGAGCGTGGTTGGTTCATCTAAGTCTATTTAAGAATCGATTTAGACTAATTTATCGCGAGAACGTTGATTAGTTACCTTCGAAACATCCGGACCATATCATGAACTTTATAAACCCCATAAGCCATTTGGTTATTTAGGTTGTCATTAGTACCAAGCTCACTCTTGTTTTAAGTGTTTAAACCATCACCTTGTTTAGTTGCAATCTTATTTCAAGTAGCATATTGTATTTGGAATTGACAACTCCATTTCTTATAGTCCTAAACTAGTGGTAAAGTCGAGTTTGCGGCCTAGCTTAGTCATTGTGGGACGACAATCCCTTACTTACTCATTATTGCAAGAGGGGTGAAAATCCCTCCTTTCAATATTCTAATTTCTAAATTTTGGAAGACGGTGGGGAGGAGTATTTCTGGAGGATACCACGAAACAGAGAGAAGCATGCGAGAAGAGAGCGAGATGGGTGAAGAGAATGAGGGATTTTTTAATGTCATAAACAACAATGACTATTTTGATAATTTATCCAACTGACACATCATCGTCGACTTATCCTAGTCAGTAGTAATTGGTTCGCCACATAAGTAGCAAAACGACGTCGTTTCCCATTGTATACATGGGCAGCCAGCTGCCTGGGTCCTCCATGTGGAAGGAAAAAAAATTTGAATGTGTTTTATGCGTTTTGAACTATAGGATACTCAAGTATAAATCTGCCAAACATAGAGTACTAAAATGTAATATTCTCTATATTCATTATATTGTAAAAAATGATTTTTTTAAATCTAAAAGATGTATATATTTTGATATTTTTGGTTTGTGGATAAAAGAAAACACCAACTAGAATGCATTTGGACAAGTGTCCACTTGAGTTTTTTAAGTTATCCACCGACTTTGGTTTAAAATATGCCGTCTTGTAGTGAATTAAAAGAAGTCAATTTCTCTTCACAGGCAGGCAGCTTGAAGGAAGGGAAACAAAGAGAGGAGCAGAAGAAGTGGAAATGAGAAGAGAGAGATGGAAGGCACACGCGGGGATGGTGGTTTCCCAGCTATGCAGCGGCGGTTACTTCGTGATAAGCAAGTCCGCCCTCAACGCTGGGGTCAACCAGCTCGTTTTCTGCGCTCTTCGTGACCTTATTGCCCTCTCCCTCCTCGCCCCTCTCGCCGCCTTCTTCGAAAGGTCCTCTCTTTCTCTCGTTTTCTTCTTCAAACGAGTGATTTCGGATTAGATTGTATTTCGTTGAGAATCTCATTGTCTTAAGTTTTTGGGCTGGATATGAAGATTCTAAGATGGTATCAAAGCGGTTGATACTGTGTTCATTGTTGTGCTCGCACGATATGAAGATTCTAACATGGTATCAAAGCGGTTGATCATGTGTCCATTATTGTGCTCGCACGATATGAAGATTCTAACATGGTATCAGAGCGGTTGATCCTGTGTCCATTGTTGTGCTCGCACGATCCCAATTTCTCGCACATTGGCGAAATCAAAACCCATGCAATCTTCGACCCGATGGGTCTCGTTTGAGAGGGCGTGTTGAGAATCTTACATCGGTTAGTTCAAGTGGGATGGGCTACTTTATAACAGTGGAAAATTCACCAACCCATTTGGTGATAGAGACTATTACTACTGCAGATAGATACCGACCCGCTTGACTTTGCCTTGGCTCTTATGTTTTCGGGTTGGATATGGAATTTCTAATATATTTGAAAAGTTGGATCTCGTGCGTTTCTGATGTCCTTTCAATTCTGGGCATTAAGTTTTCGCTTTGCTTATTAGTTTGTGATTTCTGGTGTATACATATATATACACACAACTTGAACCTAGAATGTTTCATTTTTTGCAGAAAGTCTCAACCTCCATTGACTAGGCGTATGCTCTTGTTGTTCTTCTTACTTGGGTTGACCGGGTAAGTTGGCTTTATTAGTTGCGACGCCTTCTCGCTTACTCATATCGTTGAACTCATATCGTTGAATAAATTTACGGACCAGCTAATCATTCGAGTTGAATGTATCGTACAATAGGGTATTTGGCAACCAGCTTTTGTTTTTGCTGGGACTCAGTTTCACAAACCCGACGTATGCTGCCGCGACTCAGCCAGCAATACCAGTCTTTACGTTGCTCTTGGCTGTGCTGATGGGGTGACTGTCTCTCTCACTCTTCAAAGTTATTTTGTGTGGTAAGAATGTGAAATTCTATGGAGAAGCCTTCCTCATTCATTTTCGATCGAATGCTGTTGTTGTAGAAGAGAGCAACTAAATTTGCGCAAATCTGATGGTCAAGCAAAGGTTCTTGGTGTTTCCATTTGTGTATCTGGTGCTATATTGATGGTCTTCTTTCAAGGTCCAGCCATTTTCGGCCAGGACGAAGTAGATCTTAAAGCAACAAGAATTGGTTCTGAAGCTGCACCTCATCATGTCGGATGGTTTGTACTCAAAAGTCTTGACTTTGGGCTCAACAGTTTTCACCTTGGTGTGTTGTGCTTCATTGCAAACTGCCTATGCATGGCTTCGTTTTTGACAATTCAGGTAACGATTACACAAGTGCAGCTGTATTTGATGGAGAATGTAGAATTTCGAGTAAAATCATCTGTGTGATAATGTCGTATCTGCAACACTTTTCAACAACAAGCTAATCCCAATGCAAAAGCATCTGTTAGCTTATTACTTTTCTTTCTTTTAGTTGGTGACCTTGCTGATAGGGCATTCAGCATCTGACTTTGTTGTTCTTTTGCAACCGGACAGTGTACAACCTTATAGCTTTTTCATGATTAATCTTAGCTGGCTCCGGAGCTGCAATTTTGACATGTTAACTTTCAGTTTTTCTAAGGAATTTTGTTCTCTATTTACATATTTCGACAAATTTGATTATTAACCTACAAACTTGATTTTCAAGCTATAGCCTTGTTAATGATGTTAGCAACTAAAGAACCAGGCATCTTGACAGAAATTGAGAAATTGATCCAAGTCCTTGGACTCTTTCAATCTTTCTCATAACTTCTGGTTTCCCGTAACAGAGTAGTCGAGTGCCATCTTACAAGGCGGCTGCTTGAAAGGTGAGAAAAGGATAGGAAAATTGAGAAACAAAAATGTAAAGGGAAGCATGGTTCCGAAGGCAGGGGATACACTTTGAGAATTCAATAGTGTGAGCAAATAAAATGATCAGATATAAAATCTTGGTATTTAGGAATGTGGAACTTTGTTGTGATATCTTTTCTTTTAATATGAATGAATTCCAGGCTATAGTTTTGTCAGAATATCTTTTCTTTTAATATGAATGAATTCCAGGCTTCAGTTTTGTCAGAATATCCTGCCAGCCTTTCGGTCTCTGCATATTCGTACACCTTTGGAGTTTTATTGATCATGGCTACTGCAACCTTGACAACCACTAGCTCGACAGATTGGAGCTTGACGCAGTCAGAACTTTTAGCTGTGATATATGCTGTAAGGTCTTCCTCCTGGAACTCTTGTGTGTATTTGCTTGGGAAATGCGATCCTCTAAAGATAATCCATGAATGTTTCTTTTGCGAGTTCTAATACTAGTTTCCTCAGGGAGTCATCCAATCTGCCCTGAATTTCTATCTGCTTACGTGGTCTAATAAGATATTGGGGCCTGCCTTGGTTTCGCTCTACAATCCGCTGCAACCTGTAGCATCTGCTCTCCTCTCTAGAATATTTCTCCAGAGTGCTATTTACTTGGGAAGGTTTTTCCTTCCTCTCTCTGTTCCGATTCCAAATATCTGTCTATGTACTTTATTACTATTTTAAGTTGGTTGCTGTAGATGCATTATGTCCTATATTTTATAACCGGAAGAGGGTGCTAATGTGAGCTCATTATTCCCTTCTCATGTCTTCCTGTGTTAAATAGCATCTTGGGAGGATGCCTTATCATTGCTGGTCTCTACTTGGTGACTTGGGCGTCCTACAGAGAAGAACAAATAGTAATGAAGGTTGAAGGTGCTCGGACGGATGCCGAGTCTGCGCAACCTTTCATACACAAAGATGCATAAATCAGAATGTTCATCAAAAGACAATTTCAATGAGGGTGTCTGTTTTGGGGATCCCCCATCCGCCAAGATTTACCACAGAGAACCAACGTGTAAATAGCCGTCCGTCCCACATCAGAGAAAGGCTGGCTGGGAACTCAAGGAGAAACAACTAGATTTCATGTGCTATATGTCCTTTGTTCGTTTTGGCCGTAGATATTAATGTACCTAACAGAGGATGCGAGATCCTTGTGCTGTTATCGAACATGAGCCTCATTTTTTGTACTTTGAAGTCTTCCTTATAAAGGTATCTACCAACCCATGCGAGGCCAAATGTACTCATTCATAAAGGACCCAACAACTCGTGTACACTGGCAGGTTGAAGACATTGTAATCTGCCTTCTTAGCTGATTTTACCTTTGTGTTCGATCCTCTTTATTCCTAGGTCTCTTAACCAAATTGCTGATTGGTTAAGTAAGAATTGCAGGCCTTGTATTTTCACGGGGGATTGGTCTGTCTCTCCCTCACCGGAGCTAGATGTTCTCTTGTTTATAGACTTCTCCACTTGATGGGTTCTTTAATATATATTTGTGTGTTTCTCAAAAAAAAATGTGGCCACTTTTTTTTAGGAGAGATGATTTCGTTGATTTCATTGTTTGGATTCCAATATGTGAAAGAAACATAACAAAAATATACAAGAAGACATAACAACACACAAGGTTGTAAATTTTTACACCAATTCACCTGTTCGGGTTTAAGACATCGGTCAACTTTTTCTACGTTTTGATACGAACCCCGCCATCAATGCGACAAGATCAGTCCACGAAGCGTTGAATCCTTGATTCTTCTAGATCAGTTCGTGATGGAAGATCTCGACCCGATTCTCACAACCAAATAACAACCTTGGTATAAAGACCGGGACCTGCTGCTTGAGTTGAAACAAAGAACCTTGATATGACGAATACGGCACAAACGATGATGAAGATCTGCTTCATAAGTTGAAGGTGAACTCGACGTAATCGCTCCACTGTGTTCGAACAGTTCCGTACAACCAAGAGAGAGCAATGCTCAAAATTTTCAATCAATAAAAGTATCTCTCTTCTCATTGCATAAGTCTCTATAAATAGACTCAATATTACAACCCTAAACAGGCTAAAAGTGTGGCTAGAAAGAGAAACAAAAAAAGAAACAATCTAAGCCTTTTATGAAGGCAAATAACATGAATATCAACCCTAAACAAGCCAAAAGTTGCTAGGACTAACTTCCTAAACAAAACTAATTGGTAGAACTAAACTTCCTAAATAAAATCACCCAATTAGAGAGAACAAATCTTCTAGATCTTTAGTGCTGAAATTTCCTTCTTCAACATGGTGGAATGCTCAATTTCGTGGTTATTCAACAATGGACTTTAATGAACTCACTTGTGTCAATCTCTTCAAAATAATCTTGGAATTCTACCTGTTAAGTTCTAACTTGAAGCGCTTGCGCATTTTCTCTTAATTGGCCAGATTGACACTTAATAAGACTATTATGATTCATATCATTTCTCTCCTCTTGAAAAGATTCATCCTCAAATCCTCGCATACGTAGTACTTTCACCAATTAATAACCATGCTGGAAGAAGGTTGAATCTTTAAACGTCGTGGTTAAACTTGATGCCTTTCGCTCTAACAGTATAGATACTTTGAATATAAATAATAAAAAATCTTCTCCAAGTCAAAAGTTAAAGACTTACTTATTCGAATAAGCTTTTTTGTAGTCTTCAAACTATTTCACAAATTGACAAATGGCGAACCTCAAACATAATCAAACTTATCAACTCCTAAGAAGTCAATATGCTCAACATGAAAATCTGGAGTCATGTAAGGTATGGGTTGAACCTCTTTAGTTTGGCCCTAAGATGTTTTTATTTCGTTTCTTTGCTATTTTGTGGCTTAGTTCTCTTTAGTTTGACTCCATAGGAACCATTGTTTGCGTGTGCCTTTTACACGTTCTATTGAAACTTTTGGTGTAACTAGAGGAGATAGAAGAAGACGTTAGGAAACTCGAGAGGTCACTTCGACGAGATGTTGGTTTCAAGTTAGGGTCCTTGCCAGATTTGGGAATATTGGTGATAAATTATAAATTTGCATGTTCAACCAAGTCTAGGTTTCTTTATTGCGAACAATATGCAATAATTACAGTTTTAACTTGTTACGGGGAATAGGGGTACAAGAACATCAAGTAACCCGAGTCGGATTCGGAGTGTTCCAAGGTCGGCCTAACAGAGAGGAAAAAAATGTGCTAGAGTTACGCTATGATCGGTTATGAAAAGGAAAATCAACATCGATAAGTAAAATAGGGTTGTTGTGTTGATGGATATCTCGTCCCTTCGTCCAAGTTCTCCTTATATAGAAGATCCTTAACCAAGTCACAACCTCCAATATATGAAATCGGCTCAAAATAGGAATATCTCGAACCGTGGCCGAATCTCAGAAAATCTGGCTAAACATAGGAAACTCCCAAGCCGTGATCGAATGACAAAGAATCTGACTCTATATTGGAAATTTCAAGCCGTATCGGACAAGTAACCTGTAACGCCACGTGATCTGACCGACTGTCTCCACAGACCAACACGGGTCTTTTCAAGCATGTTTTGTTATCACTTGTACGCACCCTGGGAAACTTTTCAAGAGGTCACCCATCCTGGTCCTACTCCTGGCCAAATGTGTTTAACCTTGGAGTTCTCTTAAGATGTGTGCCAGAAAAGAAGGTGCACCTTATTGGTATGGATAGTACCAATCAAATCGCTTAAGGCTTTTCAGAACAGTCATTAACGCGGTATCAGAGTTGTCACGGCTCGAATATAGACATGATAACTGCCCAAGGTATTAATTATCCCGCTCGGCACCAGATTTTATTATAAAATAAAATTCAAAATATCCAAATCACTTATTGAATTGAATCAATGAAACTGCCATCATAAATAGAAGACTAAAATTCTGGAACAATATTGATCTTTATTATTGAAAGGAAAACGTGATGATGCATGCAGCGGAAGTCCTCTACGAACATACTCCTGATCCCGAATCCCTCCAGATTGATCTGAAACACATAACATACGAACGGATGAGTTGATTTAACCCAGTAAGTGGAACAAAGCAAAATTGGAACAAATAAAGTTTACGAACATAAATACATCGTCATGCTTTTCAGAATCGTACGAAGGTCACTTAGCCGACTATCTTAACCAAGTAACAGATTAGGACTCCGGAGCCTAGCAGAATCATGGAGTTTCTCGTAGGCACAGATAAATACCCATTTCATTCCCGCGTGGTGGGCCCAGATGATAAAGTGTATTCCCTCCACAAGCCCAGTTAATTCGCACGCTCCTTGTCCATTCGATCATACACATCTAGGGTTACCCGGTAGCCCCTTTTAAGTTGTGTACGAACCACGAGGTCCAGAAGGCATGAGAACAAACCCGCATGTCAAAACATACCAGAAACATATCATAAAAAAATTGCTCCCATCAGGGAACCAGAACAGATCAAAGCACAATAACTATCCAGAATCGAAAATCAGAAACAGATCATAACATATCGAATTTCAGTGCATATCATACCTCAAATAGCTTATCCACATAACTGAGAAATCGGAACATAATATGGTTAACTCGAAAATCCTAGGCGAAGAGGATATTAATAGGAATTCACTTACCTGACGTTATTTCTAAATCCCTAACCTTAACGAGAGACCTTCCAATGATCCTCCCGAAACCCTATACGAGATGCATATTATTTTTCCAAGAAGGTGGCCGTATCACTCGAAAATACAAGGTAATGTACGACTTACCTTTCTTCTCCTACGGATTTGCCTTGTCCCTTCAAAGTTGTTACGTCAATTGGATCGTTCTCTCCACCTTCTGAAAGAGAACATTCATGACTTTCTCTTGTAATAATGTCACTCGAATTTAAGGAAAAATAGCGTTAATAGCTTACCCTCCTCGTACAGTGATTTCTAGATGATCTCGTCCTCTCCTAGCACTTCCCTGCGAGTTGGATCGTGTTCTTGACCTTCACAGTAAGAGGGAATTCGTGGGTTTTCTATAGTGACGGAGTGGGGAAGCCTTGTGGTCTATTTAACATAACTTCCAAGGCAAAAACCCTAATCCCGCCAAGTAACCCTAATACGGATAGGGTTTATGAAAAATTACCATTTGCTCCCTAAACTTATTAAAATATATCGATTGCTCCTTTAAACTTAGGAAATTATCAGTTTGGTTCATCAATTCTTACATAACCTCTCCCCAAAACATGAATATCTATGCGGACTTCCAACTTAGGAAACTGGACCCGATATAGGAAACCCTAAACCACATCATACACCGGCCCGAGTCTCTGTCCTTGCACACTTGGTGGGCCGAGAACATCAACATACTAACTTCCCAAAGCCCAAGTGTATCCGACCTTGCACACTTGATGGACAGAGAACATCTTCACAATGAACCAACCTCCGAAAGCCCAAGTGTATCCGTCCTTGCACACTCCTGTCCTTGCACACTCATGTCCTTGCATAGTCCCAGAGAGGGGTCAATAGGCGCAACCCATGCACCCTTGCGGAACGAAATAACTAGACGCGCCTCCCGCACTAACCGAAAAAGACCTGGTAGGTGCACTTCATGCCCGTCCTCCAAACGAAGCAACCAGGCACACCTCGTGCGCCTCTCCGAAAGAAGCAAGCAGGCGCACCTCATGCGCATCTCCGAATCGTGCACCTCCTCGAAGTGAAGTCACCATGCGCATCTCATGCCCTAAGGATGAAGAGAGAATTCTCAAGAAAAGATTCCTATGTTCTTTTTTCTGTAGAGTAAAATAAACCAAGTATCTTTTTCTTTTTGTGTGAATTATCTCTCCTATCTTTTCTTGCCATTATTTTTCTTATTAAAGAGACCAAAAAAATCAAAAAGGGAGTTTGTTTTTCAATTGTATAAGATTTGGACGTTATTCTCTTATAATTTTTTTGATATTACCTTAATTGAATTTGAATTTGAATGTCAACATTTAAAATTCTAAAAATGGCAAAAATAAGAAATAATACAACTGAAAATGAAGAAAAATAACAGTCCCTTGCCAGAGTGATCAAACTCTGACTGTGTTTTCTTTTCGATGAAAAGAACTTAATCGTAATTTCTCCATGTCCAATAGGCCGACGCATTGTACAAGTTTATGCTAATTAGATAAACTTTTAGCAAACCTATTTTATTATTAATGAATCATGTTTCGAGATTAAAAAAAAATCCCCTGCTTCACGCGAATCTTTGTCACCAATTAATTACAGAACATTAATTAATCATCGTATAACGGGCCAAGGGATAGCTCCGTCCGCTGCCGTCACAGAATTCAGGAAATCCCATAAAGAAAGACGCACTCCCACCCCATCCACCGTCACAGAAGCTCCTCAAAATAATCAATCAAAAAGAAGAAAAGCGAAACCACGATACCCAACCCGCTGCCCGAAAGGGACCGAGAGAGAGAGAGAGAGAGAGAGAGAGAGAGCAACAAATGAGAAAACAAAAAGAAAAGGAGAGCGAGCTACTGAAGCAGAGTGGCAACCCCCCAATTATGCCCCCCCATTCCGAAGACGGTGGGGACCACCGCCCCCTCCCGCCCACATCCACCCAACCAAACCAGAACCCACCACCACCACCACCCCCACGCTACCACCACCAGCACCAGTACTACCCAAGATCGGAGTTCAGGTCGTCGTCTTCGTCGGCCTCGTTCAAGGGGTGCTTCTGCTGCCTCTTCCTTCTCTTCTCGCTCCTCGCTCTCGTCGCTCTCGCTGTGGTCCTTGTGGTCGTCCTGGCGGTGAAGCCCAAGAAGCCCCAGTTCGATCTCCAGCAGGTCGGCGTCCAGTACATGGGAATCTCCACCGCCGCCGCCGCCGACGACCCCGGGACAACCACCACCACCGCGGCTTCGATATCCCTGACCATCAACATGCTGTTCACGGCGGTGAACCCGAACAAGGTGGGGATCAAGTACGGGGAGTCCAGGTTCACGGTCATGTACCGGGGGATCCCGCTCGGGAAGGCCAAGGTCCCCGGGTTCTACCAGGAGGCCCACAGCCAGCGCCAGGTGGTCGCCACCGTCGCCGTCGACAGATTCAGCCTGATGCAGGCGGACGCCGCCGACCTCGTCCGCGACGCCTCCCTCAACGACCGCGTCGAGCTCGCCGTCCGGGGCGACGTCTCCGCCAAGATCCGCGTCTTGGACTTCGACTCTCCCGGTGTTCAGGTCAGTCTATTTTGCTTTTGCTTTTGCTTCCAGTTTAAGACAGAGAGATAGCGAGTGTGTGTTCGCGTCACTGTGTCTATGTCTCATTCTCTCTCCAACTTTATTTTTCATTTTTGGAGGAAAGAAAAGACTTTCTGTTGAGGAAATGGGCCCCACTCTCCCCTATGTGGGACCATATTGGAGACGAGGACCTGACTTTGTCGGGGGGGTTTTCTGTCTTTTAGTGGGATTCTCCATGTGGTCTCTCGGTGAAAAGCAGGGTGAATTATTATAATATTAGAAACTTGAGATACTTCGACGCTAAGTATGTTTGGATTTTATAAATTTAATTAATCCGCATGGATTTCTACTTTTGCAAATAATACATCTTGTTTAGTTAGAATATTTTCAAATTGGATTTCCAAATATTTCTCTCGTTTCTTGGTATGCCTTTTTATTATTGCGTCTGGTTATTGAGTTCGTGCTTTCTTTTTCTCTCTTGTTTAGTTTGAATAACCGCTGGTAATAATAATTGTTTATTTTTCAATCACAATTATCTCTTGAGACTCACAAGTATGCTCTCACCAATATACTCGCAAAGAAAATATATCATAGTAGCATATGCATTATGATACAATTTATTTAGTATGCTAGTGTAATCGTACAACAAAACCGTCTAGGTTTGTTTTGTCCATTTACATCCGTCCGTCACCTCGCGAGTTTTACCCCTAATGATAGTCTCGATTTCGGCACTCCCTTCAACCCGATGCGATTTGCCAATTCGTATGATCAAGATAGTCTTGTTTCATATTTTCCCTTGATCTCTTTATTACTCTTGTCTCTGTAACTTCGCTTGCTTTGCTAAATGGCACTTGCCGGGATGGTACAAGGCCTAGGGAAAAAAATTAGCGGAGGTTCAGGTTGGCAATTGCAACGATTGCTTACTTATAAAAAAAAAAACTTACTTCACTTGGACTAAATTGAAAATGCAAGAACTTTTCTCAGAGTTAATGTTGCTTCCTGAAGTTGAGACAAGAAGCTTAGTCATTATGTATTGGTGGTGACAAACATGTCGAAATTTCAACCCCTTCCATGCAACCGGTGAAGTACATCTAGGTTCTGGTTGCTTCCTCTAGCCACATGGATATGCCGTGGCTTCTCGAGGAGTTTTGCTGCATATCGATTAGATTTTGATGCTGTGAACTCATTTGATAAGTTTGTGTTTTGTGGTTTGGGTAATATTCGTGTTCCAGAATTAGGAGAACTTGTTCATTGGATTTTGCCATCATGGGGAAATGAATTCACTGGCAAAAGTTGTATTCTGTGTATTATGGGCATGGTTATGGAAATAAGTCCTCTGAACAAATCTGAATCCTTTGTAGTTCAATGAATCATATTAGAAACTCTGCTTGCGTGATTGCAGGAAGGATTGCTTCATAGCCTTTCCACCTGATGCTCCCTATCAATCAAAGTGGGGGGAGTGTTTGGATTTGAATGCATGAGCAAAGAGTGGATCCCAGTTTACTAGCGTATCTCCTCTGTCTTCTTTTTTCTTTTCGGTTTCAACTTTTCCTTCTCATTAGTCGGATCATGTTTATCATATGAAGGCATCTGAACTAGTTTATAGGAAGATCAGTATCATAATTTTTTTTATTAGTAAATATTTTCAAGGCTTGAACCTAAATCATGGATTCCCAAATCCCCATACATCCCTACACTTTGCTACTTGAGCCAGTTCTCAAGGCCATCAATGGCATAGTAGCATCATTGACGACATAAAATCATCACCTCCATGAAACTATTTACCTTTGGTGTATTCTTGCAACTTCACTATGCTTGGAGATTCTTCATTTCCGGTGCCATTCAGAAATAACCCGTCGTCTAAAGATGAGTTTGAATGTGCAGGTATCGGTGAACTGTGCAATAGTGATCAGCCCAAGGAACCAGTCATTGACATACAAGCAATGCGGGTTCGACGGATTGAGTCTCTGACATTACTTGAAACTGGGAAGAACATAGACCCAAGGAACCAGTCATTGACATACAAGCAATGCGGGTTTGACGGATTGAGTCTCTGACATTACTTGAAACTGGGAAGAACATAGACCCAAGGAACCAGTCATTGACATACAAGCAATGCGGGTTCGCGGACGAACTAGTTTGATTAGAGGCAAAGCCGCTGATTTATTCCTGCTAAAGAGCAGAATACTTGCAAAATTTTGAGGTTAGTGTTCTCTGGCTGTAAGGGGGCTTGCTTGGCTGATTACCTTGAATTGCAAGAAATCTTGCAGTGCAGCTTTCTTAAGTGTAACATAACTACACCCACGGTTGTTACTCGTTATTAAATTCATTATTATGCTTATTGACCCACTAATTTCGTAGTCCTCACCCCAAATGGGCCTGGTAATGTGAAACTGACATTCTAAGAGAAGTCAACTTTCTCAGGTGTTATTACTATCTATAGCTTCTAATTTCTTCTAAATAATTACTAACAAGCATTTATGTAAGAATTTTTGTTTAGTATAACTAAGATGTAACAAGTGGTATAAAACCAAATAAAGTTAGTGTTCCCTGTCAGAATATAATAGTTTGGTACTCATGCTTCCAGATAATAGGAAATTTTATTGAACTTGGGAGCCGCAAATTTTAATTTACAGTTATAACTTTAATTGTTACGGTTTCGGAAAATATCAAATACAAATACAGCACCAATAAATAATTGACAATTTTTTTTCAAGATCTATTTATTCCGTTTCTCTTGTTCTCTCTCTACACCTCTCCATTGTTGGCTATTTTTCCCTAAAAAACGAAAGAAGTAACGGTTGTTTATAAAGCCTATCTCTTTTAGAGGGTGTTAGATTGGGTACTACTATTCTGAACTGTTTGGAATGATGACACGCGGGGATTTTTTTGCAAATGTGTTAAAATACAGGGACCAAAATAAAAAAGTCACGCACAAATACAGGCCGGATACAAATACTATTATCACATAACTGCGCATGCCAGTATCACATAACTACATATGCCAGTGTGACCTTTTTGCAAAAATGCTAAAACACGGGGGACCAAAATAAAAAAAACCACGCGTGCCATTATCATAAACGGGGACTTGCCGTTTTCACAAAAACAAATGCCATTATGACATAACTGCGCTTGCCATTATGACATAACTGCGCTTGCCATTATCACATACTTGCGCTTGCCGCTGCGGTCCCCCTTCACTCCAAACTGTTTGGAATCAATTCCTTCATACCCAATCCAAAGCCCTTTTAGAGAAGACATGTGCATCATGTAATAAACCACTTAGGTATCATGTGCTATTGATGATAGATACTTAGGGCCATGTATTATAGAAATACCCAAAAAAGATCTTGAGTTATTCAAAACACTAAAAATATCATAATGAAAAGTCCATACTACCCCTCCCTCTTTCCCCTCTCTCCACCGATCTTTCCCATCTCTCCCTGCCAGCAACATAGTCACCCCTCTCTCTTTCCCTCTCTCCACCCTCAACCGAATGATTTTCCTCTGCATCTATCTTGTTCAAGAATGAAGAGAAACACTGCATGATTTTCCTCTGCATGATTTTCCTTTGCATACCATGCCTCTCAAGTACACGGTAATGCTTTGCCTTTGTTTGTTGGGATTTAGCGTAAAACGTTTGTTGGGATTTCATCTGTATATTGTGTATTCTTTGTAAAATAGACGATTGGAAATTATAATTAGCTAATTTTGTCTCAGTCCAAGAAATTGAATTCTTCATCATTTTTCCTAAAAAAATTCATGGCACTCTGCGGTGTGCATTGCTTTTGTTAGTTTATTGGGGTACTTTGGCTAGGTTGAAGGCGGAGAGAGATGGTAAAGATCGGTCGAGGGTGAGGTGGAGAGAGAGGGGTATTATGGACTTTTCACTATGATATTTTTAGTGTTTTGAATAACTCAGGGTCTTTTGTGGGTATTTCTATAACACAGGGTCCTAAATATCTATTTTCAATAACACAGGGTACCTAAATTTCTTTAACCCAATAATATGCACCAAGAAGTAAGGGATGCATACTAAATCATAATCGTATATTTTTTAAAGGTAAATTACTTTCAGGTCCATGAGGTTTCGTCATCCTACTTCTAACGTCCCTCGATTTTTAGATATGATCTTCTAGTCCCCGTGGTTAGTTTTATTATACTCTCGGACCTATCGCTGACGTCATCCACTCTCTTTTTTCATTGAAAAGACCTATATACCCTTACCAAAAAATAAAACAATTGCCAGACCCTTACCTTCCCCGTCGGCGACGCCAACAATGACTGAGTCGGGACCCAGATCCCACTTCCCAGTGACATCACATCTTCCACCTCGATCGCATCAACATGTGGCTCGCCTCTCATGTCACCTGACCCTTATGTTGTCGCAGCGGGACCCTGAACATCACCGTCCCAAAGCCTCTCCCATATCCGACGCCCTGTGCCCCGATGTTATCTTTCTTGGCACCGTCAGAGGCTCTTTGTTGCCGAAAACCAGGCAAGAATGAGAGAAACAGCAAAGAGGGAGGCGATGGTGAGATGCTGAACACTGACGCCAGCCTGCCGAGATAAGCACCTAACTCAATGGCGTGAGCTGCGTCCGCGGGCTCGATCTCCCTGTCTGGTCGTCCTCTTTTTTCGAATCCGACCACCCCACCGTCGCCCCATCGCTATTGATCATTGTGAGCTGCGTCTGCGGGCTCGAGTCTCCCTGTCAAGTCATCCTCCTGTTCCGGATCCGACCACCTCACCGTCGCTCGCCGAGATAAGCACCTGACTCAATGGCATGAGCTGCGTTCGCGGGCTCAATCTCCTTGTCTGGTCATCCTCTTTTTTCGAATCCGACCACCCTATCGTTGCCCCATCGCTGTTGATCATTGTGAGCTACGTCCGCGGGCTCGATTCTCCCTGTCAAGTCATCCTCCTGTTCCGGATCTGACCACCTCGCATTCGCCCCATCGGTGTTAATCTGTGGGAGCTGCACCCACGGGCTCGAGTCATGAACCAGAAATACTCCCACCAAACTCAGATGGGAAAGCATCACCGAGGTGTTGGTGTTGGTGGATCTGAATTTAGTTTACCCAGATGCCTGCTATCTGTCGTTTGCTGGAATTTTGGTGTTAGACGGAGTGGCGCGGTTCATCGGAGAAGCTGACCAGAGAGTGTTGCTAGTCGGAGAAGATGACCAGAGGGGATTTTGGTTGGCCGGAGACAAGGTATAAAAGTCATTTCATAGATAAAATAATAATAAAATGACTGATGACATCAGCGAGAGACCCGAGTGTATAATAAAACCAAACACAGGGGACGAGAAGTTCATTTCTTGAAATCGAGAGACGCTAGATGTAGGATGATAAAATCTCAGGGACTTGAGAGTAAATAAAATCACCTCTATACCTTCACGAGTCTCTACGCAGAAAATTTTGGCCTTTTCTAACTTTTCAAATTGATCCAACTTTATAGTATAATAAGTTCGTAATACCCCTACTCCTAGGGGAAATTGAATCCCCGCTACCTCCTTCAAAGAGTGATGTCCTAAACTGCTAGACGACAGGGGCACATTTGGCTGGCTATCAGCATACTTTGACATAGTATGCTGAGTTTCTTTGAAATTGTCAATAGAATGAAATTGTATAATTCAATCGGAAAGATACTTTCAAAGTGTGATTGGTCTTTCAGAAAACCACGCCAACAAAGAGGTCAAAATTCCATTTCGCCCACTTTTTCTCATTGAGTCACTCATTCTCTTGTTAACATATATTGTATGTATACCATTGTTGAAGGATGAAATATTTTGAGATACATCCGGGCCAGACCCCTTGGATCGTCGCCAACGTTCGTCCCCTTGGATCATTGCCTCTTCGACTTTGCTTGGATAATCGCGTGTTCGTTGTCACGACCCAATTTTGGGGTCACGGCGCTAGACCCTAACCCGTTTACAACACAAAATGGGTCTAGCTAGCCTCAAACATATCTTAATCTCACAAAATCATACATGTCAAAAACTCTAGGAATTATTCTTTATATTTGCCCCAGGTTTAAAATGAACACGGTGGCTACGGAGCTGCTAGATAAAGAACCTGCAAAAATGGAGAGAGGAGGGTGAGTATTTTGGAACACTCCGTAAGCACATAGAACATAATATATCAGTTATGTCAGATACATGTGGGAGAGACAAAACTTAACTATGTCCCACATCAAACCCAACCAATACGAACACAAAGCTAAGACAACAAAAGATCATCTCACAAATAAGGTCATCAAAGTAATCACATATCAAACATAACCAAAATTTTAGATAGACCTTCACAAACATAACCAAAATTTTAGATAGACCTTTACAAACATATAACACACATCAGATGAACTTCAGATAGGTCTAGATAGTGTCACTCCCACACCGACACGAGGATACCATATCTTAAAGGCGCCGTCAGAAACCAATCCACCGGCCAAACATATCATATCATTTCATATCAGAATCCTTGTATCCTCAGTATATGTGCACATATGCCAACAGCCCCGGTTGGTCACGGGTAGACCTCATCATCCGCCATCCACACACAACATACCAAATATACCAAATTCACACAGACCAAAACATATTGGCCACATATCCAAATACATATCAAAGTAGCCCCAATCTAGGAAACACATATGCCACACAATTCACAAACAAATCCAAGTATGACCAAACATAATACATATGAACATGACGACTTCATAACCAAAACCCATATGTATGAGACGCACATACTTAAGTCTGAAACATGTACATGTACCAAACAAACCAAAGTTGTTATGATCTATATGCTTACACAATTGAAGTCCGCTCGACGAATGCTCATTCCTCATTCAATCCTCCTTTCACTTTGGACCTTCGTCCAACCATCTTTCTAAGACCATTTTATTCACAAAGAACCTTGAGGGAGCCTTACATGACCTGTATAACAATTCCAATATACAAAATGTGGTCAATTCCTCACTTCCCAAAACAAGTTACTTTTGTTGCTTGAAAACAACCAACTATGCCATAATCGAGAACCAATGTCCAAAATGGCTAAAAGTAATCAAAGTAGCTTATTTCCTTTCACTCCTCTGTCTATTACTAACTTACTCACATGTACATAATCCGCACAATAATTGTTCATGGCCAGGATTTCACAAAAGATCTCTTTTGTCCAACCGAATTCACACCAAGCACAAGATATATCCAATCATTTCTAACATCAGAAAATAACCCATATAATGCAATATTATACAAAACCAAGTCCATATATTCAACAATATACTACCTCTCTGTTCTTTCATCATCATAAAAATTCCAAAAATCAACTTAGAATTCCAAATAATTTACTTACCAAGTCGTTACTCTTAAACCCCTCAATTCTGAACTCAGCCAAACAATCCGCATTTCAATCAAACTTTCACAACTATTCCTTGATTCAAACAAGGCATATGATATATGCTTAGAAAGGTAATGAAGCCCTCTACAATCTGTATGAAGGCATCAAATCCTAATTCGGAGTCCAAGTAGACTTACCATGCACCTCTTCTCCTACTAGCTCAGTTGTATCTCTGGCACACCATCTGTTGTTCAAAACCAATTTTATGACGACTCCTTGATCAAAACAGAACAAATAATATATATTCGGAAAGCTCTTGGAGTCCTCTACAACTTTAATGTTTTATGGAAATTCCAGTTCCAAGCCGAAATACACTCACCGAGCACTTCTTCTTCTATCAGCTCATTTATATAGTCCAGCAGTTAGTATGTAGTTCAGAATCGATTTTACATTGATTCTTTGATCCAAATATGACAAATAATATATGGTTAGAAAGATATGTCATTCTTATACAACTTTTAAGAAGACCCCAAAATCCAAATCAAAGAGAAAACCAACTTACCGAGCCAATCTTTCTTCACTCACTTATTTCTCTTTTATCTTCTCTTTCTTCAATTTCGGTTTCTAACTCTTTTTCTTTTGTTTTCTTTCTTTTTTTGTTCACTTTCCAGACTTAAAATGTCTTTGGAAGGGATAAGAAGCCTCAGATATTTTCTCCTTGTGTCCCATTAGATGTTTGGCAATTGTTAACTTGTGATTGGTTCAACTTTCCATGTGGCCCAATCAGAATTTAGCAACTTGAATCCCGTTTACACCAACTTTCGTTGATTTTTGTCAATATTTTTCAACAGATAAATTGTATCCCTGTGTGTCTAGTATTCAAATCATATTTATTTGTACTATTTGGAACAAAATTGAGAAAGTTATATCCAAATTACTAAGTAGTACTACTGCTGTCTGAATTTACCCAACTATCTTCATAACACTTGTGAATTAATTGAGTAGGCTTTGTTGAGTTTGATCTAAAATCCTTATAAGACCAAATTATGTCTATACACACTTCATAAAGATGTAAACATGAATCATTGTTGAATTAAAGATCAAGAAGTCCAATCGAAGCACTTTAAAAATTGACAACACAAGTGTGTTGTTTAACCACTTGCTAGGCTTGGTCCAAATTGCTAGCATGATAAATTCATGTCTTCCAAAACTTATAAATCCATTTCTTACCTTTCCACACCATTTTGAGTCATTTTATTTGGATCCCGGATAAATAACTTGTGATCAACTTCTCACACATATACGGAACCCCTAGGTAGTCCGATATACCAAAATGTATTCCTTCTATCTATCTTTGACACTCTATTTACATAGTAATGTAATTCCAAATACTAATCCAATAGCTCAATACGACTAAGTATACTTTACTTAAGTCAAAAATATATGATTAACGAAGTAGGGTATTACATTCGTTGACCCCGGATCGTCGCGAGAGTTGGATCTGGGTACCTTCGATCATTGCAGGCCTCATATAGCTTGGACCGTCGCGTGGGTTCGAGTGAGCTTGGGTCGTCGTGGCTTCTTGGGCCCAAGATCGTCTAAGGTAGGCTTAATCGAAGCGGACGTGGGTCGAAGAGGATCATTGCAGGCCTACTTTATCTTGGGTCGTCACAGGAATAGTTGGACTTGGATCGTTGCAGGCTTGGAGAGCCCGGATCATCGCGGGTCTCATTAAGGCATGATCGTCACGGATCTCATTGAGGCGGGATCGTCATGTGCCTAGCTTCTTTGGATCATCGCGGGGCGAGTGAGGCCTAGATTATCGCAGGCCTCAGGCTGGTTCGTCGCGGCTTCCTTTGGCCCACGATTATCGCGGGATTGCAAAAATCATCACAGGTTCCGTCTCTTCGGATCATCGTAGGCCTCGAATTGGCTTAAACATCCCGAACTTGAAGACTTCGGATGATCGCGGGATTCCTTAAGGCCCAATCGTCGGTGGCATTTATAGACCCAAATTGTCGGGGGTTCTATGGCCCGGGATTGTCGTGGGCTTTTCCTTTGGCATATCATCGCGGGCCCAACACAGGTTAGATCATCGCTGGCCTTGCTTAGGCCTGATCATTGTGGGATTGGTGGGCTAGATCATCGCGAGTCTTATTGGGCTCTGATCGTCGTGAGTCTCATGGGGCTCTGATCGTCGTGGGCCTTACTCGAGGTAGGTGGTCATCCAGCTACAAGATAGGAGACTTTGTGTCAGCGTAAGACTCTGACTCAAAGAGATCGGGTGCAAGATGGACTCTATTAAAAATAACATCAAAGGAGGCTGAGTGTACTCGAGTTCTTAAGAGATAAAGATAAACTCCGAGAAAGGCGAGGTAAATTTGAGTTGGGCAAGGATAAGCAGTGGAAGTCCGAGTTAGGCGGGAATACGTGTTGGAAGTCTGTGTTAGGCGAGGATAAGCATTGGAAGAGATAGGCTTCGGGTCTTCGAGTCCGGACGGGATGAGAATAAGGCTTGGCTGAAGATGAACTTCAAGGACTTTGAGTCTTTGTACAATATAATTTAGGCTGGGGCAGCCTACTTTTCTATATAAGCAGAGCAAGGGACGAGCAAAAGGGAGATCCACAAATCAAACACACAATACTTCTCAAGCTTCGGCTTTTTATCTTAGTTTAGTTAGTAGGTATGTAGTACTCCCAGCCTCGATCACCCTTTGTTACCCTTAACGCTAGACCGATCTTCGGACAAGCACTCTGGGCTCTCATTAGATCATTCTCGACGTTCTCACATTTTTCTACTCAATATTATTTTTGGCACGCTCGGTGGGACTTAGGAGGAAGTCTGAGAAGGCGGTTTAACCTACTCCAATCAAGATGAAAAAAAGTAAGGACACAACACCACCCTCTTCTCAACACCTTGTTGGGAAGAATACTACCAATATGGCTCCCCTGAAGGAGTCGGCCTTCCCGACTGCCCAACCTGGTACCAGGAAGAACTCCACCAGCACGGCTCCCACTAAAGTGCCGACCCTCCCTACTACTCAGACGGGTACTGGGAGGAACACCATCAACACGGCACCCCTTAGGTGCTGACTGGACAAGACATCACTTTAAATGAGGCTCTCGAAGCCATGGCCATACGGCTAGAGTAGAGGATGGATCAGATAGCGACCGATACCAAGTCCATGGCTGCCCGACTAGATCAGTTGGTGGCCAAGCATAAGAAGGCTAGTGAAGACACTCGAGATTGCCTCGAGGAGACAAGGAGACGTAACGATGAGATCTCTCAACGTAGCGAGGAGTCTCACCACCGGCTCTCCAACCAGATCGAGAAGGTCTACGACTATATAGATGATTCGATCCATAAGGCGGCCAGGGAGCACCACGACCATATGATTGATTACTTCAACCAAAGCCATGAACAAGGGGAAAGGCATATGTACCCCGTTACCTGCCGAGCACACCTTCAGCCAAACCCAAGGCATATCAGGAGTAACCGGCCAAAACTAATCGGCCAGGACCCCCATGTATTTGTCGCTCCAAGTGTGCTCTAATAGGGGGACTCAAGGGATGAACAGTTTGGAGTACTACGAGATCGCTGGAGCAAGAGCAAGTAATGTCCGGGCAGATCTAGGCCGGTACCAAACGGCCAAAGATAGGATGCACCCGTCTAGGGTTGAGACCAATAACAACACCTTCGAAAGGGGGAACACCCGAAATAACCCCCTCTTTGGTGTAAGGACCTCTGCTCAGACTTCAAGGCAACAGTATGCACAACAAAGAAGAGCAGAGTACGAGGAAGAGGAGGTCGAGCACCCTGTCAATAGACAATTGACATATGGGGAAACCCAAGCTAGGGTGGGTCGACAACTACCTCCCATCAAGGACATTGAGGACCTATCCCCCAAGGGGCAGCATGACTTTGACTAAGGACCTCAACATAAGTATGAGGAGGCACACCAAAAGGAGTTAGTCGCTGAGGTGCTTAGAGACATGGGGATCAAAGCAAGACACACCCCAAACCCTAGGTTCACCAAGCCATGTCCCGAGATCTATGATGAGGAGGCCTTCCCAAGGGGATACCGCATCCCAGACTTCACTCAATTCGCAGGTGAAGATAATAAATCATCGGTGGAAGATGTGGCATGGTTCATCATCCAGTGTGGTGAGACCTCTACTAGCGACGCCCTGCGTTTGTGTCAGTTCCCGATGACCCTTACCAAGACAGCCTTTACCTGGTATATCAGCCTCCCATCGTGTTCGGTACAAACTTGGGCAGAGATGGAAAAAAAGTTCTATAATCAGTTCTACTAAGCAGAGTCGACCATAAGCATCTCAGATTTTGCCCACATGCAACAACTGGAAGGCGAGTCAGTAGAGAAGTTCATAATTCACTTTAGGAAGGCAAAAAACTGATGCAACCAACCTATCGGAGTCTCACCTAACATCCTTGGCTATGCAAGGGCTCACCTTCCGCCTTCGAAAGAAGCTCAGAGTCGAAAGGTTCTGAGACCTCTCTGAGTTGCCGCAGAAGGCTATCGCGGCTCAACAGCTGATCAACGAGAAAGATAAGAGAGCTACTTCCTCTAAGGGTACTTACTCCTATGACCCTACTTTGGAGATTGATCACTTGGATAGCGAGCATGGTTAGGGAGATGATTTGATGGCGGAAGAGATGGTAGCTGAGCTTACCAAGGGTAAGCCTTACGAGTGTGAGAGCCTCATTCAAAAGAAGGTGACGGTACCCAACGAGTTTACTCGCCCCGGTACCCAACCTAATTAACTTAAGGGCCTCAACGAGGTCGAAGTTTGATGTGACCAAGGCTGAGGAAATCTTTGACAACTTGCTCAAGAACAGCCAAATCACCTTACCCAAGGGTCACAAGATCCCGGATAAGAAGGAACTGAAAACGATGACGTACAACTAGTGGCATGCGAGCAAGTCACATAATATCGCTAATTATATGGTCTTTCACAACCAAATACAGCAGGCGATCAAGGACGGCCGTTTGAAGTTCGTTAGGGAGTCTCCACATACGGCTTCCTTCACGGCCCGATCGCAGTGGTTGGCCTTATGAGAAGTGAAAAGAGAAGCAATTCTAGATAATAAGAGACACCCCTGCGAGACTTGAGGATACACTCGGGGGGCAAGGCCCTCGAAGAGATCTGAGGGATACAATCGAGGGGCAAGGCCCTCAAAGAGACTTAAGAGAAACACTCGAGAAGCAAGATCAGCATAAGACACTCGGGCAATAAGACCCTCAGAGAGACCTGAGTGAGACCCTCGGGAGGCAAGGTCCTTCCTACCTAGGGTGTCAGATAGCAACTGGAAGGTCCACCACCCCCGCATCAAGGTGGATCTCTGAGATGCCCCTGATCAACAACGAGGTATCTTCCATCGACTGGGAGAAAAGAGGCTCGCACCTGAACCACCTGCACCTGAAGCCTTGACAAAAACTCAGAAGCGTCGCCTCGAGAGAAAGTTCCAAGCCTGGAAATAGAATGCAAAGGACCTTGAGAGACGGCTAGCTAGACACAAGGCTCTGATAGAGATGTAAGAAGCTATGTTAACCCTTTTCGTGATGCAATGCCATGCAGCCTCTGAGCGAGGCCGACCTATGGAATTTGAAGCCCCAAAATGTGATAAGGGCAAAGCACTGATGAAGGAGTCAGATAAGGCAATAACACCAAGCGGGAAGTACGACGAAGGTAGATCAGACATAGCAGAAAGGAGGTACACTGACCTTAGGGAGAAGCTGGACAAGAAGATATGGGTACCCATGGTCAAGAGTGAGGTTCTCCCCAGAGCCAACTTCTCATAGAAAGAGCCAACAAGCCCACAAAGAGAGGTCATAGTCGATCTAAACTCAGGCTATGTTTGGTTCGGGGCCTTCGAGAAGCTGAAGATAGATGATGGCCCTAATGAGAAGCCGAGTCGGGGCAGTAGCTTTAGTGAAGGCAACAAAGTCAACTCACCCTTTGTGAAGATTGGGAACTATGAGAAGCTGAGGCTACATGGTGTCCATATCCCTAGTCAGGACGAGTTACTGAGTTGGCCTGATCAGAATGAGGAATGAAATATCATTGATAACCTCATCGAGGACGATGAAGATGAGAAGCTGAGTCAGGAAGTTAGCCAAGTAACGAGGAAGAATACTTGAGATGGAGGATAAGAAAATGTCGTGAAGAAGGTGAAATGAATGAGAAGGTAGAGCTGGAAGATAGCATGAGCAAAGACAACTTTAGTAAGATGATCGGGACCTGTCGATCAATATGTTCTTTACTCTACCGGCCATTTTTGGGCCAAATGAGGGCCAACCAGCTACCTTGAGGGAGATGTGATCGAAGAAAATGTGGTGGAACTGGAGATTGGGGACAAAGCCCTAGCTATGCCTGTGATGGAGGAATTCAGCGACACCATCACAATACCCAGGCCTACCTGAAAGATGTGTGAGCATTTGAAGCCACTTTACATCTCTGCTCATATCTTCGGTAAGCCGATAAATAGGATGCTCATTGACAATGGGTCGGTCATCAATATCCTCCCTTATGCACTTCTCAAGAAGCTGAACATGGAGAACGAGAAGCTGGGTCCAATTGACATGATGATGACTGACTTTGCTAGTAAAGGTACTCGCTCTCTAGGAGTACTCGTTGCGAAAGTCACTGTAGGCTTCGTTACTCGGGAGGTTCCATTTTTCATCATTGAGGTGAATATCTCCTATAACTATCTACTATTGAGGGATTGGATCCATTCATGCCAAGTCATCCCATCCTCTCTTATATATGCTTAATCCAGTGGAGACCTAACAGGAGGTGGAGGTAGTAGCTGCTGATGAGGACGGCTTCTAGGCAGCTACTAATTGTGTGGAAGCAACCTTCTATGACGGCTCCATCGTACCAACTAGTGTGGCACGGAGCGACATGGATGGTTGAATTGCTGGATGATGCCAAGGCCGAAGTGAATATCAAATGCCTATTGCTGACATGTTGGTTGACACTGCAGACGGACATGAAGTGTTGAGCTTCATGGATGGCCATTCGGGTTATAATCAAATATATCTTGCACATGATGATGTTCACAAGATGGCATTTCGTTGTCCATGGTTCATTAGAATCTTTGAATGGATCATGATGCCGTTCAGGCTCAAAAATGCCAGGGCTACCTATAAAAAAGGGATGCACTTGATCTTTCCCGACTTCATTGGTCGATTCATAGAAGTCTATACAGATGATATTGTGGTTAAGTCACAAGACCACAAGGAACACCACAACCACTTGAAGATGTCATTCGAGAGGATGCATGAACACTAGCTTAAGATGAATCCTTTGAAGTGTGCCTTTAGAGTCTCAGCAGGCAAGTTCTTAGGCTTCCTTTTTCACAAGTGAGGGATTGAGGCAGATGAAAACAAAGTCAAGGCAATCCAACAAGCCCAACCACCTCGAAACAAGAAAGAGCTACAACGCTTTTTAGGTCAGACTCGGTTTTTTACCTACTTGCTTAAGTTGAAGGGAGGAGAATTCATATGGGAAGACAAATACCAACAAGCGTTTGACGAGCTTAAGGAGTACCTATCAACCCCTCATGTGGTCACCCCCCCCCCCCCCCACACACACACGCCTTCTGATCGACCCCTACTGCTATACATTTTAACCGCCCATGATTCGCTTGGGTGCTTGCTCGCCAAAGAGAATGAGGAAGGGAAGGAGCATGCAGTCTACTACCTAATTCGATCCCTCCTAGGTGTAGAGACAAGGTACTCATCAACCGAGAAATTATGCTTATGCCTCTTCTTTGCCTGCAGGATTCTAAGGTACTATGTACTCCCTACGGAGGTGAAGGTGGTGGCACAAATGGATATCATCAAATACTTACTTACTAAACCTATCATGCGGGGTAGAGTGGGTAAGTAGGTAAGTAGGCCTTGGCTTTGATTGAGTTCAACCTTACTTTCATCCCTCAGCGGGCGGTGAAGGGTCAGCCTCTAGCTGACTTCTTGGCGGATCACACTTGCATAGACGTTTTCGCCGTTACCATGGTAGATTTTGGGTGGTGGCAAAGAAACCTTGGCTATGTGGTTTGATGGCTCTCGAACTAAGAAGTATGCAGGAGCCGTGTTTGTGATCAAGTCTCCAACTCGGATCAAGAAAAATGCCTCTTTCCTTTTTGACTTCCCTTGTACCAACAACCAGGCTGAATATGAAGCACTGTTACTTGGGCTACTTGCCTTGAGGGACCTAGGTGCTGAGAATGTGTGGGTGTTTGGAGATTCGATGATGGTAATTAAGTAGGTGATGGGTGAATTTAAGTGTGAACGTGACGGGTTCCAAGCTTATTTTGATGAGTCTGAATGTTACTAAGGGGCTTCAAAGATGCCTTTATTGAGTTCATAGATCGCACCCAGAACGTTGAAGCCAACAAGCTAGCACAAATCGGGTCTGGACTTCGTGCCTTTGCTAAGTTCAACTCGGTGCCGGGATGCAACTCAGCGAGTCCTTCCAAGTAGCTGCGATGATCGAGAAGCTCCCCCCGCTGTGGAAGGACTTCAAGAGCTACCTCAAGCACAAGAGGAAGGACATGGGCCTAGAAGACCTGATAGTGAGACTAAGGATCGAGGAAGACAACCAAAAATCCGAAGTCAAGCAAGGCAAGGCCAACTCTGAGACCACCGTGCACCTCGCTGAGGGAAAAAGTGGCAAGAAGAGGAAGAAGTCCGAGGATAAGCAGAAGGAGCAAAAGCCCAAGAAGAAAAAGATCAAGGGAGATTGCTACAACTGCGGAAAACCCGGACACATGGCTAAGGACTATCGCTAGCCGAAGAAGGAAAACCAAGGAAAGGCTAACCTAGCTGAAGATTTGTCCCAGATGGATCTGTCAGCCGTAGTGTTTGAAGCCAACCTAGTGGACAATCCGAGAGAGTGGTTCGTGGACACTGGAGCTACCCGCCACGTCTGCTCGGACAAGGAGATGTTCTCGAAATATATCCCGATCACCGGCCGAAAGCTATTCATGGGAAACTCCGCAACGTCCAAGGTCGTTGGTCTGGGAAAGGTGGTCCTGAAGCTGACCTCAGGAAAGGAGCTGACCCTCAAGGATGTGCTGCATGTCCCGGACATCCGCAAGAACTTAGTCTCTGGCTCAGTATTAAGCAAAGCCGGTCTTAAGCTTGTATTTGAGGCTGATAAGTTTGTACTGACCAAAGCGGGTCAATTCATAGGAAAGGGTTATCTAGAAAGGGGGCTATTTAAGATGAATGTAATAACTGTACATCGCACCTTTAACGGTGAAAATAAAGTTAATGCTTCTTCTTACTTGGCCGAGTGTTCTAATTTATGGCATGGTAGATTAGGACACGTAAATCTAAACTCGCTAAGAAAGTTAGTAAGTTTAAATTTATTACCGAATCTAGAGTTCAACCCATCCGATAAATGTGAAGTATGTGTGGAGGCTAAAATGACCAAAGCACCTTTCCATTCAGTGGAAAGAAGTACTACGCCTTTAGAGTTAATTCATACGGACACTTGCGATATGAAACACGTGCAAACTAAAGGCGGGAAGAAATACTTCATCACGTTTATCGATGATTGCACGAGATACTGTTACATATATCTCCTAAAGGGCAAAAACAAAGCTCTTGATGCTTTTAAGAGATATAAGAATGAGGTTGAAAATCAACTCAGCGTGAAAATCAAAATGATCCGAAGTGACCGAGGAGGAGAATATGTAGCTTCGTTTGAGGAACTCTGTCAAGAACATGGCATTATTCATCAGACGACTGCTCCATACTCACCTCAATCGAATGGCGTAGCTGAACGCAAAAATCGAACTCTTAAAGAGATGATGAACGCTATGTTGATTAGCTCGGGCTTACCCCAGAACATGTGGGGGGAAGCTGTGCTCTCAGCTAACCACATTCTAAACAAATTGCCACACAAGAAAAGGGATAAAACCCCATATGAACTATGGAAAGGAAGGAAGCCTTCCTACTGTTAACTTAAAGTATGGGGGTGCCTAGCAAAAGTCGAAGTACCTAAGCCTAAGCAGGTGCGAATAGGACCCAAGACCATTGATTGCATCTTTATCGGATATGCGCAAAATAGTAGTGCTTATCGATTCTTGGTGCATAAATCTGAAAACCCTGAGATAAACACGGGAATGGTCATAGAATCAAGGAACGCAACGTTTTTTGAAGATAGCTTTCCTAATAAGGAAAGAAAGGAAGCAAGTCCGAAGAAAAGGGCTCACGAGACTACGCAAGGGTCAAATCAGAAAGATGATGAACCTAGACGTAGTAAACGGACGAAGGTAACCAAATCTTTCGGTCCGGACTATCTAACCTATGCGTTAGAAGATGAACCCAGGACAATCCAAGAGGCATTGTCCAGTCCAGATGCTCCTCTCTGGAAGGAAGCTATCAATAGTGAGATAGAATCCATTATGCAAAACCACACGTGAGAAATCGTGGATCTCCCACCGGGCTGCAAACCTTTGGGATGCAGGTGGATCCTAAAAAGGAAATACAAAGCTGATGGATCAATCGACAAGTACAAAGCTCGATTGGTAGCTAAGGGGTTCAAACAGAAGGAGGGATATGATTTCTTTGACACATATTCACCGATCACAAGAATCACATCGATTAGAGTACTCATAGCTGTTGCAGCACTCTATAACCTCGAGATCCATCAAATGGACGTAAAAACAGCTTTCCTAAATGGAGAACTGGAAGAGGAGATATACATGAAGCAACCTGAAGGGTTTGTGGCTCCCGGTCAAGAGCATAAAGTATGTCGACTAGTCAAGTCACTATACGGGCTAAAACAAGCGCCGAAATAGTAGCACGAGAAATTTGACGGAACAATGCTGTCAAATGGATTTAAGATCAATGAGTGCGATAAATGTGTTTACATTAAGGGCACACCTGAAGCTTACGTAATTGTATGTCTCTATGTAGATGACTTACTAATTATGGGAAGCAATAAAGAGGTTATTGTGAAAACTAAGAACATGTTAAAGAACCATTTTGACATGAAAGATATGGGTCTGGCAGACGTCATACTAGGAATAAAAATTTCTAGGAAAGCTGACGAAATTATCTTGACACAATCCCACTACGTGGAAAGCGTGCTCAAGAAATTTGAAGCTTTTGACAAACCTCCGGTTAAGACTCCAGTAGATTTGAATCTACACTTAGCCAAGAATCGAGGGGACCCAGTATCTCAACTGAAGTATGCACAAATTATCGGGAGCTTGATGTATTTAACAAACTGCACTCGTCCCGATATTGCGTACTCAGTTAGTAAACTTAGTAGATTCACAAGTAATCCAGGAAAGGATCACTGGCTAGCTCTGGAAAGGGTTTTACGGTATTTAAAACATACCATAAACCATGGGATACATTATGCTAAATATCCAGCTGTATTAGAAGGATACAGTGACGCTAACTGGATATCAGACACTAAGGACACCAAATCTACGAGTGGATACGTATTCACCATAGAAGGAGGAGCTGTGTCTTGGAAGTCCTCTAAACAAACGTGCATAGCTCGATCCACCATGGAGTCGGAGTTTATAGCGCTAGATAAAGCTGGGGAAGAAGCTGAATGGCTTAGAAACTTCCTAGAGGATATTCCGTGCTGGAGTAAACCGGTGCCTCCCGTATTGATACATTGTGATAGCATGTCTGCAATCGGGAGAGCACAAAGTACATTGTACAACGGAAAGTCTCGACATATCCGTCGGAGACACAATACCGTTAGACCCATCTCTCTCATGTTTCCGGAAACCGAAAGATAATCATCACCTTGTATGAGAAGCGTTTGCCATCGTATTGCACTTTTGGGTTGTTCCTTAAACTGTCAAAGACAGCTTTATTCGAGTTAGCATCAACATATGTTGCTTCACGTATCTGCTCTGGACTATTTGTAACAGTCAGCCGTGGAGAGATCAATGTAGATGACTTAGTTGTTTTCTTACCATGTCTGGGAAAATGACATTGGGTTTTCAACTAACAGTCTAAGCATGACTTGAGGGACAAGAGTCAATTGCTTGTCTTGATACGGAAATTTCCCGAGGGAATTGATGTAGCTGATCTCAAGGATGCGTACCCAACTATGATGGATGACCTCCAGGTATGGTGAATCAGTGATTGAGCAAAGATCGGGCTCTATGCTTAAATGAATGTTTTGGATTCGTCCGCCTATTGCTGCACGAGACCGTAGTCTATACTGTCTTTCAACAATTTTCGTTGAGCGGCACTCTCATGGTTCATGAATCCGTTCTCCATCTGATGGTATTCCTGAGCATATGATTATGCGAGCTCCATTTTTCCATCTTTCTCGGAAGTTTTTTGCTTAAATTAATCTGGTTGATAATGAGCTATCAATTCTATTTCCAGGCACTGAGAGCAGCTGGCCAGATATGGCTGCTATCGAATTTCGACTCTCAGGAGGATATTGCCTATCCTAATGACCCTAGAGCTGTAATCAAGGTGGATGATGATCTTAAACTGCTGTTCCGTGGGATGGAACTTCCTTGTGATATGCTCGACATCGAGAAGGATCTCCAAAAGAACGGAATGAAGCCTGCCACCAATACTGCTAAGAGGAGGGCTGCAGCCCAGGTACAGGGCACTTCATCTAAGCCAAAGGCTAAGAAGAAGAAACGCGAGATCAGCAAGAGAACTAAACTGACCAATGCTCACCTTCCGGAGCTTTTTCGTAATCTTGGTTCTTGAAAGCTTGGACAGTCCGTATAGTGACATATATGTGCATATACTTGTATGTAAGGCCTCTACTTTCTAGTGACATTTGAGTGATAAGAGTAGTAACATTTGAATGATAACAAAATTCTCTAAGCCGAAGCAGCATCGAACGAGTGAAGAACTCGTTCCAAAACCTCTCTAGTTCCCCTGTCGAGAGGGCTCTCCTCCTTATCAGAATGCACAATATTAAGCAAGTAGAGCTTCCTGGAGGCCACGAAAGCGGCTGAGAACACCCTCTTCAACCCTCCCCTAGTGCTATCCAACCTATACTCAATCTCGTACACCTGCAACCCTCCGTTCCCCAGCCTCTCGCCGGCCCCGACAACCTCGGCTTCCTTCGTGCTCTCCTTGCGCCTCTCGGCTTGCAGAAGCTTGTCGGCCACGAACTGAAGGCTCCCGAACTCCCGGAGGCTGGCGAGCCGAACTGGGCTGACCACGACGCCAACATTGTTGCTGGTCCCCTTGCCGGGTTCCTCGAACAGCACCGTCGCGCCCGCCTTGTCGACCTTTACGTAGGAAGTTGGTATCAGGAGAGTGAAGCCTTGTTCGCTGTCGGTGTACCTCTCGAGGTCTGGCTGCTCCTGGGCCAAGCTGCATTGCAATAACGTCCCATTTACGAGGAGGGCGTTGAGAATGGAGATGCTTAGTAGTTTTCTCCTGCTTGGGGTGGCTAAGTTTTGGTTATCTCTTGGAAATGGAGAATTGGGTTTCGTCGAGGGGATGTTGGGTAAGGTTTTTAGGAGTTGGATGGAGAGTGAGGTGCAGAATTTGGAAGCCATTTTGATGGGGAATTGGAACAAGAATGGGATTTAGGTATCATTTGCTTGTAACATGTTGGATTGAGGCAGGAGCATCATTCTATCTGTTTTTGGTTCTCTCTTGAAGAATTATGGAATGTTTTGTTCATAGGGGGGGGGGGGGGGGGGGGGGGGGGGGGGGGGGGGGGGTGGAGAGTGAGAGATAGGAGAGGGAGAAGGCATCCATACTTTGGATATGGAATGTGTGAATCTTATTCTACTCCATTAGCACCTTATCTACCATCCACCAAGTTGAAGAATAATGCTTGAGGTGTAAGACCACCTGCAGCAGAGAGCCGATCGATATGCTTGGCCGATCGCCGCTCGTGAGCGGGAAATTGGCCACTTGGCCTTTTTTTTGTTCTTTACTTATTTATCTAATTAGTTTCACTTGCCATAATATTATTCGTTAAAAATATATCTTTTGGGATAATATTTACATGTTATCTAAATAGACCTTATCTTTAGCAAAACTTAAAAAAATTATGAAAATTATTAATTTTTAAATCTCTATAAATAGAGTCCAATGTTAACATATTTTTATTTTCAACTTCCATTTGTACCTCGAGTATTTCTATCTAATTTAGTATTCCAAAAAATGATAGTAGATAATATGTGGATAAGAGAGAAATTAATTGTTTATTCTGTGAACTGGGTTGCTGCTGTTGGTAGAAAAATATGTAATTGGATTGGATTGGGTTGGATTGGATATGGATGAGAGAAAAATTAATTATTTATTCTGTGAACTGGTTTGAACGGTTTGCTGTTGTGGATAGTCTAACTAGAATTATAGTAGTATATCAATAGTAGTTCGAACTAGTATTTTTTTAGAAGGTAGTTGAAACTTGTAAACAACTTGGATCCTTTAAAAAAAATCTTAGATTCATGTATTACGAATGAAAAAATATTATTGGAAGTGTGATCTACTAAATAGGGTCAGACAATGTTCGACTCTGAATACTAGAGGTTTAACAAAAAAAATTATAGTAGTAGTAGTAGAACTAATTAGAGTTGGTCGAAGTGGTGAGAGAGTGAAGTTTTTCAACATGAGAGGTCCTCCATTGTTGGCTGGTGCTGTTGTCTCGGAGTGCTGGCACGCTCCTAAAATCAATATGATTAAGCTCAATGTTGATGCATCGTGGTCTTCCAGTTCTGAATCAACATTCATCACATTAGGAGCAAGAGACCATGCTCGTAACTTGGTCGAGGTTAAAACCTCTGGCTTTTCTGCCTCTACAGCTTTGGAAGCCGAAGTATGTGCCATTGGTGAAGTTGCAGATTTGGTCTTGTAGGAGCATGCTTTCACCAGACTATGATAGAGTCAGACTCGGAGATTTTGGTGAATTTCTTGAACAACACTTCATGTACCATTGATTGGAATTGTGAGCTCAAGGTCTTGGAAGTGCAAATCAAGCTTTTGAAGTTACCTCTTTGATGCTTTGTACATATCCCTCGGAGTGTCAATCGGTATAACGGATTGACTCGCCAAAAAAACTATACTGGGTACTAATCTTAGGGAGGTGATCTATCATCCTTCCCATCAGCTACATATGCTCCCTTTGTACTACTGTTTTGACCAATATAACAAGTACTAAAAAGTGATGAGAGATTGAATTTCTTAAAAAATTATTAGATTCAAATTTTACTAACTAAAAAGACACAATTGAATTAGTCATTTTTAAATAGGGCCCAGTATTGTTTGTTTGAATTTGTAAAACATAAATTTTGAAAAATTATAGCAGCGGGTATCTGACAGTTAAAGACTATAAAATATGGTTAAAAACAGTACAAAATTGTTGCTCGACAGTTACTGTCATCTTGACCAAAAAAAGTTATACTGTACATAGTATCTATAATGGTTAAGATCAATTCCACGTTTCCCATCCGATAGTGGTTGTTATTAATAATTTGTATTCCAACATTTTTAATCAACAATTGGAATCTATCTCATTTTCAGAAGCTGCCCAGGTATTAACCTGCAGAGGTGTGGTAAGGATAAGCATTACGCTTTTAATGATTCCTATACCTTGATTAAGGTGGAGTATGGCAGGATACTCCTGATAGGAGATCACCTATGTAAGTGTGAAGTGAGGCCGCTTCAAATGGGAAAAATACTTATGAATCCAAGATACGGTCCATGGCCGAAACGGACACAACGTGAGAACCTAAATATACTAGGGTTATTATTGTGTAAATGTTATTGTCTTGGTTTACACCAAAAGCTGACGGTTCAAGACATCACGTTCACCGAGCAGCGAGTAAATCCGATAACATATTACTAGAGAAGGTTCAAAGCCGCAAGCTACCTGTCTCGATGCAATAATAACACGTCAGAACTTTCGATTAGAGTCTGCATGCATTAATCATCATTTATGTGGGGGATTGTTGGGTTATGAATGCATACTTTAATGCATTTGGCCCAAAATGGTAAGGCCCAAAGTGGAGGCCCAAAAGGGAAGTGGAAAGGTTGCAATCCCACATTGATTAGAGCAAGGAGGATTTCCTTGTTTATAAGGAATTTCCCTCCTTGCCTATCAACTTGATTGGCTACCCAAAAGGCTGACCCACCGCTAGCTGCCTGCGAGGATGGTGCGAAGCACCGTCCGAGCACGAGCACGAGCACGAGAACGAGCACGCGCACGTGCGTGTGCGCATGGCGCATTGGACGCAGGTCGCAATGGGCGCTTTGTGGCGCACTTGGCACTTCGCACGTGCGCATCGTTGCGAGGAGCTGGAGGAGCCTTAAGTATTTTGCCCGGGCCCGGAGGCAGCTGCGCAGCTACCTAAGCGACGAGGAGCTGCGAGCGCATTCAGGTTGGCCGCCGAAGAGGCACGACGGACTGGAACGTCCAGGAGGCTTCCAGAAGGCCGAAGGAGTGCAGCCTGGCGCGCCTGGAAGGATCCAGAAGCCACCGAAGGGCCACGAGCGCAGCCAGTCAGCCTGTTGGCCGAGCGGACGCGTCTCTTCGGGGTGGCTGGCTGCCTGCCTCCTCCAGCCTATAAATAGGTCTGTCCCCCTGCCAGAATTCTCATCCCAGCAGCACATGCACCTTCTAGCATTGTTGTCTTCTCCTCTCCCCCCGTTCTTCATCTAGAAAAGAGTCCCGAAAGTTCTGGGTATATAAGGGTTCGCCCGAAAGTTTCGAGATACGTGTGCAACGGTCTTGGAAACACCCTAAACAGTCGTTGTATCTTGGGGACGATTGCCGAAGCCCGTACCGCACTGAAATATACGGGGCAATCTCGTCTTACGGAGAAAGTGTCCAACACTTGCCTCGACTGAAGTGATCCTAATCAAGTACACCAACTTGACAAACAACACATTCAAGTCACTTAAAATCTTGACTATTCAAATGCTAAATTCGATTGATATATTTTTTTACAATAAGACGGTGATCACAATTACCATTTGAAGATAGAGAATATGAATAATGATGTAAAATTTAGCAAATAAGCAAGTCTATCACAAACTAGTATCTTAAAATATTTTTAAAATTCGTAAAGTATGTAAAAATATATGTATTTAGTATAAAATATCACTTTATATGAAAATTGAGACCGAGATTTAACACTAAAATTAACTTAAAAAGTATAATTTATTACGATAGATGAGTTATTAAATTTTAACATTAATCCTGACTCGAGACCAAATTTTTTTATCAGTTTATAGAGATTATCATTTTAGAGGAGATCATTTTAGAGAGATTTTACTGCATAAAGGTTTAAAACAACCTATAGTACAGGGTTAAGGTCACGAGTATAACATGAATTCTAGCCTCATTGTACAAAACAGGGTATCTGGTACCTACCCTTACCTCGAGGACTCCAACTTTTGCCTCTTTAGTCTCGCTAGCGCACTAAGGCACCTCTCGCTGTCTTTCTTGTCCGCGTTATCACTGGCCCCGTCTTTCTCGAGCTCGTCCCTCTTCCTTTTCCGATGACCAAAAACTGCATCAGGAACTTCTCTCCGAGTAATTTCCACTTTATCATCGTCCTCCGAGTCACTTCCTTCTGGAAGCACAATATCTTCAACATTTGCATTGACCTTCAGTCCGCCGTCAGTCTGCAACTCTGTACCAGCACTCACGAACCCCACCTATCTGCTGCCGTCTTTGCCATTTGCGTAGTCAATGTTCAGCTTTTGATCTTTTTGCATCATATACTCGGGAAGAATGAAGTGAGTCTGCATAAAGTGATGACAATTAGAACCAGAAAGATTAATATCAAAACTATTGGCAGACTGGAGGAGATATTAGGTAACAGTCGTTCCGGGAATCATGCAAAGCAACAATGTTGTTTCTAAAATTACTAGGTTCAATTACTTGCAGAGTTCAAGAAGCCACCTAAAGTACATATCTAATAGAAAACTAAATGTGGTAAGAAGATGCAAGAAACAAGTTTAACGATCCACTGCCATGCTTAAGCTACATTCACAAAGGGTGAGAAATTATTCAGCAAAAGTTTTATGAAACCGCTGAAGGCAGATTAGACATGCTTTCGGGTGCCATTTTCATAATCTATACAATACTGACAGCTCATCATGATTTGGGTGAAAGTAATTGAAGAACACTCGAACAAACATCAAGCACCAGAAAGGGAAACAAAGAGGACACGTAGAGGACACCTGGCTATAGCTTGAACTATATCTAGTTTAGGCAACAAGTAGCACCAGAAGTAAGATAACACTAGCAAGAAGATTCAAAGATTCAAATAAGCATCCACTTGCTGCATTCTAGGCTAATGGTATTTATTTACTTCTTGAGTTGTTGATTGTTCACAAGCATTGGAGGGAAGCCACATCTCCACTAGAGTTAGAAAAAAGTTCCAACAGTTAGTTCCAAACATGTGATTCCCTCTTTAATAAAGCTGTAGCAGGAACAAAACTTAGTGATAAAGTAAAGAGTGAAGGATGAAAATGTTGAGATCGTGAGTAAAGAAGCATACCATTTCAATAGCGTGCTCAACTAGTTCTCTAGCGCGTTCTAACTTTGTTTTTCCATATCTTTCCACAAACTTTGACAGATAAATCACCCATATGTCTTTAACATGAGGATACTTGAATCTTTTAACTCCTCTTTCATACACCTTAAGTGCATCTTCAAAGTACTTGTTTTGCTGCCAATAGAAACAGTAAGGTTAAGTCAATTTGGATGCTTATAAGGATCAACAAAGACAGGGAAAACAATAATGTCCATACCTCTAGAAGCCATGCGTAGTTGATAATGATCTGTGGTGTAGCGATCCTTAGGTCCAATATCCGCTCATAAACAGCTCGGGTAGACTCGAGTGTACCAAAGGCCTCCTCCAAATCAACGTAAAAAGACCAGAGCCTCAATGATTTGTGCACCTTCATCTGAACAGGCTCATTTCCATCGGCAGTTACTGCAATCAAAGACCATAAAAAAAATTTAACGTTGAGTGTCTGCATTAAAACCCTGCACAAGTAGCTTCCCAACAGTATAGAAAAACTTTTTAACACAGTATTTTGTCATATCATGTGATATGACCCCAAATAAAATAACGATAAAATAGAAAGCAATTTCATGAAAATATAAAGACAGTGCGGAAGAAATAAAGATGTCATCGGTTCTGAGAAGAACCTAATTTCTTGTTTGCGCTGAAACTGACCATCCGGATTAATATATACCTAGAGTCCTTTCAATATGACTAAAACTGCCTTTGAAATTGAAGTTTATGGGAAGCAAAACCCACCAGGGGACAAAGAATATGTACACAATTATAAAGGCAAAGTAAAAAATAACAATAACGACTAGTTACTTGGAACAAAACAAAAGAATGTAGAGGAGAATAGAGTGACATTGCGTACCTCTTCGTTTGACCTCCACCGAAGGTTGAGCAGTGGCTTGTCCCAAGAGTTCAAGTGCAGCTTTGACATTTTTATGCCTCAATTCCATTTCGGCCCATTCACACCAGACACTGGCCAGACTGTCCATAGCCTTATAGTTCACCTGGACTGCCTTGTCGAAGACCACTCTTGCATTGACTAGATCGTTATAGTTCTCATACAGCTTTGCAAAAGCTACCCAGAGTGTATGCGGCTTGCCCACTGCTTTCATTGGATCAATCGTCCTCATTGCCTCGGTATAAGTCAGGATCTGCCTTGTCGGATTACCCTCAAACAGCTTAACCCTCCTATGCCACTGCTCAATATTATGCGGATTTTGCCTCAAAAGCACACAGTTGGCCAGTTCTGGCCTTCGATCCATCAGGAACTCCAACCGAGCCAGCATCAAATCCACATCATAATCATCATGCAGCAAAAAGCCGCTGAGTATCTTCTTCTCAGACTTCGAACCCACGTCCAAACGAAGATCCCCATCCTCCTCCATTTCAACTCCACCATTCTGCCTAGCCCCATCTCCCTCTTTGTCACTCAAATCCAGACTCTCCATCTTATGGGCAGCCATACTCTCTTCGAACTGAGAATACGCATAAAAAATAACACTAAAATCCCTCACCGTATCGACCGTGGTCATCCCCTCCTCAAAGATATCCCGGGCCTTCTCAAACAACCCCCGCCTGCCTTATGTAATAATCCGCAAGCGAGGTCCACAGCCCTCCAACCTCATTCGTATACTTCCTAATCCCACCTCTAATAATTGCATCCACATTCAACCCCGAAACCTCCTTAGCATGACGGGTCATGAGGTCACACAACTCCAACCACAGCGAGTGCTTCGTCTTCCCTGTAATCGAATAAAACCCATCATCATTCAAAACCGAGGCGAGCCTCTCAGCCGCCTCCTGCCACAACTTAGAATTCACCAAAAACTCAATGAAATCCTCAATGTGGCCAGGGTCATACTTCAAGTACCTCCTGTAAACCCTAAGCGCTGTCTCAATGGGGACCCCGTCCTGGCTAACAAACTTCAAATAAAGCTCCCAAATCCGGTCATGCTGCATGACCGACAACGCAGACAGCGCCCTATCGCACGTCTTCCTCATCCTAGCAATCATCTTCTGGCTCGTAAGCGTCTGCAGATACATAACCCAAACCCGAGGCATCTTGTGCATTGTGACCAGCGAGCGCTCGAACGTGTTGTTCAGCGTCTCGTACTGGGCGTGCGTGACGGGGAGGTTCCAAACAACTTCCAGCCGCTCAAGCAAGTAAGCGTGCCAGAGCTTGTAGCTCCCGGGCAAGGCCTTAACCGCGCGCTCGTAGATAATGAATCTCTTTCGAAAGGGAGCGTCACTTTTCGCGATTAGGTAGCCCCACCACAGCTTAAGACTAAATGGGTTTCGTATAATCTCCTCCTCGTAGAGGAGGTCCTCTGGAGAAGGGTACAGCTCTTTCGAAATCGCCATTGCAAAATAACAACAATAACGAAAGAAAAGAATAGAGAGAGATCCAGAAAAAGAAAAAAGACGGGAGTTTTGACCTCCTTGCGAACAAGTGTTCGCTGAGCTTCGAGAGGAGAGATGGGAAGGGGCAAACTTGGGGATCTCTGGGTTTAGTAATAGGTTTAGGGGATTGGGTCCTCTCTCCTCTGGCTCGAGTTTAGTAATAAGTTTAGTAATAGGTTTAGGGGATTGGGTCCTCGAGCCAGAGGAGGAGGGATGAGAAGGTGATGCAGACGGATGCAGACGGAAACGTATCCAACAAGAACAATTGGAGTAGTTTAAAACGTTCAACAAGATGGCCTTATTTATATAGAGCCATAATAGTCCGACTCCTAACAAGAAATAAAACACCAATACTGACCTAATTAGCTACTGGAGAGCGAATAGGTCTCTACTTATTAAGGAAACAAATCATAACTTATTAAGGAAACAAATCAAATAGAAAGTCGAATAGAACTAGGACAGCTATGTGGCGGGCCTCCAAGCGGGGTTATTATTTGTCTTCCGGAACGGCGCCGTTTTGTGGTTGAGCGGAAACAACTCCACCTTTTCTTTTTCCCTCAGGTCCCTGGTGTTTAACGAAACACCTGGTTTAGTCCTTACTGTTTTCAATAACCTTTATGGGTCCTCCTATTTTAAAATACTGTAACTCTCAGGTCCCTGATGGACTCGCCGCTAATGTCATCGGTCAACATAATTTTTCTACTGACCATTTTACCCTTTCAATAAATAAATAAAAACAAACCGTTCGAGGAACATAAACTTAGCCCAATCCTCTTCTTCTTCCTCAACCAATTAATTAATTATAGGAGATTTCAGATTCATAGAGAATTGGACTAAGTTAATATTCCTCGACCCTTTTTTTTTTTGCTTTTTATTGAAAAGTAAAATGGTCATTAAAATATTTGAATTGACCACTGACATCAGCGGTCGGTCCGCCAGGAACGTTAGAGGTGTCCATTATTTCAAACTAGCAGGACACATAAAGGTTATTAAAAACAACAAGGGCTAAACCGAGTGTTTCGTTAAATACCACAAACCTGAGGACAATTCATCCAAAATAATCTAAATCGGTACAAGTGACAAAATTGTTTAGTGCAAATTGCCCTCAGCCCCCTCGGATTTTCTTAAATCACAGTTTTAGATGTCATCGTTTAATTGTTTTTTTTACAATGACAATTACACTCCGCCGTCGGCCTCGACCTCTCCGGCCACCCTCTGCTCGCCGTTGGGAAGATTAATTACTTCTCACCACCGACCCATCCTCTTCTCACCACCGACCCATCCTATTTTGATCGAATTTGCCCAGAAATCCAAGTTGAGCCCAGCTCAGACAAACGAGCGCTGCCAGATTCAATTCAGTTACTCTCAAAATCGATTTTACCGCTTCAAATTGGGGGAATGAGCTCTCTCAAATAATGGCCGGAGACGGAGAAGTAACAACGACAAGGTCAATCCATGACCCAGAGAATCACGATAACGACTGGTCTATTTCATTGACGAGGTCAAAAACCGAGAAGTGATGGGAGAAAGCTTTGCAGTCTAGGTGAGGCTATCCAACAATGATGGTGACGGCACCCTAGGAGGCTCTCTGATTTCTGATGGGGTTCTTCCCTGAGCTCTATGCTAACGGCGTCCTAAGAGGCTCTCTAGTCGATGAACAAGAGTCTCTCGTCTCTCGCCACAGCTCGTTCTTTCTTGTTTTGGCCGGAGTGTGGCTGGAGTTCAATATTGCAGTCTATTGCAAGTGTACGAGACTTTTTTTGTTTTTTATTATAAGAGCATAATTATCATTTTTAAAATGAAATAATTACCTAAGGTCCCTGGTGTTTGAGCAAACTTTTCTTTTAGTCCTTACTATTTTCAAAAGCCTTTCTCGGTCCTTTTAATTTGAAATAATAACCCTTTTTGGATCCTGGCAGACCCATTACTAATGTCAGCAGTCAACATACATTCTTTTATGATCTTTATACTCTTATAATAAGAAAATAAAAGAAATAATGTCTCCTACCTCCTGCTTCGTCTTCTTCTCCTACCTAGGACAAGAACACAAATCGAATACCACAAAAAAAACACAGATAACTTTGAGCTAAACGGCCACAGATAGCTTCGACAGCCTCCGCTTGAGTGGAGCTTCACCGCCGGCATCTCCTTCTTCTCCTCATCGGCGATGTTAGCTGTTGAGTCAATATCAAAATCAATGGCGATTACCCTTCTTCTCTGATCAACTAGTATGCTGGAGAGAGAAACCCAAAGGCCGATTGCTTTGTGACCTTCAAATTGAGCTCACCGAAAATCAAATTAAGCTCTAGGAAAACCCTCTCTCCAGGAAAATCAAATTACCCTTCTTCTCCAATCTTGCTCAATAGATCCACACAAAGGAATTTTTTTAATCCAACAATGACATCATCGATGGACTAGAGAGCTCGATAAAAGCAAATTATGGAGACTGATTTTTCGATTTCGAAACAAGAAAATTAAAACAGTAGTTTAAGTAAATTCGAGAGACTTTATATAAGTATTTAACAATTAAAGAATTTGAGTATGGCTCTCGTTGACGACTAGTTGGTAACTTAAGTTCCTTGGTATCTTCTTTATTATTTTATTTTTGATTTTGTCTATTGAATAATAAAAGTTGTATACTTCAATTTTCTCATCTTTTCTTTTCTAATTGTATATCCTTTTTATTTAATTATTTTGTTAGACCATCTAATATCCAAACACAAGATTGAGTAATACAGATTTGAACTAGGTTGGATTTTGAAAAGTGAAAAAGTTCTCTCCTATTTAACATTGTTGTGTTATCAAAAATTCGAACTCAAAATTTATTAGTTAAGCTAATGTCTAGAGCTTTAAAATCGAGGTTGTTACAATAACTTTTTTAGTTAATTTGAGTGTTTTGTTTGTATATTGTATTTGATTTACGGAATAATTACATGGTTATAATGCTATACGGTAAAATCAACCCACCAAAAAATTTCGCGCATCTAGCGGGGATTAATGGGAGTCTATGCAATGATGTGGCGATATCTCGGGCCCAGGATGGCTATCGATGGGCCTCTCGGGTTTCTTTTAATTTTCCGCATTTTTTTAAGATACTGCGTCCCATATTGATTCAAAATTATGACACAATTGTGTCGTTATTTGGGTTGATTTAGGTTTTGGCATTTATTTAGTAACACGTAGGTGAACAGAAATTTTGTCCTCAGTGGCGTTATCCTGGTATCTTAGAGGTGTCCATTATTTCAAACTAGTAGGACCCATAAAAGTTATTAAAAATAATAAGGACAAAAAAATTTAATGCAAATTGCCCTCAGCCCCCTCGAGTTTTCTTAAATCACACTTTTAGATGTCATCGTTTAATTATTTTTTTTTTACAATGACAATTACACTCCGCCGTCGGCCTCGACCTCTCCAGCCATCCTCTGCTCGCCCTTTTTGGTCCCTGGTAGACCCATTACTGATGGCAGCGGTCAACATACATTCTTTTATAACCTTTATACTCTTATAATAAGAAAATAAAAGAAATAATCTCTCCGACCTCTTGCTTCGTCTTCTTTTCCTACCTAGGACAAGAACACAAATGGAATACCACAAAAACAAAACACAGATAACTTTGAGCTAAACGGCCACAGATAACTTCGACAGTCTCCGCTTGAGTGGTGCTCCACTGCTGGCATCTCCTTCTTCTCCTCGTTGGCGATGTCAGCGGTTGAGTCAATATCAAAATCAATGGCGATTACCCTTCTTCTCCGATCAACTAATATGCTGGAGAGAGAAACCCAAAGGCCAGTTGCTTTGTGACCTTCAAATTGAGCTCACCGAAAATCAAATTAAGCTCTAGGAAAACCCATCTCCAGGAAAATCAAATTACCCTTCTTCTCCGATCCTGCTCTCCCATTTCAAATTAAGCTCAGCAAAAATCAAACAACGAGCTCAATAGATCCACACAAAGGAAATTTTTTTTATCAAACAATGACATCATCGAGGGGCTGGAGAGCTCGATGAAAGCAAACTATAGGGGTTGACTTTTCGATTTCGAAACAAGAAGACTAAAACAGAAATTTAAGTAAACTCCAGGGACTTTATATCAAGTATTTAACAATTAAAGAATTTGAGTATGGCTCTCGTTGACGACTAGTTGGTAACTTAAGTTCCTTGGTATCTTCTTTATTATTTTATTTTTGATTTTGTCTATTGAAAAATAAAAGTTGTATGTTTCAATTTTCTCATCTTTTCTTTTCTAATCGTATATCCTTTTTATTTAATTATTTTGTTAGACCATCTAATATCCAAACACAGGATCGAGTAATACAGATTTGAGCTTGGTTGGATTTTGAAAAGTGGGAAAGCTCTCCCCTATTTAACATTGTTGTGTTATAAAAAATTCGTACTCAAAATCTATTGCCCGAACCTTGCCCGGCCACCCGGATCAGCCACGTCAGATTCCTTGTTGACATGGTGCCACGTGGCCGTCCTATTTCTCTCCTCTTCCCCCTCTCTTCTTCTTCCCCCTCTCTTCTTTTATCTTTCCTCATTCCGTGAACTGAGAGAAAAATTAAAATTTCCTCTCCTACCTTCTCCTCTCTCCGGCCGTCTGTCTCGTCGACAGCTCCCGCCGTTGATCACCATCGGGGTCAACCTCATCGTTATCGAGATCTCGTTGGCGTCTCCCCTTCACGATGACCTCCTCCGGGAACTGTTGAACAAGGACGATGGCACCGGCTACGATGAGGCCAAGGAGCTGACCACCGAGGACGACGTGAACTTCTTCTTCTTCCCGCCTCGCCAAGGACCTTTTTGAGAACAATCGTGGCGCCCGCATTCTCGTCATCTCCGGCCGTCTGTCTCGTCGGCAGCTCCCGTCGATGACCACCGATGGGGTTCTGGTCGGGGACTCCAACGAGAATAGCACCTCGCCCTCATGTAAAGGTCCCCCGCCACCATCGGGGTCAACCTCACCGTTATCGAGATCTCGTCGGCGTCTCCCCTTCACGGCGCCCTCCTCCGGGAACTGTTGAACAAGGACGATGGCACCGGCTACGACGAGGCCAAGGAGCAGACCACTGAGGATGACGTGAACTTCTTCTTCTTCCCGCCTCGCCAAGGACCTTTCTGAGAACAATCGTGGCGCCCGCGTTCTCGTCATCTCCGGCCATCTGTCTCATCGGCAGCTCCCGTCGATGGCCACCAATGGGGCTCTGGTCGGGGACTCCAGCGAGAAGAGCACCTCGCCCTCATGTAAAGGTCCCCCGCCACCATCGGGGTCAACCTCACCGTTATCGAGATCTCGTCGGCGTCTCCCCTTCACGGTGCCCTCCTCCGGGAACTGTTGAACAAGGACGATGGCACCGGCTACGACGAGGCCAAGGAGCAGACGACCGAGGACGACGTGAACTTCTTCTTCTTCCCGCCTCGCCAAGGACCTTCCTGAGAACAATCGTGGCGCCCGCGGTCTCGTTGTCTTTTTTTTGTTTTGGTTGGTTAGAGCTTCTATTTGCAGGATGAAGATGGTTTGGGGAAGGAGATGATGAGCTTCTGTTTTGGATTCGGGGAGAGAGGAAAGAGAGGGGGGAAGGAGGGGAGGGGGATGCCACGTGGCGCCATGTCAGCAAGGAATCTGACGTGGCTGATCCGGGTGGCCGGGCAAGGTTCGGGCAGGATGGGAAGGGTCCGGGCAGCTGCCCGGGCCTCTAATTGATTTTAATTGGAATAAGTTTGACTCAATTGATACGTTTTAAACCACAGGGTACTGACTTAATTTTTCGTGATACCACAGGGTACTTAAGTGGACTTTTCCCTTAAGCTAATATCTAGAGCTTTAAAATCGAGGTTCCCTAATTAAGTTACAATAATTTTTTCAGTTAATTTGAGTGTTTTATTTGTATATTGTATTTGATTTACAGAATAATTACATGGTTATAATGCTATCCGGTAATGAACCCACGAAAAAATTTCGCGCATATAGCGGGGGTTAATTGGAGTCTATGCAATGGGGTTCAAATTTAGTGGGGACATGAGTAATCCCCACCGAAAGGGACATGGACAATATTGGAAATATAATAATTAAAATAATATCAGCAAAATAATATAATTTATGGAAATACAAGTATGTGAATATTGGTTTCCATTTTCTCGAATATTGGTTTCCATCTTCTATGCTATTGGTTTCATTCTACTATGATATTGGTTTCTATCTTCTATGTTATTGGTTTCATTCTATTATGATATTGGTTTCATTCTACTATGATATTGGTTTCCATCTTCTCGGATATTGGTTTCATTCTACTATGATATTGGTTTCATTCCATCGTGATATTGGTTTTCATCTCCTCCAATATTGGTATCCCATTATAAGTGAAAAGGTATACCATTTGAATGTATTAGTTTCATTCTTCTCGAATATTGGTATCATCGTTTTAGGATATTGGTATCATTCTACTTTAATATTGGGGGATAAAAATGTTCACAAAATAGAAATTAAGGCAACAAAAAATCCCTACCCTTCCTTCACCTACTATATTGAACTGATTGCGGTTCACCAATTCGTAAATAAGCAGACCACCTTTGTCCCCAGCATGAATCGATTCTCCAGAAGAGAATCCAGCCTTACCAGCTCTGAACCTGCTCAAGGAAACAGAAACCCGGGCATGTGCTCCTAGTAGCATTCTTCTCAAATCACTAATATGCAAGAAAAAAACATGTTTTTAAAAAAGGGGGGGGGGGCCGGCGGCGGATGGGGGATAAAAAGAGAGATTGTTTTTTTGGGATTATATAAGAAAATGGTGGAATCCTAATGAGTATGTTTGGATAAAAATTCGAAAATACCCTCAACAGATTCTGACCATCAGATCTATAAAAAAATAATTTGATCAAATCTAAAAACCCATATTTAGTCGGGGATGATTTTTATGTAGTCCCCTGAATCCAAATCATATGCAATGATGCGGCGATATCTCGGGCCCAGGATGGGTATCGATGGGCCTCTTGGGTTTCTTTTAATTTTCCGCATTTTTTTTAGATACTGCGTCCCGTATTGTTCCAAAATCATGACACAATTGTGTCGTTATTTGGGTTGATTTAGGTTTTGGCATTTATTTAGTAACATGTAGGTGAACAGAAATTTTGTCCTTTATCCTGGTACAATTTTTTCTACTGAATTTATCATATCAAGATTTTACCGAGATCGATCATCATGAGGTTATACATTTTTGTTTTACGAAAAATATATATAAAAATTTGCTCTAAAAAGAATCCTACCAAAAAACTGTTCTTTCTTCCCCTAATTAAAAACTACTCTATCACGCAGGAGAGTATCTATAGTTTCTCGCGATAAAATCAAATCTATCCAAGATTTTTTTTGAAAATTAAATCTATCCGGGTTTTTGCCTAATATGGTGTTACTGTAGATGTACAATACCCAAAATGGTGTTATTGTTCGAAAAATTCCCAAAATGGTGTTCCTTTTCCATGTCGAAAAAAAAATTCGACCTGGGGACCTTAGATCAAATTTTTTTTCGACCTGGGAGCAAAATTGAGGAAGATGTGTCCAATTTACCAAGTAGGTGTCAGTGCTCTCCGAACTTACCCAACTATCTTCATAACAGTTGTGAATTATTTGAGTAGGCTTTGTGAGCTTGATCTAGAACCTTTAGAAGACCAAATCATGTCTATGCACACTTCATAAAAGCATAGGAACTTAAATTCTTGTTGATATAAAGACCGAGAAGTCCAACCGAACTACTTCAAGAACCGACAACACAATGTATTGTTTATCCACTTGCTAGGCTTGATCCAAATTGCTAGCATGACAAATTCAATGTCTTTCAAAGCTTATAAATTCATATCTTACCTTTCAATACCATTTTGAATCATCTCCTTTGAACCCGAATGAAGAAGTTATGTTCAATTTATCGCAACATATTTGAGGTAGTCCGAGATATCAAATGCATTCCTTCCAACTATCATTGGTACTCTATTTACATAGCAATCTTACTCCAAATACGAATCCAATATGTCATTACGACTAAGTATACTTTACTTAAGTCAGACAAATATGATTAAAGGACTAGGGTATTACAAGGGTCCGACCCTTTAATATTCTATCTTTTTAATAATTACTTTACAAGGTACTTTTATTATTTCAATATAATTCAAATAAAAAATAAAGAAAAAATCAGTCTATGTAATAAAATGATAATCTCAAGTTAAAGTTTAAAGTAAATTATAAACCAACTGGTTCAAATGGATAATTGTTGACCACAACCTAAAATAAAACACATACGACTACATCGTCAATCAAAAACTAAAATTTATAAGTGTTCTTGCATAATATAAAATTCCAACTTCAAAATAATTTCTTTCTAAATTTCCAAACGATTTCTGAACAAGTCTTCTCGATCATCTTATTGCTCTTGTAATCTAACTCTTCTCGGTAGCTTATGCATCTAACCAAAAAATTTAATTACTTAATTAGTCATATAATATTTGACATTTTAATTTAAAAAATAGTATTATATTAAGTTTTTTTGTTTGTGCGCTTATTCTTTTTACGGTTGTATTATAATTATCTTAGTAATATAATAAATATGAATCTAAGTAGAATCTAACTAGGGTCTAATTAGGATAGGGTCTAATTAATGGGTCTATGGGTAGGGTGTGGGTCTGAATTTATATGGCTTCTATCCAGACCCAGACCATATCTAAATAGATAGACTCAAACCCATACCTTACCTAAGACCCGTAGATCCTAAGATTCATGGGGTAAGATAATAGTCTGATCTACTGGATCTCGGTCCTTTTGACATCTCTATCCGTAAGCCATTCCGAAATTCATCTGACCAAACATGTACAATAACTCCCACGACTAGCAACCAAACACTCCTATTCTAAGCTATATAGTATATAGTAAAAGTGCACTTTAGTACTATAAACTTTCATCGACTTGTACACTAATATCATCATAGCGAAAAGAATTTCTGTGTTGACAGTCATATTTTAGATGTCTTTTTGGGGACAAAATACCTTATAATTAGGAAAAAAAATTGGTTTAATTTGTTTTAATGAAAAATTAGAAAAACTCCTCTCATTCTTTCCTAATATTTTTCATATAAATTTATTTCACTTTTTTCACATTTTTATCAATATTTAATTTAATGTTTCTTGGGGATATTTTTGACAAATAAATGTGTACAACTAGTGGAGTCTTTATTATAAGAACTCTTGTCATTCACTCACATATTTTTAAACCACAAGGTAATCAAACCACAAGATTCTAAAATAGATTTTTACAAAATTATATTATATGATGTGCTGTGTGTGATATTGAAACATAAATTTCCTCACAGTATGACGAGCACAAGATGGCATGGGTTTGAATTTTGAGTTATTTTAATTATAATGAACAAGATATAAGTCGTGCCAAACCTAGTCTAAATGAGACGTCAGAAAAGCGATGACCTTTAGCACTTTCATGCTTCTCCATCGTGACCGATAAAGTATTCGAAACTAACTAATATCATTTTAACGACCTCACTAGCATGTGCTATTTTTCAGATCATTCTTAAATTTTTAGGAATCAAGTTTGATAATTTATTTTTAATAGTTGTTGTACTTGAATGATTTTTTTAATTATAATTCCAAAATTGGTGTTTAAGGAAAATAATTAGCCGGAGTTAGTTTAACCTAAGCATCTTAACCTGGGTAAACTAGGTTGCTGGTCAATCAATTCATCTCTCATAAAAAAGGCCAAGCACAGAAGTTAAAATGCCTAGCTAGCTCGTTTTGAAAAACGAGAATAACGACAAGCTACACATTTGGGGAATCGTGTGGATATAATGGAAACGTTACAGAGATATCATATTTAAAATATCAGTTTGATTATAGTTACTATTTATCATGATTAATGGCGAACACCGGAGATGTGGAAAATTATTTGGTAAATTCCAGTATTTTAAAAAAAATGGGACAAGTTGGACCTTGACTCAGGGCGATGAGCGAATGCGGGGTCAATTCCAGATTCCGGTTGATTTACTTGATTAAACTCGGTAATCTAAACTTGACTAATCAATTGTTAAAATATTAATAGAAATTTGTTAACTTGAAAGCAATTAAATTATTTTTAAAATATTTGTAAATGAAATTAGATTTTAATTTTAAATATAATTAAAAATATAATTACTCAAAAAATTTGGTCCAACCAGCAAGTCGATGGTGACAAGAAAAAGTACCTGTCAGAGAACCATTTTAATATCATATCTAAAATATCTAAAATATATGTTTGATTATAGTTACTATTTATCATTATTAATGGCGAACAGTCGAACACCGAGTTGTGGAAAATCATTTGGTAAATATCAGTATTTTTTAACAATGGGACAAATCGGACGGTTACTCATGGCGATGAGCGAGTGTGGGGTCAATTACAAAGTTGGACGAGTCTGAATCACTTGGTTGAACTTTCTGAACTAAATTCAACTAATCAATTGTTAAAAAATTAATACAATTTTGTTAAATTAAAAGTACTTAATTAATTTTTTAATATTTTTAAATGAAAATTAGATTTTAATGTTAAATATTAAAAATAAAGTTACTCAAAATATTGGTAACTGCATATTGTCAGAATAAATGATGAGACTATATGTGAAAAAAATGGTAAAGTACAATTTCGTATCTTGTAGGACGGCCGTTTTTTTGTTCAATCCCTCTCATTTAAAATATATTAAACGAGTCCAACTTTTTTGAAGATGGGGAAGTTCAGGAAGACGAGAGAGACTAATAATTACAAATAAAATAGGGACTCTTTTGTTATTTTACTCAACTGACACGTCATCATTGACTTATCCTAGTCAATTGCACGTAGCTCGCCATATAAGCAGCAAAAATGATGTGACAAATTCAGATGGCTAGGCAACCTATTCCAGACTGTCAAGTGATAAAAATTCAAAAACGGTTGACATGTTTAATGTGTTTTAAACTACAGATGCTAAATGCGAAAAAGGCCATACTACAAGGTACTAAAATACACATTTTCCCAATAAAGAAAGATGGTAGGTAGAGGGGGCTTTTTTATATAGTTGCCAAGTAAGAAGAAACGATGAGAACTTTATTTAGTCCCCATCCATTTTGTATATATATTATGGATTTTTCCAAAAAAAATTATTATGGATTTTATATATGATCAATTGTTAATCAAAATTTTTCTATGTGCAAACTCTAGGAAGGAAAAGAACCATTGTCCCCGATAGCAAAAAAGTTGGCATCATGAACGTCACTGAAAATTACAGCCATATGTTTTCTTATTTGAAGATATACTATCCGCCACATGCAATTTTAACGAACATTCACCAACTTAGTGCAGTGTAATTTGATTGGTTAAGCTTCCATCCATTTCAAAAACAAGTTAAATCAGGATCAGCGCATAGATCTTACCCAATACATATTTACTTAATTAATTAAAACAGAACATTCACCAACATAGTGCAGTGTAATATTATATATATATATATTTCAAACGAGTTTATAGTAATTTATCATTATGCACAAAGTAATAATTATACACAAAGTAATATTTGAACCACTACCATGTCAATAAAATTTATAAAAGATGAACCGAATTTTATAGGGTTCACCATAAAATTGGCGCTCGATTATTTTATGCTAAAGTTTCAGAAATTCTTGATGGTCTCTGTGGTGCTGCTTCTCGTAAAGACCAAAACAAAGGTGTATGACCCACCCTCCTTGATTATTTTGGCTTCTGTTTTGATTGTTGTGGTCTGCTACGGTGGTCGTAAATTTGGTTGCTTGCTTGGTGATTTTAGATCCAAGCTACGTTCTGTGGGACATTTTTTTGGGGTTAGTTTTTCTTCTGATTAAGAAAATTGGATAGTGTTTATCTAGCTTGATAAGTATTTATCTTGTTCTCTTTGTATTGTAATTATTCTTTTTTAAAAAATAATTTTTTACACCATGACACAAGTCAGGATTTGAACTCCAGACCTCCTATATATTTACAATGTCTTTTACCGTTGAACTATAAGCCCTTTGGTTTGTATTGTAATTATATGGATGGGTCCAAATTCAGTAGACCAATGGGGATCAGAAGGGATTTTGATGGCAATCTAGGTAATAACAAGACAATGAGAGACAATATTGAAAAACTACTATTAACCAAACCAAGTTATAAATTAGGAATAATACAGTTATGGCAATATTAAAAAAGGAAAAAAAAAACTAAACAAAGCACTCACGTAATTAAAAAGAGAGTTGTTATATTGGTGACGAAGCATGGTGCTAGTACGAATGATATTGGTACGATATACAAATGATATCAATATGACATAAGAATGATATTGGTACGATGTACGAATACAAATGATATTGGTACAATAAACAAATGATATTAGTACGACATACGAATGATATTGGTACGATATACAAATAAAATTAGTACCGTATATGAAAGAGTAATTAAAAAGAGAGTTGTTATATGGTGACAAAGCATGGTGCTAGTACAAATTATATTGGTACCATATACAAATGATATTGGTACGATATATAAATGATATTGATACAATTTATAAATGATATTGGTACGATGTATGAATATGAATGGTAGTGGTACGATATACAAATGATATTGGTACGATATACAAATGACATTAGTACCATATATGAAATAGTAATTAAAAAGAGAGTTGTTATATTGGTACCGTAATGAATATTTAATTATTTAATACCACTACAACATCGCATTTAATTCTTAAAGGTGCAATCTTTGAGCCAAAGTGATGGACTTCACGTCGTTCGTGACATCGCTGATGAAGTCGATGGTGATATTCGTGGTCCTTATGCTCCTCTCACGTGGCTGTCACGACTGCCGGGGAACATCATCATTTACTGCCCAAACAAAATACTGAAGGGGATGGAGCCATAGTCGTCGGCGGGTCCACGTGGCATGTTTACATGGATCCAAGAGGCCATGGTGTCCACCGAGCAGAACGTCGTCAAAATATCAGGTCAGGACATTTGAGACCATGAGACAAGCCACCAAGAGAGATGGGTGGCGATATTTTTGAAAGGCAGGGGAGGGGAGGGGAGGGGAGAGAGAGGGGAAGGCGCCATTAGGTTCAGATTAATTAGTATTATGTTAAATATTGAGTTTGTCCTTTAACCAAACTTATTAAATTTTAGTCGTTTGATCTGTATGATCACTCAATCCATTTCCATATGGATATAACAGTTGTTGGGGTTTTTTCTTGAGAAATAATACAATTTTTACTTATAACAAATAAAATTATCGTTCTATGAAATTCTAACCATTAAATATACCAAGTTATATTTCTGGCTAGATGATCATAAAAATCTTCGGATCACCACAAAGATCTTAATCAATATTTAATTTATTGATTAACCGATCGATATGTTATGGTATTTGATACATGAGATCCCGCAATATTGTATTTCAACATGCACTCGTGATTTTATATATATTTTTCCACTTGGGCCTTTCTACCGTTGTGGTGATTTCAAATTGAGGAGCAAAATTATTTGGTTTATAACTCCCTGATGCTGTAATAATGTTGGATATCCAATTTTGTCCCTTTAAATCATAATGGAATTATTTGTATGGACGTGCGAATGAATCAAAATCGATATGATCATCCAAGCTCAGCCACTCGCCTCGTCTCCCTACTTGCTTACACTGCCGACAACAATTGTTTTTGGTAATATCACGAAGAGGAAATAAACTCATTAAAAGAAAGACTAAACAAGTGGTTCTAGATTAACTACAAGTTTCGACTTTGGCTTTTAGGAAAATATTAGTCATTATTGTATATTTTTTACTCTAACAGGGAAATCAGTAAATTTTAAGAAATATCCAACAATGTTTGTGAATTTTCGGTTTTATTCTACGCACTTACTATCATATGCATAGATAATGATCAAATCTTAAAGTTCGAGTTTATTCATGGACCAAGGACTCTAATGATTTGAGCTATTTTGATGTATTCGAGCTATTACAGGCATTGGTTTTTTATTATGCTTATCGGTTGGATATTTTCAAGCATAAAAAATGAATTACTAGGATGAACAGGGAACTGACTCTATTTTGTACATTGAAAATATTATTCAGAATATTTATGATCTTCTCAAGTTGTTTAATGAAGAGAATGAGCCTTTAAAGATTGGTGGACAAAGGTTCAACGTGAAAGGAGAATGGAATTGCGGAATCGAATTCGTCATTCCGTCTTCATTTGTGTAAGTGGATATTCTTTATAACATGTATTTAGTTAACTGTACATAGTTGATATATTTGATTTGGTATACTTCTAATTGGTTTGAAATATATTTTCGGGTCTTGTTTAGGTCTATATGATCTTTGACGTTGTTATCGGTTTGTTTGTCAATTTGAGCTATTTTTCCCAATTTGCGATTTGAGGTTGTTTTGATATATATTTGGATATGAGACCAATATGTTTTGGTCCATTTGTTTTATATGAATTTGGAATGTTGGTATGTAGTTTGAACGATGGCGGATGATGAGGTCTACCGATGACTAACCGAGGACGTTGGTATATGTGCACATATATTGACGATACTTTTGGATTTGATAATATATGATATATTTGACCGGCAAAGTTGATTTATTTTGTTTTATGTTACTATTTTGGCCTATTAGGAGCTCATCCAATTTGTGTTATGTGTTTACAAAGATCTATGTGAAGTTGTGATTATGTTTGTCATGTGATTAATATGATGATCTTTTATGTGAAGTTGTGATTATATTTGGTATGTGATTAATATGAATTAGTGTTGTGTGTTTATGAAGGTCCATGTGAAGTTGTAATTATGTCAGTTATATGACTGATGTGATGATCTTCTATGTGAAGTTGTGATTATATTTTTTATATGATTGATATGATGACCTTCAATGTGAAGTTGTGATATATTTTGTTCTCTAATTTATATGATGATCTTCTTTATGCAGTTGCGATAATGTTTGTTGTGTGATTGATGTGATGACCTTCTATGTGATATTGTGATTTGTTGTTTTGGCTTTGTTTAATATGTCTTTGTCGCATTTGTTGGGGACAGATGATTGGTTAAATACATATTACTTATAATATTTACTTACTAAGTGTTCCAAAATACTTACCCCTCACTCTCTAGTTTTTTAGGTTCTTTTTTATAAGGTTATATATTTGTCTGAAGATTGTGTGGTGTCAAGTCAATTTTCTTCTTCAAGACTTGTATAAAAATTGTCGAAATAATTATACTTCATTTTGTTTTAAAACTGATAATTTTGTAAAGCTTAAATATGTTTGAGGCTAGCTAAACTCTTTATGTGTAGAAAATGGGTTAAGGTCTAGCGCCGATCATCGACCTAAGTTCGGGTCGTGATAAGATAACTCATGGAACACGGAGCAGCTGTTCGCTTTATTCTCGAAGGAAAATGCAAAAGGTATTAGAAGGATTCAACTAAGTTCCAAACATCCGATTAACATAATTCGTTTGAGGTACACCAAGGTTGACAGTTATTCAGTCCGAAGACAATGCTATGTTGATGTAAACAGCTGTTGAGATTCCTCGTCCTTTGCTTCCATCCTCACTGTTGATGGTGATCTGTGGAGGAAGTGTTGGAATGTTAAATGCCTGCAATAGATCAAGACCTTTCTTTGGAGAGCAATGGAAAATAATCTTTATATACGCGCTAACCTAACCCGAAGAGATTTTGACGATGAAGATGTGTGCCTATTATGTGAGGCCTCATCCGAAACAACAACCCATACTTTTTTTAGGTGCTTCGTTACTACTGACTTATGGTTGAGTGCATGCATAGATTCGCACGGGCTTGTGGACACAAAAGTGTGTGTCGCCTGTGAGGAGCTCCTATCTCTGGTAGACATGATGGAGAGGAGCCGCCAGTTAACAGTGTGTGGTGTATCTGGAGAATCTAAAATTTAAAGGTTTTTATCTTGATGAGCATCTGAAAATCCCATAGGAAATGAAGGCATGCTTTCAGTTTTGGTCATAGTACATGGATGCGAATGAACATGTGCTGGGTACTAGGAGTTGCATGATGGAGGCCCTTAGAGGAGGAGTGGCATAAGGTGAATGTTGACACTGGCATAACTATAGAGAGGGGAGGATAGATTGATATCATTATACTTGATGCTGATAAAAAAATTTATGGCGGCCAAATTGGTAGTCAGGCACGCTTCATGCATCGAGAAGCCGATGGTGCTACTCGTGCCCTTGCCAAATTGGTTGTTCCTTTGAATATCTTTGATATGCAATTCACGAGTCCTCTGGAGGAGATAGATATGTGTCTTATCCAGGATGGTATGCCATGTTGATTGTTGATGCGTAGTGTCAGGTCACTAGGGTTGGGTAGTTTTTTTGCCACTAGGGCAGGGGGATGGGGATTTTATGTTTAATTCAGGATATTGGGTGTATCATGGACATCACATAGTATTCATACTTTACCAGTGTTATCGCTAGTGTGCTCTTTTTCTATTCCAATTTTTCCTAGTCGGGATAGATTTTCTGTAATAAATTTTCACCAAGGTCGACAATTGTAACCTTGTACTACGTATGAGAGAAATGCTATGTGTTGATAGGTAAACTCTCTTAGGTTGGTAAGTTCTTTTAAGTGGGTGATGTCTATGGTCAAAATTTGGTGGTTTGTTTCATGCAACTACATATGACATGATCTGATTTGACTAATAAAATTGAGAATTTACCCCGCAAAAAAATCTCTCCACCTCATCCTTAGACTTCCCATGGATTTCTTTCACATACCTTTTGTCTTCTTCTCCCTTTCCTAAACCATAATTGTTAACACCAAAATTGTTGTCCTTTCCAAATAAACACGCGTCTTATTCCTTGCATTTGATAGGCAAGCACTTCCTTTTTTTCTTTTTCATATTTTCGGTTGACACGGCCCAACCAAGGAGTCGAATTACCCAGTTTGACCGAATTTAGGGTGGTTCAAGTGCTCTTTGTGTTTCAGATAGAAAATAACATGCGATCATCTCTAGGTGATGGTCAGACCGGTCAGACCATTGGTTTGACCATAATTCCAAAACATTAGTTTTTAGGATAATTACTCTAAGGTCCCCGGTATTTGAGAAAACTTTTTTTTAGTCCTTACTATTTTCAATAATCTTTCTCGATCCTTCTAGTTTGAAATAATGCACTTTTTTAGTACGTGGCTCTGACACCGAAAAATTTCTCCGACAAAAAGGCAGTTGAATGGAACAAATTGCCCCTCAGTAAAAAAAAACTACCTTCTTCAACCTCTAAAATATCAAAACATCATGAACAAACACAAGAATACCTCAATTAAAAATTAAGAACACCCATTTAGCTAAATACTAACAACATCTAATTAAACACCAAACAACATACAATTAAAACACAATTTGAATTGAAATTCCCTCCTGTCCCAAATAATTAAGGAATCCTCTTGCCCCAAATTTCTGCACAAAAAGATTATTTGCCAAATTGAAACCCTCGACGGCTCCCTCGAATAGTTTTAATTCGTTGGGCTAGAGAAAACCATGGAATTCTGTAGTTGTTGCCGAAGCAGAGCCGAACTCACGTCAGAGCTTCTTTGGCCAGAGAAAGAAAACTTCTCGTCAGAGCATCTCGACGTGAGAGATCTTGGAGTCGCCGTGGGAGTCCGGTCGGACCTTAGAGTCACCGATGGAGAGGTCCAAAGGAGGAGGCGATGGTGGTAGGGCATGGGACGACGGGATCTACGACTGCGAGAGGCGACAAGGACGAGAGCTTCTCCCCGCCGGTAGGTTACTGGAGGCGACAAGGACGAGGCTAGGTTACTGGACTTCCCGACGCTTTAGCTTCTCCCCGTCGGTGTCATTTGGTTTCCCCTAACAAGTGGGTTCCTCGTGTTTGGGCAAAAATGTTGGGTTCTTTCGATTTTTGTTCCAGTTTGTTTGAAGGGTGAGATCGGAGATGATGGAGAAGACATCTTCGGCGACTTTCTCCTTGAACGTCGGAGCTTCCTCGGGTTTGATTGTTTGTTCCGTTGGAGGGATTCAATTGAATCGTGGGTGTTCTTGGATTTAATTAATTTTCAAGGCTGAAATAATCAAAGAGTATTTTTTGGGTTGGTGGACGTTTGTTTAATTATATGTTGTTGGTATTTAACAAATTGGGTGTTAATAATTTTTAATTGAAGTGTTCTTGAGTTTGTTCAGGATATTCTAGAGGTTGAAGAAGGTAGATTTTTTTTACTGAGGGGCAATTTGGTCCTTTCATATACCTTTTGGCCGGAGAAATTCTCTGGAGCCGGAGCCACAGACCAAAAAGGTGCATCATTTCAAACTAGAAGGACCGAGAAAGGTTATTAAAAATAGTAAGGATTAAAAGGAAATTTGCTAAAAAAGTGCATTATTTCAAACTAGAAAGACTGATAAAGGTTATTAAAAATAATAAAAATTAAAAGAAAATTTGCTCAAATACCAGAGACCTTAGAATAATTATTCTTTAATTTTTCCTACTAGATTTTACGTCGACAAATTTTTTTACCATACACGCTTGTATGTTATTAGTGGTTGTGTGTCTATCTCGCTTATAAGCTAGCTAGAGATTAGGGAGTTAAGGTGTGCGCCATTTTGTATCTCTTAACTACCCTCTTGTGAAATAAATATTTAAATTTAGGTTTTTTCTTGACCCGATTAATGGGATAGCACGTAGATTGGATGGTATGGACACGTTGCATGTAAACTTTTTGTTTTCTTTTGGCTAATAAAATTTGTCGCTTATAAAAAAGCGGACTTTTTGTATCGCAAGTCATGAGGATGAATCGTATGCGACTCGCGAATTGAAATATTCGAATACTATAGTTGATGGCTTAGTTTGCATGACCATCTCTCTCCATACAAATTTATGTTGACTATCTTCTTCCTCTTTTTCTCACCTAGATCAAAGCCGAGAGAGAAAGCAATAATACTAAGGGATAAAGATATTTTAGTACTATGTATTATTAAAAATGAATACTTTACACCTTGTGTTATGAAAACTTAAAAAAAAACTTGTGTTTGTCAACAACCACCACACCTAATTTTCCAGAAATGAGATGGATTATAAGTATTCCATGTCACTTTAAATTGCTGACTAGGATTTCAAAATTTAAAATTTTAAAAAGCCACGTCATTAAAACCCAAAATAATTAGGCATCATCGCTATGTACCTAGAAGAATTAGACATCATATTGATATTTTAACTTAAATACTTTCTCTCTCTTTTTCCTAGAGTGAGAAAATCCTCTCTGGAATTAGTGAAGAAAGCCTAAGAACACCAAGCAGGGATGGAAGCCCCTCTCCTCGGAGATCCAGGGTAACCACCCCTCGACCAACTCCCCCTGGGGGGTAAGAAAGTTAAGTTCGTTGCAGGGTCGTGTAGTGCTGAGCAACCACTGAAGAACACCGTGGAGACCCAGACGGTTTCTGTAGAGGAAAGAAGAAGGAAGATCTCCTTCAAGGATGCTACCATGGGAGGCACGGAGGACCAACCGGGCGGTGGTAGCCAAGTCTTCTCTTTCGACCCTGAAGACCTGGTTTCCAGTGACTTGGATGGGGAAGAAGAGGACGATGACCCGACTTGTCCTACCATTCGGCTCTCGAAGGAGGAGAAGATAGCGATGAGGAAGCTATGGTGGAAAACCTTGATCATTAAGGTTTTGAATTACAAGGTCGTTTACTTCTATCTCAAGTGAAGATTGGCTCAAATATGGGGAATTCTGGCGGATTTCCACATGATTGACTTAGGTCTCTGGTTCTATTTGGTCAAGCCGGCGTCAGAAGAGGACTATAATAGGATACTTATTGAAGGCCCCTGCATGACTGCTGATAGGTATGTCACAGTTCAACAGTGGGTACCAAAGTTTGATCCTAAGTCGGGGGGAACCACGAAAGTGGTGGCATGGGTACGAGTGCCGAACCTGGCTTTGGAGTTTTACAACCCTAATTTCTTGAGGAACCTGGCTCGTCGCATTAGGAGGCCAATCCGCATGGATTCTATGATGGAACAGCACCAGCGGGGCGGTTTCACACGTATTTGTGTTGAAATCAATCTCATGAAACCGCTGCTATTTAAGTTTTAGGTATTTCGGTTAACTATTCTCCTCTAGTACGAGGGCTTGCATCATATTTGCTTTAAATATAGGCGCTATGGACATACGGCTGCGGGTTGTAGGGAGTTGAAGGAATCAGTTGTTAACTCGCCAGAAAGCCCAGTTCCGGTGAGTCCTCTGGCTGGTCCTAAGCCAGTTGTTAACTTTTGGAGACTGGATGCTTGTCCAGAAGAAAGACCGTGGGAAAAAGTATAACCAAAAGGGGCAACAAACGATCGTCTCTAACTCTGAGAAAGGTAAATCAGTTCCAGGTAAGAGTAAAGATCAGGAGGTACAGGGCCCAATTCAAGCTAAAGGATTTAATGTCCTTGGTTATATTTCTGGGGAAAGCCTCCCCACTGATCAGCCTGTTGCTCCAATTCAGGCCTAAAATAAGCCTGAAATAGCTAAAGTCCAAGTGGTAGCTCAGAAGGGGTCAGGTAGTACCAACAGGCATATTCAAAAGAAGGAAAAAGCCTCAAGCGCCAAAGCCCAGAAGCAGGGTGCTGGGCCTAGTAAGAGTTCTGGCCTGGCTGTAACTTAAGTGAGTTCTCCCCAGAGGAAAGCAAAGGAGGTGATGCCTCGGCCCAATGAATCCAAATACCTGATAAGCAACGTAACCCAAAGCCTAGGTCCCCAGGCTTCTAAGAAGAACCCAGCTAATGGAAAGGAAAGTGTCCCCTACCAAAAAGATACCAGAAGTCGTAAGATCGAGAAGTAAGCTCTTCAATCTAAGACCGGCCGGTCTCTGAAAGGGGATCCTCCACCATCTTCTTCTTCGAAGATGTTGGTCAATATGAGCGACCCTGATGCTCCGTCCCCTCTAGATCCTGGAGATGTAGAAATGGAGTTACAGGAAGATGAAGATTTAGACACCGAAGAGCTAGGCGACTCTAAGTTCTGGGCAACTCCTGCCCAGTCGGTGGATACCCAGATAGAGGGGCCTCAGGAGTCATTGTGTAAGGAAGGCAAGGAGGAGCACGTCACGCTAATCCCTCAGTAAGTAGATCTTATTAATGCCCATTCTTCCTCTAGGTTGGGGTCGTCTTCGGTTCATAATTTGCCAATAATTAAAAATATTATTGTTTGGAATTGCCAATGAGCGGCAAATATTAAGTTTAGAGCTGCTGTAAAATATTTGGTCAGACAACACAGTCCCAATATTCTGGTACTCTTGGAGACGTGGATCTCGGGTAAGAGGGTTGAGCTGTTGGCTAAAAGTCTGAGATTTTTGAAGGTTGTTCAAGCCCCCATGCAGGGCCACTCGGGCAAAATCTGGGTTTTCTGGAAGCATGATGCCGCGGTTATTCAAGTGTCTATTGTCCACTGTCAGTTTATTCATTTGGAGGTCTTGGAGGGTTCCAATGGAAGTTGGTTTTTCACGGCTGTGTATGGGCATCCCAAGGGGCCTCTTCGGGAGGAGCTTTGGGAGAAGCTTAGTGAGGTGGCTTCCTCGATGCAATTTTCTTGGCTGGTGGCGAGTGACTTTAATATCTACCTGGCTTCAGATGGGAAGATTGGGGGAGCGCCGATGAAAGGGAACAAACATCTCAAGTTTAAAGCCTGGATTGAAGAATGTAGGTTGATTGACTTAGGCTTTGTTGGTGCTAAATTCACCTGGGTTCGTGGTGGGATTCACAAATGCCTTGATAGAGGCCTCGCTAACATTCAGTAGAGGTTGAAGTATCCTGAAGCTAGAGTGGTTCATCTACCTCGCTAAAAATTAGACCATTGTCCTCTACTCCTTAACCTGGCCTCGGCTCCTAACTTAATTCCCAACCAGCTCTTGTTCTAGTTCTAGGCAGTTTGGTGTTTTGGTGCTAGATTTCTCGAGTTTGTGGATCAAGCATGGGACAAGGAAACTCCTCTTAGTGAGGCGTGCGATGAGTTTATGGCCAGGGTCAAAGATTGGAATCGTAACATCTTTGGAAATATCCACAGGCGGAAGGCTAGACTCATTGGTAGGTTGGAGGGTATTCAGAAAAGTCTGAAAGCTAGATGGAACCCTTATTTATATCACCTTGAACATGAGTTGGGAAGAGAACTGGAGCTAACCCTCGAATAAGAAGAAGTTCTTTGGCTGCAGAAATATTAGAAAGACTTCATGGTAAATGGGGATAGGAACACGAGATATTTTCATGCCCCGATTGTTGTTAGAAGGAAATCCAATAGCATTGAGGCGCTAAAAAATGAGGATGGGAACTGGGTAACGGAGAGCGAGGAGATCAAAGTGCTCCTCCAGAATTATTTCATTTCCTTGTACACGAAGGACTGTAGGGTCATGAGGCCGAATCACTACCCCAACCTGTTTATACAGATCTATAAAGAAAATTGGACCTTTCTTGGCCATCTTCTTGGGGAGGAGGAGATTAGGGGGTTCCTTTTCGCGACGAGTCCTCAGAAGGCACTAGGCCCGGACGGTCTCCATGCCTTGTTCTTCCAAAAGCATTGGCAGGCTACTAAAGGCAATCTGGTGCGACATGTCCATGATGCTTTTACTGACGGGTGGAATCCGGGTTGGATCAATGATACTGTGATCACCTTAATCCCAAAAATCGATTGTCCCCAATCCCCGATGGACTTTTGGCCAATTAGTCTCTGCAACACTTCTCTTAAAGTGATCACGAAGTTGCTGGCTAGTAGGATACATGAATATATGAAGGATTGGGTGGCCCCAAGTCAATGCAGTTTTGTTCCGGGCAGGAACATTGCTGGGAGCATCATTATTGCCCAGGAGGCGATCCACACTATGCGAAACTGGAGATAGGGAAAATGCCTCTTGGCAATCAAAATTGACCTGGCCAAAGCCTATGACAGGATTAGCTGGAGCTTCATCCGGGAGACTCTCGAACTCATTAACCTACCAAATCAGGTTATCAACTTAGTTCTAACTTGTGTTACCTCGGCTTTCTTGCAGGTACTGTGGAATGGGGAAACCACAGAGAAGTTCCTACCATCCCGAGGAATTCGATAGGGAGACCCTCTCTCTCCTTATATTTTTGTACTTTGCTTAGAATGTCATGGTCATATGATTACTACGAAGGTCCGAGCGGGGGAGTGGAAGCCTTTCAAAACTTTGAGATCGGGCCCTTCCAGCTCCCGCCTCTTTTTCGCGGATGACCTCTTTTTTTTGCAGAGGCTAACAAGAGCCAGCCGGCTGTTATTAGTACTGTCCTTGAGGACTTTTATGACTACTTGGGCTAACAGATTAGTAGACCTAAGTCAAGCTCTTTATGTCAAAAAATGTGTCTATTTCTCTTGGTCGTGACCTAGCTTCTATGTTAGGTATTCCCCTCACTAACAATTTGGGGAAGTACGTAGGAATGCCTATTTTGCATGACAGGGTCACTAGGGACACGTATGCTTATATCATTGACAAGGTTCAGAATCGGTTACAGGGCTGTTGCACTGATCAATTATCTTTTGCAGAGCGGGTTACTCTCTCTCAAGCGGTGTTGGGTGCACTCCCTACCTATGCGATGCAGACATCCAAGTTACCGTTGGAAATTTGTGATGACATCGAAAAGGCGCAAAGAGGTTTCATTTGGGGGTCCTCGACTACTAAAATAAAGCCGCATTTGGTAGCTCGGAAGAAAATTTGCAAACCGAAGGAGGATGGAGGCCTGGGATTCAAGAACCTTAGAAATCAAAATCTCGCCCTTCTCATAAAATTAGCTTGGAATCTCATCTCCGACCTTGCCTCCCTCTGAACTTAGGTCCTTTGGGGGAAGTATGTGAACAGTACAGATAGGATCCCTGAAGTGTCGAGCAAGTCCTCAAGTTCTTTGCTATGGAAAGTGCTAGTCGCTTTATGGACTACGATGCGACAAGCATTTCAATAGCACATAAGGGATGGTTTATCCACCAATTTCTGGACCGAATGGTGGTTAGCTAATTTGGGGGACTTGGCCAGCCTGTGCACCTCGCAAATCCCACCTGATATCTTGGGGATGAGAGTTGGGGATATAGTGAACGATGAGGGTAATTGGAATTGGCAGTTATTTGACCCCTACTTACCTGCCTCCATTTTGATGACTATTGCAGCGATCCCACTGCCACGCCGAGAGGATGGGGAGGATAAGCTACGATGGGGTAAACCACTTGATAAAAGTTTTTTGACTAAATCTGCATATACTCTTCTTGAGGGACAATCTTCGGAGTCGTCAGCAATAAGATGGTCCAGATTGTGGAAATGGACAAGACCTCAATGTATGAAGAAAGTAGTTTGGCTTGTGGGTCATGGGAAAGTTTTGACGAATGCTGTACGCATGAATAAGAACATGACCTAGAATGCCAATTGTCCGTGCTGTGAGTGTACTAATGAGACGGTACTCCATGCTCTAAGAGATTGCCCTGGAGTCTTCCCATGTTGGACCAAGCTCCTACACCAAGAAGGATTGAACATTGGGAGGTTCTTTACCCTGAATCTTGTTGATTGGATTTGGCTTAATCTCACTAGATCTGATAACTGGTTAAGTTTGTTCATCACTACCACCAATTCCTTCTGGCAATGGAGGAATACTGCTGTTTGGGGAGAGGGAAAGATGCGGTCCCCGGATCAAACTGCTTACATTAATTACAGGTGCCTGGAGATCATAGCTATTAGCCGAAGTGCAAGAAATATGCAGCTGACCCCTCAACGATAGGAAGTTTTGATTGGTTGGGAGCGCCCCCCACGAGGTTGGACGAAGCTAAACACGGACGGAGCCATGCGTGCCACGATCAACCAAGCTGCTGCAGGAGGGCTTCTTCGAGACCATGATGGCAATTGGATCCGCGGGTTCTCCTGCAATATTGGCAAGTGCTCAAGCGTTAATGCAAAGCTTTGGTAAGTCCTCCATGGGCTTCGCATGGCTCGAAGGAATGGCATACACAACCTGATTGTAGAGACGGATTCCAAACTTGTGGAAGATTTTGTTAACCATCGGAGGGAGGAGCAGACCCTCCCAGGTACTCTTATGTCTCGAATTCAGAAGGAATTGGAACGTCAAAGTTTGCCACATCTATCGGGAGGCGAACAAATGTGCGGACTTTCTCGCAAATCATGGCTTTTCGTTTCCGGTTAGTTGCCAGGAGCTACAAGCACCCGCCGCTGGTTTGGGGACCCTCCTGCTGACTTATATTGGCGATGTTTCTTTTCCTAAGGATATTGTAGTTAGTGACGATGCAGGGTCCAACTTAGCGATACATCAAACGTGAAGGGGGGAGTTTTCCCCCCGAGGTACTATTTTCCTATCACGAGTTTCTCCCACTGGATTTTCTCGTTATAAGATTTTGATGAGACCGGCGGTCGCAACTTCATAAGAGGCCGAGAGGGACCTGCACTAAGTAGGATGTAATTTGCCATTATCTTTATATATAGGGGCATTTGCTCCATTATTCCCAAAAAAAAAAAAGAATTAGACACCACGATGTTCCCAAGCCTCGAAGAAACTATATTCAGAGTACTAAAACCCCTTGTTTACTTATCTCCATGACAATAAAAAATACTTACGTGGTTGAGCTCACTTTTGCCTTTTTGTCTACTTCGATTTGGAGGAGGACATTCCATTCCGTCAAGCCCTAGGCGAGAGGGAGCTCCGGATGGAGTGCAGGTGGATACGGAGTACATGAACAGAATACAAGGGATTATAGATTGAATTTTCTTTTCATAGTTGAAAGAGGGGTTAAGGTTTAGAATTTTTGTTCTTCAAAGAGAGAGACAGAGAGCTTCCCACGATTTGTTTTGTTGGTGACTTTTGGATTTTCCATCTCAAAAAGACTTTTGGGTTTTAATGACGTGGCTTTTTTATTATTTTATTTTGTAATCCTAGTCAGCAGTTTAAAGTGATGTGGAATATTCCATGTCATGCTAGAAAATTAAGTGTGGTGGTTGTTGACAAACACAAGATACTTTTTTGGAAATTTTCATAACATGATGTATAAAATATCTATTTTTAATAATATATGATACTAAAATATCTTTATCCCTAATACTAATAGCGTCTATCATGTCTCCAGACGCGTAATGATTTGGAATAACACAAACGCCATTTAATTAACCGAAAAGAAGCAATCTCATCATCATCACCACCATAATTGACAAGATTGATTCACTGTTGCAACCACCGCATTTCTTTATTATTACTTTATTTGAAAAGCACGCCTTACACAATTTTACTTTATTTGAATCCACGTGGAAATAAGTCCTTCTAAAAAAGAGAATGTAAAAGAAAAACACGTCTCCCCCTCTCTCTCTCTCTCTCTCTCTCACACAGTTGTAGTACATTTTGAAATTTGTCCAGACGTCCCCATCTCAGCATCTGCCCACTGACTGCTATCTCTCTCATGTTACGTGGGACCCACAAACATATAAGGTGGGTCCACCCTCTTACAAAATAATCAGAGCCCAGCTTCCCTCCTCGAAGGGGAAAAAAATAGTTAAAAAGCAACAAAATCGAAAAACCAAAGAAGCAGCAAGCAGTAAATTATACTCTACACTAACCCATACCACTCTCTCTCTCTTCTCCAAGTTCTCAACTTTGTCCACCTGGTACCTAGGGTTTTCCAATCCCAAATCTGAGAGTTGGTTGAAGCCCCAATGCACTTGGATCTTCGCTTTAACAGCTTCAGGTTTCTTTTCTTCTTACTTTCTGTTGTACTTGCAACCTTTGATTTGCTTGGACCAGCTTCTCTTTAATTACATTTTTTGATTTTGTTGTCTGGGTTTTTCTGTTTTGTGGGTTTATTTGGATTTGGTTTTCTGCTGTGGACAAGTTTGAGTAAGATTGGGTCTCTTATTGGTTTCAAAGTTGCTGTCTTTCTTTAGGGACATTTTTAAAGTTTGGATTTTTTGTTGGTGAAAGTGGATCAATTCTTGTCCCAGTGTTCCTCCTCTCTGTGGTTTTGGGATTCTGTTTTATAATATGATATTCTGTTTGTTTCTATCTATTGTCAATTGGTTTTCCTGCTTGTTGATGCTGGACGATTTGAGCCTTTATTTAATGTGGAAATGGTCAGTTCTTGTTAGTTATGCTATAGTTCCAACAGTTGCTACGATTTGTGTTTTGATCCTTTCTGTTGTATAGTTTGGTGATTGCCAGGGAAGCTTTGGATGGTTCATGTACTACTCATCTGCTTTAACACGTTAGTATATACCAGAAGGCCAACATTATCAAATATATAGCTTTGGACAGCTCGGTGATTATTGGTTGCAGTCGCTATGGGGTCATACAATGCTACTTGTGAGATTGAAGAACTGGACTCTGTTAAAGTTCCTGGTGGTGCATACCGATCCCGTTCTACAGTGGGACTTAACACGAACCGGAAGCCTTCTGATCTGAAACTGAAGAGTAGGGGTGCCCTAGATGATGATATCAATAAGCTTTTTGAAGCCATCAGCCTTAAGAACTCTTCTAGGGGTTTGGTTCCACCTGCTCAAGCTGGGTCCGGTACCGGCAACTTATCTAAACAAGCTATGAAGAAGAGGCCAATGACTTCAGGCATGCCACAATCACCAAGGATTAGTAGCACGGAACCCGTGTCCCTGAAGCAGGCATTAAGGGATCATTGCATTTCCAAGGCATCGGAAATGGCTGCCATGAAACGCCTATCTAGGTCATCTGCCTCCCCGGGACCATCTGAATCTGGAAGGATAAGGAATTTATACGAGTCAGTCACGATTGAAACCAGTCGACCTGGCATTCCCTTAGACAGAGGTAAAGGGACCTTGGTGGATGTATTGTCTGTTTCGGAAGAAAGCACATCAAAGAAATATGAGAAGAACATTCCTCTGCAACTTAGAGCTTCCAGGATTACTAACTTGAGCAAGTCACTTGACCTTGGTGCTCATTCTTCTCCTAGGTTCAAATCACCAAATCAAAGTACTCAATCTTCCCCTGGATATGCTGTTCTGGCAGCGCAATACGAAGCAGGAACCTCATCCTTGCGGAATGAGTTTGTTCCTCCGTCAAGAAATTTCCACAGCCAAGCATCAAAGTCAGCCATCCAGAGTGCCCTTTCTTCTCCCAGATTTGCTTCTCCAAGACAGCAGAACACTGTTTGGACTTCTATGCAACATAGTGCTAGTTCTACATCAAGAAAAGCTGGAAATCAGCCTTTAAAGTATCCAACCAAGACTGCTATTTCTTCTCCTCGAGATGGCTACACATCTGCGTCAAAAGAAGTTGGAATTCAAGCTGTGGAGACTGAAACGCAACCAAAAGAGACACATTCTCCCACAGCTTCCCAGTCCCGCACAGATTGTGTCAATAATAAATTGAAGTCTGATGCAGAAGTTACCACCTCAAAGAAGGTAGCAAACAAATCATCAGTCCGTCGGAAAAGCAGATTAGCAGCCCCTTCCTTTTCAGTCTATGTGAAAGGAAACAGAGTGGGCAAGTTGACAAGAAGTAACTCACGCTCAAAGCCGGCAATGAGGAACAGGAGTTCTGGTAAGAAGAAGACAAAGCTGGTTGCGGCATCTGGTGCTGGCGATTCCAAGGAAGGTAACGAGAACGTTGCCACCAGCTCAAATAAGCTGGTTTGCCACAAATGCCAGTGTGCCCTTAAGAGTGCAACTCAAGATTCTAATCAGAATTCATTGGGTTCCTTTCCTGTTGGCCATGAAGTTGATGTTAGCACAAGTAATGCAAACTTTACTTCTTGTAAACCTAATTTCTCTGAAAGCAATCCTAACATCAGTTGGAATGCTGCAAAAACGAAGAATAGTTCAAAATCGAAAGATAAGGGGGAATTTTCTCAAAGCTCGAAAAGTAGTCTTGGCGACTTCAGCACTAGCACAAGCAACAGCGATGAGAGCACTGCAAGCAGACCTAGTTGTGGCAACAAACCGCACATGTCAAAAGATATCCGGTGGGAATCTATACGTCATGTTAAGAGGCAGGATGGAAATTTGAGTTTGAGGCACTTCAATCTCTTGAAGAAGCTTGGTTGCGGAGATATAGGGACAGTGTACCTTGCTGAACTAATTGGTTCGAACTGCCTCTTTGCTATAAAAGTCATGGACAATGAATTTTTGGCGAGGAAGAAGAAGATGCCAAGGGCCCAAACGGAAAGAGATATATTGAGAACGTTGGACCATCCGTTCCTCCCTACACTTTATTCTCAATTTACTTCAGATAACTTATCATGCCTAGTTACGGAGTACTGCCCAGGAGGTGATCTACACGTCCTCAGACAGAAGCAGCCGGGCAGGTGTTTTCCTGAGCCAGCAGCCAGGTAAGAAGAACAGTTTATTTTTATTAAAGTCATCATTTTGGATTCGTACTGAAGTCACAGAATTGCTGCGATAAATATCATAGACTTTCCTATTGTTATCAATTTGTTTTTTGTCAACCATATGTCCTTGCTTAAGCATATTGCCTGTCATCTGTAAAGTAACATTCATTAGCTGAATACTCGTGCAAATTCGGCTTAGAGTTTGTAACTTTGGCTAGCTGCTATGCCTAAACTCGCACAAGAATAACTCATAATTCTCCCCCGTTTAGTTCCGTAGTTGGGTAGCTAGGCTCATCTGATGTTGAATTTGGCAAGAGATTCTTTTCCCTTGATAAATATGGTGAAGCAAGTTTCATGAGGGCCTTTTGATATAGTTGTTTTGGTGACAATTTCTAATCTGCTACTTATCTTCCAATAGGCTACTTGTTATTTGAGAGGAGCAAGGATTTTATCTTCTCTACTTTCAAGCAAGTTTTTGCATTTATGCATTAGGCCCCAGTAATTTAATTTTGAATATAGTCCAACATTTAGGTGTGGGATTGTTTTTTTTGTCGGAATCATCAATAGGTTTGTTCCGTTGGATGTTCCTCACGTAATACATTGTCATAACAGGTTCTACGTTGCTGAAGTTCTCCTCGCTTTGGAATACTTGCACATGCTAGGCATTATTTATCGGGACCTGAAACCTGAGAATATTCTTGTCCGAGAGGATGGACACATTATGCTTACTGATTTTGACCTCTCACTGAGATGCGATGTAAATCCAACCCTGCTTCCATCCTCTGCAACTAATGCTGATCCCGCCAAGGTATCCGGTCCATGCACCGAATCTAATTGCATTCAACCTTTCTGCATCGAACCCTACTGCAAAGTCTCATGCTTCAGCCCCAAGTTCCTACCAGCTGCTGCAAAAGCCAGAAAGTTGAAGGCTGAAGTTGCAGCACGCATCAGATCATTGCCGCAACTTGTTGCTGAACCGACAGATGCACGCTCGAATTCCTTTGTCGGAACCCACGAATACCTGGCCCCAGAGATTATCAAAGGAGAGGGTCATGGAGCTGCAGTTGATTGGTGGACTTTCGGCATATTCCTCTACGAACTTCTATATGGTAAGACGCCATTCAAAGGTTCTGGGAATGAGGAAACTTTAGCCAACGTGATACTCCAAAGCCTAAGGTTCCCGGATAGCCCGCTAGTGAGCTTCCATGCTAGAGACCTTATCAGAGGGCTGCTGGTGAAGGAGCCTGAGAACCGATTAGGGTCGGAGAAGGGTGCGGCTGAAATCAAGCAACACCCTTTCTTCGAGGGCCTGAACTGGGCGCTAATACGCTGCGCCATTCCACCGGAGACACCAGACATCTACGACCTGGGAGCTCCCCGGGTACTGATGCTCGAAAAGAGCAGCAAATTCTTGGAATGCAAAGCCAATGGAGAGCACCTGGAGTTCGAGTTATTCTGAGAAGTCAAATCACCTACCATCTTCATTGTATAATATCCGCCCGGACAATCCTAATATCAGACAAGAGGTCGAAACTTCGGACCAGACAAGTTCTCGTGACAAGGCATGGTTCTGAAAATTGTAGGTCAAGGAGCATCAGAACTGAGTTGTATTGCTTGTCCAAGTATGTGATTGTCGAGAGGCTCATAAAATGAAACGATTTCTGTAAATGTATTCTCTCATAATATTCCACTAAGCCCTGATGTTGCTGCTTAATGTATTTTCAGCTCTGTTGTCAATAGTGTAGCATTTTCCATACCTGTCGGCTGCTGTTAAACATCATGGACAGTAGCGACCGCTATCTTAGTTATGCGAGAAATTACTTAAATGCCACTAATTTTTTAAATGTTTATTTATTTATTGAGGGCATATAGGTATCTGATTTTTTTAAATGTTTATTTATTTATTGAGAGCACTGCCGCTATTATTTATTTATTTTTCAGCAATGTCCCGAGTGATCGCCACGCCTTTTTCAACGATTTAATGAAATTGCCTTCAGTTATCAAAAACAAAATTTGAAAGCTTTGATGTTCTTCTCTCACTGGTTTGATCACTTTCATACTGTTTTTCGCGGAGAAGTGATTGTTACCAAATTAATCTTGATCCTGGGTACGGTAAATCTGGACAAAATTTGATGATATTCAATGATTACTGGGGTAAAAGAAACTTATGGCAACACTAGGCTCTTAAATACTCACATATTGATATTTTTAGGTGATATTTTTTATAAGTAAAATTGTAAAACATTAAAGTATGTACATAAAATTTACAGGATAAGTAAATGGCCTTACATAATTTGTCGAGGAGAGTAATACTAGGTGTGAGCATTCCCTTGTCCAAATTAATAACAAATCGAAACATCGGAACTAATATTTTTGTTATCCAATTCTGTACATGGACAAGGTTTTATCTAATAATCCAAAGTTTTTTTATTAAGATACAAGAATCTAACATTTAAAAAAAAATACAGTAATCTAATTTGTCAAGTAACATGTCATTCAAATAAATGTCACTTAACTCGGTGGATGAAGTAATTGGGCTCAGGACAGTTGTTTATTATCATACGTCTCATTTATTAATATTTCTTGTACAATAAATGACAATGTAAATTTTTTTGACTTGTGCATATGTATCTCTGAAATATTAAAAAAGTAAAAGTATTTTAATGAAATTCCACAGCTTAATTTAATAGATATCATATTTGATCCAAACATTAAAATTGATGGTTTACAAACTTAGTTAATTGCATATTGTGAAATTTTGAAATGCTTAATAGATGATTTTTTAATGTTAAAATTTGTGTTATTAATGAGTGAATATAGTAATAGAATTAGTGTTTCTATATCCAATTTCTTACTTCCTCACAAAATGTTGATGCTATTAAATATAATTATGCCGATATATTTTTAATTCAAAAGTTCACAAGGAATTCTAACGAAATCAAAATTTTACAATACATTAACACCATTTTCGAGTAGAGTGAGTTGCACTTGCTACTTTTTCTTTGTTATTATGGTGGAAGAACCATTCAAATTAATTTTTGATTACCTCGGCCGTTACAAAAGAGATGCTTACGTGTGTGGTTTTAATGGTTGTCGTGGAACAAACATTTATTGTCAGATGTGACATTTTGGACCAATTTCGATTTTCAATGACATAAAAATACTTGGAGGTGCAAACATTACTCGACGACTAGACTAGACCAAGCGTGAAACACATCAACGAGGATTGATCGAGGAATACCCCAATTACTTTTTTAATTTTTTTTCTCAAAAAACAATTAAAATAAGTTGAATCGCTATTCAACTGTAACAATAGATCTCTGAACAACCCTTGAACTACGGATGGTGGTTTAGGTTAAGGTTGTGCATGTATGGAACCTTAGAACCGACGGTTCCAGAACCTAACAATGGGTAAGGTCAGATATCGGTAGGATCCTATTTAAATTCTAATTTAGAGAGTTTGACCATATTATACTTTGGACCCTCGAAAAATTTCAAAACTATACACATACCCTTACTTTCAGAGTCCACAGTGTCTACAGATCTGCAAGGTCCGACCCTTGAATTAAATACAAGACATATTTGATAATTTTTAAACATAAAATTTTAATTTTCATATAAAATTCTAATAATCATAATTAATATGTGAAGATTAATTATAAAATAGTATATCAATAAAGAAAAATAGAACTATATATACCTCAATTTTTTGAGTCTATATCACGAAGCATAATCCAGAATATTTAAGAACTCAATTACCATTTATAAGAAAAAAATAAAGATAAAGGGGTCGAATTAGGGTCTAGCTAAGGTAGGGTCCAAAGTAGGGTAAAATGGTAAGGTATGATAGGACTTCGTATGATTCTTACCCTACCCTAGACCCCACCTCTAAAAGTGAACTCATACCAATATCCTACCCTATACCCAGTCAAGGTTGACATAACATAGACCGACGGATAGACCTGACTGCAGTTCGAATTTGAAAAAATTCAAATCGAATGTGTTCGAATTCGAATTCATCAAAACCTTTAATCGTATTCAATTCGTCCAAAGACGAATCAAATATGAATTATGAACCATTGAATTCGAATCCAATTCAAATTAATTTTGAATTAATTTTTTAATTTGTAATATTTAATAAACAAATTCAAAAATCCAAATTTTCAAAAATTCATTATTTTTTTGAAAAATTTCAAAATTTTTTGATTTTGTTTGAAATATTTAAAAATTGGGGTTTAAGGTTTAACATTTTTTGGAAAAAGAAATAAATTAAAGATTGAGCTTGCACTTAATATGTCTATGTACAAAATTAGGGTTAGGATTAATGTTAGTGTTAGGGTTAGGAAAGGTTAGTGTAGTGTTAGGGTAGGATTTAGGGTTAGGGTTAGGGTTAGAGTTTAGGGTTAGTGTTAGGGTCAGGGTTACTGTTAGGGTTAGGATCAGGGTTACTGTTAGGGTTTAGGTTAAGGTTAGAGTTTATGAGTTAAATTTTTCACCAAAGCTAAAAGATAAATGTTCTGTAGCAACTAATCTAATTAGTTCCTCTTTATTTTTTTTATCAGTGTAATATAATAAAATATTAAATTTAGTAGATAATTGAGTATGAGATTCATTCAAACCAACTTTGTGTGGATATTTAGATTTTAAATGATTATTATAAGTACCATATCCATAATAGGTTTTGAAAATATATAGTTTACCACAATAATTACACATAATGTTGTTGGCATGATTATATAGTAATGTGAATGATTATGTTAATAATATAATTAATAAAATTTGAGAGAGAATTTATATAGATCAAATTTTAATAAGAGAAGTAGAGAATGGAGATTGAAATGTGAAATTTTGAAGAATAAAATGTGGTATTTATAGAGTTTAGAAGTAAATTAGAATATATAAAAATGTAAAAATAACAAACAAACCTGTTTTTAAATAAATGGATGAATTCGACTCGAATAGAATTCACTGGTTCGAATAATTAGAGAAATCTTGAACCGTATTCAATTTGTCTCATAACAAATTCAAATCAAATTTTGTACGGATTAAATATTGGACGAATCAAATCGAATCAAATTACGAATTAGATTCTAACAATGTCCAAGTCTATCCACGGGATAAGAATACAACCCCATTCATAAAATATGTGTATTTCTGCCGTCATAAGATTAGTAGTCAGAGATTCTGGAACAACGACCACCACTAAGTGAAGCCAAGTTTCGTGGGTGGAATAACGATCATGAAAATGCTACGAGTTATTCGGAAGTTTGGTGACAGAGAGTTTATAGTTACATATATTTTCCACGAAGGAAATGTTGTTGCAAATGTATTATCCAAAATGAATGAGGATCGATGGTGATGCCATCCTCCAAACTTTATTATCTGTTATGTGGGCATGGATCTTTCTCCGCAATATATTTTTTGTAGTGTTAACGCTCGAGTACTCTTTTTCCATATCGTAAGTTTTTTTACGGAGTTTTACTGTGACATAATTTTTACGAGATTTGCGGCTGCAACCTCGTACACATTGTATGAGGAAATTTTAATTCTGCTTATTTGGATTTCACTCTTGACAACTTGTCTGGTGGAATAGCTTCAGAGTTTTTGATTGCTTTGCACTCTTTTACTTTTTTTCTCTTGATTTTTTATGTATATTCTTCTAATCATTAAAAAAATCACATGGATAAGCTCTCACTAACCTATCAAATTGTGACCCAATTTCGAGATTTTTCTTTGGAAGTGCTGGGAAGGAATTGAAAGGTAATAATATCTATTCATACAAATAAAAAATAGAAAAAGTCAAAATTTTTGGAAATCATTTAGTTCTCTCACAAGTGACTTGTTTTGGCTTTCATATTTTTCATATAACTTTTTTTTTGGTTTAAAAGAGGGGCAATATCCCTTACTCTTTATTAATCATTGGATATATATCGAGATAGGCTTACCCCCTTTAGGTTATCCAAGTATATATCAGCACAAGAATATAGAGGAACATCAGAGAGGACATGGTCACGTGAGATTGTAAGGGCATACTTCGAGATGGCATCTGTAACACGGTTACTTTCTCTCTAAATATGTTGTATGTGAATTTCCCAGTCTTGTGCAAGCAAGTTCCTAACACGGTGGATAAGGGTCGACAATAGGTAATCTCGGAAGACATCGCGACCAATACAAAGGATGGTAAGTGATGAAGCAACCTATTTTTTTGCTGACTCCAAAAAAAGTAGCAATTTCAATTTTACATAATATGTATACAAAGTTTATTATGAAAACATTATGAATTGATCTTAAATCTTAAACAGGTATCCGAAGTTGGTGGAATATACAGTAAAAATTCTATAAAGTGATATTGTTAGGACCATACAAAAATATCACTTTAGAGATGTTACTACATATATATATTTTTGGTCCAAAAATATTAAAATTCAGTTTTGAGCAATAAATAAGAAAATACAAAAATGACTATCTGTATTCAAGTCACCTAAAATATTGACTTTTAGCGTTATTCAAATGCTAAAGTATGTACAAATATATACTATTCTAAAATATCTCTTTATACGAAAATTGAGACTAAGATAATGTTCTAAAAAATATTAGTTATTAAGATAGAGAAATTATCAAATTTTAATATTGGTCTTGTTTAAGTGTAAAAATAACGTTCCAGGTTTTTGAGAAGATGGTCATGTTCACATTCGAAGAGCAAGTGAGGTTCGGATTTGTAGTTCGGTATGTCCGGGTTTGATAACGTCCTCCGCTCTGGGCTTCGGTTTGGCTCCAACGTGTTTCACCTCCCGCTACGTGCTTATAGGCGGGAGGCCGAAGCCGGGAGGCTATGAGGGCGGGAGGATGAGTGGCCCATTAGACTTATGAGGGCGGGAAGCCCATTTGGCCTCCGTAGGAGGGAAGTGAGGCTCCCATTGTGGGCCTCAAAGCGGGAAGCAGGTCCACTTTGGTTATGAAGGCGTCAGCTTGGGCCCGTTTTGAGTTTGCTTTGGGCTTAAAGGCGGTAAGTTGTTTGGACGATGACGGGCTTAAGACGAGATCTTACATAGAAGGTTCGTGAAGGTTGAGACGGCTTATATTTTCCTAAGTTGAGCCAGAATTCTCGAGATTCAGGCAAGAGTTGATAGGTTTTTCTTTAGGCCGTAGTTGCTTGGTCGCCACGGTTTGAAACTTTCTATTGAAAGACGGGATCTGCTCATTTTAGGAAGACGGATTACATTTTTCTATTCTAAGCCGGGATGATTTATAAATAATATATTCACTGAGGATGATATTTCTTGTACGGGAAGGATGGAGCTAGGTCAAGACGTGCTATATAAATGGGACTCGGGCGACGGAGAAGAGGATCACCAACACAACACAACTACTCTTTACATTACTTATCTTGTATCGCTTTTCCTTTCCGTAGCCTAGCGTAGCCCTAGCATAGTTTTAGACCGACCTTGGGACGATCACTCCGGATCTGTCTCAGGTTCTTGTTCTCTTTTCCCTGCAATAATTTTTTGGCACGCTCGGTGGGACTAAGGAGGGCATATGAGAAAGTGGTCTTACTTCACTAAACCAAGACGACCAATAACTTTGTTGCACCGATTCCCTCTAAGGAGCCAACACCTTCTGCATCTCAGTTGATGCAGGGAGGAACTCATCTACTTCGGCTTCCTCCAAAGAGCCGGCTAAGACAGGCATCGTCCCGATAGAGTCCTATGCCTCATATGTTGCTCGAAAGAGCTATGAAGAGTTCTATAGACCCATCATTCATTTGGAAACATATGTCACCTTCGTCCCTCAGAAGTGCAATGAGGAGTCCAAAAAATACTACGAGGAGTCCAAAAAACACTATGAGGAGTTTGTTGTTAGGCATGCAGAAGAAGCGCTACCCATCCGACCAACCTTCGTGCAACCATCGACCGGTCACATGCCTTTCGCCACGACTCTGCCATCGTCAGGTGTGTTCGGTTGTGGTCAACTGCCCGAAACTCCTATGTATCCCTCGTTCCAAACAACTCCTTATATGGGGATGGGTACACGAGGAGTGAACCACTCTGGACACTATGAGACTGCAAGGACGGGGGCTAGCAATCTCCAAGTGGAATCGAGCTGGTACCAATCGGCCCTGACCCAAGACTCGTCATACCAATCTAGGGTCTCGGCCGACCAAAGCTCTTTCAAAAGGAGGGATGTCTGTATGAATCCTTTGTTCGACTCAAGGATTTCCAATCCTACCCCGACCTCCCAAGTCATGCATCAAGCGTGGATGGGCCTGGACGAGGAGGACAACCGCCATCCTATCAACTGACAAGAAGAGCTTGATGAGGATGATGAGCTCGATGAGGATGACATCAACCGATAAGAAGAGCTCGATGAGGATGACGAGCTCAATGAGGATGATATAAACTGACAAGGAGAGCTCGATAAGGACGATGTCAACCGACAAGGAGAGCTCGATGAGGATGACGTTAACCGATAAGGAGAGCTCGATGAGGATGACATCAACTGACAAGGAGAGCTCGATGAGGATGATGTCAATCGACAAGGGAAGTTCGATCAGGACGATGTCAAACGTCAGCTGGCATTTAGATCTACCCAACAATAAGGGACAGAAGGACAATTTAAACTTTCTTATTTTGAGGGCTTGGACTCATATCAACACCACATGAGACAACCGTCAACCGACACCCATGTTGGTGCTTCAATTGCTGTGGTTGGCATCCAAAAGACCAGGGAGAAGGAAGGCCCCAACCAAAGGAAGGATTTGGGGGGCAAGGACGGCCGAATCCTAAGAAGGCAATGGCTGACCCTAAGACCCGGTAGGTAAGATTCGAGAGGCAAAGACGACAGCCCGATAACGGCGTCCCAAAAGCTCAGAAGTTCTTTCGTCCTAGGGAAGCTGATGGCCCAAAAAAAACACAGGCCGACTCCAAGACCCGGTGGACAAGACTCGAGGGGCAAGGAAGGCCACCCGATAATGGCATCCCAAAAGCTCAGAACTCCTTTTGTATGAGGAAAGCCGATGGTCCTAAGCGAGAGAAGGTTAACCTCAATACCTGAGGAGCAAGACTCTGGGGTCAAGGACGGCCGCCCGATAGCGGCATCCCAAGGACTTGAAAGTTTTGTCCAAGGGGAGCCGATGAAGCATGGAGGATCAGTCATCCTCGTATCAAGGTAGACCTTCAAGATGAGTCTGAGTCATGCAGGTGTGCCTTCAATCGGCTTGGAGATAAGAGGGTCTTCCCTGAGCAACTAACACAAGACATCCTCACTAGGACCTTAGGCGTCCCCTTGAGAGGAAGGTCCAGAAGCGGAAGCAAGTCGTCAAAGACCTTGAAATATAACTTGCAGAGCAAAGGGTAAAGTTGGAGGAGCAAAATGCCCTCCTAGCTCATCCGCGAGTTAGAAACCTACTGGACTGTACTCAAGGTCGGGCCAAGGGGTTGCAGCTTTTAAAATAACCAATGGGAAGGATCTCAAGCACATCAATGAGATTCAACCTAAGCCACCCGCTGACCTTTGTTGGAAGTTGATCCGCAAGTGGGTACCCAAGATCAGGAGTGAGGTCTATCCTAAAGAAGATGTCCAGCGAGAGGCCGTACCCAACCAAAAGGAGAAGGAGGTCTCAGTCAACCTTGAGATGGGGTACATCAAGTTTTGGGACTTCCCAAGCAAGGTGACAATCAATATGGCACTGATTATCCTTGGGTCAGAACCTACTCAACCGAGCCACTCCAAGAGTGATGTGATAAAAGAGGACTTTGCTGGCCCTCAAGTAAGAGAGACACCTTCAGCCATACTTATGGTGGAGGACTTTGGTGGCAGCGTCATCATCGCAAAGTCAACCCGAAGGGGATGCGAGCATTTAAAGCTCATTCTTGTCACGGCCCAAATCAGTATGGAGTCGGTCAAGAGAGTTATGGATAACAGAATTGTGAACGTGTCTCCTCACTCACTTCCCAAGAGGTAAAGTAAGGGGAATGAGATGCTGACCTCGATCGGCACAGTCATGACCAATTTTGTCAGGAAATGACGAGGTTCGATCTGTTCTGGTCATGTAGTCCTATCTTCCATCCGTCGATGTCTAATTCAATAAAAATTAGATGGAAAATTGGAGATTGTATTGGTCGATGCACATCTATTCGTGTCGGCCGTATGCTACATTGAAGCGGTCTTCTACGATGGACTCATAGTGCCAAAAAGGGTGGTCTGGAGTAGCATGGATGATTGGTTTGCCCGGTATGCGAGCTCGGTCGAGCAAAACATTCCTTCATTTTGACGATCGATTACTGTCATACCCGAAGAGCAAACCCTCTGTCTTACTTGCAAGGAGTAAGGCGATACGAAAGGTGACAAGGTAATTGGAGGTCTGTGCCTTGTCACCATCCGAGTTGGCCAGGTACGTCTGCTGAGGTGAAGGACTCTTTGACACAACAAGTTCATCAAGACAAGGTGATTTTTAAGGACCACGTTAATGTTTCTCACCTGACAGTACCAAAACATTAACGTGCGGGGGGCATTGTTGAAGTGTAAAAATAGCGTTCTGGGTTGTTGAGAAGATGGTCATGTTCGCGTTCGAAGAGCAAGTGAGGTTCGGATTTGTAGTTCGGTATATCTGGGTTTGATAACATCCTCCACTCTGGGCTTCAGTTTGGGCCCAACGTGTTTCGCCTCCCGCTACGTGCTTATAGGCGGGAGGCCGAAGGCGGGAGGCTATGAAGGTGGGAGGACGAGTGGCCCATTAGGCTTATAGGCGGGAAGCCTCCCGACGTGTTTCGCTACGTACTTATAGGCGGGAGGACGAGTGGCCCATTAGGCTTATAGGCGAGAAGCCTCTCGATGTGTTTCGCTATGTGCTTATAGGCAGGAGGACGAGTGGCCCATTAGGCTTATAGGCGGGAAGCTTCCCAAAGTGCTTTACTTCGGGCTCGAAGGCAGAAGGACGTATGGCCCATTGAGCTGCTCGGTCGACTTTGAGAATAGAGGCGGTAGGTACCGACTTATCTGTGAAGGCAAGAAGGCAAGGATCCACTTGATCCTTATAGGCGGGAAGCGATTCCCAGGCGGGAAGCCCATTTGGCCTCCGTATGCGGGAAGTGAGGCTTCTGTTGTGGGCCTCAAAGCGGGAAGCAGGTCCACTTTGGTTATGAAGGCATCAGCTTAGGCCCGTTTTGAGTTTGCTTTGGGCTTAAAGGCGGCAAATTGTTTGGACGATGACGGGCTTAAGACGAGATCTTACATAGAAGGTTCGTAAAGGTTGAGATGGCTTATATTTTCCTAAGTTGAGCCAGAATTCCCGAGATTCAGGCAAGACTTGGTAGGTTTTTCTTTAGGCCATGGTTGCTTGGTCGTCAGGGTTTGAAACTTCCTATTCAAAGACGGGATCTACTCATTTGAAGAAGACGGCTTACATTTTCCTATTCTAAGCCGGGATGATTTGGAAATAGTATATTCACTCGGGACGACATTTCTTGCATAGGAAGGATAGAGCTAGGTCAAGACGTGCTATATAAAGGAGATTCGGGCGACGGAGAAGAGGATCACCAACACAACACAACACAACTACTCTTTACATTACTTATCTTGTATCGCTTTTCCTTTCTGTAGCCTAGCGTAGCCCGCAGCCCTAGCATAGCTTTATACCGAACTTGAGAAGACCACTCTGTATCCGTCTCAGGTTCTTGTTCTCTTTTCCCAACAATAGGTCGTCGACCATAATTTTTTGCACTATAGAAAAATTATCACTTAAAGAAAATCATTAACTTATATAAAGATGTTTCTAAAAAAAACATATAAAGAAAAACAACATGCAATTTGTCATAGTCATCTATTTTCCATAGTTTTAAAATACGAGTTTTGGTACGATCCAAAATTTTTACGTTTTTCAGTTTGTTATCGATTAATATAGACCAAGTTTCTTATCATATCATAAATCTATCAAATGATCACGACGAGAAGCTGTCTGTTTTATCATCTATGTCAAACGAACCAAAAATAAGTATTAATAATAGACCAAAAAGCATAAAATTAAGAGATTAAAAAACGAACCAATAACAAGAAGTTCTCTGTCAAACAAACCAAAAATTGAAATCGAACATAATTAAAGAAGTTCTTGTTTCCAAGAACATAATTAAGTTGAAGTGTTCAACAATCTCCCCAATCACTTACGAAATCGAACAAAGCCTAAAATTAAGAGATTAAAAAATGAACCAGAGCAGAACCAGAAGCGGAGATCGGCGAGAATCCAGCGACCTTCAGACGACGCCGGCCAGTTGGAGACGACGCCGGCCCGGTGGTCGAGCTGCGGAGAGAGACAGAGAGAGTGAGCGACAGAGACAGAGAGAGTGAGAGACACAGACACAGGGGGTGGTCGAACTGGAGTGGAGACGCCGGAACAGAGAGAAGCCGGAACGGGGACGGGATCGCCGATGCCGCCTGGGAGAGAGCTTCTTGTTGATGTCGCATACAGCAAAGCTGGAGTGGCCAATTTATTTTTAGGGTTTTTTTTGGTTGGGATCAGGAGTTTGTAAGCCAATTGTTCCGGTCGAACCGGTGATTTCTGGTCGAAACGAGGCTGAAAACTGCCCGATCTGACCGAAAAATGGACGGTTCGACCGGAACCCGTTTTGACCCTAAAAACGAGCTGCTAGAGGGGATGATTCACGATCTGACTGATTGGACCGCATTTTTTAAAACTATGCTATTTTCTCCTGCTTTATTTAAAACTTGTCACACCCACGGCGCCACCCGTCCTTCTCCTCGATTCCAGTTCCCGCATACTGTTTATGGTTTGAGTGTTTTTCATGTTATATTCGATTCTACTTTTCGTATTTATATATATACGTGACCCTACTATTTTCAAAAAAAGTGAAGGTATCTCCATCTCTCTCATTCTCAAACATATTTTGGCTGCGTATCGATGCGAAAGCTGGTTCGTTCTTTCTAGGGTTTCCTATTAGGGTTTTCTCCCCATGTAATACTTACTGTCTCTTCTTGTGACCGTCAGGTCTCCGGTTCGACAATAATACCCGCCGGGAAATCTTGACAAGGAAGACAATACGTCATCAGTTTTATCCGCTAAGGGGCTTCCGTCGGTAACCATATGCTTCACTTTTTCTTTTTTAGTTAATTCTCCCTCTCTCTTTTTAAGCTCTTCGATTTCGGAAGTAATTAGGGCAAGTTTTTGGGAATACTTGGAACTTTGAATTGATTGGAAAGAATTAGGTGCTAATTTTAACAGCTTTTTTGGCGTAGCCGTGTCTGATTCACGAATTAAGAATATAACACTTGCTTTAGTCTCTGTTTGTTGTGACATAAGTCCTTCCGTACAATTTACGAATTAAGAATTCTCACAGACCAAGGTGTACTCAACATGAATTAGGTTTTAATAACAAAACCTTTCGCGGGAATCCATATTTCAAAAAGTTCTCAATAAATAGTATCAACTAATCATGTATTTGATTCACCAAATACATCATTATTGTATACATCGTTATTGTAATTCGTCTATTCCCTTATCAAATGAAGAATTCCCTTAACATACGAAGGACGGGGGGATTAGAGGAGACGGGGGTTGCCGCCTTTCACGTGGCGTGCTCCCCATTTTGCTTATTAGTTAACCAAAACAGTAAGTGCCTGCAATGTGCAAGCGCTTTCGGCTAGTGCAGGGGTAGGGGAGGGTGGGCGCGTTCATGTGCAACATTATTCTGTTTGTGCAAAGGTGTTGTTTTCATAGCTTGAACCAATAGGCTGCCTAAGGAGAAACTTATTTTTGCGCCACGCTTGCTCTCTAAGTGAAAGGTGTTTTCCCCTATGATTCTCTGTAATTGCACCTTCCCCCAATACCCTAATATAGTGTAATGGTGTCTATCTCTAATTCTGTTGTTTAGGGACATTTTTATCTTGTTGGTCCTCGCTGTAAGACGAATAGTTGATCGCGTTCATTCATTTGTTTTGCCTCCATAAATCCAGGTTTCAAGATGCCAAAGGTGAAGACAAACCGGACAGTGTACCCGGAGGGCTGGGAATTGATCGAGCCTACCATTCGTGAGTTGCAAGGAAAGATGAGAGAAGGTTGGTTTCATCTAATCTCGCCATAGTTAGTGCTTCTGTGAAAAACTACTGACGTCTCTTGAGCAGCTGAGAATGATCCACATTTTGGCAAGAGAAAATGCGAGGCTTTATGGCCCATCTTCAAGATAGCTCACCAAAAGAGTCGCTACATCTTTGACCTGTATTATCGGCGGAAGGAAATATCTAAGGAGTTGTATGAGTTCTGTTTGGATCAGGGACATGCTGACCGCAATCTAATGGCAAAATGGAAGAAGGTAAAGCTCTTTGAGGTTCTCTAAATATCTGCATTTCTAATTTTCAATGTCAAAAGACAACCTAGATATTGATTGTCTGTCACTACCAAGTTGCTTATCATTGTTTCTTATGATATTGCAGCCGGGATACGAACGTCTTTGCTGTTTAAGATGCATACAACCACGGGATCACAATTTCAACACCACCTGTGTGTGTCGAGTGCCCAAGCATCTGAGAGAGGAGAAAGTCATAGAGTGCGTCCACTGTGGATGCAGAGGTTGTGCTAGTGGAGATTGACCAGCGCTCTTGAAGAATTGATCTCTCAAATGCTTTAGCTTGGCCTGAATTATGTTGTTCCGAAAAACTTTAAAGCTGGGTTCTGCCAACGTGATTCGACTCTATGCTGTACTATTCCGAGCAAAGAAGTTTAAAGAAACAGAGGTACGGCATCTGCCATTTCTGCGCTCATTGGGTAAACTAAATGTCCTCAAGTTCCGCTCATATGTCTGAAGGCTAGTTATGTCCTAATATATTGTTTAAGTTGTTAATGGGTTCTAGAGCCGGTAATCGACCAGAGTTTGGGGCGTGACATTAGGCAGAAAGGAAGGGAGGACTCTCTCTTCTCTCTTGTCTAAAAACAAGAACCTTGGACATCCAAGGTAGATTTTGGAAGTAGTAGAATTTCTGCGGTCAGTCAATATTCTTCTTCTTTTAGAAATCTCATCCACTATAACTTGTATGCTCTTTTATATCTCCATGAATTTACGGATTTCTGATTTATGAATTTTACGCCACATGGGTAGCGAGTAGTTGCAAGGTAGATTTTAGAAGTTGGAGAATTTATAGCATGGCCTCCTCCAGAGGCTCCCCCCTCCCAACCTCTCCTTTGAGCCCCGCAATCTCCGCTACCAGAACCCCGGCGGAGTAGTTGTCAACACAGGGTGGAGGAGGAGGATTATTAAACATTTATGCCTTAATTTTCCAAATGGCCAACACCTCCTCCTCCTTAACTATAAAGTCGTCTCTTCCCGCAGAAAGACTAATTTTAAAGTCGGGGGTTTGGAATTGTGAGAATTATTCGATGCGTGTGGAACCATACTGACCATTGTTAGAATCCGACTCATGACGATTGGTCAAAATTTGATTCGTCAAATATTTGATTTGAATTTGTTAGGAAACAAATTGAATCTGGTAAAAGATTTTTAAAATTTGTCAAACCGGCGAATTCGATTCTAATTCGTCCGTAATATGTAAAAAAAAAATTATTAAATTCAGTATGTTACTCCCTTCAAAACACTATAGATACTCCTTTCCGTTCTTCAAAATTTACCCAATCCCATCTATTTCTTTTTATTGATAATTTAATCTATATAAATTCTCTCTCAAATTTTATTAATTATCTATATTAATCATACTACTAGTCATATTGCTATTTAATTATGTCATCAAGTAGAGCAAAAAAGACATTAATGTCCAATATATGCAACTCAGGAGGTGACACTAATGTCCAATATATGCAACTCATAAAGTTCACTAGTAGACAATTTGATAATGTTTAAAAATGTTGCTAGTGCGGAAGTCCATATTGAAAATTATGCTTAGATTATGGTAATAAATTATGCAACTTTGAAATTATGCTTCTAACAAAATTTTTAATATAAATCCACATAACTTTGGATTAATCCAAGTCCCAAACATCAAATCAGTTTTAAAATGCAAGATATAAAAATCTCATCTTGCTTAAGGATTGAAAGCATAATTTTTACCATACGCTGGATCAATAAATTGTGTTTTATCTAAATTGAATTTAAGATGATGGTTCATTTAACAACTTATTAAACAAAAATTGAGATAAGAGGAATAAAATAAACACAAATATTTCTTGTAATGTTATGGTAGTATAAACCCCAACCATAACAACAAGCTTAACCCTAAGAAGAATTAATTCTGATTCTGCGGCAGTGGTTCACTCTTGGATGTTGATAGTCTGAGTCAAATATGGGATTTGGGACTCAATTTTTTATTGCTACCTACAACAATCCTCAAACTTATCCTGATTATGCTGGAGTTCATCCCTTCTATGGTCCATTTTTTTGTTTTATGGATCTTCATCATCATTCTTTTCTTTTCATTTTCTCCCTTTTTCTTCCTTGTTTTCAATTATTTTTCGGGGCTTTGCTTCAGTTTTTTGACCGGTTTTTTTTGGTACTTTGACCTATCCGCTCCCCTCTGCCAAAAAAAATTCAAATTATTTTTTTGGGTAGCAAGCACAAACTATCGGTTAATCTCACAGGGGTTAGCTAAAATGTTTATGATACAAGCGACAATTGGTTGTTTAAAGCCGTGCCACCCGAATACTCATTCTATTATCTCAAATCGTAGCGATCACATAGTCAGATTATGATTTTGAAAAGAAAGAACAACTTCTCATTATGTGCTTTATCCAATTCTTATTACTTTTGCCCTGACATGAGCATATATAAGGATCTTGGGTTGCCATGGGTTCAAAAATTTAAGGTTGCAAATTTGAAGTGGGTGACTTGATCACATCAAACACACACTGACTCCTAAATTCAGACCTAGACTCGATCACATGCTCCAAAAAGAAACAAAAACATGTTGGACATCCCCCCACGCTTACTGAACAAATTGTCCTCAATGTGGTGGCAAGACAAAAAAAACACAACATCACAAGACATAGAAAGAACATCACGAGCCCAAAACAAAACAAAATAAGAAATAATGAAAGTGGACTGGTACCGTCCGGTCAATCTTGAGTAAGAGGCTGGTGGGAGAGCCTGGTGGGCATTTCTCTTTCTTTGTCTTTGTCATGCATTGAATTATTATTTAGACAGACGAGCTCTACATAAGCTTGGTTTTTCTTTTCTCGAAACCTCCTACAATGACCATCAAAATAGGAAATCAAAATAACGATTATGAAGCAAAGAAAAAAATATAAATAAAAATTAAATACTAAACATGCTAATTTAGAGTTGTTAGTTTGATTATTTTACTCTCCTGGCACTAAGGTGGACGGAGGCGTCCATTGGTTGCTTGGAACTCTTCTTCATCCAGTCCTATACGAAGAAGTAGCTTGCCATTATGGACGTCCACATTTGCATGACTAGTGTGAAGGACTGGATGTCTTAGAATTAGTGGGCAATTTGCATCTGTAGCAAGTCCATCACCATAAAGTCTACGGGTATGGGAGACTTGTCAACTTTGATTAGCACATCCTCCGCCATTCCATATGGTCTCTTCATAGTGTGATCCGCAAGCTCGATCATCATAGGTGTAGGTTTGACATCCGTGAACTTAAGTTCCCTAAAAGTAACCAAAGGAATAAGATTAACGTTGACACCAAAATCACATAAGAAATGTAGAAATCGAACACCGTAAATAGTATAAGGAACAGTGAAAGCCCCTCGATCTTTAAATTTTGGTGGTATGTCATTTGCTATTAAAGGGATCATCTTGCCATCATTGTGCTTCTTCTTCCTTGCGATATTTCCTTGAGGCACTCGACATATTATGGTCTTTAATCTACTCCAAAAAGGAGGTATGGCTTTGAATATCCTTCATTGTCTCTATGAACTCAAGAGCCTTCTCATCGATCATCAGCTCTCCTTAATTTGTTGAGGGAACATTAGTGGAAGAACATGAGAATCCTCCTTTTCAATGGTTGCAGCTAGTTCTTCCGTCTTTCTGACACCTTCCACGATAGGCTTGGTCAATTTTGCACACTATTTTGACAGTGACTTATTCTCGACTGGTGGCCTTCTCTATAGTCTTTGAGGGAATGGAGGTGGAGGGATATACGATGGTGGAGGGATATACGATTCATTATCATCTTCGTCCACACTCTTCAATGTGATGACCATCACTTGTCCTCGTGGGTTCAAACCGTGTTGCTGGGTAATGATCACATAGGTCTTCGAGAGTTAATTGTGATAAAGTTTCCAAGCTTGATCTCTACCTTCTTGAGTTGAGTGCCCTGCCCCTTGAGTAGTGTTTCCAATTTTTGTTCATGTGCCTTGCAACGATCGATGCATGCCACACTTATGTTTTGCTATCAGATTGATTGTTGGATCACTTATACCAATTGGTTAATCTTGTTGCCCTTTTTTTTACTTGCTCAAGAAGATATGACTTCCAGTGCTGCTGTTGGCCACCACCATTGAATTTTGTCCTCACAATCCAAGAGTATTTAGGTTGGATCTTGGTTTGGTCGTAGTAACCTCCTTTTTGTTGTTGGACGATGGCTTGAGCTTCTTCTAGCACATGGTACTCTTCACTGGTATGTGAGTCTTGGCACAGCTCACAAATGTCTTGGACTGCGGCTCCTTTGGGTTTTTCATTAGTCAACTCTTCAAACTTCATGGCTAGTGCCTCCACTTGAGCATGGGTTTTGGTATTGCTGTCCACTTCAAATGCTCCTCGGGTTGACTCTTTTTTGGACTACTTGAGGCATTCATTTGGCCACATCCCATTGGCTTTAGCCATCTCCTCCATTAAATGAGAAACTTCATTAGCATTTTTCCTCAAGAACACCTCATTTGAAGAGGTGTTAATATGGGCGCGAGATGGACCATCCAACCTGTTGTAGAAGATCTTTATGAGTTCTGTTGGGTTATACCATGTTAAGGGGAGATCCGAGGTAGGTCCCTGAACCCTCCGAAGCTTTATAAACATTCTCTCTACCACCTTGCAGGAATTTGTTGATCTCTCACAGGAACTTGGCAGATTTGGCCATAGAGAAAAACTTTCGAAGGAAAGCATATGTCAAATCATTTCAATTTTCAATTGTCTCACCATTCAATCCTTTGTACAAGCGCGAGCTTAGTCCCTCAAGGAAAAGTAAAACATGTATAGTTTCAGTGCATCATCGCTCATTGCTTGAAACTTCATGATATTACAGATGTCATCAAACCGAGTGAGATGATCTTCAGGATCTTCAAATGGCAGTTCGGCATATTGGCCCAACATTTGTAGTAGTTGAATCATTAATGGTGGGATCGTGAAAAAGTTGGTAGCGATAGGTGGGTATTGCAAGCCCTAGGGGTCCAGCTATGTACTTCTTATGGAACACCCACGAGAGTGTGATATGCTCCTTCTCCCCGATTGTGCGCCATTGAGCTAGTTTGGTTCCTCTTCTCTTGCATAATTACTCTTTCAAGTACTCTGACGTTGACATCAAGCACATTGTCTATCTCAAGGTTTATTCCTTCGCTCCAAGTTCTAGGCATTTACTAGAGAAACTTGCAAAAGAAATCGCAAGAAATCAGCGAGTGTTAAAAAACAAAAACAAAAAGAGTTTTACAACAACTAATTGCTTTTGATTTTAGATCCAAAAATCTTAGTCTGTGTTGATGATGCTAGTTTTATGTATGGAGAATTGATACCAATATACCACAACCAAAGGTTCTTAAATTGAGGGTTGGAACACAAAATTTAAGCTCAAATTATTTGCAACGTGAAAACTAAAGGTTTGTGTGAAGGCAAGAGAAAGTAAGATCGTAAGAAGATGAGTTGTAAAATAGATGAAACAATAAAGTACAAAACCTTAATGGACTAATTACCTATGTCGAGGTTGTGGTTCTTATGAAGCTCTAACTTGTACCCAGAGGGTTCAAATACATCTCTCAAATGTTTTCGCTCAATAGGGTGACAAGACCTAAATAGTTAAGATCTAGATTACTAATTAATTCTTTCGCTCATTAAGTAGAACTAGAAAGAGACTAATCTCAATTATGAAGTGTCTTCCTAAAGGGTTACCCTTACGATATCAAGACGTCTCATTAATACCTAAGGATATGCAAATTAATTCTTTCCATTTCTCCGTACTCATTTTCCATTTGGAAAAACTAAATTTTCTCCTTCAATTTACTCTCGTCTTTCACTTGAAGAAAAGAATTGAAGTTTCTTTCTCTCCATTTCCTTTTCCCCCGGCAGTGTCAATAGCTCTTCTTCGTACTCCTCATCTTTCGAATGAGACAATGGGTCTTCTTCACTTTCTTCTTTCTCCGCAACTTCAACCATGGTACAATCCTTCTTAGAAAGGGCATCAAGGGAGAGTAGTAAGTCTCTTTGAGGTCTTTGCCTTAGATTTCTTGAGATTTGAGAAACTTGGACCTCCAAATTGTACAAAGATGGGGCTTGACCCTTAAGAGTTTGATCATATAAGGATATCCTTGTCTCTTGATGTCTAAGGGCTGTTATCATTTGTCGTTAATTAGTAAGCACCTTACCCATATCATCCATTAGCATATCCCACTTGTCAAATCTTACCAAGCTTCACTAAGATATTCATCATTGTATTAGTTAAATGGAGTGATCTTCCTCAAGAGCTTGTCTATTTTTAAGAAGGGGAAGTATTTCTAAAAAAAGGAATGTGTTAAATCTTCCCATGTGGTGATTTGTTTGACGGACAAGCTCTTTTACCATTGTTTGGCTCTATCTCGAAGCGAGAATGGGAATAAAAGTGTCACATTTTTCTAAGAAGTTGGAAATATGATCACTTGCATCTTCATTAGTCATCCCAAGAAATAGAGTGGAATTTTGGATCATATTAATGATGGTGGATTTGATTTCGAAGTTGTTGGCGTCCACCACCATCGATCGAGATCTGTGATGAGTGTCTAAAATGCTAATAATACCACATCCTTTTTAGGTTATTTTGGCCCTTTTTGGTTGCTTTTGTCCTTGAGTCTTAAGTCTATTTCAAGGTTTGTTGCATTGGACAGACTTACTTTTTGTGTTTTGTTTGTTTTACAAGTATTTAGAGCAAACCTGGAGAGAAAAGGAGCCAAATGGAGGTAATCTGAGGTCAAGAAAAGAAGTTGGAGTAACAACAGCGGATGTTGCACGAAGGGACCATGCGGCTGAGAAAAAAGAAAGAAAGTAACACAAGCCAATGCTAGCATAACGAAAGGGAAGGAGAGCCACGCGAAGGAGAAATCAAGCAATGAAGAAGGCACCCTAAGGAGCTCAATTGCCGAACGACAGTTCTAGCACAGAAGATTCTCAGGAAATTTTCACCCTCTGGACGGCAGGAAGTTATTGGGTGGCACACAAGTGTTGAGGAGTTCGGAGAACCCAGTTGGTTCTGCATGAAGGAAGAAGAGATTCGTGTAATGTTCTACCACATGAAAACAAGTTTGAGCTGAGAAAAACTATTTTTAAGAGGCGTGCTCATTTTTTTAGTGACTGTCGCGCGAAGTATGATAATGTCGAGCAGATTCAATGACTGGGCATATTATTGACAAGAATTGTAGGATTCACTCGGACATTTTGGCCATTTGACCTTTGGCAAGGGAGTGGAACTATATAAATGCCCATTTAGACTACTTGAACTAGCTTTTGAACATTCTGTAGTCTAGGTCTAAGGGCATTTGGCAAAATGACACAAGGCATTGTCAACTTCAGGGAGGTCCATAGTTCAAGTCTTAGCAAATGTAATCTTGGTATAAAAATTTACCTTTCTAAAAAAATTCTCTAGTCGATGATTTTTGGGCTAAGTTCAATCACCCTCTAGGAAGTGGCTAGGAGCATTTATGGAGGGAGGAGATCTAGGAAGCCTTTTCCACCATTGTTCACTTTCTATGTCTATCTCTTAACTTTATGCTTGTGAAATTATGGCTTACCTTCCTATTGCATTTATATTTCCTATCATTGATTTCTAAGTAGCTCATTTTGGGTTGGGTGCCCTAAGAGCGCCTAAGCTAGGTTTTGAACATGCCTTCACTTTTGGAGCATGAATTAATTGGTGATGGCGAGAGCTTTAATTTCGGACCCTATGAACTTACTTGATGACCTAGTGATGCACTTAAAATGATGCATTTCACGTAACTTTTGGTCATTTTGACCCATTTTCGAGTCTTTATTGTTGGAGTCTAGAGTCTTTTATGCCATTTTTAGGTTCGTTGCCTTGAATGGTTTAACTTGCTGTGTTATGGTCTTTTGCAGGTATTTGAAGTTGTTCGGGACCATTCGGAGTGGACACGAAGGAAGGCTCGAACTAAAGAAGTCAAAATGAGGATCCGGAGGCCGCCGGGCGGTGGAAATACCCGCCGAATGGAAAATTCGCTTCCAGGCGGCGGATTTACTCACTAGGCGGTGGATTCAGTAGGGTGCGATACTAAAATGGCTATGACTTCTTGCTCCAACATCGGATTGAGGCGTGTGAGGTACCGTTGGAAAGCCAAGACAAATATCTACGCTTCATCCTCAAAACGTTGAAGTCCAATTCGGAGCGGAAGGGGGCAAAAAATGAGAATCATTGCTGTACCTCGAACTAGAGCGGGCGTGGGCGTCGAACGGTGCCAAAATCCTTCGAACGGTGGGCGCGAATAGATTCCATACAAAAAAGGCCAAAAATGATCATTCTACCCATCCTAGCTCTTAGTGTTTTGTTGGGGGCCTATAAATACACCATGTTTGCCTCCAAAACTCTTTGCCAATTCATTTATATAGTTTTGGCCACTTAGGAGAGCCAACACTTCTCTCTCTCTCTCTCTCTCCCCCCCAGGAGAAAGCTAGAAGCATTGAAAAAGGAGGAGGAGCTAGGATGCTTGGAGACCCCTTTGAGCTTTTCTAAACTCTTTACTCTTTAAATTAATATTTGTGACACTACTTTATTTATAATGATAATGAGTTTGAGTTCGTTGATGTGTGAGTAGTTGTGTGTGGGTCGGGTGCCCTAGTGTGCCCGAGTAGTTTGGTTTTGATTGGGCTTTATAATTAGGAGTGTAGCGGATAGGGATGCATAATGCATTGGTTTAACGATAACCTTGTGGTAGGCTTGAGTGTGGATAACACCTTTCCAACCCATAGGTTCTTACCAATTGTCTGTAGTGTAACCCGAAGGACTTGATTGAGATAGGGGACGTGGAGATACCTACCCGAGTGGGCTAGAGGTGATCTAACATAGTCAGACCAAAGGGTTGAATCTAGCCGGCTATTAGGTGGAGCGTTAATGAGTTAGGAACTAGGAGAATGGTAGGTGACGCGTGCACTCTCATGTGATTGAAAACCACCAGTGAGAGGGGAGTGTCCATGGGTTCCACTTGATACCTAGATCTGGACTTTATGGTGTGAAGAACTTGATTGAGAAACACCATGCCTCAGACTCACCGAGGCACACCACGTACTTAATAAGCCCATGAGAGACCTAATCACAAAGGTGGCACTTGTGGTTACTTTGTCCACTACTTCTATTCTAGGTTACCTAAGTTTTTTTTACAGTTGTTTGGGTTGTTAATATTCTGCCTCTTCTATTTAAACACACTAATCACTATTGTACATTTGTCCAAAACTAACTAGTGAGTCGTTTAGGTGCTTTAGATCCTGCTCCCTATTGGTACAACAACCCTACTTACTCTTTATTACAAGGTGGACTAAAAATCCACTTATCAATTGGTGCCGTTGTCGAGGAGTGGCATATTTAGATGCTTATTGTACGCTTGCGAAGTAGGAGTAGGACATTGTTGATAGTAGTTTGTAAATATTTTATGTCTTATTTTTCTTTTGTATATATTGTGTGGTTGAGATGGATTCCTTTGGTTACCGTAGGTACAATGCAGTCCATGGTTCATTTGATATCGATGAACTTGAGAGCATGCCAAGACAGGCACAAGCACAAAGGAATGAGTTCAATTTCATACATCCTTAACTCCGGCGTTGTTTTTGGTGCAAAGGTGTGGGACATTACCTAGGCAAATGTGAAGAACTCCGCATAACTTTGGACTACCCTCAGATGACGAGTGTGACGAGCAATATGATGAGGGGGAGCATTGCACCAATCCAAATTCTAGTGGATCCCCTTATGCCTCACGGAACTAAGAAGAAGTACCACCTCCAAGTTCATCCTCCAGTGAAAAAGAAGAGGAAGTGCGAGTGGAGCAAGGAAATAAGCAAAAAGAGTTGGAAGTAGAGAAGCCACCATATGTGCTTATACCATGAGACATGCTACCAGTGCCATTCCCACAAGCTTTATATGATCAAAGGACTCATAATTTTCGTTGGTAGGATTGCAAGAAAAAGAAGATGATAGAAAGAAAGATCCCAACGAAATCTTGTGGTCCTAATAACGAACTTCCAAAAGAGGAGAAACAAAATGAGGCAAAGGAGGAAGAACAAGAGGAGATTGAGATTGAGGAGAGCATCAAAGAGGAAGGCGACGAGCCTACTACTAGTCCTTATTCCCAAGTGCATGACTCTTGTTTGACTAAAGATGCAGTGAACGTCGAAGACTTGGAGGACAAAGAAGATACCACATCTAAGAAAGAGCCTAGTGTCATTCGACATACCATTCCACCTTGACTTTAAGATCCAAGAAGGTTTGCTATACCTTTAATCTTAGATACGGTTAGTAAAGGTAAAACACCCGACCCTGATTTTAAAAAACCTCCAGCTCTTGGATTGGTTGATTCCGAATGTAGTTCAAATCCCGCACAACCCATGCTTAACTCGTGTGCTATTAATCCATTGGGTGACTGGCATTTAACTATATTTTTACGGTTGATGACAGATAAGAAGTTACTCATATATGATTGTTATTTGAAAATCTTTATTGATGAGTGCTTCATTCTCATCGATTCAAGCTAATATTAGTAAAGAGCATATTGAAACCTTGATCCATGGTGATTTTTTGAAAGTTGAGCTTGAGACTCAAAATAAGCGCTTGTTGGGAGGCAACCCAACCATTTTCTTATATGGTTTTTAGTTTCTTTTTGTTTTGGATGCTAGGGAGTGCAGTACTTCAAGGAAAAGGTCATCCATAAATCTGTCCGTGATCGCCCAACGTCGGAAAAACTCGCCGACTGGCGGATACCCTGCTCTTAGACACCCAGGACTCCTCAAAAGTTTCTACCCAAATTTGGGCGGCGTGAAAAATGCCGAACAGCGGGTGACCACTGAACGACCAAATCATCACCGAACGGTAGAAAAATAAGGCAGCGCCTCCTTTGAAAGCAAGTTCTCTCTCTGTCTCTCGCACTCAAAATACGGACGCCTCTTAAACTCTCCTCTAATTGACTATGTCTTTATTATGTGTTTAATTTTTTATCATTGCATTCATTGTGGCCACGGAGGCTATGATTTCTGTTTTTGATTGAAGTATTTTTAGCTTCCTTGGCCATGGAGGTCATTGAAGTATTTTTTTTCTCTTGTCGGTTTAGTTGCATAAACCTCACATTGAGGACACAATGTGTCATTCAAGTGTGGGGGGAGTTCCATGTAGGAACATACATGTTTAGGCCTAGATCATTGTATATAGGTCAAGTTTTGGCATATTTTTTGCATTTTGAACCCTCCTTAAACTTTTGATTTTTCTTCATAAGCAAAACTCCGCATCTTGTAGGGAGCATACCCCGGGTGTAAAGCGTAAGATTATGGATTTTCTACACCCTTGATTGTTTAAACTCGCTGTCTCCCATTGTGGGTGGACTTGTGGGGGTTGATGTGGGACCTTTTGAAATGATTTGAGCCGAAGAAGGAGACTACCATCTCCTATTTTTTTCATGAGGTGCCATTATGTTCCCGGTGATTGAGGTATCCTGCTAACTCATATTTTGTCTCTTTAGAGTGCCCATTTTGTGAGGGGACGGGGGCAATTTTTGAAGAGTTTGAGCCTAAAGCCGTAGAGCCAACCCCTTATTTCTTCTTTGATTTACCTGTTGAGCCAAGCCATTCTTTGCATATATACACTTGCTATGCCTAACTCTTTTCCAAATTTCTCCTATCTTTGACACCTAGTTCGAGGTTGCGCATAGGATTTATCTTATAGAAATTTTTGTAAGGAAACATGGTAGAATAGGCTTCATATGGTTGGGTTTGATCTTAGGAGAATTAGGTAAAAAAAGGGCCAAACCAAAAAGACCAAGCTTTGCCTAAATCCAAAGTATGCCAAAAATGAATAAAGTAAAGTGGAGAAAAGAAAGTCAAAGGAAAAATAAAAGAAAAATGTGAAAAAGCAAGTGAAAATACGAAAAGCAACAAAAAAAAGGAGAAAGTGATGGTATGAATGAGGCAATAAATAAGAGGCATGCTTGTGTCTTGAGGCCATATGTTTTTGGGGGAAGAATGGGTTGAGTGAAATTAGATTTAGCATGAGTTAGTAGAATAGACGAGGGCTAGAGTACCATTGTAACTTGCGCCTCGGATTGGGTAGTTTAACTACAACCCATACTTTTATCCTCAGCTACACCTTAGCCCCATTACAACCTTGAATTTAAGTCCCCTCGATCACAATCCCCATCTCTTGTGAGACAATCCCGAGTGGGAGTAGGATATCTCAAGACCCCGGACGTATTCGCGAGTGATAGGAAGTCGACTACGAAATAGTGAGCTAAAATGAATTCCTATCCTCTGAGTGGTCAACCACAAAGGTCTCACCCACGTCGGGTTAATGCTTGTTTAAATTCTCGAGGATGTACTCCTTGCGTATTCCTACTTTTGTATTCGGGGGAGTGAACTATTTGGTCGTAGGGTAGTCTCATGATGAGATGTTAAATTTTTTAGGGACCCTTTTTGTTAAGAGTATGCAAACTCTTTCTCTATTTTTATGTGTCATAGAGTCTTAATTTATGTCTTTTGCTTGAGGACAAGCAAAAATTCAAGTTTGGAGGTGTGATGCGCTTGAAAATGGCACATTTCACCACGTCACTTTTGGGTCATTTTGACCCATTTTCGAGTCTCTATTGTTTGAGTCTAGAGTCTTTTACGCCATTTTTAGGTTTGTTGCCTTGAATAGTTTAACTTGTTATGTTTATGGTCTTCTGGAGGTATTAGTTGTTTGGGACCATTTGGAGCAGACACGAAGGAAGGCTTGAGCTATAGAAGTCAAAATGACGTTTCAGAGGCTGCCGGGCGGTGGAAATACCCGCCAAACGGCAAATTCGGTGCCGGGCGGCGGATTTACCCGCCGGACGGTGGATTCAGTAGGGTGCGACACTAAATTGGTCATAACTTCTTGTTCTGACATCAAATTATGGCGTGTGAGGTACCGTTGGAAAGCTAAGACATAAATATACATTTCATCCTCTAATCGTTGAAGTCCAATTCGGAACAGAAGGGGGAAAAAATGAGAATCTTTGCTGCATCTTGAACCAGAGCGGGCGCGGGCACCGAACTGTGCCAAAATTTGCCGAACGGCGGGCGCGAATAGATTCCACACCGTAAAAGGCCAAAAATGACCATTCTACCCATCCTAGCTCTTAGAATTTTGTTGGAGGCCTATAAATACACCCTATTGGCCTTCAAAACTCTTTGCCAATTCATTTGTATAGTTTTGGCCACTTAGGATAGCCAACACTTCTCTCTCTCTCTCTCTCTCTCTCTCTAGGAGAAAGCTAAAAGCATTGAAGAAAGAGGAGGAGCTAGGATGCTTGAAGACCCCTTTGAGATTTTCTAAACTCTTTCCTCTTTATATTAATGTTGGTGATACTAGCTTGTTTGGTCTCAGGACATCTAGTTGTCTACCTAGCACGCTAATACCTAGCTGAAAGTTCAAACCACTAACCCAACTCGTTGATCGCCACACAATGGACAACTAGCTATTCCCCCTTCACTCTTGTTCTTCGGAGATTTGATAGTCAACTAATTGGCCCTTTTCATGAACCCCCTTCACTCTCGTACTTCAAAATTTCACTAGGTGATAAGTATATTTTTAGTCCACCTTACAATAAAGAGTAGGTGGAATTGTCGTACCTACAGAGAGCAGGATCTAGAGCACCTAAACGACTCACTAGTTAATTTTAGACAAATGTACAATAGTGATTGGTGTGTTTAAATAGAAGAGGGAGAATATTAACAACCTAAACTACTGTAAACAAACTTAGGTAATGTAGAATAGAAGTAGTGGGTAAGGTAATCACAAGTGCCACCTTTGTGTTTTGGTCTCTCATGGGCTTATTAAGTACGTGGTGGGCCTAGGTGAGTCTGAGGCATAGTGTTTCTCAATGAAGTCGTTCACACCATAAAGACGGGATCTAGGTATCAAGTAGAACACATGGACACTCCCTCTCACCGTGGGTTGTCAATCACATGAGAGTGCACGCGTCACCTACCATTCTCCTAGTTCCCAACTCGTTAATGCTCCACCTAATATCCGGCTAGATTCAACCCTTTGGTCTCACTATGTTAGATCTCCTCTACCCACTTGGTTCGGGTTACACTACAGACAATTGGTAAAAACCTATAGGTTGGAAAGGTGATATCCACACTCAAGCCTACCACAAGGTCATCGTTAAACCAACGCATTATGCATCCTTATCTGCTACACTTCTAATCATGATGCCCAATTGAAACCAAACCACTCGGGTACACTAGGGCACCCAACCCACACATAACTACTCACACAACAACAGACTAGGACCCAAAATCCCGAGGAGTTAAACTTGTTCTTGTACAGTGATTTCTCAATTTTAATTAATATATAATTAAGGTGTTTTAAGTCTAAAAAAACATCGACGTAAGTAAAAAGACAAAGTTAGGCCTTGGAAGTACTATGTATTAATTCTATGGTGAAACATCAAAATATACATATATTCTGACGTTCACATGTTAACTAAGGTATTCGTTTTTTAAGTTATACATATTTATACTGACATTGAAAATTAGAATAAAACTTAGAGAAGTAAGATTTTGAAAATTGCAACATTTGAACACAAAATTCTATATTACCAATTTAATATTTTGGAAAAAAATTAAGTATGAAAGTCGTCCATAAAAAATAGTTGACCTCTCTTCTATCAAAAAGTAACATAAACAATCAAATTTGGATACTTCATCTCTGATTGTAAAACATCGATAGGTCTTTATTCTTTAGTGACTATAGTTCTCTATTGATCTATCAACATTCAGCGGCATTTTTCTTTTTACGCCGAACATTCTCTACCGAAATTAAGCATCTCCTATGTAAATTTCATCTTTTTATGTAAAAATGAACCCATGTCAACATGATGCTTATACCCCGCAACAATTACAAAGAGGAGCACATAAAAGCCGACAATAGACAACAAATACATTGTAGCTCAAACATTATGTCGGCTCATCTGTGCTGATAAACTAATAACTATAATTTTATGGTAATTTTATCATTTAATTAACTAAATGTTTTTAAACAAAAAATGGGTATAAAAAGGTGTTCAACAATTAATATAGACTCATGCTTTTATAACTGTATAAATTTCAAAATTAAAATTCCTATTATATCCTTGTGCCAAATATCCTACGTGGATCGGCCAATCTTGATCCAAATTTGAATGGGGCAGGTGCACGCGCGAGCACGCGCGGCGTGTCATCCCTGTCCCCGGCATTTATTTTCTAGCCAAATATAAACATTTTTGAAAATCAAAAGCCATATATGGAAAGTAAACTAAAGCAAAATTCAATATGATGCCTCAAAAGGAAATGTGTTAGTGAGGGTTTTTTACAAGGCTAGTACCTATCTCTTGGAATTATACAACAATTTGATTTTTTAATTGAATTAAAACAGTTCCCCCCCTTCAAGTGTCCAGGACGTTTGAGAATATATTAACACGGTTAAAAAATGTATATGAGTCTTAATTAAGAATACTTGAGTTTGATTTCTGATTAGGCAATTGACAATACAGAACATATCCAATAGAGGAATCCAATCTAATGCTATTAATTCATCTTAGCGATGGAAGATTTCTACAAATCGACCTCTCGGAATCATTGACGCACTTGTGGGGAGGCAGTAATAAAGATAAGAGAGCCAAACATTAGAAAGAAATTAAAGGAAGTTTTGGTTTCCTAAAAGGAGTCACGTACAAACTTAACGCATGTATTAACTTGTTTCCTTATTATTGCATATTCTCTTAGAGCAATAAGTTGACATTTATAATCTAGTCCCTAATAAAATCATCATGAATAAGAAAGTAACTGATTGACTAGAATCCAGTTGGGATCCTCTTTTAAGCCTATTAGTTCTCCCATTTTCTTCTCATTACCTAATTATTTCTTCCATACCCTATTATAAATATATATAGTTGTGGTACTGCCATTATATATCCTTATAATATTATTATTATTTTCTTTTCTACAGAGAGACAGAGAGAGACTAGACTGTCATGGAAGACGAGAGTGTGTGTAACACAACCCTTGATCTTTGTCTCGGACTTGGTAATAGAGAGACAACAAAATCAGAGAGAGAGATTTGTTATAAAAACTCTAGAGTTGGCTTAGATCTCTCTTTTAGCCTGGGTAATTCAAAAGGAGCAATAGCTAACAATTTGGAGGAATTCCAAGCTGGCCATGAAGGGTCGAAAGAGAGACATGGAAAGAAGAGGGTCGTTGAGTCTGTGAACAACGAGGGGAGCACTTCGGGTGCAAAGAAACTGCGGCTCACAAAAGAGCAATCCACCATACTCGAGGACTGCTTCAAAGTGGACACCAATCCTGCACCGGTAACCATAATTCCCGAGCAGTATTCTTTCCTTTTTCGTTTATGAATGTTGGGAGGAACTTCTTCATTAGTTATTGAGTTCAAGAATTCACCGGCTTCAATTACAAATGTTAATATAAACTTATTCGTTCCTTAAGACTTGGCTCAAGTAGTACAGAGTGCAATAAAATTTTTGGATTGTAGCCTAAGATCGGGATTCAAATCCTGATAAATAAAAAAAATCTTCAAAAAAAATTAACACCTTTTTGGATTCGAACCATTATGGAATATATTGAATCCCAAATCCCCAAACCCACCTTTGAAGATTGGAAAATTAGAATCACATGAAAGGTATAATATCCTCATAAAATGATAATTGTGTAGTTCCACTTTTCAGAACAAGATTATCTTGTAATTAGTATAATCTTCAACAAAAAGGTTCATTCTCATAGAAGAAGTTGTTAGATGTTTTATATTCAACCTAAATTTTAAGAAAATGAGGTAATACATTTTTTACCATTTTTAAGAAAGTCGAACAACCCACATAAATCAATATGGTAATCTCAACAGAAATTAGCGTTCCTCATAAATGATGATAGAGAAAGTGGGTGGATAACAACTATATATAGGTTAATAGTATGAAAAAAATACTTGATCTAACGGCATAAGGCATAAATATATATTAAAAAAATAATATGGTATAATAATTTACTTCTCAAAAAGATTGATGGTATAATTTTATGCGTCAAATCTATGGGTTACAAAAGATTAGTTTTTTTAAAAACGTTACAAAGGATTTTTTTTTTTGGGTAAATGGTGAATTTACCAAGGAAAAGAAAAAAGAAAAAGTGACATACACCCAACTAACTCAAAGTCGGGTTGCCAAAAGAAACACATCCTACCTAAACTTAATTTCAAGCTATCTCACAAGTCGGGTAGTCAAGAAAGATGTCCACAGACTAATAGGTCAGTAGTGCGCACACACCACCTACATCTAATCTTCGGCTAACCCACAAGTCTGATAGTCAATAGGGGTATTCATCCACCAATAAGTCAGAGGACCGCCAACCCAACCCCGCTAGACTCAAGCAAATCCACAGGCAGGGCAGTTATGAGGAATTCACGCCCCCACTAACCCAAATATAAAGGATTACTTGATATCATAGAATCTTAAAGACTATAAGAAAAGTGATTGAAAAAACAGAAAAGATGAACACAGCTGATAATTTGAGGGTCATAGCACATGTTCACTCAAGTTTTCATAAATATTGTTACATCTGTTACTATGAGGGCAAAAACTTATTACACTGCTCACTGAGGCGTGAGGGTGGTGTAGTTTTGAACCATTCTAATCCTATTATATATTTTTTTGATTAATTAATTACTACATATGCTTCATCACAAAACGAAAAAATCTGTGATGTTCCATATTCTACGTGATTTATACACGAACCATGTTTGATAAGAAACATTACAATTTATTTTGCAACATTTTCTTGGTGATTTTATTACAAGTTTTAAGTACCATTTTGGTTATTGTATGCGAGAAAAATAAATTCTAATAGAATATGTATCCAGGAGCAAAAACAAACACTCGCTGAGCAGTTGAATATTATGCCGAGACAGGTTGAGATTTGGTTTCAGAACAGGAGGGCAAGGTAACGTCAAAAAAACGTGTCTAGTATCAATATGCATTTACTCTCTTCACTCTTGAATGTGCTTTAATCTCTGTATTGATTTGGGAAAGACTTTTCTCTTTCTTGTTTCGAGATATTATTGAATCACCATGTTAATGTATCAAAAGGAAATTTCAAGAAAAAAGGAAACATTTCGAGTCCAACTCATATTTTTCCTTTTTGGCTTTCCATTCCCTTACTTATTTGACCTAACTAGTCCCAACAGAAACCCAAAAGTGTAGCATATTAAATTGATTAGAACTCTTCTCCCAATAAATATAGGGATAAAGACACTTAAATATCCCGTGTTATTGAAAATAGACAATTAAGATCCTGTGTTTTGACATTCCTCGGTGTTATTTGTGCTTACTTACTATAATTATATGTTAGAAACTAAACAACTACTTGAAATTAAAATTGAAAAAGATTGAAGGAAAATGGCAAGAGAAGGAGAAAGGCGAAGAAATAGGGGTATAATTGATTTTTTATTATGTTGTCTTTTGTGCTTTTAATTATTGAGGGTCTTTTGTGAGTATTTTTAAAGCACAAATCTTTATCCCATAACACAGAGTACATAAATATCTTTATCCCATAAATATATTACATAGTTCTTTGATCCACCTCTCCATTTCAATCTAAATATACAATAATTGATATTACAGTTGAACTATATTACGTTACCGAAGCTAATTTAGGAATACCCTTTTGGTTTTGTCATTGAAGGACCAAACTGAAGAAAACGGAGATGGACTATGAGTGCTTGAAAAAGAACTGCCAGATTCTGATTGAGGAGAACACGAATCTGAAAAGGGAACTGCAGGAACTGAGGTCACTGAAAATGGGAACGGCGCCCATATTTGTTCATCATATTACAAGAGTCAACCCCGCAAATACTACAACGTACTCTCCCTGTGGGATGCCAAAAACTTGTTAATTTTACAACAGTGAAAAGCCCTAGAAATACTCAGTATACATATATATATGGTACTGGAATACTGAATAGCGTCTCTGGTTAAGTAGCTTGCAGTTAGGTTACATCCAGAAAACTTCGGATACAATTTACTGGATACTCTTTGAATAATCTGCAGCTTCGGTAAAGCTATCATAACTGGTTATATCAGTTTCTTAAGACGAAGTTGCTTATCTTTGATTTCTTGCATGATTTGGCATTTTTCTCTAAGAAATAAATGTTTTTTAAAAGAAGAAAGTACACTTTAGTACTCTGTAGTTTCACATTTTTCGTGTGGAGTACCTTGTAGTTTAAAATTGGTAATCGAGTCCTTGAGGTTTACATCCCTCAAAAAAAGAGTCCTTCAGGTTTACCAATAATTTTTCGGGCAGGTGCCCATAGACCTGACCATTGTTAGAATCCAATTCATGATTCAATTCGATTCGATTCGTTCACAATTTGATTCGAATTCGTCATGAGACGAATTGAATACAGTTTAAGATTTCTACAATTCAATTTGAATATCAAATTCGATTCGAGTCTAATTCGTGTAAATTCGATTCAAATTCGTCTATATTTTGTATTTTTTTGAAAGTACCAAGAAGTACTTATATTACTATCTAACTGTCATCAAGTAAGCAAATGATACATAGGCAACTTAATTTGGTACATTAAATGCAAGTCCCAATCTTTGCGCCATGCGCACACGCACGCGCTCGCGCGTGCTCGTGCTCGGACGGTGCAAGCACCGTCCTCCCAGGCAGCTAGCGGTGGGTCAGCCTTTTGGGTAGCCAATCAAGTTGATAGGCAAGGAGGGAAATTCCTTATAAACAAGGAAATCCTCCTTGCTCTAATCAATGTGGGATTGCAACCTTTCCACTTCCCTTTTGGGCCTCCACTTTGGGCCTTACCATTTTGGGCCAAATGCATTAAAGTATGCATTCATAACCCAACAGAATGTAGACAAAATAATTTTTGGTATTTAAATATTTATTGCTCAAAAACTCAATTTTAATATTTTTGGAAAAAAAATGTAAACTTCTTTAAAGTGATTTTTTCTTCGGTCCTAACAACATCACTTTAAAGAAGTTTTACTGTATCCAAGTTTGAGTCAAGCATGATTTTTGAAAGATGACAAAAGTTTTTTCGACATATATTTAACACTACTCCGTTTTTAAGAACCTAAATCCGATACCTCTTAGTAATGTCAAATAATTGTTGCATAATTTTAACGTAAATCCATGACATACTTCTCCTCTGCGTCTCGGGTCAAATTTCTTCTTTTCTCCTCTGCGTCTCGACTCTCTTCCTTAGTTTAAAAGTGTATTTTAATAATTTTCTTTTTCGAGAAAGTCCTTGCTCGTATTCTATTCGAATTTTTTTAAAGTAAATTTTAATACCATTATATTTATTAGGATTTGAATCTTGAATTTTTTTGAACTTGACAACGTCTTGTACCGTTATGCTACATGTCTTTTGACTTCTTCACCAAACTATTGTCCAGAGGACTTCCTAATTTAACCAACTAATCTCCTCTTGTATTGATTTCCCCTATAATGTGTTTAGGCACACTCATTGTGGTTTCCTCCTCATTGAGTCCAGAATTTCCTTCGGCTTGCACCTCCGGGAGTAGTACAACTGTAATATAGGCTTTTGTGTATATATATATTTCTTTTCCTGTTAACTAATTAATTTTGCCTCTTATTATGAGTTAATTTGGTAATTCCATGTATCATTGGAGATGAAATCTGATCATAGAAATTAACGAATTTAATTTCTCAAAATTTTGGAAGTGATTAACTAAAGACTAGAACTTCTATTACATTATGCAAAAAATTAGGAACTTTTGAGTTTTATAATAGTTTTAAAAAATATGGTTCAATTAACTGGACCGCGAATAAGAACCAAGTCCGTCCCAGTTTGACGCTAAACCCAGACTCTAGTTAAATCACTGGTCAACGTCGTTGATCATCGGAATTTTTGGTCGGATCAGCCAATTGCTCCTGTTGGACCAACTGGTCGGGAAAAAAGGTATATATTTTTTACAATACATATATTTTAAATTTTAAAAATGATTAAATTATAATTTTGGTGCTTATATATTATAAGTTGGAATTAAATTAGATAATACTGATAACTATTTGATAATTTTAAATACTAAATATAATAAATAATTTATTTTTAAATTAAAAATAATTATCCGACTGACAGTGTGATTAGTCGTACTGATCGATCCGGAGAACAGGAGAAATCCCTTTAAAAACCATGATTTTTATCCTTAAAACAATGCTGCGCATGTTCTAGTTGCTGTCGAAATCATAAGATAATCACCTTTTTCTATCAATTGAAATGCAAAAAGAAAACGAAAGAATAAGCTCTTCTTTCTCCTAGGAGCTCATGCAAATAAAAAAAAGAGACAGGAATCATAAAAAATTCGTAGGTGGACCAGCGCCTCGAAAATTGTTCTTTGGACTTCCTAGTAAAGAAATTTGAGTGTGGTCCTATTCCTACTGGCTAACCATATGTGGAGTATAATGAGACCTACCGGATGAAGCATCAAGCATCTCATTAGTAACGTTTTTTATTTTAAAGAAATGTCATTATGGACTATGCGGCTGCTTTTGAATTGCTTATTTGAAAATGATAGCTTTGAACCCGAAATAAATATTACAAAACTATAGAATGCATAAATCAATTCGTATAAATAACGAGCTTTAATTTTAATTTATGGAAATGCAATTCTACTAAAATTTGGTAAGAAATTTTTTTAATCACCCTTTATTGTATTGTTTGGCTCTATTCTTAATTTCAGAGTCCGTTAAATATTCGGAATAGTCGGTTCCGTTGTTCAACGATATAAGTATTGGTGTCTCTAATTTCGATATCTTAAAACCCTTTAAAAAGAAGTTTCAATGTCCAAAGAGGCAAAGAAGTTTCAGTGTTTCTGTCATTCTTGATATACATATAGCTGACACCGCACCAACATTTCTTTGAAATGTTTCGCCCTCTGCACGGGAATCTTTGTTTCAAAATCTGTATAATTTCTTGTTAAAGTGAATAATTTTGAGGAGAAACACAGAATTGGGCAATTGGGTTCTAATTTTTTGGGTTAGAAACCTTTAGGGCCCAATAACCATAGCTAAATCAATCCGGACCATGGTAATGGGCCGAATGTTTGGGCCTTTCTGAGAATAAGGGAAATCATAAAATTGAAGGTTCCAGCTTATTTCTTCTCTTTCCTTCAGGAAAATAAATAATTTCTGAGAATATTAAATATTTAATGAAATAGTTAAAGGGAAAATTATGCTCAGATCCCTGTAGTTTGGCCGCCCTCCTTCTAGAGTCCTTACGTTTCTAAAATCCTTCCTGACGTCTCCCAGGTTTGGTTTTAGAAACTCTCGGGTCCCTAACGCCAGAATATGCCGATTTCTCCGGCGAACACCCATCCGAAAATACTAAAATGCCCCTACCACTTTAAAACAAAACATTCCTCTTTCTTTCTCCCTTCTCCTCCCCCCACTTCATCTTCTTCCTCCAACTTTAACCAAACCAAAATTCAAACCTAAATCTTCTTAGTTAGAATCAAAACTAATTATTGAGAATCAAAATTTAAAGGACCCTAATTAGAAAGACCAAAACTTGAAAAAAATTTAAAAATTCAATTCGAATCATTGATCTAATTTTAGGGTTCCAAGTCGAATATCCATGGTGAAGAACCTTGCGCACTTGGAACCCAGAAAATACAACAACAACAACTCATCAGCTCCAAGCTAATAAAGCTTCAAACTTTAACCCAAAAAGCACCCATAAAACAGAAGACAATATCTTAGGTAATGTATTAGCTAAACTGGAACGATTAATAAAATTTTCACGACGATTGAAATCCCAAATAAACAATCTGATTAATGGGTTTGTCCTCCCTGCATCGTGGCATCCTCAAGGTTGAGGATGATTTTTGACAAAAAAAAATACCGGTGGTCGGCGTTCCAAAACTTCACCGTAGTTAGGAACGCCGACGAGGTAGAGTCCATGGAGGCAGAGTCCAGGTCGAGGCAAACGTCGATGCCAGAGCAGAGGAGTCCAGGTCGACGCCCGCCATTTCAGAGTTAGGTCGACGCCATTCCGGTGGATCCTATCGCCAGACACCACTGCACAGAACCAATATCGCGGCCCCCTCCTCGAATTTCTACCTGTTTGGATCGGTTGGAATTTGAAACACACGAGTGTTCTTATTTCTCACCCGAAGTTGGCATTGATCTGTACTCATCGGAGATTACTGGTGGCCGGTTGCCGGTCTATTTTGGTCCCCACGGTTCAACTCTTCTCTGTCCTCATCGGAGATTACCGATGGCCGATTGGGGACTGTTTTAGCCGGCTGGGGACTATTTTGGTCCCCACAGTTCAACTCTTCTCTGTCCTCATCATCTTCTCTGTTCGTTGTCATGATTTTTTTGGGTTCTTTGTGGTAAAGTTTGGTTCTTTGTTAGTTTTCTGGCTTTCCTTTTGTGTTTTTTAATGGTTGGTGTTGAGGTTTAATGGTGGTGGAGGAAAAGAGAGATGATGAAGATGAAGTGGAGAAGGAAAGAGGGTTTTTTTTTGTTTTTTAGTGGGAGGGTATTTTAGTCTTTTCAGGTGGGTGTTCACTGGAGAAATCGGCATATTCCGGCATCAGGGACCCGAGAGTTTCTAAAACCAAACTTTGGGGACGTCAGGAAGGATTTTAGAAATCCAGAGACCCTATAGAGAGGACGGCCAAACTACAGGGACCTGAGAATAAATTTTCCTAAATTAAATAGTCTTTTTAGTAATTTTTTTAGAAAGATTTTGGGAAGTATTGGAATATGGACCAACGGAGAACGCGCAAAAAGACTGGGAAGTCCCCCTGAAAAAGTAAAAGGACTGGGATGAGTGGTGGGACCAAAAACCTTGGACAATCATAGTCTGTCATCACCAGTGACGTCACCATCTGCCGTCCCGGTTCAACGTATAGCGCTGCCGCTACCCACCACTGCTGGGCAGTCAACCATCCGTTAAGTATTTTATCGTTAACTGACGGAGGAGCTCTTGCCTTTGATTTCTTTTTTTTTTGAGGAAGATCTTGCCTTTGATTTCTAACTAACCTGTTCGCGTTTATACAAAAAAAAAAAAAATAATAATAACGTGTTCGCATGTGAAAGGAATAACTAATGAGAACGGAATAATGCCAGTACGGGATCTTATTTTAAAGAAGGTATCGGTAGAGTGGGAAAAGGTTCACGCCTTCGAAAAGAGAGAATGCATGGAATTGAATAAATAAAGTCCATTGTTTGAATTTCCAGAATAAGGTCGACTGTTTTCTTTAACTCTATTTTAATACTATATAATTTTAACGATTTTCACACCACTATTTTGTAGTTTTAAAATATCCAACTATGTGATAGAGATTCCTCAATTGGCACCCGATATTTGAAACAAAATATATTAAAATTTTAAAATAAATGTAAAAATATGAAAATATGTACCCAAGCGAAGATGGGTTTTCTGAAAAAAATCTGACTTATTTCGGAAAAAACTAAAAAAGTAAGTGGAGAAAGTACACATAAGTACTCTGTAGTTTCACATTTTTATAACGGGGTACCCTGTGATTTCAAATTGGTTATTTAGTCCTTGTGGTTTCCAAAAAAATTTTGGGCAGGTCTTGGGTAACAACCCGTCCATATGGTCTTCGAACTACGTCATTTTTGGTCCTACGTGACGGACACGTGAGTTTAATTGTTGCTGATGTGTAATATGATAAATTATCAAAATAGTCTCATATTTTTTACAATTTTTTTAAAATCCATCATCTGGTACCCACCACCTCCTCCTCCCAAAACCAGAAGAAGCCCGTCGCCTCCGTTCCTCCTCTTCCACCTCCTCCACGTCCAACACCCCAACCACCGCCTCCGCCGCACTCCTCCGCAGATAATAACAACAATAGCAACAACCCTCCCTCTCCCTCCAAATCTTCCTGCATCGGCCTCTAAACCCTAGAAATGGAAATTGAAGCGAAGCTGCGTGGTGAGGAAAGTGTCGTGCTCGGTGGGGCTGGTGGTGGACAAGTCCCACGAGGGAGTAGGGGTGGTGACGTGGTTCCAGATGAAGAACGAGCAGAACGAGATGGTGGGTTATAGAGAGGTGGTGGTGCGAAACGGGAAGGAGACGATGTCGGCCATTTGTGCCTTGAACGACTGATCCAATCAAGAATACCCAATTAGCTTCTACCCCAATGCGGCAGAACGATCCTTCCTTCCCCTCATTTTCAATTTTTGATTCAATTATAGCTAATTGTCAGGGAAGACAGATGGTTTTGGTTGGCTGGTTGGAAATTAATTTCATAGTCTTAGTCTTCGAGTTACAAGATGATGATTTTTTTTGAAAATTTGTAAAAAAAAGGACTATTTTAATAATTTATCATATTACACGTGTCCGACGTTGGACAAAAAATGACGTCGTTCGAAGACCATGTGGACGGGTAGCTACCCAAGACCTGCCCAAATTTTTTTCCAAAAATCACAAGGATCAAATTAGCAATTTGAAATCACAGGGTACCCCGTTGTGAAAATGTGAAACTACATGGTACTTATGTGTCCTCCCTAAAGTAAGTAGAGCTTGGATTTGAGCTCTGCCTTCAAATTTTGTATTACCAATTTTCATGGCTTGGAATTTTTTTTGGATAATTACTCTCAGACCCCTGTTGTTTGGCATATTCGCAAGAACGATCTCGAACCCCCTGTCTTTCGACTTTGACTTTAGACTTATTAAATACATATCCACATGTAATTTATTTAGCTACTCTATGCATAAACATACCTAACACATGCATATAACTAACCATGCCAATGAATCATACATGAAATGTACATTATACAAAGGGCATCCTTACCAAATGACCAAATATAACATATAATCACAAAGGCACAGAAACATGAACAAATTGGGCAACGTCTCATACCGTCACGCAATTTGACACATGAACACATAATCCCAAATCATATAGCAGAACTGACGAACATTCGACAAGATCTAGATAGTGTCACTCTAACCCTGACACGAGGATACCATATCTCAAAGGCGCCATCAAAACCAACCCCGCCGACCAAACATATCATATCAGAATCTATTGTGTCCTCAGTATATGTGCACATATGCCAACATCTTTGCCTACTAGACGTCCATATCACATAACAGAATCACCCATATCAAATAGATCTTCATATCACACAAATTCATAAGCTCCAAACCGATCAAATATATCGAATATCCCAACTCTACCAAATTAAATAATTATTCACATATCATAATCTCACATCATAACGTTCATATGAAAAATGCACAATATGTACTCCAAGGTACTAATTTAATATCATGACAAATAAATAGAGTACGCCAAAGAAAGTACGAGTCACGTGTTATTTATTTACCGATTTGATGAAATGACCATTAACCTAGTCTCTGTTGTAGTAAATTGTGGGGATAGAACCTGATTCTTATAGCGTCGATAAATTCGACAAGGCACGAATGATTTTTCGAGCAAACCTGGTACTCCGAATATGGTTATTCAGCCACCAATGATCGTCCAAGTGTTTAACTTGACGATGCTTCAAACCAATCCGATGGAAGCCTTTGACCTTGTGTTCTTGAGACGTGATTAGTAATCACTATCCTTAAAGTATTATTTGCGCCCACTATACGTTGCCAACGGGTTCCGACAAGTACACTCCTAGGATTATTCAAGAATTCTAGATACTCTAAATGGCAAGCAATAGAATATCACCTCTAGAACTAAACAATAATGTCTTTATGGTGGACAATATGAGAGGAGAGGAAATATGAGAATGAATGGGATCATCATGGATGGTTAGTAATGTCTCCTATTTATAATTTTTCAATAGACATGTTTAGCATGTCTCAAAGGCCATAAATAAGGAGAAACTCTAAAAGTTATGTCCAAAAAATCATCCATCTGTTCATTCTCTCTCTTCTTACTTATTTCTTTTTATTTAATTAATTGTTAACCAATTTGTATCTTTTGATTTTAATCAACCAAATGACACAAACAATTAAATAATTGCGTGCAAGTGGTAGTAGCAATGCTACTGTTTCAATCCAATTGATACAGCAAGTGGACGCAGTAATGATACTGCTTCAATCCAAGTGACGCATCGATTTCAAATTGATGCTACATGCTGTTTCAATCCTTAAAATAAAAAATCACAACAATCTCTCACTTGGTTAACAATTTAATCCACCAATTCATAGTCTTTATGCATTTAAAAAGTGTCTTTCAACTTAAACTTTTTATTAGTGAGAATATTTTAAAGTTTGAACGAAATTGATGGTGGCTAGTTACTTAAACCTCGATTCTTTGTGTCCAAACCAGAAATTATTTCACACATAAGCTATGAACATTTTGTTTAGTTCCTAGAGAATTTCAGCACCGTTAATGGCCTTGTGCTCTTCCTAGTTTCATGAACATTTGCAAAGTTTTACCTCCGAACTTTGTTAGAAGCGGCACCACTCCTGATATTCATATAGGTGGAGTTGTCCTTTTATGTCTCGGTGTCTTAAGACAATACACTTGTCTCTTTGTCCGATAAGTTGACTCCATTAAGAGTATTTGTAATACTTCAATCTCCAACACCAAACAAGTACTTTGGTCCGTACGTTATTTTCCGCCACAACAATAGCTTGTTATTACCCTTTAAACCTTTAGACTAGGGGTAGTACTAGAATAGAGGTTGGGTTTCCACTATTGGTGACTTTGTTAGAAATTCTAGATCAATTCCCAAAAATCATGCGCTTTCATTAAGTCTCTCGAGAGTCATTTGGTGAATAGACTTCCAAATCATTGTCGGTCCATATAAACACTATCGTGAATATACCCGCCAATATTGAGTATCTATCGTACTCATGCCTCAAGTCAAAATGTCTAATTTCTTCCGTTGTACACCGGAAAAAATATTAGACATAATCCTTTGACTATCACAGTACAAAGAGATGACTCACATCAGTTCTGGCCACAACTCAACATCTAACAATAGATCCTTTAGTTTTTCTCCCTCTTTGCATGTATTTCCCCAAAGTTATAAACTTTGACTTTATCATCAAATGTGATATACTTGTTTCTTTCTTTGATTCCAAGAAACCGCACCTACGTATTAACATCCAACTTAAAGTTGACCGATAATTCTTTAGCTAGTTATTCAACTAGCTTCCAAGAATCTTTCTAGCATAAGAAAAAAGTTGCAAAGGTCCAAAATCGTATCTAGATTTTTCCAGGACTCACCCAACTCCTTATCCAGTGACTAGCTCCTAGATTACTCACTTTGGGTAATAGCCTTCTTAAATTCAAAGTACTCAAATTCGAGTTACTTATTTTCTCAATGTAATGAGGTACCAAGGCTTAACCCCCACAATATCTTGTAATTGTGATACTTATCATGTATCCAAAAAAATTTACACGAGACATGCAACTATCATATTTTTAATTTATTCAATAAATTGAGCAACTTAGGTACTTAGGAGTATGAAATCTACCATGTCCTCCAAAGTCTTTTTTTATAGCCAATTTATTTTATTAATAATATATAGGGTGCATCTCTTTTGATGAACAATATTATGTTGTCACTCAAAAGAATTAAAAATAATAAGAAGAGCATTTCCAATATTTCAAATGCCCAATCATAAGTACACATCACCATATTTTGAATGATGAACGATAATAGCTATCAAATAATGGTTACTTACTGTAACTTGCCGTTGTCTTAACCAATCATGCTTATACCCATTTGACGCATCCTTTTCTTCCTAATTCAACGATTTTACTTTGTAAACTACACGTCCTTTCCTTCTTTAGCATAGGTTGGATACATTAACAAAGTACCTCCTGTTGATCGTCATGGGTTTCACTGATTCTGATTCTTTGAATTTGAAAAAAAGGCAACCATCACTTAAAAAAGAGTTATCATGTTACTCATTTCAGAAATAAATAACATCCAATAATTCCATACTCTGTATGGTCATGCTCTTAATTAAAATATTCTGCATTGCCATTGGAATATCCGAGTCAAGTTGTACTATAGCAATCCACATTGGCACCACAAATAATTACTAGCTAAATTTTCCATGTTCAAGATGACAAAGCATTCTAGTGATCCAAAATGGCAGAAATTTGCGGCCCTTTAATCCCAAAGCTACTCAAGACATCAGAACTTAAAAACAATTATTAGTTTCATCCATTGTTCAATGGACTAACCTGTACAAAACTAGTACAGGGACCTAGCTCTTGATAGAGGACGACAACCATAAGGAAAATAAAATTATCCAGCGACAAAGCCACTTATCAACACATCCATTATTCCACTTTCATTCAACTGATAACACTTTAAAATTGTTGTAGTAAATTGTGGGGATAGAACTTGATTCTTATAGTGTCGATAAATCCGATAAGGCACGAATAATTTTTCGAGCAAACCTGGTACTCCGAATATGGTTATTCAGCCACCAATGATCGTCCAAGTGTTTAACTTAACGATGCTTCAAACCAATCCGATGGAAGCCTTTGACCTTGTTTTCTTGTGATGTGATTAATAATCACTGTCATTAAAGTATTATTTGCCCCTACTATACGTTGCTACTATTAAAGTATTATTTGCCCCTACTATACGTTGCTACTGTTGCAATCCAATTGATGCAGCAAGTGGACGCAGTAATGATACTGCTTCAATCCAAGTGAAGCATCGATTTCAAATTGATGCTACATCCTTTCCTGCCAATACTCGGCCTCTAGTTTCCACCACATTTATCCCATAGACAATCTCCATCAAATAATGGACGATATTGTAGAAACCAAAAGGAATTGAGGGAAAAGGCTTGCATTCTCATTACATGACTTACAATATATAGACAACAAGACTTGACAGACAAGGCAAAAACCCTATACGACTAGGAAAAACCCTAACAGCCGCTATACATGGATAATTACAATATACTCCAATACTCCCCCTTCAAGTTGGAGCGTGAAGATTGACAACGTCCAACTTGCGAATAAGCTCCTGGAATCGGTCTTGACCAAGCGCCTTTGTAAACAGATCGGCTAGCTGAAAAATAGTGGAAATCTTGCGAGGAAGAACTTCACTGGATTGAACTCTTTCTCGAACAAAATAACAATCCATCTCCATGTGTTTAGTACGCTCGTGGTAGACGGGATTCATGGTAATGTGAAGGGCGGCCTGATTATCGCAAAATAAAGTAGTAGGATGCGGAAAATAGACCCCTAAGTCACGGAATAACCAACGTAACCATAACACCTCACTGACAGTGTCAGCCATGGCATGGTACTCAGCTTCAGCAGACGAACGAGCGACAACCTGCTGCTTCTTCGTTCGCCAAGAGACCAGCGATCCTCCAAAGAAAATGAGATAACCTGTCCGAGAACGACGCGTCATCGGACAGCCTCCCCAATCGGCATCACAATATCCCACAAGATCCATGACTGGGTTATTCTTGAGCAGGATGCCTTCACCAGGCGAAGTCTTTAAATAACGAAACACGCGGTCTGCGGCCTGAACATGTTGTGGGTTCGGACTGTCCACAAATTGACTCAAAATGTTCACTGCATAAGCAATGTCTGGCCTAGTGACTGTCAAGTACATCAAACGGCCAACCAACCTTCGATAACGCGATGCTTCATCCACAATATCTTCCTCCGCACGAAGATGATGGTTTTGCTCGATGGGAAAGTGACAAGGCCGAGAGTTATCTTTCCCACATTCTTCCAAAATATCAATGGTATACTTGCATTGACTAAGGACCAACCCTTGGGACGTAATCGCACATAATATTGCAGTAAATCGTAGCACTGGCTACTGCCCTTTACAGGTAGTCTATGCTATCGTTCCTCGCACACCTGTGGATTTGTTGGCCAATACTGCTGCGGCTCCAGTACATAAGAAGGCTGCGAAAATGATTTCTAATCTTTGTCAGCTTCATGAGTCCACCGTGGTTCGTCTGGAAGCATCTAAGCTCGCTACAAACGAGCTGCTGATGTTCGTCGTCGGGATGTCCAATTTGTGGAGGGCGATTTTGCTTGGGCGGTTTTGACTAAAGATCGTTTTCCTGCACACGAATACAATAAGTTATCTTCCCGTAAGATCGATCCGCTTGAGATCATTGAGAAAATTAATCCAAATGCTTACAGGTTGCGCCTTCCCAGTCACATTCGTACCTCGGATGTCTTTAGTGTCAAGCATTTGGTTCCCTTTGTGGATGACAGTGACGGCGATGAAGCTACTGTCGATTCGAGGGCGAATCGTTTCGAGGAAGGGGAGAATGATGGAGATGAACAATTATCCCGTCTGAAGGCTTCGACTTAGATTTGTTTCTGATTTGCTTTAGTATTTCATCTTCTAGTTCTAATAGGTTTCTTGCTTTATTTCTATTAGTTTATTTATTGGAGTCCTAGTAGTATTCTATGTCGTTGATGTATATACAAACCCTATGTATTCATAAAGTTTGGTTGAATTTGATAAACAAAAATAAGGGGTTTTCCTATTATCTATATCATTTTTCGGTATTCGTAGAATCAACGGATCGATACTCTATCGTATTTTTTGAGTATTCTCAGAATCAACGAATTCGCGATCCCCTATTCACGTTCCCCTGCATTAGTTGGTATCAAGAACTGCGTTCGTTCCTCGTGATTTTCAATCGTGTTCGATCCTTCCGATCTGGAGTTCGTCTTATAAAAAAACAAAAAAAAGAGAGGTTGAGGTTCACGCTCGCTCAACTGCCTACCACCAGCTCCTTCAGCTCTTCCAGTCGCCACCGCACCAGTCCCGGAGTCCCGACTCTTGTCCACCTCGCATCAGCCGCCCACGGCCTCTGTCTGCCCCAGGTCGTTCGCCTCACGAAGAAGGTCCCGTCTAGAACGACGCCAGCTTGAGCGCTGTCAGAGACACTCGCCGCCCCCGCCGTGTAATTATTTCTTCCTCGGTGAAATTGAAATTGCAAGGAAGCGTAATCAATTTGATCTTCTTTGTTGAGATTGAAAAGAGGCGTAATCAATTTGATCTTCCTTGGTGAGATTGAAATCGCACTGCTTGGTGGGGATTGCAAACTCGACGGGTTGAATTTTAGGGTTTGTCGATGGGGATAGAAATTTTATTTTGGCTCTCATACTATGTAGAAACTAAAAAGAATTGAGGGAAAAGGCTTGCATTCTCATTACATGACTTACAATATATAGACAACAAGACTTGACAGACAAGGCAAAAACCCTATACGACTAGGAAAAACCCTAACAGCCGCTATACATGGATAATTACAATATACTCCAATAGATATAAAACATATTACTTTAAACTAAATCGATTTCAAATATCTCAACTATCTGTATTACATTCTCTAATTCGTGGACAAATTTTAGTAGTTTAATTCCACCTCTTCGTCGTCTAAACATTGTTTAAAAATGTTCTCGGACAAATTTCTTAATCCAAACTCAAATTCAACCTCTGTAACCATAAATTTATTCTTCCATTCATAGAACTCTAACAACCATCGTTGGTTCTTTTAATAGAATCTTCAAATACATAACACTATCACTATAATAATCTGTTTCTTTTAATTCATCTTATCATTTGCGAAGATTTTAAGTCTTCCAATTTTTTCATAACTAATTTAACAATTCCACGGTTAGCTATTTTTTTTCAAGTCCAATCCATCGAAACCATGATTTATTTCTATCCTCACTAATATCTCCATTAACATGTTCAAAGTCCAAATAAGGTATCTTCCTTCTTATAATTTATTCTGTTGCTATCGTCATTTAAAATAAACCCTCTCAAATTTCATCCTCCCCATATTTTTATCATGCAAAACTTCACGGTCAAACATAAGCTAATAGACGAGACCTTACCAAGGTTGAGCTTCTCTTCCATTTTCAACTTCTCTCCTCTTAAGTCGCATCTTGTCTTTTAATTTGGTCATTTTCTTTCATTGCTTCCTCTTTTTCTTTTGTTCATATCTTTGTCTATGTTTCGATGAGTTGATGGTACAGAGTAATTTGTATTTGCTTACCAGAAATTTCCACCGCCTATAGTTACCTTACCTTTATCTTTTCTTTTGCTTTTGTTGTCATTTCCATTTTACACCCACGTTTAGTTACTTTTTATTTATTTTTTTATTTTCTCGATGGAACTTATCTAAAGTAACACTCACCACTTTTCTTTTAACTTATTGTCTCCCATTGATTTCCTTTGGTAGTTATAAGAGTTTCCACGTTTCACTTTTGAATTTTTGCTTCCTCCACGTTTCACTTTGAGTTATTTTTAAATTTTTATTTAAATCTTATCAATTAAGTTGTGACATCATATCTAACTAAATTTCTCCATCACTAACTTGCATTATTATTTTCAAACCTGAATAATTTAGTTCACTAATTTAAACTGCTCTTTCCTCATTTAGTATATTTTTATTTACCGAGTAGTTTATTTTAATCCAATTAAATTAGAGTGACATAGTTTGTAATAAAGAGATGGAAGGAAAGGCAGCGATGGTTATGTGAAGAGGAAGATGGTTAGGTTTTGGTTCTATTTGGGTGAGGAGGAAGAAAAGGGAGCGATGGTTCTGGCCATGGAAGAGGAAGAGTGATGGAGACAGAAAGGAAGAGATGGGCGAGGAAGAAGACTGATTTTTTTTATAAAAAAATTAACCCACGTCAACCTTTTCTATGGCCACGTCAATACCAATTCGTCCACGCCATCTCCGGCTCCCGGAATTTTTCAACGCCGGCAATTAAATGGTAGCCAAAAATAAACACGAGATAATCTTTTGGGAGTTTTAAAAATACAAAGTAAAAAATGTCAATTTCAAATAACATAGTACACTAATAAAATGTCTTTAATCCTAATTTTTATCCGGTTTACTAGACCTTGAAAGGCCGAAACGGAAACATAGCTTCTCGTTGGTTCTGGAACTTCAGCTACACGTACGTACGATCCCAAAAAACTCCTATCCATGTGGGTTTGGATTGGGTACGGAGTGAAGGAATTGATTCCGGACGGTTTGGACTGAAGGGGGACCGCAGCGGCAAGTGTAGGTATGTGATAATGGCAAGCGCAATTATGTGATAATGGCATTTGTTTTTGTGAAAACGGCAAGTCCCCGTTGATGATAATGACACACATAATTTTTTTCATTTTGGTCTCCCATATTTTAGCATTTTTGCAAAAAGGTCCTACTGGCATGCGCAGTTATGTGATACTGGCATCGGCAGTTATGTGATAATGGCATTTGTATCCACCCTGTGTTTGTGCGTGGCTTTTTTCATTTTGGTCTCCGTATTTTAGCGCGTTTGCAAAAAAGTCCCCGCGTGTCTTTATTCCAAACGGTTCAGAATAGTGGCATTCCGTACCCAATCTATACCCCTATCCATGTGATGCCACCGGTCAAAAAAAGGGCAAATTACCCTCACATCCCTGAGGTTTGGTCACCCTCCCCCTAGGGTCCCTGACTTTTGGAAAAAGATTGTCCCGTCCCTAAGTTTTGATGATAATAGACTCTCGGGTCCCCGGCTGACGTCATCGGCTCTTTTTTTCATTTTTGGTCATGGAAATGACCAAAATACCTTTAAACAAAAAATAATTTTTTTATCTTCTTCAACCTTTTACCCCCCTCCCCCTCCCGCTCCCGCTCCCCCTCCCGCTCGAGATCTCCCGCTCCCCCTCTTCCCCTGCCGCTCTACCTCACCAACGCCGTCTTCTTCACCCTCTTCTTCTCCGTCGCCTACTTCCTCCTCCACCGCTGGCGGGACAAGATCTGCAACTCCACACCCCTCCACGTCGTCACCCTCTCCGATATCGCCACCATCGTCTCCCTCATCGCCTCCTTCATCTACCTCCTCGGCTTCTTCGGCATCGACTTCGTCCAGTATTTCATCTCCCCATCCCGCCCCTACCCCGATGCCTGGGAGGAGGTCCCCTACGCCGTATCCCTCCCGGACCCCCTCGTCTCCTCCTAGGAGGACGAGGAAATCGTCCAGTCGGTGGTCTCCGGCGCCCTCCCCTCCTACTCCCTCGAGTCCCGCCTTGGTGACTGCCGGCGGGCGGCTCTCGTCCGGCGGGAGGCGCTCCAGAGGGTGATCGGACGGTCCCTGGAGGGGCTCCCTCTGGAGGGGTTCGACTACGAGTTGATTCTGGGGCAATGCTGCGAGATGCCGGTGGGGTACGTGCAGATCCCGATGGGGATAGCGGGGCTGCTGCTGCTGGACGGGTTCGAGTACTCGGTTCCCATGGCGACCGCGGAGGGGTGCCTGGTGGCCAGCACCAACCGGGGATGCAAGGCCATCTACGCCTGCGGGGGAGCCAACTCCATGGTCCTCCGGGATGCCATGACCCGCGCCCCCGTCGTCCGCTTCAACTCTGGACCGCTCCACTGGAGAAGGAGGGAGAGGGGGTGAGGGGGAGAGGGGGAGGAGGGGGGGAGCGGGAGCGGGAGCGGGAGAGGGGGGGCGGGAGCGAGAGGGGGAGGAGGAGGGGGAGGGGGGGGAGCGGGGAGATCTCGAGCGGGAGGGGGAGCGGGAGCTGGAGCGGGAGGGGGGGAGGGGGCGGGAGCGGGAGGGGGTAAAAGGTTGAAGAAGGTAAAAAAAATTATTTTTTGTTTAAAGGTATTTTGGTCATTTTCATGACCAAAAATGAAAAAAAGAGCCGATGACGTCAGCCGGGGACCCGAGAGTCTATTATCATCAAAACTTAGGGACGGGACAATCTTTTTCCAAAAGTCAGGGACCCTAGGGGGAGGGTGACCAAACCTCAGGGATGTGAGGGTAATTTGCCCTCAAAAAAATCAACGGTCTGAAAGCGATCTGGCTTCATCTCACAGTGACGTGGCAATTACACAGTCGCCAGTAACAAACGGCGTTAGCTCTCCTAACGGAAACGTCACAGTCACAGGCAAACGGGGACACCGTAACGTTTACCGTCTAGAAGGTCAGCCAATAGAATTCAATAAGTCCGCACTACAAAAAATCTGACCAATCAGATAATATATCACTTTCCGAAGGAAAAAAAAAACAGATATTAATTATCTGTATATGTATTAATAATATATAATCTTTCTTAAAGCTCTCATCTCATTTGAAAAGGCGAGAGAGAAAGCAAGAGACCGGTGGTGTTTTCTCGACGAGAATAATCGCTAAGCCGATCAAATCCATGGCGGAGAAGAGCTTCAAGTACGTGATCGTCGGTGGCGGCGTCGCCGCTGTGAGTTTCTCTCTCTCTCTTCTCGATCGAGCGGAGTTAGAAGACGGTTTGATTCGATGAGCTGGACCGTCTGTTGTTCTCCGATTCGATGATCTTGTGGTTGAATTTCGATATGGACCTGCAATGACTGCGAGGAGAGTTGCTGTGATAGGATTAGTTTAGTTTAGTTAAGTTGCCTACTTGTTCAAATCTCTCGTGTTTGTGTTTGTTACTTCCCTCGTTTGATTCGATTTTTCGGGTGCGGGATTCGTGTGAAGACTGAGGACTAGTTGATTAGTGTGGTAAATGGAATCAGATGGATTTAGGCTATAAATCTGTTGTGTGGTGTTAATTATGGTAGGGATATGCAGCGAGAGAGTTCGCCAAGCAGGGGGTCAAGCCAGGAGAGCTGGCTATCATCTCCAAGGAAGCGGTACGTGTCCTCGTCCTCGTCCTCGTCCTCGTCCTCGACCTACTTCTCAAGCTGTTTCGATTGTTAGTTGCAAAGTGTCGAGTAGCGAATTGTTGCTCGGACCTGATATTGTTGATTGGTCAAGTTTGGCTTATCTGCATCACTGTGTACCTGCTTGTGTTTTGCGTCCTCGTAACTTTTGCTTGGTTCTTTCCTTTCCTTTCCTTTCCTTTCAGGTTGCTCCGTATGAGCGACCAGCACTAAGCAAGGCATACTTATTCCCCGCGGGTAAGTTTAGGATCACTGGTTTCTGTTGTTAGCCTGCCTCAGCTCTTGCCATTTTCTAATTTCCATTCGATGTACTAAACACCTCCTTTCCTGCAGGAACTGCAAGGCTTCCAGGTTTTCATGTATGTGTTGGTAGTGGAGGAGAGAGATTGCTTCCTGAGTGGTACAACGAGAAAGGTGATTCTAGTCGGGTTATTCAGTTTCACATTATATCTTTGCATATGTTCTGAGAATCATGAATTAAGAAGTTTTGATTTTTGCATGAGGTGAATTGTTTGTTTTTTCTTTTCTCATTTTCTTGCACGCCGGCTCTCAATTTTCTTGTCGTGGAATGACCTTGGTAAGACTGGTTTTGGTTCCTGCAGGGATTGAATTGATTCTTAAAACAGAGATTGTGAAAGCAGATCTTGCTGCCAAGACTCTCGTTAGTGCAGCTGGAGAAACATTCAAGTATCATACCCTGATGATTGCTACTGGCTCTACGGTTAGTTATTTAGCGGGGATTATGCTCACACCGCAACACCCTACGTTGCTTTTTGTGTATTGATTTATTTTATTATTCTTTCAGGTCATAAGGTTGACGGACTTTGGTGTCCAAGGAGCTGATGCCAAAAACATTTTCTACTTGAGAGAAATCGCTGATGCCGATCTGCTTGTCGAAGCAATCAAGGCCAAGAAGAATCGCAAAGCTGTGATTGTTGGAGGGGGTTACATTGGTCTTGAACTTAGTGCAGCCTTGAAGATCAACAATCTGGATGTTACTATGGTTTACCCAGAACCGTGGTGCAGTAAGTGGATTAGTTTGTTTTACACTTTGACAAAGAACAAAGATAATCAAATTGCACAATGTCTTCTTTCATATCAGCAGTTCCCTTTTTTTCGTCACGTTTCTAACCCAGACCATGTTCTTGCAGTGCCTCGACTTTTCACCGCTGGCATTGCCGCATTCTATGAGGGCTATTATGCTAACAAGGGAATAAATATTATAAAGGGAACAGTTGCTGTTGGTTTTACTTCTAATGCAGATGGAGAGGTAATAGACACTTACTTTTAGCTTGATAGTCTTTGTATGGACATTTTGATGGCCAAAGAGTCATTCAAATTTGCTTCTTCTCTCAGGTGAAGGAAGTCCAGCTTAAAGATGGTAGGGTGCTGGAAGCTGATATTGTCGTTGTAGGCGTTGGTGGAAGGCCACTTACAACTCTGTTTAAGGGACAGGTTGAAGAGGAGAAGGGTGGAATTAAGGTAGGTCCATGTTCTGCAATCCCTTCATAGTCAGAGAAAAAGTTAACTTGCTAACTGCTTATGTAGAACTGATTATGCATCTTCGCCCTTGGATTGATGTTGGTGTAATTTCCGCCCGCTGTAGATGCTATTATAGTTTAAGACCTTTATGGTTTCTCTGCCTTGCAGACCGATGCCTTTTTCAACACTAGTGTCCCAGATGTGTATGCTGTTGGAGATGTAGCTACGTTCCCTATGAAAATGTATAACGAAATTAGGAGAGTAGAGCATGTCGACCATTCCCGCAAATCAGCTGAACAGGCGGTGAAGGTATGTCACTTTCTTCAGCCTTTTTGTTCTCTATTGATCTCTGTTAAATTTTGCGGACATTTGGAACTGCTTCAAGTTCTAAACAAAGTCTTGGCTCTAATAATAGTGTTTTCCAAGGGAATGAGTCGCTTGTTTTTGATAGTATACTCAGATTCGCCTTCTTGTGACTCGTGCTTTTTCGTTGTTTTCTTATTCTCTTTAGGCCATCAAGGCAAGCGAGGAGGGCAAAACAATCGACGAGTATGACTATCTACCAATGTTCTACTCCCGCTCCTTTGATCTATCCTGGCAATTCTACGGGGACAATGTTGGTGAGACGGTGTTGTTCGGAGACAGCAGTCCAACATCAGAGAAGCCGAAATTCGGAACATACTGGATCAAGGACGGGAAGATTGTTGGAGTGTTCCTGGAGGGAGGCAGCCCTGATGAGAACAAGGCTATTGCCAAGGTGGCCAGGGTCCGACCTGCCGTGGACAACGTGGATCTTCTAGCAGAAGGTCTCGCCTTTGCGTGTAAGATATGAACGGCTCCCTCTCGGCTCCCAGCCAGTGCACGTCAGAGTGCCCCCTTCACATATTAGGCTTCGAGTGTCGAACTAGAACGGAACCTTGGGTTTCTTTGTTTTACATTGTGGTGATTGCGAGTGTTTTTACATAAAATCTACCTGGGCAGTACCTTGGCCACATGAAATATCTATCATCTGCCGCCGTTTTTTTGTTGTTCTTGCTGGCAATTCCAAGAGGATCGTGAAAATTAATTATTCATATGACATATCCATGATATTAAGGCAAATTACGTCGTTAAAACAAATGGAATAGAACATTGAGCAAGGTATTCATTTAGAAAATAGTCTTATAAATAATAGCCACGTAGACGACAATCAGATAGTATGTATAACCAATACAGCTTGTACGGGTCGTCGCTGAATTCTGGAACCTAACCGATCCTAGAAAACTTGGCCTCTATATCTTGGATACAAATAAATTATTTCCATCTTCAATAAAAAAGACACAAGTTTGGTGTTACGTTTGCGGACGTCTACCAGAGACGGTGGTCTGAGGTCTAGGGAGCTCAAATTTGGGCGAAGAAAGAGCTCCGAAGATCACAGATATGACGGGAGTTGGATAGAGTGGAAAGAGAAAATTAGAAAGGAAGAAGGTGATAAGGGAAATGTTGTAACGGATCTGGTCATCTAGCAAGGAATAAAACTTGCTCTCTTTGTAGATTGTTTACATAGTATCCGAAGTCAAACCCATTGAACTCCAAATTACTATAAGGCCCTCGGGCTTACAACCATCACGAAAATATTCACATAGACAATTGGCCTCCGGCCCAAAACGAAAACAAATAATTGGCCTCAGGCCCATGACGGAACTATTGGGCTTCGCCGTCATTTAGGCCCATAACATTCCTTGAGCCTTGACTACTTTTCTAATTTCTTCAACAGAAGGTGGCAATGGAGCCAACGAAAGATCCCGGGTTTTTGCCAAAAATGGTGCTACAGTACAACTTTATCCCCAAAATGGTGTTACTATTGAAAAAATTCTGGATATGGTGTTTCTCTCTCCTCAGATCGAAATTTTTTTTCGACATGGGACCAAAATCGATAAAAAAAAAATTCGACCTGGGACCAAGTACTGTAGCAAATAGTAAAATTTTTTGAAAATTTCGTACTGTAGCATTTTTGTTAGAAATATAAAAAACTCGAAAAATGGGTCTTAGATTCTTCTATTTTTGCAAAATTTCGTACTGTAGTATCATTATTTTTGTTAAAATAATGAAAAATCTAAAAAAACTCAAAAAATTGGTCTTAGATTCTTCTTCTATTTTTTAAAATTTTCGTAATATAGCACCATTATTTTTGTTAAAATAATGAACAATCTAAAAAAACTTCGATTATGGGTCTTACATTCTTTTTCTATTTTTGAAAACATTTGTACTCTAGCACCATTAATTTTGTTAAAATAATGAAAAATCTAAAAAATTCGAAAAATGGGTCTTAGATTTAAGACCAATTTTCGAATTTTTTAGATTTTTTATTATCTTAATAAAAATAATGTTGCTACAGTGTACTTACATTATCTTTGTAAGTTTTTTTCCATTTTCGTTGCTGCAGTCGTTTTTACTATTGCTACAGTACCGTTTACTATTGCTACAGACGCGTTTCTATTGCTATAGTACAATAATGGTCCCAGGTCAAAAAAAAATTTCGATTTTGGTCCCTGGTCAAAAATATTTTTTCGACTACGGAAGTCAAAAAAAAAATTTTGGTTTGGTTTCGACTACGGAAGTCAAAAAAAATTTTCGGTTTGGTTCCAGGTCGAAAAAAAATTATCAAAGCCAGGTTTCAATCTTGGGACCTGTGGGTTATGGGCCCACCACGCTTCCGCTACGCCACTTTGATGTTAATGACTTATATTACCCTAAAATTTATTTATTCCTTAATCGTCTTTTCAGTGTTGTTTCCGTGAACAACTCACGGCTTCTCTTCTTCTTGTCACAAACGTTTCTTTGGTTTTCACCAAAAGGTCTCCTTTGTCGCTTAATTTTTGGGGGAAATTCAACGGCTTATCGCCTATTTTTTATTGGAAAAAAATGACATCCGAGTAACACGGAATCTAACAGCAATATGCGGGGAATCATATAAAATAAGGGACAAAACATTGGGGATCCCTAACTTAGAAAGAATATCAGTGGTTTATGTTGTAACTTTAAGTACCAGATTAGATCGAGTGTTGATTGTAAGAAGATAGGCATCACTATCTAGATAAAATTCCAAACCGTTAATTTTGAGATTAAACCTACGTGACAATCGAATGAGTATGAAGGTTCACGGTGAAGAGCAAAGATATTTTTTGGTATTGAACACATGAGAGTGCTTCCTTCCCTCTCTCTCTTCCTCCCCTAAATCCATAATCTAAAGCTAAATCAAAGAAAATCCCATTGAATGCTATAATTCTTTCATCCTGCTTCTATTATGATCGTCAACACCTTGAACTTGAAGTTCGTCAACTGGTGCAGCTTTACCCTGCGCAGTGCTTTCGACTCTAAAAGTGTGAATTTTATTTACAGCTTCAAGCTACCTAGAATCAAAAGAAGATAGCTATTCCATCTTTAAAAATAATGGAGAATGGATCAATATTCATTCACATATCGGTGGTAAGCAACTCAAGTCTCATTCCCTAGAAAAAGAACAACCCTCTACTCAATGCTGCTCCCAACTATACCACATAATTGCAATACAACATAACAATACACTTGAGCAAGTTTCTAACTGATATTGTTGGTTCACTTTGCAGCATGTTGTAACATTTTTTACACCCTATCTGAAATTGGTTATTTTGCGAAGTGTACCATTTTGGCTATCATGTTGTACCATTGTTCGTTGTATGGTGTACTGGATTGGGCCGATTAAATTTTTTTTCTCAATAATAACTTAAATTGAATCATGATCAACAATATAAAAAAATATGGTTAGTCCCTTGATTTTCTAATAGTTTTACTAATTGATTCATGAAATAGGTGACAGACAACTCGCACTCTAACTAAAATTTGTTACCTGATAAGATCTGCCATTTTTCGATGCACATTTGTATCATTGTTCGTGGAATGAATTTATTGCATGGTATAGATTGATACGCATCTAATGATCACATGGGATACTTTCCTTGTGCAAGGTTATTGGGGGGATGGTCACACTCACTTGGTATTGGGTCAGGGATGGAAAAGTACATTTATCCATAGATGAAGGTCGGTTATTCTTATGAAGGGGCAGACGTGGGGGTAGTTGAAGGAATTGATTGCATCCTTTCAGTCCTTTACCCAGTAGAATAAGTGAAACCTTCTTGCTTAAATGTACACTATTGTTGCTTAACCACGTGGCTGACGGTTGTTTTTGTATTGGACGGCCATTTGCCGAAAGGTTGCGGTCACTTTGATTAGTGATGCTCGTCTCGGACACACAGTAGAAATAATGACATGATTTGGTCTGTATTTATACACAATATTATTTCAAGCTATCCTACTAAAATTGGTTACCTAGCAAGGTGTATCATTACTCATTGCACGAAATATCATTAGTCGTTGCATGTTAGATGTACCATTATTCGCTGCATGAATGTACATTATTGTTCGTTGTATAGTGTACTATATCCGGTCAACTTAAATTTTTTTATTTTTTCCTCAATAATAACATATATTGAACCATGAACAACAATGTGGAGAAACATACGATTAATTATTTATTTTTAAATATTTTTTCCTGAAAATTTATCTAACGAATGATAGACAGTTCACACCCTAACTAAAATTGGTTACCTAACACAGTATACTATTATTTGCTACATTGTACACCATTGTTCATGTTGTACAATTGTTCTCGGCATGAATGTACTATTGCTCGCCTTTCCTAATATTTATACTATCTTGCATTTCCAACTGTCTCTCTATGTTTGATATTTTAAGTTTGTCATATATATTGCGCGACCATTTGTATTGTCTATGTAGTGCTGCTGGACCTTATTCCAGAACCAATTCGGACTTTTAAGTATCTATCTCGTGTCATTAATAAACGAGCGACATTTGTTCTACTTCATAATCTTGCTTGTTAAAAAAGATGAGAATTATTGGCGTGTTGGAAGATCAATTGGTTCATCTTTCTGGGAACGGCAAGGCATGGCTTGGTGAAAGGAGTGTTGAGTGGTGCGGCTCACCTCTATGGTGCAATTATGGGGATACGGGCACGAGACCGGATTGAGTGGGGACTAAAGAAAATTTGTCCACAGGTGGGGACTACATTTTGGGCCATAATATTTGATTATCTTTAAATCTGATTGTCAATAACCTACCAGGTGATATTGGTTTGCATGTGAAGTGATATCGGTTTGCATATGTAGTGATATTAGTTTGAATTAATCTTCATAGATGAGGACTAGCCCAGTCACTACTAAATCCGTCCCCGATATAGCACATGAAAAATATGATGGTTTTTGTTGCTGTCACCTGGGATCACAAATATCTTGTTCACACGGTATTTATCCGATGGCTAATTTGGTCCAAAATTCTATGGGATCTGTTTTTGACAATTAATTTTATCGGATCTAGGAGGTCGAGATAGTTTGTTGTTTTAGATTCGATTAGTTGACCGCCCCAAAGAGTTGTAACACGAGAGTTGTAAACAGTGCCATGCTATATAGCATTTGCCAAGGTTGTACATAAATATTTTGTGAATATAAAATCAATTACTTATAATAAAAAATAAACGAGCGAACATATAGGTGACGATAAACCTCCTCCCACTACCAATAGAGCCAATGCCGATTTAAGTTCAACAATTACCCGATGGGCGCATGAATGACATGACATTTCCATAGCAACTGCCTTAATTTTGGACTTGCAATGTTTCTTTTTCTACGTGCTTGGCCATACGATTCCGAAATGCTTAGCGATACAATGAGCACCATGCCCCACGAGCAAACAACCAATAGAAAAGGAAAAATGACTTCTAAAATATCAAATCTATGTGAAGATTGACCGAGGTTGAAGGAGACTAAAAGTGGTTATTCTCTCTGGCAATTTTTGTTGGAGAATTGATTTTAATAACCATGGAAGAGATGGCTCAATACACGTGACCTTTGGGCCCAAGTATTTAATTAGAAGAAAAATTCTAATAAAATATAATAACTAATTAATTAGTGGATAACTTTAAGCTAATTTACTTAGAGGTCACACCAATTGGTTTTGGATGTTTGTGAGATCAATACGAAGCTTGTTGATAAAGCTTCGTAACGATATATAACACTTGCAAAAAATTAATTCTTAGGGTGAATGAAAATTGGCTTTAAAGTGGTATGGCTATAATAGAAATAGGCGCAATCCCACATTGGTTTGCGCACCATGCTGTGACAAGTTTATAAGAGGCTAGAAATCTAGCATGGGTAAGCTGGTGGAGAAGGGAGAAGCTTCTTCCGTTGTTCGTCCGTCCAGCCAGCTCGACTCGGCACGCACGGATGCTCGCACCCCACCCCTCCCCGGGCTCGGTCTCGAGTGTGGGATTCTCTTTATAAAAGGTGACTGTTTGAATTCAAAAACGTGAGATTTGAATTCAAAGGTGGCAGTCAATTCGTTCGAGTAACAGCCATGTAAATGAGGGGTAATAAGGGTATTCATGGCTGCCATTTATTTCGAATTTGAATGTTGGAGGTCCCAGGCTGCCTATAAAAGGAGCCCTCCTCTTCTATTCCAAATCACCCCAACTCACACTCTTCCTCAGCTCTCTAATTCCTCTCCCCCCTTATATAACATTTCTCATTTGCATAAGAGTCAGAGTTCTATGCCATCAAAGGTTCGAAATGTGTACAAAAATACTTCCTTTTGTACACGTGATTGGGTATTGTACCTTAGAAACTCTCTTACCCACGGAGGACTGAAGCTATGAGGTAGAAATCTAGTACTCTTACTCTCCTCTATTTTATTGCTCACGATTTTGATATATGTTCAAACCGTATCTTTACTAATATTTATTTAACAATTTTACTGATGACCACGTGTCATAAAGTGTTTACATAGGGATTATTCAGCTATATTTATACTAGCTCAGCTAAGTATAAAAGACCAAGTTACTCTCGTGTATCGTTGCTATGCTATTTACAATTATACCCTTGCTTATTTATAAAACCATCATCCAGCTGAAGCTGTCACCTGGTCCTCTTAGCTGTCATCCGCACTGCTGCTGCATCCACCTTATTTAATAATCAGATATTTTAATTTCTATCTCTTTCTTTTCAGCCATAGCAAAAATGACCTCAACTGGATCCATCTTGACATTATCATGAAGCTTTTCGTGACTTAACACCCCCACAAGTGGTATTGTGGATATCAACAAGTCCCAACTTATGAGTTAGGAATTTAAATCGTTGTATAGTAAGATACTTGGTGAGTAAATTAGCCAGCTGAAACTGCGTATTCATAAAGAAGAGTTTGATCAAGCCTTGCTACACTCTTTCATGAACAGTATGACAATCTATCTCGATATGCTTAGTTCGTTCGTTATAGACTAGATTTTTAATAATGTATTTAGCAGATTTGCTATCATAATAGATCAGCGAGGGACAATGAAGTGGGGCACAAAAATCCTGCAATATGTAAGAGATCCACTAAATTTCACATGTTATAGTAGCTAAGGCACGATATTTGGCCTCTGAAGAAGATCGAGAAGCTGTAAGTTACTTTTTAGCTTTCTGAGAAATCAGTGAGTCGCCCAGATAGATGCAATAACTTGTAGCTGACTTGCAGGAATGTTCACAAGTTGCCCAATCACTATCTGAATAGGCTTTCAACTGATGATCACTAGTATTTGACACAAATAATCCAGCTCCTGAAGCAGATTTGAGATACTTAAGAACATGGTAAGCAGCTTAGAGATGGGTATCTTTTGGCTGTGCAAGAAACTGACTGAGATGTTTTACAATAAAACTGATGTATAGACAAGTAGTTGTGAGATAAAGTAATTTTCCCACCAATCTGTGATAATGAAAAGAGTCTTCATTAACTTCTTTTCCATCAGTGGTAACTTTAGGAATATGTTTGCCATTCAAATCTTATGCCAACTCATCCAAGAGCATCCCAGAAGTCTTGTCAAGCTTAAAATTAATATCCATTGGCATCCTCCTAGGTTTACAACCTAGATAACATGCATCAGCTAAGATTTCCAATGCATACTTCTTCTAGAAGAGATGTAAACCAGAAGAGTTGCGAGTCAATTTAATCCGAAGAAAATATTTAAGATCACCAAGGTCCTTGAGCTTCAGAGTTTGCTCAAGGTGACATTTAGTTATTGCAATTGTCTCCAATGAGTTACCAGCAACAATAATGTCATCAACTAAATCAATAAAATAGTGAATAAAGTCTGAGATGAACGAGTGAATAGAGAATGATCACATTTTGACTGAACAAAACAAAACTGAAGTAGAATAGATATTAAGTTGGTAAGCCACTGGCGGATGGCTTGCTTCAAGCCATACAAGGACTTTCTAAGGAGATAAATCTTGGCTGAATCCTGAGGTGAAATTGATAACCCTTGAAGGATATCCATATAGACTTCCTCTGCCAACTCTCTATAAAGAAAAGTATTATTCACATTCAGTTGTTGTAAATACCAATTGTTAAGAACATCAAGAGCTAACAAGGTGCAAATAGTGGTCTTCTTGGCACATGGTTGAAAGTGTTAAAATAATAAATCCTAAGAGTCTGTTTGTAATCTTTAGCAACAAGGCGTGCTTTGTAGCATTCAACACTCCCAGCTGCCTTTAAGTTCATATTGTACACCCATTTACTACTAATAACAGGTTTGCAGGTGGTAAATTAACCAATTTCTAAGTACAATTCTGCTTAAAAAAAGTAGATAATTTAAGCTACATTGCATCAATCCAGTACGACTCTTTGATAGCCTATTCATAAGACTCTGGCTCTTTGTGGGTGGCTAGTGACACACTAAAAACTATATGGGTAGGCTTAAAAGATGTGCAAGAGTAAAGTAAGACTGTATTGGATATGGAGTAGAAGACCGAAAATAAGAACTAGAGGAAGAAGACTGAAATGTAGAGTGATGGTGGGAGTATTGGGATAAATTTTTGTACGTGTGGATCATCGGGGTAGGAAAGAGGGATCAAATGTAGTGGGAGCTTGTTGAGGTGGAAGAGATGCAGGAATTGCAGGTGGCATATCTGCAGAATTAGTAGAGCCTGCAGAAACATGGGAATCTGCAGAAATTGATGAATCTGCAGGGCTAGTGGATAAAGCAGAAGATGTAGGATGAGATGGTGAGCTAGGAAAAGTGAGGGGATGAGTATAGGATGTGGTGGTGAGCAAGGAGTCATCTGGTTCTATGAGATGAAAAACAGGAGCAGGTGATGCTGATGCATCAGGTGAAGAAGGTGGATGATATATCTGATATATTTTTCAATATAGCTGAGAGGTTTAAAAGGGAATGATATCTTCATATAAAATGAAAACCATAGATACGATGATTTGATCGCTCTCCAAATCATATAACTTATAACCCTTAATTCCATAAGGAATTCCCAACAGCACAAACTACTTTGCCCGTTGTGCAAGTTTATGTCTGTTAGCAGCATTTGTGGCTGCATAACAGAGACAACCAAACACCCTAAGATGTCTATAAATGGGTTGCTTATGATAGAGAATCTCATAAGGACTATGTTTACTAAGGGCAGAGGATGGCAGTCTCTTCATTTGGTACACTTCGTGCTTCACTACGTCACTCCAAAAACAAATAGGCATGTTTGCTTGCATAATTTAAGCACGAGCTATGTTCAATATATCCTAATATTTTCTCTCAACCCTAGCATTTTGGTCAGGTATATATACACAGTTTTGCTCATGAATGATTCCCTTTGAATATAGAATTCTCGCATATTGAGTTCTTGTCCTTGATCTTTCCTAATCTTTTTTACAGATGTATTATATTGAGTTCTAACAAGGTTGCAGAACTAATCAATAACACTTCTCACAGCAAATTTCTCTTTGTGTAAATACAACCGCACAAACCTCTAATGGTCATCAACCATGGTCCAAAATATGAATATCCATCATGAGAGAATTGACTATATTTTCCCCAAATATCAAAATGAACAAGCTCAAATCTGTCAGTTACAACAGAATCACTTATTGGAAATGGTAATCTCTTATGTTTAGAGAAATGACAAGACTCCCAATATTTAGAAGAATTGAAATTTTTGGTTGGATCCATATGTCCAACTTGCTGCAACCTAGGTAAAGATAGATGGCCTAATCTGCAGTACCACAAGTCTATGTCAGAGCTGGTAAAGGTATTGGCTAAAGGAGGTGAAGTTGTAGGTAACTGTGGTAGGCTGGATTGGTTGTTGGTTTGGTTATTCAGGAGGTAGAGGCCTTGATGTTCCACAGCACTACAAATCACCCTGATACTAATAAGGTCCTTTATAAGGTATAAACCATGTTTAAACACAAATTAAGAGGGAAATGATATGGTTAAATGACTAACATGCACCAGGTTGAAGGTGAAAGAAGGAACCAATAATACATTGAACAAGAACATGTCTTTCGATAGTCTGATTGTACCAATATGAGTTTCTAATGTTTGCTGATCATTAGGAAGAGTAATGACATCATTGGAAATGGACTGGCAATTGACAAAGAACAACTTAGAACATGCTATATGGTTAATAGCCCCTGAATCAAGAATCTAAGAGGTGGAGGAATGAACACTAGCACACATATGAGGAAGGACATGAAGAGTAGTACCTGTAAAGTAATTGGTTGAAGTTATAAGACTACTGACAGAGGTGGAAGCAGTATAGGAAGTAGAGGTAGGCTTTGTGAAAGTAGGAACTAAACTATTAGGTATTAAAGAAGACTGTTAAACCAATGCAATGAGGCTGGAATACTGATCATATGAGAGACCAAGCTTATCAAAGAATGTATTCTTCTAATTCAAAGAAGTAGTTGTCAATTTTGCAGAGTTCCCTTCTACACCAGTCTGAGCTGACCCTGCAAAATCATCAGGACTAACATTCAGGCGATTTGTGAACTTGAAATTAGGAGGAAAACCATGCTTTTGATAGCATTTTTCCACAATATGTCCCTCTTTGCCATAATAAGAACATATAGGATTTTGGTTATCATTCCAAAACTGCTTTTGACCTCCAAGCGACTTAGCCAGGTTGACTGTTCCTCCCTTACTTGCCTTTGCAGAAGTAGAAGCAGCTGAAATAAAAGAATTTCTAAAAGACAATAACTGTTGCTCATGTTGCAAGGATAAGTAGAGAGTTCTACTCATGGTAGGTAAAAGATCAATCAACATAATCTGAGATTTAACTATATCATAGTTCTTATTAAGTCCAATAAAAAACTTGAAAACTTGATCATATTGAAGATAAAGCCTTGTTGATCTCACAGATTCACAATCAGATGAACCTTTATTTTTATTAACACACTTAAATAAGTGGATAAGCCTGTATTGAAAAAATTGATCTCATAGTGTGCGAAAAGAAGTAAAGTATTTAGTAACAGAGAGTCCTCCTTGTTTTAAAGTGAGAAGTTGCATCTGTAACCTCGCAATCTGAATGGAATCTCCAGTACCAAAATATTCTTTTAGATCATTCCAGACTTCTGTAATAGTTTCAAGTCCATTCATACTCTGCGCTGTAAACAGTTCTACAGATGCCATTAACCAGCTAATAATCATACTGTTACATCCTTCCCATTCTAAGTAATCATCATCCTCAAAAGCAGGAAGAGTAATCATAGATTTACTCCAACTATGATAGTTTGAGTTGTTGAGTAGTGGAGTAACCAGCACAGAGGTTGGATACTCACTCGGATAAAGATAATACAGAGAGTTCTCTCGATTATTACCTAAAATAGGATGATCTCCCATCACGACTCGCGATTGGCCTTGTTGCTGGGAATTAGACGCCATTAAAGCCTCCTTAAAGCTCCTTCGTGAAGGTAAATCCAGTATAGAGATTAAAGATTGATGAACTAAGCATAAACTAGCTTAGTAGCTATGATACCATATCAAATCCACATGAAGATTGACTCAGGTTGAAGGAGACTAAAAGAAGAAGAAGAGGAAGAACGAGCTCGAAGCTCTTGGAGAAGAGAAAGAGAGGCGGTTATTATCTTTAACAATTTTACTAATGACCACATGTTAAAAAATGTTTACATAGGGATTGTTCAGCTATATTTATACTAGCTCAGCTAAGTGCAAAAGACCAAGTTACCCTCGTGTACCATTGCTATGCTATTTACAATTATACCCTTGCTTATTGATAAAATCATCATCCAGCTGAAGCTGTTGTCTGGTCATCTCTGCTGTCATCCACCTCATTTAACTATCCCAAATTTCAATCTCTATTTCTGGTTCTTCAGCCATAACAAACTCGACCTTAAGTGCTTCCGTCTAGACATTATCATGAAGCTTTTCATGATTTAACATAAAAGAAATTATCTCAAAATTTTTTAAAAAGCAAGTTATTAATTTTGAACTACTAAATCATCAAACATATATTCAGTATTACTACAAACATTCACCAATTATCATTTAAAAGAAAAAAAAGAGGAATATTTTTAAATTTACTAGGGAATCCTTCTCAAGAACAATAACCCGATGCGGTGGTTATATTTTTTAGGAATGGAGGGGCAAGTCCCGATATATAAATACAAAAATAAAGTTCAATTACATCCTAAATAAATATCATACACATATCTTCGATATAGTTTGGCTATGGGTTCATCTTCTTATAAGCTGGGTATAAATTCTAATCTGCAGAATTTTGTTTGTTTTATCTGTCGAATCATTATGTTCTGGAAATATACAGCCAAACTATATTCTTGTAATATGGTTGTTTCTTGCTGGTAAGCACAATGTCTAAATGAGTGACCAAGACTGTCCATTTCAAAGGAAGATTTGAGCTTGCTTTCGCCTCTTTGATCACAAAAGAGGCAGCAGAAGGTATTAAAAATTATCAAGTTTTAGTTTCTTTACCAAGTCAGCAATTTGGTTAATTGAATTTTTTAAGTCAATGCTGACTTGTACTCCACGTTGGCGATGATGTATTTTCGGTCACCGGAAAATAACTTCGAAAAAGACAATTGTGTTGTTTTGTAAGGTACAAGGAACAAAATGACCCAAATTTTAGTAGAAGGGGCTAATTGTACTTGTTAGAAATGTAGAGGAGTCTATGTGACCTTTATTCCTAAAAATAAAGATAAATTTTTGAAGGAAAAAGTTTATTTTAGTACCCTGTAGTATCACATATTCTCACTTAGGTACCCTGTGGTTTAAAACGCATAGAACATGTCCAACTTGTTTCAACTTTTATCAAAAACAGGTCCCGGGCAGGCCGGGTTGCTGCCCGCAATTTGTTTTGTAAAACGACAGATATCCGGGCTGCCCGAGACCTGTTTTTGATAAAAGTTGAAACAAGTTGGACCTATTTTATGCGTTTTAAATCACAGGGTACCTAAGTGAAAATCTGTGATACTACAAGGTACTAAAATAAACTTTTTCCATTTTTGAAACATAGGTAAATTTTCTACTTCAACGCGTATGTATCATTTTGGCCATAGATTAGCTTGAAAATATCTTCAAATCGGACCGCATCATTGCATTCCGAAACAGAAACCTATCTTTTTTTTAGAAACAGAAACCTATCGGTATCAACCTGCGTGCCCATTTCATTTAATATCCACAATTATGTTTGCTTTTTCCACTAAAAGAAAAAAAAGGGTCATGTCGGCCGGATGTAATTTTGTCATGTTTATGGACCACTCTTGTCGCGGGTGCCTGTCCTAATTTGATTATTTATTCCAAGTCCATTATTTCGTTTTCAGATGTGCACGTTTTTTTATCTGAATGGAAGTGACGTTTGTGGTACGCGATTGTCTATATTTTTGTTTCGTAGCTCAGGATGTTCTTTATTCTTTTTATTTTTCTATTGAATAATGGAGTTTGTCTTTTTATTTTTTAAGAGTTTTTTCTCTAATTGCAACAGTCTCTCTCCAGTTTTATTTTTTCTCTATTTATATTATATTTATGCTCACGTCCAAATAAGTTAATCATTTTGGCTATGCATAATCTTCTCATTGTTGCGTTTTTATAACTAAAGTGGTATCGATGACGACGTCAATATATATACATGAAAATTACGCCAATAAATATAAATGATATGTTTGATTATTGCATATATGTTATTAAAAAATCTACTACGTTTCAATCAGTTCTGTAGATAAATATCCGTTGAGATTTATGATTGAAAAACGTGGTTGTTAAGGAGTTGTATCTACTATTTATTTCCTATTACTTACAACAATTTATTTTGATATTGTGTGACTGTTATTTTTTAAAATCTATATGACTGTTAATCTGTATGATATTTCATTATTAGCCTAGAAAAAAAATCAATTTTGAGATTACTTCGTGTGTGCGAAATTCCAGGTGTCGAAAAATGAAATAGTTACTCCCAGTCAATAGATTGTGAATTTATAATTATAAATTGGGTATCAACATCACTAAAATTCTGAACATATCCTCTTAAACAAATTATCGCACATGGGCTTAATTTTGTCGTAGATTCCATGAAATAGGATAATGCGGCACATGCTTTAATTTAATACTGGTTTTTAATGAGCTTTTCTTTTGGTATAATGCTGCCCTTTTTTTAAATGAGCTTAGCTACTAAGTTGCAATGTCTATATACAACTAAACTTTTTGGAAAAAAATAATCTAAATAAGGGCCAATATAAGATGCAACTAATACGATATTTTTAACAGGAACTGCTATTTTTTTCAAAAAGGTGCGGAAATTCAGGTTAACGCAAACTATCGAAATTTAACAATTAAGTTCTGCGTATAGAAGCTGTTTCTTAGATCATCCACCATCAGTGAAGACAAATTGGAACACTTTGTTCCCGCTAAATTACCTGCTTCGCCTAATCATGTCAAATATTTTATTCTTTTTTTTTTTGGAAGACTCAAATTGTTCCGATCCTTACCTAAAGAGAGGGATTCTTTCCCGGGCATAAAATCTGCCAAACACGTGTAAAATGGCCCACTTGGCCAGTTTCTTTCTCTCAATAACGTTACGAAAAAATTATGCATGCTCATACAGTTATACCGACACCTAATTGTACTTTTTCATTTAATAGAGACCATCTAATTACCAAGGTTTACTCTTCCGAGGGGAGAAAATCATCCATGTTTGCCCAACGATTTATTACTGTAACCCACTTTTTAATTCACTCGATTTCCTTATATTATCACTGGGGAATATGATTATTTTTTCCACGCCTTATCATATTATTTTAAATCTCATGCCCCTCCGTAAGAAGAAGGAAAAAAAAAGAGGAGACGAAGAGGACGTGTTGTGGATTTATCATTTATCCGTGGTATGCAGTTTCCATCACATGTTACATGCTTTCAGTTAACTTCAGCCCCATAATCTTGTCACTTGAGCAGAGGTACCACCTCATAACCTTGTCCTGATAATATCAATAATTGCTCGATTGTGTTTTTTTTAGTAAGTATAATTTTTTACCATTTTAAGGTTTGAAGCATGTGTTGTGATAACTTGGTGTTGGTGATCAGTTTATCTTTATTGTTTTACTCCAATGCATACTCGTTAGTTCGTATTGCGGGATAAAATAGTCATAATACCTAGAATTCTTTATTATTTTTTCCCGTTGAGTTTATGACGGTAGGATTTTTAGTGAAGTTGTTGGGATAAAAATAGAGAGAACGTCGGTCGATCTTGTGACGGCCCGGAGTGCTCGTCCCAAGGTCGTTCTAACGCTATTGGTTACAGGGGTTGGCCAAAGCCGAGACTAACTAACCTAAACTAAGATAAAAGCCGAAGCTTGACGAGGTATTTTGTGTGTGATTTGTGGATCTCCTTTGCCTTACCCGACTCCCTGCTTATATAGAGGAGGTAGACTGACCCGCCTCCCCCTTTGGCTTGTCCTAGTCGCACTCAAAGACTCCAAACTCATCTCCCTCCAACGCTTATCCTTATCAGGCCTGGAATTCTCTCAAGTCTTATCCTGATTAAACCCGGACTTCTCTCTAGGAAGCGCTCCCGTCCTTGGCGGCCAATTGCTTTCCCGAGTCCTTCGCCATGTATGACTGTAACAACCCGAGTATCCCGCGCTCTCCATGCTTATCTCTTCCTTCACGGAGTCCATGTCTATCTCCGCCTCTTAAGAGTCCAACCGTGCTCGGCCTCTTTAAACCTTCTGAGAATCCGGGCTTCTTGACATCTCAGTCTTCCCAAGTCTTCGTGCCGTAGTCGGCAACACTCTTCGTAGTCAAACTCGAAAGCACCAACCCCCTTGTCAAGAAGAAAAACCTCCTTTCCTTACTTAGAGGAAGGGAAGAATCACTAGCTTCCCCTACTCGAAGGAAGGGAAGAATCGCTAGCTTCTCCTACCCGAAGGGAAAGAAAAATTGCTAGCTTCCCCAAACCGAAGGGGAGCATTGCCAACTTTCCCTTCTTGGAGGAAAACTTACTATTTACTCCCTTCCTGAAAGAAAAAGTACCGATTAATCCCTTCCCAAAAGGAAAGTTATCATCTCCCTCTTCCAAGAAGGAAAACAACCAACTTTCCTCTTCCAAGAGGAGAAATTACCGATTACTCACTTCCCAAAGAGAAAATTACCGATCGATCCCTTCCCAAAGGTAAAGTCATCATCTCCCTCTTCCAAGAAGGAAAACAACCAACTTCCCCCTTCCAAGAGGAGAAATTACCGATCGATCTCTTCCTAAAGATAAAGTCATCATCTCCCTCTTCCAAGAAGGAAAAGTACCAATTACTCACTTTCCAAAGAAAAAAGTACCAATTACTTACTTCTCAAAGGGAAAAGTACCGATTACTCCCTTTCTGAAGAAAAAGTTACCCGTAACTCTCTTCCCAAAGGGAAAAGATATCAACTACACCTTCCAAGAGGGAAAAATGGCCCACTCCCTCCACCTAGAGGGAAAAACCTTCGAACTAGGGGTAGTGGTAATGGTAGGTTGGATGTGTTTGCTCGAACCCATTTGGTTACTTCTTGTGCTGGCCGAACTTGGCCCAAGTTGGCTCCGCCTAGCCGAAGTCGTTGTAGTACCCCTTCGCCTGATCAAAGTCGGCTTTCTCTTCATACCCTCTTTGCCCAGACGTGTTCAAGCCTCTAGTTAGTTGAAGTCAATTGAAGTTACTTACACTCCACTTATTTGTAGCTAGAGTCATCCTTCGCTTACTTCTCCTAGCCGAAGTCAGCATGTAGTCTTTGTATTTCATACGCCTCTGCCTAGTTAGAGTCGGCTCAAAGTTAGCTTCCTCTAGTTGGGATCGACTTAGCATACCTTTACCAAACCGAAGTCGACCATGCTCCTGCATAGCCAAAATATATCCAAATTGTCTTTCCTTAGTCGAAGTCAGCATTGCGCATCTTCGCCTAGCTGAAGCCAGCCTAATTCGACTTTCTCTAGTCGGAGTTAATTAAGGTCAATTATGTCTCTACCTAGCTACACTTGGTTTATATGCTTGACCGTGTTCACCCAAGCCCATCTTCCTCTAGTTGGAGTTAGTCATGGTAATTCAAGGCTGAGCATATCAAGGTTGACGGTACCCAAGCTATTTTAAACATACCCAGCCAAGGCAAGTTGATGTTCAAGTCCAGATACTTCAATGATCGCCCTAGTCGACCCCGAGCTCCCAACATATTATTTTTGCACTTCAATAATGTCTCCCACATGCCTTTGATTCGCATGGCCAAGGAGAATTGAAGGCATGTATTCATGGTGTAAGATTGGGCGAGGGTCGACTACCTTGGATATCATTCTTCTCATAAGTCATGTGTAAGGCCGAGTTCCCAGATTATTTCGGTACGGCCAAGTGAGAAGCATTAACATGTTTCTTGTTAAACCTCCTTGACTTGTCTTCTTTGATGTGCGCATTCAAATCTCCAGTCTTTATCAAAGCCGCAAAATACAACTACTAAGATTTTGAAGGAAAGTCACGACAAGTTGAAATTTGTCGGCGTCTAGGGGCCGAAAGACACAACTTTTATTTATATATCAACTTTGGGTAGGTCGTGTGATAGTCATGTTACAAAACGTGATGATCCGAGTGAAGACTATAAAAAATGACTAAGTCACGAAAAAATTTTGCTGGGAAATATTTTTCATTTAATAGAGACCATCTAATTACCAAGGTTTACTCTTCCGAGAGGGGAGAAAATCAGCCATGTTTGCCCAACGATTTATTACTGTAACCCACTTTTTAATTCACTCGATTTCCTTATATTATCACTGGGGAATATGATTATTTTTTCCACGCCTTATCATATTATTTTAAATCTCATGCCCTTCCGGAAGAAGGAAAAAAAAAGAGGAGACGAAGAGGACGTGTTGTGGATTTATCATTTATCCGTGGTATGCAGTTTCCATCACATGTTACATGCTTTCAGTTAACTTCAGCCCCATAATCTTGTCACTTGAGCAGAGGTACCACCTCATAACCTTGTCCTGATAATATCAATAATTGCTCGATTGTGTTTTTTTTAGTAAGTATAATTTTTTACCATTTTAAGGTTTGAAGCATGTGTTGTGATAACTTGGTGTTGGTGATCAGTTTGTCTTTATTGTTTTACTCCAATGCATACTCCTTTGTTCGTATTGTGGGATAAAATAGTCATAATACCCAGAATTCTTTATTACTTTTCCCGTTGAGTTTGTGATGATAAGATTTTTATTGAAGTCTCGACTACAACCTTCGTTCTCGGGAACGTCCATATTTGGAGGGGGATGGGCGCATTCGGGTAGGGGTTGGGGTTCTTCTCTGTAAGTAGTATAAGTTTTTCCAGCACATTTACTTATTTAAAAAAAATCGAGCATAATCATAAGATGGCAGCTACATGTCACTTTCGAGATCCGATCCATCAGCACTTGGCTACATTTTTGTCTCACAATTAATTATCTTTCATGGTTTTACTCTAATACATAATCCTTAGTTAGTGTTGTGGGATAAAATTATGAGAAAGTCAAAAACTATCTCGAAATAGTAGTCTAGTATGATCCTCCAAAAAATATCACAAAAAATGACCAAGAGAAACGAAAGTTGGGCAAGCAGAAATGGAACTAGAAAGGTGATTCGCACCTTCACGACTTGCACATTGAGCACAATCATAAGATGACAGCTACATGTCCTTTTCAAGACCCGACCCAGCATTATTGTCAGACTGAGCTACTTATTTTTCTCACAGTTACTTCATCGATAATTTTGATGGGGAGTATGTACATGCCACATTCAAAACATATTAACAGACTACATCATTATTTTAAAATTTGTGTTCTGACCGACAGTTTAACCGATCCGATTGATGAGCCTAAAAAATGCTCATTTTATCACCTCATTTTAAGGTCATTTCAACCAATCTTAAGTGCTGGAGTCTTTAGTCTTTTTGTCCATATATAGGTTTGTTGTCTTAGATGGACTCACTTGTTGTTGTAGGTCTTTTGGAGGTATTCGAAGAAGTTCGGGACTAACCGGAGCGGACACGGACTAAAGCTCGAGGTGAAAAGGCCAAAGCGAGGTCCCGGAAGCCACCAGGCTGTGGAAAACATCGCCGGGCGGCGGATTCGGGCCGCCAAAGTCTCTGAATGCCACCAGACGGGGGATTTTTCCGCTGGTCGGCGGGTTTTCTGGCAGATGGAGGATGCCACACTTAAAAATCCATACCTTCTTGCTCCTGCATCAGATTAAGTCATATGAGGTACCGTTAGAAAGCTACGACAAATATCTATATTTTATTCTCTGATGACCAAAGTCCAATTCGGAGCAGAAGACAGCCAAAATCGTGCATCTTTGTCAGCCCACGAACCAGACCGGGCACCGGACGGTGCCAAACCCACCGGACAGCGAGTACGAGGCAGTTTGCACCCAGAATAAGGCCAAAAAGGACCATTTCATCTTTGTACTCATCCTAGCTCTTTAGGGTTTTGTTGGGGGCCTATAAATAGTCCCTTTTAGGTCCCCATTTCAACTTGCCAAATTATTTGTATAGTTTTGGCCACTTAGGTTAGCTATTATAGAGAAAAACTCTCTTTTCCTCTCTCTCTCTCTGTCTCTCTAGAAGGCAAGTAAGGAGCTTGGATGGTGGAGAAGGCTTGGAGGGGGATTCGATCTCGATTGAGCTTTTCTAAACCTTGCATATTTAATTTCATGCTTGTAACAATGCTCGTTCTTTTAATGATGTTGAATTTGAGTTTGTTGATGGGTGAGTAGTTTGTTTGTGGGTTGGGTGCACTTGGATGCTCCCTCCGACCTAGGTTAAAATGGGCTAACCTTTAGAGTGTGTAGCAGTGAGGAGTAATGTGACCTCCGTTGGAACCTAGTGGCGAGTAGCGCTAGCAATGACCTAGAGTCCTTCCCAATAGATTATAGGGTAATCCAAAGGACTTTGTCGTGAAGCGGAGCGTGGATAAACCTAACCACTAGACTAGGAATTTACCTGACATAATTAGTCGTGAAAATGGACTTAGCCTATGAGGGTGATGTGTAGTTAGCCTTAGGGTAGAGCACTTATGAGTGAGGTTTAGGGTGGATAGTTGTAGTAGTCTCGACACCTAGGTAGGGTTGACAACTTACTAACATTAGGTGTGAGTGACATTCTCGCAAAGGCTTCTCATTACCTTCTTTGTGACGTCAAGTACTTAGCCATGAAGCGCCATGCCATAGTTCACCTAGGCACACCACGAGCGTAATAAGTCCATGAGAGACTTAGTTAGGAGGGTTGTGTTCATGTGGTTCCCTTGCCCACTTCTTTTATTCTTGGTTACCTAAGGTTGTTTCAATTAGATTAGGTATTTCTTTATTTTTCCTCTTCTATTTGGACACCACACCACTATATTGTATATTGGCCAAAACTAATAAGTAATTCTAATTGGTGCTCTAGATCCAACTCCTTGTGGTTCGACAAATTCCCCTACTCTCTTTATTACAACGGGGTGAAAAATCTCCTCGTCAATTGGCGCCGTTGTCGGGGAGTGGTGAATTTAGACATTATTTTAGCTTACGAATCAGTATTAGGACATTGTTGATAGTGTTTGTAAATACTTTGTGTCTTGTTTTTGTTTTGTATATATTGTGTGCGTGAGATGGATTCCTTTGGTTGCCATAGGCCCAATGGAGTCCATGGTTCATTGATTACAGATGAAGTTGATGGCACACAAAGAAGGACACATGTACGATGGAATGAGGAAAGCACCCAAGAAAAGGGAGACGAACCCTCAATTAGTTGCCATTCCTAAGTGCATGACTTTTTCTTAATCGAAGATGTGGCAAATATTGAATACTTGGAGGAGATAGAAGATGCCACATCTAAGGTTGGGTTTAGTGTCATCCGCCATAACCTTACACCTCGACTTCAAGATCCAAGAAGGTTTGCTCTACCTTTAATCTTTGATAAGGTAAGTAAAGGTAAACCACCTGACCTTAATTTTGATAAACCTCCCACTCTTGGTTGGGATTGGTCAATTTCGGGTGTAATTCAAATCCCTTTCAATGCCGTGCTAAATTTGCGTGCCATTAATCCTTTGGGTGATTGGTACTTGACTACTTTTTTAGAAGAAGTTACTCATATATGATTGTTATTTGAAAATCTTTATTGATGACTGAGCATATTGAAACCCTGATTCCATGGTAATTTTGTGAAAGTCGAGCTTGAGACTTAAAACAAGTGCTTGTTGGGAGGCAACCCAATGCGGTTTTTAGTTTCTCTTATTTTTGGATGCTCGGGAGTACAACACTTTAAGGTAAAGGTCATGCTTCGACCTGCCCGTTCACCGAACTGCGAAAACCCACGAATCGGCAGGCATAGCACCGAATGGCACCCTCGGCAATTCAAACATCCTAAACCCCCTGAATGCCACTAACCGGTGCTTAAGTCCACCTAGCGGTGACAAGGAGAAGGGGATTGAGCGTTTAACTAAGAAACCCATTGAATGACAAAATTGCCCGATGGACGGTGTATAGTCTACCGCCTGGAGTTCGCAGCCACCGACCGGTGCCCAAACCCAGAATCACCTTACCAACTCAGCCCACCAAACGGAAAAAGCGGGTACCAAATGGCAGAGGGCACAGCCTCCTTCGAGAGCAATATCTCTCCTCCATCTTCAACACTTAAAACAGGGACGTCTCTTGAACTCTCATCTAATTGACCGTATCTTGTCTATATTTTCAATCATTGTATTCATATTGGCCACAGAGGCTACAATTTATGCTTTTGATTGAAGTGTTTTCACCTTCTTTGGCCACAGAGGTCATTTAAGTATTTCTTTTTTTCTTGTCTGGTAACCTAAACCCTTTCACATTGAGGACAATGTATCATCTAGTGTGTGTGTGTGTGGGGGGGGGGGGGGGGGGGGATTGCATGTTTAGATCTAGACTGTTTGGCGTAGGTCAAGTTTTAGCATGATTTTTGCATAATTGGACCCCCCCCCCCCTAAAATTTTTGAATTTCTCTTCAAAAGCAAAATCCCATACTTAGTAGGAATCATACCCCGGGTATAAAGCGTAGGAATACAGAGTTTTCACACCCTTGGTTGTTTAAACTTATGGTCTCCCTTGGTGGGTGGATTAGAGGGTTGATGAGTGACCTTTTGCAGGGATTTTTGAGCCGAAGGAGGAGACAAGCGTCTTTAATTTTATTCATGAGGTGCCTATATATTTCAGACTGTTGGGGTATTCTGCTAGTACTCTGTACTGTTTCTTTTGTGTGGGTGTTTTGTGGGAGGACGGGGGCCAGTTTTGAGCAAGTTGAGCCTAGAGCGTTAGAGCCAAACTCCTTTTAATTCCTCTTATTTAGCCCTTTTGAGCCTGAGCCATTTCATTTGATATATGCATATGCCATGATTAACTCTTATCCAAATCTTTCCTGACCTTTGACATTTAGTCCGAGGAAGCGCATAGGAATTAATCTTATAGGGTTGATTGTAAGGGAAACATGGTAGACTATGCCTTTATTTGGAATTGAACATTTGGAAAAAGGGGTAGATAAGGCCAACTAAAGATGCCAAGCTTTGCCTATATCCAAAATTTGCCTAGTGTGAATAAATGAAGGAAAAGGAAAGGAAAAAAAAACAACAACAAAAATAAAGAAAAGAAGAAAATCATAAAAAAGAGAAAGTTGTAGTATGAATAAGGCAATCTAATAAAAGGAAAGGCTTGTGCTCCATGGTCACATGTCTTGGGTAAATATTGGATGTGAGTGCATGTAGATATATGGTGAGTGAATTAGAATAGACAAGGGCTAGTATACGTTTGTAACAAGCTCATCGGATAGGTGGTTTAGCTACTTCCCAAATGTTTATCCTCACCTTTAACTTAACCCTATTACAACCCAAATATAAGTCTCATTGATCACGAACCTCACATGATTTGAGACACCACAGAGTAGGATGAAGGGCATCACAAGACCCCGGGCATGTATGCAAGGGATAGGTAGCCGACTACTAAAGAGTAAGCTTAAAACTTCCTACCCTTTGAGTGGTCAACTCTTTGGTTCCATCCACCCAGGGATAGCGCTCGTTTAAACCTCTGAGAATGTGGTCTCTATGTATTCTTATTTTTATATATGGGAGAGTAAACTTCCAAGTCGTGGGGTAGTCTTGCGACGAGGAGTCGAAGTTTTTAGGGATTCTTTTATGTTAATAGATTGCCAACTCTTGCTCTTTTTGTTTGTCTTTGTGTCAATGCTTGGGTCTTTTGCTTGAGGATAAGCAAAGATTCAAGTGTGGGGTGTGATGAGCGTGAAAAATGCTTATTTTATCACCTCATTTTAGGGTCATTTCGACCCATTTTCATGTCTTAAGTCCTTGAGTCTTTAGTCTTTTTATCCATTTATAGGTTTGTTGCCTTGGATGGACTCACTTGTTATGTTGTAGGTCTTTTGGAGGTATTCGGAGAAGTTTGGGACTAAAGGGAGCGGACACAGAGTAAAGCTCGAGGTGAAAAGGCCAAAGCAAGGTCCCGGAAGCAACCGGGCAGTGGAAAACCTGATTGGGCGGCAGATTCGGGCTGCCAAAGTGTCTGGATGCCACCGGGCGGCGGATTTTCCTGCCGGTCAGCAGATTTGTCTGACAAACGGAGGATGCCGTACTTAAAAATTCATAACTTCTTACTCCGGCATCGGATTAAGTCATATGAGGTACCGTTGAAAATCTAAGACAAAGATCTACATTTTGTTCACTTGACCAAAGTCCAATTTGGAGTGGAAGACAGCCAAAATCATGCATCTTTCTCAGCTCATGAATCAGACCGGGCACCGGACGATGCCAAATCTGCCGGACGGTGAGCGCGAGACAGTTTGCATCCGGAACAAGGCCAAAAAGGACCATTTCGTCTTTGTACTCATTCTAGCTCTTTAGGGTTTTATTGGGGGCCTATAAATAGGCCTTTTAGGTCTCTATTTCAACTTGCCAAATTATTTGTGTAGTTTTGGCCACTTAGGTTAGCCATTGTAGAGAAAAACACTCTTCTCCTCTCTCTCTCTCTCTCTCTCTCTAGAAGGCAAGAATGGAGCTTGGATGGTGGAGAAGGAATGGAGGGAGCTTCGATCTCAATTAAGCTTTTCTAAATCTTGCCTATTTAATTTCATGCTTGTGACAATGCTTATTCTTTTAATGATGTTGAGTTTGAGTTTGTTGATGTGTGAGTAGTTTGTTTGTGGGTTGGGTGCCTTTGGATGCTCCCTCCGACCTAGGTTTCGAATGAGCTATTCTTTAGAGTGTGTAGTAGTGAGGGGGCGTAATGCTTTGGTTAATGTAACCTCTGTTGGAATCTAGAGGCGAGTAGCTATAGCAACGACCTAGAGTCCTTCCCAATAGATCGTAGCCTAACCCGAAGGACTTAGCCATGAAGGGGAGCGTGGATAAACCTAACCACTAGACTAGGCATTTACCCGACAAAATTAGTCGTGAAAATGGACTTAGCCTATGAGGGTGATGTGTAGTTGGCCTTAGGGTCGAGCACTCATGAGTGAGGTTTAGGGCGGATAGTTGTGGTAGTCTCGACACCAAGGCAGGGTTGACAACTTTCCAACACTAGGTGTGAGTGATATTCTCGCCAAGGCCTCCTATTACCTTCTTTGTGTTGTGAAGTACTTAGCCGTGAGGTGTCATGCCATAGTTCACCTAGGCCTACCACGAGCGTAATAAGCCTATGAGAGACTTAGTTAGTGTTAGAATAAATGCTTATTTAATATGTTTGGCTCAAGCTGGAAAGCCCAAGCTGAAAAGCCCGAGCTGAAAAGCCCAAGCTGAGGATGGGAGAACCATTACCACATCAAAAATTGCAAGGGATTTTTTCCTGTTTATAAGGAGAAGCTCCAAGCTGGTGTAACATTAAATATTCCAGCTGAAGAGCTGACCGAGGCTGCCTGGGAGGATGGTGCGAAGCACGAGCACGAGCACGCGCTCACGCACGTGTATGTGCGCATGGCGCATTGGACGCAGGTCGCAATGGGAGCTTTGTGGTGCACTTGGCACTTCGCACGTGCGCATCATCGCGAGGAGCTGGAGGAGCCTTAAGACTTTTGCCAGATTTTAGGAGAGCTACAAGCTGTGTGCGAGGTAGCTCGCGTAGGGATGCGAGCTGACCCAACGAATGAAGGGCCACCAGCGTGCGTCCAGAAACTGGAACGTCCTGGAGTCTTCCAGATTGCCACCTAAGAGGCACAAGGAGTGCCTGGAAGGCCTGTGGTCGAAGAGACACCAGCAGGCATCCAGGAGCCCTGAAGAGACATCTACAGGCATCCAAAAAATTGGTGGCCGAAAGGGTGCCTCAGCTCCCAGAAATGTGAGAGCATAGTTTCCTCTCAGAAGTGTCTGGCAGCCATTCGGATTCCAGCCATCCTTGCCTATAAATAGGCCCTTCTCCCTCATTTGCATCTCAGCCCACTACAACTTGCATAAGCATTCGTTAGCAATTGTAGGCTCTCAGAAAGTTCTGAATATCGGACGGTCCGCCCGAAGCTTCGAGGGTCATTGTGCTACGAACTCGAAGTCCGAAAGTTGTTGTATCTTGGGGACGATTGCCGCAGCCCGTAAGTACTGAATACGGGGCAATCTCGTCTTACAGAAAAAGAGCCCAACTCTTGTTTCGACTTTACAAGATCCTAATAAAGTACACCACCTCTGACAAACTACAATCGTAAGACAAAATCTGTGTACTTGAAGATGGCATCAGCAAGCTCAGCACCAGTGCCAGCGGTCCCGGGAACTATCCATGCCGAAAGGCCGGCCAAGTTCAACGGTACCGAGTTTAAGAGATGGCAATAAAATATGTTGTTCTACCTGACGACGCTCAACCTGGTCCGATTCTTGAAGGAAGAGGCTCCGAAGGTGGCAAAAAATGAGGCTGATCCACAGAAGATGTTGTTCTACCTGACGACGCCCTTGATGCATAGAGTCACAGTGACTTCCTATGTCGTAACTATGTCCTGAATGGCTTAGACAATGCCCTCTACAATGTCTATGCAGGTTCCAAGACTGCATAAGAATTGTGGCACTCCCTGGAGAAGAAGTATAAAATGGAGGATGTCAGGATGAAGAAATTCATCGTCGGAAGGTTCCTCGACTTCCAGTTGGTGGACTCCAAGAAGGTCATAGACCAAGTCCAAGAGCTGCAGCTGATTCTACACGAGATTCACGCCGAAGGCATGCAACTCAGCGAATCCTTCCAGGTGGCTGCTCTAATCGAGAAACTCCCTCCTCTGTGGAAGGACTTCAAGAACTACCCCAAGCATAAGAGGAAGGACATGGGGCTGGAAGACCTGATCGTAAGACTAAGGACCGATCTTGGGACCAACTCCGAGGATAAGGTACACCTCGTCGAAGGTGGTATTGGCAAGAAGAGGAAAAAGCCTGGAAACAAGCAGGAGAAGTAAGAGCCAAAGCAAAAGAAAGCTAAGAAGATCAAAGGTAATTGCTACAACTACAACAAGCCTGGTCACATGGCCAAAGATTGTCGCTTGCCGAAGAAGGACGATCGAGAGAAGGCTAATCTAGCCGAAGACTTGTCTAAGCTACACCTATATGCCGTGGTGTTTGAAGCAAATCTGGTGGATAACCCAAGGGAGTAGTTCATTGACACAGGGGTAACCCGACACATCTGTTCAGACAATGAGATATTTTCGACCTACATTCTGATCAATAGGTAAAAGTTGTTTATGGGTAACTCCATGACTTCACCCGTAGTCAGATTAGGCCAAGTGGTACTGAAGCTGACCTCTGGAAAAGAGCTGACCCTCAAGGATGTTCTGTATGTCCCAGACATTCGTAAGAATTTAGTATCTGGCTCAGTGTTGAGCAAAGATGGGATGAAACTAGTATTCGAGGCCGATAGGTTTGTGTTGACTAAGGCTGGTACCTTTGTAGGAAAGGGTTACCTCAAAAGGGGGCTCTTTAAGATGAATATAATAACTGTGAAACACACCTTTAAAGGGCCTAATAAAGTTATCAATTCTTCTTACTTGGCTGAGTGTTCTAACTTATGGCATGATAAATTAGGACATGTAAATTTGAGCTCACTAAGAAAGTTAGTAAGTTTAAATTTATTGCCTGAAATGGAGTTTGACCCAAACAATAAATGTGAAGCATGTGTAGAGGCAAAAATGACCAAAGCACATTTCCACTCAGTGGAAAGAAGTACTACACCTTTAGAGTTAATTCATACCGACATATGCGATATGAAACAAGTGCAAACTAGAGGTGGAAAAAAGTATTTCATCACATTTATTGACGATTGCACGAGGTACTGTTACGTACACCTCTTGAAAGGAAAAGACGAAGCTCTAGAAGTTTTCAAGAGTTATAAGAATGAGATTGAAAATCAACTTAGCACTAAAATCAAAATGATTCGAAGTGATAGAGGGGAAGAATATGTAGCTCTGTTTGAGAAATTCTGCCAACAACATGGCATTATTCATCAGACAACTGCTCCATACTTACCTCAATCAAACGGCGTAGCTGAGCACAAGAATCGAACTCTTAAGGAGATGATGAATGCTATGTTGATTAGCTCGGGCTTACCACAGAGTTTGTGGGGGAAAGCTGTGCTATCAGGTAATCACATTCTAAACAAATTGCCACACAAAAAATGGACAAAACCCCATATAAATTATGAAAATGGAGAAAGCCTTCCTACGGTTACCTTAAAGTGTGGGGGTGCCTAGCCAAAGTAGAAATACCTCTATCAAAAAGGGTGAGAATAGGACCCAAGACCGTTGAATACATCTTTATCGGATATGCCCACAACAGTAGCGCATACCGATTTCTAGTGCACAAGTCTGAAAACCTTGAAATCAACGAGGGAATGGTCATGGAATCAAGGAATGCAACATTCTTTGAGAATATCTTTCCTAAAAAGGAAACGAGAGAAGTAAGCTCAAATAAAAGAAGTTATGAAGCTACACAAGGCTCTGATCAAGGTGCTGAGGAACCTAGACGGAGTAAGAGGACCAAAGTAGCCAAGTCGTTTGGTCCAGATTTTCTAAATTACATGTTAGAAAATGAACCTGGGACAATCCAAGAGGCATTATCCAGTACGGATGCTCCTCTCTGGAAAGAAGCTATCAATAGTGAGATAGAATCCATCATGCAAAACTACACGTGAAAAATCGTAGATCTTCCACCAGGTTGCAAACCTTTAGGTTGCAAGTGGATCCTTAAAAGGAAATAGAAAGTTGATGGATCAATCGACAAGTACAAAGCTCAGTTTGTAGCTAAAGAGTTCATACAGAAGGAAGGATATGATTTCCTTGACACCTATTCATCGGTCACAAGAATCACATCCATTAGAGTGATCATAGCTATCGCAGCACTCTATAACCTCGAGATACATCAGATGGATGTAAAAACAGCTTTCTTAAATGGAGAACTGGAAGAGAAAATATATATAGAACAACCTGAAGGGTTTGTTGCCCTTGGACAAGAACATAAAGTATGCAAGCTGTTCAAGTCACTGTACGGGCTAAAACAGGCACCGAAACAATTGTATGAGAAATTTGACAGAACAATAATTTCAAATGGCTTTAAGATCAATGAGTGTGATAAATGTGTATACATTAAAGGCACATCTGATGCTTACATAATTATATGTCTGTATGTAGATGACATGCTAATCACGAGAAGTAGGAATGATCTTATCGTAAAAACTAAGAACATATTAAAGAACAACTTTGACATGAAAGATATAGGTCTAGCTGATGTCATACTATGGATTAAAATCTCTAGGATGACTGAAGGAATTGTCTTGTCACAATCTCACTACGTTGAGAATGTACTAAAAAAATTTGATACTTTTGACAAACCTCCGGCTAAGACTCCGGTAGACCTGAGTCTACACTTGGCTAAAAACAGAGGTGACTCAGTATCTCAACTGAAATATGCAAAGATCATTGGGAGTCTGATGTACTTAACAAATTGTACTCGCCCTGATATTGCATACTCAGTTAGTAAGCTTAGTAGATTCACGAGCAATCCAGGACCAGACCACTAGCTAGCTCTGGAAAGGGTTCTAAAGTATTTGAAATATACCATGAACCATGGCATACTTTATACTAGGTATCTAGCGGTATTGGAAGGATACAGTGATGCGAATTGGATATCGGACACTAAAGACTCCAAATCTACTAGTGGTTATGTGTTCACCATAGGTGAAGGAGATGTGTCCTGGAAATCCTCTAAACAAACGTGCATAGCTCGATCCACCATGGAGTCAGAGTTTATAGCACTAGACAAAGATGGGGAAGAAGCTGAATGGCTCAGAAATTTCCTAGAGGATATTCCGTGTTGGAACAAGCCCGTGCCCCCTGTATTGATACATTGTGATAGCATATCTTCAATCGGGAGAGCATAAAGTACTATGTACAATGGTAAGTCTTGACATATCTGTAGGAGACATAACATCGTTAGACAATTGATCACAAGTGGAGTAATTACCATTGAATATGTGAAGTCCAAAGACAAAATAGCTGATCCTTTGACGAAAGAAATCAACAGAGATCAAATGTATAACGCAGTAAGGGGAATGGGGTTAAAACCCACACATTAAAGAACGTTCATAGCGGTAACTCAACCATAATGAGTGGAGATCCCACATACTTGGTTCAATGAGATAACTAAGTTACAGATGGTTCAGAAGATTACTTGGAACCCATCCCATTCTCAGAAGCTGCCCAAGTGTGAACCTGCAAAGGTGTGGTAAGGTTAAGCGTCTATGCTTTTAATTATTCCTATACCAAGAAAAGGTGGAGTATGGCAGTATACTTTTGATGGAAGATCACCTATATAAGTGTGAAGTGAGGCCGCTTCAAAATGGAAAAACATTTATGAATCCAAGATAAGGTCCACGGCTGAAACGGACACAACGTGAGAACCAAAGGATATTAGAGATATCATTGTGTAAATGTTATTGTCTTGGTTTACATAAAAAAGCTGACCAGTTCAAGACATCACATTCACTGAGCAGCAAGTAAATTCGATGTAAGCTATTTCGTCGAAACTTTTCTTAAAAGAGTCAGCATGTATTAATCATCATTCATGTAGGGAATTGTTGTAATAAATGCTTATTTAATGCATTTGGCCCAAGCTGGAAAGCCCGAGGTGAAAAGCCCAAACTGAGGATGGGAGAACCATTACCACATCGAAAATTGCAAGGGAATTTTCCCTGTTTATAAGGAGAAGCTCTAAGCTGGTGTAACATTAAATGTTCTACCTGAAGAGCTGATCGAGGCTGCCTTGCTCGGATGGCAAGAGCACGAGCACGCGCACGTGCGTGTGCGCATAGCATATTAGACGCAGGTCGCAATGGGCACTTTATGGCGCACTTGGCACGTGCGCATCATCGCGAGGAGCTGGAGGAGCCCTAAGACTTTTGTCAGATTTTAGGAGAGCTACGAGCTGTGTGCGAGGTAGCTCGCTAAGGGATGCGAGCTGGCCCAACGGATGAAAGGCCACCAGCGTGCGTCCAGAAACTGGAACCTCCTAGATGCTTCCAGATTGCTGCCGAAGAGGCACGAGGAGTGCCTGGAAGGCCTGTGGCCAAAGAGACACCAGCAGGCATCCAGGAGCCTTGAAGAGACACCTACGGGCATCCAGACAACTGGTGGCCGAAAGGGTGCCTCGATTCCCAGAAATGTGAGAGCATGGTGCCCCCTCGGAAGTGCCTAGCACCCATCCAGATTTCAGCCATCCTTGCCTATAAATAGGCCCTTCCCCCTTATTTGCATCTCACCCCACTACAACTTGCATAAGCATTCATTAGCAATTGTAGGCTCTCTCCCCCTCTCTCAGAAAGTTTCAAATATTGGACGGTTTGCATGAAGCTTCGAGGGTCGTTGTGCTACGAACTCGAAGTCCGAAAGTCGTTGTATCTTGGGGACGATTGCCGCAGCTCGTAAGCACTGAATACGGGATAATCTCGTCTTACAGAGAAAGAGTCCAACTCTTGCCTCGACTTTACAAGATCCTAATCAAGTACACCACCTCCGACAAACAACAGTTAGGAGGGTTGTGTTCATGTGGTTGCCTTGTCCACTTTTTCTATTCTTGGTTACCTAAGTTTGTTTCAATTAGATTAGGTACTTCCTTATTTTTTTTTTCTCTTCTATATGGACTCCACACCACTATATTGCATATCGTCTGAATTACGTATTTCCTTATTACTCCTCTTCTATATGGACGCCATACCACTATATTGCATATCGTCTGCAACTAATAAGTAAGTTGAATTGGTGCTCTAGATTCCACTCCTCGTGGTTTGACAAATTCTCCTTGTCACCGATCATCAATCAAGAATCATAGCGAACTATTTTTTTGGTTTTGTTGTCAAACTGAGAGAGAGTACGAATCGCCTAAAATTCAATTTGACCATGTGGTTTGTAAGGTTTGCAGGTTCAATCATTTTCAACTACAAACTGAAAAAAAATAATTTTTTTCCCAAAACCCACAATGTTTCCCAAAACTTATGAACCCTCGATTGTTCCGGGAACTCTCTAACCGCCTACCTTCGACAAATCAATTTTCCCCGAAATAATGAAACCTTCGAAATTGGAATTCTCGAGCAATCCACCTCCCCCAAATCAAGCAAACTTATTAAATGTCCAAATCTTCCGCATTCTCCTGCCTAACTTATAAAGATGTAAATGGTATTACTTTTTTTGAAAGAAATAACATCACATATATAAGGGACTAAGTTGGAAACTCTGAGTACAAGAGTTCAAGGGCGGGTGGACAGGAAACCCAATTCGGTGAGGGCAAAATAAGCCTACAAGTTCTACTAACCCAATCCGTCACATTATTTTGTGACCTAGGAAAGAGGATAAGGTTATAAAAGAGTAAGCTACTAAGAGAGATCCTAAGATTCTTAACAAATAGATCAAGTTCCTAGTCAACCGCGAGCCTCGGATCACATAAGAAGATGTAAGCCAACTAGCAATCCATCTCGATGGTTAATGTAGAACTCGCAAAATGCTCCTTGATCGAGTTAATGGCTAGCCAACCTTTAGTTCGGCCTCCAAGGGAGACCTCACAAAATAGAGAGTAGCATGGCCGGAGATAAGGTGGCTGCAGCAGTCTCTGGCAATTGTGGCGATATGGATCGCTGAAGTTAAAGCAGGCCGGGAAGCTTGACAACTGAGCTTCACGTCTCCATCATTTGGGGGAGACAATGAAGCTTGGTTTGGAGCTAGATTCTGCATAGCCGAAGATGCCTGTAAGAACTCGAAGTAAAGATCAGAAGCTCTACTAACATTAGTCAGATGATCAATAGAAGTGCCTACGAAGATAAATTTATTATGTGCAGTCCAAATGCACCAACAAATATATATAGCGAAAGACAATAAGTAATTATTAGTAGTAGACTTGAAAGAAGTAAATAAGGAGGCCAGCCAATGACAAAAACTAGTAGCCGAATAAGCATGAGTTACAGTTCAGCAGGCTAGCAAGCTAAGAGACGTGAGCATGAGAATAGTCCAAGATAAAGATGCATGGTAGACTCATTTGCAGGGAAGCATAATTGGCAAATAGCATAGAAAGCCATATGTCTACGATTTAAATTATCAAAGGTAGGGATAGCATTATTAGCTAGTTTTCAATTGAAGTTCTTGATATACGCCACCACTTTGTGCTTCCAAATAGACCTCCAAATACCTAGATCAAAGATAGGAGAACTAGAGCTGACCATAACATGGGATAAGTTCTGGTTTTGCCGAGATTTCAGGTGCTGGTAATCTAGGTTGATAGTATAAGAACTATCCCTGGAAAAGTTCTAGATAGACTTGTCATCAGAATGATGATGACATATTTAGATTTTAGCAATGGCTGCCTTCTCAGAGGTAGAGAACAAGAAATGAAGGAGATCGAAGTTCCAAGTTTTAGTGTCAGGGCAAATGAGATCAGCGACCTTGTCCAAGGATCTTTCCAAATGTTGGTGCTGGACCCATTACCAATTCTGGATAGAAGACCATCAAAGAGATGCTTCATCCAAGTGAGAATGCTGGACCAAATCCAAGAGGGTCTGGAGCCACAACTCGTATTAGTATGGTCAGAGTTGTGGAAATAGATGCCTTTGAGGAGCTTAGCGTAGAGGGTATTGGGATTATTGTGAATCCTCCAAGCCTATTTAGCCAAAAGGGAAATATTAAATAGGTAAAGATCCTCGAAGCCAATACCCCCGAAAGATTTAGAGTCAATGAGTTTGTCCCAAAAGAGCAAATAAATTTTTCTAGTATCCGGATCTCGCGACCACCAGAACCTTGCAATAAGGTTATTCAAGTTTGAATATAAGGTGGAAGGGAGAAGCAAAGACTGCATAGTAAAGCAATGGATGGATGAAAGGACAACTTTGATCAAAATCACTCTCTCAGCCATAGAAAGAAGTTTTTGCTTCCAACTGACAATTTTATCCCGAATGCGATCAAGGATGAATTGGAGAGAAAAAGCAAGGATACACATCTGATTCATACCCAGAATATCAGTGATAGCAAGCTTGTTAGCCTCAACTCCCACTTTGAGAAGTAAATGCTAGATTTTTTGAAGTTAATATGTTGGTCAGTGTATCTAGAGAAATGCAAAAGAGGTTCTTAAAGTTTATATCCTCCGAGACACTAGCACTGCCAAACATATGAGTGTCCTCAACAAAAAGGATTTGAGTCAAAGTAGGACAATATCTGTTAATAGTGAGACCAAGGATAAGACCCTAGTTCTTAGCATGATTAACAAAGTGAGATAGGGAGTCAGATATAAAAAGGAAGAGAAAAGGGAAAAAAGGGCCCCCTTGTCTGATGCCTCTAAAGGAGTGGAACTAGGGCATGGCTAGGCCATTAAACAAAATGCCATAATTGAAGGACTTAACACAACTTATAACACAAGAGATCCACTAGGAAAGAGGAAGCAAAGCTGTTGAAGTACACTTCTTACGAACTGTCAATTGACCAAGTCATAAGCCTTCTTGAGATCTAGTTTGATAGCCATAGAAATGGTAGATTTCTTGGGAGAGGTTCTTAGAAAGTGGAAAGCTTCATGAGCAATCATAATATTGTCTTAAATACCTTGTTCTTGACAAAAGCCCTTTAGCAATCATTAATAACAGTCTTGAGGCCTAGTAGTCTCCCTTTTGAACACAGCACATTCATCCCCTTCTTACTAATGTGGTCAAGTTGACTATGCCACAGATCTGCATCACACGTTGCACCTGCAAGGTCAATGCTATCATGAGTATTCTTCGTCATGTACTATGTACCCTCCTTCAATCCTCGAGCCACTAGCATAGCTCCTTCGGTAATTTTCTTTGATCTACTGTCAAAAGACAGCGCATAACCTTCATCATCAAGCTACCATATGAAAAGAAAATTCCTCTTCAGCCCTGAAATATGCTTCACCTATTTTCAACCGCAACGTAGATCCATTTCGGCTATTGATTCAAATATCTCCCATGTCCACAATGTATAAAGGCTCATCATCAGCAAGATAAATTTCTCTGAAATTACTTGGGATATACTATTCCATTATCTCTGTGTCACTTCATAAATGGAATGATGCCCAAAATCGCAACACCTACTTCTCCAATGGACTACCCACTAAGGACTAATACATCTCCAAACTCGTATGTGGTTGCACTAGCTGACTTGTCCTCCCTTTTTATTGTTGTGCACTGGTCTCTAAAGTGACCATACTGATCATAATTCCAGCACTGAACCGAGCACTTGTCCTTCTTTGGTGCACCCTCAGTTTGGACTTCGATCTGTTCTGGTTTGATTTCTACTTTGACTCTAACCTTTCCATATTTCCTGTACTCAAAGCTAAAACTGAGGTTATTCTTGATTCTCTCCTACAAATCTCTTTGCTCATGATCGAATCTCTAACTTTGTCAAACTGAAGCTTCACCTTCCCTATTGAAGCACTTACTGCTGTAACATTTTGGCTCCAAGTCTCAGCGTTCTTCCTCCTCCTCGTCTCCTACACCTTCGTCCTCTTCCCTGCCAGATCCAGCCCCCTTGATTTGTTGATTCCCCACCGTCGCCCGCTCAAGGTCCTCGTCGCCTTCTTCCTCCTCTGCCTTCTCTCTCACCTTCGCCGATTCCGCTTGAGTTCTGGGCACCGCCGTGGAGGACAATTGGTTTTTGGAGTTCAGTGTCATCTCCACTTTTTGGTTCCCATCTCGTTGGTTACGTCTCCGTGGATTTGGTGTTTGTGTTCAAATTGGATGTTGGTGTTTGTGTTCAGATTGGGTTACTCTGCTTTTTGTTTTAATTGGATGTTTTTTAGTACTTAATTGAGTGTTCTGATTTTTAATTGGGTACTAATTCAGGTATTCTTGAGTGCGTTCATGGTGTTCTTCATGTTCTAGGTATAATTTTGGTTATTGAAGATGTGGATATTTTTTTTAATTGAGGGGCATTTTTGTCCTTCCAGGTACAATTTTGCTGGAGTTATTTTTCGTTACCGAAGCTAGAGACGTACGAGTTCTATTTTTCCAAACTTGGAGGACAAAAAGAGAGGTTTCGAAAAAATAAGGACTCTCCTAGTAATTTTGTCAAATTCCAGAGACCGGAAGGCAATTTACTTATTTTTTTCCCTTTCAAATAGCCAGATAACAAATAATAGTAGAGAGATCAGAACTACAAAAATATACGATATACATAGTTCGGTCAATAAACTTACATTCACTAGAGCGAGCGAAACCAAAGTCAATAATCATTATAATATATAAAGTAAAAGATACAACAGTAGGGAGACTACATTTCCATCTTAAATCTTATGCTTATACTACTATGCACATATTATCAAAAGTCTAAACCAATCCAAGCCAAAGTCAATAAACCTATGACTTCGACCCCCTATAAATAGAGACATCCCGGTTACTTACACAATAATAAACATAATTAACATGGTGTGCTAGACTAGTTAGAATATAAGACATATCCTAACATTTTTCTTCTTCATTATGAACTAATCAGGAAGAATAATTTTTGTATACACCATATACAATACATCCTTTCTAAAGTGATATTATTAGGATCACACAAAAATATTATTTTAGAGAAGTTATCACATAAGCGATGTTTATGTTTTTAAACTTTGTATTGATTTAAAATGAGATTTTGGCCACTAAATACATATAAAAAAGTTTTCTTTATTTATATTGAATTCAATAAAAATAACAATAAATTATAGTTATTCCTTCGTCTATATTCAATTCACCAAAATTTTTGGCATCTTTCTTTTTTTCCAAATGTTGCACTTTGATTAATATATATTTTTTACGACAAGACGATAATTAAAATAACTATTTGAAAATAATTTAGAAAAAAAAGAGCGATGTAAAAATTATTAAACAAGTAAGTCTGTTTTAATATATATATTTTCAAATTCTTAGTGTGTATAAACATATATTTATTTATTAAAAATATCACTTTTTGCAAAAACTATGATCGAGATTAAATACTAAGATTTTTTGAATAATATTAATTATTAGATAGAAGGATTATCACATTTTAACACTAGTCTCGACTTAGGACTACAACTTTTTATCAATTTAGAGAAGGTTATCGCTTTGGAAAGATTTTATTGTAAATATTTTGCTTGTACGCATCAATACAATTAGGGAAAATTACATATTAGTACCATATGATTTAGTAGTGTGACATATAGTCAGGCAATTTAAAACTCATCAAAATATCCGGGTAACTAAAATTAGCTAAAACACAGCTGCCCATGAAATGACCATTAAAACTAGTAAGAACATTTTGATAAATTTTAACCACAGAAATTCATATGTCAAACCGCCAAACTACTGTCTAAATGTAGTTGACCCATAAAGTTATGTGGGTACGTTTTCTTCGGTGTGAGTTAAACATTAAACTCAAATTCTTATCTTTTATCAAAAAGGCTAATCCCTCAAACCTAATGATGATATCTTAACTACCCAAAAATATATTAGTGAACATACGATTGCTTTTTTAAAGATGAGATGTACGATTACTCAATAATGCAATGCGATAAACGAGACCCACAAATTAATATAATGATTTGGACTTGTTCTATATAGGACCCACTTAGATAAGCCAAGTGAAATATAAGGGTAATATTTTATTTCTTTTGGTTTTGTTCTAAATAAAGAATTGCATAATTTTCGTGCATATATATCTCCAGCCATGAAGCTTAAAATGAACCCATCATTCCAAATCAGAGGCAAAGGATTTCCTGTAATCGCTAGAGATGGCTGGCATTGTACTGAAGGGTGAGGGTCACGCGCCGTTTAGCGAAAGTGATGCGGCGGTTAAGGTGCAGAAGGTTTTCAGGAGCCACCGTGCCCGGCGGGAGCTGGCTGACGCCAGCATGGCTACCCAGGATCTCTGGTCAGAATATATTCATTTACTGGCTCAACTTAATTATGGATTTAATTAGGGCAAAGTTATTGCATTTTTTGTTTCTAATAGCAACAGAATAAACCTTAAATCGTCATTAAAAAATAATCTCATATTTTTTAAGTAGAAAAACTCTTGTACAAAAGTAGAAATTGTTTGATCATTCTCTTAATTGAGTATGATATTTACTCAATTAAGTGGCTAGATTTAAAAGGCTTATTCCATTTTGTCAATCTTCATTTGGCAAGAAATATTCTACTTAAATATTCCGGAAATGATTAAAGCTAGAAGTTTTAAACCTTTATAATTAATATTCTGGAGTTTAATGTTAATGTAAGTTGTACAGGTGGCAAACAATATACCACGCCCAATTGGACCATAGCACCATTGGCTTCTTCGATTCGCCGAAACCAGAGTCTGCTGTTTCCAGGTGGAGTCGTGTGGGGGCAGATTCTATGGGGACAAGGCTAATCCCCAAATTTGGGGACTAAAAAGAAGATTGTGGCAATCTAGGTATTAACAAAATAATTAAGGGTAAAATTGGAAAGCTAATAAAAACAAAAGGGGAGATGGAAAATTAGCTGGCACACTTTTTATGGAAAGACTAAAAAGGTAAAAAAAATAAATCAACCAATTTCACGTTAAAAGAGGAATGGATTCTTTCTCTCTCTCATTAAATTATTGTCAAATTCAAAAATTCTACCACCTACCAGATTATTATTTTTTAAATAAACTCAAAAAACCAAAGAACGAAAATACAATAGAAAACCAATATCAGTACGTACTAAAACCAATATCAGTACGTACTCAAACCAATATTAGTACGTACTCAAACCAATATCATTACGTGCTCAAACCAATATCAGTACGTGCTCAAACCAATATCAGTACGTGCTCAAACCACTATCAGTACGTACTCAAACCAATATCAGTACGTGCTCAAACCAATATCAGTACGTACTCAAACCAATATCGGTACGTACTCAAACCAATATCAGTACATCTGAAAACCAATATCAGTACAGACTAAAACCAATGTCAATACGTACTAAAACTAATATCAATAGGTAATCAAATCAATAACAAGATGTACTCAAACCAATATCAATACATACTCAAGCCAATATTATTAGCGATTGAAACCAATATCAGTATAGACAAAAACCAATATCAGTACGTACTCAAACCAATATCATTACATCTGAAAACCAATATTAATACATACTCAAACCAATATCACCAGTGATTGAAACCAATATCATACAAACTAAAACCAATATCATTACAGACTCAAACCAATATCACTACTGTAGAAAACCAATATCACTACTGTAGAAAACCATTATCACTACCGTAGAAAACCAATATCACTACTGTATTCTCCTTCCGTCGTTTCTTCTTCTTCTTCACAGACAGCAAGCGACGGCGGTACCCAAGGCGACGGACGAGCGATGGCGAGCACGTCTACTCTAGGCACGGCGCGGGTTCGTGGGCTCTCTCCCCGAGCTCTCTCTCTCTCCTTGACGGCTCCTTCTTCTTCCGCCGAGCTCTCTCTCTCCTCGACGACGGGGTGACACTTTTTTGTTGTTGCAGTAGGTCAGCAAGTGCTCTTCTTCGTCATCGAAATCCGTACGACTCTAGGGGCCACACTGTTGTACGACGCCGTAGGGGCGAGTTTGGTGAGGCTCCGGTGCTCTGTGTACTTCAACGGAATGGGAGGCGGAAGTCTTATACTACTCGTTGAGAGAGAGAGAGAGAGAGAGAGAGAGAGAGAGAGATTTTGTTTCAAGAAGAAGAGGCGGCCACGATTTTTTTTAATAGCAAATTTAGGAGATAAAATAGTTTAAATAGATGGGGTGAAAACCCTAGTTTGTATGAGATGGGTAAAAAGTCAAAAGTATCCTTGATAGATTAATGGCTCTTGGATTTGCAGATACTGTTTTAAAATTAAATCTGACGGCCTATATTTAACTCCCCACCTATGGACAACATTTATTCAATCCCCACTCAATCTCACGGCGAGTCGTGTTAGCTCACATGCTTCTAAGGTATAATCCGCCATAAACTCGCTTCGCTCGTTGGAATTGGTTCAACTAGTAATAAATTTTAATTTCGTTAATGAATTCTTAGTTGAAGTCTTATAAATTGAATCGGTGAAACATAATTTAACAGTTCTCGAATGTAAATATCAGAAGTTAAAAAAATTATCTATTTTAAAAAGGAATAAACAGCTAGTCATCCCTCTTTTTAAGCAAATCTAACAAGTAATTATAAATCATTTGATTTTTAATTAAATAATTACATTATATGATTCGGCATGCAGGTCGGAAAGGGTTTATCGAGGGATTCTTCCGCTATGAAATTGTTCTTCCAGCACTGGATTGAAGCTGTAATTATCTTTTGTCCCACTTTTCTAATTAACTCCAATTTCATAATCATTGCAAGTAAATTACACTTAATATGATCTAATTACTGTGTCTGTCTACCTTTTTTGCGTGATGTGCGTAGATTGACCCGAAGCACCGTTACGGAATGAGCTTATACGAGTACTACAACTTTTGGGCCAATCAAGATTCTAAGCAGCCATTTTTCTACTGGTAATACTTATCGATTTCGTGTGTCTTTTCGTTTTATTTATGCAAGTAGTCTTTATTATAAGAAGATCTAAAAATACAAATAACGTACCAGGAATATTGATAAATGAGAACAATATTAACTCTAATTAACTTATCATGCCACCCTATATCATAATCTTGAAGGCTGGACTTAGGAGACGGCAAGGATGTTGATCTCGAAGCTTGCCCTAGATCAAAGCTTCGGGAACAGTGTGTCAGATATTTGAGCCCTGTAAGTGTGTTTCTGTTTAAATCCATCAGCTCGATTCTAAATATTAGAAATTCGAGACAAATTTCATGTTTGTTTCATAATTATTTTTTTACTCGAATTGCATTTGGGTTTGTGTAACAGAGTGAGAGGCTACTGTACGAGTATGTTGCTGAGGACGGAAAATTGATTCATAAATTAACCGGGGAATTGATGGACACTAAAAAGGGCAAGTGGATATTTGTGATGAGCACTTCCAAGAGACTCTACTCTGCTGAGGTAAGTTTTAATTATTTTTATAATTATTCATCTGGAACCTTTTTTTCCTAATTGCTTAGAACTCTGCAGTGATAATTAAGTACTTGCTTCCAGAAAATTAAAGGAAAATTCCACCATTCTAGCTTCCTTGCTGGTGGTGCTACATTAGCAGCCGGAACAATCCAGGTGGAAAATGGAATTCCCACGGTACGTTTAATTTTTGGAAATCATTTATACTGTTCAAAAATATTTATATTTAGACGAAAAGTGGTAATTCTTATGAATTACGTACTTTCTATATGACCTTGCAGATTATCTCTCCCCACAGTGGACATTACCGGCCACTCGAAGATCACTATGATGCTTTCTTAGCTTATCTCAAGGATGGTTGTATCAACCTTGATAACTGCGACGTAAGTTTCATCTACCAATTTATCGTTTTGAGTTGAATATAGAAATTTCAACGAGTTTAATTACCTTTTTCGGGAAAAAATGTTTTGACGTACAATACTCCGTTGGTTTCAGGTAAGAAAATTCGATCACAGTTTCCAGAATATTGGAAGCGGGAGTATCGGTGGTTCCACAAGAAACCCTCCAAGCCACGAGGTTTCCATTAATGAGAAGAATAATATTACTACTGCCACGTCAGATGCTATTAATAATAATCAATTGGGGAAGACACTGGTGAACGCTACCATCTCCCATATCACAGCTACCTAAAACTCGGATTAAAATCCGTGTGTCAGCATCTACGTGTAATATTTGTTCAGGTTTTCTCAAAGTCTGTGTTTGCTCCCAAACTTGATATTAGGTGCGTTTAATTGTTTCAATATGCGTATCCTGATCGACCCTGGATATTCTATAGAATTTGTATGGTGAATAAATTAAATCTCATTTTCAGCCTTCTTTTTTAATAAAATGTGCACACTTATTAAATTAACAAATAATTGAATCAAACGCTGTCCCGAGAATTACGACATCCAACAATTGTTTCTGTAATGTGAAAAAGTAGCAGCACTCTTCGGTGGTGGACTATAGCTGGCTCGGTGGCTCATTTGTCAAGAGATGGAAGAAGAAAAAAAATAAAATTAGCATATAAAAATTAAACTTAACGAATACCTATCAAGTCCAAACAATGCTTGAACTTTATAGCAAGAAGCGGCTTCGTTATTACGTATACAGGATTCTCCTTAGTATCCACCTTACTCACAATAATGTCACCTCGAGCAAGAGTCTCCTGAATGAAGTAGTATATAACATTAATGTACTTCGTCTTCTCATGAGGCATAGTATTCCTCGTGAGATGGATAGCACTCTAGCTGTCACAGTATACCATACTAGCCAAAAGTCATTTAGCCTACCGGTACAAAGAGTGTATTATTCAAGAAAGTCAATGGTACAAATTTTGACAATTATAATCATGGTGTAAAAATATACTTTAAAAAAAATACACCATACTAACATTCACGTTCTCACAAACTTAACTAAAAAATTTTAACCAGATCACCTCCTTCACAATTACAACAATGCCCATAACAATGTCTAAATCTCATAGGTCAACTTCAATCAGTGAAGGTACAACACACCCATTACTTATTTCGAGTATGATGTACTCTCATCGGATAACTGTCAAACCTCTGAATTACGTTCGAAGAAGGAGTCGATGAGGGACATCAACCTTAGAAGAACATTTTGGTCATTTTGGACATCAACCTCTGAATTATCTTTCTTTGTTCTCTGGACACCAAGATCACATCAATTGGAGTCAAGATCACGAAGATTTGAAAAAATATTGAAGGCGAGTCGGTCTGACAAATTTTAGGTTATTTGATCGGTTCAAACTTCCTAATAGATTAGGACTCTTTAGGACGACTTTCATTAGGTTTTAGGTTTATGAGAGTTATACAAAACTTCTAGTAGCTTTAGTATTAGACCATCCACCATTCCATTCCACATCATTTTAGATTGGTTTTAGTTTTATTCATGACTTTGAGGATACATAGAGAAATAATTGTTGGAAATTGGCATATAAAGGTTGGTAATAGACCAAATTTTGTATAATTTTAACAAATAGTTCTATTCGATAAAAATCAAATTAAGTTACAATTTTAGAATCTACGTTTCGTGTACATAATTATAGTATATTTATTTTCTCAAATCTAATTTCAGATGAATGAAAAATTAATGCCTAAAGTAGTAACTTAAGGTTGAAATTCCAAGGTGGGAGGGGACACCAATCCCACATTGGAAGTGGGAGCAAAGGAACATCACTTTATAAGGAGGTGTTCCTTGGTAGCTAGGAACTAGTGGACCACTTAGAATGATAAATCGGACATGATGCGAGGATGGTGCGAAGTACCATCCGAGGGCGCACGCACCCGTGCGTGTGCGCATGGCGCATTGGGCGCACTTTGCACTTCGTACGGTCGCGAGGAGCTGAAGGAGCCTTAAAATTTTTTGGCTGATTTCGAAAAACTACAGGCTGCTTGCTTGGCTGTAAGACACGAAGGAGTGCGAGTAACATTTCTTGCTTGGCTGATTTTTTGCCACATTTATGCCCCCTAGGAAGTTCCTGTAATATTTTGGATTCCAACCCTCCATTTCCTATAATAGGCCTGCCCCCTCACTTCCAAATAATCCTAACAACTTATTGCACAACATTTCTTTAGCAATAGTTGTTCTCTTCTCTCTCTCTCTCTCTCTCTCTCTCTCGCTTTCAAGAAAGTTTCAAGTATCCAAAAGTTAGCCAAGACTTCGAGAGTCGTTGTGCTGCGAACTTGAAGTAAGAAAGTCGTTGTATCTTGGGGACGATTGCCATAGTCCGTAAGTACTTAATACGGGGCGATCTCGTCTTACGGAGAAAGAGTTAAACTCTTGCCTCCACTTTAGATCCTAATCAAGTACACCATCCTCCGGGAGACAATAATCCTTTAGATCCTAATCAAGTACACCATCCTACGGGAGACAACAATTGTAAGATGAGATTTGTGTACTTGAAGATGGCATCATCAAGCTCTGCTCTGGTATTAGTCCCGACGGTCCTAGGAACTGTCCACGCCGAAAGGCCGGCAAAGTTCAATGGCACTGAGTTCAAGAGGTGGCAACATAAGATATTGCTCTACTTGACAACGCTCAACCTGGTCTGGTTCTTGCAGGAAGAAACCCCGAAGGTGGCAGAGAATGTGGCTGATTAACAAAAGATCAATGCTCTAGATGCTTGGAGTCATAGCGACTTCCTATGTCGTAACTACATCTTGAATGGATTGGACGACACCCTCTACAAAGTCTATACAGTAAGCACAATTGCAAAAGAAGTACCAAGGGGTGGGATTCCTTGGAGAAGAAGTATAAGATGGAAGATACTGTGATGAAGAAATTTATCATCGGGAGATTCCTCGACTTCAAGATGGTAGATTCCAAAAGGTCATAGACCAAGTACAAGAGTTGTAACTGATTCTGCATGAGATTCATACCAAAGGAATGCAATTGAGTGAGTCCTTCCAAGTGGCGGCACTGATTGAAAAGCTACCACCCCTATGAAAGGATTTTAAGAACTACCTCAAGCATAAGAGGAAGGATATGGGGCTTGATGACCTAATCGTGAGACTGAGGATCGAGCAAGATAATCGAAAGTTTGAAGTCAAAAACAGCAAGACTAACTCTGAGGCCAAGGTACATCTCGCTGAAGGAGGTACCGACAAGAAGAGGAAGAAGTCTGTCAACAAGCAGGAGAAGCAAGAGCCAAAGCAGAAGAAGCAAGAGCCAAAGCAGAAGAAGGCCAAGAAAATCAAGGGCAACTGCTTTAACTATGACAAGCCCGGTCAGATGAAAAAGGATTATCGTCTACCAAAGAAGGACAATCGTGAGAAAGCTAATTTGGCTGAAGATCTGTCTGAGTTAGATCTATCAGCCGTGGTGTTTGAAGCAAATTTGGTGAATAACCCAAGAGAGTGGTTCATTGACATAGGGGCAACCCGCCACATCTGCTCAGACAAGGAGATTTTCTTGACCTATATTCTGATCAGTGGATGGAAGTTATTTATGGGTAACTCTGCAACTTCCAAAGTAGTCAGATTAGGTAAGGTGGTCCTGAAGCTGACCTCGGGCAAAGAGCTGACCCTCAAGGATGTGCTGCATGTCTCAGACATCCATAAGAATCTAGTATCCGACTCCCTATTAAATAAAGTCGGGCTAAAGCTAGTTTTTGAGGCTGATAAGTTTGTACTGACCAAGGGTAGTAAATTTATAGGAAATGGTTACCTAGATAGGGGGCTCTTCAAGTTGAATGTAATAACTGTACAACGTGCCTTTGAGAGCCAGAATAAAGTTGTTAATTCTTCTTACTTGACTGAGTGTTCTAACTTATGGCATGATAGATTAGGACATGTAAATTTAAGCTCACTAAGAAAGTTGGTAAATTTAAATTTATTGCCTAGACTAGAGTTTAACCCAAACGATAAATATGAAGTATGTGTTGAGGCAAAAATGACTAAAGCACATTTTCATTCCATGGAAAGAAGTACAACACCTACTAAAGGTAAAGGTGAAAAAAATTATTTCATCACATTTATTGATGATTGCACAAGATACTACTACATATATCTCTTGAAAGGAAATGATGAAGCTTTAGAGAAATTCTGAAGTTATAAGAATGAGGTTAAAAATAAACTTAGCAATAAAATCAAAATGATTCGAAATGATAGAGGGGGAGAATATGTAGCTCCTTTTGAGGAATTCTACCAACAAAATGACATTATTCATCAGACAACTGCTCCATACTCACCTCAATCAAATGGCAGAGCTGAACGAAAGAATCAAACTCTCAAGGAGATGATGAATGCTATGTTGATTAGCTCGGGATTACCCCAGAATATGTGGGGGGAAGCTGTGCTCTCAGCTAACCACATTCTAAATAAATTGCCACACAAGAAAAGGGAAAAAACTTCATATGAACTATGAAAATAGAGAAAGCCTTCCTACGATTACCTTAAAGTATGGGGGTTCCTAGCTAAGGTAGAAGTATCTAAGCCTAAATAGGTGAGAATAGGACCCAAAATTATTGATTGCATCTTTATCGGATATGCTTACAACAGTAGTGCGTATCGATTTCTAGCGCACAAATCTGAAAACCCTGAAGTAAATGAGGGAATGGTTATAGAATTTAGGAATGCAATATTCTTTTAGAATACTTTTCCTAATAAGGAAAGAAAAGAAGTAAGTTCTAAGAAGAGGACTTATGAGGATGCACAAGATTCTGATCAAGATGTTGAGGAACCTAGACGTGGCAAGAGGACCAAGGTAGCCAAGTCATTTGGTCCAAATTTTCTGACATACATGTTAGAAAATGAACCCAAGACAATCCAAGAGGCATTGTCTAGTCCAGATACTCATCTCAGGAAAGAAGCTATCAATAGTGAGATAGAGTCCATAATGTAAAACCATACGTGGAAAATTATAAATCTCCCACTAGGTTGCAAACCTTTAGGTTCCAAGTAGATCCTTAAAAGGAAATACAAAGCTGATGGATCAATCGACAAGTACAAAGCTCGGTTGGTAGCTAGAAGATTCAAACAGAAGGAAGGATATGATTACTTTGACACGTATTTGCTAATCACAATAATCACATATATTAGAATGCTCATAGCCATTGCAGCACTCTATAACCTTGAGATACATTAGATGGATGTAAAAATAGCTTTCTTAAATAGAGAACTAGAAGAGGAGATATATATGGAATAATCTGAAAGGTTTGTTACCCCCGGACATGAGCATAAAGTATGCAAACTGGTCAAGTCAATGTACGGGCTAAAACAGGCGCCGAAACAACGGCATGAGAAATTTGACAGAACAATGATGTCAAATGGCTTTAAGATCAATAGGTGTGATAAATGTATGTACATTAAAGGCACACCTGATGCTTGCGTGATTGTATGTCGGTATGTAGACGATATGCTAATCATGGGAAGCAGTAATGATCTTATCGTAAAAACTAAGAACATGTTAAAGAACAACTTTGACACGAAAGATATGGGTCTAGCTGATGTCATACTAGGGATCAAAATCTCTAGGACGACTGAATAAATTATCTTGTCACAATCTCATTATATTAAGAATGTACTCAAGAAATTTGAAAAAATAGAGGGGACCCAGTATCTCAACTGAAATATGCAAGTATCATTGGGAGCTTGATGTACTTGATAAATTGTACACGCCCTGATATTGCATATTCAGTTAGCAAGCTTAGTAGATTCACAAGCAATCCAGGAAAGGATCACTGGCTAGCTCTGGAAAGGGTTCTAAATGTAACTAAAACATACCTTGAACCATGGCATACTTTATACTAGATATCCAGTTGTATAGGAAGGATACAGTGGTGTGAATTGGATATCAAACACTAAAGACTCCAAATCTACTAGTGGTTACGTGTTCACCATAGGTGGAAGAGCTGTGTCCTAGAAATCCTCTAAACAAACGTGCATAGCTCGATCCACCATGGAGTCATAGTTTATAGCATTAGATAAAGCTGGGGAAGAAGTTGAATGCCTTAGAAACTTCTTAGAGGATATTCCTTATTGGAACAAACCTGTGCCTCCTATGCCTTCTTGACACATCCGTAAGAGACATAATACCGTTAGATAATTGATCTCTAGTGGTATAATTACTATTGATTATATGAAGCCCAAAGACAACATAGCTGATCTTTTGATGAAAGGAATCAATAGAACTCAATTGTATAATGCAGTAAAAGGAATGAGGTTAAAACCCACACATTAAAAATGTTCATAGTGGTTACTCAACCATGATGAGTGGAGATCCCACAAACTTGGTTCAATGAGATAACTAAGTTATGGATGGTTCAAATGATTACTTGAAACCCATCTCATTCTCAAAAGCTACCTAAGTACTAACCTGCAGAGTTGTAGTTAGGTTCAGCGTCTACACTTTCAATGATTCATATACCAGATAAAGGTAGAGTATGGCAGGATACTCCTGATAGAAGATCACATATATAAGTGTGAAGTGAGGCCGCTTCAAATAGAAAAATGCGTATGAATCCAAGATAAGGTCCATGGCAGAAATGGACACAACGTGAGAACTAAAGATATTATAGATATTATTGTGTAAATGTTATCATCTCAGTTTACATCAAAAGCAGCAAGTAAATTCGATAGTATCTTACTAGAGAAGGTTCAAAACTGTAAGTTACCTATCTCGAAGCAATAATAATTCATCAAAACTTTCTTAAAAGTGTCTGCATGCATTAATTATCATTCATGTGGTGTTAGAAATTGGCATATAAAGGTTGGTAATAGACCAAATTTTGTGCAATTTTAACAAATAGTTTTATTCGATAAAATTAAAATTAAATTACAATTTTGGAATCTGCATTTCGTGTACGTAATTCTAGTGTATTTATTTTCTCAAATCCAATTTTAGATGAATGAGAAATTAATGCCTAAAGTAGTAACTTAAGGTTAGAATTACAAGGTGGGAGAGGACACCAATCCCACATTGGAAGTGGGAGCAAAGGAATCTCACTTTTATAAGGAGGTGTCCTTTGGTAGCTAGGAACTAGTGGACCACCTAGAAAGGCAACTCGGACATAATGCAAGTATGGTGCGAAGCACCATCCGAGCGTGCACGCGCACGTACATGTGCGTATGGATATTAGGTGCTTGAGGGGCATTGGGCATTTTTGAGGCGCACTTTGCACTTCGCACGTACGCATCATCGCGAGGAGCTAGAGGAGCCTTAAGATTTTTTGGTTGATTTTGAAAAACTACAGGCTGCTTGCTTGGCTGTAAGACATGAAGGAGTGCGAGTATATGCTGGAAGGAATGTGAGCATCTTCATCTGAAGAGTCACGAGCAGAATGCTTGGCTGAAGGGGTGCCTGAAGGGCAGACAAACTGCTGGCCAAAAGGATGCTTCTTTCTCCCAGAAATGTGCCACATTCATGCCCCCTCGGAAGTGTCTATAATATTTTAGATTCCAACCTTCCATTGCCTATAAGTAGGCATGCCTCCCTCACTTCCAAATAATCCTAACAACTCATTGCATAACATTTCTTTAGAAATAGTTATTCTCTTCTCTTCTCTCTCTCTCTCTCTCTCTCTCTCTCTCTCTCTCTCTCCCAAAAGTTTCGATTATCCAAAGGTTCACCGAGGCTTCGAAAGTCGTTATGCTATGAACTTAAAGTAAGAAAGTTGTTGTATCTTGGGGACGATTGCCATAGCACGTAAGTACTTAATACAGGACAATCTCGTCTTACAGAGAAAGAGTTAAACTCTTGCCTCGACTTTAGATCCTAATCAAGTATACCATCCTCCGTGAGGCAATAATCCTTTAGATCCTAATCAAGTACACCATAAATTAAACCGCAAAAAAAAGTACACCATAAATTTAATACCTCCACACCTTCAAATAGTGTACCATTGTTCTTTTTCTCCTTAGCGGTCGGCACATAAATTATATTCCATAAGTATTGGCCCCGATGTGGAAGTCCTCAATTTTCTCCCCTTTTTGACTTGCCAAAAAATGGCAGAGAGGGTGACATCCCTTAAGTGTTCTTAGCCCAATTATGTTCACAAGGTTGGTTCCATCACCAAAATTGCTATTATCCCCCCAGACGACACATTGTCCTCTATTCCTAATCTCTTAAGTTCCTTCACTAGTTCCTCATATTCGGTGGCCTCATAAGCCGTTGTATAAGATCCCTTCCTACTTAGAGCATCTGCTACCATATTAGCTTTACCTGAATGATACTGTCATAATCCTTCTTCATCTTTAGCCATCTTTGTTGTCTCATGCTCAACTTTTTCTGCTTGAATATGTATTTGAGAGTTGAGGCTCTTATGATCCCTATATATTTCATCAAAACCCTGTATAAGTAATACCTCCACACCTTCAAATAGTGTACCATTGTCACCAGTTCTAGATCATGAGTGGGATCATAGGGCTTGAGTTGCCTGGATGTATAAACAATGAATTTACCTTGCATAAGCACACAACCTAAACCTTTCTTTGAGGCATCACTATAAATCACAAAATTCATTCCCTCGCCTGCTAAGGTTAGAATGGGGGAAGACACCAATCTCGATTTCAGTCCTTGAAAGCTTTTCTCACATACATCATCTAACACAAACTTAACTCATTTCTGGGTCAGTCTGGTTAAAGGCAAGTCTATAATCTAAAAATCCATCAATGAAATGCCGATAGTACCCTACTATCCCAAGGAAGCGCCATACTTCTGACACATTGGTTAGTTACCTCTAATCCACTACTGCTTCAGTCTTGCTAGGATCTAGTGACACTCTCTCTCTGGATATTAATTGTTTAAGAAAGACCACATTTTCTAGCAAGAATTCACACTTGTTGAACTTAGCATATAATTGATTTGTCCTTAGCATTTAAACTATGTCTTTAAGTGCTCCCCACAGCTCTCGTTACTGAGTGAGTACACCAAGATATCCTCGATGAACACCAACACGAATTTGTCCAAATATAATAAAAAAAATATGATTCATAAAGACCATAAACTTTATAGGGACGTTAGTTATATCGAATGGTATGATAACTAACTTATAATGCCTATATCGCGTGCAGAAGGCAGTAAGTGGTACATCATATTCCTTAACTTTCAACTAATGATATCCTGATCGCATGTCAATTTTAAAAAATAATTATGCCTCTCTAAGTTGTTCGAACAAGTCTTTTATTCATGGTGAGGGGTATCAGTTCTTGATGATAAGCTTATTCAACTTTAGGTAATCCACACAAATCCTGATTGATCCATCCATCTTCTTGACGAAGAATATCGGTGCTCCCTACGGTGATACATTTGGATGAACAAATCCCTTAGCCAGCCAGTCCATATCTAGGATCACATCAAAACCCATCATCTCTTTGATTCTCAGGTCTCCCTTCAACATACGTCCACACACTATGACCTTGCAGTCCCCACAATATTTGGTAACAATAAATGTCTATCATAATAGGACACTAACTGTTAATTGTGTAATGAACTTGATAGAAAATAGTTTGGGGGATAATAGAATTAGTGGAAGAATAGAAGAAACAAAGAATATATATAAGAAGAAAGATAGAATTAGAGAGGAAGATGAGAAGAGAAGGAAATAGATAAAATAGGCTTCTTATTTTATTTTCTTCATGATCACTACATGTGTAGAACTTTCTTTTTTATGGGGGGGAACATGAGGGGATCTAACTAGATACATGAACGACATAAATGAAAAGGGATGCCCCACATAACAAATTGATCCTTACTTTCTTGTTTCGTTAACTTATGTGTTTCACTAAATTTTTAGAAATTAATGAATATATAGCACGAGAATCAAATAAGGCATTGGCAGAATAATGGGCCACTAAAAATTTACCTGTTATGACATCAAGCTCTCCTAAATGAATAACTGTACCAATCTTGAACCACTGAATGTTGTTATTGCAGAGTGGTTATTCATAAGAAGCTTATCTGTCATGACATCCTCCACTCGATGGGCATCCTCCTGGTTAAAGGCATAACCTTAGCTCGTGTCCTCATAGTCTGGCATAGGGCACAAGTGTGTATAGTTCGTGGTACTACGCGTATGGTGTTGGGTAGTGTCATTGTCAGTATAGGGTTAGTTTTTGTTACTGGGACCAGTGCTCGGACATTTAGGCACCTGGCCAGCACATGTCTCGTCGTTCCAGAATAGAAGCATGCTCCATTTGTCCACTTACATTGTTCATTGGGCATTAGTCTTAAGGCTAAATCCTTATCATGGTAATTAGGGTTCAGGCACAAACCAGATTTTCCCACATGCATTGTTCATCAGAATGCCCCCGATGGCTCATCTTCACAACATGACTCTAAATTATTAGAAGAGTTGCTGCCTTGCACCAGGTTGTAGGGATTTTTTTAGGCCTCTATAGTCTGACCTCCAATATATTGTCCCACTTTTCTCTTGCCACTCTCCTTTTCAACTTTTTTCTAGTATAAGTTCTGTTTTACTACTAGTGCTCTTTGCTGTATCTCAAAATATGTCGGTAGAAGCAACAATATTATATGATCCCTAATGTCCTCGGCCAACCCATCTTCAAATTTTTGGGCTCTAGTTTCCTCATCCAATACTACAGTCGATTTGAACATGGATAACCTAGAAAATTCTGGTCATATTCCAAAATGGACTTGTCCTCTTGAACCACCTGATCAAACGCTCTACCCTTCTCCCTCCTCATAGCTGTGGGGATGAACCTTTCTTGAAAGTCTCTTAGGAATGCCTCCCACTCGTACACTTCTTTTCCTTCTCCAGCTACCTCTTAGCAAGTTCGCTAATGTGTCTCTCACCACCTTCGTGCATCTCCAATGAGCATATGTGAGACAAACAATATCTTATCATCCTTCTCAGTACGGGCAATCTGGAACACCTTTTTCATCTCTATTATCCAATTCTTCACTTGGACTCACTGTCAAAATAAGGTGGCTTATCTTTTTGAAACTCTCGATACCCTCCCCTAGATGCCGGCTGTGGTGGACCGTTATCAGTTGTCATTGTTGAGTCGGTATATTGGTCAAAATGTATAGAAGCCCAATGCCTATGGTCACTCCAGGTGCTGGCGCTATAGGGAGGGCACCATAAATATCATAAACAAAAACACAACAAACTTAAGACTACACAAACATAAGATCTCACCAACAATACATCATAAACATTTCTCACATACGAATAATAAAGTAAAGACTACACCATTCATCTTCATTAAAATTGTTGTTTAGAATCCAAACCACATTAAAGAACATAACAAAGCACATTAAGACTATACCTAGTATGGTTCCACATGAATTTTTTTTTTGGTAGAATTGGAGGGGCAAAGTATCCCTATATATTAAAAAAAGACCAAATACATCCTACTTGGTGCAAAGCTCCCTCTAGGCCACTTGTGAGGTTGCGACCGCCGGCCTCATCAAAACCCTATCGTAAAAAAACACTGTAGAAAAAGCTCGCAATAAGGAAAGAGTACCTTGGGAAGGAATGTCCCCCCTTAACGTTTGGTATATCGCATAATTTGACATTGCACCATCACAAACTAAAACATCACAAGGGAATGCTACGTCCCCTATATTGTCTAAAAGAACAGACGTGACATCCGGCGGGGGGTCCTCAAGGATATGAACTCCTAAAGTTTAAGCGAAAACCAAATTGGCTAACCTATCTGCACAACAATTAGCTTCCCTATAGACATGTTTGATCTGAACCTGCCAACTCTTTCGCAAGAGATCCTTAATTCTATGACGATGGCCGAAAGGTGTGTTGTATCCTAATTCAGATTGGCTAGGAGGTCTACAACACACTTAGAATCTACCTCCAGTTGCAGATGGGTGATAACATGATCCCAAGCAAGTTCCAGACCTTTGTACACTACCCATAATTCAGCACTAAAGCTTGTATAGCTTCCTAGGTTTGCAGTGAAGCCTCCTAACCAATTGCCCTGATTGTCTCGGAGTAAACCCCCAGCTACCATAGTATTTGAGGAGGCCCTTTGTGCTCCATCTGTATTCAGAGTGGTCCAATCGCCCAATGGTAGGATCCAACCTATGAGAGTCATTTGTCTATACGGCATGCTTCGCATCTGGTCTTTTGTCTGCCATGCTTGTTGTATTTTGTTGACCCTAGTACATATAGATACAAAGCTCTTATGAGGGTACTGATCACCTGTTCCCCAAACCTTATTGTTTCTCCAGCTCCAAAAGGAGTTAAGAGCGATAATAAAGGTAGTGGTCCAGCTAGATAAAGGGTTTATATTATTCTCCAGCCAAGAAAATAAGTCTGCAGCAAAGAAATTGGACACGTTTTGTCCTCCTGCTGCCAGGAGTCGCCTCCAGCAGTCTCTGATCTTGGTGCAATCCCTGAGTTCGTGGAGCACCGTTTCCATCCTATGGCAACACACAGGGTATCTATCATCCTGCATCATATTTCTTCTCCTACGAATTGCATTGGTGAGGATTTTCCCATGTCCCGCTAACCATGGGACACGTCTCATTCTTTAGGGGCCAGCCCACTTCCATATATTCATCCAAAACTTTGGCAGATCTAGTTGATTCGCCTCCTTAAGAAGTGCATAGGCACTCTGTGTAGAGAATTATCCCATGGGAGAGGCCTCCCATAAGATGCGGTTCGGACCTCGGCTTTCTCTTGGTTTGGGTACACCTGAAAGAAGAAGCAATATTGAGGTTGGCAAATGTTGTTCTAGGCAAGCCCAATTCCAATCTCCATCATTATTCATAGCGTCTTTAACTCTCCAGTTATAAAGGGCCTTAGTGATTAATTGTGTACCATGATCACAAAGCGCATTCGCATTAGGGATCCACTTATCCATCCAGAAAGATGCAGTGGCACCATCCCGGATGGACCAAGTAAGACCGCTTAACATTATTGGCCATAAAGATACCAATGCTTTCCAAAGTGAAGAGAGGGAGGGTTTGCAAGAGACATTAGGTAGCAAGTTATCCTCCTTAACATATTTTCCCTGAAGGACTTTTACCCATAAGGTAGATATGAGAAGGGCGATATTTTGGTCTCTCAGAGACTTAAATCCAAGCCCACCAGCCTTCTTAGGCGTACAAATGCAATTCCAAGAGATCAGATGTAGAGCCTTTTTGACGATGGTAGAGCCCCAAATAAAGGATCGCTGTATTTTTTAAATCTTCTCACAAATCCTATAAGATAACTTCGCCGACTGCATAGAGTAAATAGGGAGAGCTGAGATGACAGACTGTGCCAATGTTGTCCTTCCAGTGAAAGACAGCTGTTCAGCACACCAGCCACTCAATCTAGCATCTAGCATGCATTTTATCCAGGATATAAGTATAGGTGTTCTTGGTCACTCTCTCATGAAGAAGAGGCATCCCAAGATACCATCATAGGTCTTTAGTGCTTGAAATATCGAGGATATGCTCCACTTCTTTTGTTAGCAAGAAAGTTATATTTTTTGAGATGTAGAGCTTTGTTTTGGCCTTACTGACCCGTTGACCTGAAAGGAGGCAAAATTTGTTAAGTACATCATTTACCACACGAGCTTGGTTAGTAGAGGCTTGAGGAAAAAGTAATAGATCATCCGCAAAGAAAAGGTGAGACAAACTAGGGCCATTGCGGCTCAATTTAATCAGTTTCCACCAGCCCTTGGCAACATAGTCATCGATAATATGAGCTAAACGCTCCAAACATAGAATAAATATATATGGAGAAAGGGGGTCGCCTTGGCAGAACCCTCTCGAAGGACTAAAAATGTCAGTGGCTTTACCATTCCACACAATTTGCATACAAGCAAGAATCACATCAATAAGGATAGCAGGAAGATCAAGTAGGGTAAGAGTCTCCCTTATAAACGACCGACGGATAAGGTCATAGGCCTTTTTGAGGTCCACCTTTAATGCCATTAATCTCTTTTCTGTCCTTCACGCTTTCATCATGTGAATTACTTCTTGGGCTATGATGATGTTTCTAGTAATGTGTCAGCCTGGAACAAAGCTGCTTTGGTGCACACCAACCCACTCAGTCATAAAAGGTTGAAGTCGATGAATGATTAGCTTAGTGATAATCTTGAGATAGATGTTATAAAAGCTTAACGGGCAAAAATTAGAGGCCTTATGCGGGCTATCCAGTTTGAGTATAAGAGTTAAAGCTGTGGCATTTACCCCCTGATGGATGTGGTGTCCCAGAAATCATTTAGAACGAAGGACGCATTAGATGATTTCACCACCTCCTAATTCTTTTGGTAGAAAGCTGCATGAAGGTCGTCTGGACTCGGAGCTTTCAGAGGGGCTATTGAGAAAAGCACTTTCCTGACTTCCTCCTCATCTGGAAGGCTTGCCAGTCTAAGTTTGTCCTCGGTAGCCATTAATCTCGTCGAAGTTGCATGCTCCGAGGAATTTCTCCCCTGGTTGCCCTCCTCTCCGTGTAGATTTTCATGAAGTATTTTTGGAGGAGGATTTTGAGCTGCTCTAGATCATTTATCCATCTACCCTCATCATCCTTGAGGGCCTCAATTCTATTCCATTTATGTTTGACCATTGTAACTGCATAAAAGTAGGAGGTATTATGGTCACCATTCACAAGAAAGTCTTTTCTTACTTTTTGGGACCAAATTGCTTCCTCATGTTCCAAGGTACGCTCAAGCCCAGCTTTGAGATCTCTTTCTAGAGAGACTAGGAAGGGTTCCTCTTGTTTTGAAGTGAACGTTGGATACTTGCAATACGATTCATCAATCTCTATTTTCTGTGAAATACAATCCCAAAGACATCGCGATTCCACACTTGGACTTTTTGGATGAAGCTTTCACACGCTTGAGGAAAGGGAGCTTAGTCTTCCCACGTGTCTTTCACGAAATCTTTAAAACCAGGGTCAGAGTGCCATATAATCTAGTATCGGAATAGCCTCTTGATTGGCCTCATCACTTGCGTTTGTGCCGTAGTTATAAGCAGCAAGCAATGGTCAGATTTGATGCATGGAAGGTGGTGAACTGTCGCCTCAGGAAATATTAGTCTCCAACTTAGGTTTGCGATGCCCATATCAAGGCGTTCGTAAATGCCATTTCTCATCCAAGTGAACTTGGCACCGACAAAACCAAGGTCCAGTAGTTGGCATCCCTCCATCCATTTTTGGAAATTAATTTACTTTCGCCCTCTCAGATGAGCGCCCCCAATCTTTCCATCAGATGGTAAGTAGACATTAAAATCACCTGGGAGGAGCCAAAGGGATGACATGTTAGTAGCTATTCGTGATAATTTCTGTCAGATAACTTCTCTAATAGCCAGGTTGGGGCTACCATAGACCGCTGTCAAAAACTAGCTGTTGGTCGAATTAGACCCAACAACCGTATGAATGAATTGATTGTCAATATCAATAACAGTAATCGAGGTAGAGCTCGGATGCCAGAGAACCCAAATACCACCAGAAAAACCTTGCATGGGTGCTTTGAAAATAGATAAAAACTTTAACAACTTAGCAAGTTTCTCAACCCTATTGTCAGAGATCCACATTTTTAGAAGGATACGAATATTCGGTCTATGGGTACTAACTAACTCTTTCATTAAACATTTAAAACGGAGGCTAGCCACTCCTTGGCAATTCCAAATAAGACACTCAATCATTAAATGGAATTAAGTTGAGAGGAGTTAGAATCCTTACTGCCCAGGAGTAATTCTTGGGGGTTGACATCTTCCATCTGTTGTTCCATAGACAAGTTTTTTGTAGCGTGTCCTTAGGGCAAACCTACTTCGACGCCATCCATAGAAACATTGATAGAATCAAAGTTATAGTCTGCCTGGTCGAGCATCGTCTCCTGGTCCATTCCATTAAGGTCTGGTGGTTTCTCTTTAGATTCAGGTGTAATCTGTCGGAAGGGTGGTGGGATGGATGGTTTCACGATTTTGTTGGTGCTCACGGAGTTAGGGGAAGGGTTACGACTTCTGGTGTTGTGGGATGGATCTGCCGTAGTCGGTGGGTGGGGATATTGGTGGGTCTGCATATTTTATGATGTAGGTTGTTTGCTTTTGGGATTAGGGGTCCCTGACTGGGGTAAGCCAGCTTTCCGAGTAGGCTTTGGCTGGTTGAGCCGTGGAATATTTTTAGCTATAAGTGCTGTGTCTGGCGGGCTAACACTCTTGTTTTTGCTTTCCTTAGGGCCTGGCCCAGTGTTGGGCTTGGCATTAGGCTTCAGGTTTTGAGTAGTCGTACCTATATTCTTCTTTTTTTTCTTACCTGTATCCTGGCTTATTTTGTCTCTAGTCTGAGTTGGCATGGACTCTCCCTCAGCAGAGGAGGAGCCATTTGTTACCTCATTTATAGCCTGGGCCTTCTCCTGTCCTGAGCTCGTTGCAAGGCTATCAAAAGTAGAGGCATGGGTTAAAATACATGTTTCTCCTTCATGGGTTGGGGCCCTTTTATTTTGCTAAAACTGGAATATTTTCCTAAAAAGATCTTGTTGATAGAAACCTTTTCCCTCTTGTCTTTTTTTGCACAATCATCCAATCAACATAGTTGTTAGCAACCTCTGGGTGGGTAACTGGTCGGGAGATTGGAGCCACCAGTGTTAGAGGGCGATGCTCAGGGGCATGCTCTCTATGTTCCCTTTCTTCGATCCACGGCAGCTGTAGTGATGCTATCTTTGGGCAATCTAGCTTTGTGTGACCGTAACATCCACAGTTATAGCTGATTAATTGTAGCCCCTCATACTGGACCCTTTGAATGCGCCTTCTTGCTCTGAAATGACCAAGTAGAGGCTTGGTTAAATCAACTTCAACACATAATCTAGCAAACTTACCTCGAACACATTGGTCTGTGTGGGTGTCAATTCTGATTGGTGTCCCAATGTGGCATGCAAGATTCTGCAAGAAGGCCATTTTATAGAACTCCATGCCCAGATTTGGTACGCGCACCCACACCACAGTCTTTGGCGATGTTCGCTGACTCTGGGTCGAAGTCCGGGATCCACCTTTGGACGGTGACATAGCGGTCACCTATCATCCATGGGCCATTTGTGAGTATGTAGTCATACACTTCACTCGACGGTGGCCTGACGAGATAAAAGTCACACCCTAGATCAACCAAAATGAAATCCTTGGGCAGACCCCAGATTTGTGCCAGCCTTCTTTTTAGATAGGGATAAGCAATGCGGTAGCCAAGGATCTTGATAATCAGTATTTTCCACACCATGGCTTTCTCATGCGAATCTTGTCTTCTTTTGTGAGTCGGATGGTTGGACACTCAGGGTCGTCGTCACCCTCGTCTTCTGATTCGCTTGAGACCTCTCCATCATCGTCGAAGTGGTGATATTCTGATGGCTCTTGTTCTATGATGTTGGCCATAGTAGCATCATGAAAGGACAGCTTCCTCCTTCGGTCTATCTCCTAAGTCGATGGAGCACCAAAAGTTTGCTCAACTTGTACCTCGCTTGGTCCAGTATCTCCTCTGAGTTTCTTTCCCCCTCTTGGCGGAGTGGATTGTGGTGTAGGTGGAATCCTAATTTGGGGGGTTGTCCGGTATCCCCAGGAGGGAGATCCTCCATCTCTCCTTGCTGGAGGTAGAAGGGCTAAGCTCGTAGGACTAACGCTCTCTCGAAGGTCTGGAGAGAATTTTATCTCACTAGAATCTTAGAGAGAGGGGACATACAGTTCCATATAAATTATATCCAAATTATAGCACCGAAACTTCAATCCAAATCTTACTTTCAACCAAAAAAAGACTTAAAAGTTGTTGTAAAATCGTAGTTGCTATAACTTTCAAATGGAATTTGATTTTGACCCCAAAACTCAATTGTTTACATTTGTGTACATCGTAAAATCCTCTCGAAATGAGTTTAGAACTTTACTACTCTCTCTCTCACATTGCATGGATGCATGATAGTGTAATAAATTTTCTTAAAAAGCTCTGACACCATCTAAATTTAGAAATCTCAGTCACCAAAGTAAAAAAAAAAAAAGAAACTACATAATACTTAAATAAAAATGTGTAAAACCACAGTGTAATTAATTAAGTGAACATATCCTAAAAATTTATATTCCCATGTACTCGAGTCTTCTTCATATGTTTTTGTAAGCCCCATAAACATTTGGATCAAAAGAGAAGTTCGCCAGTCAGTCTCTGCCCTCCTCGTTTTCCCTCCTCTCACCTTCATTCCCGCGGATAAGCAACAAACGCGCCCTATTAGTTAAAAGTTGGAGGCAATGGAGGGGAAGTGGAAGCTTTACGAGGCGTACAACGAGCTTCATGGCGTGGCTCAGGAGCTGGAGACCCCCTTCGACGCGCCGGCGGTGCTGGTGGTTGGCCAGCAGACCGACGGCAAGAGCGCCCTCGTTGAGGCCCTCATGGGCTTCCAGTTCAACCACGTCGGCGGCGGCACCAAGACCCGCCGCCCCATCACTCTCCACATGCGCTACGACCCCGATTGCGCCGACCCTCTTTGCCATCTCGTCTCCGGTGACGACCCCACCCTCGCCCACCACTTGTCCCTCCCCCAAATTCAGGTAATTAACTGATTGATTTAGGGTCTTGCTTCTCTCTGTTTCTGGCCTCGTCCTTGTCGCGGGTTCGGTGGCGATTTCGGACAATGCTTTTATCTGCTTTGTTTGGTGGTGGAATAGCATTGCTACTATGGTCTGTTGTTTGCTCAATTTGTTGAGAATCCCACGTCGCTTAGAGCATGAGCGGGGGCAGGTTATAAGTGTGGAAAATCCACCAACCCATCGCCTTTAGGTTTTGGGTTGGCTCGGAGGAGTGTGCATATGTGTTAAACATTCATGTGACAATCAGATTGTCTCTCCAAGAGATTAGTCGTAGGAGAACCCGAAACGTCTCTTCCGGTTCTTTTATTTTGACTAATCTGATTTAGTTTACCTTGGCTACTGACATGCTGTATTGGAGTTGCTTCAAGTCCTACCTAACCCCTATGACAGCTAGTCTTGGTTGATGGATTCGAAGTTTTGAATTTAATATACAGAATAGTGAACTACGCAAAGCTTACTCTTCCATTGCTGGATATCTTGTTGCTTAATGTTACTAGTTCTCAAAGATAAGTGTGTCTTGGCAAGGTTAATGATTGTCTTCTTCCCCACCAACAGAAGAATTTGCATTCCGTCAATGGTTGTATATTGTGGTTTGACATTAACATACAGCAAACTCCTATTCTTCGTGTGTGGTTGTTGCAGTGCAGTTTAGTCTGGACATTGTTTCAAAATTCTTCCGGAAGCATCAGTACTTTTGGATGTTTTATGTCCATGGAATTATTAGCCTGTATATGTTCTTTGTTTTGCTTCATACACCGTCTTGCTAATTTCTAAACCTTACTTCTGTGCTTCTCTACTATTTCTTTTCCAGGAATATATAGAATCTGAAAATATGAGATTGGAACGGGAGCCCTGCCAATTCTCTGCTAAGGAAATAATTATTAGGGTTCAATACAAATACTGCCCCAACCTTACCATCATAGATACTCCTGGACTTATTGCTCCAGCTCCAGGCAGAAAAAGCCAAGCACTTCAGGTCTTAGAAAGAGATTAATTTGATCTTTTCTCCTTCCAAAGTTGAGACAGCAATAACGAAACCCTTTTGGTTATTACGTAGAGCCAAGCTCGTGCAGTGGAGTCCCTCGTGCGAACAAAAATGCAGCGCAAAGATTTTATCATATTGTGCCTGGAAGATTGTAGTGACTGGAGTAATGCAACAACACGGAGGGTGGTTATGCAAGTATGTAACTTCGTACTAAAATTATTCAACTTTCTTCTATTCCATGCATTGATGTTCATTCAAGTGTACATCTCGAGGACTCTTTCCTTGCAATGCTAGGCATAGCCTTCAAAGGTTATCTTGGGCTTATAACTACGTAGGGGCCAATTAAACTACGTATTATTAACCTCTCCAAGTTCACAAGGGGACAAAATAACTTAGCATAGTTAGTTTGTATTTTTTACTCAAAGATATTCTTGTCATCAAATAAAGAGTGACAAATTTATAAAAATAACATGACTATATTTTTCTTGATAATGCAGATCGATCCTGATCTTTCAAGGACTGTTATCGTCTCAACCAAGCTTGATACAAAAATCCCCCAATTTGCTCGTGTGGCGGATGTTGAAGTTTTCCTTTCACCTCCCGCACATGCACTTGATGGCTTTTTATTGGGTGACTACCCCTTTTTTACATCTGTTCCATCTGGAAGAGTTGGCGCTGGCCATGATTCAGTATACAGATCTAATGATGAGTTTAAGCAGGTTTGGTTCAAATTTATGATTCCAGTGTCTATCTATACATATATATATGTGCGTATGTGCTTGTTTCCCTGTTCTAACCTTCCTTTCTCCCCATACATGGTCTTTTTTGCTACATGTTCCCTATCCTCCAATTGTAACAATTTTATGCTTATGATAGCGATTGTACTTTTTGAAAAAGTATGGGGTGAATTTGATCTTTGTTCCACATGACAATACTATATCAACTATTTTCAGCTTTGTTCGTTTTGATATGAACCAAACACACATGCAAGTTAAAGTGTGAAAAAAGAAGCACAAGAAACTCTTTGTACAAGATTAATATATATCTTGTATACCTGATTAGACCTCAAGAATGTAACTATTAAATCGGCTTTTCCAATGATGGGATAAGGTCTAGTAGGCCTCACTTACATTTCAGGAAAGTGCATTGCTGACCTCCCAGTGAGAACTTTATCTTGACATGTTTTTGACATTTTTGGAATTTCTTGAATACAATCAGTGCTGGGAATATTCTCATGTCTGTACATAGATATCTCTCGCCCGCAAGCAATCCAACTGTAAGAAGTGCTTAGAAAATCTAATCGCTACACTAAAAAGAGGCCCCAATGAAAATTAATTCATTTTATTTGATTATTTTGAACTAGTCATGATGGTCGTGAAATAACTCATTTTGAAAACAGAAAAGTCGGACATAGGTGAGAGGGGATTAAACTTTTATAGAAGATAATGACTAACAGAAGGCTTTATGCCCCAAATGCCGGGGGGAACTTTACATTAGTCAATGGCATTGCTCTCTTGATTTTCTCTTTTGGTAGATTCCTGGAGTAACTCAAATTCAGGTTTTTTGTGTTCCAACCCAATTACTGATTTCCCTGATATGCTAACTGACCTCTTTGTAGGCCGTATCCTCAAGGGAAATTGAAGATATTGCAACTTTGGAGGAAAAGCTAGGTCGTTCATTGTTGCAACAAGAAAAGAGTAGAATTGGTGTCAGTAAACTTAGGTCATTCTTGGAAGAATTGTTACTTAAAAGGTAGCATCCCTTGTCTTCTTTTTCATTGTTGAATGTTTATGCTCTGACTACTCTTTCTAGTTCACGGTGCTCCATCACATCTATATCATGTGATAGAGTTTTTTTCTGAATGTTCTGGCTAGGTACATGGATAGTGTTCCTCTGATCATTCCGCTTCTGGAGAAGGAGTGCCGCACTGCAACAGGAAAGCTGAATGAAACTAACAAGGAACTGAGGTTTCTGTTTGTCCAAAAAGGCTCTTCCTTTTTCACTGTCTGCCTTGCATAGTGCTTTTGGGTTTCAAATCAAATCATTCTTGATTTTATACAAATGATTCTATATCTTGTCTTACCCTCAATTGGTTTTGTAGTCTTCCGTAATTGGGAAACACCCTTTTATTTTTGCATTTGTATGCAGCACATTAGACGAAGTTAAATTGAAGGAGAAATCAAGAGAGTTCCATGATCTGTTCTTGACTAAGGTTTCACTCTTTCTCTTGTGTATGTATATTATATTATATTTAAAAATAAACACGTTGATATATTAAACTTAACTAGGTTACGATGATTTAAAATTTACATGAATTTGCATTTTCTAATATTGTCTTTCCTATTGTGAGTCTTGATGAAAGTGACATTCTATGACCAGTTGTCGTTGCTGTTGAAAGGGACAGTTGTTGCTCCTCCAGAAAAATTTGGTAAAATTGCTTTAAAAATTCTCAATTTTCATGTGCCAATTTATTTCATGACATAGAACATTCATTTAACTTTCTCTTTTCATTCTTTTCATTGATTTCCTATTCTTACCACTTGACACCAGTGCCATGTTGTTTATCTCAGGTGAAACGCTGCAGGAAGAGAGAACTAACGGGGGAGCATTTCTGGGCATTGATGGTGTTCAATTTCCGCATAAGCTAATTCCGGTATGCTAAAGTTGTTTCAAACATGCTGATTGATTGTGCTCTATGCAATCTGAATTTAGATTTTCTGTCATCAATCTAGAGCTTAGTTGATCCTGTGATTTAGGCTTGCTGTAATACAATAAGGAAAGACAAAACCTAGGGATACGTACTCCATCAAACGTTTTATCAATCAACCGGTTTGTGCCTTTTTTTTGCGTCACCTACATTTTCTATTGTAGGTAAAAATGTTTAAAAGTATAGCTGGGGTAGGAACTTTATTACTGTTGGGAGATCGTATATGTGCTCTGTATGTGAACGTTTCGTTCTTTTTTACAGATAATATTTGTCCTCTATGGATTTCTGATATAGCTGGATCTTTGACCTTTAGAATGCAGGGATGCGACTCTATGGTGGTGCACAATACCATCGAGCAATGGCAGAGTTTCGCTTCGTTGTTGGAGGAACCAAATGCCCTCAAATTACTCGTGAAGAAATTGTAAATGCATGTGGTGTGGAAGATATTCATGATGGAACTAACTACTCAAGGTAGCAAGTGCAGAAGTGATTGATTGGTCTGTTATCGCCATTTTGTTATAGCTCCCAGATTTCATTCCCCTTTTTTCCTGGGCCTGCAGGACTGCTTGTGTTATAGCTGTCGCCAAGGCCCGTGACACATTTGAACCTTTTCTGCATCAGGTGATAACCAGTGTGTTGCTCAGACACACATGCATGGGCTTGAACAAACATATGCTGACACAAATCTATACTTGAGAGGGGTGCCAAATATTGAACCAGAGACTAAAAGTGTTACAATGTGGTCTGACTGCAGTTAGACTGATCCAACCTAAATTACTATCCAGATATTTTTTCACCTTATCACAGTATATAGCAACTGACGTAAGGAAGAATGGAAACTTTAGATTGAGTTGGTTATGGTCACTTTTCACTGAATTCATGACTAACAAGAATTAATGGGCTGCTTATTGTTCATTAATCTTCTTAGACAGTAGAGTGTAAGTTCTAGACTGTTGGTTTTCCCTGTTCTTATTTTCCTGTGTTTAAGAACTGCTAATTTTTGCACCATTACCAGTTAGGCTGTAGGTTGCTGCATATCTTGAAGAGACTACTTCCCATTTCAGTATATCTTCTTCAGGTACTGCCATCATTCAGTGGGTTGTTGTTGATCTCTGTCTCTTCAAAACTCTGTAGATTAATTCTTACATGATCAAGATAACTTATCTGTAACAGAAAGATGGAGAGTATCTAAGCAGTCATGACGTGTTTGTCACTCGAGTTGCTGCGGCATACAATAACTTTGCAGAATCCACTGAAAAAGAATGTCGCAATAAGTAAGCACATACCTCTCTTTATTCAGACGATTGCTTTCCTTGTTTGCTTATCATTTTTCATTGCCTTGTCATTTTCTCATTGTAACATTTCAGAATCAGACCTGGTAACAAAATTCTAGGTAGGTGCTAAATTTCTAAACGTGATTCTTGGCCAACATTTTCATTGATTGTAGGAGAATTCATCTGGATTTGACGTTTTAGATTACCGGGGTTTATCATGTCAAGTTCTATACGAATTTGAAAATATTATAGTTTTGTGTGTGCTTACTGCCCAACGTAAACAGAATGTAAATTAACCATTATTTAGATGCGTGTGATGGGATGTAGAATATGAATCACACTATCAAATTGACGACTGTAGTTATATTTCACAAACAATATGAATGAAAATGTCAGTTACATGTTATTTATGTTGACAATAGAGACGAGATTAATAAGTCTAAACATGATACAATAATCTATGTAGGAAGAGGTCAAAATCTATGAAAGTAGCTCTGTGGAATAATCGATGGTATATGGAGCTCAAGAGAGTGACGTCATGCAAACCAAGTTCCTAATCATTTCCTTTGCTGTTTCATCTCTCTGCTAAAGAATTACATCTTTCAATTGTTGGGCATGAGAAGTGAATTATGCAAATCGGTGTATCTGCTGACAAAGCAAAAGTAAACTCAGTTCTAGTACCTTCAGACGCGGAAATCAAAAAAGCTATGCATGAGATAGTGAAATTAAGTAAATGATGGATAATATTGCTCTCCAGTCTTTTAGCTACAGTGACCTCGTGCAAATTTCTTTTTGACTGTATTTTCATGTTGCAACTACTATGAATATATGTCAAACATGCTGTTCTTGATCGTTAAACTAGAAAATTAAGTTAACCATATCAAGGCACTGGTTGATCTTGAGAGCCGATGAGGAAGAGTTGAATTATCTGGCAGAAAAATGTTTGGTAGATCCCTGATGCTGTTTTGTATGAATGGTTTGTGTAGTTCAACAATAGAAAAGCATTACCGTTCTATTGAATTACCTAAAACTACCTTTTAGTTCTCCCTTTTATTTTTTCCTCTTTCTGTTCTGAGGTTCAAGTTAATTGATCGGTGATATGGAATCATCTATAGTCAGGCTACAAAAGGGTATGCAATTTGATGCGGTTGGCAGTTCGATGCAGTTTTTTACGACATCTTTTTTGTTTGTGTTATTTCTGAAAGATGCATGGAGGATCTGGTGAGCACAACTCGCTATGTTACATGGTCTCTCCACAACAAGGTAGAAAAATCTGGCTCAAATACCTTTTTAGATTCATCATTGATAATTCTGTCACGTTGTCTTCCTTATATAGGCCTTCGCAAGCAAGACAATGTTTTTTTGTCTTCCTTATATAGGCCTTCGCAAGCAAGACAATGTTTTTATGAAAATATTTTATGTTGTCTGTCACATCTAAAGAACATTTGACAAGGGAAATTTCCCTCAACAAGAAAAAAGGAGTCATTACATAGGAAAATAACGTCTCATTAGGAAGTCTTTCACCTCCCCCCAAGCATCCCAAACACCCTACCTAATTTATTGTAGACATTTTTGGCGTCATCCTGCTTGTCCACCCACTCCAAACAATAGAAAGAGGTTTCTATCGAACTTCCAACAGATGAAATTATTTTATTTCCATGGAAATTACTGCCTAGAAAAATATTTTTTTACAAAAAATTCTAAGAAACTCCATTTTTTGGTAGAATTTTATTTTCTGTGAAACAAACAAGGCTTTAATGTCACCACCTAGCACGTAGAGCAACTGGTGAGGGATTGTTGTTGCTTAACTAGAGGTTTTGAGTTCAAGAGCTGGGAACACAGTTGTGTTTATTTGTGGTCTGACCCCAGCTCGAACCTGGATTAGTCGTCCTAGTGAGTATCCAACCATGTGTTTCAAGAAAAAACAATGTGGTACCGTCATTAGATTTCCTTTTTCCGTTTTGGGAAATGTCCGTCTTTAATTAAGCTTATTCGTTACCCTTTCCCCTAGTCATTCTGCGGTTAAAGTGTTTCCATCTGCTCGTCACTGCAAGCCGTGAGATGTGTTGATTTGTCAGTTAATTTTCATATTCTAACCTTTCTTTATGCTGAACTTAGCAGAATCGGGCTGGATTATTCCAATTCTTGGATTCCTTTGGTGGGAGTGAACAACCTACTGTTCCTTCAGCCGTTTCCCTGGAGTCTTCCCTGGCTTCAGTTGGCAGTGAAAAGCTTGACAATAAACCAAAATCACAAGTCAAGCTCACACAGCTGGGTTCGGCCCATGACTCGGTCTCTTCTACTCAAACGACAGAAACAAGGCTTGCTGACCTCCTAGACAGTACTCTTTGGAATCGCCGGCTTGCTCCTTCATCCGAAAGAATCGTTTATGCTCTCGTGCAGCAGATATTTCATGGCATAAAAGAATACTTCCTTGCCTCAGCTGAACTAAAGGTTTGTGAAATTCCAATTTGTTACAAGCATGGCAGTCGATGATGCTTCCTTTTTATTGGACTCGTAAGGCACATTTCTAAATCTACATCTTTCGTGAACCTTCCATTGCAACCGGTAGCTTTTTTCGGTTATTTGCATTCTGCTTGCTGTTTATGATATTGGTCCATTTGCATCTCTTTGCTTTTGCTATAATATGTCATGGTCCATTGTCTCCTTTGCAGTTCAACTGCTTTCTTCTAATGCCTGTGGTAGACAAGTTGCCTGCACTTCTCCGGAGGGACTTAGAATCTGCATTTGAGGATGATCTTGACAATGTGTTAGGCATCGCAAACTTGAGGCATTCGTTAGCCCAGCGGCGAAGGGACGCCGAGATAGAACTGAAACGAGTACGTCTTGCATCTCTCGCCCGCTCTTTCTTTTCTCCACCCTAACGGGGTATTACTGCTTCCCGCGTGTCACTGACAAATCGATAAATTTGCAGATGAGGAAGCTCAAGCAGAAATTCAGATCACTGCATGAGCAGCTCGACTTGTATCAGTTGAAGGCCGCCCTTCCGGTCGTCGCTGAATGATGCTTCTTCAGTTAATCGGGGTCTGTATCGTGTGTTTTGTTCTTTAACCTAGTAATGAATTCTGTTCAAATAATGGTTAATAACTCTGTACCATACTCTCTTTTTTTTTGGCTTGTGAGCTTGTATTAATTGTGTCGAATTGAACCCGATACCTTTTCTGGTTTGTCTTTACCTTTTCTGGTTTGTCTTTTCCGGGGTTCGCTTCAAGGTAACACGTTCTTAATCTCCCAAGCTTGTAGTAATAGCTAATTTCTTTTCATTCATAAATTATATATATAGAAGTGGTAACCTTCGAAATTTGATTGTATTATCGTGTTGACATTAACTAACCGCGGAGCAACTAACAAACACTAAGATCAATCGGTGAGAATGTTGTTCTTGCTTAACCAAGTATCAAAATTGAGTTCTTGATAACGTAGCTGTGTTAAAATATTTGCTAGAAGAATTTTTTCACCTTTCAAATATCACACCTGACTCGAATCTGGATTAGCTGTCTCATTAGATTCAGAAACCAGACAGTGTAAACAACAAAATCAACTGTTAAGCAACTATTAATAAACCTTGGCTAAACAAAGTAACAACCACTCACTCAGCCTTCCATTTCCCTTGTTAGTTACCAATCCAAGAGAGTTGGAACAACAAACATTCATTAGTCGTTGAAAAAGGAAGACTGTTGCACACCACACTCATCCAGCAATGTATATTACAACAACAAACAGACAGCTTATTAAACCCCCTCCCTCCCTACCTCCTCTTTGAATATCACAATGTGCAGCTTTCAATATTCGGAAAAGCAGCAGTTACATGCCGCTTCTTTGTAGCAACACCCAATTTCATTCCTAACTCGACCAGGGTCTCAAGCGACCTGGCGCTGTTTTCCAGCAAGTCGTCATCTATCTTGATTGCATCCTGCAGAACAACTCGGTATGAGTCCCGATCATATTACACTTGAGCAGCAATAAACGTTCAAGTTTATTCCTCATGACATTAAAATGTATAGTCTCAAGAAAGAAAAACCAGGATGTGTGCACTAAACATTAGATCGCATAACACTGTCGACGAATGAAAGCAGGAGTTGTTTGAAGATTTTGACACAGAAAGCTCTAGGAGAAGCAATATGACGATTGCTTCCACATTTTCTTTGTTGCATGGATGCTGCAGTTTTAACCATTACCAGAAAGAGAGAGAGAAAAAGTATGCAAAGAAGCTTCACATGATACCAACCTTTTCGAACACGCAAATAACAGTGCTGCCGCCAAACGAGAAATATCCATACTGCATTTGTTGAATGTAAGATGAAAGTTAGATTATAGCTAAACTAGTTACACAGAATATCACTCTAAAATCAAAGCCTAGATGACAAACCTCATCTCCCTTGTTGACATGGTCACCCGGCTGCTTCAGAAAGGTTATGCTGCCAACCATAGTAGCTCCTATGGCAACAAAGGCCACCTGCACAAAAAAAGATAATAAAATTCTGGTCATACGAGACCGAGAAACGATGCATAATCCTGGGGAGAAGGATTTGCTTTGCCAGTTTCCCCTTCAAGTTTCCCGACCAGCAGTTATTCCCTAGCAGAATCACCACTACTAGAAAGCGCCAGAATCATGCCGAAAATTGCCTTTCTGGTAGCTCATACAGGAGCAAACATCAGGGGATAAGGTTAACATTCAAGATTCTTCCATCAAGTAGAAGTGCAGTATTCTCATCATCCTGGGGCTAAAGCACAACTCATATTGCACTTATCCATGAGCTAACCTTAGAGCAATTTATCGAGTGTAAAACATACTAATATCATGCATATTTTAGCAAAATAATATAAATGGTTACAGAAAAGACTTCCAACAAAAACTTCCACGCCTTATTCAAAAAATACCAAATGAAAACTTGACAGTATATAGTACATCTGGTCAACCTTTCCAAAGTCTCTGGTAGCAATAATTGACACAGCGCGCTTATTCTCCGTGAAAACATTGCAATAACTGCTATTGACGGCAATAGGATTAACCTGCAACACATTGGCAAAATGAACATCAGATGGAGGTAAGATTACTTTTACAAGGAAGAATGAAAAAACTAAAGCTACTGCACAAACCGTATATAGGCATCCAGGGATATCTACACTATGTTCGATTGATCCAGAAACCGGAAAATGAAAACGGTGATAGTCCTGCAAAGTTCACGTAAGGCAAAACAAAAAATGAGAGGATGGATTTACAATCTTGCAGGAGTTTGTGTGTAAAGAAAATTGGGATCAAAACATGCTAGGAACATCAGATGGTCCAACTTGATAAATCAAATGATAGATTTTAGAATGCTCATTTGACATATTAAATTCATATGAGCCAACATGCTAGGGTGCTGTATGCAAAAACAAAAAAATGGAATCATCTTAATAGCCATATAGTTCAAGAAACTCCATATATGTTTGTGGTATATAAAATGTTGAACGGTCGCGTCTTTTCTGCCAAGAAATTTCCAAAACAGAATATACGGTCTTCATGAACAAGGAGTGTCGTTGTAATTTTTTAGCTCCTCTATCCTATCTTAATATTGGAATTAACTGACAAATTTCCAACGTACAATCCGTTTCAACTAACCACTACAGTTAATTTTCTTGCCAAACATACAATCCATGCTTATTACCTGTTAAATGCAACATTATTAAAATTCATTTTCTTACCAAATCTTAAAGCTCGGAACTACATAACTCCTTCTATTAGCATAACAGTACCTGAGGTGCCAATCGGAATATAACCAGACTTCCATTTACAAAACTGCTTGAATCAACTTCCTTTCCCAGAAGGCCTTGAATAGAAAACTTCCGGCCCTACAAGAGATCGTACATGAACAAACTACAACACAATAATAGGCAAAAGCTTCATAAGATAGAAATGTTCAATGGCTAGCAGACCTCAGTTGACAACTACTGGAGCTGATGAAATAATTGAACAAGAAGACCACAAGTGTAGGGGACAGCTCCCTATCCAAAACATCTAGTTCACGTGTAAGCAATACCTTAATCCAAAATCTTTGGCCATCTTCAACTGAGTTAAATGCTGTCAATCGGCAGTCAGCTGCACAAACAGCTACATCATCATGTTCTTTGACCGCAATGGTCCTTGAACCAGGCTTCAACTCTCTTATGAAAAACTCATTAAAAGTCTGTCGCAACAACAAGAAAACTATTATTGAATTAATGAAGGCATTAACCAAAACATATCTGCAGACCTAAATACCAACTAATGCATTATGCATACAGGTAAGGTGTGCACGAGGATGAATTTAATTTTGAATTAACTAAATGAACGGTATTTTTAGTGTCTCGCATTACGTGTTAAATCAGTATTTAGTTAACAATTTATGAATGTAGGTAAGGTTGTACTAGCAGAATTAAGACAGTAATACACGAATTCACTGCAAGCTCGTGATGCTTAAGTCAAACATGTCCGAATGCTGCAATTAAAACTTATCTAAAAGGAGGGAACAAGAATCCAGCTTCGCACTACCAAAGAGCACTTGCTCTAATGGTATAAAGGAAGGGTAGGGTGGGGAGTGACCAGGTTCAAATCCTGGTCACAACAAAATTTTCTTGTAAAAAAAAAGAATCCAGCTTCGAACCGGAAAATTAATCGTCATTAAAAGGACAAACACATATTCTCGCACACAAAATGAAGGAACATCAGTTGAATAAAACATAAAGGATGACAGCTAGTCAAAAAAGCTTAACCGGCTGAAATGCTAATGCCAGTTGAACAACATTTTAACAAATATCATATACAATGCTTGTGTTTAAGGTGATTAAGTAAGCCATCCAACCCAAAACCTTAAGACTATGAGCAGGTGGATCTCCACACTTATAAACAAGTCTACTACACTTGCAACTAGCAATATGGTGATCCCAACACGCCCCCTTAAATGAAGTCTATTAGGTCAAAGTTTGCATGGGATCTGACTTCGTTAACAAGCCATGACACGGGGGTCGTGTGAGCAACAACAATGTGTCACGGATCTTGTAGGAGTAATTGGCTCTAATACCATGTTAGAATCTCCACTTGCAACTGGCAGTGTGGTAACCCCGACACCAACATTTTCCAAACGAACAACACCAGGTAAAATCCAATACCACCTATCTACAAGTCGGAGCATTTTTATTTCGAATCCATCTACAGAAAGTTACATTAGAAACACAAACCATTAACTTGTCAAAAACAGTTGCAATGCAAGATCTGATCTTGGGTTCAAATAGTGATAAAATAGCTTAAAGTTTTATTCAAAAAGAAGTTCAAATCCGGACAAACATAGCACAAATTGAAAAAAAAAAATAAAACAAATGTTATGTATGAAAAAAATATGATAAGACTTTCACCTTAAAATGCTCCAAAGGATATTTGATTTCGCTGAGATTGATTTGGCCCTGCAATACAATTGTCAATCAGTTTTACTAAAGAAGCATAGTTTTGTAAACTAACCAAACATAGAAACTATGTAGCCAATGATCCATGAATGAGAAAAAAATATTACTTTATAAGATTCAACAAATTTTGGGATATTTTTGGCTGATTCGGGAGAGTCCATCTCCTTTCCTTCCCTCTCAGAAATTGAACGCAGCAATTCTTTCACCCCTACATTTTTAGTAATAATTACATGTCATTCATTATAATCCTAGACCCGAAATTAAAGGAATACTATTGATTAAGTGAGGACACATGCCTTGGATAATCTACAACCAAAATTCTCAAAATTTTCCATGATAAACACCACCGTCTACTCATTCACATCATATTTCCATAAACCGTAGATTAAACAAGAAAACTGGGAATACATAGTTGAATTTTATCAATGATCATGCCGAAGGGATCTCACATTTCTTCAAGGATCATAAGCGAGAAGATCAAAAGTAAAGAAGGAAACAGTTGGGCACTTCTCAGACCTTCTTTGGGAAAAATGATATCCAGATGCCAATGAAATAACCAACATGGGGGAGAGATAGAGAGAATAGAGAGAGAGAGAGCTGAATCACCACAGTAGTTCAAAAATAGCAACAATTTTCAGGCCTTGAGAGTGTCAAATTCTACCTGCGTCCATAAGACAAAGACCTAATTTTGATTGGTAGATTGCCCTCATTGATAAAACGATCTTCGCATCAATTATCTCCTCGACTAGTCTCTTTGTTCTCCTGTCGATCACCTGAAGCACCAAGCTCAAAGTTGCATTACTTTTATGCAGATAATAGGTAGATGATACAAGATTTAATCGGGAAAAAAGGAGCATATTCGGTATAATGTTGGAGCGCACCAATCGATGAGAAGACGATAAAAGGGTACTTGGGGAAAACACCAGGATATACACCCGTAGACAATGGGAACAAAGGGGGAAAGTCAGATTAGGAAAGGTAGGGAGAGACCTAGACAAACTTGGCAAGAAGGATTTTAGAGTCCATGGGCATTTACAGGGACCTATTATATCAATAGCACAATGGCGCACAATGGCGCACAAGGTTTTATATAGCCAATCCCATGTGAAGGGATAAGACATTTATGTTGCCGTGTGAAAACCTCAATCTACCATGGAAAAGAATTTTCGGGTAACCGTAAGCTTAAGCTTTCTTATCATGGTGCACCAATGCAGGAATATGAGGCTCATACAGAGCCATACTTTTCTCAAGTTCTTTATCTCAAGTGGAAAGGGCATACACTTGGAAATTTTTTACTCCTTGCCAGCCTGGTTAAGAGAATGATTCGCTTCAACAGGAAAGAGAGTAGTACTTATATTGCTAATATCTTGCATCACGATCATAATATAAACAATCAAGTACGTCCAGAATAGGATAACTACATTTTATCAAACAGAGATAAGTTGAGAAGATGAATGAAAAGCATACCACAATATATGAAGCGCTTGAGCCAGAGTTCAAACCCACATCATAGGAGGAGAAGCGGACCCATTCGCTTAATTTAAAGGCCCACCTATTGGAAAAAAAGTTGCTAGAGCATTAATCAAGTTCGAGATATACAGGCCACAAAATCTTCGAATAAGAAGAATTGGGAAGTGAGATATTTTACATCATCATCACAGCATCTACACATTCTTACCCATAAGAAGCCTGCTTATCAGTCAAAAATCCTCCAGACATTAATTGACTTCCAGTTCCTTCGTCGAAACATAGACTTAAATGTATTACAGTATTCAGACGATCGGAAACTTCAAGGGACTCTCCACAAACAGGGCAGCAATTTATGAGCGGTTCCCTGCGAAACATATGTAGTTTGTGATGAATCACAACAGAGCACAAAGCTGCTGTGTACTTTCTGCACCAGCACAAAGCATTTTCAAGCAAGCAGCAAGCACTTTAAGAGCTCAATTCAGATAAACAGCAAGCTTCTCAAGTCAGATTGTAGAATGTAGTACATGTTTGGGATGTAAAATGAGCAATGGATAAAATAGGAGAAATTGCATTTTCTCTGATAAAGTTTATGGAACCAACACTTCACATCCCTAGTGTAAAGTAACAATATTCCCCCTGAAATTGCGACTGGTTTCTAGCTGTTAAATAAGTCATTAACATCCATTACAAAAGCACTTTAGCCCCGGACGAACTGAAGTTACCAACATGGACACCAAATACTCCAGAAAGCTAGCAACACAGAAAATAGATCCATAGAAAAAGAGAACAAAGCATACTTCGAGTTAGTAACAGAAAGGAACCATCAATATATCATAACTCTGTTTCCTCCCCAATAATTCTGAGAAATAGAAAGAACAAGATTTTTCTAAATCTGTTGCGGCATGATAGAATGCCATGTTTGAAAAGGATACTGGGAGGATGCTGATTGAACCCATGAATCACATGATTGCGAGAATATTTATTTATGCCAATCTTATTCCAAAGTAACCCATTCTCATTTTCCATGATCAAGAAATTCAAAGTATATCTAAGTTTCAAAATAAAGAAATTCAGAGTAAATAAAAATGTTAAAGTTATCTGCCAAATTCCTGAAGGAAAGTTAATATATAAAACCCACTGAATGCATGAAGTTTTTTTTTATATTACTGAATGCATGAAGTTAGAGGCACATGTTGAAAAGATTCGCCCAAGGAAAAACATGAGAAATAAAAAACAGAAAGCGAAGAAGCAAAGTGTTTCCATTCCTGTCCAAAGGTCAAAACAGCAAGTCTTATATCGCACAATATCGGAGACATTACTTTTCTTGTTGAATAGCAAGAAGGCCAGCTAACTCATCCATGCTTACATTCCCGTCTCCATTCTTGTCAGCAGCTTTGAAAAGCTCCTCTTTCTAGTGATCATTTTAAGAAATTTGGTAAGAAATTGTAAGGCCCAAAAACCTCATGTAAAGATTTTCATATATATCTTTAACCAAAATTCTAGGCCCCCGCCATTGTAGAAAACAGAGAACTGAAAAACTCCAAGTTGAAACTTTATTTTGGACAGCCAGATTCAGATTGAATTTTAAATTGTTATTCGAAAACCTTCAGAATGACAACCAGATATTCATGTTCAAAATTCTGTTAAAACTGAACAAACAGCTGTATTCGAAAAATTCAATAAACCAAAAAAAAGAAAGATATTCTAACATTGAGTTACTAAGTCAGACCTTGTCAAAAGCTACTTGGTTGCCAAAAGCCTTGATCAAGTCCGAGAACTCAGAGAATGAGAGCAGTCCATCCTCATTGAAATCCTGCAAGGTAGGAAAGAGCGTTCAGCCATGATGAGAGGTTTCAAAAGCACTCTATCTCATACTCAATTGTGACCTTGATGAATGAAAAGGTAAAGTGCAAACTGTTTCCGAATCATAGGGTGATGCAGCAACAAGTTATGGTACAAATAATTCAGCGATAAAAGATAAAAGGAAGAGGAAATAGATAAGTTTGGCTCATCCATGATCTTCCAGTCATGGTAAAGCAACATGATGTTGCCACTTTCCTTCGCTGCATCGACAACAGGGTTGTCGAGAAAGTAATTATTACTTCCAGCAGGTACTTACGTCCTTGGTTATGATACCAGTAAAAAAAATCCAAGAAAAAGCACATTGCTTATTATCATTTTTTATTCCTTGCATTAAAATAAGAATACACGAGAACAAGGAAGATTTTGGTATGAGTTCAACAGGCAAAGTGATTGTCCCCACTCAAAAGCACCCGTTCACTGCTGCCTCTTTTTCACAAGTCTATATGAACAACCCCAGGGGCTTCTCTTAGAAGAACTCTCTCCACAGGAAACATCATGTAAAAGGACATTTCTTAACATCCCTCCCTGCAGAAATTTGTTAACGTCCCTCCCTGCGGAAACTAACATCTCAAAAACTTCTGCCATATAGGAAACCATAAACTCAGACCATAAGGTCTCTTCTCATTATAGTCATCCAGCCCCTTTTCTCCACACCAAACTTGGCAACCACTAGTTCAAGAACACTTCGTCTAATAGCATTAAAAACAAACCAAGTCCTCTATTAACTAAGGATTCTTGAAACCACTCCGACTAACCAAGTGAAACTTGAATTGTCCATATCACTCCTCCAAAATAAACGTTATTGGCCACAAAAGTATGATGCAAAGAAGTGACATGAAAGTTGTAAGGTCCGGAAGTGTACTCTTAATCAAAGTACTGGACTACCTTAGCCAAATAGCACACCGTCCATCCATACAACTACTTTCGTTTTACAGCCCCACGTTAAGTCTCTCTATAATGAGCACCAAATAGCAAACTCAAGAACTAAATTAGAAGGCGGCTGTCGCAAAACCCAAATATGCAAGATAGCCTTGATCTATACATCCTTTCACCTACCACAATCAACTCACTTTCATGCAGAACTTATGTTCAACCCAGAAGCCACAGCGGAAGTAAGTAGCAATGTAGCATGCACCTCAAGCAAGAAGAACACTGCTCCAGTAGGCAGTATTATGAAATAATTAGTTTCAAAGTTCAAAGTAAAATCAGGTATAGAAAACATACCACAATGGACAAGATGCGCCTTGCAAACTGCTTCTCAGTTTCAAATGGATCCTGCACAGTTGCAACAGCAGGCAACAGCAGTTTAACAATAGCACTGATCTAAATGAAGTGTTCATTATTATAAACTTCAGTCTTTTATTGCACACCTCAACATTGCATGAAAGTGAAATTTTGCCAACCACTGTTCCTGCAGATGGATCAAGAAGGTCACAGACTTCAAATTTGGAACAGGTATCCTGCACAAAATTGGATGTGGACAATATTATCAAATCATTAAGAGGATCTTGTCTCACTAAGACCATTCCTAGACCTTAATAAACTGGTACGAAGTTGCAGCATGTTCAAACATTAGCTTGATAAAGGAAGATCACGCATGTTGGTAAGCAATTCATTTGATTGAATAACCCAAATCATTAAGTCCCAAAGAATGTAATAGAAATAATCATTCTGCTTACATGTGTTAGAAACTCGAGAAGATCGATCTCACAATATCCAACAAGATTGTTCTTTGATATTCTATTAGTCTGCAACAAAAAAATAAATCAATTAATCTAAAACAGACATGTAAAGGAGCAATTGAGCAAGTGTTGATGCATCTCTCCAAGTAATTTGCTCTCAATTAGCAACATAAGCATGGGAGCATCATATTTTTAAAATGAAAACAAGAAAGACAAGGACAAATGCATAGACCATCATATTCTTAATGGAAAAGTGCATTTCAGTACCTAAGGTATCACGGTTTTCGCTTTCAGACCCTGTGCTTTAAAATTGGGAATTTAATCCCTGTGGTGCCAAACCTCAAGTCCCGGACATGCCCAACCAACAGACACGAAATAGTGGCATTTTAGGCCTACGTGGCAAATCACAGAGACTTGAATTTCCAATTTTAAAGCACAGGAGCTGAAAGCGAAAACAGTGATACCATGAGGTATTAAAGTGCACTTTTCCCTATTCTTAAAAAGAAAACAAAAGTAAAAAAAGGAGAAAAGCATAGACCATCATCTTTCACAAAAAAATGTGGGACTGTCACGAAGTACGACAAGATTAATGAAGTGCAACCCATGTAAACGCCATGCATCAGCTTAAGAAAAGGATCATGTAGTATATCATATTTCGCTTCTTGAACCCAAGCATGTTATAAAATCCTTCACTCATCGAAAATTGATGGGAAATTTTCTACACGAGTAAATCAACTTCAAAACAAAACCAACAAGATTGAAATCCAAAAAGAACAAACTACGTCGACCTTGTCTTTCAAGTAAAGCAAGATGACATGCTACACATTCAAAGCATGGCATACTCCAAACTAGAATATTATATTCTCTGAAAGCCGAGAAGAAATCAAATGTCTGTACAATATGATACCTAGCCAAGGTATTGTTCAAGTGCCGCATCTGAGGTGCATACCTTTCTACACTATCGGCTTTTTGGACATCGGTAAAATAGGACCTTAATGTTTCTTTAACTCTAATCATATAAAAACCTTACGAAGTTCTCACTTTCAATTCACCCATGATGATACTTCTTTTGAACTCGTGCCTTCTTTTAGTTGATTTGATTATCTGATAAGATTCTAGTGGCTCTGGTTCTTCTAATAGTTGGATTACAATGTTCTTCTAATAGATAACGTAGTAGAAGCACTTTTACTTAAAAGATTTTGCATACAAAATCTTGTTCTATTTATTAACCATAAAATGTACAGGATTGTTTTGACAGGTAACAAAATTTGTAAGATTATGCATATCAAGTACAAACGTGTGCCTCAAATCTTGCTCATAGGCCCAGCATACGCTTAGAGCTGAGAACACCTTACATTCCAACAGCACTGTAGTTACTTAACGGATAAAATCATCAAATATCAATTATCACTTGCAAAAAGAACAGACAATCTCCGACTCAAATTTGCCTAGAAATATTTAAATGGCATAAGTTTCATCGATGATTTTGTAGTACTCATCCACTATGTAAAAAATGTGATAATCAACACGTCTCATGCTTTTAAAAATGAAGTAAGTCAATAAATTAATAAGATGGTACCAAAAAGTAAAATGACAAGGGGGGAGTTAGTAAACAGAAGCAAGGTATGGTTTATGGTCCAAAAAGATAGCCGACATCAGCCTAAACTCAAAAACAGATCTTGCTTTAACCACTGCAACCTTGTATTCCTTATAAAACACGCAAATGTTCACGTCCAGAATATGTGAAAGAAATGTTAAATAAGCAGTACCTAATTTTGTCAGTAGTTGCAATGAATTTCTCACCTCAAAGACAGAAATCCTAGCAACGTGAGGCCCATCTTTCTCCAAAAGCAGCTTTTTCTCCTGCAAGAAAAATGGACTAGATGCTAAGTGACTGCACGTGGAAAACATAGTAGGGATAAAAGGAACAAAACCCAAAGAGAATAAAGGATAACAAAGCAAAGTTTGGATACTGACTCAAGAGAATTTTAGATCATGGACAAGTTACTTACATAATAAGCTTTTCAGAATGAAAGAAAAGTGAAGAGTAGCAAGCATAAGTATAACAACTGACACAAAAAAAGTGAAGAGTAGCTTTTTTAGTTGCTGTGTAAGTTTTGGGTATCGGGCAAGTGATTTTTCTCTTTTTTGGCTTACTTTTAGTTGTTGTATTTGTAATTTGCTAGTTGTTTTGCGTTTTTTTGTTGCCCAATAAGTTAATATGTCTATTTTTGAGTATTTATTTTTACTTTGTACACTGATTTTTAGTCTTTGCAATAGCGGTCATCCCGCGCTATAGCATTTTAGGGCTATCTGCTATTGACAACATAGAGTAATAATGGCAGAAACAGCGGAAGCTATGATCCAACAATCCAGTAAGCATACTCACCGAGTTCCAAGAAGGCTTATCAGTGCTGCAAAAAAGAAAAGAAATGGAATATATTAAGGATCTGATTTTCCCAATAATAGATCTCAATCTTAGGTGACTGTTTTGCATTGTATTGGAAAAGTTAACAGGCATTATGAAACAGAAAACCCAAACCCGCTATCCTCACACGAACAAGATGGGCTTCGTTTATACGAACAAGGCCATGGCTGAAGCACAGGTTTGCATACGGAAAAGAAAAGAAGCAAAGGAGGTTAGGGCGTAACCGCTCGGAGATGTCGGTGCGAAAAGTACGCTCCCCGAGCGAAATGCAGGCCCTCCACTTGTCCTTGAACTTCATCTCCGCCTAAACCCCCACACGCACGCACGCATCACTCTACTTGTTACTTCAGGGAGAGAGAGAGAGAGAGAGAGAGAGATACCCCGATGATCTTCAGTAGGGCGACTCCGGCGAAGTCCTCGGCGGAGAGGAGCTTTCCCTGGGAACCGCCAAGGGAGGAGGTGCTTTCATGCTTGCGGCGATGAAGCTTCTGCCTTAATCGAGCGAGCCGGGACCGGGACTCGTCGCCGGCGTCGTCTTTCGAACTCGATTGCCCCATCCTTTCTCTCTCTCTCTCTCAGGATATCCTCCTGTCACGTGGGATTTTGGAAGGTGGGGATCCCTTGGGAAAAGACAACTAGGTGGGACCCACCAACCCAATTGCGCCTGACTTGCATTTCAGTACCGGTGTTGACCAACCACTCCACTACCCCACCCACGTACGAGCCTTTTTTTTTTTTTTGCGTTTGACGGGGAGATCCATGTGGCCATCCAAGTAAAAATAGAATATTCTCAACAAAAAAAGGGTAAAAATAGATAGATCCCATGTTATGTGGCTGCTCAATATTTTTTGGAAAAAGTTCATTTTAGTACTTTGTGATATCATAAATTTTTATTTAGGTATCTTATAGTTTAAAATGCATAGAACAGGTCCAACTTATTTCAACTTTAATCAAAAACAGGTCCCGATCAGCCCGAGTAGCTGCCCGCAAATATTACCATCTCGGCAGTCCATGGAATTGGTTTTTAATGACATGGCTTGTGATAAATTACATTATAGTACCATATTTATTTATATTTTTTCAGAAAACTCACTATTTCTCCTCCCACTCTCGCTTCTCTCTTCATCTTTCTCTTTAATCCCTTCCCTTCTCCTCAAAAACCACCACCCATTTCTCTAATCCCTTCAAATTATTCAATCCCCAAACTAATAAATAGATTACACCAAAACGATGCCGCATGGCATCCGTGTTGGCCGACGTCCCTCCTTCCAAAGAAACCCTAGTCTCCCGACCACAAACCCGAACTGCAGTTGGTCTCCGGAGAGAAAGAGAGCTCAACCGCGAGCCCGACCAATTTCATCGGCTTCAATTTCACCCAGCGGTTGGTATCCACCTCATCGCATCCCCAAAACCCAATCTTTGTCAACCCACATCAACCCAACTCATGAAATCGAGTTTTAAGCACCAAAAAATTGAGGGCCCCACAAAGCACCTCGTGACTCTCCGGCGGAGGCTAGTCGACGGAGAAATTGAATCCTGGTCAGTGAAATTGAAGTCGGTGGAAATGGCCAGGCTTGTGGCTCAAAGCATGAAGCGGACCTTTACGAATTCATCTCTTTTAACCAAACCTTTGGATCCCATTGTTTTACTCTCCATCTTTAATCTATTCCAATTAACTTTTTTTGCTCCCACTGTTTTACTCAAATAAAAAGGGTATCCAAGCCCCCCACTCAAAATCACCAGTAGGTATTGCCTTCTCTTCTGCCATCTAGCCTCTCCCGATTGGATTAAGTCACTTCTGCTCTGACGTACTTGCTAGCCTACTTCCCCTTTCTGGCTTGTGAGCCGAAACAACTCATCCCAGATCTAAACAACGTAAGAGCTTGCGGGTGGTTAAATAGACTAGTCTAAATAGTAGATGCTGACTTTTGGGTTACAGAAGAAGGACTCCTAACCCTACTCATTAACGGGTGAAAAAACCTGCTCAGGGCTTGGAGATGGATTACAGAAGATGATGAAAAACCAATTTTGACTCCTCCTTTGGGAACCTTCTTGACAAACTACTATCTGTGACCTAGTACTGAAGTTTATGAACCTACTGCCTCATGCTTAGTCTTCCTCACTCGGTCACTGAAGCCGTGACCCTTCCCTGCTCTTTGACTCCTTAAGACCGATCAACTCCATTGGACAGCTTTGAGCCCCTACTTTTCCTGGGGTAATTACAGACTTGACTTCCCGGAGTCACGTAGCCATGTGACGACTGGGAAGCTTCTGGGTTTACTGATTCGCTTGCGTCTGTTTAGCTTCCTTGATCTTGCTTCTAGTGAATAGGATTCAAACCCGTACTAACCTTTCGACCGTAAAGACACGTAGCCTTGTGACGACAGCTAAGGCAAAAAAGAAGAAAAGATCTTATTCCTCCTCCTTAATAATTCCAACTGAAATACAGTAAGCTATCATGACAGCTAAGCTCATGCCTTGATATTCTGGAATATTATTTATACTAAAATCCATCATAGAAAATGGTATTTCTTCATTCATCATATTCTTCGGAAGAAAGACAAGCTTACGATAGTCCTCACATGAATGATTTTCATCCAAAAAATGTTCATAATATAAGGGTCTAAATAAAGATAAGAGGTTATACCTTAGTTCATTAACGAGATTATTATTACCAACTAATTCTTTTGCATTGAAATCTCGATACCAGACAACACAAATACCCGAAAAGATCAGTATAATGTGACGACTGAAATGAAAATCATTATTTGTACAGATATTAAGTAATAGTTGTGGAAAATCACTATTATATTTAATATCATAGAGTCTTTCTACTACACTAGGTAAATCTATATCTAGTCCTTGAGAGACTCCCAAGATAAAGAGATTGAGGAATATTAGATCTTATCATCTCAAGTGGAGACGAGATTCCTAAATCTTTGAACAATAAAGACAACCTATCCATCGATTCAGGAAGATCAAACTGTATAAAACAGGTAGGTATAATATTATCATAATCAATTCTCATACACTTTGTAACGCAATTGAAAGACATCCCCATTCTTTTATTATTGACACCAACAAATAAACTATCAGGTTCTCTAGGACCAGCAGAAGTCATGCCAGTTGGAATTTTATCCAGTCCAATTGAATGCAAAAGATTCCTTATATAAGGTTTCTCCTCCTCAATACGATCATGGATGCTAGTATAATGAGACGCTTTTATGAAGTTTTTATATAATTTAAGAAAGATATTTGTAAAAGTGTTTGTGGAACTTGGTTTTCTCATTAAGCAATGGCGTGTATATATACAAACAGCTAGGGCTCTCTAGGGTTAGAACTATAACCATCTCCAAATATAGTGTTGGGTTTTGAATGGAAAATTCAATGCAAGTCCAAATAAAGGAAAGGCCCAAAAGAAAGGCCCAAAGGGAGATGGAAGATTGCAATCCCACATTGAATAGAGCAAGGAGGATTTCCTTGTTTATAAGGAATTTCCCTCCTTGCCTATCAACTTGATTGGCTACCCAAAAGGCTGACCCACCGCTAGCTGCCTGCGAGGACGGTGCGAAGCACCGTCCGAGCACGGGCACGAGCACGCGCATTGGACGCAGGTCGCAATGGGCGCTTTGTGGCGCACTTGGCACTTCGCACGTGCGCATCGTCTGGAGGAGCCTTAAGTATTTTGCCCGGGCCCGGAGGCAGCTGCGCAGCTACCTAAGCGACGAGGAGCTGCGAGCGCCTTCAGGTTGGCCGCCGAAGAGGCACGACGGACTGGAACGTCCAGGAGGCTTCCAGAAGGCCGAAGGAGTGCGAGATCTCCCGCGAAAGGGCGCGAGCGCAGCCTGGCGCGCCTGGAAGGATCCGGAAGTCTTCGAAGGGCCACCAGTGCGCCTGGAAGGATCCAGAAGCCACCGAAGGGCCACGAGCGCAGCCAGTCAGCCTGTTGGCCGAGCGGACGCGTCCCTTCGGAGTGGCTGCCTCCCTACCTCCTCCAGCCTATAAATAGGCGTGCCCTTCTTGCCATTTCCTCATCCCAGCAGCACATGCACATGCGCACGCGCACGTGCGTGTGCGCATGGCGCATTGGACGCAGGTCGCAATGGGCGCTTTGTGGCGCACTTGGCACTTCGCACGTGCGCATCGTCTGGAGGAGCCCTTAAGTATTTTGCCCGGGCCCGGAGGCAGCTGCGCAGCTACCTAAGCGACGAGGAGCTGCGAGCGCCTTCAGGTTGGCCGCCGAAGAGGCACGACGGACTGGAACGTCCAGGAGGCTTCCAGAAGGCCGAAGGAGTGCGAGATCTCCCGCGAAAGGGCGCGAGCGCAGCCTGGCGCGCCTGGAAGGATCCGGAAGTCTTCGAAGGGCCACCAGTGCGCCTGGAAGGATCCAGAAGCCACCGAAGGGCCACGAGCGCAGCCAGTCAGCCTGTTGGCCGAGCGGACGCGTCCCTTCGGAGTGGCTGCCTCCCTACCTCCTCCAGCCTATAAATAGGCGTGCCCTTCTTGCCATTTCCTCATCCCAGCAGCACATGCACCTTCTAGCATTGTTGTCTTCTCCTCTCCCCCCGTTCTTCATCTAGAAAAGAGTCCCGAAAGTTCTGGGTATATAAGGGTTCGCCCGAAAGTTTCGAGATACGTGTGCAACGTTCTTGGAAACGCCCTAAACAGTCGTTGTATCTTGGGGACGATTGCCGAAGCCCGTACCGCACTGAAATATACGGGGCAATCTCGTCTTACGGAGAAAGTGTCCAACACTTGCCTCGACTGAAGTGATCCTAATCAAGTACACCAACTCCGACAACCAACAATCGTAAGACGAGATTGTGTACTTGAAGATGGCATCAACAAGCTCAGCACCAGTGCCAGCGGTCCCGGGAACTGCCCACGCCGAAAGGCCGGCCAAGTTCAACGGTACCGAATTCAAGAGGTGGCAACAGAAGATGTTGTTCTACCTGACGACGCTTAACCTGGTCCGATTCCTGAAGGAAGAGGCTCCGAAGGTAGCGGAAAATGAGGCAGATCAACAGAAGAACAATGCCCTCGATGCATGGAGTCACAGCGACTTCCTATGCCGGAACTACGTCCTGAATGGACTAGACGACACGCTCTACAATGTCTACGCGGAAGCTAAGACCGCTAAAGAGCTGTGGAGTTCACTCGAGAAGAAGTACAAAACGGAGGATGCCGGGATGAAGAAATTCATCGTCGGACGATTCCTCGACTTCAAGATGGTGGACTCCAAGAAGGTCATCGACCAAGTGCAAGAGTTGCAGCTGATCCTTCACGAGATCCAAGCCGAAGGGATGCAACTCAGCGAGTCCTTCCAAGTAGCTGCGATGATCGAGAAGCTCCCCCCGCTGTGGAAGGATTTCAAGAGCTACCTCAAGCACAAGAGGAAGGACATGGGCCTAGAAGACCTAATAGTGAGACTAAGGATCGAGGAAGACAACCGAAAATCCAAAGTCAAGCAAGGCAAGGCCAACTCTGAGACCACCGTGCACCTCGCTGAGGGAAAAAGTGGCAAGAAGAGGAAGAAGTCCGAGGATAAGCAGAAGGAGCAAAAGCCCAAGAAGAAAAAGATCAAGGGCGACTGCTACAACTGCGGGAAACCCAGCCACATGGCTAAGGACTGTCGCCAGCCGAAGAAAGACCAAGGAAAGGCTAACCTGGCTGAAGACTTGTCCCAGATGGATCTGTCAGCTGTGGTGTTTGAAGCCAACCTGGTGGACAATCCGAGAGAGTGGTTCGTGGACACTGGAGCTACCCGCCACATCTGCTCGGACAAGGAGATGTTCTCAAACTATATCCCGATCACATGCCGAAAGCTGTTCATGGGAAACTCCTCAACGTCCAAGATCGTCGGTCTGGGTAAGGTGGTCCTGAAGCTGACCTCAGGAAAGGAGCTGACCCTCAAGGATGTGCTGCATGTCCCGGACATCCGCAAGAACTTAGTTTCCGGCTCACTGTTAAGCAAAGCCGGTCTTAAGCTTGTATTTGAGGCTGATAAGTTTGTACTGACCAAAGCGGGTCAATTCATAGGAAAGGGTTATCTAGAAAGGGGGCTATTTAAGATGAATGTAATAACTGTACATCGCACTTTTAACGGTGAAAATAAAGTTAATGCTTCTTCTTACTTGGCCGAGTGTTCCAATTTATGGCATGGTAGATTAGGACACGTAAATCTAAACTCGCTAAGAAAGTTAGTAAGTTTAAATTTATTACCGAATCTAGAGTTCAACCCATCCGATAAATGTGAAGTATGTGTGGAGGCTAAAATGACCAAAGCACCTTTCCATTCAGTGGAAAGAAGTACTACGCCTTTAGAATTAATTCATACGGACACTTGCGATATGAAACACGTGCAAACTAAAGGCGGGAAGAAATACTTCATCACGTTTATCGATGATTGCACGAGATACTGCTACGTGTATCTCTTAAAGGGCAAAGACGAAGCTCTTGATGCTTTTAAGAGATATAAGAATGAGGTTGAAAATCAACTCAGCATGAAAATCAAAATGATCCGAAGTGATCGAGGAGGAGAATATGTAGCTCCGTTTGAGGAACTCTGTCGAGAACATGGCATTATTCATCAGACGACTGCTCCATACTCACCTCAATCGAATGGCGTAGCTGAACGCAAAAATCGAACTCTAAAGGAGATGATGAACGCTATGTTGATTAGCTCGGGCTTACCCCAAAACATGTGGGGGGAAGCTGTGCTCTCAGCTAACCACATTCTAAACAAATTACCACACAAGAAAAGGGACAAAACCCCATATGAATTATGGAAAGGAAGAAAGCCTTCCTACGGTTACCTTAAAGTGTGGGGGTGCCTAGCAAAGGTCGAAGTACCTAAGCCTAAGCAGGTGAGAATAGGACCCAAGACCATTGATTGCATCTTTATCGGATATGCACAAAATAGCAGTGCTTATCGATTTTTAGTGCATAAATCTGAAAACCCTGAGATAAACACAGGAATGGTCATAGAATCAAGGAACGCAACGTTTTTTGAAGATAGCTTTCCTAATAAGGAAAGAAAGGAAGCAAGTCCGAAGAAAAGGGCTCACGAGACTACGCAAGGGTCAAATCAGAAAGATGATGAACCTAGACGCAGTAAACGGACGAAGATAACCAAATCTTTCGGTCCGGACTATCTAACCTATGCGTTAGAAGATGAACCCAGGACAATCCAAGAGGCATTGTCCAGTCCAGATGCTCCTCTCTGGAAGGAAGCTATCAATAGTGAGATAGAATCCATTATGCAAAACCACGTGGGAAATCGTGGATCTCCCACCGGGCTGCAAACCTTTGGGATGCAGGTGGATCCTAAAAAGGAAATACAAAGCTGATGGATCAATTGACAAGTACAAAGCTCGATTGGTAGCTAAGGGGTTCAAGCAGAAGGAGGGATATGATTTCTTTGACACGTATTCGCCTGTCACAAGAATCACATCGATTAGAGTACTCATAGCTGTTGCAGCACTCTATAACCTCGAGATCCACCAAATGGATGTAAAAACAGCTTTCCTAAATGGAGAACTGGAAGAGGAGATATACATGGAGCAACCTGAAGGGTTTGTAGCTCCCGGTCAAGAGCATAAAGTGTGCCGACTAGTCAAGTCACTATACGGGCTAAAACAAGCGCCGAAACAGTGGCACGAAAAATTTGACAAAACAGTGTTGTCAAATGGATTTAAGATCAATGAATGCGATAAATGTGTTTACATTAAGGGCACACCTGAAGCTTACGTAATTGTATGTCTCTACGTAGATGACTTACTAATTATGGAAAGCAATAAAGAAGTTATTGTGAAAACTAAGAACATGTTAAAGAATCACTTTGATATGAAAGATATGGGTCAAGCAGACGTCATACTAGGAATAAAAATTTCTAGGAAAGCTGACGAAATTATCTTGACGCAATCCCACTACGTGGAAAGTGTGCTCAAGAAATTTGAAGCTTTAGACAAACCTCCGGTTAAGACTCCAGTAGACTTGAATCTACACTTAGCCAAGAATCGAGGAGACCCAGTATCTCAACTGAAGTATGCGCAAGTTATCGGGAGCTTGATGTATTTAACAAACTGCACTCGTCCTGATATTGCACACTCAGTTAGTAAACTTAGTAGATTCACAAGTAATCCAGGAAAGGAGCACTGGCTAGCTCTCGAAAGGGTCTTACGGTATTTAAAACATACCATAAATCATGGCATACATTATGCTAAATATCCAGCTGTATTAGAAGGATACAGTGACGCAAACTGGATATCAGACACTAAGGACTCCAAATCTACGAGTGGATACGTATTCACCATAGGAGGAGGAGCTGTGTCTTGGAAGTCCTCTAAACAAACGTGCATAGCTCGATCCACCATGGAGTCGGAGTTTATAGCACTAGATAAAGCTGGGGAAGAAGCTGAATGGCTCAGAAACTTCCTAGAGGATATTCCGTGCTGGAGTAAACCAGTGCCTCCCGTATTGATACACTGTGATAGCATGTCTGCAATCGGGAGAGCACAAAGTACGTTGTACAACGGAAAATCTCGACATATCCATCGGAGACGCAATACCGTTAGACAGTTGATCTCTAGTGGGGTGATCACCATTAACTACATAAAGTCCAAGGACAACTTAGCTGATCATTTTACGAAAGGAATCAATAGAGATCAAATGTACAACGCAGTAAGGGGAATGGGATTAAAATCCACACAATAAAGAACGTCCATAGCGGTAACTCAACCATGATGAGTGGAGATCCCACAAACATGGTTCAATGAGACAACTAAGTTATGGAGGGTTCAGTTAATCACCTGGAACCTATCTCATTCTCAGAAGCTGCCCAGGTATTAACCTGCAGAGGTGTGGTAAGGATAAGCATTACGCTTTTAATGATTCCTATACCTTGATTAAGGTGGAGTATGGCAGGATACTCCTGATAGGAGATCACCTATGTAAGTGTGAAGTGAGGCCGCTTCAAATGGGAAAAACACTTATGAATCCAAGATATGGTCCATGGCCGAAACGGACACAACGTGAGAACCTAAATATACTAGGGTTATTATTGTGTAAATGTTATTGTCTTGGTTTACACAAAAAGCTGACGGTTCAAGACATCATGTTCACCGAGCAGCGAGTAAATCCGATAACATATTACTAGAGAAGGTTCAAAGCCGCAAGCTACCTATCTCGATGCAATAATAACACGTCAGAACTTTCGATTAGAGTCTACATGCATTAATCATCATTCATGTGGGGGATTGTTGGGTTTTGAATGGAAAATTCAATGCAAGCCCAAATAAAGGAAAGGCCCAAAAGAAAGGCCCAAAGGGAGATGGAAGGTTGCAATCCCACATTGAATAGAGCAAGGAGGATTTCCTTGTTTATAAGGAATTTCCCTCCTTGCCTATCAACTTGATTGGCTACCCAAAAGGCTGACCCACCGCTAGCTGCCTGCGAGGACGGTGCGAAGCACCGTCCGAGCACGAGCACGAGCACGAGCACGAGCACGAGCACGAGCACGAGCACGAGCACGAGCACGAGCACGAACACGAGCTCGAGCACGCGCTTGCACACGCGCATGCGCACGTGCGTGTGCGCATGGCGCATTGGACGCAGGTCGCAATGGGCACTTTGTGGCGTACTTGGCACTTTGCACGTGCGCATCGTCGCGAGGAGCTAGAGGAGCCTTAAGTATTTTGCCCGGGCCCGGAGGCAGCTGCGCAGCTACCTAAGCGACGAGGAGCTGCGAGCGCCTTCAGGTTGGCCGCCGAAGAGGCACGACGGACTGGAACGTCCAGGAGGCTTCCAGAAGGCCGAAGGAGTGCGAGATCTCCCGCGAAAGGGCGCGAGCGCAGCCTGGCGCGCCTGGAAGGATCCGGAAGTCTTCGAAGGGCCACCAGTGCGCCTGGAAGGATCCAGAAGCCACCGAAGGGCCACGAGCGCAGCCAGTCAGCCTGTTGGCCGAGCGGACGCGTCCCTTCGGGGTGGCTGCCTCCCTACCTCCTCCAGCCTATAAATAGGCGTGCCCTTCTTGCCATTTCCTCATCCCAGCAGCACATGCACCTTCTAGCATTGTTGTCTTCTCCTCTCCCCCCGTTCTTCATCTAGAAAAGAGTCCCGAAAGTTCTGGGTATATAAGGGTTCACCCGAAAGTTTCGAGATACGTGTGCAACGTTCTTGGAAACGCCCTAAACAGTCGTTGTATCTTGGGGACGATTGCCGAAGCCCGTACCGCACTGAAATATACGGGGCAATCTCGTCTTATGGAGAAAGTGTCTAACACTTGCCTCGACTGAAGTGATCCTAATCAAGTACACCAACTCCGACAACCAACATATAGTATTTCCTAATCTTAAATATAGCGTCATAATCAGACTATGACTTCCTAATGAGGTACACATGATCAACAGAAGTCTACAGCTGGTGCACACGTCAATACTCTCCCTCAAGATGGAACGTGTAAGTTGACAACGCCCAGCTTGTACAAGAGACGATGAAAATGCTCCCTTCCGAGCGCTTTAGTGAAGATGTCAGCCAATTGATTTTCCGTAGCAATTTTCTTCGGCACAACATCGTTTGATTGGACCCGCTCTTGAATGAAGTAGCAATCTATCTCCACAAGCTTCGTCATTTCATAAAAAATAGGGAAAAGTCCACTTTAGTACCCTGTGGTATCGCAAAAAATCAAGTCAGTACCCTGTGGTTTAAAACGTATCAATTAAGTCATACTTATTCCAATTAACATCAATTAGAGGCCCGGACAGCTGCCCGGACCTGCCCGAATCTACCCGACCCCTGCCCGAACTACGTGGCCAGCCACGTCACCAAATTTTGATGATGTGGCGCCACGTGGACATCCTCCTCCTCCCCTCCTCCTCCTCCTCCTCCTCCTCCTCCGCCTCCTCCTCCGCGTCCTCCTCCTCCCCGCATCCTCCTCCTCCTCCTCCCCCCGCATCCTCCTCCTCCTCCTCCTCCTCCTCCTCCCCGCATCCTCCTCCTCCTCCTCCTCCTCCCCGCGTCCTCCTCCTCCTCCTCCCCGCGTCCTCCTCCTCCTCCCTCCGCGTCCTCCTCCTCCGCGTCCTCCTCCTCCTCCTCCCCGCGTCCTCCTCCTCCTCCTCCTCCCCCCGCGTCCTCCTCCTCCTCCTCCTCCTCCTCCCCCCCCGCATCCTCCTCCTCCTCCTCCTCCTCCTCCTCCCCCCCCCCGCATCCTCCTCCTCCTCCTCCTCCCCCCGCGTCCTCCTCCTCCTCCTCCTCCCCGCGTTCTCCTCCTCCTCCTCCTCCTCCTCCTCCTTCCCCCGCGTCCTCCTCCTCCTCCTCCTCCTCCCCGCGTCCTCCTCCTCCTCCTCCTCCCCCCGCATCCTCCTCCTCCTCCTCCCCGCGTCCTCCTCCTCCTCCCCCCGCGTCCTCCTCCTCCTCCTCCTCCTCCTCCTCCTCCTCCCTGCGTCCTCCTCCTCCTCCTCCTTCCCCCGCGTCCTCCTCCTCCTCCTCCTCCTCGTCCCCGCGTCCTCCTCCTCCTCCTCCCCCCGCGTCCTCCTCCTCCTCCTCCTCCTCCCCGCGTCCTCCTCCTCCTCCTCCTCCTCCTCCCCCCGGATCCTCCTCCTCTTCCTCCTCCCCCCGCGTTCTCCTCCTCCTCCTTCTCCCCCTGCGTCCTCCTCCTCCTCCTCCTCCTCCTCCCTGCGTCCTCCTCCTCCTCCTCTTCACGTGGCGCCACGTCATCAAAATTTGGTGACGTGGCTGGCCACGTAGTTCGAGCAGGGGTCGGGTAGGTTCGGGCAGGTCTGGGCAGCTGCCCGGGCCTCTAATTGATGTTAATTGGAATAAGTATGACTCAATTGATACTTTTTAAACCACAGGGTACTGACTTGATTTTTCGTGATACCACAGGGTACTAAAGTGGACTTTTCCCTAAAAAATAGGATTCATTGCAATTTGTATGACCGTCTGACTATCACAGTACAACTTCGTTGCTCCCCTTTGTTCCATGCCTAACTCCTCCAACAACCAACGCACCCAAATAAGCTCGCTAACAGTGTCAGCCATTGCCCGATATTCAGCTTCTGCTGATGATCTCGAGACTACTGTCTACTTCTTGCTTCGCCATGACACTGGTGAGCTGCCTAGGGACATATAATACCCGGTGTGTGAACGCTTAGTATCAGGACATCCACCCAGATCAGCATCATAATAAGACATCAACGTCATCCCACCATCAGCACGCAATAGAATTCCTTGACCCGCGGTACCCTTTAGGTACTCCACGACGCGGTCAGCAACAGCCATATGCACTTTATGTGGGTCATTAACAAACTGACTGAGGATTCCCACCACATAAGATAGGCCAGGTCGCGTCACAACTAGATACATGAGACTCCCAATTAACCGCCTGTATCATGACTGATTCTCTAGCTCATCACCTTGATCGGCCTTTAGCTTATGGTTTTGTTCATTGGGAGTCATCGCTGGCTTACTCCCTTCCTTGCCACACTCATTTAGAATGTCCAACGTATATTTTCTTTAACTCAGTACTAAACCTTATGAGGTTCTTGCCGCCTCTATACCCAAGAAATACTTCAAATGACCCAAATTCTTAATCCCGAATTCTTTGTCCAGGTACATCTTGATATCATCAATCTTGCGCTCATCTGTGCCTGCCAAGATCACATCATCAACATATATAAGAGACATAAGCGTTACTTGTTCGTCCTTGTAGATAAAAAGGAAGTGGTCGGCCCTAGACTGCACGAAGCTCTTCTGAAGTAGGCACTCTGAAACTTGCAATACCAGGTCATGAAGGCTTATCGTAGCCCATACAAGGACTTCTGCAATCGACATACTCTGGTTTCTCTTGGTTTGCCAAAATCTTGCAGAATCTTCAGATATACTTCTTCTTGTAAGTCGCCCTGTAAGAACGCGTTGTTGACGTCAAGTTGGTGAATTAACCAACCTTTCTTTACTGCCATGGCAAACAGGCAGCGTAGGGTCACTAGCTTTGCCACGGGGGCGAAGGTCTCATGAAAATCAATTCCCTGGACCTGTGTGAAGCCTCTTGCGACTAGTCGCACCTTGTATCGCTCCACTTCCCCACTTTGCTTGAACTTGACTTTATAGACCCACTTGGAATCAACCACCTTCTTCCCTTCAGGTAATTCTTGTAATATCCAGGTCCCATTTGATTCCAGGGCCTGAATCTCTTGCTGCATCACTTACTGCCAATGTTTATGTTTGGCTGCCTGATAAAAACTCGTTGGCTCATCGTGTAATGGCCGTAAATAGAGCTTTATGTGATTCCAAAAAATGTTTGTAACTAACAAAATGAGCCAGGGGATATACCGTTGAGTTACCTGAGGTAGGGATCGGCTCATGCGACGTGATGGAGGGTGGTAATGTCACTTCGAAGTTCTTTAAATGCCCTGGCAGCTTTCAATTTCTTTGTGGGCGAATATGCTCAGCCTCCAGCTCAGCCATTCCCTCCTCAATACTGTCTGAATGACCAACCTCTAACTCCTCCACAATTGGCACATCACGTATGGCTTCAGTCAGTGGGAGATGTAAATCATTTTCATCTTCGAACACTGCCTCGTCTCTAGAAATTGAAGGCGGGACACATTCTTTAGATTTATCCCTTGCAATTATCGCTTGAAGAAAGGGGTACTGGTCCTCGTAAAATACCACGTCCGACTAGTAAAAACTTTACCAGTTGCAAGGTCAAATACCCGATATCCCTTTTGGCTTGTAGGATATCCCAAAAATATGCACCTTCTCCCCCTCTCGACGAACTTATCCGTCGTGTGTTGATGTGCATACACGAGACAGCCAAAACATCGAAGGTGATCATACGCTGCAAGTCTTCCAAACACCACCTCATACGGCATCTCGTGGTTGATCACCACAGAGGGTTGTCTATTGATTAAATATGTTGCCATTAGAATACATTCACCCCAGAATTCTATCGGTAACCCTGCATGGAACCGGAGGGCACAGGCAGTCTTGAGAATGTGTCTATGCTTGCGCTCGACCACACCATTTTATTGTGGTGTATCGACACAAGATGTCTGGAGAATAATCCCACAATCTGCATAAAAATCTTGCATGTCCTTAGAGGTGAATTCCGCCCCGTTGTCGCTACGTATTACTTTTACTTTGGCTAAGAACTGTATCGCAACCATCTTGCAAAACTTACGTAAGAGATCTCCAACTTCACTCTTTCGTTGCATCAAGAACACCCATGTTCCTCGACTAAAATCATCCACAATTGTGAGAAAATATCATGCTCTAGTTAAAGAGGTGGCACGATACGGGCCCCATATATCCAAAACCCTCATCTAGGCCCATCAAAAAGTCATACAACCTCTTTTTCTCCCCCATGGCCGAAACCTGCTTTGAGACATCACATGTGCGCTTTCCGCAACTGCATCTGTGTAGCGGATTGATGGCTTGGATTTCATCCCACAAGCCCTTCAATTTTGTGTAGTAAGCTGAGACGCTCAACTTCTCCTGTCTCAGCTGCGTTATCTCTCGCCGTAACTCATATGCTCGTGGGGCGCTCCCATTCCCAAATCGCTCCTCAAGATCTACCCATATCTCCGTGGCAGTTCTCGCGTACCTTACGCTGGCCCGAATATCCTTCTCCATCGCACTCTTGAGCCATCCTTTTACCATGGCATCACAGTGCATCCACAGGGAGAAGTTGGGTGAGGTCGATGTGGGGCATGGAATTGAGCCATCCACGAAACCATACTTGTTCTTGGCGAACAAGGCATTCGACATATTAGCGATCCATTCTCCATAGTTGCTATCATGGAGAAGGTCACTGCCCCGGATTATCCGAGGCGTGTATATAGTACGGAGACTAGACGTCTATCCCTCCGTTTGAGGCCTGCGACATGACTTCTGCGATCTCGCTTCCTCTGGATTCTCTCCTGATTCCAGACATCTTTCTCGAGGGGTCTTAAGCAAGCTAATTGCAAATTGATCTATGCAATATTTGGGCTGGTTCTGATACCATGTAAAAGTGTTTGTGGAACTTGGTTTTCTCATTAAGCAATGGCGTGTATATATACAAACAGCTAGGGCTCGCTAGGGTTAGAACTATAACCATCGCCAAATACAGTATTTCCTAATCTAAAATATAGCGTCCTAATCAGACTAGGACTTCCTAATGAGGCACACATGATCAACGAAAGTCTAAAGCTGGTGCACACGTCAATAATATTTGAAGAAAAAGAAAGTAGCCATTTACTAGTAGATACCGAAGACTCCTTTTCATTTTTTATAGAATCAAACTCCTTTTTCATTTTTTATAGAATCAATTATTTTAAATATATCATTTAATACCAACTTCTTATCTTCTAATCTAGAACCTTCCATTTCTCCTCTTCTATCTTCTAACATATCTTTCCTTGTATCTTTCCATGTATCCATCTCTCCCCCATGACCATCAAGTCTGAAAATGAAGATAAGAATGTGTTGATGAAAGAAGAATCCTCATTCAAGGACGAAGACGAATTTGGCTTCTCAGAGGGAGAGGGTAGAAATGGATTAGTATGAATCGAAGCGGAACATATAAAAGGGTTTGTGAACGTATTATGACATATTCGGAGGTGTGGTAGAACCCTACCTTGAAATATGAGTTTGATGATCATTTTCGAGTTTGTGTTGTGGACACCCCATGCCTGAGTAATTTAATATAGATTAGTGACCATAAATGGTAAAAAAAATAGTTTAGTGACCATGGACAAAAAATTATTAAAGTGTTGAGAAATAAGATCGAAACGAGTAAAATACGAGACACAAGAATTACGTGGAAACCCCAAGACGGGGAGAAAACCACGGGCAAAGGAGAGTCGTCCACTATGTGAGTCCAATCGGTTACAAGGTCTCCGTGAGGGTTCTCTCTACCTCACAACTCTCAACTAGTACAAATAAGACCTAGGCATAGGCCGTATATATATAGGAGACTAGTACTTTATTCTGATCAGGAAATAGAGCCCTACTCTAATTAGAAATTTGGAACAATCCCTAACAAATCTCCACCTTGGACCAAATTCTATGACTCCAACTTCAACGTTTCTCCACCTTCACCATCAGCCCCTAAGGGCAATCAGCATCAAGCATGAACACCGACCAAGTCCAAGCAATGCTCGAACTTAGTACCAGAAAGCGGCTTCGTCAACATGTCTGCATGGTTGTCCTTTGTACCCACCTTGCTCACAACAATGTCGCCTTGAGCAACATGCTCCCGAATGAAGTGGTACCTCACATTAATGTGCTTTGTCCTCTCATGATACATAGCATCCCTTGTGAGATGGATAGCACTTTGACTATCACAGTACACTGTACTGACCTGCAACTTCTCACAGATTTCATTGAAGAAACCTTTCAACCAGATAGCCTCCTTCACACCTTCAGTTATAGCCATGTACTCTGCCTCAGTGGTAGACAACGCCACTATGGCCTGTAGACAAGCTCTCCAACTGATAGCACATCCTCCAAGAGTGAAGACATATCCAGACAAGGATCTGAACTTATCAAGATCTCCAGCATAATCTGAATCCACGAAACCAACAACTCCATCACTGGTGCGTCCAAACTGTAGACACACGCCCTTGGTACCCTTCAAGTACCTCATAATCCACTCCACTGCTCTCCAATGACCTTCTCCAGGATTTGCCATAAACCTGCTAACGACACTCACAGCATAGGCCAAATCCGGGCGTGTGCAAACCATAGCATACATCAGAGAACCAACAGCATTGGAGTATGGAACACCAGACATGTAATCGACCTCAGCAGCTGACTGTGGAGATAAAGCAGACGAAAGCTGAAAATGTGTACCAAGAGGAGTACTCACAGGATTACCAGTCATATCAAACCTGTCAAGTACCTTTTCAATGTAACTCTTCTGGCTCAGAAATAATTTCCTTGCTCCTCTATCTCTGGCAATCTCCATGCCAAGAATCTTCTTAGCAGGACCCAAATCTTTCATCTCAAACTCGCTACTCAACAGAGCTTTGAGCTTCCTCACCTCTCCTTTGTCACTGGCAGCAATTAACATGTCATCCACATACAGGAGCAAATAAACTTGGGAACCGTCGCGTAGCCTTTTCAGGTAAACACAACTATCATACTTGCTCCTCTCATAACCATGAGAAATCATAAAGGAATCAAACCTTTTATACCACTGCCTCGGAGACTGCTTAAGGCCATACATGGACTTCTTCAACAAGCACACATGGTCTTCTTTGCCTTCAACATGAAAACCCTCAGGCTGTGCCATATAAATCTGCTCCTCAAGCTCTCCATTCAAGAAAGCTGTCTTCACATCAAGCTGTTCAAGCTCCAAATCCTGCATAGCAACAATACCAAAAAGAGAACGAATCGAGGTATGTTTCACAACTGGTGAAAACACCTCATTAAAGTCCACACCAGGAATCTGACTATATCCTCTAGCCACTAGCCTAGCCTTGTATCTAGGCTCTTCAACTCCAGGTATACCATCCTTCTTCTTGAATACCCACTTGCAACCGACAACCTTCTTATCCTTAGGCAGCTTAGTAATCTCCCAAGTCTTGTTCTTGTGAAGAGATTTCATCTCTTCCTCCATAGCAACCAACCATCTAGCAGAGTCTTTCGACTTCACAGCATCTGAGTAACTAGACGGTTCTTCACAGCTATCAACTTCTTCTGCCACATTCAGGGCAAAAGCAACAATATCAGCCTCACCCAACTTCTGTGGAGGCCTGATAATTCTTCTGGGCCTGTCTCTAGCAATAGAATACGCTGGCTCCCTCTCAACTGTGCCAACATTCTCAGCTTCATCAGACAACCCACCATGAGTAGGACCATGGCAATCAACATCACGGAAGGAACTCGCTTCTGGATCATCATCAAACTCCACCTGCACTTTTGACTTTTGCAAGTCCACACTTGGAGCACTGGAAACACCAGGTGAAGAAACATCCTCCCTCTTACTCAGCATGTCTGTCTCTTTGAAAATAACATTCCTACTCAACAAGACCTTAGACAGCTCGGGACACTACAACTTGTATCCCTTCACTCCAGAAGCATAGCCAAGGAAGATACATTTCACAGATCTTGGCTCTAACTTGCCATTATTCACATGAGCATAGGCAGGGCATCCAAATATCTTCAAATCAGCATAATTAGGAGGATTTCCAGACCACAATTCTTCAGGTACTGGCGTAGGAAGCCGAATACAAGTGCATTGGACGTGTGCATGGCCTGATCAAGTTGACGAGTGCATGGCGTTGTTCGCTATTAATGTTGTGTGTTTTAATTTTGTTTTAATTTGGGTCAGCTGATTGGACTGTGTCTTTAATGTAATAAGGCAGATAATTGTCATTAAGTAGGGAGGTTAAAGTGGAGAAAACGGCCAGAGGGAGTGGAGGAGCTTAGCCTTTATTTCCGCATTATTGTAGGCTGTAAACCCGCCTCCTTATAAGTCCGAATTGAATGAATAATGGGCAGCTGAATTTTGAATCCAAACTCTTTGAAGAGCACGTTATTGCGGAGTACTTTTCCGTGTTTCCTAGTTAGAACTGCCCTAGCTGGCCGCTGGAATTATTTCAGCAAGCTTTAGCCCGTCAACGGAACTTGCGAGTTAAAGTTATCCTAACCGATTTCGAGTCCCTCCTTCGTGGTTGTTTGAACGCTCCGTTGTGCTACGCTAAGTTTCCTCCCCTTCTTGAAAACGATGCTAGTCTCGAGCAGCCAGCTTACTAGGCATAGGAAGAGGATCAAAATATGGAGTTAAATCCGCGACATTGAAGGTTTTGGATACCCCAAACTCCTCCGGAAGGTCAATCACATAGGCATTATCATTCACTCGCCTCAAGACCTTGTAAGGGCCGAACTTCCTCGCCTGGAGTTTGCCGCCCATGCTAGATGGCATGCGTTCCTTTCTGAAGTGCACCATTACTTGTTCTCCGGGCAGGAACAATTGCTCTTTCCGTTTTGCATCAACTCTCTCCTTCTCTTTAGCATAGGTCGCTTCCAATCTCTTCTTCACGGCATCCAGGACAGATTGCACGTGCTCCGCATATGTGATGGCAGCAAGATTAGCTCGCGTTGGCCTAGGCACGGTTGAGACATCCACAAGGTGATTCGGAACCTTTGTATAGACCAAGGAAAAAGGAGACTTCCCTGTTGATCTGTGAACCGCGCCATTATAAGCAAATTCTGCGATAGGTAGAGCTAAATCCCATTGCCTCTGCCTTTCGTGACACAAACTCCGCAAGAGGTTGCCAAGGGTGCGGTTGGTTGCCTCGGTCTGTCCATCCGTTTGTGGGTGTGCGGCTGTACTGAACTGAAGAGTGGCATCAAACATCCTCCATAGTGTTTTCCAGAAGCTGGCGAGAAACTTGGTGTCTCGGTCTGAGGTGATTGACTTCGGCACCCCGTGCAAGCGAACTACTTCCTTGAAAAAGTGTTTGGCCACTGCGTGCGCATCGTTGGTCTTTTTGCACGCAATGAAGTGCGCCATCTTCGATAACCTGTCAACCACAACAAAAATTGAGTCTGTTCCTCGCGGTGTGCGCGGCAAACCAAGCACGAAGTCCATGCTCAAGTCTTCCCAAATTGCTTCAGGAATTGGTAGAGGTGTATATAGGCCAGTATTGTGCACGGTTCCTTTCGTTTCTTGGCACACTCGGCAATGCTTTACGAACTTAGCAATTCCTTTTGCCATCTTCGGCTAGTAGAACCGTTCTTGCAACGATGCGAGGGTCTTATCACGACCAAAATGGGCAGAGAGAGCTCCTCCATGCATCTCCCACATCAACTGATCACGTAGAGAAGTGCTAGGAATACACAATTGGTTACCTTTCATTAAGTAACCATCCTGCAAGAAAAAGTCTTCGAACCCTCTTCCATCTTTGCACTTCATCCATATCTCTCCAAAGTCATCATCTTGCTCATAAAGTTCTCGCAAACATTCAAAGGCCGTGATCGTGCCTCTCAATTCAGTAAGCAAAAGAGACCTTCTACTCAATGCATCCTCAACTACATTCTGAGCTCCACTCTTATGCATTATTTTGAAAGGAAACTTTTGTAGATACGTACACCATCGTGCATGCATAGGATTAACTATCTTGGACTGATCATGCAAGAACTTCAATGCCCTATGGTCAGAATAAAGCACGAATTCCTTACCAACCAAGTAGTGCTCCCATGTCTTAAGAGCTCGGAAAATAGCATAGAACTCATTCTCGTAGGTTGTCCATTTCTGCCTTGGCTCACTTTGTTTCTCGCTGAAATACGCAAGGGGCCTCTTCTCTTGGGACAAGACAGCTCCTATTCCGAGTCCTGATGCATCCACTTCCACTTAAATAATTTTGCAAAGTCCGGGAGTGCTAGAACAGGTGCGTTGCTCAGCTTCTCTTTCAACCGTAAGAATGCTTGCTCAGCTTCTTCTCCCCACACAAAGGAAATATTCTTCTTGAGTAGGGACGTAAGTGGGGCTGCAATCATACTGAAGTCCCTTATGAACCTTCGGTAAAAGGTGGCCAATCCAAGGAAACTTCTTGTCTGGCTCACGTTCGTGGGTGCGGGCCAGGAACTGATTGCATCAACCTTGGATTGATCGACGTGAATTCCTTCCTTGCCGACAATGAACCCCAAAAACAACAACCTCTCCTTCCAGAAGCTACATTTCTTCAAGTTCATGTACAACTTATTGCTTTGGAGAGCTGCGAACACTTCTTTCAAATGCACGATGTGATCTTCCTCGGTCTTGCTATACACGAGGATGTCATCGAAATACACCACAACGTACTTGTCAAGAAAAGGCTTCATGACTTGGTGCATCAATCTCATGAATGTGCTCGGCGCGTTGGTCAGACCAAATGGCATCACGAGCCATTAATACAAGCCATCCCTCGTCTTGAAGGCAGTCTTCCACTCGTCCCCGGGTCAAATTCTGATCTGGTGATACCCGCTTCGTAGATCAATCTTGGTGAAAATAGTGGCTCCACTCAGATTGTCTAACATGTCATTGAGCCGCGGAATTGGGAATCGATACCCGATAGTAATCTTGTTGATTGCACGGCTGTCTATACACATCCTCCACGTTCCATCCTTCTTAGGCACGAGAAGGGCTGGAACTCCACAGGGACTCAAGCTCTCCTGTACGTAGCCTCTATTTAGGAGATCTTGAACCTGCTCTCTTAGAATCTGATTCTCCTTAGGACTCATCCTGTAGTGTGGTAAATTAGGAAGAGTGGCTCCCGGAATTAGATCAATCTGGTGTTGTATGTCTCTCAATGGAGGTAACCCCTCGGGCAGGTCGTCTTTCACCACATCCGGGAATAATTCAAACAGCTTCAACACTTGATCAGGCAAGGGCTTATCCTCCTCTATCTCGCGAAGTGTCGCATGCTTCATCACAAAAAGATGACACCACTCAGAGGCATTCATAGCATCCACGACTTCCTTAGAGAAAGAAACCATCGTAACCAACTGTATGGCATTGTTTGATTGCGCTTTCCCTTGCTTCGACTTCTTAGGGAGTAGAGTGAACTGCTTACTTCTCTTTTGTATCTCGTACGTGTTCTCCTTGCCTTTGTGCACTGCTTGATTATCAAATTCCCACGGTCTGCCCAACAGAATGTGGCAAGCATCCATCTCAAGTACGTCGCAATTCACTACGTCTTGAAACTTGCCTATCTTGATCGGGATAGTGCACTTGGTGCTTACTTTGATTCCTCCTCCGGAGCGAACCCAACCAATGGAATAGGGTGCGGGGTGCAGTGTAACTTGCAATCCAAGCTTCTCCACGATCTGCTTGCTAATAAAGTTTTCTTGACTTCCTCCATCAATAATCACTTCACACACTTGATCACCAACGTGGAATCGCGTGCGAAATAGGTTGCGCCTTTGAGAGTCGTCTTTCTTATTCGTGGTCAATGCAAGCTTTCGCAAGACACCATAATACTCAACATCATCTTCTCCAGATGCATCCGGGTCCTCTTCTCCACTTTCATCAACTGGGGCACATAAATAAGATCCGGATGGCTCCTCATCCTCGTCTACTCGATCACAAAGTTGAGCAAATTTCCGCCTCGGACAATCACTTGACTTGTGTCCTAAGGCATTGCACTTGAAACACCTGATACCCGCATTCACCTCCGGCTCCTTTCCTTTCCGCTGTGGAGATGGAGTTTCAATTGGAGCTCGTTGCCTCAGAGCTTGCCTCTCCTCCGAAGTTCTCACAACTCCTTTGTCACTTGCCCCCTTAATTGGATTCGAGGACTGACCAGGGTTAAAATAACGACTAGGAGTCGATTTCTTCTTCTTGAGAGTAGCCCCAATCTTCCTTGCCTTGTGACAAGCATCCTGGAAGTACAAGAACGTATCGAACTCCATCTTGCTTTTGACCTCATAATTCAGACCATCAACAAACCTAGCAATCAGCTGGTCCTCATTCTCTTCTACATCATTCCTCGAGGCTAGACGCATAAATTCCGCAATATACTCATCGACGGTGCGGTTACCTTGATTGCACGACAAGAATTGTAGGTAGAGAGTCTGATGGTGATCCACGGGTAAAAACCTAGCTCTCAAGGCTTGCTCCATCATGGGCCAGTCCCGGATTAGAGGCTCTCCTCTTCTCCTCCGAGAGCCTTGCTCTTTCCTCCACCATACAGCTGCACCCGACTCCAATTTGAAAGTGACATAATTCACCTTTTGTTCCTCCGTCAATTCCATACAATCAAAGTATTTTTCAACCGAATCCAGCCAGTTCAGAAACGTCTCAACATCCACATCACCGAAGAACTTCTCAATGTTCATCTTAAAAGGGCGATCCACCCTTCTATACTCTCCTCCTCGCTCATAATCCTCCCTATAGGCTTCTCTTCTAGGAGCGCGTCCTAGATCACCACGTCCACCACCTCCTCTACCTCGTCCTCTCAACCCTCTCCCTCCCCTTCTCACATAAAGGGTAGCATCAGAATCTACATCCTCCTCTTCCTCTCTTTGATCATTACGTACCTCAGCTGGAGGGGGTTGCCCTACGGGTGGTTGCACCGCAAGGTTGTCCAGGCGTGTAAGGATTGCCTGAATTGCCGCCTCCATTTGAGTGAATCTCTGATTCATGTCAGGTCTTAGGAGGTCATTAGGATCGGCCATAGTGCATCGGCTTTTGGTGGTGCTTGGTGGTTAGAAATGAGACTTGGATCAGGAGATCACGAAGTCTTGTGGATCGGCTCGTAGATGGGGTCTCTCGCAACTCACCAGGTGATAACGTGCACTTAATCTCAACGTAGAAGCTGAGATGGATCTCACTCAAGCTTTGATACCACTTAGCGTAGCACAACGGAGCGTTCAAACAACCACGAAGGAGGGACTCGAAATCGGTTAGGATAACTTTAACTCGCAACTTCCGTTGACAGGCTAAAGCTTGCTGAAATAATTCCAGCGGCCAGCTAGGGCAGTTCTAACTAGGAAACACGGAAAAGTACTCCGCAATAACGTGCTCTTCAAAGAGTTTGGATTCAAAATTCAGCTGCCCATTATTCATTCAATTCGGACTTATAAGGAGGCGGGTTTACAGCCTACAATAATGCGGAAATAAAGGCTAAGCTCCTCCACTCCCTCTGGCCGTTTTCTCCACTTTAACCTCCCTACTTAATGACAATTATCTGCCTTATTACATTAAAGACACAGTCCAATCAGCTGACCCAAATTAAAACGAAATTAAAACACACAACATTAATAGCGAACAACGCCATGCACTCGTCAACTTGATCAGGCCATGCACACGTCCAATGCACTTGTATTCGGCTTCCTACGCCAGGTACCTTGCCATCAAGTGATGCATGAGGTGAACGATTGACAAGGTGACAGGCAGTGGAAGCAGCTTCAGCCCAAAACGACTTAGGCAAAACAGCATTTGACAGCATACAACGAACTTTCTCCAACAAAGTTCTGTTCATTCTTTCAGCGACTCCATTCTGTTGAGGTGTACCAGGGATTGTCTTATGCCTGACAATACCCTCATTCTTGCAGAACTCATCAAACCAACTAGAGCAAAACTCCAATCCATTGTCTGTGCGGAGATGCTTGACATCTCTCCCAGTCTGCTTCTCAATCATAGTCTTCCACTGCTTGAAAGTGACAAAGACATGATCCTTGCTCTTCAAGAAGAACGCCCACACCTTCCTCGAATAATCATCAATGATAGTCAGCATATACTTGGAACCATTCTTTGTTGCAACTTGAGACGGTCCCCAAAGATCAGAATGAACATAGTCAAGTTTTCCCTTTGTAGTGTGCACACCTTTCTAAAAACTGACTTTCTTCTGCTTGCCAAACACACAGTGCTCACAAAATTCCAGCTTCCCAATACCCTGTCCACATAATAATCCTCTCCTATTCAGCTCGGTCATGCCTTTCTCACTCATGTGACCAAGTCGCATATGCCACAATGAGGTATTCTCAGAATCTGTCAACGAGCCAGATGCAGCAGCAGCAGTCCTTGTAACTGTAGAACCCTGCAAAACATACAGATTTCCAACCTCCCTTTTGGCTTTCATATGCACTAATGAGTTCTTACTCACACGAAGAACTCCACCTTCTCCGGTATACTTGTACCCCAATGTATCAAGAGTACTCAACGAAATCAAGTTCCGCTTCAAATCAGGGATATGCCTCACATTCGTCAAGGTTCGAATGACACCATCATGCATCTTGATCTTCACTGTGCCAATACCAACAACCTTGCAGACAAAATTATTTCCCATGAGAACATTACCCTCCGCACGTTCATATGTTGAAAACCAGTCCCGGATAGGACACATATGAAACGTACAAGCTGAATCAAGGACCCAAGCAGTATCAACTTTAGACTTCCCATCAATCACAGACAAAAGGTCACCATCAGATTCTTCTTTCTGAGTGGTGGTGGCAACACTAGCACTGCCGCTATCAGAACTTTCTCCTTTCGGAGCACTGGACTTTTCGCCCTTCTTCTTGTTCTTCAACTCCGGACAGAACCATTTAATATGCCCAACCTTATGGCAATTGAAACAAGTCTTATCCTTTTGCCTTGACCTTGATTTGCTTCTGCTCTTCTTCCTCGAACCAGACTTAGCATTCCTCTCCTCAGACCTCCCTCTCACAACCAAGCCAGTCCCTTGGCTATTTTCAGAGGAACTCACAGTGTGCTTATCAATTCTCTCTTTCTCCAAGAGCGAATCATGAACATTATCCCAACTCAGAGTATCATGGCTGAACAACAGAGTATCTCTGAATTGCTGATAAAAAGCAGGCAACGAGCACAATAACAATAAAGCAAGATCTTCATCATCATATTTCACATCCAGAGTTCTAAGATCAGCCACTATATCCTTAAATTCATTAAGGTGGTCATGAACAGACTTATCTTCTTGCATCCAGATAGAAAACAGTCGTTGCTTCAAGCACAGTTTGTTGGTCAAACTCTTGGGCATGCACAACTTTTCAAGCTTTGCCCATAATGAGGAAGCGGTTGTCTCCTTCAACACGTCCCGCAAAATATCATCTGACAGATGCAACTGGATCTGACTCACAGCCTTACGGTTCTTTGACGCCTTCATCGCAGCATCCCAACTCGAAGGCATCGATTTTTCATCAAGTAGAGTCTCATCCAGCTCTAAATGTGTCAGAATAGCGCGCATCTTGACCTGCCACAGGGAAAAATTAGTTTTCCTCGTCAATTGAGGAATCTCGTACTTCATCGAAGTCATCCTGAAACCACTCGAACCAAGAAATCCGCTCAAAACAGGTTAGAAAACCAAAAAATCAGCCAAAACAGTTGACTTTTGGTCAACCAGTCAAACTGTTGACCAAGTCAACTCGGAAATTAGGGTTTTCAACCCAAAACTCCAAAAGGGCGGCGGCTTGGAGGCGGGCCACCACGACTGGGCGGCGGTCGGTGCGAGCTTGCTCGCGTCGGCGAGTGGGCACGATGGTGGCGGTGCTGGGCGGCGGTGGCAGCGGCGGCTCAGGTTTGAGCGAGATTTTCTCTCTCCCCGATGGTCCTCTCTCTCTTCCCGAAAACGGCAAACGGCGGCGCGACGAGCAGCTCCAAGGCGACGAGCGAGCGGGTCGGTCCCCTCCAGGCGACGGGCGACGGCGCGGTGATGGTGCGCGGGCCTCCTCCACGGGCGACGGGTTCCGATTTCAAAGAACCCCGAGAACTCCCTCTCTCTCCCCGATTCTTCTCTGACTTCCCCGAAGACAGCGAGCGGCGGGACGACGCCGGACTCCTCGGGCAGCAGCGGACGGACGAGCGGGCGGTGGTCGGGCGAACGGCGCTCGGCTCCTTTGGCGGCGGCTCCGATGGGTTTCGAAAAAACCCTAAATCCCGATTTTCCCCAAATCGATTACTGTTCACGGATTTTCCTTTTTTTTTTTTTCCAAAACTCGAATACTCGAGACTCAGATCTAGCTCTGATACCAATTGTTGAGAAATAAGATCGAAACGAGTAAAATACGAGACACAAGAATTACGTGGAAACCCCAAGACGGGGAGAAAACCACGGGCAAAGGAGAGTCGTCCACTATGTGAGTCCAATCGGTTACAAGGTCTCCGTGAGGGTTCTCTCTACCTCACAACTCTCAACTAGTACAAATAAGACCTAGGCATAGACCGTATATATATAGGAGACTAGTACTCTATTTTGATCAGGAAATAGAGCCCTACTCTAATTAGGAATTTGGAACAATCCCTAACATAAAGTTTAGTGACCATGGGTATTTTTTACCCATACTTCTGCCAGTCTGCCACGTTTCGGTGGCAAGGAACTTTTAAAAGAGAGTAAATTATCCTAAGGTCCCTGGTCTGTGTCGTAATTATTAGTAGGGTTCCTGCCATTTGAAAACTAATTTTGCCATCCCTACTTCTTGAATTAATGTTTGTCTCGGGTCCATGACTGGTGTCAGCGGTTATTTATTTTTTTTGCCACCTTTATACCCTCAAACAAAAAATATCATTTTCAACATCTAGAAAAACATAAAAACCAAACCCATAAATCAATCAAGTTCATCTCCTTCAGGTTCCGGTTGAAGCTTAAAGAAGCCCAAAGGTCCTCTGCTCGTCTTCTCCAACCAGCACCGGGATCGATCTGACAATGAGGAGCTTTAAGACAACACCATAGATCTCGGCCCCAATTAATCCAATTAGATCTGACATTGAAAGCCAATTAAACCCCTCTGTCACTAACTTTCAACGCGATTGAAGCCCAAAATAAACAAGTTTGTCAATTAAACCCAAAGCAGTAAAGGCACTCGAAGACCCAGACCGCCTCTTGTTGACGTTCAAAGTGCAAATCCTCTTGTGAGGTACTCGAAGACCCAGACTGCTGTTTCTTGAAGACCCATACCGCCGCTGTTTCTTGAACTTGCGAGGCCATAACGTCGACACCAAGCTAAAGCAAAAAGTCCACATAAGCACCATGTAGTTTCACATTTTCACAATTTAGTACCCCGTGGTTTCAAATTTGTAATTCAGTCCCAGTCGTTTACAAACTTTTTTCGGGCAGGTCCAAGACAGCTACCCGGATCCTACCTGTCCACATAGACTAGCCACGTAAATTTTTTTGCTAATGTAGCAATGACATATAGACATACTCTCTCTTCCCTCCCTCTCCCTTCCTTTTTTCCCCACCCACCCTCTCAAGCTTAGCATTTTGGGTTCTAACAAAAGAAACAAATAAACGGAAAAAAAACCACAAAGGAACAGTAAATACCTAGTCCAAGAAACAACCATCTGCTTCCATATCCGGTGCTGGCCCAAGCTCAATAAATCATGCAATCGCTCCATTCTCCCAATAATTAAACATTTTAATTATTTTTCCACATTTTAAAATCAAAGATGAACAATAAAAAAATGAAAATCGAAGAAAAAAGAGAGAGGAGATAGGGAGTGGGGCCAGTTCACATTATCATAAACAGACGCAATCTAGCCGAACAGTGCCCGTCGTTCATCAACGCTGGCGCATCGGACTGGGCTCCAGGTTTCGCACTTGGAAGTGGAACCCACCTGCATATCAATCAGCGGTCAATACGATTGCTGGAATCGGAATTAGCGAAGCGTGGAAGGTAGTTAACCGGTCAAAGAGTGGTTGGTTTTGGAATATTACTGGTTTGGGAGGAGGAGAAATGAGGACTTGGGAAGAGAGAATGGAAGGCGAGGGAGCCATGAAAGCAAACTCTGGGTAGGAAGTTTTTTCTGGTTTCCTCTTCTTTGAGGGTTTATTCGGGCAGGAATATATGTCTTTTTTTGCAATTATTTTTTTTCAGAAATCTAATTTTGCACTTATGCAGTTATTCTCTTAAGTTAATGGATCAGGGTGGGTAGGGAAGATGGGGGAGGAGAGGGAGGAGAGAGAATGTCCACATGTCATTGCTACATCAGTGAAAAAAGTCATATGGCCAGTGTCATTGCCGATCGACAAATGCTCTATTTCACGAATCCTCCGGGCTCCCTCGAAGAAAACCTCTGGACATTTTGACGTGGTGCAACATCCGTCGATCGGCAAAGAAGCTCGTTCCTGCGACATCTGCCGATCGGCGAAATCTTCAGGAGAACGGCGAGAAAACCACCGAGCGAAGAATGTACCTACCAAACAGCGAAGAATTCCAGCCCATCAAGTGGCGTCTATGTCCACCGATCGGTGAACTCGCCCAGTTTTGCCCCCGAAAATTAGATGTTGTAAGGGCATTTTTGGTCATTTTTATGGCATCTAGGGTTTGGAGGATGACTCTCTATAAATACCCACAACCCCTCTCATTTTGTAGGCCAAATACTTGAGACTAAAATTAGGGTTTAGTAGAAGAAGAGAGGCGTTTGGAGCGAGGAGCGGATGCGAGGAGGGGTTTGAGCGGCTCTCCACGATTGAGCTTTCTCCTTCCCTTTTCTCTTATCTTGCTCTTGTGACATTGTTCTTCTATTTATGCATTATTGTTGAATGATGATGATGTGTGACTAGTCGTCTTTGGGTCGGGTACCGTAGTGTATAAAGGTCAAATCGTCGGTTAGATCGCGACCGGTCAAATCGCCGGTTAGACCACGACCCGGAGAACGCACCAAACCTGCGAATAGTTTTCCTACTTCGCTTCTAAATAGTGCACACACATAATAGTAGAATAAATTGTGGAAAAGAGGGGCGAATACTCCGTAAACCCCAAATAGAAAGCTCCTCGCTTCTCTTGTTCCTAAAACCCTAACAAAAATCTCTCAGCTCCCATAACCGCACGCACCTCTCTGTCGTCGCAACAATGGCTTCTCCTTCTTCCCTGGACGAAGCGACAACCAAGGAAGTTCTCAGACAGGTCCCCTTCTTAGACAGTACTTAGTACCTTCTTTTGTTAGGAACTGAACTGAACTGAACTGAACTGAACTGGTTGTTGATGTTGTGCTTGGTGTGTAGGTGGAGTTCTACTTCAGCGACAGTAACATTCCCCGAGACAAGTTCATGAGGAGCACCATTGAGTCGAGCGAGGACGGATGTATCCTTCCATATGATTTTGCTTGTATAGAACGCTAACTCCGCGGGTTTGGAAATCGGGTTTTGTGTTTCTGTTTGTTTCATGGGCTGTGTTTTTGTTGTTGATTCTTTAATGAGAAGATAGTGGTGAGCTTGGCGTTGATTTGTTCGTTCAAGAAGATGAGAGGTTATTTGAAGCTGGGGGAAATTAAACAAGACCAGGTGCTAGAGGACACTTTGAAGGCCGTTGCGGATACTATTAGGAAATCTGGTTTCCTTAAAGTCTCAGAAGACGGTTAGTTTTCTTTTGTGCTCCCTATATTATGGAAAGTTTATGGCAATGTGCTTAGATTTGGTTCCTAGGGCAGCAGTGCTAGAGATTCATTGGCTTGAGAATTATGAGGTTTCTTTTGGTTTATCACTAATTCAAATGGAAGATTTGCTGGAAAATGATTTGAGTTGACGTGAGAAAACCATTTCTTTAAATGATGAGAGCTTGAATAGCTAATACCCATGTTGAAGCTAGAGAGTGGTATCTAATTTTTGCATATGGTCTTATGTTTTGGGCCAGAATGATAAGAGATCTGGCAGTTTCGTTAAACTGCGTGTGTGGATCCATTTGGAACAACATGTAACCGATGAATCCTATTCTTTTTTGAAGAACATATTCTCCATGAATTCAAGTGTACACTTTTGTATGAACTGCCTAGCAAGAATATACTTCAGAGGCTAGTGCTAGCATTTGATTTTAACTGATACATGAGCCGAACAGACCTACTTATCTAATTTCTGAATTTTCGTTAGACACCCTTCAATATTTTAGAAATTAAACCTGTTTTCCATAATCCATTGTCCATCAGAACGACAATACAACACTTAACATAACCATAATGGCCCCCATACCCATCCACCGAATCACTTGTACAGCCAACCATCAGGAGCCCCTACTAATATGTACTTGAAGAGGGGCTGGTAGATTCCTAAGCAAACTCTCTCAGACGATCTAGCAGCCACGTTTTAACCAACTTGCAGTCATTATTAGATTAACAGAAACACGAATTGGTCCTGTTGGAATATACCGAGGTCCGAGTATAGTCTGATTTAGTGCATATATCAACACTTCCAAGTATTTTTTTAAAAATCATTTACAGGGTTTTTGTACTCGAAATCCTGAGTACCACATTCAGTGAGTAGTTTCCTGTGTTGCCGCTTGTAGATGTTACAGAACTGCAGCATTAACCTATTGGCTCTATTGTTATCTAACTTAGAACTGCTTAATTACCTTTATTACTTCCAATATCTGTTAATTCTGAGGATTATCCTCCATCTTCTGATTTCCATTGTATCAGAAATGTTGTGATTTAATGTGCTTTAACTTTTCTGGTTTGATAAGTGAACTTATTTTACGAAGAAATTCGGTGCATCATCCTCAGGAAAGAAAGTTGGCAGGCTTGTTCCCCTCTCAAGTCCAGAAGAGGTCATCGAACAATTAGATGCAAGGACTGTTGCTGTATCACCACTAAAGTATAATGTAAAGCTGGAAGATGTTGAATCATTTTTCGGTCAACATGCCAAGGTATGACTATGTGGTGGAATGATTATAATGCGCAATCTAAAATGATTTAAATGGTATAAGAAGTATAATGTGCCCTTGCTCATTGAGAAGTCATATTACTCATTTCAGGTTGCCAGTGTGAGGATGCCTCGTCATGTAGCTGACAAGAAATTGTTTTGTGGTACTGCATTGATTGAATTTTCAATGGAGAAAGATGCTGACCATGTTTTGCAGCTTAACTTGGTTTTTGATGGCGTACAACTAGAAATAAAGCCAAAGTAAGCTGTTGCGCCTTTCTACAAGCCAAGCTTTTGTTGTAAGAATGGTGGCAGTGGTAGTTGATTATTTTGACTTTTGATATTGGCACAAATATATCCAGTCTTTGAAATTTGGTGCCAACTATTAGAGCTTTTGGTGGCAAAATAAATAATTCACATGCCTATTTGTTTTGAAACTGTGAACTTTATTTAACTTTGTGGTTTGGCTCACTCGCTTCTTAGTTTAAAAATATAAATAAATGGCTTTCTTTTTCTTGTTCCTTCATGCTTGGAGCTTGTTATCATCCTCTTATGGTTGGTTTTCATGTATGGTAGCTCTGAAACTTTTCCAAGTAAGGTGCTAATGACAATGCACTTTCCGAGATGGGGTAGGTGAAAGGGTCATAGTAATGCTCAACTAAACATGAGATAAAACCCAGTATAACAGCACTATTTTATTAAGTTTCAAGTCTCCCAGCCAGCTCGCTGGCCACTAAATCTATCACACACTGCTTGCTTTTTTAAAAGTGAGGTGTTAATGAACCTGGTTAAGAAAATAGTCTCTCTATGAGTTATTGTTTTGAAAGGTAAGTTTACACCATGATTACAATTGCCAGGGCTTGAACTCTAGACCTCTAAGAATTAGTACACTCCTTGTGCCGTTAGGCTAAATGACCTTTGGCTTGTCTCTATGAGTTTTGATGTTCTCATGCATGTTGCTTGTCGCAGCTGCTTTGTCTTGCTCTTTAGGTTGGACTGGGTGTACCTTGTCTATCACTCTCTAAATCTCATCCTTTTAATTTGTCGAATGCTAAATATACATTCCATGAGTTGTCTTGCTTCTGACGGTTTCAACTACAGGAAGGACTTTGATGCTGAAAGAGCTAAAGTGGCTGCGGAAACAGAGAATTCCCAACCGGGTTCAGGCCGTAACAACAACTTCGTTCCTGAAGCAAAGTGAGTTAGTAATTATACCTTACCGCAGAGAATTTCTCTGACAGTGTTGCTAACATAAACTTCATTAATCTCTGGTGATCTTTAGCTACCCCAAGGGTTTAATTGTGGCTTTCTCATTAAAGAGAATATCATCCGAGAAATCTGTGGAGCAAGACATTTCTAAGGAGATCGAAAATAATGATGCAAATGCTGAGGCAAATGGAGTCAATATGGAGGAGAATGCTAGCAGAGGACCTGATGAAGCGTCAGATAAAGTTGTTGAGGATGAAGAAAGTCCAGGTGTAAGAACCTGTGATAAAATGGGAAGTGGAAGTAAAGCAATAGAAACTGACGAAGGAGATACATCATCCTTAGATGCCATTGAAAAGGATGAAGGGAAGAAGGAGAAACCCAATGCTCGCGACTGCAAAGACAACAAGGACGTTGTCATGCGGGAGGACCTGAAGGCAGTCCTTGAGAAATTTGGTAAAGTGAAGGTACAAATACTTTCCGTTCCTTTGTCGTCGTAATTTTATGCCTTTCCATTCAACTCCAATGTGTCATTGGAAGTCATGATGTATTGGTCCTACTTGAGATACAGCTCTGAACCCCTCTCTATCTTTCTCTTTCGTGTCTGTTATCCCCGATGTTTTATTTTTCATTTTTTCCATCTATCCTTATGTTGTAATTACTTTAGCTTAGAATAAGTGACATGGGAACTTTTCGATTCTTCCTGGTTGTCCCTTACAATTGATGTCTTTGTTCTAGTGTTGTACTGACATATGCCATTTTTTGTTAAGTTCATTGATTTTAAGATAGGAGAGGACTCTGGTTACATTAGATTTGAGCAACCTGAAGCAGCTCAGAAAGCACGGGCAGCTGCGGTCCTGGCTAACGATGGAGGTTTACTCGTAAAGAATTTTATTGCAACTTTGGAACCGGTGGATGGTAAGTGCAGTCTTTGCGCAGCGTCAGATTATTAGGTTTTTGACATATGAATATTGATGAACCTATACAAAACCTGAAATTACTCATGCAATGTTGGAAGGAATTTGACAAGTCCAAAATGCTTTCCGACTAAAGTTTCTCACTTTAGATTGTCCTTTTTGAGAGTTCATGTAGCATTGGCTTGTGCTTATAGAGAGAGCAGAATTATCCGCACCTTTTGGTCATTGTATAAAGTTGGCTTAAGCATACATTAATAAATTGGCTCTGATTTTTAAAATCTTAGTGCCTATCACATGGGAATTTATCTGCGCTTTATACAAGACATTTGGTCTCAAATTTCTGAACGTGTGGAGAAAGCATTAACTAGAGTTCTGTATTTTGTATTACTTTGCTGGTGCTTTTTAGCTTTAGTATATGATGCATTTGCTGATCTTGACGGACAACAGGACCTCGTGAAAGTTCATTCATACCCGTTGTATCCGACTACTAACCTTCCTACACTGCAGAACATTTACTAAAATACCAGGGTTCTTATTTATTCTGTCCCAACAGGTGATGCCGAAAAGGAATATTGGAAGTTACTTCGCGACGGTCAAGAAAAGCACAGCGGGAATTTCCAAAAGGGTGGCCGAGGAAGGTCGGTCATACTTTATCTACCTTTTTCTTCATTTTCATATATAATTTAAGTTATCAATCACGCACAAATGCGCATACTTTGCATTGATGATATGGTTCCGACTAGTTAAAAATGGTGCCCGTTTGTGCCATCAGTTTTAACCAACCTCATGCTCTGCATTATACATTTTACTAAATTTCAGAGGAGGAAGACATCGTGGAGGTAAGAATCCACGTTCCAGGGACAGAGATTTTGGTGGTCGCCCAAATAAGTCTCAGAAAGTTGGAGCTTGAGAGAGAGAAATGGGTTTATTAAGTTTTTACTTGTTCAGTCATCAGAAGAATAGGTCTGAAGTTGAGTTTTGTTTTCCTCCTCCTGTCAATTTGGAGGTACAGAGTTGCGGTTGCTCGATTTCATCTGGATTTCTAAATTTTTGTCCAGTTATATTAATTTGTTCCTTTTTTCGGGTCTCTAACTAGGCAAATCTTGTGTTTACATCCAATATTCGATTGCTTCTTATATATATATATATATATATATATATATATATATATATATATATGAGAAGGCGTAGGTAATACCGGTGGAAATTGATTTCTCTTAATTTTTAAAGTGGGTGTAATTTTCATAAAAGGGGTCTATACTTTAAAGTACAAATACTTTATTTTAGATAGAATTGTACCCAATTTCCAGTCTAGTACATTATTTCAAAATGTCTAATAAAAAAAATCCATCCAATTCCATAGCTGGGCTGGTCGTGACAATAAGAGTCGGAGGAGGAGGAGAAGAAATCCTGAAGTCAAGATAGGAAACTGGAGCCGGAACGACGATCGGTGATACTCCTTCCATTCATGTTGCTGGTTTTTGGAGGAAAGAAAAATTATGATCAATAATGTTGAGATGTTCATTAACCCAGAATTTTAACCCGCAGTTAACTGTTCATTTGTCGGTTAGTTGAAAATGAAATCATTAACCATCATAACTGGGTTCGTGCCCCTGCAGACCACGATCAGTTAGCCAGTTTGAATCGGCCCGCGGTCGGGACTAATTGCTCTGGGAAGCAAAAATATGAGTCAATGATTGAACAAAAATATGACCTCACCTACATACCTCTGTCGTTGACCACACTCGTCCCTACCTTGTCCGCACTTGCCCGAGCTCCACCTCTCCCTGCCCGACCTCATCTCGCACTCGTCAGACGATTGGGCGAAACCGTCGAAGGAGGTAGGTATATTGGAAGTTATTCGTCGCGGGAAAATTATATTTACCAATTTTTTTAAGTTTAAACCTCAATCAACAAAACGTCAAAATGGGAGTCATCACAAAACCTCAATTTTTTTGGATTGTTTCTCTTTTTTCCTTGTCTTATTGTTGGAGCAGTTAGGCTCAAGTCGCAGTTTCTGACCCTTTTGTTTCTAAAAAAAAGGATTTCTGGGTTTGTGGCCCTTCATAAACTTTGTGCTTGTTTCGATATATTTGATTCGGTATGTATGTATGTATGACTGACTAAAATAAACAAGTTAACCATAGGAATGAGTTGGGTTGACTTGACTTGAGGCACTCACTGCCTTTTAAATGCGCCTTGTAAGGTCTAGAATTTTTGTGGCCGAATCCATCGTTTCAGTAGAGCACTGTTTCTGTTATGTTTGCAACAATGTGTGTCATCTCGAGCTTCGTTCGTTCGTAGTAGATGATGTTCTTGTTTGCGCGACTCGAGTGTTAGCTTCTCGTCAACGCCCCCATTTCTCTTACGTTGGCAGAAAAATGTCCCAAGAGGCGGAATATCGTTGCTTTATTGGTGGTCTTTCATGGTCCACATCCGCTATGCAATTGATTGTACTAATTTGTTCAGCATTACAGAGAGATACTTAGATGACCCCTTCTTTTCTCCCCCTGATGTAGGTAGTTGTTGACAAGTTCTCTGGACGTTCTCGTGGGTTCGGATTTGTTACTTTCGATGAGAGGAAAGCAATGGAAGAGGCCATTGAGGCTATGAATGGATTGGATTTGGATGGTCGAACTATCACTGTTGACAAAGCTCAGCCTAATCAAGGTGCACCAAGAGATCGTGATGGTGATGGCAGCCGAGACCGCGGTCGTGATCGCAACCGTGAAAACGGAAGCAGTCGTGGATTTGTTACATGTCTCCAAGGTATGTTGATCTATCTTTTCAACTGGAGTTTTGATGTCCGCTTGCTGTAAAGCATCAAAATGTACTGATGGAAGCATGTTCCATTGTTCTTGGCTTGTAAGTTCAAATGGTTTCGATTAATTTTGTTGGAGTAAAAGACCGGGTCCAAGATTGCAAGTGCTGTTGAGCTCTCAAACCCTAATTATATTCTCCAAATTGATGAATCTTATGCTTGCTTGGACTTGTCGCCGGTTTTCCTTATTCTTCAATTTGGGTAATGTCATAGTGGAGTGGAGCAGCTGTGATCTTTGATGCTATGACTTATACATTGTTGCACAACTGCTTGTTCTTTCTCTCTCTTTTTATATTCTTATTTGGCCATATTTTTTTTATAATCTTCTTTAATTGTTAGTTAGGATGCACATTTTTTGTTTGTTAAAGCGAATGTACATTTTTTAGTTTGTTAGCAGGCATTCGTTTATAGAATCGAGGTCGTCCCGAAGTTTTGATTGCCATCTTTGGAAATAAATATCAACCTGTAGTCTGGTTAAACAATCATCAGCTAAAATTAAAGATTGAGAAATTAATTTTATTATAGTTTGTGAAGTTTTTTCTTTGGAAAAATAAAATACTATGTTTATAATGTTGAACAATGTCGTTGAGGTTATTAAGTTGAACAATTGTCATTTTATTGTTAAAATCGACGATCCTTCAAATTTCTTGCTAGTTAATTGCATGATTTATAATCAAATCGAATTAGAAAGTTGCAGCATGAGACGGTTCAAATAGAGTAGTAAGCTCTTAATACAGAAGTGAGCTCTTGCAAATAGAGGTGGTTTATTTTTTAAAGGCGATGTTTGATGTGGTTACCATGATCTTGTCTTAGAATAATCAAGAAAATTTTGATATCAATTATAGGTCCAATAAGGGGATAACAATTTTTACCAATTTGCAAACTAGTCGATAAGGAATAGAAGTTAACACTTGGTATATTTTTCCAATAAAATGACAGTTTTTGTTATTAAATATATATCAATATTATCAGAAATATATTCTATGTAGGTTTTTAAATAGAATCTTATAAACTGACCAAAACTTAAAAATTGATCAAGTTAAAAAAATTGATTTTTTAAAATATATTAAACTTATACTTGGCGTATGGAATTTTATTTTAGGGTCGGCGTTTTCAAACTAGTAATTTCACGATAATAATAATAATATTTGAACTATCAATTTTTGAAATAAAACTTAGAAGAGACTAAATAAACTCTCAAAAGACAGAATAATTTTATTGTAACCTTTCCATATCAAGAGATAATATTTAAATCATAAAAAAATTAACCAATGATAAAATTATCATTTGGTAGTAAAATCAAAACTATTGATATACCGAGCAATATCTATACCAAAGTAATATTTCAAGAGGAACTATTCATAGAATCTTTCCTGCACCATCCATATTGAAACAAAAATTTTTAAAAAAATGAGTAAGTAAATTTTTCACACTTATAAACGTGAATTTCCTACACGTTTGTAAAATAAATAGAAGATGCATACAGACAACATTTTGATACTTAGTTGAATACAATTGGCATGGATAATTCTTGTGTGTACTTGCGGCTACCTCTTACTGGTACCTGAACTTTAAGACATCACTATATACCACATAAACTACATTTGAAAGAAAAAAAATGAAACTAAAAGGGCAAAAAATTGATATTCACAGCCGTTTAAGATCACAATTTGGTAAAAACAGAACGGTGATGAGAGACCTTGGTGGGGAACCTGATCATCATCTGGGACCGGATAATTCATCCGGAGGGATGTGTGACGCGGAATCGATGATCGTCCAGTTCGTATTCGGATTAGGCAAAGGGCTGAACTCTTTGCGGAACCTCTCCTCTTTCTGCCATTCCTCCCATCTCTCCGCCAACCCGTCACCTTCCAGCATTCTAACTACTTCCGACATCTTCGGTCGTTCCGTCGGAGAACCTTGCGTGCACAGTAGAGCCACTTGGATCAGCTGCTCTACCTCATCGTCCACATAATTACTTTGCAGATCGGCATCAACCAGTGTCTCCAGTTTCTTATCTTTTAAAAGCCCTTTCACCTGAAATATGTACATTCGAGTGCGGTTAGACTAACAGAGTATGTCTATTGTCGAAGGAGAGATTCGTTCGAGGAGACGATGGCTACTTACCCAATCAAGTAACATGACATCGTCGTCATTAGCTAGACGTGCAAGATCGAATGCCCTCTGTCCAGTGATGAGCTCCAGGAGCATCACACCATAGCCAAAAACATCAGTTTTCTCCGAAGATTTCCCTGTAGATAGATATTCCGGGGCTATATGGCCAATTGTTCCACGTACAGCAGTTGTAACATGAGTATCTTTGTAGTCCATGAGTTTAGCTAAACCAAAATCACCCACAACTGCTTCAAACTCCTCATCCAACAATATATTGGCAGCTTTGACATCGCGATGAATGATCTTAGGATCACAGTGATCATGCAAATAGGCCAACCCCCGTGCAGAACCCAAAGCAATATGCCTCCGTTTAGGCCAATCAAGCGGAGGCTTATCAGCCGGGCGGTCTAATCACATAAAAATTATTAGAGCAGTTTGTATCAACCAAAGAAAATAATCCGTGTTTGATGAATAATTTAAAATAGGTTGCATGAAGATAAAAGAAATATTCAAACTTGCGAATCGATTGCATTTCCATCCGACTTCAACCAAGAACAAACTTACAACTCTTAAGAGTAGATGAGTAGCCAAGGCCCTTCTCTTTAAAAGGAAATGGTAAGGGGTTCAAATTCTCTCCTCCTAACCCCCCATTGACCAAGGAAAAAGAAATGAAAGAGCAACCAAGCGTAGACGAGAGAAAAAACAACGAGATTCAAACTGGGTTTTGGATGAAAGCAGTTGTTTTTTGCAGAGTTGGATGAAAGCAGTTGTTGAACATGAAAAGTCGATGAAAGATGAAATTCGCCAACCAGGAGTTGGTTTCCGATGGGGTACAATAAGACCCAAGTTATGTCAATTGCTGACTACAACAAATTGGAGAGAGAGAAAAATGTACCTCGTAAACAAGATGCCACACTTCCATTAGACATATAGGGATAGACAAGCACGCGTTCCGTTGGAGTCATGCAAAAGCCTTGGAGACGAAGTAGGTTACGATGCACAGCCATGCTGATCATTTCTACTTCAGTTTGGAACTGCAGTTCCCCGCCTTGGGTTCGCTCTTCTTTCAGTCTTTTGACAGCTACAAGAGTACCATCAGCCAGCCGCCCCTTGTACACCTTTCCAAAACCACCCCTGCCTAATATGTGTCTGTTGTGGAAGTTGTCGGTGGCAACGTGCAGTTCTCGCAGAGAGAATCGTTTCAGTTGTCCAAGGTGGACCTCTGGATCTTCTTCGGCTGCAAAGGGATTTGTGTGGGTCAAACCATTACAATAGTCATGTGACTTGAAATCTCATATCGAAGACTCATGTACCAGGAACATCAAAGAAATTGTCCTCGGGTTTTCTCCTTCGCCAATAAGCAAGTGCAATTGCAGGAGCTGCAAACAATAAAGCAGCTCCAGCGGCCACTCCTCCGGCAATAGTTCCAGTGGCACTATTATCTGGCAAAAATACAGATTATGAAAAACCTGCCTGATTTGGAAGCAAATATGAATTAACCTGTTTTCCCAGAAATGATAGATCTGAAACCTACAATGACCTAAGCCTGAACATAGGGCAAACCAGCAAGCCCAAATATGAATGGACTTGATAGGTACCGGGAAACCTGAAACTTGAAGTGACCCAGTTCCAACATTCCAAAACCTGAAATCATATCATTGAAGATACCCAAACAACCTGACCCAAAACTTAAACATGCTGGAAACAAGAATCAACCTAGGGATGACCGGATAACTGTTGAACAGACTCCAATCAGCAAAAGACTGCAAGGGCCCATACTGGATCCCAACCTCAAAACATACAGAGACATCCACTATATTCACATTCCTCTTCAGTAATAGACCCATTTCATTTCTCCCTAACCATTGACAACCTTCTATTTTTTTTTCATTTTGAATCTCAGAGATAGAGACAAAAAGAAGAAACAGAAAGATAGAAGAAACAATAAAAATACGATCTCAAAACCAGTCATGAACCAATAGCAGAAGTCACACGGCACGTAACAGATGTCTACAAGTAAAGTTCACTTTTCTGAAATTCTAATTATCAATGCAAGAGCAGCTATAGGTGACCAGTCATCCAAGTGTGTTGCCTCGTCGTCGGGAAAGAAGAAAGGGTAGAAATAAAAATTACAAGTGCCTAGAAAATAAGCTGGCCCATGCTACAAGCAAAACAGAGCACCGTTTAGTAGCAAGCGGAAAAAAATAAAAGAATGGAGGAAAAAAGCACTGGTCACGACCAAAACAAATAATGCAAGGGATATGAGAATGATTGGTAGCAGTTACTGACCACTAGAAGATGGTGACGAAGGAGCTAAAGGAGAAGGTGTTGTAGCTGTAAGATTATTAAGTTTATTATATTTGTAACTGCATAGAAACAAAGAGTGAGTTTTCACTAGGCCACTAAAACAAGGACTGCTAAAATACACAATGCTGCACAACAAACCTTATGGGAGTGAACAAAGAAAATGAGCCATTCACAGGAATATCTCCAGTCAATCCGTTATTTGAAAGATCCCTGAAGTTGATGGGTATAGTCAATCAAGAAACAAAACAATGGCCAGGAAAGGAAAATGTTTGTCACAATACATACAGGACTTGCAGCGTCTGGATGGTAGTTAAAATCACTGGAATGGTTCCAGACAAGGTGTTGTTGTTGAGACGCCTGTAACACAAACAGCTTTCACGTCGGGAGAACTAGTAAAAAAACACACCATTTTGCAACAGGCTTTAACTAAAATTTCTTGAAATGTGAACCAAGTACTCAAAAAAAGTATAGAAAGGAAGATATAAACTTCATGCACCCGGGGTCAAAAATCTTTAACTACGTGCTCTCGAATGTATGGAGAGAAACAGAGAGGAAGAGTACAGAGAGAGTATTCATACAAGAACCGAAGTTTCTGAAGCTTTCCCAATGTATCTGGTATGTGGCCATCTAACTTGTTCACGTAAAGATCCAAGCTCACCAAGCTTGTCAAGTTACCCAGCTCCTCTGGAATTTTTCCAGAAATGTAATTGCTGTAAAGTTCCCTGTAATTGCAAAAACATAGTACAGAGCTCAAACAATTACGAGGGAGCCAAAGAATTTTCTTAGCAGAATAAGAGTAGGATTAAATTAAATCTAAACTTTTAATTAAAAACTGGATACTTTCCGAGATATGAGTTTACGTTCTACACGAGCATCCATTATATCATTTCCATGCAATTACTCTACTACTCCTTCTGATGGGTACTTGGGGGGCTTTGGTGAAACTTTGAATTTCTAGTTAAGGAAGCTTCAACTTCTTTTGTGAGGAAGAATACATCCTTCTCCAACCAAGAGAACTATAACTTTGAGGCCCTGACATCACTTCTCCTTCCACCTTTTTGTTTACTCAATTCACACTCAAGGACCCTACCATAAATTCAATTAATTTGTCTAGTCACTCTTAACTGATGTCTCTTCACTGAACGATTCATTAAAAATGGCAATTACAGGACAACAGAACCCCTATTCAGTGTGAACCTATGCCTTGATAACGACTAGATGCTTAGAGCAATTTCTAAGTCTTAACCATCCAGGAGAATAGTTCCAAAATAAATTGTAAACCTTTGTTGGATGTCTTTTATATGATTATTGAAATGCAAAAGTTGCTCCATCAGATGACTCAGACATGATGCGATGGAAAGAGTCTGGCAGCTTTACATACCACTTGGTGGTACATGCAAAGCGCTCTAATTATAATCATAACTTCAAGCTGTTTTTCCGAGACCAGATTGAAAGACAAGCTGAAGCAATCATGTTTAGCATTTAAAGAGCCAGTTAAGCTTACGACAAACAAATTTCTGGAGCCCATTGATTTCCAATGTCAGTAGGAAAGGAAAATTACTTACAAATATTGTAAAAATGGAAGCTGACCGAGTTGCGGAACTAGTGTACCAGTTAAATTTGCGTTCCCAAGATCACTAGCAAACAAAGAAAGCAGTCAGCTTGACAGAAAGCAACGCCATTTTAAAACATGGAGAGAGAGAGAGAGAGAGTGAGAGAGATTACACTCGTGTCACACGATTCTCACTATTGCACGTCACATGAAACCAGGTGCAAGGATTTACAAGCGTAGCATCCCAACTCTGCAGGACATTGTTTGGATCGAGTACATTGGACTTCAATGCACTCAAGGCATCACCTGCACAATAATAGCATAGGCCAACAACAAATTATTCAAAATTCCCACATCAATTGGTATGTAACTTTGCACAGCTAAGGCATCTCAAGAAGAAAATTCTTGTGCATTAAGGTTTAGATGGCATTCCCAGAAGATTATTTTGCCAGGAAAGCCATTGGGGAATTCCAGAAAGGGGGAAGACGGGGTTCAAACCCCTCCCAGGTCTTCAAATATTAATATACTTCAATCAGTTTCCAATAGGAAAAAAAAATCTAAAGGTTAAAAGGCACTTCCTAAATACGGTTTTATTACTTGATGATTACACCACTGCCAAAACAAAGGAATCCAATTACATAGGATGATAATCAGGCGCAAACAGGGACTGTATACAGTAGAGCAGAGAAATTGACCAATTTTCATGTGAGATGACTGAGACATGCAAGGATCATTCTCGGAGTTTTCAACAGCTAGCTACCCAGTTTGATCTAGGGACCAGATGTATAATACAACAGAAAATTGGACTTCAGGATATGCAGAGGTCAAAATCCTTTAAGAATCAGAGAGAACAAATGCCAAGGGCATGGGTTAGGCGTCGTTTCCAATCCATATTCCCAATATGTGGTTCATTTTTATCTATAGTACCTAGTACAAGGTGGCTATCCATTGTCACACAACAACAGGGTTGATGAGTTGAGAACTAACATAATGGTTTTTACGGTCACAATGTCTAAAAAGTTGTTCCCTAGCTAATGCAAGTAGGGAGAGGGTGTGTGTATTTCTATGCAGCCTTACTCTTGCATTTCCAGAAAGAATGGTGTCCAAGACTTCCATCCCTTCTAAACATTAAAAGACAGCCAGTAACTTTCAGTCGTACTGGATATCTTTTGGCAAAATGGTCTCATTCTTACAAAACTTTCGGTCAGAAACGCAGACCAGTAACTTTCTGGAACTATAGAATGCTTATTCTCTGAATTGCTGTGAAGTCATCTAGCTATTAATTTGAAATATTGGGTCCATTTGGTAGGCCTGACTTGACCTGATTCTTAAGTAGTAGTACTACTGAATAACAAAGCTTCTCTCCAACTTTTCAAACAGTAGAGCTCTAAACATATATTAAAGTAGTTCACAAAATGACCTACCAAAGACTAGGTTTACAATCTGAAGGAGGTCTCACTAAGTAACAAGCCTTTTCAGGTTAAAGCTCAATGATTAATCACACTAAGACATGCTCCAAAAATCCGGTTCAAGGCTTAAACTCTAACCAATAGGCACATCAATATCTTTACCTAAGCGATCAACCACATTGGAGATGGAGATTGCAACGTACTCCTAATCGTTAATTTAAAAAAAAATAATAATAAATAAAGAACACAACCATTCAAAGTCCTACTACCTAGCCCCTATGTTGTCAATAGCAGATAGCGTCGCGTAGCGGTTACCCCTCTAAAATGCTATGGCGGTATAGCGGTAGAAGGATGACCGCTATTGAGAAGACTAAAAATCAGTATACAAATTAAACATAAATACTAAAAAATAGACATATTAACTTACTGGGCAACAAAAAAACACAGAACAACCACCAAATTACAAACACAGCAACTAAAAGTAAGCCAAAAAAGAGAAAAATCACTTACCCAATACCCAAAACTTACACAGCAACTAAAAAAATAACTTACCCAATACCCAAAACTTATTAACTTACTCGGCAACTGGAAAAAAGGGAAAAATCACTTGCCCAATACCAAAAACTACCTATATGCCCTCTATAAATAAGTAAACAGTTAAAAAATCAGGGGTATTTAAGAAATTCTTGCCAAAATCTAAAATAGCGGCCAAAAAGCGGTATAGCGGCCGCTATTTGGCTCTATAGCGTTTAGCAGCAGCATAGCGTAGCGGTGGGTGCCCAAAACGCTACATAGCGTCGCTATAGCACCGCTATAGCGCGCTATTGACAACATAGCCTAGCCCTACATTCGGAAAGCTCAAACAGCACTCGACAATTTCAGCTATTTTCTCGCATTCTCACCCGAACAAAGGACCAATCCGCGAGCAAAACTTCGCAGCACAGCAAAACCAGGCATGGAACATACACACGATAACAGAAAACCCGCAACTCGGATAGAGCAAACCTTCGGCATTGGACTCAACTCGGGGAGCGAAGCGGGACACGAGGATAAAAAACAAAGCACCTCCCCACCAAATCGCCATTGCTCCCTTCGGTGGTAGCATGGGCCCCACTTGGGTAGCTGACAGAAACGCAATACGCGGATCGAGAACAGAGTAAAGCTGGCCCCTTTACACCTCAACCGAGCCCGACCCAGTTCAACACCGGAGCAGAGCGTTGACCGGATCGAACTGAGTTGACCCACCAACTTGAAACGGGCCTTTTGCTCCTCTTCCCCCCCACCCCACCCCACCTTAGACGTGGTTGGCTAATCGATCGTCCAAGAGAGAGGGACAGAGGACTTGCTTGGGTGGTTGCGGTTGCTTAAGACTGGAATTGGGTTGCTCTTCGTTTGTCCAAGTCTACGTTCGGTCTTGGGCGGTGGTGGGGAAGACAAGAATGGACAGGGTGAAGAAAGAAAGGAAGGTGGAAATGAAGGAGCCACTTCGCTAGTTTCTTTTCGAACTATATACGTAGTACACGGACATTATTATATCAATTTGGTTAAGGTTTTCATGTATTAAAATATTTTGTGTACCAAATTTAATATTATTTTGAGACTCGAGCTGGCATGGGAGTGAGATTTTTGACATGTAATGGTGGAGGACGACTTCTTCTTTAGCTCTTCTCTGTATCGGCCGCGAGGTCGTACGAGACCATCCGCAGGTCAATTCGATCAGCCGAGCACAGGGATTGCTTGAGCGGAACTAGACGACACAGATGCAACATACTTTCAGAGAGGAAAATCGAGTGGCAGATTTCCTCTCAAATCATGTTTTGATTATAGACTATGTCTGTGTCATTTCTCCGTTTAGCTTTTATACAGATATTTAAGTAGATGGTTTGAAGGGGTTAGCATTCTTCTATGTACTCAAAATATCTAGTTAGATTAATTAAGTACTTGTTAGTTCTTTTCTTTTGATATTAAGGTTAGGTCCACGGGCTTGACCAAAAAGAAGGTTAGGTCCACGGGGAAAAAAGCACGAAAATATTAGATTAATTAACCATGCATTATTTTAACTTGAATAGATATTTTAAGATATCTAATAATGTAGTTACTTTTAAACTTATTAAAGAGAATTTGCAGCAATTAATGAACCTATCTGGATGGAGTTCTCATATCAGGATATTGGAAAAATATTGAAATGGAAACTTTGCCCTGTACTGTTTTCGCATCATGTGCAAATCTTAAAAATTTAAGAAAAAATGTAGTAAAAGGTGGCGGGGACCAAGAACTCAGAATAAGGGTTTCGAGTTTCGACCTTTCGGGTTTGATTAATTGAATTTTTTTTAAAGGTAAATTTTTTTATACCATGACAATGCCAAGATTTGAATCCTGTACTTTCAAATATTTACAATGTCTTCTTCAAATCTTTTGGTCCTTTGCCCAAAAGCTAAATACCGTTGTTGGAGAAGTCGTTGGAAAAATTGAAAGCTCGTCTGCAGTGTTAAGTTCAATTGGTCCGTTGGATTAATTTTTATTTTAACACCACAATTTATTAAATCGACCGATACAATTTTGAATTTGAGCAAAGAGAATAAATGTTTACTATTATTAATCCATCAGCAGCGCACGAGAAGTTTATTTACTTAAACACAATGGCCGACGACCTTTCAACTAAGAAGGACTAGTAAGGAGACAAAATTCGACCCAAAAAAAAGTAACAAGACATAAAATTATCCATAAATCCGAATCATTTGTTTTTCCTTTCAAGAAAATAAGAAGACAAGGAAAACAGACACACGGGAGAAAGAGATAGTTGTGAGAAAAAACGCTTCTCTCCCGGGTAGACCCGACTATGGTTACTAAACCCCGGGTTATAGTTAGAAACATCATCACTTATGGTTTAAAAAAATTGTATAACATAACTTCACCGAGGATCTAAGGTTACGTTTATTGATTAGGGTTTAACTGTTGATTAAATAAAAACTTCCTTTTATCATTTTTGAAGTGGAATTTTGTACTTTTTAAAACGTTACTGGTTGTATTTCATATGGTTGGATATAAGAACATACTTTCGGATATAAAGTTTAAAGCATATGCTATATTTAAAAAAATAAAGTTTAAAGTTATAAATACAAATAGAAGATATAATTTTCTCTTTTATTATATTTCTTATTAATTTTCTGGCTAGTTAACTAACTGTTAACCTTAATCACGGATCTTTGGAGCTTTTGACTTGGGATATGCTTTGATTTATGATCAAGTTGTGCTGTGAGTTGTGTGTTAGCAATTCAAATTTTGGACTGTGCAGCGACTCTTGGCTGTTGACTGAAAAATGGAAATTCAAAAAAAGCAACAAGGAGTAATTTAAAATTTTCATTTCTTGAGTCGTAATTTGGCACTGTTAAACTATTTTTGCTATGGTGATTCAATGAGAACAATATTTCCAGATGTCTCAGACAAAATCGAATTTTATTTCCCTTTTCGAAAGCCAGCAAGTGTTTCTTCGGCTCGTCCGCAGTGTTAAATTCAATTGGTCCGTTGCATTTATATTTTACTTTAATATCACATAAATCCGGTATCTCACTGACTACGTTATTTTTTGGGATAGGGAAAGTGTTTACTATTCCATCAACAGCTCACGAGAAGTGAGACTTTTCTTTGTGGAATTTGTTTAAGCACAAAGTCCGATCTTTCAACTAAGAAGGACTAGTCAGAAGACAAAAAAATAACCCTAAAGCCGGATCCTTTTTTCCTTTTAAAAAAAATAAGAAGACAAAAAACACACACGGGAGAAAGAGATAGTTGCGAGGAAAAATACGCTTCTCTCACCGGCAGACCTGACTATGGTTACTAAACCGCAGGTTATAGTTAGAGACATTATCAATTATGGTTTAGAAAAATTGTAAAACATAACACTTCATCGAGGATCTAAGGTTAAGGTTATGTTTATTGATTGCGGTTTTACTGTCGACTAGATAAAAACTTCATTTTATCATTGTTGAACTTGATATAAAGATTAAAGTATATATATTTTAAAAAAGCTTAAAGTTATAAAATACAAGAACGTTTGGGAAACGAACTCGAAAGATTCGGATTAGTCGTTCCAAAAACGATATAACAAGAAAAAGTTAAAAAAAGGAAACGAGTGGCAAGGGAAAGGAATTTTATTGAAATGCAAGGAAAAAATAAAGAGTATAGGGGTTTTGTTTGTAACTTTTGTGGTGTCTCAAATCTAACCCCGACCTATGCTTATATACAAGGTGACTTGCAATCTAGGCCTACTACTTGAGCCGTATTTTAATTGAATTCGATGTCTAGAAATTCTATCTCTTAATCTATCTCTATCAAAGTCTAATCCCCATCACCTTGATGAGATTTTATCAATATCTAACTCCGCGCTCATCCAACCTCCTGAGTCCATGTCTATCCGGTCTTCTTGACCCGTGCTTACCCTGACTTCTCCCGAGTTCGTTTCTATCAGGCCTCTTCAAGCATATCGCCTCCTCTTTCTACTCCTCGATCAAGCCTTCTATATTTACTCGGACATGACCACCAACCTAGCGGCTGCCTCAACCTAGCGGCTGCCTCAACCTAGCGAGTGTAACAATCGCTCCTCCTCAAGCCTTCCTAGTGGCTAAAACAATCGCTTCTCCTCAAGCCTGCCTAGTGACTGTAACAGTTGCCGCTTCAACTGGTACCCAGCGCCTCGTGACTTCAAACGGTTTTTTGACACATTTTCACTCCAAAAATTGAAGATGTCATATAAATATATATATTTGTAGACCTATGTCTTAACTTTGTACAACAACTTGAATCATCTCAATCTGTCTCTAGAATAAAAAAGTTATGGATGTTCTACTAAAGTCAACATGTGGCATACAATGTTATATCATGCAGAATACAGTGGTACTTCGGCATCAGTCAATGGTACAATATTTAAATATAAAATTTCAAAATTGCCGATACCTTATCTCACATGTTACCATTTTGACACCGCGCACGGGCTGACTCATGTTGTCCGAATCTTACTGCTGGAGATCTAGAAGCACCCAATCCAACCCCTAGTAGCTTTTAGCTTTTAATAGCCGCAAGAATCACCTCAATCTGAGGTCCGAGTCAAAAGATATGGGTGATTTATCAAAGCCCGATGACCTTCGACGATGAAACTAGCATTATTAGGCAGTTCCATAGAAATATGAAGTTGGAGATCCATGTTCGAGATTCACATGGCTGCAAGAATCACCTCATTACGATGTTCGAGCTCAAAGTTATGGCCAATTTACCAAGGATGGGGCCTCCTTTGGAGCTTACCAGTGGTCGACTGAAGTTGCTTCTACTAGTCCAAAGTGTGCTCGAGCCGAAGGAGTATTGACCTGACTTGAGGAACCCCTTCCAACCTTACCAAGTGTCAAACTTGACCTGAGGTAGCTGTAATGTCCCGTGATTTGACCGACTGTCTCTACAGATCAACACGAGTCTTTTCCAGTGTGTTCTGTTCTCACACACACGCATCCCAGAAACTTCCCAGGAGGTCACCCATCCTGAAATTGCCCAAAGTCAAGCACATTTAACCTTGGATTTGTTTCAAGATGTGTGACAGAAAAGTATGTGCATCTTGTTCCTATGGATAATGTCAATCAAATCACTTAAGCCTTTGTGAACACATTAAAAGGGTATCATAGCAGCCCTTCCAACTTTTCCAATGGCGTGACCTAAAGGAGCTCTCTCACTCTCTCTAAGTGCTTGACCTAACCCGAGAGAGTCCTTCCCCAGGGTAAGTTGACGTCTCAACTCGGATAATTCGATGATTGTCTTTCTCGACCCTGAGCTCCAAGATATAACGTTTTCACACTTCAACAAAAAAATATAATTTTCTCTTTTATTTTATTTCTTAATAATTTTCTGGTAAAAACGCTAGTTAACTAACTGTTAACCTTAATCACGGATCTTTGGAGCTTTTGGCTTGGGATATGTTTTTATTTATGAATTAAAGACTCTCCTTTTGGACGACTGACCATCCTCAAGCGGTTCTTCTTTTTGACTTGCAGCGACTCTTGGCTGCTGATAGGGAGGTCCGTCTCCAACGTATCGTTAGGGTAATCGTGTTATAGATTTTCTTTCCCAAGCTGGGCTTTATGACTGACTATAATTTTGTTGTTTGTACTGCACCAAATCAGGGGTGTGCAACTATTGTAACGTATCATTTGGTTGGGGTGGAAATTAAAAAAAAAGAAAGAGAGGAGCAACTAGACAGAACTAAGGTACAATGAGAACAATAAGTAATTAAAATTTTCATTTCTCGAACCGTAATTTGGCACTGTTAAACTCATTTTTGCTATGGTGAAACAATGAGAAGGATCTTTCCATCGTATCCATGCGCAAACAAAATCGAATTTTTATATGCTTACTATAAGTGAGTGCTGCAAGTTACCAACATCAAGTTTATGTTGTCCTAGAGCAACTTTCCTGCTGCCAACCTCATCCACCACACTCAAGTCCTTGCAAACATCCACCCGAAAAAGCACGGTCGTCTCGGATCCCGCATCCAAACGAACCTTTTCGAAGGCCAGCAAGTGCTTCTTCGGCGCATTGTGGACCGATGGAGGCGAAGAGAACAACAAGACAGTGTGAGCCCCTGTCATTCCACCCTTGTTCCTGACTCTCAGCTGCATATCAAAAGATGAGCCTTGACAGGTTTGTCTAATGGCATCCACTGACTCGCAGCTCGAAGAACGGCAAATGTGGGTTTCTTCCAAGAAAAGAGATACCAGATGCGGTGCTTTGATTAACTCGTGCTCGAACTCGAAGTAGCTTAGTCCGTCTCCGAACGAGTAAACTGTTTCTCCTGTGTAAAACCTGTAACTTCTACCCGGGTAGCCAGTTGCAGGGTCCGGCCTCATGTTCATGTTTGTCATTGGGACCTTTTCCACGTATGATTGTGGATACCAAGTCATTGGCAATCTTCCACCTACATCAAGTATTTTGGAATTAAATTCCTGTTAATAGAATGTTTGGAGGAAAACACATGGATCTTACTTGGATTGTAGTATCCGAAAATAATGTCGGATATGGCAGCTCCACCAGATTCGCCAGGGTAGCCAACCCACATTATGCTTGTGATCTTATCATTAGTCTTTGCAAATGTAATGTCCATTCCCCCTCCTGACATTACACAGAGAATTACAGGTCCTTTCGACACATTCGCGACCTCGTTTATCAGTAATGCCTGTTGCCCGGGAAGCAGAATGTCGACCCTATCGTGTGTCTCTTTCTCGATCGATTGATCAGCACCCATTATAAGAATAGTGGCATCTGCAAGGGCTGCTATTTTCTTCGCCTCGTCCACTTGCGCGGTCGCACACGCCACGTTCGAACAACCCGGTTGATAAGAAGTGGGAACTATGGCTGATAGCCCCTGCAATGGGCTTGTGTATTTGCAAGGTTGACCTATAAAAGTCACAAAGTTGGTGTTTTTAGAAGGATATATCAATTAGAAATCATAATGCTGCAACAAACAATGGACCTTCTGCTAAGAGAAACTTGAGAGGATCGTCATGCTTCGACATTTTTCGCTAAATTAAGCGAAAGAAACATGAAGCTAAAGAGAATCAAAGAGTTCTACCTGCGTAGTTTCCGATCATAGTATTTGTGACATTGGCATTAGGACCGATCACTGCCAATGTTTTGATTGAACCGGGAGACAACGGAAGAGAGCCTGGTGTGTTCTTAAGTAGTACAATGCCTTGCCTTGCTGCTTCACGAGCCAATTCTTGGTTCTCAGCGGTGCAAACATCTGTCGGTCCGAGTTTTCCGTATGGTTGCTTGCTCGGATCGCCGTCGAAGAAACCGAGCCTCATTAATGTGGCAAAATTATTTGTGACAGCATTGTTAATAGCTGATTCGTTTAAAAGTCCGCCTGCAACTGCATCTTGTGTGTGTTGTACCAGAAACGATCCGCAGTTAAGGTCCAAACCTGCAATCAATGTTAATTAATTAGATCGTTGCTTAATAACAAAATATTAAATGTATGATGGAACATAAAAGTACCTGCAAGTATGGCTACTGCTGCTGCTGCTTCAGGGGTTTTGGTATAATGCTGAGAATTGTAGAACTGCGCCAATGAATCGCAATCCGAAACTATGTACCTGCAACAAGGTACAAAAAGTTGGTAGCAAGAAAAAGAGATTTGTATCCTTTGATTATGACACCTTATTTTCTCCATTACCCATTTAACTTCCATTCTCCTCGGATGACTCCGGTAAGGAGGTCCGGATCAGCGCACATAGGCTTGCCGTTAACTTGGTTATACGAACACATGACGCTCGCTACGTTCCCATCAACAACACAACTTTTGAATGGTGGTTGGAATGTGTCATCCATATCTTGCTTTGTCACCTAAACCATAGCTCATGAATTAGTCAATACAAGCAAAAGCAGAGATGTTTCCACAGAGTTGCATAAGAAGGAGGAATTACCACAGCATTGAAATGGTAACGATCATTTCCTTTCCAATCATCAAGGTCATATGCTGTATAGTGCTTGCAGCATGCAGCAACCTTAAGGCGATCCGGATCGCCGGAATCTGTTTGCTGCAGCCCTCGAACGAATCCTGACGCGTACTTGCTCGAAAGCAACGGGTCCTCTCCCGGAGTTTCCTGGCCTCTTCCCCATCTCGGATCTCGAAATATGTTCACATTAGGTGACCAAAACGTCAAACCTGATAATCCCACATTGTACATTGCTCTAGCTTCTGTTGAAACTACCTGCAATAGTAACATGGGATTTCGCTTTTCAAGAGGTTCATCTTTTCCACACATACATGGCAGCAAAGTAATTAGTTTAAACATAATGTGGATCAATTAAACAGTATTAACTCCAAATTAGATGGTTGAGGATATAAATGATATTGTCTTTTCAGCTAACTTCAATGCGGTTATTTGGTTCCGCCGGTTAAAAGCAGATTTCAATTTGTTGCCTTAAATCAAAAAGCAACCAATGTGGGAAAGGCTTTGCCACAATGGATAAAATGGTACAACTTTCTTAAAATATGTGGCAATAATAATAAAGAAAAACACAAGGGAGAGAAAGAAAGAAAATATTTTGGTAAAATATTGTTGTGTGTAATAATAAAATTTTAGTTGGTGAATATTTTTCAGCATTATTTTAATGCTAATTGTCATTAATTGACAGTCAACTTTTTCTTTTTTGTATTTTTTTTAACTTCTACTAGATTGAAATTTACAGCTACAAAATTATCTTTTTTTATAAGTGAAATAATATTAATAATAGGACAAGAATGTATGTACAGGGGAAGCTACAAAATTATCTTTCCATCGGATAGAATTTCATATAGACGTTTCTTAATAATATTTAAAATTGATCCCGTAAAAAAAAAATTAGACAACCCAATAACCTGATTACATCTGTATCTAGAAATTCAATTGCTACTTCGTATCTCTATTTTATTTTCCGACTAATGTGTTTGTGTACATTAAATAAGAATAACATAATTGTGCAATGCTAGAAAAATGTTACGAACCCTACAAAATTAATTAAAAAAACATAAATTAAAGCAGCAATAAACCCTACCTTTCCGATGGATTGAAAGAGGGAATAGTTGAAGGAAGCCGAGGTGAGGATGACCTGAGGAAAACTAGTAGCTCCAGGTACCACATCGGAGAAACGTGTTCCGTGTCCCTCTGAGTCAGCCACTCCGTGTAATGCCTCCGACCACCACTCGTACTTTGGTATCCCCAGCCTGCTCATACTCCCGGCATTGTCTACCATGAACCCGATCTTCTCCTCCAACGTCAGCCTCTCGACGAGGTCCGCCACCCGGTCCGGGATGCCCAACGACGCGTTGCAGAACCCGAACCCCGCCAGCGACGGGTCTCTGACCACGTCGCAGGCGAAGGTCGGGGAAGGCTGGGCCGAAAGGAGTGGGAGAAAGAAGAAGAGGAAGATGATCATGATGAGAAGGAAACATGAGAAAGGAGAAGAGGCCATTGAGAGAAACGAGTTTGTAGTTTGATTATTTTCTATGTGCATGAATTTATAGATGACGACGGGCCAACCAGTAGCTATAGCTGAGTAATGTCTTGGGATGAAAATTAGATCCGAATCTTAATTATTAAGCCGGATTCAGACCGGTTTTGATCAGACATAGATTTCGATTTTAATTAGATCCTTATTTTCTAAAAGATAATAGTTTTTTTCTTTTAGTAGAACCTAAAAGATATAGTTGTGAATATAGATTTACGAACCATATTTGAATCCTACACGAAATTTTGAATCCGTGAACTGACGTAGTTTGGATGGGAAGCAAATCATGGAAACGTTATTAAAGGAGCGTTCATGGGCTACGTCCACTTGATGGACGTGAATGTTTAAAGTGTAAACGCATTAATTGAACCTGTTTAACCGTGTCTTTTTCTTTCTACCATAACCGAGCACAGTAGTTTAAGTACTCCAACTCGAAACATAATTATTTATTTGATAAAATTTGTTAATTATGATATTTCTCTTTTTTATAAGTAAATTTTTCTTCGATATTTGATATGAATTCTAAATACAAACTCAAATTTTCATCTCTATTTTTATCACTTAATTTAGGTCACAATTTAATGTAATATAGGCAGTTATTTGTCGGAAACCATGTTGCATGTTTCTACTTATGCTTAGTTTTGTAATAATATCTATCTTATTCACAGTTTTATTCTCGTGCCTAATTAAGAGAATCCATCCGAAAATTTTTAATTCTTATGAAAACTCTTTTAATATGTTCCATCTTAAACATGTAGTAGGAACTAAAATGAATTGCAAGCCAGATTTACTAGTATACTAAATGAAATCCAGAATCTACCAAATGATTAATTAATTTTAATTAATCATTTACTTATTAAAAAATTTAAAATAGATTCCCACAAGCTACATAGAACCGAATTCCAAAAACTCCCCAATTAGGATTTTAGAATCTACCAAATGTTTTGTTAACATCTTTATTTCCAACAACTTAAAAAACCGACATGCGATTCGGAACCAGAGCCAAAACTCGGAGGATGGTCTGATCCGTGGTTAACATGACTGGACCATAAATCCACCCGATTAAAGTTATTGATTTAACAGACCAATTTTATTTACCAATATTTAAAACAATTTTAGTACATATAAGAGAATTTTAGTGTTTAACGACATAGGTGTAGTGCATTCGTGTACATTTGACGTAGCCTTTTGGTGGGGTAAATTTATAAAAAAATTGACCAATTTTATTTAAAAAAATATTATAGCATTTTTTAAAAATTGAAAATGATTATAATTTCGTTACTTGTGAAAATTGAGATTTACAACAAAGTTATAAAATATTTAGAATTAACATATATAATTAATAATAGTGTTATTTTTAATAAACAATATTGAATTGACTAGCCGGTCGGACCAGAGTGAAAGAATCGTCTGAATGGCTTTTTTTAGTACTTTCGCTGATGCAAAAAAATTAACATCAACATGCCATCAGCGGTAATAATGGATGGATGATTAAGAATGTGTGTGCAACTTGCGTAGCTTTCTCACTCTGCAACTCACGTGAGAGGTACGAGGGAGGTGCTAGCTGGCCGCTATAACGGCCTTTTCCTTTTTTTTGAGAATGGAACCAAAACTCACAATAATCCACTGCTCTACCCAACATGGAAAACGATGAAAAGTATTTATAAAATCTGGATTGGTTATATACATTTTTAAATAATAATAGAGCTTGGAGTTCTATTAAAAGGAGTGTTGGAGAATTTTGAGTTTAATGTTATAAGTTCCCTGTTCCCTTGTATCTCATTATCAAAGCAAGGATTGCATGACAACCAGGTTATATCTGTTTTAAGATGTATTATTATTAAAAACTTGCACTAAACCCCACCGCTTTATTTACTGAAAATATTTATTGTGGTGCAGTCGCTTTCTTTAGCTTTTCCAATGCCCTTCCCCACTAGCTAGGGTGATGAGGCAGAACAAAAGATAGCTTGCATCTTTCACATATCTTACAAGTTATGGACCTCGCGGTGGTTACTAAGAAAATTAAACCAAAATAAACCATTGATATTGCTTAAAAGTTTTCTTATTTGAGTTTTGACAATCAAAATATTTTAGATTGAAGTCTTGTGAAGGCCATAGGTGAAATTTAATCATCATCTTGGTAACAAGGTCTTGTATCAAATAGTGATTACGAAAAATTGTCTGGTTTTAGAGTCGAACACACCAAATTGAGTAAACATACTTTTATTAGAAAAGTGAGGACCATTGTTATTCCCCAATGGAGGTCCAGACCTCAACTTAATGGAACTTTTCATATCATATTTTCAATTGTGTGCTTATCTGGTCTGGGTATTATTACAAAATGTGCAACGTTGTGGCTGCTTGGTATTATTCTATTTTTTTCTTAAGTAATCCTGAATCTTGAACTACATAAGCTGCTGTGCTAGAATATCCGAAAATTTAAGCTAACATTGGCAACAGAATAGTCATTCGATGGCTTGTCATTTGGTGTGGCCATAAAACACACATATAAGATTTACAATTACTCTGGCTTTTTCGTCTATTAAATGTTTCATTTAGTAAACATTTCTGTTTTGAAGTGATTTGTGGAACTATGTGGTGTTTCGAAATTTCGGAGGACCAAGTCGTTCGGGGTAGCGACTGGTCGTTTAAAGACAAAATTAACAAGCAACCACACATGTAGTTCTCCACGCAGTAGGACTACTGTTAGATTTGTTTAAAAAAGAACGATGCTCTCTGAAAACATGCGCTTTTAGGTCTTATAAAACGTAGGATTCCTAGGCTCTGGACCCATGTTCGGGAAATTTCCACCAGAGTATTCAAACGTCTAGACCGAGTATTGTGTACCAGTGACTGGAGATTAGACTCACCAGAAGCGGTAGTGAGGCACTTGCCATGTATAGCCGCAGACTACTCCTCGATCTTCCTTGACCTCCGACCGAGAGAGGGGGGAGTAGAAGGAAGAGACCATTCTGATTCGAGGCAGCCTGGTTACTCCAAACAGACATCAAGACTTTCCTTGATTCCTAGTAGCCTAGGACTTGGCCCGCCTGTGTCGCATTAGATTCCCTCACGTCGACTTTACTTCAGTGGAACGGCGAGGTGTTCGGACAAATTTTTTGATCGCAAGGATAGATGCATATCCAGGTTAGGCGGTGTCCAAAGGTCGTTGGAGTTTGGGATTACAAGAGGCCTCCTCCGCCTGGAGGACAAACTGCGGAAGGAGCTAGATAGTATCCTTGATCAGGAGGCATAACTATGGCTTCAGAAGTCTAGGGAGGTTTAGATTCTGGATGGCCATCGGAATACACAATTTTTTCATACCTCAACCATTGTTCAGCAGAATGGAAATCAGATTCGCGGTCTTCTATCCTCTGATGGAGAATAGTTACTTAAATCCTGGGATGACAATTATACCCGGATCTTGAGAGTCTATCCAAAACTAGACACGAACAGTCCAAGATCCAGGTTTAGATCTCGATCCTACCTGAATCCTTATTTTAAAAAAAGATAAAAGTATAGATATAAATCTCTAGCATCCTACCCAGATTCCTAAGCTACTACGAATCAAGGAAAGATGTCGCATTATATATATCCTTTTAACGCAAGCGGCACCGCAACATTAACCCTATTCTGAAAGAAATCACTAACCCTAATATAAAAATCTTTTCGGCTGCTTGCTCTTCCAGGGACAGGAACATTTTTAAAGTGCAATCAACCTTGGTGCCAAGAAGTTTCTACTTGTAAATTATCTTGGTCATTAACGAAACAATTTTGTCTCGTTGTACACTACTTTATTTGTTTCTAATAAAGTACTCTCTGATGACTCTGATAAAGACCAAGAGGCACTCTTGACTACTGCCCAAAAGACAGTCTCGTGGTCATTAATTATATTGGTCACTAACAAGTAACCTCTGATATCCATTCAATATAGAACGAGCTTAAAACTATATATGTCCTAGTTGTTTCTATTTTAAGTTGTTGTTTGTATTTCAAGAGGTAGATATTTTGTGAATATGTGATGTTAGTTCTCACTAATATGATTTATTTTTGTAGAATTTAGATAGACAAAAGTATTTCTCAATCGCCTTTGTTATCGGATAGTTCGAGTAATCCAACTCATGGCAATACAATTCAGCCTAACAATAATTTTACTACTACAACTTCACAAAAAACTACACCTCATAATCTTACTCCAATAAATGAAGAAGAGAACAACGACGGTAAGGATAAAGATAAGATAAAAAAAATATTGTTTGGAATTATTTTCAGAGAAAAATGGCGAAAGAAAAGGTTGTTGTTGAATATAAAAGATGCAAGAAGCAATTGATGAGTGTCCAAAACTGTGATACCCCGATAATGATATGTGAATGTTTCATGCATAATCTTAATTAATGCAAAACCAAATAATTAATGAACAATATCATTAAATCGAAATAGCCATATTAAATTATTTACCTCTTGTAGCGCAGTCCGATCTTCGAGAGGTATGTCACAGGATCGAAGGAGGCTTGTCACTAGTCGTCCACGCTCACATACTCGAAGCGGGGATTGGATTTCACCGCCTAAAAGCCTTGGGAGTATCCTGGAGAAAAACTACGTATCTTTTTCTCGTGTGTGTGTATCTGTGTCTCTCTCCCAGTAAAAATCCTTATTATGTATTTAATAGGAATTACTGAGAGGAGAGAGGGGGTGAGAGAGTTATCACGTATAACCAACTCTCCTCACCCAAATTTATTTCAAATTTAAATTAAAACTAAAAGATATCTAATATCTTTTATTTAATTTAATAGAATAATCATGGATGGATAATCCTTCAATATGTTATGAAAATGCTTAAGTGATTTGATTTGGATTATCCATATCAACAAGGTGCACTTACTTTTTTGGCACACATACTGAGGAAACTCCAAGGTTAAACATGTTTGACCTGAAGTAGACTCTGGATAAGTGACCTCCTAGGAAGTTTTTTGGGATGCGTGTGAGTGATGACAAAATACGCTGAAAAAAGCTCGTGAGCCGGTCAGATCACGGGGTGTTACATTTGGTATCAGAGCAAAAATGATTATATGATTGTTTTGTGTTAAGTCTGGCGCGATGAGGACGTTGCCTATTTAAGGAGGGGTGAATGTGATACCCCGATAATGACATGTTCTTCAAATACTTAAGTGATTTGATTTGGACTATCCATATCAACAAGGTACACCTACTTTTTTGGCACACATATTGAGAAAACTCCAAGGTTAAACGTGTTTAACCTGAAGTAGACTCTGGATGGGTGACCTCCTGAGATATTTTCTGGGATGCGTGTGAGTGAGGACAAAACACGCTAGAAAAGACTCGTGTTGGTCTGTGGAGATAGTCGGTCAGATCACAGACCGTTACAAAAATACTCATTTCACCACGTTGTTTATGGGTCATTTTAGTTTGTCTTAGTGTCTAGAGTCCTTGAGTCTTGAGTCTTTTTATCCATCTTTCGGTTCGTTACCTTGAATGGTTTAACTTTGTGAGTTTTGTGTCTTTTGAGGTGTTTGAGATGAGAGGAGAATGCACTGATGCAGATTATGGAAGGAGCCAAGAGGAGAGGAGTCAAAGGGTGATATTTCCTACAGCTGCTGAATGGCGAGGAGAATGCCTAGTAACAGAAGCTGTCGAACGGCGGGATTGGCCACTGAGTGACTCCCGATCAAGAGCCAGATTTCCTTAACCTCTTATGACTGCCGAGTAGAGGCCAAAAAGTACCACCCGGTATACTGCGTATGAAGACTGTCGGTTGGCAGATGAGACTACCAAGTGAAACCCTACCAAGTGCAAGATTTCCTTGACCTCTTGCGACTGTTGGGCAGAAACCGATAACTACCATTTCGTACCTTGCCTTCAAAGACTGCTAGCTGGCAGAGATTGCTTCCAAGCGGTACCCAGACAAAGTCCAGAATTCTTCGACCTTCTACGACTGTCGAGCAGGAGTCGATAAGTATCATTCAGTACCCCTTCAAGAAAAGAAGAAAGCCTCAACGCTTCAGCTACCAAGCGAAAGGTTTGAGGGCCGAATGACGTGCGGCCTGCTGCCCAACATCCACTAGTGTTGAGAAGCACCCTTATAAAAGAGAACCAGAACCCAGCTTCAGCTCCCGCCCAACAGACTAGGTGTTACGCGGTAGCTTTGGGACATTTTTTCTAGATTACCCTAAATTGAGGACATTTCAGTCTTTTCTTAGGGGTGTAAAAGGTTAGACTATAAATATCCTTTCACCCACTTTCTTAGGGAGCTTTTGACACTTTCTCTAAAGATTATAGTTTTGGAGAATTTTGGAGGAGACTCTCTCCACTATAGGAGGAGGAGGCTAGGAGTTTTCAAAAATTGAGCTTTCTTTATCCTTTCTCTTTATTTTGCTATACTGACATGGTTTCTATACTAGTTATGTTTATTTATTCATTTTTAATTTGTGAGTAGTTCTCTATGAGTTGTGTGCCCTTAGTGCACCTGATCGGCTTGGTTTCGAATGGGTTTTTAGGATTAGAGAATGTTTTAGTTGGTAGACTTAATGTTTTTGGTTAAATGGATCTAGATTAGGGTTAATGGCGGGAGTGTTCGTCTCGATCTTAGGAACTTGATAAATGATTTAGAGGAAACCTGAGTTACGTGACTGTGAAGGGAGACTCGGAACCCACCAACTAATTGACTAATTGACATCTGAAGTACGTGACTGTGAAGGGAGGAGATTAGTTATTCGTAGGGTGGTGTGTTAATGAGTCGGATTAAGTATTAGAGTAGTTGCTCAGGTGTTCTCACAGCTAGGTTGACAACTAGCAAAGTGGGGTGCCCAATTGGTAGATTACCAGACCCGAGAGTCTTCTTTGTGGCGTGAAGTACGTGACTGTGAAGCACCACACATTAGGTTCACCTAGGATCACCACGAGCTTAGTAAAACCCAAGAGAAATAAAGTTGAGAGGGTCGCATGATCACTCCTAGCATTTAGACTTGTCATTAGCTATTTTACTATTTTTGATATTGTTACTCAAAAATAACCAAAAAGACTTTATCTAGACTAGCTAGAAGTTCAAAAGAGTGGCCTAGATCTTGTTCTCTGTGGATTCAACATCTTACTTTCACTTTATTGCAAGAGGACCTAAAACATCCGCCTTGTCAGCAACTCACAGCGGCATCTCGAAATAGAATAAGTCATTTACTAAAAGCACTCAAAAAAGTGTTTTAGTAGCAAGTTTCAGCTAATGGATATTCATCAAATGGTATTGAGAAAGAATCTTCTCGATTCTCAAGTTTCCAACCATGCATTTGATCTTAAATTAGCAAGAGAGACACTTGCCAAGATGACTGTAACATATGAATATCATGTATGTATGGTCGATCACGTTGGATTGAAGTTTTATTGAATGGTTTTTCAACTGTTTTTCAAAGTTCCATATCGCAACACTATAAAAAGTGACATATTTAAGATATATGTGATGGAAAAAATCAAGAAAAAGATGTTACTGGAGAAGAACAGTAGTCAGGTTGCCATTACAAAGGATATGTCTACGGATGATCAACAAAAGAAAGGTTGTATGTCTATTATGTCACATTTTATCGATGACTCTTGGACACTTCAAAGTCATATTTTGAGGTAATTATGTATGCCCAACTTGTTGTATCACAAATTTGAATATGCTTATTACATTTAACTTTCTTTTTTGATTGATTTGTAGGTTCGCTCATATATCTTACCCAACATACCAGTCAGATATTGTCAAAAGTGTTACTTACATGCATGATGGAATAGAATATCCATAATATGGTAGCCACCATTACCTTAGATAACTTCTCTACTAATGACGCTACGATTACACATCTTTTACTAAATTGGATAGAGACAAGTTGATGATGAATAGTAAATTACTTCATATGAGATGTGATGTACATATATTGAACTTTATTGTCTAAGATTGATTTGTTGTGATTAAGGTTGTTCATGAAAGTGTTCTATATTATATTGCAACTTCAAAACGAGTTAAAACTTTTGAAAAAGCTACACAAAAATTATGTTTTTTAGTTTAAAAAAAGAGTTATGATTGTCAAACTAGGTGGAACTCGACTTTTGTAATGTTGAAAACTGTTATGTACAAGGATGTGTTTACTCGTTTGAATAAAATGGATGCTTCATATACTTGTATGCCAAGTGAAATACAGTAGGACACAGCAAGAGAGATTTTTTAAAGATTGTTCATGTTTAATGATGTGTCAGAATTATTCTCAGGGACTAAATATGCGACAACCAATCAATTCTTTCTTAAAATATGTGAGATTAAGAAAAAATTAGATAAATAGAACAACTCTTCGAATGTTGTAATTCGAGTAATGGCAAGCAATATGTCAAGTTATTTGACAAGTGCTGGAGTGGAATTGTTGATAGTATGGTTGATGCTATATTTTTTTATCCAAGATACAAGGTAACTTTGCTTAAGTTTTATTTTCCTCACTTCTATGGACAAGATGTTGCTTTTTATCTTGAGCATTTTCGTCGATTATGTCATGAACTAGTAGCTGAATACCATATTCATTCTCGGAAAATAAGTAGTTTGACTGGTGAAAAGGATGTTAGAAGTGAGTCTCCCTCTACTTGATCTTTGTCTAATTTTGAATTTTTTGTTAAGAACAATGCATGACTCGTCAATAAAGACTGAACTGGACAACCTATTTGGAAGAATCTCTTTTACCACGATCTGAAAATTTTGACATATTGGGATGGTGGAATCAAAGTGGACTCAAGTATCCCACTTTGCAAACTATTGCAAGAGATATTTTTTGCATTTATGTCTTAAGTGTTGCTTTTGAGGCTGCTTTTAGCACGGGAGGTAAATTGGTGAGTATTCATTGTAGCTGGTTGCACCGTGATACACTTGAAGCTTTGATGAGTCTTCAAAATTGGTTGCATATGACTAGGAATGTAATTAATTAAATAATTTTACTAGATTATTTATTTTATTTAAGTTCTCCTTCAAATCTTATTGATGTAGTTTTAATTTGGAACATAAAATATTGTGGAGTTTGTTTCAATCCTTGATGAGGTTGATATTGACATTGACTCAAATATTTCATATATGTGTAATTGGACTATTCTTTTACTTTTTCATTCAATTTAGAAGTTTATCTAATTTAAGATGGTTATTTACAGATTTGATGAATATTTGACAAAAATTGATCATTTACTAGTTGAAGATAAAGATGAGAATGTCAATGTTGAGTAATGGAATCACAAGATTGTGAAACAAGAGTTTTATAGGACCAGGACTCCCTCTACACCTTGGTTGTAGACCACTTCCACCGGCAGTAAACGAGGAGGAACCATGTCGTCCAATTTTTTATTTCTGAAATGGCTTTCTTGTTTTGGATGCTAGCCAATTGAGGAATTATACAACTCAATGTCTCAGGTGGACGTCAAGGATGGGTTATTTCATATAGGGCCCTACAAAGCCTCAAGTGAGAATGGCTACCAAGCTATCTTCTTTCAGAGGTGCTGGGAGTTGGTAGAGGACTCCGTTTGTGCTCAGGTCCATGAGTTCTTTCACTGTGGTAGACTCCCCTCATACTTAAACACCATGATGGTCACACTTATTCTTAAAGTACCTACGTCAAAAATATTGCTCATTTATGACCCATCGGCTTATTTAGTGTCCTACCAAAGGGCATGTAGCCTAACGGCACAAGCCGTTGTAAATTTTAAGGAGGTCCAACATTCAAACCCTCATGGTTTAAAAAAAATTACCTTTCAATTTTTTATATATATAGTGTCTTGTAGAAGATCATTACTAAGATCTTGGTAAGCCGGCTGAAGCCCCTCCTAAATGTGGTGGTTAGTTTAACGCAATCTAGTTTTATCTCAGATTGCTATATGTCAAACAACATCGTCATACTATGGGAGACGCTTCACTTAATGGCTTGTAAGGCTGGCCGGACCGACTGAATGGTTGTTAAGCTTGACCTTTAGAATGCTTACGATCATCTTAGCTGGGTCTTTCTTCGTGAGACACTTACCCTGACAGGGTTGCTAGAGCTCTTTGTTGACTGGGTTATAAGTGTGTCTCAACCACCATAATGCGCCCCTTTGGAACGGTGGAAAGACTATGACCTTTACCCATCCCGTGGGATCCGCCAGGGCAACCATATCTCCCCTTTCCTTTTTGTTCTATGCATGTAGCAACTTTCGCATGCCATAGAGCAGCTTGTGCAAAAGGGCAGTCGGGTTCCCGTTCGGTTGACACATCGTGCCCCTCCTTTATCTCATTTGATATTTGCTGATGACCTGATCCTTATATATGAGGCATCGGTAGACCAGGCTGTAGTGGTACGAGATCTTGTGGCAACCTTTTGTGATTGTTGGTAGCAATAGACTAGTCTACCAAAGCCTAAGTTCATAGTCTCCCAAAATGTCACCCCGGAGCTACCTAGTTAGCTCAGTGATGTAATGGGTATTCCTTTGACCATAGACTTGAGACAATACCTTGGTGCCCCGACAACCCTTAAATGGGTCATCGTTTGACCTACCACTATGTCTTAGAGAAGCTTCAGGGCATGATGGCTAGATGGAAGGCACGATCACTGAGTAGGTCGGGTTGACTAACGCTAGCCAACTCGGTCTTGTCCTCAATCCTGTCTCATACGATGCAAACTAACTTGTTGCTCATTGCCCCGTGTAAAGATATCTATCAATGCATTCGAGATTTTATCTAGGATTCCCATCAAGACCATACATCTTGTCAGCTATAGCAATATATGCCTTCCCAAAGAGGTGGGTGGTCTTGGACTCCGACCATTGCAGTGGGTCAATATGGCATCCTTTGCCAAGTCGCCGTGGAGACTTCTCCAATCTTAGGATGTTCTTTGGGCGGGAGTTTTGATTGGCAAGTATGGATGGGATCATAGTGATTTTGATCTGCTACAGCCAAAGCCTGGTTCGCCCTCTACCTGGCAGACCATTGTGAGAGCTCATCCGGTCTTTGCCTATGGCTTTAGCCAGAACGTGGGTAATGGATTGCAGATGTCATTTTTGAATGACCCATGGTTCTCTATCTCTCCTCTCTGAAATTAACTCTTTGGCGACCTTCATGCTGAGGATGTCGGGAGGCGCGTGGCCGAGTACTGGAACATATCTAGATTAGAGGCCTTCTTGCATCTACACCTAATTAGTTCTTTGATAGCTAATCTTTTGCATGATCCTCCGGCTTAGACGAATACACTATCCTGGAGTCTTACCCAAGATGGACGCTTCTCCACCCAGTCCATGTATAGAGACTTGTGTAGTGAGGAGGTGATGTCACCACTTGACTCGATCAGGAGCTGGATATTCACATTATTATTTTGTCATGGCAGGTTGATTACCAATCCAGAAAACACATAAAGACATCTCACGGAGGACATTACGTGCCTAGGGCGTAGTTTTGATGTTGAGTCACTGATGTATATGTCTCGTAATTGCATATTTTCTAGGGCGTTGTGGGAATTCCTACTTTTGTAGCCTCCACGGGACTTCTACATGGAGACGGACCCCCGCAGGTGGCTCAGGGCCAACATCTCAACCACTATTGTCCCAATTGACGATCCACCAAGGATGACGACATTTTTGACAGCGTGCTAGTGGCTATGGAGATGGCAGAGCGATGTCACCTTTCGACCAGGCACTACTACAGAGCATCCCCCGTCCCTCATCATCTCACAGGCACATGAGTTTGCTCGATTCTTGACGGACCAGATTACTTCATTTCTCCTCAATGGTGAGATTCTACTATCTTGGAAGCGACACCCGAAGGGCTTCGTCAAACTCACCACAGATGGAGGTTCGACGTCCAACTCGAAGCCTTCTGGAGGCATTATCCGCAATTCTTGGGGTATTTGGGTGTGTGCTTCGCCAAGGGCATCAGAAGATATACTTCCTTGGTTACGGAGCTCTGAGCGTTCCTCCTTGGCCTTGAGCTGACTTGAGAGAGGAATTTTTGGAGAGTTCAGGTGGAGGTAGATTTGTCCTTGTTCATTCTTTGTGTGGGACATGATGTTGCTTGAGACTATCCCTTGGCGACCCTGATCTGTGGAGCTCGAGATTTTCTTGCGAAAAATTGGGAGATCGACATACAGCACACTTGATGCAAGAGCAACCAGGAGGCAAATGCGCTATCGAAGCACGCCTTGACAATTTCTTTTGATTATGTTGTGTTTGATGTATTTTTAGTTTCTTGTATTGATGTGTACTTTGATAACTTGCGGGGAGCTAGCCTCCCTAGATGTACTCGTAGGACTCTTGCGCTGCTGACTGCACGAAATCAAGTTTAGCGATATCAATGTCCAGACGGGTTACTACCTTGCCGAGGTACTCTTTCTCTCCCGCGAATTTTCCCTACGAAAGGATTTTACTGAGACTGGCAATCGCAAACCTCGAAAGAAGGGATTCCACGCCAAATAGCAGTATGATAATGATGAGCTAAAGGGACCTTTGTTTAAGATATAATTGTATTTTCATATATATATATATATATATATATATATATATATATAAATTTGACCCTCCATTTCCAAAAAAAAAAGCTCTCCACGCCTAGTTAAGCAATAGGTCAAGGAGTACATGAAACCATGTTCATTAAAATCATTGGTTGATTTAAGTAGTAAGAAAGAATTGGTTTTCAAGACTTCACAGTGCTTGACTTTAAATATTAGAAGTTAACACAAAAAACTTTCATTAAACCCGTTAAAGAATTCCATTTCCATGTTGTCATCTAAAGGCAGGGATAAGAAACATAAAAAATTTGAAAACCATCCTATCAAAATTTCTTTAGCGACATGTACCGATGCAGGTCTGTTGGCAATATCCCCTCCTAAATGAGCTTCTTCTTCTGGAAGAAGCGCTTCAAGTGCCACAATTGCAGGACCGAAACCAATATACAGACACTCAAAGACATAATGCTATAAGTTGCCACTCTTGTGTTTGTTACTTCACTCACACTCCTCATTTCTGCTTCTCTGCAACACCAACACTTTCAACCCCTTAAATACGGTTTTATTAATCCAATTGACAACATAATCGTTCAAGTACATCTACTCTTTTTCTAAGACTTAATTATGATTTTATCATTTCTCTAATCTTTTACCACTTATGGAAATTGAAACCAGGAACATGCCTAGTTCATGGTTCCATTTCCGAGTTCCTAATCTCTTCTTCTCACACAAATTCGCACACCATGACAGCTTAACATAAAATACAGAAAATGCTACAAAGCTATTAATGACAACTTGTCAGGGTGTTTCTAACATAATTTCATATTCAAGAAGAAGCTCCACAACTATGTGAATATACCGAGGTCCGAGGACATTTGTGTAAATACACAGATTATTCCTTCAACAACAGCCAACCAATGTCGAAACCCAACATCATCATCAGTGCACAGCGTTCATCACAATAAACCAGAGGGACCCGTCTTCTGCTGACAATGCACGTAGACTACGTGGCCATTGGGTCCTCCGAGTCTGTCTGTGTTTTATCTCTCTTGTTAGGGTTGGTTATTGGGTCCTGTTCTCTTTTTCGGGTATAATATATGATCCAGACAGAGAAGGAAGGTCTCCTTGGCGTAATTACTACTTGCTTCAAAGTGGAAAACGGATTCTAGGAAGGTGGCTGACAGTCTTCTCTCTATCTTCTTATTTGTGCGTACGTTGAAGATCTTCTAATTAGGCTGACCATTTCTAGATATTCTCTCGCTTAACTAATCTAAATTTTAGTCGGCTATGACTTTGACAAAATTCTGTGTTCAGGAAAAAGTGCGTCGCAACAAATTTGACAATGAATTATTACTCCCAAGAGCGATCTAATAAAAGGGAGGAAAAATGAAAAAGAGTGAATAGGAAAAAAAAATTACAAAGAGAAAAATGGAGAAAGGTGTAAAAACGAAAATGATAAAAACCTTAGATTCTTGGGTAGTCGTGTATGATTTGTGTGGTGACTTGTACTCTACTACTCTCCCTCATGCTTATATAGAAAAACAAAACACCGGCCTCCTAATATAGGCTATATTTTAGTTGAAGTTGGTGTTTGCATGTATAGTTTTCACTCCAACAATGCCTCCGCACGTCAATGCTCTAACGCTAGGAAAAGCGTTAACGTGTATCCATTTTTAAGAATACGGGAACTACTTTAATTCGAACCAACAAACACGGCTAAGGCACAACCGAGATAGATGAAACTCTCATCGCCGCGTCGATCGAGACTTAGCCGTTGTTAGTACATATGTATGGTCGCCTTAACTCAATGATAAGAAGTTGCAAACCACGAAGTCAAGACACTAAGGATATCTTCGTCCAAACATACCTCTTTGACTCCCACGGGTTTGATCACCAAAGGATCCCAACTAGATTGCATCTTCTCTGAGTTTTCAGACATGTGTCTCAACAACCCAAGTCTGAAAGAAGTAAGCAATGACTTTCTTGTGTAAAGATGAGTCTCTGTAATAGACTTAGCTCATAGCCAATTCCTTGAGAAAATCTTGAGCACGAGCAGTGTTGTACACCTCTTTGGCTCCTTGGGTGCTTGTTTGTCATCTTGGAGAACAACTACATCTTGACCAATGGCTCCTCCTAGGTATTGTCTTCGACCAATGGCTTCTCTTGGGTGATGTGGAATTTCTCGAGACAACCCGAATCCAACTTGTGCAACTTAGCTAAAGCCACACACCATTGGTTGGCATGACCGTTTAATTGTTGTTTGAGACTTCTCAGCATTTGCCTTTGCTTTTGAATCTTTCGCTCCAGCCTTCTCCTGTGCATCTTCGTAAGGATTGGTCGTAGAGACTCGGCCAACTTACCCCCCGAGACTGACGTCAGCCTCCTTGTGAGTCTCGTAGATCATTTGTTGGGTTGACACAGCTTTGTATGGCGACCATGAGACTTCATGAGTCGATCACTTCTTCTATACGCGTGTGCTTCGACCGTGACATCGCATGACTTGAGGCCAACCCTTAAGGTCCGTCATGTGCGTGTCTTCCTCCCCAACAAAAACAACTTCGGTTGTCCTAGGCATATCACTAACAATAATGCTGCACTCCGCATGCCTCCCAACCGAGGCAGAATAGAATGCCCGCGGATACTCCAACGAAATCAGAATCATCCACCGTCCTGGCCATAACACCGACCATTTCCCGTACCCCAATTTTGGAATAAAAACCCCTCGCGCCGCCTTCCTGTACTTGTCCATCTTTGCGGTATAGCAATCCAGTCTCGAAGTGAAGATAATTGAAAATTAATTTTTACTCAATTGATTCGTTTTGAATGTTATGATATTTAAGTAAAAATTTGATATACCATAGAGTTCTAAAATAAAGTTTTCCTTTTTTTTTTTACCGAGTTAATAACTTTATCAGCAGCGTAGTAATTTGGCATACCAAAGTAGTTCCGTTTCTATCCAAAATAAATAAACCGACTTTCAAAAATATTCTTTGAGGATTTTGTTTTTCGAACTCAATAAAAAAAAAAGCAAGCACTTTAACAGACTAACAAAGAAAAACATCCTTCTTTATTTCAGGTTCACTTCTGAATATCAGCGTGAGACAGTGATTGAAAAACACAGCAAAGAAATGTCAAATGCCCAAATCAATGTAAACCAAATATCTAGGCCAAAGTTCTCGCAGTCGGAACTCGGAAAACAAATCAGTGATTCTAAACAACAACTGGAACAACAACTACATGAATGTCAAGACTGGGGGCATCTACCCTTTATTCTATCCGAACAATCTTGTGATGCATACGTCGAAGTCTGCACACGTCGTCGAAGAAATCGTCTGCACTGCTATGGTTGCTCTTCATCTGAAGTATCCTAATTGCAAAGCAATTCAAGTTCTTGCCACAGTTCAGCAGAGACTCGAGGGTGCATATTTTCTGTTCCGCGTTTAAGGGTGACCTGATGGTAACCACCAAATGCTGCAGAGATGGTATTGCAAAGCTCGGTCCCACCTGAAGAACATAACAAGTAATTTGACAAGCAAACAGTTAAGTTAACTACTGATATGATTCGACTAAAAAACAGTCTTCTGAAACTCGTCGGGCAATGCTGACATTCTACTTACGTTTTTCAGGCTGTTCTTTTGACAGAGAGCTGCAAACATGGCACCATGGAGTTCAAATTTCTGCAGCTTGGGGTGGCTGCTGAAAAAGTCGGCAAAATCGACCTCTGGAAAAGGTTGGAGATCGCTGTGGTCTCCTGTGAATTCAATTTTCATGTATAGATACTTCACGTCACATGCTAATTTCAGCATTGTGCTAATTGCATCCCAGCACCACTGGATTCCCCTAATCGACAACGTCTCGAGTGCTGTGAGTTTGCTAAAGTCCACCATGGACACTCTTCCTGCAAGAATTTCCGAACGAAAATATATTAGCCTTATTCAATGGAGGGTCTGCCAAGAACAACATAAGCAAAGGTTAATGATGGCAGAGCATTCACCAGTATTGTTGGCTATTGAGAGATTTCTCAAGCAGTCAGTCTCACGAACTCTGATCCAACTACAACCTTGCACCTCGAGAGAGTGAATCCTCGGACAAGTTACGGTTAGTGAGCAATAACCCGAGCCATAGAAGTCCAGCTTACACTGCTCCAAATGAGGCAATCTGATTTCGAGGGTTCTAATCCCCTCACAACCAAGCAACAACAGGCTTCTCAAGTTGGGGCTTGCCTGAAGCACAGTAGACAATGCAGAATCTTCCAACCTAGCGCCAACAATCTCAAGATTAGTGAGTTTTAGAAACCCGTCCCACTGAGGAGGACCTAACATCAGCACACCCCACAGCTTCAAGGTCTCCAAATTCTTCGCCATGCCGATGCAATCAACTTTCGAAGGGCTCTCAGCGGCACACGGCTGGGTGGTTTCAGCAATGTTGTCCATTCTCAGCTCGAGGTGCTTCAGCGACAAGCCAGCAAGCAACAGCCACGAGGCGAGGCCAGCGCTCGTAAACGGGGTATACACAACCAGGTCCTCCAGTTGCACAACGGAGGCTATCATCTTGCGTATGATGCTGTCGGGATGGTCAATCCCGGTGAGGTTATCGAACAAGTTGCGCGGGAAGTAGAGGCTCTTGAGATACGGCAGCGCCTCCTGCCAACGCTTGGATACGCAATTGCAAGTCACCACGTCTTTGGCATTGTTCATCTGTGACAAGATGCACTGGACAAGGGCATCCGGAAGGGACTCCATTTTCTCTCTGAGGAAATGAATCGAACAGTTAGTACGCCACAACCCGCATCCATTACAAAAAGCTAAGTTAAGAGTAAGAAAGTACCCGATTGAAGATCTCGAGAGAGGAGCTGGTCTTGGGAGGGTAATTATAATTAGCAGCAAGTGAATGTAGAGAGAAGTGAGAGAGAGAACGAGTTGGGGGGAGGGGGGAAGAAATGAGTTCAAATTTCAAATAATATTTCATACGAGGAGGGTATATTGTAATTCTAGTGTTAGGCGATTTCGATTTTATTTTATTTTTATAAGCAAAGTTGGTATTCTGATTCTCTCTTTTTGAATTCTGCGTTTTTTAAATGTGGGGGGGATACGGTCGGAAAATGGAATTCTTTTTGAAAGGGAAGGGAGATGGAATTCGAATTTCGTATTTCGAAAGCGGAAAGAAATTTGAAATCCGACCGTTCTCCGCTTTGCTTTCCTTTTTGTTTTCGAAATCCAAATTTGTTGTTTCTGGACATTAATGAGACTCACTAAATTAAGACGGATAAATTTAATATTATTATACTTTTAAGATTGGAATTCAATTATTTTTAATTAAAATAAAATAATTCTTTTAATAATTAATCTACATATTTGTGGGGATTTGTTTATTATTAAGTCATTGGGTTCCGGGAAAAGTAGGCAGTACTAGTCCAGGCAGGGTCTGTCGTTAGTTAAGTGTTTTTTTTTAGGGTAAGTCGTTAGTTAAATTGGTATTACTTATTCATTATTCATTAGCCTATGCGTTGGCCTTGAGACCCACCCATTTTATAATTGTTATGTTGGGGTCGGCAATGAATCTCATGCTCCATCTCATCCCGTTATGATTTTGAATTGTTATCTTTAAAGCTCTTGGCCAAAAGAAGAATTCACTGTTATCCAAAACAATAAACACTAAATTTTCACTAAATTATCAAGCAAATAACATGAAAATAGCTTCGTAAACTCATAAAAAGAGATAAAAAATCACTATCAATACGTGTATTAAAAGATCACAAGATATTTGTTGCGGGAAAAGGGATACAAGAACACTAAGAGAACCTAGGACGGATCCTGATTGGTCATCCCAAGGTCAGTCAGAGAAGGAGGAAAAAGTGCTACAGCTAGGGCTGAGCTAAGGGAAAAGCGATAAAGTGTAAAAGTTGTTGCGTTGATTTGTGGTGGATGTCCTTCTCCTTCACCCAAACTCTCACTCTTGACCTAGCCACGACCTCTAGAATAGAAAAAACTCAAATTATGTTGTTTTTAACTTAACCTAGTCTCATATAGGAAAACCTTAAATGAGATCGCTTCCAAGATAGGAACGAGATTGTCTTTTCCACGAGACTGACCTTCCAATATAGGAACGAGACCGCCTTTCGCATAAGAACGAGACCACCTTCCAATATAAGAACGAGACTGCCTTCCACATGAGATTGCCTTCCAATATAAAAATAGAACCGGCCTAAAATAGGAAAAAGTCGTATAAGTTAGCAAGTCGAAGTACGAAGATCGAGTATCACGCTCGAGCACATGAAAGAACCATCGACGCCCATGGCGTAGATAACTCAGCACTCTGGCGCGGGCAACACCTTGGAGTCCATATCGTGGGCACGGACAACAGTCTTGACGTCTGACATTCAAGTCCTCCGCATAACACCCTTAATCCATTTAGATGAGAACGCCATCCTCACACTCGAGACAATCATACATTATGTCCTATAACTCTGCCTTAGCCAAACATGCCACGGCGGACCGAGGACAATATACCAAGACGGTCTCTATCGAGGATGACCACAAGTGATCTTGACATAGTACGATCTTGACCGAGGAAAGAATGTAGTGCGGTCTTGACCAAGAGGAGAACATAATACGGTCTCGACTGAGAGAAAAATATAGTGCAGTGTCGAACGAGGAAAGATCATAGTGCGGTCTCGACCGAGGGAAGATCACGTGTCGATTGAAATGCAAAGATGGAGTACTTTTGCTCGGCCTCACAGAAAACCATCGGTGCGTGCCCATGGCACGGGACCCCTCGACGCCTCGCAGTGGATATCCTCGGCGACCATGACGCGGCCCCATTTTCGGAGCCCAAGGTGTGGATATCGTGTTCCAACGCCATTTTAACATATTTTCGTCCCAAATTTGAAGAAGTGTTAAACTACAAAGTTGTAGATCTACGTCTTAGCTTTGCATAAAATTTTGAATCACCTCAATTTAAGGTCCGAGTCACAAGATATGATCAATTTTCCAAACTCCAACGGTCCTCACTGATCAAACTAGAACCGAGACTTGAAGCCTCGTTACGACTCATACAAAATTAGGCAAGGCCCTTAAAATATAAGTTGAAGATATATCTCTTAGCTTTCCATAACTATAAAAATTACTTTATTCTGAGGTCCAAGTTTAAACAACTACAACCAATTTACCAAGAATGGGCTCAGCTGCCTTAGTACCCACCATGTGCTTGTGAAAATTCCCAAGCTCTCTTCCTTGACTTCGTGTGAAGCACTGACTCCGTGAGCGTAGACTTCGAACTAATCCTCGTCTCTCGTGATAAGACTCACTACCATGAACGTGAAATATTTGCACTCCAACAATATTAAAGTATCAAAGCTCTTTCTAAAAAAAGCATGAATGTTTTATCTCACATGTCTTCTTCACATTTCTTGTAAGAATTGAGAAACTAAAGTGATAATCTCCTAAAGTTAAAGGGAGCAAAACGTAATTTACCACAAGCCTAGCTGTGCTAGGGTTTTTAGCCCGAAAACTATGTTAAATAGGCCCCTAGGCCGTCCATTCTACCACAGAAATAATAGCCACGAAATTCTTCTCTCTGTGAAGGTGAGGAGCGAAATCGGACTCGGGAGGAGGGGCTAGGAGACGACGAGGTCTTCCTAGAATCACCGTACGAGAGGGGTAAGCTCCTGATCCTGTTTTTCTTCTTGGAATAGAGTAACTTCTGCCCCAAGTCACGTATTCTGTCTTCCAAAAAGGTGAAGAGGACGAACTTACTGAGTCTCGGGAGGATCGGGGGAGGGTTAAGAACCTAGGAGCAACGTCAGGTAAGTGAAAGTCTTAGATCGAGGATTTTAGGATTCTGAACACATATGGCTCAATTTAGGTTTCTGATTTAATCTGATTGATCTCGGTCCGGATCTGATTTTTGTGAAGCATGGGAAACCGATTTGGTCCTATTTTGTGTACGAATTTGATAAGTTGATTATGTATACGCTTATGGATCTGACCTCGTCTGTTTATTTATGATTCTGTACGGATTTGAGTATAAGTTTCGATGTGAATATGTGGATATGTGAATATGTGAATATACTGGTCATGTTCTGTTCAGTCATGCGGAACTATTTCTGTACCTTTTGGGCCCTATAATTCGTACGCATCGTTTTAAAGGAGAACCGGGTAACCCTAGGTGCGTGTAATCAAATGGATAGGGAGTGCAGAAATTATCTGGGCTCGTGGGGATACCCTTCTGTCTTTTGGGCCCGTACGCGGGAACGGAGGGGTACTTTCTGGGCCCCCGAGAATTCCGTCATGAATATGTTCGACTCCGGAGTCTATGTGTGTTAGTCGGTTAAGGGATCTTCTGTGATTATGCTCGTATATTTAATTTTGTTGTGATTATATTTGTACTTGTTCCACTTACTGGGTTAATCAACTCACGTTAGTCGTATGTGTTTCAGATGGTTCAGCTAAGGTTCGGGATCGGGAGTAAAGGGTTCGGCTTGCATGCATCATCACTACTTTCTTGAAAAATAAGGGCGGTTGTTTTTCCGACTGCGAGTATTTGGATTTGATGACAATTGTTCGTTTTCCTATTTACTAAAAAGTTGGATTTTTATTTGTAATAAAGCCTGGTGCCTAGCGGGATGTCTTAATCCTCGAGCATTGTCACTTCTATTTTCTGGTCGTGACAAATTACGGTATCAGAGCATTTAAAAAAAAATTTTCGAAAAGTGCATCTGCATAACATCGCATTTGGGGAAGTAGGAGGGTCAAAAATGGGTTCGAGTAGACATTGCATACCGCTGCATTGGAAAATACGCGAATTTCTTGTTTTCAAAATTTTTGCCTGAAAACAACTAGTGGTAAAAGGGGGGGGGGGGGGGGGGGGGGGGGGGGGGGGGGGCGGGGGGGGGTTGCAAATCATGGCAAAACCATGGTATTGGTGTGTCAAAATTCGTGATTTTAGTGGCCAAAACCACCAAAAACTTTGAAAGGCCATAACTTTTGACTCGCTTAACCGATTTTCTATTATAACCACTTTTCGGAAAGGTAATTTCAAGATCTACAAACATTCTCGCTTCGCCAGAACGATCGGCTTTGGGGGCCTAATTCGTAAGCGTTTGAAAGTTACAGCCATTTGAAGTTTTAGGCAAAAATTTGAAGTGGTTTTATGTAAAAATTTTGAGTTGGCTTTGAAGTTTTGCACTACTAATCGAGTATTAAGAGTCGGGTAACCTTAGGAAGCGGAGCTTTATGTGATTTATATGGACAGATCATGATTTGTGTTCCTGTTTTGATAAGTAAGTGATTAGTGTAGACTGAGAAATTATTGAATGAATGTGATTTTGTGATGTTGTACTTATATGAATCCTAGTATTTTCGTGATTGATTTTGGGATGATTATGACTTCAAATTTAAGAAACGAATTAGGCATGGAGGCAACTGAATGTGGTAGTGATAACCTATCAGGGAAAAGTCATGGCACCACAGACCAGAAGCCGAGCATCCAGGGGACAAGGTTCGGGACAGGGTGCGAATACCGGGCTGCCACCACTTGACACCAGGAATACACGAGCTGCTGCCACTGTTGCACCTGATGTGCCCTCTGACTCAAATGCGCTTGCTGACTCAAATGCGCACGCCGAGTCAGATGCGCAATCTGCCACCAATATGCATGTCAATGGCCCGGCTGCTTCTGGTCCGAACCTAGCAGGGTTAAACACGGAGGGCGCACTTCTGCAGATTTTGAACATGTTAGTTCAGCAGCGCCAGCCAGCAACTGCGGCCGCGTCACAACCTGTACCTCAACCCACCACTGCAGGGGGTTACCGGGAATTTCTGAGAGTTAAACCACCCTCTTTTGATGGTTCAGAGGATCCAATACAGGTGGAAGATTGGGTGATAGAGATGGAGAAGGCCTTTGATATCGCTCACACACAGGCCACCGAGAAAGTGAAGTATGCTGCTTATGTGCTGAAGGGCGATGCTCGTAGGTGGTGGGAAACTCAGGATAGGACCCGCCGGGATAAGAAGGCAGATGAGGCAGTAGAAGTGTATGGCTGGGAAGACTTCTTGAGAGACTTCAGGAGCCACTTCATTTCACCGGCCAAAAAGAGAGAGAAGGCTCGAGAATTTGACCAGTTGGTGCAAGGGAACATGACGGTGTCGAAATATGATCGAGAGTTTTCTCAGCTTTCAATCTTCAAGTCGGCGGCTGCACTCGATGAAGATACTCGAGCTAGAAAATTTGAGGATGGGCTCGCTGATGAAATCAGGAAGCTGGTGGTACCTTTCCTGTTGCCCTCCTATTCGGAGGTACTCCACAGGACGCTGATAATCGAATAGAATCTGAACCTATGCCAGAAGAAGGCAGAAAAGGAGATTGCAAAGAGGAAAGGGGGACCCGATGTAGGGAATCAGCATACCGAAGCAACCAAAAGACCCTATCACCCACCCCTCGCTAGAAACATGAGCATGTGGTGTGGGAGATGCAACCGTTCGGGCCAAAGTCAGGATCAGTGTAGGTGAATAGCATGCTATTTTGTGCAACCAGAATATTTGGATCTTAAATTAGGAGTATAACATGTATTCTTTAGGTGGATCACTGGAGCATGCTTTAAGTGTGGGAAGATAGGACACCAACTGGCAAACTGTCCCGAGATGCGTGCAAGGGGCCCAGCAGCGATAAACTCTAATGCCCGCACCACAGCTCCAGCAGGAGGGAACCCACCACCAAGGGCCACGGCACGGGTGTACGCACTCAACCAGATAGAAGCTGGGCAGCGGGGAGATGTGGTCACAGGTAAATCCTTGCTTGGTTAAATATTTATGTCGATAGGAGAATGCAATTAAGTATAGGACCATACCGTATCGCAGGAAAATTTCTAGTTGCGGGCTTCCCTGCAAATACATTATTCGATTCTAGAGCAACCCATTCTTTCATTGCCGAACATTTTATGAGGAGACATAAATTGTCGAGGATTAGAAGTGGGGAAGAGATGGCAGTTATAACTCCACTGGGAAAGACCATTGTGGTAGACCAGAGTTGTGACTGCGAAATCCTCATAGACGGCCAGCAACTCAAGGGACAGTTCCAAATCATGGGGATGATGGGTTTCGATGTCATCCTAGGAATGGATTGGCTAGCAGGACAGCACGCCTGTATTGATTGCATGTGTAAATCGGCTATTTTTCGGCCACCAGGAAAGAAAGAATTTAGGTATGCGGGCGACAGTGTCAAAAATCCTGTGTCATTAATTTCGGCAGTAGAAGCAAAGAGACTGGTACAAAGTGGTGCGGTAGCTTACTTGGCTTCTACGACAGACACTCGGAGCGAGATTTCATTAGACCATATCCCTATCGTTAGAGACTTCTCAGACGTATTTCCAGAGGAGATTCAAGGGATACCACCAGATCGCGAAGTGGAATTCCAGATTGAACTGATTCCTGGGGCAAGATTGGTATCCAAGGCGCCCTATCGCATGGCCCCAGTGGAAATGAAAGAGCTAAAAATACAGCTGGTAGATCTGCTAGAAAAGGGCTTCATTAGACCAAGTGTTTCGCCATGGGGAGCACCGGTGTTATTTGTGAAGAAGAAGGATGGCTCCATGAGGATGTGTGTGGATTATCGAGAGTTAAACAAGCTCACTATCAAGAATAAATACCCCCTACCCAGAATTGAGGACTTGTTTGATCAGTTGAAGGGAGCACAAGTGTTCTCCAAAATAGACCTGCGCTCGGGATATCATCAATTAAAGATTAGAGATGGAGATGTGCATTTGACAGCATTTCGCACTAGATATGGACATTACGAGTTCCTGGTGATGCCCTTTGGATTGACTAATGCACCGGCGATATTCATGGATTTGATGAATCGGACCTTCCGACCGTACTTGGATAAATGTATGGTGGTATTTATTGATGACATCCTAGTGTATTCACCAAGTAAGGAGGAACATGAGGAGCACTTAAGGATGGTCCTACAAATATTACGGAAGGAACAATTATACGCCAAGTTGAAGAAGTGTGAATTTTGGCTCGAAAAAGTTGCCTTCCTTGGACACGTTATATCTAAAGAAAGAGTATCAGTAGACCCCAGCAAGATTGAGACGGTTGTAGGATGGCAGCCACCAAGTACCGTGTCAGAAGTGCGCAGTTTCTTGGGTTTGGCAGACTACTACCGACGCTTTGTGGAAGGGTTCTCCAGGATAGCCATGCCATTAACCCGGTTAACCCAAAAGGGAGTAAAGTTTACATGGAGCGAGGAGTGCAAGCAAAGCTTTCAGGAACTGAAAAAGAGATTGGTAACAGCCCCTATACTGGCTCAGCCCAGTGAAGGGAAAGATTATGTTGTCTACAGTGATGCATCAAGAAATGGGTTGGGTTGCATACTTATGCAGGAGGATAAAGTGATCGCTTATGCATCAAGACAACTTAAGCCTTACGAAAGGAACTACCCTACTCATGACCTGAAGCTAGCAGTAGTGGTTCACGCGCTAAAAGTATGGAGACATTATCTATATGGGGTTCGCTGTGAGATGTACACGGATCACAAAAGCCTCAAATATATCTTCACATAAAAGGAACTGAATATGAGGCAACGAAGGTGGCTAGAATTGATTAAAGATTATGATATTGGGATTTACTACCACCCAGGAAAGGCTAATGTAGTAGCGGACGCTCTAAGCAGGAAAGACCAAGTTGGGAACGGGCTTACAACACAAGAAGGATTGTTACGACAATTGAAAAGTCTGGGGCTTGAGGACTCTAAATACACGGTAGGCTTAGTGGCAAGCATGGAGCTAGAGCCTACATTACGAACCTAATTAGGTAAGGGACAACGCAGTGATGCAACCCTCACAGCTCTCAGACGGCAGGTTGAACGAGGGGAGCTAGCAGACTTCCACATTGGGGCTGATGACTACCTATACTACCAGAACAGAATATGTGTGCCAGCAGCCAAGGAACTGAAGAATAAAGTACTAGAAGAGGCCCATACTGCCCGCTATGCAGGACATCCGGGAGGGACCAAAATGTATCAGGATCTTAAACTTGATTTTTGGTGGTCTGGCATGAAGAAAGAGATAGCCGACTTTGTAGCCAGCTGTATGGTATGTCAACTAGTTAAGGCAGAACACCAGAGACCAGCCGGCCCCCTACAGCCATTAAAGATTCCTGAGTGGAAGTGGGAGAAGATTATAATGGATTTTGTGACGGGACTTCCGAGGAACCTTCAAGGCAAAGATGCAGTATGGGTAGTAGTAGACCGCCTCACCAAGACAGCTCACTTCTTAGCATATAAGACAGGTATGTCTATCGAGCAAATGGCAGAACTGTACATCAGGGAGATAGTGAGGCTGCACGGAGTTCCGGTGAGCATCACTTCAGATAGAGACACCAGATTCTTGTCCAAGTTTTGGAGCAGCATACAGAAGTCATTGGGGACAAAATTACAATTCAGCACAGCATTCCACCCGCAGACAGATGGACAATCTGAACGGACCATACAGACTCTAGAAGATTTGCTGAGGGCTTGTGTGTTAGATTTCGGAGGGAACTGGGAGGGACATCTGCCATTAGTAGAATTCGCCTATAATAATAGCTTCCAGGCGAGTATAGGAATGGCTCCATACGAGGCGCTGTACGGCAGGAAGTGCAGGTCGCCCATCAGCTGGAATGAGATGGGAGAGAAGAAAATTCTTGGACCGGATATGTTCAGCGAGTTGACTGAAAAGGTACCAATAATACGAAGTCGAATCCAAGCGGCTCAGGATCGACAGAAAAAGTTTGCAGACCAGCACCGGAGGGAAGTAGAATTTGAAGTTGGAGATCACGTGTTCTTGAAGGTATCACCTACCAAGGGAATTCGAAGGTTTGGAGTTAAGGGGAAACTGAGTCCGCGATATATTGGACCATTTGACGTGATCCAACGGATAGGAGAGTTAGCTTACCGGTTGGCCTTACCTCCGAGCTTAGCTGGAGTACATGATGTATTCCATGTGTCTATGTTACGGAAATATATCCTAAGGGAAGGACAAGTAGTGCAAGATGTTCCAACGGAGATCCATCCGGACGTAAGCTATGAAGAGGTACCTCTGAGAATTGTTGATACTAAACTTCAACAGCTTCGCAAGAGGACAATCGAATATGTCAAAGTACAATGGAGTAATCACACGGAGAGGGAAGCCACCTGGGAGTTGAGCTCGAAAATGAAGGAGAAGTACCCTCACCTCTTCGAAGACACACGTAAGTTCACAAGTAAGTTTGAGGACAAACTTCATTTTAAGGGGGGGAGAATGTAAGAATTGAGAAACTAAAGTGATAATCTCCTAAAGTTAAAGGGAGCAAAATGTAATTTACCATAAAGCCTAGCTGTGCTAGGGTTTTTAGCCCGAAAACTATGTTAAATAGGCCCTTAGGCCGTCCATTCTACCACAGAAATAATAGCCACGAAATTCTTCTCTCTGTGAAGGTGAGGAGCGAAATCGGACTCGGGAGGAGGGGCTAGGAGACGACGAGGTCTTCCTAGAATCACCGTACGAGAGGGGTAAGCTCCTGATCCTGTTTTTCTTCTTGGAATAGAGTAACTTCTGCCCCAAGTCACGTATTCTGTCTTCCAAAAAGGTGAAGAGGACGAACTTACTGAGTCTCGGGAGGATCGGGGGAGGGTTAAGAACCTAGGAGCAACGTCAGGTAAGTGGAAGTCTTAGATCGAGGATTTTAGGATTCTGAACACATATGGCTCAATTTAGGTTTCTGATTTAATCTGATTGATCTCGGTCCGGGTCTGATTTTTGTGAAGCATGGGAAACCGATTTGGTCCTGTTTTGTGTACGAATTTGATAAGTTGATTATGTATACGCTTATGGATCTGACCTCGTCTGTTTATTTATGATTCTGTACGGATTTGAGTATAAGTTTCGATGTGAATATGTGGATATGTGAATATGTGAATATACTGGTCATGTTCTGTTCAGTCATGCGGGACTATTTTTGTACCTTTTGGGCCCTATAGTTCGTACGCATCGTTTTAAAGGGGAACCGGGTAACCCTAGGTGCGTGTGATCAAATGGATAGGGAGTGCAGAAATTATCTGGGCTCGTGGGGATACCCTTCTGTCTTTTGGGCCCGTATGCGGGAACGGAGGGGTACTTTCTGGGCCCCCGAGAATCCCGTCATGAATATGTTCGACTCCGGAGTCTATGTGTGTTAGTCGGTTAAGGGATCTTCTGTGATTATGCTCGTATATTTAATTTTGTTGTGATTATATTTGTACTTGTTCCACTTACTAGGTTAATCAACTCACGTTAGTCATATGTGTTTCAGATGGTTCAGCTAAGGTTCGGGATCGGGAGTAAAGGGTTCGGCTTGCATGCATCATCACTGCTTTCTTGAAAAATAAGGGCGGTTGTTTTTCCGACTGCGAGTATTTGGATTTGATGACAATTGTTCGTTTTCCTATTTACTAAAAAGTTGGATTTTTATTTGTAATAAAGCCTGGTGCCTAGCGGGATGTCTTAATCTTCGAGCATTGTCACTTCTATTTTCTGGTCGTGACATTTCTACCTTCAAATATTAACGAACTTAGTCTTGAATATTACCTCCCAGAGAAGTGAAACAAGCAACAACATAAATACATGATACATCACTCAGCTACCATATTTTACGGGAACATGTACCACTTGTAAGTTAAACACACAAATACTCTTCAAAATCTAAGTTTATCGTTCATAATGGTCTGTCGCTGCTCTTGTAACTTAGCCAGAAATATAGGGAGGAAGTCCACGTATCAAATCACAATATACATAGAGACGTGCGTAAAAATCCACATGAGAACTTTATTTGTCTTTCTTAGCAAATATTTTACCTTTCCACGATTTATAGCTCTTAGGCTTGAAACCTCATTCATTCAGAGCAATTATGATTGTTTTATCATCCAAGTTGTGATTTGCTCCTAGTATGTCCCAAACTATTCTTGTAATTCATTTAGGGATTGCTCAATAATCAGATGGAACAAATAGACAAGTATGCTCACCTTAACATCTATGTCATTATCTCCCACCTTCCTATTTTTACACTCTACATGTGAAAAATTCAGAGTTTTTTTCCACCGTGACTACACTCATCATTAACCTCTCATGTATCATGAATGAATCACTACCAAGGTCTCAGGTCACCGAAAATTATTAAGGATAAAAAAAATTTAGTACAATGTGTTTTAGAAAATAGACACTTTTTACTCCGTGTTTAAAAAACACCCAATAAACTACTTTACCATATGCATTTGGGTGAATCTAACTTTCCAGTGATCGGGCTTGACACGGCAATAATCAAATAATGACGTGGACACTTGGTCAAAATAAATTTAAAAATCAGGTAGAAGCTTTTTTTTCTTCCCTAAACAAAACTTGAACCTTTTGTATTCTTTCTAGGGAAAAGCACATTTTAGTACCTAGTAGTTTAGCAATTTCACATTCAATTTCCGTGGTTTAAAATTTGTAATTCAATCCTTGTAATTTACCAAATTTATCAGGGCGAGTCTCGAGCAGCTGTCTAGCCAAATAGAATTGCAACACTTCCATTTTTAAGCCGACTTGACGAACACGTGAAAACCAAGTGGGTTTAGTTTCTCATGACGTGTTATATGGTAAATCACCAAATATAATCTCCTATTTTTTTAAGCCATATCATTTATTTCGTTAATGATGTGGCACGCCACATTAGCTTTTTCAACATGCTTGTAAAAATGACATGGCATGTGGCAAAATACAAAAAACAATCTCTATTTATTTTTAAATATAAAAAAAGCCCATCTACTATCTCTCTCTATTCATCCCTCTCCCCTCCTCTCTCTCTCCCCATCTAGTATGTTCTTCCGTAGTTGTTCTTCCTTCCTTCCTACCACCTTTGCGCCAAGTCTTGTGAAGTTTTGTGTTTGGAGAACTTCAACGGTTTTTAAGCATGACATCCCAACTTCTTCGTCCTTACTTCTATCACCAATCCAAAGAAAACGAAGTTCATCCATTGAATTTGGGTTTCTTTCAATTGAAGATCCAAATAAAATCCAACGTGAATCATGAAGGAGCATATGCTTATCTCTACTTCATTTGATTGTACTCGCTTCATTGAATAATAGGGAGCTTTTCTCGAATAGTTGGTAGGAAAAATTCTAAAATACACACTTTGGGGCCACCAACGATGACAACAACAAACAAGATGAAAAGGAGAAAAGGGAGAGATATGTTTGTCCGTCCGTCTAGTACAAAAATAACTGGTTGAGGAAGGAGATGAGCGGGCGAGGAGACCCAAGAACAACATCTGGAACGTCCATACAGGCAGGCTCATGTCATCGGTGTTGGTCACCATTAGCCGGACCTCCTCCTCCGTCGGTGTTGAGGATGTTCATGTAGCGGCAGACAGATCGAATTAGGGTCGGGGGTTTGATGGGGGAGAAGGGGAAATGTGTGGGCTTGGTGGGGGTGGAGGAGAGTGTTGAGTTATGAATCCTGTTTGATACTCGGAGAAAGTGTTGGATGATCGAGTGAAGACCACGCGAGAGTACGGGCACCTGCTAAGTGAATGGCGATCGAAAGGAGAAGTTTTGTGAAGGACCTAGTAGACACTGGGGGAGATAGAAAGTTGGGAATCTGAGGACCCAGCTACCGCTTGGGGACTAGAGACTGCTAGAGACCCAGCTGACAGCCTTAATTTTATTTCTTATTTTGTTTATTTTGTGATCCCCACTCTAATTAGGGTAGCTCCTCTATATAAACCTATGTAAGACCTATTGTAATGTGTAACAAAAAGTGTAGTGACATACAAAAAACTTAGTAGAAAGACCCTGGCTTAGCACGCTCCCAGACGTAGGTATTTTTGTCGAACTGGTTTACCAAATTGCTTGTCTTCTTCATTTCAATTTTTTTCTTTGTGATTGCTGGCCTATTATTATTTTTCCATAATTGGTATCAGAGCTTGAAGGTTAAGGACTGTGGGAGCGATCATGATGGGTAAAGGGAAATCGCCCGTGGAGAAATTCGATGGCATGGACTACGGGTTCTGGAAGATGTAGATAGAGGACTATTTGTATAGCAAGAAATTGCACCTACCTCTTGGTGGGAAGAAGCCCAAGGATATAAAGCAAGAAGAGTGAAGCTTGCTGGATAAGAAGCCAATGAGCGTGGTGCGCTTATAGTTGTCCAGGAATGTTGCCTTACATACGGTAAAATCAAAGACTACCAATGAGATGCTAGAGACTTTGTCCGAGATGTATGAGAAGCTACCAGCCGCAAATAAGGTGTACCTGATTAGGAGGTTGTTCAATCTCAAGATGGCAAAGAGTACGATGGTGGCCAAGCATCTTAACGAGTTTAACACAACAATTGTCCAATTGAGCTCGATTAAGATCAACTTTGATGATGAGGTATAAGCCCTTATTTTGCTGAGTTCTTTACCTGATACCTGGAATGGTACTGTTACTGCAGTCAGTGCCTCAGCGGGGAAGGTACAGCTTAAGTTAGACGAGGTAAGAGATTTGGTCATGAGTGAAGAGATCTGCAGGAGAGAATCTGGAGTAGCCTTGGGTGCAGCTTTGAGTGCAGGGAATAGGGGGAGGTTCGAATCAAGGGAGAAGTCAAAGAAGGACCGGAGCAGGTTGAAGTCCAAATCGAGGAAAGGTTCGAGGAAGGATAAGAGCTCAGTCTAGTGCTAGAATTGTGATCAGTATGGTTACTTTCAGAATCAGTGTACAGCACCAAAGAGGGAGGACATGTCAGCTAACGCAACAACAGATGATCATGGGAGGTGTTGGTCCTGAGTGTGAACAGTCCATTGGAGGCGTGGGTGATGTATTCTAGAGCATTATTCTATTCCTGGAGTGATGCAGTGATGATAGAGCGGTATACCCCAGGTAATTATGGCAATATTTATCTAGCGGATGATGAGCCGACGCAGGTTGTGGGCAAGGGGGATGTTCAAATCAGCACGCCAAATAGATCTTTATTGCGGTTAAAAGGGATGAGGCATATTTGGGTTGAAGAGGAATTTTCTTTTCGTGGGATAGCTGGATGATGAAGGTTATGCGGTGACCTTTAACTGCAGGTCATGGAAAATTAATAAAAAAGCTATGGTAGTGGCTCGAGGTTTGAAGAAAGGTACGTTGGATATGATGAAGAACACCCTTAATAGCATTGGTCTTGCAAGTGCAACAGATGATGCAGATTTGTGGCATATTCGACTTGGCCACATGAGTGAGAAGGGGATGAAGGTGCTGCGTTCGAAAGGGAAGCTTCCAGGCTTAAAGACAGTTGATATCGATCTTTGTGAGCATTGTGTCCATGGGAAGCAGAAGAGGGTGAGCTTTTCAAGAGGTGGTAAGTCCCTAAAGGAGTAAAAACTTGAGTTGGTCCACAGTGATTTGTGGGGTGCGGCACCAGTGGTATCCTTGGGTGGTGCGTCGTATTACATGACCTTCATTGTTGATTCCACAAGGAAGGTATGTGTTTACTTTGTGAAACACAAGTCCAGTGCCTTCGATGCCTTCAGAAAATGGAAAGCCCTAGTTGAGAAAGAGACAGGTCTTAAGGTAAAGTATTTGAGATTAAATAATGACAGAGAGTACGAGCTCTAAAAGTTTAAAGAGTATTGTGCAACGAATAAAATTTGCATGAAGAAGACAGTAGCTAGAACCCCCCAGCAGAATGGAATCACTGGAAGGATGAAGAGGATGCTCAATGAGAGGGTCAGGCCATGAGGTTAAAGTGTGGCCTACCGAATATGGTCTGGGCGGATGCAGTCAACACTGCTGCATTCTTGATCAATAGAGGACCATCACCCCCTTTAGAGAATGGGATACCGGAGGAGACTTGGAGTGATAAAGAGGTTGATATTTCCTATCTTTATGTATTTGACTATGTTTCGTATGTTCATGTTGATGCAGCTGAGAGGAGCAAGTTGGATGCCAAGTCCACGAAGTGTACCTTCATTGGGTATGAAAGAGATGATTTTGGCTTCAGATTTTGGAACGAGGGAAGTTGCAATGTCATTCGAATTTGATATATCATATTCAATGATAAGGTGTTGTACAAGGACATAGGAGTGCATCTGATGCGGAGGGTTCTAGCAGTGAGATGGTCGAGTTAGACATCTCAAACTCAGGTGAGAGAAGAAATTACTGAATGGCCAGGAGGCCGAGGAGGAGGCAGAACCAAATTTTTCACCGCTAGTGGTTTCGCAGCAGAGATCCACCAGACAGCATGGGTCGCCAGACAGGTATTCGCCAGCTAACTATTATCTTCTTTTGACAGATGGAGGAGAACCAGAGGATTTTGCATAAGCATAACAGAGTGAGCAGGTGCGCAAGTAAAAACTGGCAATGGATGACGAGATAGAGTCATTGATGAATAATGAGACTTGGGAACTCATCCAACTCTCAAAGGGTATGAAGGTACTACAAAATAAGTAGATTTATAGAGTTAAGCAAGAGGTAGATGGCACACATTATTACAAGGCGAGACTGATTGTGAAGGAGTTTCAGAAAAAATATGGTATTAATTTTACCAATATTTCACTCCTGTTGTGAAGCTAACCACTATTCAAATAGTGTTGAGTATGGTTGCTGCAGAGAATCTGATGTTTGAGTAGATGGATGTGAAGATAGCCTTTCTCTATGGTGATCTAGAGGAAGAGATTTACTTGGAACAACCAGAAGGGTACTTGTCAGAAGGTAACAGTAGACTTATGTGTAGGTTGAGGAAGAGCTTGTATGGGTTGAAGCAAGCTCTAAGGCAGTGGTACAAGAAGTTAGATGGATTTATGCACGAGATAGAGTTTGTGTGCTGTGAGGCAGACCATTACTGTTACTTTAAGAGGTTTGACAATAGATATATCATCCCCCTACTTTATGTTGATGAAATGTTGATAGCAGGCTCGAGTGTTAGAGAAGTGAGCAAGGTGAAGTAGCAATTGTTTGAGAGGTTTGCCATAAAAGATTTGGGTGAGGCTAAGCAGATCCTAGGGATGAGAATTGAGCTAGACAAAGTAGCAGAAAAGTTGTTTCTCTCACAGGCCATGAGTACACCCCTAGTGTTGGAGAGGTTTAGCATGTAGAATGCCAAACCCATGAGTACACCCCTTGGGTTGACACTTTAAGTTGTCTAACAAAGATTCACCTAAGAGTGAAGCAGAGATGGCTCAGATGAAGAAGACTCCTTATGCATCAGTAGCGGGAACCTTGATGTATGCTATGGTCTGTACCAGGCCAGACATCGCACATGCGGTGGGAGTGGTGAGCAGGTATATGAGCTATCCGGATAAGTAGCATTTGTTGGCAGTAAAGTAGATCCTAGGGTACTTGAGAGGTACTACTGAGAAGGCCCTATGCTTCTAGGGCAATAAAGTGAAGCTGGCAGGATATGTTGACACAGACTTGGAGTCTAGTGACCTTGACGGGAGAAGAAGCACTACAGGGTATTGTTCATGTTGGGAGGGACATCAATCTTCTGGGCTTCTAAATTATAAAAGATAGTGGCTTTGTCAACTGCAGAAAGTGAGTATGTGGCAGTGACGGAAGCGAGCAAAGAGATGGTATGGTTGTAGAATTTCTTAGGTGAGTTGGGGAAGGAGCTGAAGGATAATGTACTCTACAGTGATAGCCAGAGTATGATTCACTTGGCAAAGAATTCTGCTTTTCACTCAAGGACTAAGCACATTGAGTTGAGGTATCACTACATACGGCATCTCTTGGAGAGAAAGATCTTACAACTTGAGAAGATTGAAGAAAGCATGAATCTTGTAGATATGTTGACCAAGGTAGTTACCTTGGAGAAGCTGAAGCTAAACATGGCTTCAGTTGGTCTAGTGAACTAAGAAGAGGCCTGGCGTGCCAACGCAGTGAAGAGGGTCATCTAGTGAAGGGTGACAAGTAATGTGGTCAGTCTCCAGGTGGGAGATTGTTGGGTTATGAAGCTGGTTTGTTACTCGAAGAAGGCGTTCGATGATCGAGTGAAGACCACGCGAGAGTACAAGCACCTGCCAAGTGAATGACGAGCAAAAAGAGAAGTTTTGTAAAGGACCTAGCTGACGCTAGGCCCCTAGCGAACGGGAGGGGGGGGGGGGACAGAAAGTTGAAAATCTAAGGACCCAGCGGTCGCTAGCCCCCTAGCGAGCGCTAGGTCTGGCTGACATCCTTAATTTTGTTTCCTGTTTTATTTGTTTCGTGATCCCCACTCTAATTAGGGTAGCTCCTCTGTATAAACTAATGTAAGACCTATTGTAATGTGTGATAAAAAGTGCAGTGACGCACAAAAAATCTAGTGGAAAGACCCTGGCTTGGCACGCCCCCAGATGTAGACATTCTTGTCGAATTGGGTTACTGAATCGCTTGTCTTCTTCGTTTCAATTTTATTCTTTGTGATTGTTGGCCTATTATTGTTTCCCAATAGAGAGAGATGAAGGAGGAGGGCTTGGAGGAGACGAAGAGTTGGGCGTGGTGGTGGGAATAGAGGAAATGAGGGGACTATTTTGAAATTAAAATAAAAAAGAAAAAGTCTACTTTATTACCTTGTCATATTCTCGATTCTCATTTGGGTACCTTGTGGTTTAAAAAAGATAGAACTGATCTAACTTATTCTAATTTTTCTCACTTAAGTCCACCCAGGTCAGGTTCAACCTTTTTTGGATAAATGTCGTCGTTTAGACGCTTACGTGGTAGTGACTTAAGTGATTTGATGTTGATGTGGCGATGTTAATTATCAAAATAATATCAAAATTGTTTATACTTTTCACAAAACAATATATTTTTTTTCAAAGTTCCCATTTCCGTCTTCATCCCCTCTCTCTCTTCTTTCCAACCCACCATCCTCACCCTTAAAGGCGCACCACCACCAGCAGCAGCTATGCTCTCCACCTTTTCCCTTGCATGAACCAAAAATCCACAAAGATCCTCTCCCATTCCAAACTAAAAACATTTTCTTTCCAAGGAAAGCCAAAAAAGGGGAAAACTATTCTTTTTCTTGAAAATCATAAACCCATAATGACCAAAATTCATTCCATTCGTTGTGTCCTCCTCCTCTGCTTCTCCCCCTCCTCGTCCTCCTCTACCACCTCCGAGCTCCTCCGCCCCTCCCAAGAAGCGACTCTGCACCTTTCTGTGCGACGACCTACCCGACCTCGACAACCATTACCTGCAGGATGGAAGCCTAGAGGACGAAACCGATGATCAGTCACTCGTAGCTACAGGGCTTCCCCGACTGTCGAAGATGATGGTGGTGGATGTTAGGGTTGGAAGGGAGGGTGGAGAATCGAAACTATTTTTTATTTTTGCCTCTCCTTTTTTGGGTTTTTCTTGGAAAGAAAATGTTTTTGGGTTGGAATGGGAGAGAATATTTGTGAGTTTTTGGGTTCATGGAAGGGAAATGGTGGAGATCGTAGCTAGTGGTGGGGCTGCGCCTAGGAGGGTAGGATGGTGGGTTGGGGAGAAGAGAGAGAGAGAGGGGAAGAGGAGGACGAAAATGGGGACATTGAAAAAAATAAAAAAATTATATAGGGTTTTTTGCATATTATAAATAAATTTATTACTATTTTGATAATTAACATCGCCACATCAACATCGAGTCACTTAAATCACTACCACGTAAGCGTCTAAACAAAGATGTTTGCCCATAAAAGGGTGAATAGGGTCTGGGCGGACTTAAGTGAGAAAAATTAGAATAAGTTGGACCGATTCTATCATTTTTAAACCATAGGGAGAATTTGGGATATTACAAGGTACTAAAGTAAACGTTTTTCAAATAAAAAATTGTGGGATTATTTTAAAACTTTTCCAAAATTTTTGCCCAAAAATATGTGAGTACATTTGCCAAAAAATCTCGGACCGGACTTCAGATATTCTAAGTAATAAAAATTAAAATAAGTTAGATCACAGAGTATTAAAGTGAACTTTTCTCCTATTTTTGTCGAGTGGGCCAATGAGGTTCATACAATAAAGCAAATCCAAGGGACATATGTGGCGACCATTTCCCTTGGAGAGTTGGGAATTGAATATATGTGGCAGCTGGGTTTCAATTCATAAGAAGTTCAATCTCTGGTTGAATTTATGGACACATTAACGTTGCTTTCCGGAAACATGCATAGGCAATAACATATAATACTATGGGATATGAGATTAGACGAACTTTACCACGATGGGTGTTCTCTGCATTGGTCACATACGCCCTTAAGATTAAGCGACTGCTGTTAAAATGACTGCTGAAACAATTAAGAAAATAAAAAATACTTGACATTTTATTTGGAAATTATATGTAAAACTCTTCTAACAAGTATTAAATACTGTTTTATTTGTAATAACTTTTATTCTATTTTTTTTGTTTAACTAAAACAATTTCGTTGATATAAGTATCCATGGGTTTTTTAGTACCATGTGTGTTGGCAAATTATGCTTGAATCATTGATTATTAAATGTTTAAATCACTTAATTTCTAAATCTTGTATCTAAAATACCAGATTGTATAATATATCTATTTTTTGGGAAATAAGAAGATATCATTCAACAAACAGTTACACAACCCTTTCAAAAACAAAAGTTATACAGAACCATTAATGTATTATTTATATCATGTAGAACAATGGCATTTCTCTAACCATAAATCTGGATCGAATTTTTTTGGAAGAAATTTTTAGTAGAAACCTTATCCGAATTGGGGATTAGATTTCGAATAGTAGAAGAGTAGATTTCAAATAGTAGAAATTTACTGTAGTCGTCAGCACTCCGCAGTACGAATATATAGAAAAAATATTAACAAAATATAAGAGAAGAACCATTAAGCATTTACTCTGACCATATAAAGAAGGGGTAAGAATTTAGTTTGGATGGTACAAATTGTGTTTAAACAAAAAAATAAGAGAAGACAGGAGAGAAACTATCGACAAAATCTCTCACTAGGAGCGATGACCACGGGCAGACCATTGGATATACATGGGGTAGACTATTGGATATATATTGGGCATACTATTTTATCCGACTCCTTTATCCTGGGACGGTCTCGATTTATCCGAGGCGATCCCCATGAAACTATTTTATCATAACTGAGTAGACATTTTATCATAATTAGGTAGACTATTATATCATAATTAGTCGAACTATTTTCTCCTCCAGGACCAAATCGAACCTGATATTGCTATTTAGACCTATAAAATAAAAAGAACTCTATCTATAAGATTTCTAGAATTAGATTTCTATAGCTATCAGATTAATGAGTTATCAAAAAAGTTCATATTTTCTACGGTAATTAAGACTAATAAAGAAGAATCGAATTGAGTTCATGACTTTCCATCAGTCGGGTTCAGGGCTGATAAAGAATTTTGATTTCTGAACTTTGACCATTTCTCGTAGTATTTTTGGCTCCCTAGTTTGCTCGAAATTCTTCAATTTCTTTTCCAATGTGTGAACAGTTTCAACTGTCGGTGATTACTAACCAATCCATCGCTTCACATTATCTGGATGAAAAAAAGCTGTCAAGATATGATATAGTAATTATATTATTTTAGCAACTGACATTTTTTTTGCCTAAAACAATCAATATACCGCAAAGGCCGGGAGAATTGATACGAGTTAATCCTTGGCTTTATTCTAACGCTCAAAATTTTCTACGCGATCTTTTTATTGTCACTATTGTCGCTAAGGTTAGGGAGGATTAATTCCAATATTCTTAATTTTTATCTTGTTCTTTAATTCCTGAGTAAGTCTCGCTTGGCAAAAAAAGTAAAGTAAACAAGAGAAAATCCAACTGCCAGCTAAATTCATGGCAGTGAGGTGCAGAAAGCATATCCATAATTGTGTCCCGGCTTGGTTAAACACGTATTACCCGCTGCTACCATATCTCCATTCAAACCATCTACCAAAAATTTTAAGAGTAAAATGGTACCGTTTAAAAAAATTAATTAATCAAAATAATTTAATATTACGTGGTACATGATTTTTTCTAAAATTAAGTGATAAGTTTCAGAACACAAATTCTTGTCACTTTTCTGACGATACATCACTTAAATACCAAAAATATTCCTAAACGCAACCAAACTTACAACATTGCCATTTAAAAAGAACTTCCCATAAATATCATAGGGTAAATTGCCCTCAACCTCCTAAGGTTTGCTAAAATTATTATTTCAGCCCTTCTTATTTAAGAATCGAAAATTTGACCCCCTAGTTTGTTTTTATTGTGCTCTAAAGCCCTTCGCTGATGTCATCCGGTTTTCATAGGATGGGAATCTATGAGGTTTTCATAGGAAGGAGGTTGGTTACTCAAAGGGAGAGATCAGAGGGATCGCTCTCAAAGAAGGAGAGGGTTTGTCTGCAGAAAGTGAGTTTGATTCCCTTGGTTCCTACTCTCTCATCTCGGAAGTGGCCATCCAAGAAGCAGTTGTGCCTGAAAAACACACATTGGGCACTATTTTACAATGGCAATGTTGTAATTTTGGTTCTCTGGGATATTTTTGGTACTTTAAATTATGATGCTAGAAGAGTGACTAAAATTCGGATTCAAAAATTTATTATTTGATTTTGAAAAATATCAGAGACTAAAAAATACAAGAATGTTCTGATTATTTAATTTGCTCAAACAACAAAAAAACTGATTTTTTAACCCAAAATTTATGGTTAAAATTTTATGAAGTAATAATTTTATGGTGACTATATTTAAGGATTAATAACCTTAAAAATTCACCATAAAAATGACTCGAAAACGACACAACCAACCATCCTAATTAAAACTCTCATACATACTCCAAGAAAAGAATGAAAAATTAAAAATAGAAACTAACTGCAAGTGCATGAATTCAACCAAAATACAAACAAAACACGGATCGCGCCTCGTTCAAAAACGAAGAGTTAATAATCAGTCAATTTTTATCCCTTATAGAAATTAAAAAAAATCTAATTTAGAAGAAGGGATATCAAAGTTCAAAATTGTCTAAAATTTAGACTCATCCATCCGCATAAATTTAAAAATTGAAAGAACACAAACAAAACCACATTTCTAAAATCACCAACTAAACTAAAACTAAAACTAAAACTAAAACTAAGGAGAGAGAGAGAGAGAGAGAGAGAGAGGGGGAGTGAGTGAGGAGAAAGGAAAGGCAAAGGGGGAGAGAGAGAGAGAGAGAGAGAGAGAGAGAGAAGAAACAAGGGGTCGCTAATTCCACACACACCTCAATTAATTAGGGCTTCAATTGCAAGGGCGGAGTAGGAGTAGGAGTAGGAGTAGGAGTAGGAGTTTAGGGTTTCTAAGTTTAGGGTTTGTAGTTGTACACAGAGTGGGTTTTGGTGTTTGAGATGCAATTTCAACAATGGGCAAGGAAGAAGACCAGCAGCCGGATCTGCGGCGTGCGGACGGGGCTACTTCTTCTTCGGCCCCTCCTCTGATCCGCTTCTGCTCCGCCCGCGCCTCCCGCGAGCTCAGCCTCCGATGCGTCGCCGTTTTGGTTGTCAGCTTGTTCCTACTCCTCTCCGGGATCTTCTTGATCCTCCGCCCCTCCTCCCCTACCCTCGTTCCCGATGGCTCCTTCGACGTCTCCGGTGCGATTAAGCTAAGTGGTAATGGCGCCTTTCCCCCGGATTCGATTCTTTTGTTTCCCTGGTATTGTGTCGGTGGGTGGGTCTAGTTTGCCCTTGCATTTTTGGGGGCTAGGGTTTTCGGGTGCGATTATGGAGTTAGGGACTTGAACTGTCGCTCTGAGTTGAACTAGTCGCGTCGGTGTGTGTGTTATAGATTGGTCTGAGGATGTGCATTCCCAAATTGGGTTTGTCCGTCGCTTTCGTTTCACATGTGTATTGGATGAGTTTTATATATACTGCCAGTTCAATAGGAAAAATGTTTAATTGTGGAGCCCAATCTAGGTAGGTTTAAGGGGACTCTGAAGATCTGGCCTACGGTTTTTGTCAGCGGTTGTTTCTTCTTTATTGCTGTGAACTGTCAAGTGTTCTCTGTTATTGGGTTCTTCTTGTTGCATTATGATTTTGCCTGTGATTTTCATGGTGTTGCGCTTATTTTGAAGTTCTTTGTTTCTTTCATCGTTGCAGCCCCTGTACATGCTTATTTCCAGTTGCAAAAGCCGGTTTCAGAACTTCTTCCGCAAATAGGAAGATTAGAGTATGATATTTTTAGCGAAATAGGTCTCCCGGATACTAAGGTCTGTGACCTCTAGACCCTCAAGTGTTGCTTTCTTATTTCTTTCCATATACTTCAACTGACAACAGCTTTTCTTCACAGGTTACTATCTTATCGATGCACCCAACCGGTGACTCTAATTGGACTAGTGTGGTGTTTGGTGTTCTTCCCGATCCATTGATTGTTCCGATAAATGCAGTGTCGTTGAGCGTGCTACGTTCATCCATGGTTGATTTGTTCCTTAAGGAATCTAATCTGACTTTGACAAATTCGACTCTTGGGAAACCATCCACTTTTGAGATTCTAAAGTTCCCTGGCGGAGTTACCGTAATTCAAGACTACTATTCTATTTTACACCTACCCCGTGTCTTCTTTAACTTTACTCTCAATAATTCAATCTCTGAGATATGGGACAATCTTTATCAGCTACAAGTTCAGTTGAAGTATGGATTGTTTCTTCGGCCCTATGAGGTATAATGGTACCTTTATAATCTTTAATTCCCCCTAAGCAGTTCAGTGTTTAGCTGTGATGTGCTGACTTGGATGTGGATTTTTTACCTCCTTGTGGTACCAACTTTGATTAAAGCACAATTTGATATGAGAATCTTATGTGGACTAAATTGAAGTCTATAAGCTATAATAATTTTGTTCATAGGACAGAAGATATCTAAGATCTCATTATTTTCTCTTTATTGCTTTAAGCTTAAACAACAATGCAATATTACCCAGGGTATATTCGGTTTGACAGCATGAGAATATGCATGAAAGTTTCCTTAGGGTGTCAGCTTGTTCTAGTGAATGACATTGTTTACACATCATGTTAAATTTTTAAGTTCCCAATGACTTCATGCTCAATGATCCACAATCACTTTTCATGCTTGAACTTTGTTGAAAGTAGAGCAAATTTGTATGCTTCAGGGGTTTTTGCTTCGTGACACTCATTGTTGTCATTGCAGACTGTGTTCCTGCAAATAACAAATATGGATGGCTCCACCGTAGCTCCTCCCGTTGTTGTTCAAGCATCGGTTGTGTCAAATTTTGGAAGCCTCCTTCCCCAAAGACTGAGGCAATTGGCTGAAACAATTACAAAATCTCCTGCAAAAAACTTGGGCTTAGATAACTCACTCTTTGGGAAAGTGAAAGGTGTGATTCTCTCATCATACTTGGAGGGGACCCTAGGTGGAAATGCTCCAATCCCATTACCAGCTCCATCTCCACATCATGGTGGTTGTGTTGAACCTCCTTTGCATCCTGACCCGCCTTTGTCTGCACCAGCTCCCTCATCGCCATCTCCGTCGATCTTTCATCATCCGCGTCCTATCCGTAAAAGGGGTTACCGTGCATCTTTTCCACCTTCGAATTCTCCTTATCATTTGGCTCCGGTTCCTCATTCCCCGTACCCATGTCCACATAGCAGACACAGACGCTCTCCAGGTCCTTTGGCACAACATCCTAAGCTAGCTCCTCACTTTCCACCATCACATTCGCCACATTTGTCACCTTTGCCTGGAGCATCTTATGGTTCAAGGCAAGGAGGGTCTGTATCTCCATCAGTTGCTCCATCTCCAATAGCAGCATCTCCAGCATGTAAGTTTCGCTGTCTGTTCTGTTGCAATTTCATATATCACGTGTCAATGAATCACCCTTCCCATATTGGCACGCTAGCCGTGGAGCTTTTGCATTATGGAGACGCTCTCTACATTGTAATGCACTTGGTATATCTCATGCAATTCCTGTTCCTTGATGTTTCCATCTTGGAGCTTGCCAGCAGAAATATATGAATTTTTGTAAAATGTTTAGCCCTATGTAATTCTTCCTCTTAATTCTTCACTCTTGGTTGGGTAAACAATTTGTCTTTTTGTGCTGAGGAACCTCAACTGTTTCTTTATGGTTTATGCTTCCTCTTGCTCTTCTTTTGCTAAGTGCTCCTTGATTACTAAAATATATATTTTTTTATCGTAATAATAGGTCCAAGTTATCAGTAAATCCCTCTAGTTATATCAGCATTAGAACATCCTTATGTTGATGAAATGAAATGTCAGAATGCTCCCGAAAGGTGATTCTGATGGCTGAACAACTTGTTGCACTTGGCTGCATGGAACAGGAACTACACTGTTTATATTACCGATCTAGTCACTTAAGAATTAAGACTCTTTGATTCAATTAGTGCTTCCTCTGGTCAGGAGATTCTGTTTCTTGTGGTTCATAGAACACTCGATTGGAATTGTTGGTGCTATCATGCATTGGAACATAGAGAATAATGTTTAGGTCCTGCTGATGTTATGAACGTAATAGTTAGATATATCATTCATCCTTCCCTTTGGTTCATTCAACATAGGTCCATGCCTGTGCGCGTCTAGTTAAATGGTTTCTTGTTAATGTGGATATTATTGCCCGGCTAAAACACTGAGATATATAGTCATGTTGCAATGGAGTGTTGCAATTTGTTTTGTTTGAAGGCAAGGATGACATGGAGCTTTTGGGTACTGTATCTATGTCTGACAATATAGATTTTACTCGCTTATCATTATCAGTATGTGGAGACAGGCATTCTTGTTCATTCTTGGCGTGGCATTAAATTGGTATGCTGATACATATGCACGTGTTCTGCAGCTCCAGCAATAAGGCATGTTCATCAGAAGATCAGTTCACTATGGTTTTCGGCAATGGCTGTCGCATGTTTTCTATGTTGGCCGCAATGACATTCGGGCCACCCAGATACAGTTTGTGAATCTCCATTAGCAAGGTGATGGATACACTCAGTATAGCACTGGGCGAGAACGGGAACGGCATAACACGTGAAGTTGGAGGCTCTTCCGTTTAAAGTTCTAGAGCAAATTGAAGTATATACAGACCAAACGGAAGTAAAGTTGCAGGTCAAAGCCAAAAAGTTGGCAGGCCTTAGTTAAACGTTTGTAGAGTCCCCTCCCGGATCGATCAGCGGGGGAAAACGGAAGCAATTGTAGATTTCAAATTGGAAGAAGTAGCATCTCCACATGTTCCAAGTGTAAATTACCTAGGTTTTTTTGTTCTTTTCTGGGTTAAATTTTTGCTGTGCATTACAAATCAAAGGGATGTAATGCAGAAGGAACGTTGAATATAATTATGAGAGGAATACTTTGTATCTATCTATCAATCATTGTATCTTATTATCCAAGGAAACAGCATTTGGTTGGTCCCTCCCTCGCTCAATGGGGGTTCAAATTCAGTGGGGGCATAAGTAATCCTTACCGAAAAGGATAGGGGTAATATTGAAAATAGAATAATTAAAATAATTAAAAAAATATCAACAAAATAATACAATTTATGGAAGTACAAGTATGAGAATATTGGTTTCTATTTTCTCGGATATTGGTTTCATTCTACTATGATATTTGTTTCATTCTACTATGATATTGGTTTCATTCTACTATGATATTGGTTTCCATCTTCTATGTTATTGATTTCATTCTACTATGATATTGATTTCCATCTTCTATCATATTGGTTTCATTCTACTATGATATTGGTTTCATTCTACTATGATATTGGTTTCCATCTTCTCGGATATTGGTTTTATTCTACTATGATATTGGTTTCATTCCACCGTGATATTGGTTTTCATCTTCTCCAATATTGGTATCCCATTATAAGTGAAAAGGTATACCATTTGAATGTATTGGTTTCATTCTTCTCGAATATTGGTATCATCGTTCTAGGATATTGGTATTATTCTACTTTAATATTGGTATCGTTCATCTATAAATTTTTTTATTCGAAAGAAGATATTACCCCTAATATAACGAGAATCCTAAACGATGACGAATAAGCACACCACGATCCACAAAATTCAAAGGACATAGATAGAGAGATTGAAGATCTAGAGATGGCCGCAGTCGGCGACGAAGATGGGCCTCACGGTGTGGCCGGAAGATGATCCGACCTTCTCGATGGCCTTGACGACGTTGAGGCCATCGACGCTGAAGATGACGTGATTGCCGTCCAGCCAGGAGGTCTTGGCGGTGCACATGAAGAATTGCGAGCCGTTGGCCGGGCCCGGCGTTGGCCATCGAGAGGATCCTGGGGCCGGTGTGCTTCCTCACAAAGTTCTTATCCTTGAACTTGGATCCGTAGCTCGACTCCCCTCCGGTGTCGTCTGGCCACCATTGGAGGTTAGGGTTTCGAAGATTTTCTTGGGGGGGGGGGGGGGAGATGGGGGCGGCGGATGGAGGATAAGAGGGGGGAAGGAGGGAATAAAACAGAAATGATATTTTTTTGTGGGATTATATAGGAAAATGGTGGAACCCTACTGAGTATGTTTGGATAAAAACTCGAAAATACCCTCAACAGATTCTGACCATCAGATCTATAAAAAAAGAATTTGATCAAATCTAATGGTCTAAATTTAATCCCTACCATATGGACGACTTTTATGTACTCCCCACTGAATCCAAATCCCTCGATGGGAAATAGGCATTGGTGCATCAAGGATGGCAAATGGATCCAGCCTTGATTCAAATCTACTTGTTGACATGTAGATCTAGATTTACAAATTTGGATATATCTGAATCCGATTCAACTCTGGATTAAGATCTATTGTTTCTAAATCTGTTTCTAGACACATCCGTATTCGGTCAACATTCAAAATATGTGGATCTAGTTCTAGATATATGGATGGTCAACGGTCAACATATCTAGATCGAGATATATCCACAAATGTGGATATTTTTGTGTGTCCTTTTTGGTTGTGTTTGGTTCCATGGTTCGGACTAGAATGAATAATATTTTTTCCTAGCCTATGTTTAGCATAGGAAATGGACACGACAAAATTGAAAGTTTGTCCCAATCCACTCCCCATTTTTTAGGAAGCGGATTTAGAACTGACAGAGATAGACAGATCCCGTACGAAACATAAAATAATATTGACCATTGATCTTGATGACTAGGCGTACGTCAGAGATCTGATGGTAGTAATTTGCACGCGTATATTTGTCATTTATCCTTTTCTCTTTTTCTTCCCTTTCCTTCTCTCTGTCTCTCTCCTTCTATGTTTTCATTCTCCCTTCTCTCTCCCAAAGCAAACGACTGACGCAGAGCAACCGACGAGGGGCAGTGACTCCGGCAAGGGGCAGCGGTGCCAGCAAGGGGCAGCGATGCAGGCGCGGAGTAGCGACGCCAGCGAGGTGCAGTGCTGTCGGTCGATAGTTTTTAGTTGGAGAGCCACAACTTCTTACTCTAAAGTCCGATTGAGGTGATTCAAGTTACTGCGTGAAGCTGAGACATATATCTATAACTTTGTAGTTTATCACTTCTCCAAATTCGGAGTGTAAAGATGTTGAAAATTTATTTGAAGTCAAGAGTCAACCGAGTTGTGGTCAACATATTTCGGTTGGGGAATCACAACTTCTTACTCCAGAGTCCGATTGAGGGAATTTTAATTGTTGTGTGAAGATGAGATATATCTACAACTTTGAAGTTCATGACTTCTCCAAATTCAGAGTATAAAGATGTCAAAAATATGTTTGAAGTCAATAGTCGATCGAGTTACAAGCGACAGGAAGGTGTTTGTCAAATGGCATGCCTGGTTATGTCTAATGGCATGTTCGGTTATAAAAAATAGCATACTCAGGTTCAATAAATTAGCATGCCCGGTTATGTCAAATTGCATATGTCCGATTATGTCAAATGGCATGCTCGGTTACTAAAAAATGGCATGCCCAAGTTCGATAACTTGGCAGGCCCGCTTAGGATAAAATGACATGTCTGTTAAATATTTAATTAAACTTATAATAAATTATTTAATTTATTAATCTCAGTTATGTTAAAATGGCATGCCCAGCTATGTATAAATGACATACCCGGTTATATCTAATGGCATAGCGAGTTAATATTTAATAAAAAATATAATTAATAATTAAAAAGAAATTTATTAATTAAATAATAAAATTTTGAAAGTGGAGTCTGAAGCGCATCAGCTCTGACACACGTCATCTCTTACGCGTCCTTTTTTGACCGCTAACGCGTCCTTTAAAATAAAAACCCTTTTGCCCTTTTTCCGTTCGGTATGGGATTGGCCTCCCCGTACCAAATCTGGGCCCAATTTCTTGTATTTTTTGTCAAAGGAGAGAAATATCTTGTGAAATATTTTTACTATATTACCGTAAACTCTTCCTTTTTTATTTTCTTCACTAAGTTTAATAAAATTAAGACTAATCATTTTCTGCAATATATTATTTTTGGATCTCATATACAATATTTTTAATTCGGATTCAAATATTTTAATATTTGTATACTCATTTAAATTTTCTAAATTTTATATTTTGGATACAAATCCATATAAAGATAATAATTCAACACATGACTCCGTTGTATACTGTATGTGTACCTAAGGTTCTTAATAATACTTATATCTTTACAAACAATACATACATATGTGTCAAATTATGTGATGATATATTAAAAATATTCATAATGTAACTGCGATGATCCAAATTTGTAAAAATTTTATTGAAAGATTTAGTTTTGATATTGATTTTTTATGCAAGGAATTCGTTTTTATGGTACAATTATTTTTGGTGTAAATGCGATAATCGGTCCTGTGCTTTGATTTTAACAAAGATTTATCACGGTCCTAACCGGACAAGTATTGGTTGATTAGTCTGCGATTTAGTTGTAAAACTGTTGGGCGTTGGTATGGTTTAGTGTACTATATTAGTAAGATGTATATTGTTCTTCCAGGGGAAGCATTGCTGTTCATATAATTCAGTTTGTTGAAGGTCCGTGTTCGATTGATGTTAGATATATAACGTGGGTTGTGTGATTTGTCAGTTTGGTGGATACTCGAATAATAATGTGATATCAACCACAAAATATAGGGTAAATTATCTTCTAGTTCCTGATGTTTGGTCATCTTTCCTCTCGGGTCCCTTCATTTTCAAAAATGATTTTACCATTCCCGACTTTAGTTTTAGAAACTCTCGGGTCCTTGGCTGACGTCAGCACCCATTTTTTTAAATAGAAATGACCAAAATACCCTTAAAAAAAAACTTATCATCTTCAAAAGTATTTTGGTCATTTCCCTTGAAAAAAAAATCAAAAAATGGGTGCTGACATCAATCAGTCGAGGGACGGTAAAATTATTTTTGAAAATACAGGAACCCGAGAGAGAGGATGACCAAACACCAGAGACTAGGAGGTAATTTACCCAAAAATATATAGACAATTCTTCGAGGAGTCTTTGACAACTGTATAGCCTACAAACAAGACTTCCTATTACGTTTAGATCTGACAATGTTCTAGAGATTTTGAGAACTCTTATCTAAAAACTATAAGCAGTAAAATTTTCTCTTAAGAAAATAGGGAGATTTTGTATATAACTATTTGATTTTTTTAAAATAATTTTCTGTCTTATCTTAAACCTTTATGATTGATTAATAAACTAGGAGTTAATAACTTTAAAAATTTGCAACAATTACAAAATAGATAACCCCAATCAAAATGAACGAAAAATAGATAATCTCAATTGAAATATATGTACCATTACATACATTTATCGTCATTTCCTATACAAGCAACTTAAATTAGCTCCGTCCAATAAGTTACATATTCGTGCAAGTGGCTTAGTTTTCTTTTAGAAAACTAATAGATATTCGGACATTTATTGGACCGACTAATTCAGATATTAACACTTTGAATTGTGCAAAGTGCAAAACATTTCCAACTGGCTTAGTCATGAGGGCCGAACTGTTGAGTTTGTGAGGTACTTGATTGGTGCCCTGTCAACAAGTCTTCCTCTTCTTTTACCTAATACTAATAGAGACTCCAACCTCCAGGCTGGCCCAAGAAGCCATGATGTTGCAACTCCACCAAACAAGCCTCCCAGCTGAAGCCCCATACATAATCAAGAATAATTAGCATAGAGCTAGAGCAATTAGTTATAGCTAGATCATAAATTTTTTACACTTCCAAAGTTCGAACGCACTCCAACCCCGAAATCCTCACTTCATCTTTTACCACTTGAGCCAGACCTCAAGAACATCCGGATTATGGTTACTCAACAAGTAAAAATAAACTGACAGATGCTCAAAGAAATCAACCATCTGAGCTATTAACCTTTTTTCCATACAGAATCCTTAAGAAAACAGCAATTTCGAGTCAAAGTTTGGCTGATCCTATATTATCTCATCGATAACTTATGGTGTATTCCTTCCCTACATTGTTCTTCTCTTGCATCAATCACTTTCCCGAAGAACGTGAGCATTCAACAGAAGGGAAAATTGATAATCTGGTAAGTTAGGTGCTACGTCTAAGAACAGAACGATCTCTTTTATTTCCTCTCTCTCTTTACTTTTTCTGTTCGCTTTCTTTCATCATTGTAGAAGCACAAATTCACACGAGCAGAAAGATTTATTGTCTTATTGTTCGAAACTTACATGTCCCCAGTTATCGACACCTTTGGAGAACATTCCGATGGCCTGCAAAAGTGATGCTCATTAGTATATACGGTATAGATTACCACCTGCCATGGAACGTTTTATATTCGATGCAACTATCTATGCGCTTTTAATCAACGAAAAAATGGAATGAGCGTTTATACATTTTGGTAGAAAAGAAACCAAGATCCTAACAAACGAAATCTGCATTTGCCATTTGCATTCTCCTAGAGCCAATCAGCCAAATGTAAGCGTCAGTCAGAATAAACCAGAACATTGCCAAACTAATAGAGAAGAGACTCGGTTCTTTGGAAGGATTGTCTCATACCATGTTGAGTAATATCACTCGGGCTATGTACTCTAGCTGTTCCTTTCCACCTCCCATCATCCTTCTGTGTCTTAAAATATAAACAGCAACAGATCCAACCTACAAACAACATTTGAATGCAAAGAAATCGATAATTAATGGGGTAATGGCAGAATTAAACCAAATTGGCAAACCCCTATATGTGTTACTCAGGAGCATCATCTTGTTGGAAAACATCACAACCAACCACGACTTATTGCTTTGTAGCTTCATCAGTTACAAAGCACAGTCCTTTTTGACATTTCAAGGAAAAACTAGAGACACAGTAGTCCTATCTCTATATACATTATTCTTGGTTATCCGGAAGCATATGATATATCGAGGTATCTGTAAAATTTGCGTGAAAGAAATAGATTAAGATTAAACAAGTAGAAAAGGTTCACAAATCTGTGATAAGAGGAGACGCAATATCTGTCATCAATTATGATACAAAAAACATTTGAAATGTGTGGGGTCTTATTAAAAAGTTTTGGCCGAACTTACTAGTCCAAAGATAGCTCCTGAAGCACCAACAGCAGGAGCTCTAGAGAGCCAGTAGCTTGCTGCTGAACCTATTCCACTTGAAAAGAATAAAATTAGCCCATAAAACGTTTTTACTGTCTATTACAGAGTTTTTGTGCTCTTACTTGTGACTGCAGAAACAACATAAACCGCAAAAAATCTCCTTGGACCAGTGAGTTTCTCGACAGTAGGGCCAATAGAATTCAAAGAGTAACAATTACCTGAAATGAAAATTCATGTCGGTCGTTACAACGAAACGGTGGATAAAGAAATTGAAATTTTGTGGACAAAGTGCAGACCATGAGGTGCCCCAGATTCACATGCAACAAGGATGAAGTGACGAGTCTCCAAAGTTCTCCCTTGGCAATACGACTATTTACCTGCAATATATGAGTAAAATTTCTAGGTAGATGGACCTGTACTGCATCTTGTACCCAGAAAGAAAATCCCTAGATCCACCACAAGTCAGATTGAACCAACCTTAGCTCCCCAAAATAAAAGCTTTCCATCACTTGCAACTTGAGCAGCATAAAATCTGGGATGTCGTCATGAAAATGATGACCGTACCGTACGTCATCAGATTTGGTCTCAGACACTTGCAAAAACAGAATCTACACTCACTACTCAAGAAAGAAAGAACAACTCACAGGACATTGATAGCAAGAAGAACATTTGTCCATGTTCTTCCATTAAATGGACTTTTATTAGATGTTCGAAACAGTGACATCCCTTCGTTCTCTGAGCTGTAGCTACTACTATCTCCCCGACCAGAAAAACAGAAGCTAGGCGAAAATGCCAATCTAAATGGACCATTTGAAACATGTTGAAAAGAGAGTCCCTTGGTTGCAGAGTAAATGTCAGGCCACAGATTCTGTGGTGCAGATAGACGACGGAGATGCAAGAGTATCTGTCCAATGCGAACAGTTTAGTCAGCTAAGCAAGTATTCGCTTGATGATCAAACTTACCATGTTTAGAAACACAATAGACATTCTTTTGATCCATCATTGGCTAAAAAGACTTCAATCCTAAGACAAATCACATTTATCATCTCGAAACCAAGACGAAGAAACTCGCGCAGACAACAACATCACGGTTCTCTAAAGTACTATACTTGCTCAGCCTTCCCAATTCACCTACCCAGCTAAGAGAACAAATATCATTCATTTCGAACGGTATCTTCGTTCTTCTTACATTTAACGAGCAAGTCAAAGGGCATTTAGCTTAGCGGCATAAGGCGTGTATAAATTCAAGGAGTATGGTGTAAAAATTTACCCTTAACGAGCGAAACTTTTTACAAGAATCAACTAGCATTCAGTGAAGCGTGAATAGAAAATCAGGCAAAGAATGAAAAATTACTAAATTCCCATAAATTCGATTAGATGATCAGGGAAACAGATGGAAATAGGGGCATCAAGTTTTGTACTTTGAAGGAGGAAGAGGAGAGGAGGAAGCCACGGCGGAGATAAGCGGCGGTCTTATTAACTGGGACCCACCGAGGCGGTGGCTGGTAGAACGCGGATACAGATGATAAGGAGGAACCCGTCACCATTTCCTCATCTGTCCAGTTGCTTTCGGCTATCTACAGTACAAAATGGGTGAAATCTTCTTTTTCTAAAGCTAAATTATTAAATTGCATTTTAGTCGTCCTATCAATTTTTTTTTGAGAAAATTACTTTCTGGCTCTTCGGATTTGTTTAAATATATTCAAAAGTCCCCATGTTTGCAAAATATACACCGACATTTCTCTAGTTTATTTTTATTATACTTTCAGGTTCCTGGCGAATGTTAGAAGCTCATTTTTTTTATTTTTGTCAATGAAATGACTAAAATACTCTTTTAAAATAAAAAATAAAAAATAAAAAAATACATCATCTCTTCCTCCTCCAACCTCTCCTTCCAATCTCCAAGATCGTACAATAATAAATTTTCAATTTTTACTAAACAACCTATCATTATTTAACTCACCCACTAAAGGAAATCCACAATCTAACACATAGGTTATCTTTTCTTTAATTGAAGTCAAGAATAATTAACAAAAAAAACTAAAAGAGCCATTTTTTATCGTGAATAAAGGAAGAACGTCTTCCTTTTTTTTAACCTGAGGAGGGCAGCGGGGACGTTGCCACCTCACTCTCTGCGAACGTCAACGACTTCGCATCCTACCCGCGAGCCTCGTCCCACCCAACTCTCTGCGAGCTTCGACTCTCGCCGGAGAAGAACAACCGTCGGTAGACTATGAAGATTCGTTGGACTTTAATGACTTCGCATCCTACCCACGAGCCTCGTCCCTCCGCCAACGCCGGCCGCCAGGATGCCACGTGGCTTTAGCGGGCCACACAGGAAGGGAATGTTCCCCTCGACCGCTCTACCCAAGCGGGTCACGGCTCGGGAGCCAGTCAAGGGCAGCCCGCCGAGGACCCCGAGGTCGTCGTTCCTCTAGTCGCCGGTCCAAGATGCGGGCAGATGGTGGAGAGGGCGGTTTGGATCTCCAGTTGTCGTTCCTCCAGTCGGCGGATTGAGGAGTGATGGGCGGAGATGGCGGTTTGGATCTTGGATTGTGGGTTTTGATGGCGAACCAATTTTTTTGTTTAATTAATACCGGATTTTAGAGATGAAGCTTGTGATGTCGGATTCGTTTAGAGAAGAAGAGATTATGTCATCCATTTTTTTTTTAAGAATATTTAGAAAAAAACTTATTTAGGGACCCGAAATTATAATAAAATTAAACAAAAGGAACGTCGACGTGTATTTTGCAAATAGGAGGAACTTTTGAGTATATTTAAGTAAATCCGAAAGACTATAGAATAATTTTTCCTTTTTCTCTATTGTACGACCAGGTCATCAAAACGATGCCATTTCAGTTTGTCGTAATTTGATGAATGGACGACTTAATGGATGAGTTGTTTTGAAGGTAAATTTCAAAAAATTCAATGCCGTCTAGAGTCCCGGGTTTAGGCCAACCTGCCTAAATTTTATTTGACAAAATTTTTTTTCAAAAAATCCCAATTGTATTCATTTTTTTGAAAAACCCCTCTTCTCCCTCCATCCATTCAACAAGTCACATCAAACAGAAACGAGATCGTTTTGATGACGTGACTGGACAGTTAGGTTAGAATCATGTTCTTGAAAATTTGTGGGTTTGCTGGATCTGAGTTTTGTTTTCGTTGTTCTTATTTCTGGACACTTTTTGAATACTCGATTGCAATTGTCTACTAGATCTTGGAAACAATAATTTCATTGGTCTGCTTCGTCGTAACCTTGGCAGCAATCTCTCTTTTTCACCACCACCACCCTGTGAGTAGTTCTTGTTTGCAAGGGTCAGTTGTGTTCTTGGCATTGTCGCGAGGAATACTAGCTAATTTTTGTTCGACTTGTTACTTGTTAGGGATTTGCGGTGGGACCAAACTTCACTGGATAGGACGATTCAGATGTAAAGGAGAACGACCCAAAAGGCCACGATCAAAGACAGCTAATATGCAGGCTCGGTGGCTACTACTCCTCTTTCTCCTTCATGGTTTTTTGGTTGAGTACTTGTCCCGACCCAAACTCAGGTGTCTAGAATGGATTTCTTCTGTGTAATATTAATCGACAGGGTTTCATTGGTAAGTGCTACAAGATCTGATACATTGAAACCCATCGGTGATCGGTGTTAGATTTCGATAATTTTAATCACACAAAAAATCTAACCAGTCTCAAACGTATTTAAATTCTTACAAATCTTGAACCATTAAATTTATAATTAAAACTTAATTGATTTTTAGTTTCAAATATTGGATTAAAAAAGAGGAGAAATTATTCTCAAGTTTTTCGGATTTGCTTAAATATACTAAAAAGTCTTATTGTTTGCAAAATACATGCCGACGTCCCTCGTATTTGATTTTATTATACTTTCGAGTCCATGACGCACGTTAGCAGTTCTTTCTGTTTCATTTTTTTTCAATAAAATGACTAAAATATTTTTAGAACAAAAAATAAAAAATCGTTGATATTATCTCTTCTTCTTCCTCCTCCTCTCTTCAATTTACCATCTAGGGTTTCCCTAATCCATCCCCATGAAGAAAAAGAAAGACCCCTCCCTGTACAGCGCATCGAAGATAGCGAGACAAGTCTTTCTTCTCTCCTTTACCTCCTCTCTCTCTCTCGTTTTTCTTTCCATCTTTTGTACCCTCTTTAACCTCCCCTCTCCCTCCCTCCCTCCCTTCTCTTTGTCTATGTTCGAACGCAGCCTTTGAAACCATAGAAGTCCACGAATTTTTAACCCCTCCTCTTGTGGGAAAATCACAGAACGCCCCTGGAGAAAATTGAAGGTTCTGAGCAGAGATTGAGGGGAAAGATTGGTGCTTGCTTCTGGGTTTTATTTGTTTCTGGGGGGAAAAGCATAAAGTTTCAAGCTTGGTGGTTGTTTCGATAATTACCCTCCTTGTGGGGCTTTTCACTTGTAAAGAATGTCGTCTTTGAGCAGAGAATTGGTGTTCCTCATACTCCAATTCCTCGAGGAGGAGAAGTTCAAGGAGTCTGTTCACAATTAATTCCTCGCCCTTCTCTTTATCTTTCTGTTTTTTTTTTCAATTTTGGGGCTTGTTTTTAGGATAATTTACCAGGTCGTTGAATGTCTAGGACAGTGAAATTCAAGAGATGATCTCGTTTTAGTCGGTGGGTGTTATGAATGGTAACCGGAAGGATAGTGTGAGTTAACTGATGATGTGAGAAAAAAAATTTTTGAGGATATTTTCGTCATTTTATGATTAAAAAAAAAAAATTTTATTGAGGGACTCGAAAGTATAATAAAATTAAATAAGATAGATGTCGGTGTTTATTTTGTAAAAAAAAAATTTTTGAGTATATTTAAGCAAATTCTAATGACTTGAGAGTAATTTTCTCAAAAAAATATAAACCCAAATTTAACCTTATTAATGCATATTCATATATTCTTATCAAATTCTATATTCCCAAGATCAAATTAAACTGTGTAACTACGAAGCTTCTAGATTAAAGAACAAAATAGAAACTGGAGATCTCAATGCAAGTCCTGGAGAACAAAGCGGACTTGGTACATCAAAGTAGATCTCCGAACCAATACAATTCATGTGCAAAACTGGTGAGATGGGGGTGAGTGTTTTGGAACACTCCGTAAATAAATAAGATATGCATCACAATTTATTTAGCTACTCGATGCACAAACATGCCTAACACATGCAGATGAATCATACTTGAAAAGTATATAAAAGCCATACTTATCAAATGGCCAAATATATCATATAATCACAAAGATACATAAACATGAACAAACTATGCAACGTCACATACCGTCACGCAATTTAACGCATAAATATATAATCCCAATATCATATTGCAAAACTGACAAGCATTCGACAAGATCTAGATAGTGTCACTCCAATCCCGACATGATGATACTATATCTCAAAGACGCCATCATAAACCAACCCCGCCGGCCAAATAGATCAAGCCCGCTGGTAGCCAAACATATCATATCATAATCTATTGTATCTTCAGTATATGTGCACATATGCCAACATCCCCGATTGTTCACGGGTAGATTTCTACCTACTAGACGTTCATATCACATAGCGGAACCATCCATATCAAATAGATCTTCATATCACACAAATCCATAAGCTCCAAACCGATCAAATATATCGAGTGTTCCAACCGGGCCAAATTAACCAAATATTCACATATCATAATCTCACATCATCATATGACAAATGCACAATATGCACTCCAAAGTACTAATTTAAAATGATGATAAATAAATATAAGTGCGCCAAAGAAAATACGAGTCACATATTATTTGTTTACTGATTTTGGCTCGATGACCATTTGAATTGACCATCCTCTTTGCCAAATTACAGGTTCAAGACGTTAGGTTTCAAAACTTGTAGAATAAACTCCAAAACCTGTAACAATAAATCGATGCCTCTATTATTGTAAAGAATAAATATTGAATTCCTCATTCAATTGTACATATAAGAACATATCCGATTATCTTCTTAAGTTTTCTTCCAAAATGAATTAACATCCTCTAATACCCCTCTATGTAACCATTTTCATTCACACCTTCCTTAATTTATAATTACTATCAGCATGGATCATGGAAATACTTGGCCTATTCCCTAACAATTATACAAAATATATTACCTTCTTTTCTTTCTACTTGCTCACGGTTTCAAGTCTTCTTTTTTCCTTTGTTTGATTTTATTTTCATGCCTAATAAAATTCAATCATTGTGCTCATAACTTTTCCTAACCACACCGTAAGATTTTCTCACTATATGATCTTTCCATGTATTCTTAGAACATATTGAACTGATATTATTTACTTATTCATGCTCTGTATTAATCTTATTTTGATAAACAATAACGTAACTCTAAGGGGTTGTTGGGTAACAAGTGCATAAGGTCCACTAATGGGGAATTCCCTTCTAACAAGATATCGGAAAAGGGATTGACAAAAGATTACGTTTGTTTTAACCATAAATAAAAGAAGTCAGCTAACTTTTCTTATTCTTTTTCTCGATAAAAATTTCTCTCCCTTTTGTTCTTTTTCTATCGGTTCCTTCTTCTATTTTTTCCAACCCACCTTTTCTTTCATTCATTTTCCAATTTACTTGTTACTTCTGTAGTTTCCATGGAATGACTGACCCTTTATATATATATCCGAATAGGGGTGAGAAAAAATATCCGAATTCGATATCCGAAATTTTTTTCGGATTCGGATACGAATAATTTTATGTTTGGATTCGGATTCGGATTATCCGTATATATTATTTCGGATTCGGATTCGGATTCGGATAACAAAATTATAAATTCGGATTATCCGAATATCCGAATTTTTAACCCATTTACTAATAATTTAAAGTGGTACAGATTAAGGTCTTCATATTTCCCCTCATCTTTGTTAATTAAGGTCTTCATCTTTGTAAAGTGGTACAGATTTCATGTCCATGACCATTTAATTAATTAATTATTACTAATAATAATTAAGTAAAGTGATATGTTGTTTGGAATCATCAGCTAACTCAGACGATCAGTCGCCTATTTTTTTAATTCGGATTATCCGAATCCGTATCCGAAATAATTTCGGATTTTGAATTTCGAATAATTCTCTATTCGGATTCGGATTCGGGTAGAAAAAACATAATTTCGGATATTTTGGATAATAAAAAATTCAAATTCGGATTATCCGAATGCTCACCCCTAGCCACGAGATCCAAACATCCTACTTCCTTACTTGGTTATTTCCAATTCTTATCTTGTTCTACTTTCTTTTTTTTACTTGCAACTCTATCCAAAATTTCTTAATTTATTGTTTTCTGCTTTCCTTCGCTACCATCTCCTTTTACATCTTTGGTTTACTATAAATTTGAAGTATTAGATAACGCCAACTTCTATTTAACTTGCGTTTTGGTGGCCTTTCAATGTATTGCCACGTTTTTCATTTACTTCTCACCCTTATCATGTTTTGACATTTAAATATTATCTAGTCCTAGTTTTAAGTCCAATTTCTTCTTATAATAATCCAATTTAATCCGAATCTCATAAAACTTCTTTCCCTATTTTTTTATGTTTCGTCAAAACTATTGAATATATCTCATTCTTGCCGTTTCCTTAATTTTTATAATGATGATGACTATGTTCTTGTCTTACTTTTATAGGTTGCCACGTTTTTTATTATTTTCTTTTATCTTAATCACACTATTAGTGCATGCTGGAAACTTAATAGCTCATGCTCTCCATCCTAATTTAATATTACTTAAGTTGTTTTCATAAAATAACATAAGTTTCCAACGTTTTCTTACCACTATTGATAGCTATTTCACTTTTAGTCATGACTTCCAATTAAGAACGTGTAATTCAATATTTTATTCTTTTCAAAATTATGAACGGCCAAAATTAAACACACTACCGTAATTAATTTCTCTATTCTTTGTGCATTACTACCGCTACAAATTATTGTGGGCCAAATCGTATCAATAAATTTTCAAAATGGCCAATTATTGTAGTCAATTTTTTTAACATAGTTTAACAATTATCTAATCGAATAGTTTAACATAGTTTATATTCAACTAAGTTTAACTTACATAGTCAGGTATTACATTCTTCTCTCCTTATAAAAATTTGGTCTCCGAATTTAGATAAAGAATATCTAGCTTAATTTTCATTTCAATAGTCCTCGACACTTGATTTTCATCTCCTCTTTAACCTCTTAGTTCGCCTCATTTAGTCTGACGTGGCTTGTTGAATGGATGGAAAGAGAATATAAATTTTTGAAAAAAAAAATGAATACATTTTGAAATGTGCCTTCAAGACAACTCATTTTTTAAGTTCTCCATTCATCAAATTCCATCCGTTTCCCTGATCATCTGATCGAATTTATGGGAATTTTGTAATTTTTCATTCTTTGCCTGATTTTCGATTCATGCTCCACTGAATGCTAGTTGATTCACGTACGGTAAATGTAATTTGAGAAATAGTTGAAGGTACGGTTTAGGATGTAGGAGAACTTTAGCTTTAGGGGAAGGATTATGGGTTGTTAGTTGTTTGAGGGTAGAGTTACGACGAAGGCAAATTATGGTTATTTGGTCATCAGAAATGCCAATGTATTTTTTTGAAGGTATATGTTTATACATGACATTTTTATGACTTGAGCTCAGAAGTTTTTTAAATTTTACAACGATTTTTTTTGTTAGACTACATGCCATTCAACAGAAACTACAGTGTATTGTTTGTTCTAATTTGATGATGCATCTTAGCTCCTCGTATTGAATTTTTTATGCTCGAATAACAGAGATGTATTTTGTTGGCAATATTTGATAACGGTTTAGCGAAATTTAGCAAAATTTTTTTGAAGGGTACTATTGTAGCGTAATTTAGCACCTTAGTTTCAACTGGGATGGTTGTTTCTTGAATCCGTTTTAGAAGTTGCCTAACTCGGGCTACTATTATTAATGAATGCCAATTGTAACCATGGTTTAAATGAAGGTGATACATTTATTTAAATAAAAATCTACTTTAAAAAATTATATGTAGATCAACCAGGTAATAATATTAACATTTGAAGATTAATTTCACATGAAGATTTATTCTTCCAAGAAGTACATATCCAGAAAAGATTGTCAAGCAACCCTTGAAAACAGAGATGAAAATGAAAACAAATACCACACATAAAACCGGATAAAGGTCCTCCACTAGGAAACATATTGGTGGAGAACTTGATGATACAACATTATTTGTAGATGGAATTGAAAACTTTAATTTTAAAGTAATGAATTTTTTATTTATAAAATTCTACGACACTCCACATCTTGTATGCTGAACAAGTAATTTGAAATTTTGAGAAGCCAACAGCCATGCACAAGGATTCAAGTTCTTTCTCACTTCTCTCCCTTCCTGACTGCTGCAATAGCATAAGGCAATCGCTTGTTGCAAGACATTTAGATGCCAAACTTGTATCTGGCACTTCAAAGGGCATCATTGTTATGATAATCATTTTTCCGTTTTCGGACAAAGCTTCATAGCAATTGTTCAATAGTTTTAAGCAAAGCTCGTCGCTCCAGTTATATAGCACATTCTGCAAATATTAATTAATTAGAACAAACTTCAACAAGGTCTAATCTACAAAGTCTTAACTCTATTTTTTATTATGTAAATGTAATAATAGTAAAAGTGTCAATAAGACTTACCATTAAGAGTATGGCGTCTGCCTCCGGGACGCTGACAAACATGTCTCCTTCAACATGCACAATGCCTGTTACTTGTTACCGGTTAATTTTTGGTTAATACCTAAATACTTGGCTTATATATATATATTAACGAATGAGAAAAATATAATTGAAGATAATAATAATTTAATTACCTGGATAAAGTGGTGCAGTTTTGATGACAAGGGGTAGGTCAAAATTGATGCCTTTAATGGAAGGGTAGTTGGAGATGACCATGCTTAGAGTTGTGCCATTCCCGCCCCCAACATCAGCCAAAGATGTGAGACCCTCAAATCCTTTATACACCTTAAGAATCTTTGTCATGGTTAAGGCTGACAATCCAGACATTGAATTATCAAAAATTTCCTTTAATTTGGGATCCTTGTTCATATACTCGTACATAGACATGCCATTACACTTCTTGAACTGGTTACCTCCTTCAATAAGCACGCCCTTCATTTGTGCCCTGAAGACGGAATTGGCATAGTTATGAAAGATTGCTTGTAAATAATTATAATATGTTGCCAGTTGGTTAACTCTTCAATCCCTGACATTATAACTAAGTGTAATATTTATCTTTTAAAAAAATAATAATTATAATATGTTGATGATATAGCATTTACTTACCACGTGCCAGTCAATGATTTGTCATTGGATAGAGCAAAGAAGGGAGACAAGGAACCACCATTTGCATCGGGGATTAAGTATTTGGCGGGTGGTGCAAGCCCATAGATTCTCTCGAGCGAGCCATCCTCCAAGGTTCGCGTAGAACAGTTGAGGAAAGAATTGGTGACCAGCAACCTAAGCACACGATCCAAGCTGGAAGCAGTATTTGGGTTTTTTTTGGGAAATTTAGTGACCATCTCTGTGGCTGATATCTGGGTACCTGATCCACCTATGATGCCAAATATGTCCAGCTCCAAAGCTGTACTAACAGCCGCGGAACCTAGAGCGCAACTCGCATAATTGAAGGTGTGAAGAAATGCTTCATCATCATCATCATGATGGCTATTGTTAAAATTCATTTCTTTTTCTGAAACAGCCATTGTGTACTTAGCTCAGTTAGTATATGGACATTGTCTTATATAGTGGAAAGGCAGTCATTTTTTCATCCACTTCTCAGGGTTAAAAGGTTTTAAACTTAATTACTTATGATATGGCCAAGTTGTAATCTCTTGTATTCAAATGTATGGTATAATTTGACTCTTGAAACATATTTAATATTCCAATCAGATTTTCCAGCAAATTTTATCTTGACCGGGATTCCCTTCTCTCTCTCTCTCTCTCTCTCTCTATATGGTGCAATTGGTGACAGGGTCATGCCCATTTAAGTCCCACAGGTGGGCTTGCATTTTTTCCACGGAAGAGACAAAAGGGATGGTTGAAAAAAGGTGGATGTGAAAGGAGAGTTCAAAAAATTAAAAGCACGAGATAAACTTTAATTTTTGGTTGAAAAATTGAAGCTAGATAACAGCTTGGAAGAAATTACGCAAGATTTTGTGAGATATTTATTTATCCCTTATGAGCTTCATTCCCCGTAAAAGGGAGAGTCATCTGCATAGTTTTTTGGGCAAATTACTTAGAAATCAAAACTTGAATAATGCTAATTTCGAATACTTAGAAATCTAAATTAGAAAATTAGGGTTTGACCTTTAATTCCTAAATCTATTTTTGTCGAATATTTAGTATAAATATGATTATCTAGTTCTCTTACCATTTAAATCAGCCAATAACATCATTTATTATATAAACTACATCTAAAACAGATTCGCATTTGGATGATGTTCTCCTTTTACTACATTTGGACAAATGTAAATTGATTTTTTTGCGCTAAAAATTAATCTAAATACTGCATGCCATATTATTTATGGAATGAGGGTAAAATGAGACTATTTACATAATCCAAATTTGGAAAAATCTCGGGCCGAATTCAGTGCTGCTGGGGGCCAGCAACACGAATCTGACAACTAATATTAACAAGACTGCCTGTGAGTCCTTCTACCAAAGAAGTATATTTTTGTTCAGTAGTAACATTCTCATCCTTCTTACGTTCGAATGCGAGTTCGAATCCCACAACAAACATGTCATTTGTAACAAGTCCAAATCCAAAGGCAAAATTTCCAACGACAAAAATCAAGTCCAACACAATGGCAAAAATCCCCAATGGTAAAAAAAAATCCACGACGCAAAAAAAATGTGGCAGAAGCACGCGAATCCGTAGCAGGTGCTGCAGGCGCGCTGTTACCTGCATCAAATCCGAGGGTGTAAAATCTTTAGTAGGATTAGTAATTTTTAGTTTTTTTTACTAATATTAAGTCAACGTGATAATGTGTCACTCTTAAAATCAAATGATGTGACAAATTTATGCACATAGAGATACCAACTAGGATGATGAGCTATTGTCGATCAATTGAACAAAGTGTTCATAAGATGTTGGTTGCACCATTTGTAAAAGTGCCAGATGCAATTTGGTTAAACTCAACTACATAATTTTAATTGAACTTTTCAAGAAACCATGGTATTTTATCCCTTTTTACCCCTAATTTTTACGGTATTTTAACCTAATTTAATGATATGAATCTGATCAGCAAGAAGATTAATTTCGTTTTTGAGGTTTTTGAGTCTGTTTAGGAAGTTAATTATATGTTATTTTCATTTTATAAGAATTATAGTCTATTTAGGAAGTCAATAATGTGAGAATTTCGTTTCTTTAAGAGTTCAAGTCAGTTTAGGAATGTGATTATGTGATAATCACGTTTTTAGCAATCATAGGAGTACTAGACTTGTTTTCCTTTTCAGTTTCCTATTTTTAAGTCATATTTATCTAGTTAGAAGTTATATTTAATTAGGAATCTCTTTGTAACAATCTGCCTATATATAAAGGCATTATCAATGAGAATAAGGAAAATAATTTGAGTACAAAAAACGTGGGCTTTGCTCTCTTGGTTCTTCGGAACTGTTCGAACATAGCGGAGAGATTCCGTTCGTTCACCTTCGACTTATCAAGCGGATCTATATCACCGTTTGTGGCGTCTTCATCAAATCAAGGTTCTTGTTTCCCTACAGCAGCGGGTCGAGGTTGTTCATACCGAGGTTCTTGCAAAGGTGCAAACAATGGGTCGAGATTTCCATCAATCTGAACGTAGATAGATCCGGCTTTCGCGTGGATCCGTAACGAGATTTGCATCATTTTATTTTTTCAATAACTATTTTGTTTGTTGTCCCATTAATGAATACAAAAACTAGTATCCCGTCGAGCATTGGGTATGTTAAATGTGATCATGAAGCCAACATCTGTTCTCCTAGGGATGAGCTTCAAATCACAAATCGATAAACTGCAAAAAAAAATTGAAGACATTTTCGGTTCATTGGTGCGGTTTGAAACCGCACCATACTCTTCTGGTACAGTGTCGATTTTATGTTTTTGCTACCCTTCAAAATTGCACCGCACCGTACCGCACAGCATACAAATAAACGACATCGTTTTAAAATTTTTAATATAGGTTTAGTTACAGACTTAGAGCAAATATGACGTCGTTTGTAGTTTGAAATAAAATACATTTTTTCCCAGCTACCCCTAACCTTATTCTCATCTCCTTCCTCAAAAAAAATTTCCACTTCCCCGACCCTTTCCCACACTTCGCCACTCGCCAGTTGTCCTCCCACCTCTGACCTCCTCCAGACCTTTCGCCCGTCGCCCCATCTTCCGGCCTCCTCCTGTCATCCATCTTCCCCCATTTCGAACCCTAAAGCCAAAGGTCCAAAACTCCCAATTTTGAAACCCTAAAACCTAAAATTGGAAAACCCTCCATCTTCCACCCGCTATCTTCCGTCTCTTATGTCCGCCCTCTCCGTAAGGTAATCCCTCCATCTCTCTCCTAAACTCTTTCCTTTGTTAGTTTATTTTTTAATAAGTTAATGAATTACTTTGTATGTTTATGTTTTGACAGCTAACTCGAGCCCACTCTGGTCTCTCAGTCTCTCGTCCTCCCTCTCTGCTCCACCTTTGTAGAAACTCGATCTATTACGGTAAAAATCCATTTTTTTAAAATTATGTCCATGCTTGATGCTTGTTACTTATGGTTAGTTTAGATATTGTTTGCTGATTCTATATTGTATTTGCTGAGTTATAGTTGATGAGTTGCTTGTTCTGTTTAAATTGATTAAGCATTCTCTGCCATGCTTGCTGTTTTGGTTTGGTAAACAAGTGATGATGTTTATTGTGGTGTTGTTCTTATGACAAGCAAGTAGGATAAGTGATGATGTATTTGAGGTGCATGTGGATGAAGGGATTGTTGGGCCGAGCAATGCTGGGTCCGTTTGAGTGGCTGGACAACAAGAGGAACAAGTGGAACCTGGTAAGATTACACAAAAGCCTCATTTACCTTGTAAAAGAAAGGCGTCTGCTACCTCTAATGATGAGAGTAACAAAAGTAAGAAGCTAACGAGTCCAGTGTGGGCTCATTTTACAAAAGTTGAGGGTTGTGCGATAGGTGAAGAAAAAGCTACATGCAAATATATGCATGTAATCCTAGGAGGAATGGAACAAGTTCTTTGAAACATATTCTTGGAAAGAAAATGCCTCAAATTGGTTAAGCAAGATTTGAAACAAACCACCTTATCTTTTGAACCGGCTGAAACGGGTTGTGTGGGTAGGCTTAAGGCCTTTGCCTTCACTCAGAGGAGGGTCGCAAAAAATTGGCAATGATGATAATTAAAGATGAGTTGCCATTCAATATCGTGAAAGACGAGGGATCTACTAAGTTTTTCAATTACATGCATTCTAGGTTTGTGATGCCACATAGGACTACAGTAGCAAAGGATTGCTTGAAAATTTACTTTAAAGAGATGAAAAGGTTGAAAAGATCTTTGAAGAGTCAGAGATTGTGCTGTACAACCGATACTTGGACCTCAATCCAAACCATGAATTACATTTGTTTAATTGGGCATTGAATTGACAAGAATTAGAATTATCAGAAAAGAATTTTGAACTTTTGTCTTATTTACAATCACAGAGGGGAGACAATTGGAGATACTATTGAGAAATGCTTAGTTGAGTGGGGGATTGAAATAATTTTAACCATCACTGTGGATAATGCTTCTTCTAATGATTAGGCTATTCGCAATTTGAAATCATCCACGGGCTACAAATTGAAGACCATAGTATCTAATCATAGGTATTTGCATATGAGGTGTTGCGCACATATCCTGAATTTAGTTGTGCGCAATGGACCGAGACAAATTAGTTAATTGATTTTGAGCATTCAAAAAGTGGTGAAGTATGTTAGAAGTTCTGCACCTAGGCTGAATTTTTTTGGTCATTGTGTGAAAGTCGCGAACATAGAGTGCAAGAAAGGGTTGTATATGGATTTGGATACAAGGTGGAATTCTACATATTTGATGCTAGATGCTACTGAGAAGTATGAGAGAGATTTTAATCTATTAGAGAGAGATGATGGATGATATTTTAAAGACTTTATTGATCCTGTAGAAGATATAAATGATGAAGATGAGTTTGAGGATTCTCTGGACAATCCGGGAAGAACAATGAATCTTATCATGCCTCCTACAAATGCTGATTGGCTGAATGCAAGATGTTTCATCAAGTTTTTGAAGATATTTTATGAAATGACGATGAAGTTCTCTGCAAGTTTAAGTGTTACATCCAATGAATTTTTTCATGATTATGTGTACTTATGTTTAGCGCTGAAGAAGCATGTCTCTTCCAGTAATGAAGTGTTGGCATCAATGACAAAGAAGATGACTTTGAAGTGCAACAAGTATTGAGGTAAGTTTGAGACCACTAACGGGTCATTGTATTTTGCCATTGTTTTGGATCCTATATATAAAAAAGTATGTTAGGGTGTCACTTGAATAATTATATGATAAAGCACAATCCTATGCATATGCCGATAAAGTGGATGCAATATTTTCTCAGTTATATGAGCAATATGAAGAGCGTTATCATAAATCTAGTGTTGTTGCCTCTACTAGCTCGCAACAAGTTGACACAAAAATTGAAGGAAATGATGAAGTTGTCAATGATGATGATGACACATAAGAATTAAAATTTTGGGATCAATGGGACAAGCAAATTTTGGAGGATAAATCAAGTGAAACAATCACAGATTTAGCCAAATACGTGGACAATTAGGTGGAGGCAACTTCCGATGACTTTGACATCTTGAGTTGGTGGAAAGTTAACATCGTGAAGTATCTGATCATGGCTGAAATTGTACGAGACGTGCTAGCAATTCTGGTGTCAACCGTTGCCTCAGAATATGCTTTTAGCATGGGTGGACGTGTGTTCGATCCTCACCGAAGTTCGTTGAAGCCTAAAACCGTGGAAGCATTAGTTTGTGCTCAAAATTAAGCCACGCAAAAATGATGATGATGAAGATCCATTGGAGGATAACAAAATAATTGAAGGTTAGTTATTATTTAAAACTAAATAATCGTCTTAAGTCATAATACATTTTAAGTTCTAATTTTTGTGTGTGTTATTGCAGAATTTGAGGAGGAATTTGAATGCGAAGATGACGACTAATGGTGTACAAATGCTGCTGCAAAAGTAATTGGAGTTTAACTTATTGTGTTCTTGTTTAATTTGGTTATTTTGATGGATGTTTGCTGTTGAAATTTGGTGAACTTATTGCTGAAATTTATACTGATTTTATGGCAGGTCGCTGAAACTTTAATTTTGGGAAAAGAATGTTTGGATTACCTGAAAGATGGATGCAGGATGCTTTCTCATGTAATATTTTAAGTAGCATGCTCTTGAATGAAAGTTTAAACTTTCTGTGAATTTGAAACTTTCTGTTGCTTTTGTGAACTCTTGGACTGGACATTGTGTTTATTTTGGAGCAAAATGGATGGAAATGGGCCACTTCAGGTGGCTATTGCATTACTTTTAATTGCGCCTAACTAATTTTTATTGGGCCGACGACAAAGATGGACTTTTTTCTATTTTTTTTAATGGGCATCCAAACTGCAAAATCGCAGTAAACCGCACCCGCACCGCGAAACTACAGAACACGCAATTTCACACCAAATCGCAAAATTGATGGTTCAATTTTCTAATTTTTTTTAAATGCGGTGTGGTTTTGCTCAACGGCTTCACACTGCTAAATCGCACCACCCTCACCCCTAAGTTCACACGAAAAAGAAGAAAAATGGGAAGTTGAAAACAAAGTTGGAAGGAAAAGAAACTTGAAATCAGATGGGCTAACTTACCTAGATGGACCTGACGCTGCACATAAAAAGAAGGCAGGTCCAAAGAATAATGAAGAAGGAATATCCGTGAAGAATAAAGAGGGAAAATGATCAGCTATATGATCCTAACAGAATTTGTCCTCTAGCTAGATTTAGTATCTTCCCCTTTTTGTATATAAAGCTATACAAACCTGATATTCTTTAGTGATTGTGAATACAACCATCAATTTTACACATATCTTCTTCCTCTATTTTCTTGTTAGGTTAGCTCTGTATTAATTTCTGATCTATTTAGACATTATGTCAAACATTACAGACTGAGAGAACACGGTGTAGCTCCCTACGATTAGGGTTTTTTTTTCCTTTAGGAACTTTCTTCTCTTTTTCTTAGGATATTCTTGCTTTGTTGCATATTTTTCTTAGAATACAATAGTGAAACAATATACCGCTCCTTCTCCATCGAGTCAAGGTCTTAGGAAAGGTAGTGTCCTTGGTTAGATTAGGAAACTAGTTTCAAGGAGACGTTGGATGTTGGGTGGATCAAGTTGGCTGAGGGGGAGTTGGAAAAGGTGGGATTTGTACAGAAATAGAAGATTGTGGTAGATCTTCTTGTGGAACTTTTGCTCGATGCTTCTCTTTCTTGTGGTGCGATGCCTGTTGGAGGACTTGCGCACTCCTTGTTGGTTGAGTTTTATCACGTCCATTATTTGTCTAGGGTTTTTGATCTTCCGTATAGAGGATATAATTTCTTGACATGCAAAACCATTGGTGGTGTGCTTGGTACATTTTTAGAGATGGACGATGCTACTTGTTAGGAATTGTTCTAAATTCCTAATTAGAGTAGGGCTCTATTTCCTGATCAGAATAAAGTACTAGTCTCCTATATATATACGGCCTATGCCTAGGTCTTATTTGTACTAGTTGAGAGTTGTGAGGTAGAGAGAACCCTCACGGAGGCCTTGTAACCGATTGGACTCGCATAGTGGACGACTCTCCTTTGCCCAACCCCCCGTCTTGGGGTTTCCACGTAATTCTTATGTCTCGTATTTTACTCGTTTCGATCTTATTTCCCAATAATTGGTATCATAGCCGGATCTGAGTTTCGAGTATTCGAGTATTGAAAAAAAAAAGTGAACAGTAACCGATTTGGCGAAAAATTGGGATTTAGGGTTTTGAAACCCTTGGAGTCGCCACCGCCCGCGTTTCGACCACCCCTTGGAGTCGCCACCACCGAACCCGTCACTGCAGAGGAGGAGGAAAGGGTCAGCCGCTGCCTGTGAGAGATTTGGGTTGAAAAACCCTAATTTTCGAGTTGACTTGGTCAACTATTTGACTAGTTGACCAAAAGTCTACTGTTTTGGCTGATTTTAGTTTTCTAACCAATTTTGGTCTGATTTTTTGGTTCTAGGAACTTCAGGATGACTTCCATGAAGTACGAAATCTCTCAATTGACGAGAAAAACTAATTTTTCCTTGTGGCAGGTGAAGATGCGTACTATTTTGACACATCTAGAGCTGGATGAGACTCTACTTGATGAGAAGTCGATGCCTTCGAGTTGGGACGCTGCGATGAAGGCGTCAAAGAATTGTAAGGCTGTGAGTCAGATCCAGTTGCATCTGTCAGATGATATTTTTTGGGACGTGTTGAAAGAGACAACAGCTTCCTCATTATGGGCAAAGCTTGAAAAGTTGTGCATGCCCAAGAGTTTGACCAACAAACTGTGCTTGAAGCAACGACTGTTTTCTATCCGGATGCAAGAAGATAAGTCTGTTCATGACCACCTTAATGAATTTAAGGATATAGTGGCTGATCTTAGAACTCTGGATGTGAAGTATGATGATGAAGATCTTGCTTTATTGTTATTGTGCTCGTTGCCTGCTTCTTATCAGCAATTCAGAGATACTCTGTTGTTCAGTCATGATACTCTGAGTTGGGATAATGTTCATGATTCACTCTTGGAGAAAGAGAGAATTGATAAGCACATTGTGAGTTCCTCTGAAAATAGCCAAGGGACTGGCTTGGTTATGAGAGGGAGGTCTGAAGAGAGGAATGCTAAGTTTGGTTCGAGAAAGAAGAGCAGAAGCAAATCAAGGTCAAGACACAAGGATAAGACTTGTTTCAACTGTCATAAGGTTGGGCATATTAAATGGTTCTGTCCGGAGTTGAAGAACACGAAGAATGGCGAAAAGTCCAGTGCTCCGAAAGGAGAAAGTTCTGATAGCGGCAGTGCTATTGTTGCCACCACCACTCAGAAAGAAGAATCTGATGGAGACCTTTTGTCTGTGATTGATGGGAAGTCTAAAGTTGATGCTGCCTGGGTCCTTGATTCTACTTGTACGTTTCATATGTGTCCTATCCGGGACTGGTTTTCAACATATGAACGTGCGGAGGGTAATGTTCTCATGGGAAATAATTTTGTCTGCAAGGTTATTGGTATTGGCACAGTGAAGATCAAGATGCATGATGGTGTCATTCGAACCTTGACGAATGTGAGGCATATCCCTGATTTGAAGCGGAACTTGATTTTGTTGAGTACTCTTGATACATTGGGGTACAAGTATACCAGAGAAGGTGGAGTTCTTTGTGTGAGTAAGAACTCATTAGTGCATATGAAGGCCAAAAAGGAGGTTGAAAATCTGTACGTTTTACAGGATTCTACAGTTACAGGGACTGCTGCTGCTGCATCTGGCTCATTGACAGATTCTGAGAATACCTCATTGTGGCATATGCGACTTGGTCACATGAGAGAGAAAGGCGTGACCGAGCTAAATAGGAGAGGATTATTATGTGGACAGGGTATTGGAAAGCTGGAATTTTGTGAGCACTGTGTGTTTGGCAAGCAGAAGAAAGTCAGTTTTCAGAAAGGTGTGCACACTACAAAGGGAAAACTTGACTATGTTCATTTTGATCTTTGGGGACCATCTCAAGTTGCAACAAAGAATGGTTCCAAGTATATGCTGACTATTATTGATGATTATTCGAGGAAGGTGTGGGCGTTCTTCTTAAAGAGCAAGGATCATGTCTTTGTCACTTTCAAGCAGTGGAAGACTATGATTGAGAAGCAGACTGGGAGAGATGTCAAGCATCTCCGCACAGACAATGGATTGGAGTTTTGCTCTAGTTGGTTTGATGAGTTCTGCAAGAATGAGGGTATTGTTAGGTATAAGATAATCCCGGGTACACCTCAACAGAATGGAGTTGCTAAAAGAATGAACAGAACTTTGTTGGAGAAAGTTCGTTGTATGCTGTCAAATGCTGGTTTGCCTAAGTCATTTTGGGCTGAAGCTGCTTCCACTGCCTGTCACCTTGTAAATCGTTCACCTTATGCATCACTTGATGGCAAGGTACCTGAAAAATTGTGGTCTGGAAATCCTCCTAATTATACTGATTTGAAGATATTTGGGTGTCCTGCCTATGCTCATGTGAATAATGGCAAGTTAGAGCCAAGATCTGTGAAATGTATCTTCCTTGGCTATGCTTCTAGAGTGAAGGGATACAAGTTGTGGTGTCCCAAGCTGTCTAAGGTCTTGTTGAGTAAGAATGTTATTTTCAAAGAGACAGACATGCTGAGTAAGAGGGAGGATGTTTCTTCACCTGGTGTTTCCAGTGCTCCAAGTGTGGACTTGCAAAAGTCAAAAGTGCAGGTGGAGTTTGATGCTGATCCAGAAGCGAGTTCCTTCCGTGATGTTGATTGCCATGGTCCTACTCATGGTGGGTTGTCTGATGAAGCTGAGAATGTTGGCACAGTTGAGAGGGAGCCAGCGTATTCTATTGCTAGAGATAGGCCCAGAAGAATTAACAGGCCTCCACAGAAGTTGGGTGAGGCTGATATTGTTGCTTTTGCCTTGAATGTGGCAGAAGAAGTTGATAGCTGTGAAGAACCGTCTAGTTACTCAGATGCTGAGAAGTCGAAAGACTCTGCTAGATGGTTGGTTGCTATGGAGGAAGAGATGAAATCTCTTCATAAGAACAAGACTTGGGAGATTACTAAGCTGCCTAAGGATAAGAAGGTTGTCAGCTGCAAGTGGGTATTCAAGAAGAAGGATGGTATACCTGGAGTTGAAGAGCCTAGATACAAGGCTAGGCTAGTGGCTAGAGGATATAGTCAGATTCCTGGTGTGGACTTTAATGAGGTGTTTTCACCAGTTGTGAAGCATACCTCAATTCGTTCTCTTCTTGGTATTGTCGCTATGCAGGATTTGGAGCTTGAACAGCTTGATGTGAAGATAGCTTTCTTAAATGGAGAGCTTGAGGAGCGGATTTATATGGCACAGCCTGAGAGTTTTCATGTTGAAGGCAAAGAAGACCATGTGTGCTTGTTGAAGAAGTCCCTGTATGGCCTTAAGCAGTCTCCGAGGCCGTGGTATAAAAGGTTTGATTCCTTTATAATTTCTCATGGTTATGAGAGGAGCAAGTATGATAGTTGTGTTTACCTGAAAAGGCTACGCGATGGTTCCCAAGTGTATTTGCTCCTATATGTGGATGACATGTTAATTGCTGCCAGTGACAAAGGAGAGGTGAGAAAGCTCAAAGCTCTATTGAGTAGCGAGTTTGAGATGAAAGATTTGGGCCCTGCTAAGAAGATTCTTGGTATGGAGATTGCCAGAGATAGAGGAGCAAGAAAATTATTTCTGAGCCAGGAGAGTTACATTGAAAAGGTGCTTAACAGGTTTGATGTGACTGGTAATCCTGTGAGTACTCCTCTTGGTACACATTTTCAGCTTTCGTCTGCCTTATCTCCACAGTCAGCTGCTGTGGTCGATTACATGTCTGGTGTTCCATACTCCAATGCTATTGGTTCTCTGATGTATGCTATGGTTTGCACACGCCCGGATTTGGCCTATGCTGTGAGTGTTGTTAGCAGGTTTATGGAAAATCCTAGAGAAGGTCATTGGAGAGCAGTGGAGTGGATTATGAGGTACTTGAAGGGTACCAAGGGCATGTGTCTATAGTTTGGACGTACCAGTGATGGAGTTGTTGGTTTCGTTGATTTAGATTATGCTCGAGACCTTGATAAGTTCAGGTCCTTGTCTGGATATGTCTTCACTCTTGGAGGATGTGCTATCAGTTGGAGAGCTTGTCTACAGGCCACAGTGGCGTTGTCTACCACTGAGGTAGAGTACATGGCTATAACTGAAGGTGTGAAGGAGGCTATCTGGTTGAAAGATTTCTTTGGTGAAATCTGTGAGAAGCTGCAGGTCAGTAAAGTGTACTGTGATAGCCAAAGTGCTATCCATCTCACGAGGGATGCTATGTATCATGAGAGGACAAAGCACATTAATGTGAGGTACCACTTTATTCGGGAGCATGTTGCTCAAGGTGACATTGTTGTGAGCAAAGTGGGTACAAAGGACAACCCTGCAGACATGTTGATGAAGCCACTTTCTGGTGCTAAGTTCGAGCATTGCTTGAACTTAGTAGGTGATCGTGCTTGATGTTGATAGCCCTTAGGGGCTGGTGGTGAGGTGGAGCAACGTTGAAGTTGGAGTCATAGAATTTGGTCCAAGGTTGAGATTTGTTAGGGATTGTGCCAAATTTCTAATTAGAGTAGGGCTCTATTTCCTGATCAGAATAAAGTAGTAGTCTCCTATATATATATACGGCCTATGCCTAGGTCTTATTTGTACTAGTTGAAAGTTGTGAGGTAGAGAGAACCCTCACGGAGGCCTTGTAACCGATTGGACTCGCATAGTGGACGACTCTCCTTTGCCCGTGGTTTTCTCCCCGTCTTGGGATTTCCACGTAATTCTTGTGTCTCGTGTTTTACTCGTTTCGATCTTATTTCCCAACACTACTGAATTACGAGGTAACTACCGATGAATTAGGGTTTTAATTGATGTCAGGTTGGCCTTGGTGAGAAAGAGACAGGTAGGGTTTGCAGGTGGCAAGAATTTTGTTGTGCCTTTCAAATATTAAAAGTTGCTGTATTATTGTTATATTTGTGGATGTTACGGAATTTTTTGAAGGACTCTGATCTGGAATCTAATGATACTTCACTGTCAGACAGTGTGGAGCCTTGTAGGGAATGGATGCAAGCTTCACCTAGGTCGATTAAACAACTTGTAGATCAGGGGTGGGAGAGAGTATCATCATTGGTGTCGGCTCGAGACTCCTTATCTAGATCTGTTCCAGTTGTGGTTCTCAGAATCCCACCCGGCCTGAGCTCTCCCCCTTCCTTAGTGATGATGGATGCTCTTTTGAAGAGATACAAGCCTCCTTGATTGCGGTTGGATTTGGGAACTTGGTGTGCAAGGCAACCTCTCCTAACCCAAACCTCGTGTTTTCATCCAAGCCATCTCCCAATTGATTTATTTTCTAAAAATATTAGGACCTACACCCATTAGAAACTAGTACGTCCCCAGCATCCTCCCCTACCTTAGCTTTCCCTGGCAAGCCAAGTTCGTCATCCCTTATCTTCCATGACACACGACATAATATTTAACTTAAAAAATTCACAAATTCGGCCCATATACCCCGATATGTCCCACCTCTCAATTGACCCTAATATTTCTCCTCTATCCCTGAAACCTTCCCCACAACTCTCATACATATTACCATGCCTTCCCCCTTGCCTATAACCTCTCATCTTACCGTGGAAGAACCCTCAGACCTTGCTACTCCTCCCCACGTGTTTTGGTGTTGTTTCTATGCACAAGTAGCGGGCCCCGCAGATAGGTTACAGAAAGTCATAATAGAGGTTATTACAAAACCTCATATTAGAAAGCGGTATTCCATTGCTTGAGACTCGAGTTAATCCCACTATTTGGTGGCAACTGTGTTGCACTCTTGCCAAGTGCTGTGGTTTTTATCAGTTGGAATGAAAAATAAAATAAACGGATATGACAGATCTGATGTGAAAGCTGCAAGGTAAAACTAGATTGAAATGGACTCAATGCATCGCCTAACTCTCTAGGGTTGTCTCAAAGAGGGGTTTGGGTTTGAGTGCGTCAATCCTCAATCAAGAAGAAGAAACACACGGCTCAGCCACAACAAAAGAGAAATAGCTTGGATGGAGCATAACTCTGAAAAGAGTAGCATGAGTAAACACCATTGAATCATCTGCAAAGAACAAGTGAGATACTAATGGTGCTCATTTGGCAACACGAAGACCATGAATAAGCCTGGTTGGTTCCGCATGGCTGATCAACTAATCCAGGCCTTTCGCACGAATAAGAAATAAATATGGAGACAATGAGTGTCATAGTTGAAGCCCCCTCTCTTCTCTCTTTCTCTCTCACTTGATAGGAACAAAGTTGGTGGCGAATGACCAAGCATTGTTGTTTATTGGGTCGGCAAGATGGTCTGCGAGGTTTTCGAGTGGGTCCTTATGATCGATAATAGTTTGTACAAAGATCCCAAACTGGAGAACATGGTCAGCCCTACGTTCTTGATTTCCTTGAAAAAAGGTCACAGACCCTCTGCGAAGGTCTCCGAGACCCTACGCAAAGGTCTCTGGGTCGTCGGTCAGGCCTAATGGGTCAAAACTGCCCTCTGGGTAAAGAGGGTCTATGACCTCCCCGATCAGCCTACCAGCAATTCTGTAACCCTAGATGGCCCCCATTCATATTGATTCATTGCCAACATTTTTCATATCCATCAATCTCTTGAGGAGTTATAATATCATATAAGATAGATATTTATTCACTCCATTTTATACGATATCCAAAAATAGTTGTATTGGTCCGAGGTAAAGTTGGGACAACTTAATCAAGAGTTCATCCTATATTTAGAGGTCATTCCGGATTAGTAAATGACGATAGTATAGGTGCATTCCCATGAAGTAAAAGTGTACAATGGGTAAATTACTCCCTTGTCCCTATTGTTTGGTCACCCTCCCATGCGGGTCCCTTGGTTTGAAAAAAAGAATCGCCCGTCTCCTGACTTTTGTTTTAGATACTCTCGGGTCCTGATAAGTAGATTTTTAGTCCACCTTGCAATAAAGAGTAAGTAGGGTTGTTGTACCCACGTGGAGTGGGATCTAGAGTACCTTAACAACTCACTAGTTAGTTTCAGACAAATGTAGAATAGTGATTGGTGTGTTTAATTAGAGGAGGGAGAATATTAACAACCTAATCTAATATAAACAAACTTAGGTAGCCAAGAAAAGAAGTAGTGAGCAAGGCAACCACATGAACACAATCCTCCTAACTAGGTCTTTCTTGAGCTCATGGCGGTCTTAGGCGAATCTAAAGCGTGATGCTTCACTCCACCCTAAGGACAACTAGAATCTACCCTCTGGTGTCACAAACGAGGGGTGTCCTCAAGTCAACTAGTCAACTAGCTCCATAGTTCCCCTTCATGGTCAAGTCCTTCGAGTTTCTACTAGATCAATTAGTTAAGTCATAGGCCCTTAATGATTCTCTCCCGGGAGTTTAGAGCTTGGATTAAGGTATAATACTACCACTCCCCTCTCAAGGCTTTTTAGGTGTATTTCAACCCTAATCCCACATGACCCAACTAAAAGTATTACGTTTACCAACTAATACGCACAAACTCATTCGAAACCTAGGTCGTTGGGATGCATCTGAGGGCAGCCAACCCACACACAACTAATCACACTTCCACAAACTCAATCTTAACATTAATAACCAAGCTAGTGTCACAAGCAATAAATTAAATGAAAGAGGAAATAGTTTAGAAAAGCTCAAAGGGGTCTTCAAGCATCCAAGTTCCTCCTCCTTCTTCAATGCCCTAGCTTTCTTCTAGAGAGAGAGAGAGAGAAGTGTTGGCTATTCTAAGTGGCCAAAATAATACAAATGAATTGACCAGTAGAAATGTGAGCCTAAAACATGTATTTATAGGCTCCAAAAAAACCCTATGAGCTTCTAGGAAGAGTGCAAGGAAAGATTGGTCATTTTTGCCCATCCCCGAATTTCCGAGGGGCATGGTTCATGGGCCAACAAAGATGCTCCTTTTTGGCTGCCTTGCGGTCCGATTTGGACTTCTACCATTACAAGTAAAAATGTAGTTCTTTGTCTCATCTTTCCAACGGTACCTCATACGTTGTAATTCAATGCCGGAGCAAGAAGTTATAGATTTTTTTAGTGCGGCATTTTTTGTTAGCCCAGATGAATCCGCCGACCGATAGGCAATCTACCGCCCGGTGGCATGCATGGAATTTTTGGCAGCCCAAATCCACCGCTCGGCGAGGTTTTACACCATCTGGTGTCTTCCGGGATCTTGCTTTGGCCTTTTCACCTTGAGCTTTCGTCCGTGTCCGCTCCGATTGGTCCCGAACCGAACCAAATATCTCCAAAAGACCATAAAGACATCAAGTTAAACCATTCAAGACAACGAACCCAAAAATGGCGTAAATATGTCCATGTAGCGAAAATATGTCATTTTCTCTGGCAAAACCCCACTTGAAAAGAATAAAATGTCCGGGGGGGGGGGGGGGGGGTCATGGGTTTTCTTGGTTTAATATTTACAAGAGCTAAAGCTCTAGGTTCGAAGATACCAGAGCTAAGCATGTCAAATTTCTAGGGTTTCAGGAGCTAGGCCAAGTCTTGCCTATGGTTCGTTCCAGGAGCTGGACCATGTCATCCTACAATTCTTCTTACTCAAGTGACGAAGGTTTGAGGTACATAAATATTGAGTGTAGTTGTCGTGTTCGTACCTTGGTGAAGATTGCCATGACTGAAAAAATAGGGACCAGTTGTATTATTAATGCACAAAGAGTAGTTGTGGGTGGATTGGATGGTGTGTGCCACGAAAAATGAATCGTAATATCATTACCCAAATGTGGAGCCGAAGTAGCAACGAAGAATTGAAGATGATGAATTGGTGCTCCAAGAATTAAAGATGATGAAGAAGATTTTGAAAGAGCAAGATTGTCTTCTATTTGCAATATTGTTGAAGAAACTAGTGCTTGTTTTGATTATACGCAACATTGTCTTCTATTTCAAGTTGTTTGTAAGATGATGTACTTTGTCTACTTGAAATGGAATAAAATTGTTATTTTTTCCATGATTAGTTGCAGAATCAAAATTCATAACAACACTGAATCTGAGTTCATAACATCCATTGAGTTCATACCAAAAGCATAGAAGCTGCGTTTCTTATCCGTTACATACCAAAAGCATACAAAATACCAAAAGCTGTATTTGACTTAGAAGTCAGATGTAGTTCAGGTTTGAATCTCAAAATAACATTCATTACATAACATCAAAAAAACTAAAACTACAGCAACTATAGTTTCAAGAATGTAGTTGTGGTTTCAATTGCATATGTTGTACTCTCAACTCCTCTAGCAGCTCCTCTTCCAGTTGTTCCTCCTCTTGTTCCTCGTGCTGTCGTTGTTCCGCCTCTCTTGCTATTGTTGTTCCTCCTCTTGCTCCTCTTGCAACTCCTCGACATCTAACAGAGGCTCCTCAACCTCTTACTGTGCCAAATTTTGGAACACCAAAGCTGGCACTAGTTGAAGCTCCATGGTTGGCTCTAGTTGAAGCTCTATGGTTTTGGAAAGACATGTCATTAGGACCCAATGGTTGGCACTACAAAATAAATAAAGGAATAGTTAGGTTAAACTTTAGAAAAAAATAGCTGTAAAGTAGACAAAACACCAAGGCTCACACCTGTTGCATTTGTGGTCCCATGCTTCCTTGTGATATCCTGATGCACATGGTTAGCACCTCTTGCATACTCTTTCAATATCATCCTGAAATTATTGTAGTCTTTGAATGTCTGTCTGACTTCAAATGTAATATCCTACCCTTCATTACATCTAAATGATCTCCTGCCATGATCATGAACTGGATCCATATTGCCCTTCATTACATCTAAATGGTCTCTCACCAACAATCGTAGTGCTCTCATACCAATTTGTCACAATCTGGATCAATAAGATCAAAATTGGTGAAAGAATATTGAGAAAGGGGGAGGGGGAGAGAGAGAGAGAGAGAGAGAGAGAGAGAGAGAGAGAGAGTTGAGAAAGGAAGGATTATCGATTCTGTTTAGAAGAAAGGTGTATAATATCCAGAATGGTTCCAGTCTTTCCTAGTTTTTCCTTTTATACCCCATATGCTAGTAGATGGGCCTGTAACAACCTATAAGTCAAAGTCCACACTTAACTATTCGAATTTCTGCCAACAGTAGATATGATCAACAGCTGTAATCATAATAGGAATATGTAAATGTCTTTTCCTGCTAATAAATCACTATCTATCAAAAAATAAATAAATATAAGATTCTATTTAGATAATTTGAAAAAAGATATTTGGCCTAACTTTACAAGGCGTAATATAAATTGACAAATTTTCAGAAATCAATTTCTCGCACAGGTAACATATAATGAAAATTTTTTACCATTTTGCATGTGGTTTTCATCTCTTTCTTAAATATTTTATGGAAGATAATTTAGACTTTGGAGTATATTTTTTGGGGGCAACATGCATGTATATTGAGGACTGTGGTCTCCATTATTGTGTAGTTGTAAGCAATATTTTTGAAACCGAATTAGAAGGTTACCAGAAAATTTTCAATTTTCTAGTTGACCCAATTTACGTAGTGGGGCTGTTAGTTGGACTATTATTTTTTATACTAATATTTATTAATTTAAGTTGAAATCAGTCCAAGTTATTAAAAATAGACAAAATATCAAATAAGTTTAAACATTTAGTAAATTTTGGAATTCAACTTAAATTAATAAATATTAGTATAAAAAATAATAGTCCAACTAACAGCCCCACTACGTAAATTGGGTCAACTAGAGATTGGATCTGAATTCGACCGTGGGGTGGGATTTGGCAAGACTTGTAGAATTTTTGCAGGCACCAATGCTAGCTTTGGTAACGGCCACTGATCTGTCTATTATGCCATCGACAGAGGATGTGATTTCTTGGAGTCTTACATCAGACGTGCAATTTTCAACAAAATTGTTATACTCAACACTATGAGTAGATGATTCCAGGTGCCAATTAAGGATACCCACACTATTTATACCCAAAGTCTAATGGAGTGCAATTGGTGGCAGACTTTTTGGTGATGGGTGAAGCTAGGTGGAACGAAGGGATGCTGAGGAGGATTTTTGAGCAGGAGGATGTCAGTCTAATACTCGCAATTCCATTGAGTGTTCGTCAGAATTTTGATGTGCAGAGGTGGAGACACACACGTGATGGATTATATTCTGTATGGAGTGGTTACTACGTGGATTTTCAGTCATGGTGGGAAGGGTTGGAGTTGGTGGGTTTGGTTGTTCCGAGAGGTGAAGTTTGGAAGCTATGTTGGAGTATAGGTTGCCCTCCTCGTATCTCCTCATTTTTGTTGCGGGATCTTGATGATTCCCTTCCTTTGGGAACCACGCTAACTCGAAGAGGGATTGCGGTAGATGTGAGATGTCCTTTTTGTGGTGGGGCTTCAGAGACAGCGATGCACCTTTTCTTCACTTGTGCAATTTCTGAAGGGATTTGGTAAGATGCAGGGATTAATGTTCGTGGCCTGGTCGCCAGTGATTTTGTGGAGACCTGTGTGCAGGTATAGCTAGATGGGGAGGTAGAGGAACGTGGGTGGAGAGCGGCTATTATGTGGGGTATCTGGAAGTTACAGATTGGGATAGTGTTTGTAGGGGATTTGTTGAGCTCGGCCTCAAAGATGGTGGCGGCGGTGGTCAACTTGTGGCATGACTACTTGGGGGCGAATGAGCGTGAGTCACCTGTTTAAGTACAGAGACTTGTGAAGTGGCTGCCACCAATGCAAGATTGGTTAAAAATCAATATTGATGCAGGTGTAGGAGCAAATGGACATGGTCAGATAGGTGTGGTGGTGCGTGATCATGATGGATCCTTTATATTTGGAATGGCGAAGGAGGTGCCTAACATTGCTCATCCGCTGTTAATGGAGGCGTGCGGAGTGCATGCTGGTGTGGAAATATTAGAGAATAAGGGGCTCTCGAGGGTGGTGATAGAGTCTAATTGTCTAGCTTTGGTTCAAGTTTTTAATAAGGACAGTCAAGATAGGAGTGACTTGGAAAATATAGTGGCAGATTGCAAGAAGATGGCTCTTATTTTAACTGAATGCAGATTCTAGTATGCAAGTAGAGAGATGAATGGTGCTGCACATGACCTGGCAAAGTTGGTATTGGGCTCGGGTGTGAGGTGCTTAGATTTCATAGATGCTCCAAGCTTCATGGCAGAGGTGCTTGATCGTGACGCTTCTGGGATTGGGGTTAGATAGTGGGATGGGTTTGGGTGGGGTTTTCAGTCTCTATTGGGTGGGGTTTTCAGTCTCTATTCTTGCATGGGATGGGTGTATCATGGGTCGTTATGTATTGCTCATTATCTCGCAGTGTTATCGTTAGTGCACCCTTTTCCCTATAGAGATTTTTTCATGAGGACGGATTTTACTGGTGTATGTTTTGCCGAGGTCAGCGGCTCCAACCTAGTGGTTGTACTGGGAGAGTTTTACATATTGAGGGAACGATCTTTGTAGGACTGTGTGCACATACTGTGTTTCTTTGAACACTTCGCAATGGTAGATTATCTGATTTTTAGGATTGAGACACATGGAAGGCAAACTAAATTTGATCATGCTATCTCAGTAGGTAACCGTTGATTTATGATCTGATGTTGGAATAAGCAGTAGCATTGTATCACGTTTATGCTCATGATTAATGAAGAGAATTATTTATCCCTAAAAAAACACTACAAGGTGAGGCATATTTTGATTCGGGGAGATTGCTTGGTCTAGAATTTGGTCTTTATAAGTTCCTGAGCGGATTGGCATCTTAACTTGGCTTTTCTTTCATAGCAGGTTGATGACCAATGAGAAGCATTGTCAGAGACACACGATGAGCTGGAGAACTTGTCTGAGATGCCTCTGTGAGGATGAGACTCTTATGCATTGTTTCGTGACTACAGGTTCTCGCAGGAGGTGTGGGACGTGCTCCTTCCTACTGAGCGATCAGGTTTCCTGGACGAGGTGGATTATAGGGCTTAGATTCTGACCAATATTGTAGCTGTTGGTCAGAATTTTGGGGACCCTCCTTGGGCGACTAACTTTGTTACTACGTGCTGATGGTTATGGAAGTAGCAGAATGCTATAGTTTTCCAAAATGGGCATACTTTAGCGCCCGCCCCAGCCTCCCCCCGGTCGAGATGTTGGACATTAGCATCTGCAGGCTAATTTGATTAGGCGCGCACGAGTGTTGCTTAGCCGAGAATGGATGACACAGATTCAGCATACCTTTACAGAGAAGAATTGGGTGGCGGATTCTCTCTCGAAGTACGCTTTGACGTTAGGATATGCTTTTGTATGTTCCGATACTCCGTACAATTTTTGTTCTGCAGCTTATGTAGATAATTTTTAAAGGGGGTTAGCCTTCCAAAATGTACTAGACTTGATGCTTCAGCACTTAGTTAATAAAAATTAGTGAGCATTTGGCTCCTCAATTTCTAAATAAAAAACACTACATCTCACGTATCATTCTCTGGCATTTGAAAAAAAAATCCTAGTTTTCTTAATGAGATGACCTATTTAGCAAACCCAGCAAGCACAAGGTATCAATTTAAAAAGAATCAATTTAGAGAATTTTGTTAGCAATTAATTATAAACATCGTTTGTAGAAATTCAAATTCAACCCAGTTGAATAAATATTCTTCTCAACCCGTTCAATGAGATTCTTAATTTGGTGTCAACTTCTTTAAAAATCTCATTTTTCCAGTATAAGAGCACATGAGCATACATTTTTTTTCCTTTTCAGTGATAGTCGTCTAAGTAATGCTATATATACTACCTACCATATTGGAATAAAAGAAATTCTACTTAACCTAAAAAGGCTATATCAAATTAAGCTCGGCAGAAAATATTAAAATTAGTACTATTAGTTTTTGATTTGTTAAAAAAATATTAGTACATTTTGTTAAGGAAATAAATTAATTTAAATTAGGTTGGATCCAATAGTATATTATTTCCGAATAAAATAAATTCGGCTGGCCCAATTGGAGGTATTTCTTTTCACCACTAAGCTAATATCAATTTTAAAATAATAAAATTATATAGTTAAATTTACCAAAAATAAAATTCCTATTTCGTAACACTATTATTGTTTTTAATCGGCTTTTTCAGCGAACTGATTAAATGAGCAAATGCACGAAAAAAGGTTAACTAAACTATAAATTTTCTTCACGATCGGTAATCTAAATAGAAATATTCGCTATCACTTATAAACTTTTTTTTTATATAGAAATTCACATTAATTCCAATTGGATGAATATTTTTCTAAATTTAGGGAGAACTTCATTAAAAATCTCATCTTTCCAATATAAGAGCGCATGAGTATATTTTAATTTTTTCCCTTTTTCGCTGATAGTCCTCTGATTAAGAAATTTTCAATTTACTAATTAGTGACCTTAATGTTCACCAATTTATACACTATTTAAAGGTAACCTTACATCGTAAAGCTCAGAAGGTGAAGCATATAGAATTTCTGCCCCAAATTTTCTTTAATTCCAGGCTTTTTCAGACAATTTTGTTTCGAGGTATGCGTCGATGTCGAATCATATATAATCTATGTATTTATTAATATATGTTTATTTGCTACCATTGCGTCCTGGTTTGGTTGGTGGACAGTGTTTATAATTTTTTTGAAAGGTAATTACGTCCTAATTATACTTTCTCAAAAATTGATATTTGAATTTTTCTCAAATTAAACAATGCATACCCTATGGCGGAAGTGTTTGTTATTCAAAACAATTTATTTATTGAATACCTAAAAAAATTTCTAAAAAAAAAGTTGTAATAAATTTCAAAAAATTAATTGGCTCGTAAATTAGTTACGATAAATAGTTATTTTTTAATTTATATAAATTAGTTTTTTTTATAAATAAAGTTGTTAAAATAACATACTAAAATCTGAACCCTAAATGCTTTTTTTTAAGTAGCGCTTACTTAATGTAACATAGAATCTACTTGAGTACCTATATACCGAAATTTAGAATCCAAACTCTTTCGTCAAATATGTATCTTAAATCTTTTTAATCAAGTTATTGATAGTTGATTGATTTTAATGTGAAGTGTCATAATTTTTATTTTCAGGTCAAACATGGAGCACCTATATATTTTAGGTATTGCAGCAGGGGCGGTAGTAGTTTTGGTTCTTTTGGGATGGTTACTTTACGACTGGCGCAAATTCACCGCTTGGGCATCTAAAGTTGCACCCACAGCCAGTGAAGAATAAGATATCAAGATAGAGATTATGTCTACTTAATTAGATATTTTAATTATTTTCTATTTTTGCAAGTTGACTATCTTTTTGGAAAAAATAGAATAATCTCCGAGATTTTGAAATCTCCATCTACTTCAATTTGGCTATAATTTCAGCGGCTCAATTTACAAAGCTAATCGAATTCTTCATTAATACATTTTTTATAAGTAGAGTTTGTTACTATTAATATTTCTGTGTGAAATTTCTTCTTGCGAGTTTATGACCGATTATTCCGTCGATGCTATACTACGATGAAATCGGTGAAAAAAACTATAGTAGAAAAAAACTACCCATTCATGATATATTCTTTAATACATATCACGAGAATCCTGAAAATAAATACTATAGGCCACAAAAATTATATCAAACCCAAAGTTTCTTTGAGTTCCAAAACAAATTTACAATTAGAACACATCAATCACTGAAAGAAAACAAAAAAAATATCCAATAGGCAATTCTTTCTCTCTCTAATCTCTCACTTGAGACGAAGTTGGTGAAGAAGGCCCAAGCGATGTTAACCGGGTCAGGCAGGTTTTCCAAAGGACCCATTCTAGCTTGCACGAAAAATCCTTAAAATAGAGAAAATGGCCAAATTCCTTCCACCAGCTTCAACACCAGCCAATAATGGCCCTCTTGCTGTCCGTAACTTGCCCGAGATTTTTTGCTGTTGTTTAAAAACGAGTGTTGCTTAAAAATTTTCGGATTTTAAATTCTTAAATTAGATATTGAGTTAGAATTTTATGGACGAACTATATATTATCAAACACTTTTTAATGTGATCTGATGATATTGAATTCTGGATACAATAATGTTATAGACTAATAAAAATATTTTAGCGTTCTCATAGCATAAGTTTGCGTATATATATATGACTAATGAGATGTTACTATTATTTACAAGGAGCTCTATTATTTTTAATTTCCCTCTTTCATATTTCACATAATTTTTTTAGTTTTCCACACGTTATTTTTATGGGGGAAGATGCATCAATATTGAGGAGTGTGGTCTCCATTATTGTGTATTTGTAAGGGTAGAAAGAAAAATAAATTGAGATGGATTTTGTTGAAATTTTGATTGACGGCTGTAGTAATTTTCAGCAATAGCCAATTGATTTTTAGCTTGCTCTAGTGGTAATTTTGCATTCATGTTTGGAATGGCTCCGTAAGAAAAGAGTTACCAAGCACCTGGATCAACTAATAAAGACGTTGTTCTAATTTAACAAAGAGATCTTGAGTTCGAGCTCTTGAAATATAATAATATTAAATATTTATTTGTAATTGCTGAGGTATCTGAAGAGACAACCTGGATTAGGAGTATTCTTCTCGGCAGAATCAAATTTGAAACTAAAAGGATACTCTGATGTAGATTGGGGAGGATGCCCCAATATTGGAAGATCAACTACGGGCTATTGCATCTAATTAGGGTTGTCAATTGGAAGGACTTTTACCCCAGGGAGGGGACTTCATCTAGGACACCCTTTATTTCCATATTTATTTCTCATTTGTGCAGAAGGCCTGGATTAGTTGATCAACCAAGCGCAACAAACCAGGCTTATTCATGGTCTTCGTGTTGCCAAATGAGCGCCCTTAGTGTCTCACTTGTTCTTTGCAGATGATTCAACGGTGTGTACTCATGCGAGAGAGTCAGGGTTGTGCTCAATCCAAGCTATACTTGGTGTCTACTGTCAAGCTTCGATACAAAACGTGAATTTCCAAAAAAAATTCATTACCTTTAGTCTCAATGTTGAGCTAGCAAAACAAGATAGACTTTGAGGTACCTAGTTTTTGGTTAGCGGAGGACAATGAGAAATATTTGGGCTTGCCAACGGTAATTAACAAGATAGACTTAGAGGCGTCTTATTTTGGTTGTTCGATTATGGGATGATTATGTTATGATCCACCAGCCCGCTCCTGTTCTGGTAAACGTGTTGTTGTGCTACTTTGGTGGTTGATTGTCGCGAGTTTGCTGCAAATTTTGATGTTTGTTGCTTTACTTTTACACGCCGGGAGGCCAATGCGGCTGCCCCTGCCTAGCCAAGTTTTTTTTACCTTTGGGGTCTAGCTCCTTTCTGTTTACATGTACACCTCCAGTTATTTACAATGTTTTGGAGGCAGATATCATTTGATGTATTGGTTTGCATTGACTTATGAATGAAATTTATTTTTTCTAAAATTGTCTATTGCAGTATACAAATTGGTCAATTATGGTTTACCAATATTATACACCACAATATTATTCTATAGATGGCTCAAATCTTAAAAGATTTGGATTAGCTCAAGAAAGTATAGATTTAAATCTTATAAATGTAAAAATCATCATTGAGAGAGCCATTCTTAAATAGAGGTTAATTAAAAAAAAGATAAATTATCCCCTTGTCTCCGAGTTTTGGTCATCCTCCCCATGGGGTCCTTGGATTTCCGAAAATGATTTTAACGTCCCCCGTCTTTGGTTTTAGAAACTCTTGGGTTCCTGGCGCCGGAATATGCCATTTTGTTGCCGGAATATGCCATTTTCTCTGGCGACCCCGGCTTGAAAAGACAAAAATATCCCTCTCACTCAAAAGACAATAAAATCCAATCTTCTTCTTTCCCTTCTTCTTCCTCCCACTTCATCTTCTTCCTCCAACCTTCAACCTTCAATCTTCAATCTTCAACCTTCAACCTTCAAAAAAATTTTACACAGAGAATGGACAATTTAACACTTACAAAATCGCTAGTAGAGAACGAATATGCACGTTTGGGGTAAAAGACACTCATGGTCACTGATCTTTCAAAAAAATTAGTACATGGTTGTTAATTATTATTTTATCTCTTTATGATCATTGATCTATATCAAGTCTCACTTATACGGTCAATCTAGGTAATTTTGAAATTATAATATTTTTCAAAATATTTTGAATCCTCTCTTCTTTAGCCAATTTCTTCCTCCCTCTCCCTCTTTGTTTTCTTTCTCACTCTTCAGTAAGGAGTTGTTAGCCCCATTGGTCTCGCACCACCGCCATCATATCACCCATCACATCAGATATCTGAACTTGTATAAAAATTTTGAAGTCTTTGAATGTCTGTCTAACTTCAAATGTAATATCCTGCCCTTCATTACATCTAAATGATCTCCCGCCATGATCATGAACTGGATCCATCTTGCCCTTCATTACATCTAAATGGTCTCCCGCCAACAATCGTAGTCCTCTCATACCAATTTGTCACAATCTGGATCAATAAGATCAAGATTGGTGAAAGAATATTGAGAAAAGAGGGGAGAGAGAGAGAGAGAGAGAGAGAGAGAGTTGAGAAAGGAAGGGTTATCGATTCTGTTTAGAAGAAAGGTTTATAATATCCAGAATGGTTCCAGTCTTTCCTAATTTTTTCTTTTATACCCCATATGCTAGTAGATGGGCCTGTAACAACCTATAAGTCAAAGTCCACACTTAACTATTCTAATTTCTGCCAACAGTAGATATGATCAACAGCTGTGATCATAATAGGAATATGTAAATGTCTTTTCCTACTAATAAATCACTATCTATCTAAAAATAAATAAATATAAGATTTTATTTAGATTATTTGAAAAAAGATATTTGACATAACTTTACAAAGTGTAATATAAATTGACAAATTTTTAGAAATCAATTTCTCGCACAGGTAACATATAATAAATTTTTTTTACCATTTTGCATATTGTTTTCATCTCTTTTTTAAATATTTTATGGAAGATAATTTAGACTTTGGAGTATATTTTTTAGGGGTAAAATGCATGTACATTGAGGACTGTGGTCTCCATTATTGTATAGTTGTGAGCAATATTTTTAAAACTGAATTAGAAGGTTACCAAAAAAATTTTAATTTTCTAGTTGACCCAATTTACGTAGTGGGGCTGTTAGTTGGACTATTATTTTTTATACTAATATTTATTAATTTAAGTTGACATCAGTCCAAGTTACTAAAAAAGACAAAATGTCAAATAAGTTTAAATATTTACTAAATTTTAGGGTTCAACTTAACAAAATGTTCAATCATTTTCTACTTAACTAGTTAGTTACATTCGCTTAATTATGATTAGATGAATACATATTTGTATTCACGTGGCCCATTACACTAAATATCAAAATAATCCTAGCTCATGAAATAACTAAATTGCCCATCAAAAAAATCTCAAAAGTTTCATCTCCGAACAGCGCCGGCGGGTGACTTAACTAGAGAGCTAGAGAGTGGATCTGAATTCGACCGCGGGGTGGGATTTGGCAAGACTTGTAGAATTTTTGCAGGCACCAATGCTAGCTTTGGTAGCGGCCACTGATCTGTCTGTTATGCCATCGGCGGAGGAGGTGATTTCTTGGAGTCTTACATCAGATGTACAATTTTCAACAAAATTGTTATACTCAACACTACGAGTAGATGATTCCAGGTACCAATTAAGGATACCCACGCTATTTGTACCCAGAGTCTAATGGAGTGCGATTGGTGGCAGACTTTTTGGTGACGGGTGAAGCTAGGTGGAACGAAGGGATGCTGAGGAGGATTTTTGAGCAGGAGGATGTCAGTCTAATACTCGCAATTCCATTGAGTGTTCGTCAGAATTTTGATGTGCAAAGGTGGAGACACACACGTAATGGATTATATTCTGTATGGAGTGGTTACTACATGGATTTTCAATCATGGTGGGAAGGGTTGGAGTTGGTGGGTTTGGTTGTTCCGAGAGGTGAAGTTTGGTAGCTATGTTGGAGTATAGGTTGCCCTCCTCGTATCACCTTATTTTTGTTGCAGGATCTTGATGATTCCCTTCCTTTGGGAACCACGCTAGCTCGAAGAGGAATTGAGGTAGATGTGGGATGTCCATTTTGTGGTGGGGCTTCAGAGACAGCGATGCACCTTTTCTTCACTTGTACAGTTTCTGAAGGGATTTGGTGAGATGCAAGGATTAATGTTCGTGGCCTGGTCGGGAGTGATTTTGTGGAGACCTGTGTATAGGTATGGCTAGATGGGGAGGGAGAGGAACGTGGGTGGAGAATGGCTATTATGTGGGGTATCTGGAAGTTACAGAATGGGATAGTGTTTGAAGGAGATTTATTGAGCTCGGCCTCAAAGATGGTGGGGGCGGCAGTCAACTTGTGGTATGACTACTTGGTGGCCAATGATCGTGAGTCACCTGTTCAAGTACGGAGACATGTGAAGTGGCTGCCACCAATGCAAGATTGGTTGAAAATCAATATTGATGCAGGTGTAGGAGCAAATGGACATGGTCCGATAGGTGTGGTGGTGCGTGATCATGATGGATCCTTTATATTTGGAATGGCGAACATTGCTCATCCGCTGTTATTGGTGGCGTGTGGAGTGCATGCTGGTGTGGAAATATTGGTGAATAAGGGGCTCTCGAGGGTGGTGATTGAGTCTAATTGTCTAACTTTGATTCAAGCTCTTAATAAGGACAGTCAAGATAGGAGTGACTTGGAAAATATAGTCGTAGATTGCAAGGAGATGGCTCTTATTTTAACTGAATGCAGATTCTAGTATGCAAGTAAAGAGATGAATGGTGCTGCACATAACCTGGCAAAGTTAGTGTTGGGCTCGGGTGTGTGGTGCTTAGATTTCATAGATGCTCCAAGCTTCACGGTGGAGGTGCTTAATCGTGATGCTTCTGGGGTTGGGGTTAGATAGTGGGATGGGTTTGGGTGGGGTTTTCAGTCTCTAATCTTGCATGAGATGGGTGTATCATGGGTCAGTGTGTATTGCTCATTATCTCACAGTGTTATCGCTAGTGCACTCTTTTCCCTATACCAGATTTTTTTGTGAGGACGGGTTTTACTGGTGTAGGTTTTACCGAGGTCAGCGGCTACAACCTAGTGGTTGTACTGGGAGAGTTTTACATATTGAGGGAACGATCTTTGTAGGACTGTGTGCACATACTGTGTTTCTTTGAACACTTCGCAAAGGTAGATTATCTGATTTTTAGGATTGAGTCGCATGGAAGGTAAACTAAATTTGATCAAGCTATCTCAGTAGGTAACCGTTGATTTATGATCTGATATTAGAATAGGCAGTAGCATTGTATCACATTTATGCTCATGATTAATGAAGAGAATTATTTATCCCTAAAATAATACAAGGTGAGGCATATTTTGATTACAGGGAGATTGCTTGGTCTAGAATTTGGTCTATATAAGTTCTTGAGTGGATTGGCATCTTAAGTTGGCTTTTCTTTCATAGCAGGTTGATGACCAATGAGAAGCGTTGTCAGAGACACATGACGAGTTGGAGAACTTGTCTGAGATGCCTTTGCGAGGATGAGACTCTTATGCATTGTTTCGTGACTACAGGTTCTCGCAGGAGGTGTGGGATGCACTCCTTCCTGCTGAGCGATCAAGTTTCCTGGACGAGGTGGATTATAGGGCTTAGATTCTGACCAATATTGTAGCTGCTGGTCAGAATTTTTGGGAACCTCCTTGGGCGACTCTCTTTGTTACTACGTGCTTGTGGTTCTGGAAGTAGCAGAATGCCATAGTTTTCCAAAATGGTCCTACTTTAGCGCCAGCCCCAACCTCCCCCCCCCCCCCCCCCCCCCCCCCCCCGCCCCAATATCTCTATAGGCACATAAGTTTGTCCATGTTATTGCTATCCAAAATACTCCAACCCCTCTGTGGCGAGAGGTACTTGTATCATGGACACGTCCACCTCTTGGATTTGTCAAGGTTAATAATGATGAAGCTTCAACTAGCAACCCACGAATCTCAGGTGCAAGAGGTATTATCATTGATGCAGCATGTTACTGGCTTTGGGGTTTTAAAAAAGGTATCAGACGTTACACTTCCCGAGTTGCTGAATTTTGGGCTCTTGTATTGGGACTTGAGCTAGCATGGGAGTGTGGTTATCGACAAGTGTTAGTTGAGGTTGATTCCTCCCTAACCCTTCTCTGTGTCGGTCGGGATGTTGGACATGAGCATCCGCAGGCCAATTTGATTAGGCGCGCACGAGAGTTGCTGAACCGAGAATGGATGACACAGATTCAGCAAACCTTTACAGAGTAGAATCGGGTGGCGGATTCCCTCTCGAAGCACGCTTTGACGTTAGGATATGCTTATGTATGTTTCGATAGTCCGTAAAGTTTTTGTTCTGCAGCTTATGTAGATAATTTTTAAAGGGGGTTAGCCTTCCAAAATGTACTAGACTTGATGCTTCAGCACTTAGTTAATAAAGATTAGTGAGCATCTAGCTCCTCGATTTCTAAATTAAAAAAATACTACATCTCACGCATCATTCTCTGGCATTTGAAAAAAAAATCGTAGTTTTCTTAATGAGATGACCTATTTAGCAAACCCAGCAAGCACAAGGTATCAATTTAAAGAGCATCAATTTAGAGAATTTTGTTACCAATTAATTATAAACATCGTTTGTAGAAATTCAAATTCAATCCGGTTGAATAAATATTCTTCTCAACCCGTTCAATGAGCTTGTGAGACGAACTACTGTTTCCTTTCTTTTATATTAAACGTGATTCTTAATTTGGCGTCAACTTCTTTAAAAATCTCATTTTTCCAGTATAAGAGCACAGGAGCATACTTTTTTTTCCTTTTCAGTGATAGTCGTCTAAGTAATGCTATATATACTAACTACCATATTGGAATAAAAAAAATTCTACTTAACCTAAAAAGGCTATATCAAATTAAGCTCGGCAGAAAATATTAAAATTAGTACAATTAGTTTTTGATTTGTTAAAAAAATATTAGTACATTTTGTTAAGCAAATAAATTAATTCAAATTAGGTTGGATCCAATAGTATATTATTTCCGAACAAAATAAATTCGGCTGGCCCAATTGGAGGTATTTCTTTTCACCACAAAGCTAAAATCAATTTTAAAATAATAAAATTATATAGTTAAATTTACCAAAAATAAAATACCTATTTCGTAACACTATTATTGTTTTTAATCGGCTTTTTCAGCGAACTGATTAAATGAGCAAATGCACGAAAAAAGGTTACTAAACTATAAATTTCTTCACGATCGGTAATCTAAATAGAAATATTCGCTATCAATTATAAACTTTTTTTTAAATAGAAATTCACATTAATTCCAATTGGATGAATATTTTTCTAAATTTAGGGAGAACTTCATTAAAAATCTCATCTTTCCAATATAAGAGCGCATGAGTATATTTTAATTTTTTTTTCCTTTTTCGCTGATAGTCCTCTGATTAAGAAATTTTCAATTTTCTAATTAGTGACCTTAATGTTCACCAATTTATACACTATTTAAAGGTAACCTTACATCGTAAAGCTCAGAAGGTGAAGCATATAGAATTTCTGCCCCAAATTTTCTTTAATTCGAGGTTTTTTCAGACAATTTTGTTTCGAGGTTTGCGTCGATGTCGAAGCATATATAATCTATGTATTTATTAATATATGTTTATTTGCTACCATTGCGTCCTGGTTTTGTTGGTGGACAGTGTTTGTAATTTTTTTGAATGGTAATTACGTCCTAATTATACTTTCTCAAAATTTGATATTTGAATTTTTCTCAAATTAAACAATGCATACCCTATGGCGCTAGTGTTTGTTATTCAAAACAATTTATTTATTGAATACCTAAAAAACTTTCTCAAAAAAAAGTTGTAATAAATTTCAAAAAATTAGTTGGCTCGTAAATTAGTTACGATAAATAGTTATTTTTTAATTTATATAACTTAGTTTTTTTTATAAATAAAGTTGTTAAAATAACATACTAAAATCTGATCCCTAAATGCTTTTTTTTAAGTAGCGCTTACTTAATGTAACATAGAATCTACTTGAATACCTATATACCGAAATTTAGAATCCAAGCTCTTTTGTCAAATATTTATCTTAAATCTTTTTAATCAAGTTATTGATAGTTGATTGATTTTAATGTGGAGTGTCATAATTTTTATTTTCAGGTCAAACATGGAGCACCTATATATTTTAGGTATTGCCGCAGGGGCGGTAGTAGTTTTGGTTCTTTTGGGATGGTTACTTTACGACTGGCGCAAATTCACCGCTTGGGCATCTAAAGTTGCACCCACAGCCAGTGAAGAATAAGATATCAAGATAGAGATTATGTCTACTTAATTAGATATTTTAATTATTTTCTATTTTTGCAAGTTGACTATCTTTTTGGAAAAATAGAGTAATCTCCGAGATTTTGAAATCTCCATCTACTTCAATTTGGCTATAATTTCAGCGGCACAATTTACAAAGCTAATCGAATTCTTCATTAATACATTTTTTATAAGTAGAGTTTGTTACTATTAATATTTCTGTGTGAAATTTCTTCTTGCAAGTTTATGATCCATTATTCCGTCGATGCTATACTACGATGAAATCGGTGAAAAAAACTATAGTAGGAAAAAACTACCCATTCATGATATATTCTTTAATACATATCACGAGAATCCTGAAAATAAATACTATAGGCCACAAAAATTATATCAAACCCAAAGATTCTTTGAGTACCAAAACAAATTTACAATTAGAACCCATCAATCACTGAAAGAAAACAAAAAAAATATCCAATAGGCAATTCTTTCTCTCTCTAATCTCTCACTTGAGACGAAGTTGGTGAAGAAGGCCCAAGCGATGTTAACCGGGTCAGGCAGGTTTTCCAAAGGACCCATTCTAGCTTGCACGAAAAATCCTTAAAATAGAGAAAATGGCCAAATTCCTTCCACCAGCTTCAACACCAGCCAATAATGGCCCTCTTGCTGTCCGTAACTTGCCCGAGATTTTTTGCTGTTGTTTAAAAACGAGTGTTGCTTAAAAATTTTCGGATTTTAAATACTTAAATAAGATATTGAGTTAGAATTTTATGGACGAACTATATATTATCAAACACTTTTTAATGTGATCTGATGATATTGAATTTTGGATACAATAATGTTGTAGACTAATAAAAATATTTTAGCGTTGTCATAGCATAAGTTTGCGTATATATATGACTAATGAGATGTTACTATTATTTACAAGGAGCTTTATTATTTTTATTTTCCCTCTTTCATATTGCACATAAATTTTTTAGTTTTCCACACGTTATTTTTATGGGGGAAGATGCATTTACGTTGAGGAGTGTGGTCTCCATTATTGTGTATTTGTAAGGGTATAAAGAAAAATAAATTGAGATGGACTTTGTTGAAATTTTGATTGACGGCTGTAGTAATTTTCAGCAATAGCCAATTGATTTTTAGCTGGCTCTAGTGGTTATTTTGCATTCATGTTTGGAAGGTCTCCGTAAGAAAAGAGTTACCAAGCACCTGGATCAACTAATAAAGACGTTGTTCTAATTTAACAAAGAGATCTTTAGTTCGAGCTCTTGAAACATAACAATATTAAATATTTGTTTATAATAGCTGAGGTATAAGTAGTGACAACCTGGATTGGGAGTGTTCTTCTCGGCAGAATCAAATTTGAAACTAAAAGGATACTCTGATGTAGATTGAGGAGGATGTCCATTGGAAGATCAACTACGGGCTATTGCATCTATTTAGGGTTGTCAATTGGAAGGACTTTTACCCCAGGGAGGGGACTTCATCTAGGACACCTGCTGTTTCCATATTTATTTCTCATTTGTGCAGAAGGCCTGGATTAGTTGATCAACCATGCGCAACAAACCAGGCTTATTCATGGTCTTCGTGTTGCCAAATGAGCGACCTTAGTGTCTCACTTGTTCTTTGCAGATGATTCAACAGTTTTTACTCGTGAAAGAGAGTGAGGGTTATGCACAATCCAAGCTATACTTGATGTCTACTATCAAGCTTTGATACAAAATGTGAATTTCCAAAAAAAATTCATTACCTTTAGTCTCAATGTTGAGCTAGCAAAGCAAGATAGACTTTGAGGTACCTAGGTTTTTGGTTGGCGGAGTACAATGAGACATATTTGGGCTTGCCATCAGTAATTAACAAGATAGACTTAGAGGCATCTTATTTTGGTTGTTCGATTATGGGATGATTTTGTTATGATCCACTAGCCCGCTCCCTGTTCTGGTAAACATGTTGTTGTGCTACTTTGGTGGTTGATTGTCCCGAGTTTGCTGCAAATTTTGATGTTTGTCGCTTTACTTTTACACGTAAGGGAGGCCAATACGGCTGCCCCTGCCTGGCCAAGTTTGCTTTACCTTTGGGGTCTAGCTCTTTTCTGTTTACATGTACACCTCCAATTATTTACAATGTTTTGGAGGCAGAAATCATTTGATGTATTGGTTTGCATTGACTTATGAATGAAATTCATTTCTCCTAAAATTGTCTATTGCAGTGTAAAAATTGGTCAATTATGGTTTGCCAATATTATACACCACGATATTATTTTATAGATGGCTCAAATCTTAAGAGATTTGGATTCGCTCAAGAAAGATAAATTGAGAGAGCCATTCTTAAATAGAGTTCAATTAAAAAAAAGATAAATTATCCCCTTGTCTCCGATTTTTGTTCATCCTCCCCATGGGGTCCTTGGGTTTCTAAAAATAATTTTAACGTCCCCCGTCTTTGGTTTTAGAAACTCTTGGGTTCCTGGCGCCGAAATATGCCATTGTATTGCCGGAATATGCCATTTTCTCCGGCGACCCCGGCTTGAAAAGAGAAAAATGTCCCTCCCACTTAGAAGAAAAAAAAATCCAATCTTCTTCTTTCCCTTCTTCTTCCTCCCACTTCATCTTCTTCCTCCAATCTTCAACCTTCAACCTTCAAAAAAATTATATACAGATAATTATACAGATATTTGGCATAACTTTACAAGGCGTAATATAAATTGATAAATTTTCAGAAATCAATTTCTCGTACGGGTAACATATAATGAAAATTTTTTACCATTTTGCATATGGTTTTCATCTCTTTTTTAAATATTTTACAGAAGATAATTTAGACTTTGGAGTATATTTTTTGGGGGCAAAATGCATGTACATTGAGGACTGTGGTCTCCATTATTGTGTAGTTGTGAGCAATATTTTTAAAACCGAATTAGAAGGTCACCAGAAATTTTTCAATTTTTTAGTTGACCCAATTTACGTAGTGGGGCTGTTAGTTGGACTATTATTTTTTATACTAATATTTATTAATTTAAGTTGAAATAAGTCCAAGTTACTAAAAAAGACAAAATGTCAAATAAGTTTAAATATTTACTAAATTTTGGAGTTCAACTTAACAAAATGTTCAATCATTTTCTACTTAACTAGTAATTTATATTCGCTTAATTATGATTAGATAAATACATATTTGTATTCACGTGGCCCATTACACTAAATATCAAAATAATTCTAGCTCATGAAATAACTAAATTGCCCATCAACAAAATCTCAAAAGTTGCATCTCCGAACAACGCCGGCGGGTGACTTAACTGGAGAGCTAGAGATTGGATCTGAATTCGACCGCGGGATGGGATTTGGCAAGACTTGCAGAATTTTTGCAGGCACCAATGCTAGCTTTGGTAGCGGCCACTGATCTGTCTGTTATGCCATCGGCGGAGGATGTGATTTCTTGGAGTCTTACATCAGACGTGCAATTTTCAACAAAATTGTTATACTCAACACTACGAGTAGATGATTCCAGGTGCCAATTCAGGATACCCACGCTATTTGTACCCAGAGTTTGATGGAGTGCGATTGGTGGCAGACTTTTTGGTGATGGGTGAAGCTAGGTGGAACGAAGGGATGCAAAGGAGAATTTTTGAGCAGGAGGATGTCAGTCTAATACTCGCAATTCCATTGAGTGTTCGTCAGAATTTTGATGTGCAGAGGTGGAGACACACATGTGATAGATTATATTCTGTATGGAGTGGTTACTACATGGATTTTCAGTCATGGTGGGAAGGGTTGGAGTTGGTGGGTTTGGTTGTTCCGAGAGGTGAAGTTTGGAAGCTATGTTGGAGTATAGGTTGCCCTCCTAGTATCACCTCATTTTTGTTGCGGGATCTCGATGATTCCCTTCCTTTGGGAACCACGCTAACTCGAAGAGGGATTGAGGAAGATGTGAGATGTCCTTTTTGTGGTGGGGCTTCGGAGACAGTGATGCACTTTTTCTTAACTTGTGCAGTTTCTGAAGGGATTTGGTGAGATGCAGGGATTAATGTTAATGGCCTCGTCGCGAGTGATTTTGTGGAGACCTGTGTGCAGGTGTGGCTAAATGGGGAGGGTGAGGAATGTGGGTGGAGAGCGGCTATTATGTGGGGTATCTGGAAGTTACAGAATGGGATAGTGTTTGTAGGGGATTTGTTGAGCTCGGCCTCAAAGATGGTGGGGGCGGCGGTCAACTTGTGGTATGACTACTTGGTGGCGAATGAGCGTGAGTCACCTGTTCAAGTACGGAGACATGTGAAGTCGCTGCCACCAATGAAAGATTGGTTGAAAATCAATATTGATGTAGGTGTAGGAGCAAATGGACATATTCAGATAGGTGTGGTGGTGCATGATCATGATGGATCCTTTATATTTGGAATGGCGAAGGAGGTGCCTAACATTGCTCATCCACTGTTATTGGAGGCATGTGGAGTGCATGCTGGTGTGGAAATATTGGTGAATAAAGGGCTCTCGAGGGTGGTGATCGAGTCTAATTGTCTACCTTTGGTTCAAGTTCTTAATAAGGACAGTCAAGATAGGAGTGACTTGGAAAATATAGTGGCAGATTGCAAGGAGATGGCTCTTATTTTAACTGAATGCAGATTCTAGTATGCAAGTAGAGAGATGAATGGTGATGCACATGACCTGGCAAAGTTGGTGTTGGGCTCGGGTGTGAGGTGCTTAGATTTCATAGATGCTCCAAGCTTCATGGCGGAGGTGCTTGATCGTGATGCTTCTGGGATTGGGGTTAGATAGTGGGATGGGTTTGGGTGGGGTTTTCAGTCTCTATTCTTGCATGGGATGGGTGTATCATGGGTCAGTGTGTATTGCTCATTATCTCGCAGTGTTATCGTTAGTGCACTCTTTTTCCTATACCAGATTTTTTTGTGAGGACGGGTTTTCCTGGTGTAGGTTTTACCGAGGTCAGCGGCTGCAACCTAGTGGTTGTACTAGGAGAGTTTTACATATTGAGGGAACGATCTTCGTAGGACTGTGTGCACATACTGTGTTTCTTTGAACACTTCGCAAGGGTAGATTATCTGATTTTTAGGATTGAGGCGCATGGAAGGTAAACTAAATTTGATCAAGCTATCTCAGTAGGTAACCGTTGATTTATGATTTGATGTTGGAATAGGCAATAGCATTGTATCACGTTTATGCTCATGATTAATGAAGAGAATTATTTATCCCTAAAAAATCACTACAAGGTGAGGCATATTTTGATTACAGGGAGATTGCTTGGTCTAGAATTTGGTCTTTATAAGTTCCTGAGCGGATTGGCGTCTTAACTTGGCTTTTCTTTCATAGCAGGTTGATGACCAATGAGAAGCGTTGTCAGAGACAAATGACGAGCTGGAGAACTTGTCTAAGATGCCTCTGCGAGGATGAGACTCTTATGCATTGTTTCGTGATTACAGGTTCTCGCGGGATGTGTGGGACGCGCTCCTTCTTGCTGAGCGATCAGGTTTCCTAGACGAGGTGGATTATAGGGCTTAGATTCTGACAAATATTGTAGTTGCTGCTCAAAATTTTAAGGACCCTCCTTGGGCGACTATCTTTATTACTACATGCTAGTGGTTATGGAAGTAGCAGAATGCCATAGTTTTCCAAAATGGGCCTACTTTAGCTCCCGCCCCCGCCTCCCCCCCCCCCCCCCTAATATCTCTATAGGCACAGAAGTTAGTCCGTGTTATTACTAACCAAAATACTCCAACCCCTCTGTGGCGCGTGGTACTTGTATCATGGACACGTCCACCTCTTGGATTTGGCAAGGTTAATACTGATGGAGCTTCAACTGGCAACCCACAAATCTCAGGTGCAGGAGGTATGATCATTGATGCAGCATGTTACTGGCTTTGGGGTTTTTCCAAAGGTATCGGATGTTACAGTTCCCGCGTTGCTGAACTTTGGGCTCTTGTATTGGGACTTGTGCTAGCATGAGAGTGTAGTTATCGACAAGTGTTAGTTGAGGTTGATTCCTCCCTAGCCCTTCTCTGTGCCGGTCGGGATGTTGGACATGTGCATCCGCAGGCCAATTTGATTAGGCGCGCACGAGAGTTGCTGAGCCGAGAATGGATGACACAGATTCAGCATACCTTTACAGAGAAGAATTGGGTGGCGGATTCTCTCTCGAAGTACGCTTTGACGTTAGGATATGCTTTTGTATGTTCCGATACTCCGTACAATTTTTGTTCTGCAGCTTATGTAGATAATTTTTAAAGGGGGTTAGCCTTCCAAAATGTACTAGACTTGATGCTTCAGCACTTAGTTAATAAAAATTAGTGAGCATCTGGCTCCTCAATTTCTAAATAAAAAACACTACATCTCACGCATCATTCTCTGGCATTTGAAAAAAAAATCCTAGTTTTCTTAATGAGATGACCTATTTAGCAAACCCAGCAAGCACAAGGTATCAATTTAAAAAGAATCAATTTAGAGAATTTTGTTAGCAATTAATTATAAACATCGTTTGTAGAAATTCAAATTCAATCCGGTTGAATAAATATTCTTCTCAACCCGTTCAATGAGATTGTGAGACGAACTACTGTTTCCTTTTTTTAATATTAGACGGGATTTTTAATTTGGCGTCAACTTCTTTAAAAATCTCATTTTTCCAGTATAAGAGCACATGAGCATACATTTTTTTTCCTTTTCAGTGATAGTCGTCTAAGTAATGCTATATATACTAACTACCATATTGGAATAAAAGAAATTCTACTTAACCTAAAAAGGCTATATCAAATTAAGCTCGGCAGAAAATATTAAAATTAGTACTATTAGTTTTTGATTTGTTAAAAAAATATTAGTACATTTTGTTAAGGAAATAAATTAATTTAAATTAGGTTGGATCCAATAGTATATTATTTCCGAATAAAATAAATTCGGCTGGCCCAATTGGAGGTATTTCTTTTCACCACTAAGCTAATATCAATTTTAAAATAATAAAATTATATAGTTAAATTTACCAAAAATAAAATTCCTATTTCGTAACACTATTATTGTTTTTAATCGGCTTTTTCAGCGAACTGATTAAATGAGCAAATGCACGAAAAAAGGTTAACTAAACTATAAATTTTCTTCACGATCGGTAATCTAAATAGAAATATTCGCTATCACTTATAAACTTTTTTTTATATAAAAATTCACATTAATTCCAATTGGATGAATATTTTTCTAAATTTAGGGAGAACTTCATTAAAAATCTCATCTTTCCAATATAAGAGCGCATGAGTATATTTTAATTTTTTCCCTTTTTCGCTGATAGTCCTCTGATTAAGAAATTTTCAATTTACTAATTAGTGACCTTAATGTTCACCAATTTATACACTATTTAAAGGTAACCTTACATCGTAAAGCTCAGAAGGTGAAGCATATAGAATTTCTGCCCCAAATTTTCTTTAATTCCAGGCTTTTTCAGACAATTTTGTTTCGAGGTATGCGTCGATGTCGAATCATATATAATCTATGTATTTATTAATATATGTTTATTTGCTACCATTGCGTCCTGGTTTGGTTGGTGGACAGTGTTTGTAATTTTTTTGAAAGGTAATTACGTCCTAATTATACTTTCTCAAAAATTGATATTTGAATTTTTGTCAAATTAAATACTGCATACCCTATGGCGGTAGTGTTTTTTATTAAAACAATTTATTTATTGAATACCTAAAAAAAATTTCTAAAAAAAAAGTTGTAATAAATTTCAAAAAATTAGTTGGCTTGTAAATTAGTTACGATAAATAGTTATTTTTAATTTATATAACTTAGTTTTTTTATAAATAAAGTTGTTAAAATAACATACTAAAATCTGAACCTTTAATGTTTTTTTTAAGTGGCGCTTACTTAATGTAACATAGAATCTACTTGAATACCTATATACCGAAATTTAGAATCCAAGCTCTTTCGTCAAATATTTATCTTAAATCTTTTTAATCAAGTTATTTATAGTTGATTGATTTTAATGTGGAGTGTCATAATTTTTATTTTCAGGTCAAACATGGGGCTCCTATTTATTTTAGGTATTGCCGGGGCGGCGGTAGTAGTTTTGGTTCTTTTGGGATGGTTACTTTACGACTGGCGCAAATTCACCGCTTGGGCATCTAAAGTTGCACCCACAGAGAGTGGAGAATAAGATATCAAGATAGAGATTATGTCTACTTCATTATATATTTTTGTCATTTTCTATTTTTCCAAGTTGTCTATATCTTTTTGGAAAAAATAGAATAATCTCCGAGATTTTGAAATCGATCTACTTCAATTTGGCTATAATTTCAGCAGCTCAATTTACAAAGCTAAAAAACTATAGTAAAAAAAAAGTACCCATTCATGACATATTCGTTAATACATATCACGAGAATCCTGAAAATAAATACTATAGGCCACAACAATTATATCAAACCCAAAGTTTCTTTGAGTTCCAAAACAAATTTTCAATTAGAACCCATTAATCACTGAAAGAAAACAAAAAAAAATCCAATAGGCAATTCTTTCTCTCTCTAATCTCTCACTTGAGACGAAGTTGGTGAAGAAGGCCCAAGCGATGTTAACCGGGTCAGCCAGGTTTTCCAAAGGACCCTTTCTAGCTTGCACGAAAAATCCTTAAAATAGAGAAAATGACCAAACTCCTTCCACCAGCTTCAACACCTGCCAATAATGGCCCTCATGCTGCCCGTAGCTTGCCCGAGATTTTTTGCTGTTGTTTAAAAACGAGTGTTGCTTCAAAATTTTCTGATTTTAAATTCTTAAATAAGATATTGAGTTAGAATTTTATGGATGAACTATATATTATCAAACACATTTTAATGTGATCTGATGATATTGAATTCTGGATACAATAATTTTATAGACTAATAAAAATATTTTAGCGTTGTGATAGCATAAGTTTGCGTATATATATGACTAATGAGATGTTACTATTATTTACAAGGAGCTCTATTATTTTTATTTTCCCTCTTTCATATTTCACATAAATTTTTTAGTTTTCCACACGTTATTTTTATGGGGGAAGATGCATCTACATTGAGGAGTGTATTGAGGAGTGTGGTCTCCATTATTGTGCATTTGTAAGGGTAGAAAGAAAAATAAATTGAGATGGATTTTGTTGAAATTTTGATTGACGGCTGTAGTAATTTTCAGCAATAGCCAATTGATTTTTAGCTGGCTCTATTGGTTATTTTGCATTCATGTTTGGAATGGCTCCGTAAGAAAAGAGTTACCAAGCACCTGGATCAACTAATAAAGACGTTGTTCTAATTTAACAAAGAGATCTTGAGTTCGAACTCTTGAAACATAACAATATTAAATATTTGTTTATAATTATTAAGGTATCTGAAGAGACAACCTGGATTAGGAGTGTTCTTCTCGGCAGAATCAAATTTGAAACTAAAAGATACTCTGATGTAGATTGGGGAGGATGTCCCAACATTGGAAGATCAACTACGGGCTATTGCATCTATTTAGGGTTGTCAATTGGAAGGACTTTTACCCCAGGGAGGGGACTTCATCTAGGACACCCGTTGTTTCCATATTTATTTCTCATTTGTGCAGAAGGCCTGGATTAGTTGATCAACCATGCGCAACAAACCAGGCTTATTCATAGTCTTTGTGTTGCCAAATGAGCACCCTTAGTGTCTCACTTGTTCTTTGCAGATGATTCAATGGTGTTTACTCGTGCGAGAGGGTCAGGGTTATGCTCAATCCAAGCTATACTTGATGTCTACTATCAAGCTTCGATACAAAATATGAATTTTCAAAAAAAATCCATTACCTTTAGTCTCAATGTTGAGGTAGCAAAGCAAGATAGACTTTGAGGTACCTAGGTTTTCGGTTGGCGGAGGACAATGAGAAATATTTGGGCTTGCCAACGGTAATTAACAAGATAGACTAGAGGCATCTTGTTTTGGTTGTTCGATTATGGGATGATTATGTTATGATCCACCAGCACGCTCCCTGTTCTGGTAAACGTGTTGTTGTGCTACTTCGGTGGTTGATTGTCGCGAGTTTGCTGCAAATTTTGATGTTTGTCGCTTTACTTTTACACGTCGGGAGGCCAATGCGGCTGCCCCTGCCTAGCCAAGTTTGCTTTACCTTTGGGGTCTAGCTCCTTTCTGTTTACATGTACTCGTCCAGTTATTTACAATGTTTTGGAGGCAGATATCATTTGATGTATTGGTTTGCATTGACTTATGAATGAAATTCATTTCTCCTAAAATTGTCTATTGCAGTGTAAAAATTGGTCAATTATGGTTTACCAATATCATACACCACAATATTATTTTATAGATGGCTCATATCTTAAGAGATTTAAATTTGCTCAAGAAAGATAAATTGAGAGAGCCATTCTTAAATAGAGTTCAATTAAAAAAAAGATAAATTATCCCCTTGTCTCTGATTTTTGGTCATCCTTCCCATGGGGTCCTTGGGTTTCCGAAAATAATTTTAACGTCCCCCGTCTTTGGTTTTAGAAACTCTTGGGTTCCTGGCGCCGGAATATGCCATTTTCTTGTCGGAATATGACATTTTCTCCGGCGACACGAGCTTAAAAAGATAAAAATGTCCCTCCCACAGAAAAGACAAAAAAATCTAATCTTCTTCTTTCCCTTCTTCTTCCTCCCACTTCATCTTCTTCCTCCAACCTTCAACCTTCAACCTTCAAAAAAATTATACACAGATAATGAACAATTTAACACTTACAAAATTGCTAGTAGAGAATGAATATGCACGTTTGGGGTAAAAGACACTCACGGTCACTGATCTTTTGAAAAATTTAGTACATGGTTGTTAACCATTATTTTGTCTCTTTATGATCATTGATCTATATCAAGTCTCACTTATACGGTCAATCTAGGTAATTTTGAAATTATAATATTTTTCAAAATATTTTGAATCCTCTCTTCTTTAGCCATTTTCTTCCTCCCTCTTTGCTTTCTTTCTCACTCTTCAGTAAGGAATTGTTAGCCACATTGCACCACCGCCATCATATCACCCATCACATCGGATATCTGAACTTGTATAAAATTTTTGAAGTCTTTGAATGTCTGTCTGACTTCAAATGTAATATCTTTCCCTTCATTACATCTAAATGATCTTCCGCCATGATCATGAACTAGATCCATCTTGCCCTTCATTACATCTAAATGGACTCCCGCCAACAATCGTAGTGCTCTCATACCAATTTATCACAATCTGGATCAATAAGATCAAGATTAGTGAAAGAATATTGAGAAAAAAGGGGAGAGGAAGAGAGAGAGAGAGAGAGAGAGAGAGTTGAGAAAGGAAGGGTTATCGATTCTGTTTAGAAGAAAGGTGTATAATATCCAGAATGGTTCCAGTCTTTCCTAGTTTTTCCTTTTATGACCCATATGCTAGTAGATGGGCCTGTAACAACCTATAAGTCAAAGTCCACACTTAACTATTCTAATTTCTGCCAACAGTAGATATGATCAATAGCTGCGATCATAATAGGAATATGTAAATGTCTTTTCCTACTAATAAATCACTATCTATCAAAAAATAAATAAATATAAGATTCTATTTAGATTATTTGAAAAAAGATACTTGGCATAACTTTACAAGGCGTAATATAAATTGACAAATTTTCAGAAATCAATTTCTCGCACGGGTAACATATAATGAAAAAAATTTACCATTTTGCATATGGTTTTCATCTCTTTTTTAAATATTTTACGGAAGATAATTTAGACTTTGGAGTATATTTTTTGGGTGGCAAAATGCATGTACATTGAGGACTGTGGTCTCCATTATTGTGTAGTTGTGAGCAATATTTTTAAAACCGAATTAGAAGGTTACCAGAAAATTTTCAATTTTCTAGTTGACCCAATTTACGTAGTGGGGCTCTTAGTTGGACTATTATTTTTTATACTAATATTTATTAATTTAAGTTGAAATCAGTCCAAGTTACTAAAAAAGACAAAATGTCAAATAAGTTTAAATATTTACTAAATTTTGGAGTTCAACTTAACAAAATGTTCAATCATTTTCTACTTAACTAGTAAGTTACATTCGCTTAATTATGATTAGATGAATACATATTTGTATTCACGTGGCCCATTACACTAAATATCAAAATAATCCTAGCTCATGAAATAACTAAATTGCCCATCAACAAAATCTCAAAAGTTGCATCTCCGAACAGCGCTGGTGGGTGACTTAACTGGAGAGCTAGAGATTGGATCTGAATTTGACCGCGGGGTGGGATTTGGCAAGACTTGCAGAATTTTGCAGGCACCAATGCTAGCTTTGGTAGCGGCCACTGATATGTCTGTTATGCCATCGGCGGAGGATGTGATTTCTTTGAGTCTTACATCAGACGTGCAATTTTTAGCAAAATTGTTATACTCAACACTACGAGTAGATGATTCCAGGTACCAATTCAGGATACCCACGCTATTTGTACCCAGAGTCCGATGGAGTGCGGTTGGTGGCAGACTTTTTGGTGACGGGCGAAGCTAGGTGGAATGAAGGGATGCTAAGGAGGATTTTTTAGCAGGAGGATGTCAGTCTAATACTCGCAATTCCATAGAGTGTTTGTCAGAATTTTGATGTGCAGAGGTGGAGACACACACGTGATGGATTATATTCTTTGTGGAGTGGTTACTATGTGGATTTTCAGTCATGCTGGGAAGGGTTGGAGTTGGTGGGTTTGGTTGTTCCGAGAGGTGAAGTTTGGAAGCTATGTCGGAGTATAAGTTGCCCTCCTCGTATCACCTCATTTTTGTTGCGGGATCTTGATGATTCCCTTCCTTTGGGAACCACGCTAACCCAAAGAGGGATTGAGGTAGATGTGAGATGTCCTTTTTGTGGTGGGGCTTCGGAGACAGCGATGCACCTTTTCTTCACTTGTGCAGTTTCTGAAGGGATTTGGTAAGATGCAGGGATTAATGTTCGTGGCCTGGTCCCGAGTGATTTTGTGGAGACCTGTGTGCAGGTATGGCTAGATGGGGAGGGAGAGGAACGTGGGTGGAGAGCGGCTATTATGTGGGGTATCTGGAAGTTACAGAATGGGATAGTGTTTGTAGGGGATTTGTTGAGCTCGGCCTCAAAGATGGTGGGGGCGGCGGTCAACTTGTGGTATGACTACTTGGTGGCGAATGAGCGTGAGTCACCTGTTCAAGTACAGAGACATGCGAAGTGGCTGCCACCAATGCAAGATTGGTTGAAAATCAATAATGATGCAGGTGTAGGAGCAAATGGACATGGTCAGATAGGTGTGGTGGTGCAAGATCATGATGGATCCTTTATATTTGGAATGGCGAAGGAGGTGCCTAACATTGCTCATCCGCTGTTATTGGAGGCATGTGGAGTGCATGCTGGTGTGGAAATATTGGTGAATAAGGGGCTCTCGAGGGTGGTGATCGAGTATAATTATCTACCTTTGGTTCAAGCTCTTAATAAAGACAGTCAAGATAGGAGTGACTTGGAAAATATAGTGGCAGATTGCAAGGAGATGGCTCTTATTTTAACTGAATGCAGATTCTAGTATGCAAGTAGAGAGATGAATGGTGCTACACATGACCTAGCAAAGTTGGTGTTGGGCTCGGGTGTGAGGTGCTTAGATTTTATAAATGCTCCAAGCTTCATGGCGGAGGTGCTTGATCGTGATGCTTTTGGGGTTGGGGTTAGATAGTGGGATGGGTTTGGGTGGGGTTTTCAGTCTATATTCTTGCATGGGATGGGTGTATCATGGGTCAGTGTGTATTGCTCATTATCTCGCAGTGTTATTACTACTGCACTCTTCTCCCTATACCAGATTTTTTCGTGAGGACGGGTTTTACTGGTGTAGGTTTTACCGAGGTCAGCGGCTGTAACCTAATGGTTGTACTGGGAGAGTTTTTCATATTGAGGGAACGATCTTCGTAGGACTGTGTGCATATACTGTGTTTCTTTGAACACTTTGCAAGGGTAGATTATCTTATTTTTAGGATTGAGACGCATGGAACGTAAACTAAATTTGATCAAGCTATCTCAGTAGGTAACCGTTGATTTATGATCTGATGTTGGAATAGGCAGTAGCATTGTATCACGTTTGGGGACCCTCCTTGGGCGACTATCTTTGTTACTACATGCTGGTAGTTTTGGAAGTAGCATAATCTCATAGTTTTCCAAAATGGGCCTACTTTCGCGCCCGCGCCCGCCTCCCCCCCCCCCCCCCCCTAATATCTCTATAGGCACAGAAGTTTGTCTGGTTATTACTAACCAAAATACTCAAACCCCTTTGTGGCGCGAGGTACTTGTATCATGGACACATCCACCTCTTGGATTTGTCAAAGTTAATACTGATGGAGCTTCAACTGGCAACCTACGAATCTCAGGTGCAGGAGGTATTATCATTGATGCAACATGTTACTGGCTTTGGGGTTTTACCAAAGGTATCAGACGTTACAGTTCCCGAGTTGCTGAACTTTGGGCTCTTGTATTGGGATTTGAGCTAGCATGGGAGTGTGGTTATTGACAAGTGTTAGTTGAGGTTAATTCCTCCCTAGCCCTTCTCTGTGTCGGTCGGGATGTTGGACATGAGCATCCGCAGGCCAATTTGACTAGGCGCGCACGTGAGTTGCTGAGCCGAGAATGGATGACACAGATTCAGCATACCTTTACAGAGTAGAATCGGGTGGCGGATTTCCTTTCGAAGCACGCTTTGACGTTAGGATATGCTTATGTATGTTTCGATACTCCGTACAGTTTTTGTTCTGCAGCTTATGTAGATGATTTTTAAAAGAGGTCAGCCTTCCAAAATGTACTAGACTTGATATTTCAGCACTTAATTAATAAAGATTATTGAGCATTTAGCCTCTCGATTTCTAAATTAAAAAATACTACATCTCACGCATCATTCTCTAAAAATCCTAGTTTTCTTAATGAGATGACCTATTTAGCAAACCCAGCAAGCACAAGGTATCAATTTAAAGAGCAGCAATTTAGAGAATTTTTTAGCAATTAATTATAAACATCGTTTGTAGAAATTCAAATTCTATCCGGTTGAATAAATATTCTTCTCAACCCGTTCAATGAGATTGTGAGACGAACTACTGTTTCCTTTCTTTTATATTAGACGAGATTCTTAATTTGGCGTCAACTTCTTTAAAAATCTCAATTTTCCAGTATAGGAGCACATGAGCATAATTTTTTTGGGCAAATTACCCTCACGTCCCTGAAGTTTGGTCACCCTCCCCTTAGGGTCCCTGGCTTTTGGAAAAGAATTGTCCCGTCCCTAAGTTTTGATGATAATAGACTCTCGGATCCCTGGCTGACGTCATCGGCTCTTTTTTCATTTTTGGTCATAAAAATGACCAAAATACCCTTAACCTTTGACCAAGAACACCAACAACCAAAAATCAACCCAAAAATAAGATCAGACTAACCAAAATTAAGAACACAACCAAGAACAACACAAAAAATGCTCAACTTCATCAGATTAGTCCTCCTCTCCCGTTCCCGCTCCGAAATACTAGACTGCTGTAGATCGAGAGATCGGGAGCACGGGGAGTCCAAACCTGCTCGAAACGATGACCCCGGGCATCGTTCTATCCGAGACGGATGGGGAGAGTCTGGAGGATTGCAGGAGCTTGGAGGCGGCGGTCACAAGAATGGTGGGCGTATCGGGATGGTTGCTGCACTTTTCGAAGACTAGCTTTGCGACGGCGCGAGGCGTATTCTGGTTGGAGAGGTTACGTTCTCGTCGGGGTATGGTGAGGCGGAGGACGGCTGCTGGATGGAGCTCGATCGCTGCCGGTGGTTAGGGAGAGGCGAGGAAGACGAAGAGGAGTGAGAGTGGGAAGCCGACGGGGTCATGAACCGCGACGAGACCTCCCGAACCCTCAGCCGCCGGTGCTGCTACTTCGATTATTCAAGTGTCTGCATTCGAGATAGATGCCTGAAAATGTCAAATAGTCGGGGCGAGAGCGGAAAGGATTTCTGGGTTTTTAACGAATCCCAAAAAGGGGATTTCTAGGTTCTTAATTTCTGGGTTCTTGTTTATTTTATTGGGTGTTTTTAATTTTTAATTAGGATGTTATTGAGTGAGATGTTAATTGAATATTTTTGTTGTTGTTCTTGATGTTCTTGGTTGTGTTCTTGATTTTGGTTAGTTTAATCTTATTTTTGGGTTAGTTTTTGGTTGTTGGTGTTCTTAGTCAAAGGTTAAGGGTATTTTGGTCATTTCTATGACCAAAAATGAAAAAAAAGAGCTGATGACGTCAGCCAGGGATCCGAGAGTCTATTATCATCAAAACTTAGGGATGGGACAATCATTTTTCAAAAGCCAGGGACCCTAGGGAGAGGGTGACCAAACCTCAGGGACGTGAGAATAATTTACCCTTTTTTTCCCTTTTCAGTGATAGTCGTGTAAGTAATGCTATATATACTAACTACCATATTGGAATTAAAAAAAATTCTACTTAACCTAAAAAGGCTATATCAAATTAAGCTCGGCAGAAAATATTAAAATTAGTACAATTAGTTTTTTATTTGTTAAAAAAATATTAGTACATTTTGTTAAGGAAATAAATTAATTCAAATTAGGTTGGATCCAATAGTATATTATTTCCGAACAAAATAAATTCGGCTGGCCCAATTGGAGGTATTTCTTTTCACCACCAAGCTAATATCAATTTTAAAATAATAAAATTATATAGTTAAATTTACCAAAAATAAAATACCTATTTGGTAACACTATTATTGTTTTTAATCGGCTTTTTCAGCGAACTGATTAAATGAGCAAATGCACGAAAAAAGGTAAACTAAACTATAAATTTTCATCACGATCGGTAATCTAAATAGAAATATTCGCTACCAATTATAAACTTTTTTTTATAGAAATTCACATTAATTCCAATTGGATGAATATTTTTCTAAATTTAGGGAGAACTTCATTAAAAATCTCATCTTTCCAATATAAGAGCGCATGAGTATATTTTAATTTTTTTTCCTTTTTCGCTGATAGTCCTCTGATTAAGAAATTTTCAATTTACTAATTAGTGACCTTAATGTTCACCAATTTATACACTATTTAAAGGTAACCTTACATCGTAAAGCTCAGAAGGTGAAGCATATAGAATTTCTGCCCCAAATTTTCTTTAATTCAAGGCTTTTTCAGACAATTTTATTTCGAGGTATGCGTCGATGTCGAAGCATATATAATCTATGTATTTATTAATATATGTTTATTTGCTACCATTGCTTCCTGGTTTGGTTGGTGGACAGTGTTTGTAATTTTTTTGAAAGGTAATTACGTCCTAATTATACTTTCTCAAAAATTGATATTTGAATTTTTGTCAAATTAAATAATGCATACCCTATGGCGGTAGTGTTTGTTATTCAAAACAATTTATTTATTGAATAACTAAAAAACTTTCTCAAAAAAAAAGTTGTAATAAATTTCAAAAAATTAGTTGGCTCGTAAATTAGTTACGATAAATAGTTATTTTTTAATTTATATAACTTAGTTTTTTTATAAATAAAGTTGTTAAAATAACATACTAAAATCTGAACCCTAAATGCTTTTTTTTAAGTGGCGCTTACTTAATGTAACATAGAATCTACTTGAATACTTATATACCGAAATTTAGAATCCAAGCTCGTCAAATATTTATCTTAAATCTTTTTAATCAAGTTATTGATAGTTGATTGATTTTAATGCGGAGTGTCATAATTTTTATTTTCAGGTCAAACATGGAGCACCTATATATTTTAGGTATTGCCGCAGGGGCGGTAGTAGTTTTGGTTCTTTTGGGATGGTTACTTTACGACTGGCGCAAATTCACCGCTTGGGCATCTAAAGTTGCACCCACAGCCAGTGAAGAATAAGATATCAAGATAGAGATTATGGGATTTGGATTCAGGGGGACTAAATAAAACTTATCTTCATGGTATGGACTAAATATAAACCTTTAGATTATTTGGTTTTTTCTTGAAGTCTCATTCTCTCTTTTATTTAGTCCTTTTTTCGGGTTTTTTTCACCAGCTTTTTCGTTGATTATTTGGTCTGAGAGAAATGACCCATACACTGTTTCGACTTTGATTATTGTTGGATTGGTCGATTTCATGTGGTTCTGATGATTTTGTATTTAAAGATTGGGAATTTATGTTGGTATTTGGTTGTTGTTTGAACTTAGTGCTTAAAATTCTAGCAAAAATTCATAGATGAATGATACCAATATTAAAGTAGAATGACACTAATATCCTAGAACGATGATACCAATATTCGAGAAGAATGAAACCAATACATTCAAATGGTATATATTTTTACTTATAATGGGATACCAATATTGGAGAAGATGAAAACCAATATCACGGTGGAATGAAACCAATGTCATAGTAGAATGAAACCAATATCATAGTAGAATGAAACCAATATCATAGTAGAATGAAACCAATAGCATAGAAGATGGAAACCAATATCCGAGAAAATGAAAACCAATATTCCCATACTTGTATTTATTGCTGATTTTTTTTAATTATTGTATTTCCAATATTGCCCCTGTCCCTTTCAGTGGGGATTACCCATGTCCCCACTGAATTTGAACCCGAGATTATGTCTACTTAATTAGATATTTTAATTATTTTCTGTTTTTGCAAGTTGACTATCTTTTTGGAAAAAATAGAATAATCTCCGAGATTTTGAAATCTCCATCTACTTCAATTTGGCTATAATTTCAGCGGGTCAATTTACAAAGCTAATCGAATTCTTCATTAATACATTTTTTATAAGTAGAGTTTGTTACTATTAATATTTCTGTGTGAAATTTCTTCTTGCGAGTTTATGACCGATTATTCCGTCGATGTTATACCACGATGAAATAGGTGAAAAAAATTATAGTAGGAAAAAAGTACCCATTCATAATGTATTCGTTAATGCATATCACGAGAATCCTAAAAATAATTACTATAGGCCACAAAAATTATATCAAACCCAAAGTTTCTTTGAGTTCCAAAACAAATTTACAATTAGAACCCATCAATCACTGAAAGAAAACAAAAAAAAATCCTATAGGCAATTCTTTCTCTCTCTAATCTCTCACTTGAGACGAAGTTGGTGAAGAAGGCCCAAGCGATGTTAACCGGGTCAGCCAGGTTTTCCAAAGGACCCTTTCTAGCTTGCACGAAAAATCCTTAAAATAGAGAAAGTGACCAAATTCCTTCCACCAGCTTCAACACCAGCCAATAATGGCCCTCTTGCTGTCCGTAGCTTGCCCGAGATTTTTTGCTGTTGTTTAAAAACGGGTGTTGCTTAAAAATTTTCGGATTTTAAATTCTTAAATAAGATATTGAGTTAGAATTTTATGGACAAACTATATATTATCAAACACTTTTTAATATGATCTGATGATATTGAATTCTGGATACAATAATGTTATAGACTAATAAAAATATTTTAGCGTTGTCATAGCATAAGTTTGCGTATATATATATATGACTAATGAGATGTTACTATTATTTACAAGGAGCTCTATTATTTTTATTTTCCCTCTTTCATATTTCACATAAATTTTTTAGTTTTCCACACGTTATTTTTATGGGGGAAGATGCATCTACATTGAGGAGTGTGGTCTCCATTATTGTGTATTTGTAAGGGCAGAAAGAAAAATAAATTGAGATGGATTTTGTTGAAATTTTGATTGACGGCTGTAGTAATTTTCAGCAATAGCCAATTGATTTTTAGCTGGCTCTAGTGGTTATTTTGCATTCATGTTTGGAATGGCTCCGTAAGAAAAGAGTTACCAAGCACCTGGATCAACTAATAAAGACGTTGTTTTAATTTAACAAAGAGATTTTGAGTTCGAGCTCTTGAAACATAAAAATATTAAATATTTGTTTATAATTGCTGAGGTATCTGAAGAGACAACCTGGATTAGGAGTGTTCTTCTCGGCATAATCAAATTTGAAACTAAAATGATACTCTGATGTAGATTGGGGAGGATGTTCCAACGTTGGAAGATCAACTACGGGCTATTGCATCTATTTAGGGTTGTCAATTGGAAGGACTTTTACCCGAGGAAGGGGCTATTTTTCATTTGTGCAGAAGGCCTGGATTAATTGATCAACCATGCGCAACAAACCAGGCTTATTCATAGTCTTCGTGTTGCCAAATGAGCGCCCTTAGTGTCTCACTTGTTCTTTACAGATGATTCAACGGTGTTTACTCGTGCGAGAGAGTCAGGATTATGCTCAATCCAAGCTATACTTGATGTCTACTACCAAGCTTCGATACAAAATGTGAATTTTCAAAAAAAATTCATTACCTTTAGTCTCAATGTTGAGGTAGCAAAGCAAGATAGACTTTGAGGTACCTAGGTTTTCGGTTGGCGGAGGACAATGAGAAATATTTGGGCTTGCCAACGGTAATTAAAAAGATAGACTTAGAGGCGTCTTATTTTGGTTGTTCGATTATGGGATGATTATGTTATGATCCACCAGCCCGCTCCCTGTTCTGGTAAACGTGTTGTTGTGCTACTTTGGTGGTTGATTGTCGCGAGTTTGCTGTAAATTTTGATGTTTGTCGCTTTACTTTTACACGTCGGGAGGCCAATGCGGCTGCCCCTGCCTAGCCAAGTTTGCTTTACGTTTGGGGTCTAGCTCCTTTCTGTTTACATGTACACCTCCAGTTTGCTTTACCTTTGACTTATGAATGAAATTCATTTCTCCAAAAATTGTCTATTGCAGTGTAAAAATTGGTCAATTATGGTTTACCAATATTATACACCACAATATTATTTTATAGATGACTCAAATTTTAATAGATTTGGATTCGCTCAAGAAAGTATAGATTTAAATCTTATAAATGTAAAAATTATCATTGAGAGAGCCATTCTTAAATAGAGTTCAATTAAAAAAAAAGATAAATTATCCCCTTGTCTCCGATTTTTGGTCATCCTCCCCATGGGTTCCTTGGGTTTCCGAAAATGATTTTAACGTCCTCCGCCTTTAGTTTTAGAAACTCTTGGGTTCCTGGCGCCAGAATATGCCATTTTCTTGCCGGAATATGCCATTTTCTCCGGCGACTCTGGCTTGAAAAGACAAAAATATCCCTCTCACTTAAAAGTCAAAAAAATCCAATCTTCTTCTTTCCCTTCTTCTTCCTCCCACTTCATCTTCTTCCTCCAACCTCCAACCTTCAACCTTCAATAAAAATTATACACAGAGAATGGACAATTTAACACTTACAAAATTTCTAGTAGAGAATGAATATGCACGTTTGGGGTAAAAGACACTTACGGTCACTAATCTTTTGGAGAAAAAAAAGTTGCGGTCAGAATAGTCAAAGGCTGGAGATAGAGCACAGTTGGCGTACATGCAATTGAGGCCGCGTATGTCCAATTTTCTGCTATGGTTTCACAGCGCACGCCTACAAACCTTCGCATACGCCAAAATTTCCAATTTTGGTTTAGCCACGTACGCTCACCGGCTTACGCGTACGATGAAGGGCCAAATCATCAAAGGACGCGTACGTTAATACCAATACACGTACACTGATCAGTCAGTTTTCCAAAGGGCGCGTACGCTGATTCACCTACGAGTATGCGCAGCATTGTAGCCATATCAGCAAAGTCGCCGCCTGCCTCATTTCTATAGAAGAAAATAAGAAGGATTTAGAACTACGGTTTTTGACATATTCGGGTCTCTATATATATCCGACCAATTCTAGGTTTCAAACACACTTTTTCTAGTACATTTTTCTATGCTTTTCCATTTGCTACATTATTTGGGATTGATCTTTATTCCAGTGTTCGTGAGACTTCCGACATTGGTGACTTCTTTCCTACCCTCTTCTTTTATACTTTTCATATTCTTTATCATAATTATGTTGAGTATGATTGCCATGATTAGGGAGTAGTTTCTTTTGAGTACGGTGCCGGTACAACACATTGATGGGTGAGATTATAGTTTGATTATAGAAATAGTTATTATTCGGAATACTTAATACTTACATGTACTTTCATTATTGTTAAGATTGAAGTAAGCTTATCCTAGGATTTCTTTTAGGTTGATGCATCGCACCATGGTGAAAACTAAAAATAAGTTATTGGTTCAAGATTAATAATATGAAAGGCGGTATGGTATTTAGCTAATCTATGGATGTACAGAAGTCAAAAAGACCGAATAATACATCTAGTAGTTGGGTACATGAAACTCTCTATAAGTGATTCGTTGGAGGGAACTTATAAATGGTGAACTTGAATTGATGCCTCGCACTTTAGGTTTATCCTTATTCTAATAGTAGTTTTAGTAGATGTGTTTGCACCCTCTTCATTACTATTAGTATTTTACAAAACTCTGAATACCAGATCCATAAGAAGTCCATAATCAGAGATATGAACGTGCTAGGGTACCGTGCTCATCTTCATCATTGATTGAGTTATCATTTATCTTCGTGCTTATTTACATTTCATTTCATTTCATTTCTGTTTCTTGTACTCTGTTTGCTTTAGGTTCCATCAATCCCTACATACCACTATTTATGCTATAAACTTAAATTACATTAGATTTTGTTACCGATCCCTCAGTAAGAATCACTATATTATTTGTATAGGATAGCTAGATAAATCGTTAAATCTACCCTATCAAGTGACCATTGAAGAGAGGATTATTGGGTCCACCTTATAATAATAGGCAGTACGGGTGTAATGTTGAATCACAAGGAGCGAGTTCAAGACATCCCGAGTGAGTTAAAATTAAGATTAGGTTGATTGGTATTTTATGAAAGGTTTTAAGTGAAACAGGCAATGACAAACATTAAGTTGAAAGGGTATAAAGAAAATTTAAAGGAAATTGGGCTAGGTACCCATCGTACATCCCTACGTGCTTGGTCTCTCTTGGGCTTTTATGTCCGTGGTGGGCCTAGGTGAACTAAGGTATGCACTTCACAGCTAACTCTATCATGCCAAAAATAAGGTATTAGGGGGGTCCCGACGAGAATGTCAGTCACACCCAGTGTTGGTAAGTTGTCAACCTCACCTAGGTGTCGAGACTATCACTCTTGCCCTCCTAAATCTCATTCATTAATGCTCTACCCTTGGGCTTACTACACACTATCTTTCACGGCTAAGTCCATCAGATAATGTATAATCTAGCGGGTAGGCTTTTCCATGTTCCACTTCACGGCAAAGTTCATCGGGTCATGCTATAATCGATTGGGAAGGACTTTAGTTGTTACTAGTGCTACTCGTCCCTAGGTTCCAACAGAGGTCTGTTACCCAATGCTTGATCCTCTCCCAGCATCTGCTCCTTAAGCTCCTCTTCCAACTACTTAAAACCATTGTTTTCAAAAACGACCCGGAGAGTGACCCAGATTTTGGTCCGTTCTCTGAGTCGACTGGTCAAACTGGCGGTCGGACCGGTGGTTTATTATATATATATTTAATATATATTTAGTAAATAATAGGTTTAAAAATTAATATTCTTGAAATATTGGTAAATTTATTTCATATTTAGTATAATTATCTTTGTAGATTTAGTTTATTTTGTGTTAATTTAGAAAAATTGAGTATAAAATCTGATTTTTTTGGGTTAGGTTGGGTGAAATCAAGTTTTTGGTTTATTTTTTGGTCAAACCTAATGAACCGACTTTTTTCGGGTCAAAAATCTGAGCCAACCACCCAGTCTGACCAGAAATCTTCTGATTCGTTAGGTAACCATTCGAACTTAGTTTTTTGACCCACTATTGGCTCCGATTCGTGGTTTGATTGGTCAAACTACCGGTCGGACCGCCGTCTCAAAAACGATGCTTAAAACCCCTAAGTTTAAGTCTTTTGTCAAGGCTTACAAAATGAGGGGTTGAGGGGGGTATTTATTGAGAAGTTTCCCCCTCAACACTAGAGTAAGGCCAAAATGTCTGAAAGCCCTCAAAATATCCATTTCTCCTAGGAAACATTTGGTAAAAATACCGTCCGGTGTAAGTGGTACCATCCGGCGAGTTGAGCAGGTAGGCAATTTTGGGTCTTAGACGTCAACAGGTGGGTGTGGACTTTAGTTGGCTGCTTGGGCACCGTACGGTGGGCGATTCTGCTATTCGGCGGGTTCTTCATGAAATCTCAGTTCCCTTCTCTTCGAACGCCACTCGACGGGCTGAGGGCACCGTCTAGTGGCATACAGAGAGTTGAGGAAAATCTGGATGAAATCCTCTTGCTGTCTGTCAGTCGGGGTGCCACTCGGCAGGTTTCTACAGGAGAGACACCGACCGGTGCAAACTTTTTTGTTCGGCGGTTGCAACTTGTCTCTCGCTAGCTGTCTCTTGGCCTGACTCTTCCAACACTCGCCTCTTCTCAGTTGATCCTCGCATCTTACAAATTCCTCCTCCAAAAGACATGAAGGCAAAAGTGTGAAACCATTCTAGGCAACAGACTTAAGAATGGCGTAAAATGACTCAAAAACTCAAAAATGGGTCTAAATGACCCTAAAATGAGGTGGTGAAATATGCTTTTTTTCAAGCGCATCACACCCCCACACTTGAATTTTTGCTTGTCCTCAAGCAAAAGACTCAAACAAGACTCTAAAACACACAAAAATAGAGTGAGAGTTGGCACACTCTTAGCAAAAAGAACACCCCAAACTTTGATTTCACGTCGTAAGACCACCCCACGACCAAGTATTTCACTCCCCCGGGAGAAAAAATAGGAATACACAAGGACTACATCCTCGAGAGTTTAAACAAGCTCTAACCCAAATAGGGTAAGGCTAGGAGGGATACCACTTAGAGGATAAAAAATCATTTAAGCTCACTATCTGATAGTCAACTTCCTATCACTCGCGCATATGTCCGGGGTCATGAGTTATCCTACTCTCACTATGAGTCGCTTCTCATGAAATGGGGCTTGCGATCAAGGGGACTTTGACTCGGGTTGTAATGGGATTAAGGTTTAGGTGAGGATAAAAAGTATGGGTAGTAGCTAAACCACTCAATCTGAGGTGCAGGTTATAGAGGTACTCTAGCACTTGTCTATTCTACATGCTCACCCTAATTCTAATTTTGCGCAACCCATTATTCCAAAAGTTCTACGACCAAATAGCACAAGCTTACTTTTATTTGGTTGCCTTATTCTTAACACACCTTACTCTTTTTGTTGTTTTCCACTTTTCTTTTGTTTTTGTTGTTTTTCCTTACTTTTTCACTTTTCTCCACTTTCCTTTATTCATGCTTGGCAACATTTTCGGTTTGGCAAATCTTGACATTTTTAGTTTGGCCCTTTTTCTACCCGATTCTCCCAAGATCAAATCCAATAAAATAATGCCTATACCACCATGCTTCCCTTACAAATATCCCCATAAGATAAAACCTATGTGCAACCTCGGACTAGATGTCAATGGTGGGAGAATTTTGGAAAACAGTTAAGTATGGCAAGTATGTATATGCAAAGAATGGCTCGGCTCAAAAGGGGTAAATCAAGAGAGAACTAACAGACGGCTCTACAGCTGTATGCCAAACCAATCAAAAATGGCCAAAGTCCTCCTGCAAAACACCCACTTCAAAGAAATGATAAAAGCGTTAGCAAGATACCCCACTCACCCGAAATATATAGGCACCTCATGAACAAAAATTGGAGATGGTAGACTCCTCCTTTGGCTCAAATGCTTTCATAAGGTTCCACATCAACCCTACACGCTCACCCTACAATGGGAGATTGCGAGCTTAAACCATCAAGGGTGTAGAAAATCTATATTCCTATGCTTTTACACCCGGGGTCTGATCCCTAAAAGATATGGGGTTTAGCTTTTGACTAAAAATCAAAAATTGAGGGGGTTCAATTGTCAAAAATGTGCCAAATCTCGATGATCTAGACCTGAATATGTAAGTTCCTACATGGAATCCCATCCCCCCCCCCCTCCCACAACATTTGAACGACACATTGTCCTCAATGTGGGAGGTTTTAGGTAGCCAAATTGAAAAAAGAAAAGAAATGCTTCAATGACCACCATAGTCAAAGAAGCAAAAAACACTTCATTCAAAATCACACGTCACAGTCTCCGTGGCCACATTACATGCTAAGATTGAAACTGACAAAAGACATTCAAGACAACACAAGACACAAATAAACATATGGAGATGGGTTGAGAGGACGTCCCATTTTGAAGTGGTGGGACGAGCTCTTGATCTTAATGATTGTTGGGGAGCTATTCTGGCTTGGCCGCCTTAAAGCTCGAGCTCATGCCCACCGCTGTCATCACCGGGTACTTGAGATGACACAAAATACACCACTACCTAGTGATGAGTTCCTACAAGAAGTTCTATATGTCTGAATTATATTACACCATAAAATGTACTAATTTATAGTCGTTAGCTTGACTTTACTCCCTCTGAGATTTAAAGGGTGAATGGGTTGGGTCATGGAGGTGTTTCCTTCTTCAACTTTGCACTTGAACTGTTCTTTCCTGTTGCTTAAGCAATTGCCTTCATGACTATGTCCGAGTAGTTTTGACTCCTTGGGTCTTTATAGCAATTCCGAATGAATCTTGACATTTCAGTATCAGAATGCTTTGGTCTGAGGTTGGCGGTGGAACCCCCTTCTTCTTGATGTCGACATCTTCTCTGTTTGTCGACAACCTGTCTTTACAATGGAGCCGCGAAGCTTTTTCGTGCTTTCTTCAATGAGATTTTCCCTGTGGTGGACGCATATATTGCCACCAAAAAGTCGAAGCGGCGGTCTAAGTTCGGGTTCATCCGAGTGTCGCAAAAGGAGGACACTGATTCTATCATCTTCAAGCTTAATGAAAAAAGTCCCTGTCGTTAGGCAGTGGCAGGGTTTCTCTTCGTAAGAATGGCATAATTGGACCAGCTCATCGACTTATTATCTTCTCAAGTCCCTTTGCTCACGAAAGAGTGCTCTAACAGTGTTGGCAAAGGGAACATTACTGTTAAAGTGCTTCTTAAAAGAAAGTCTTGCTCCACCTCATGCCATTGTCCTTTTAATTCTAGCTAATTAATTTGGCCATGCCCACATCTTTAAAAATATCTCTCTTCTAGCCTCACTCTTATGCTTAATGTATTTGCTTGTTCCAAAATTGAGGGTCACACACCATTTTTTAAAATTAAGCTTAGCTTTTGTTAAGGCTAAAAAAGAGCAACCAAGAATTTGAATATTTTCCTTTGTCGGGGGTACTTCCTGATATGAATCTCAGCGGAAAAGACTCACAACTCGGACCGTTTGTTACTTCAGAATGGAACAGATCACAACTCACAAGCACTAAGGCGCGAAATTGAACCTTAACCCGCAGCAAGAGCTTCTGAACCTTGACCTAAGGTCGTATCACGCCACGAGCGGGGATGGATGATCCGCTTGATAAGTGAAAGATAAATTCTAGCCAAGACGACTCACCAGCCTAAGCAAGAACAAACGAGTATCTAAACTCACAATTAGCCAATGCTAAATAATTCTCCGAATTGTTGTTCTTTTATTGAATGAGGATGCCTCTTTATATAGGCTCCATAAGTCTTACAATTTCCTAAACGAAAACTAACTCCAAATAAGGAGTTCAAGGCTGGGCCAAAACTCTCCTTCCTAATTTAAAGGGATTCTGGCCGAAATATTCAACTAAGTAGGAAAACAATCTAAACATAGATAACTAATAGACTATCTAGTAAATATCACGTCCTAAAACATAGTAGATGCAATTCCTAAAATTTAGGGACGCATGTCCAAGATAAGCTTGAAATTCACGTGCGCATGCATCCAGGAGATTGCGTGCATCTCAAACTTCCCATTTAGCTTCCAAAACGTGCATGGGCCTCCCTTGGACTTCTTGGACGTCCTTGGTCCTCCACGCACTTGCTTGAGCCCAAACTTCTTGCATTAGTCCATTGAAGTCAGATTGCAACTTCCTAGCTCTTGCTCTTATCATTGGCCCAATTGGAACTTGAACTTGCTGCGAGTCTACAAGCTTGATAGTAGGTGCATCCTTAGGCTTGCTCACATCAGTCCCCTCCTCTTGAAAAGGATTTGTCCTCAAATCATCACCTACATCAAACGGACTCAAGTCAGTCACGTTAAACGAAGCACTTACATTATACTCACCCGGAAGGTCTAGCTTGTAGGCATTATCATTGATGCGTTCTATCACTTGGAATGGACCATCTCCTCGTGGTAGCAACTTTGAATGTCTTTGGACAGGAAAACGCTCCTTCCTCATATGTAGCCAAACCCAATCTCCCGGCTCAAAGACAACCTTGTGCCTTCCTTTGTTTGCTTGCCTCGCATAGTGCTCCGTGCGCTTCTCGATGTTCATTCTTGCTTTCTCATGTAACTGCTTGACAAATTCAGCCTTCTTCTTGCCATCTAAGTTAACATGCTCACTCGAAGGTAGAGGTGATAAATCCAATGGAGTCAAAGGATTAAGCCCATAAACAAGCTCAAATGGTGAGAATTGAGTAGCAGAATGGACAGAACGATTATAAGCAAACTCAACATGAGGCAAACATTCTTCCCAAGTCTTAATGTTATGCTTAATGAGTGCTCTCAAAAGTGTAGACAAAGTCCTATTCACTACTTCAGTTTGACCATCAGTTTGAGGATGACAAGTAGTAGAAAACAACAACTTAGTACCTAACTTGCACCACAAGGTCTTCCAAAAGTAACTTAGGAACTTAGCATCTCTATCAGAGATAATTGTCCTAGGCATGCCATGCAACCTAACAACCTCTCTAAAGAACAAATCAGCAATGTTTGAAGCATCATCAGTCTTATGACATGGAATGAAATGTGCCATCTTAGAAAACCTATCCACTACCACAAAAATTGAATCTCTTCCACGCTTAGTCCTAGGTAGTCCTAACACAAAATCCATAGAGATATCAATCCAAGGCTCACTAGGTATAGGTAGTGGGGTGTACAAACCATGGGGTTTTACCTTTGACTTGGCTTGCTTGCAAGTGATGCAACGACCACAAACTCTCTCAACGTCTCTCTTCATGTGTGGCCAAAAGAAATGATCTTGTAGCATTGCCAAGGTCTTTGCAATTCCAAAATGCCCCATTAAGCCACCTCCATGTGCCTCCTGAATGAGTAATTCTCGCATCGAGCAATTAGGCACACAAAGTTTGTTTTCACAAAATAGGTAACCTTCATTACGAAAGAACTTACCAAATGCACTTCTTTCAGTGGATCTATACAACTCGCTAAAATCAACATCATCAGCATACATGTCTTTAATGTGTTCAAAGCCAAGTAGTTTAGCATCAAGAGTTGAGATCAAGGCGTACCTTCGTGATAGTGCATCAGCCACTACATTTTCCTTACCTTGCTTGTAGCGAATGACATAAGAAAATGTCTCAATGAATTCCACCCATCGTGCATGCCTCTTGTTCAGCTTGTGTTGCCCCTTTAAGTGCTTGAGTGACTCATGATCAGTGTGAATCACGAACTCCTTTGGCCACAAGTAATGCTGCCATGTCTCCAATGCTCGAACTAGTGCGTACAACTCCTTGTCATAGGTCGGGTAATTCAAGGTTGCACCACTTAGTTTCTCACTAAAGTATGCAATGGGTCTTCCTTCTTGCATAAGGACAGCTCTAATTCCTATACCAGAAGCATCACACTCTATTTCAAAAGTCTTAGAGAAATTAGGTAAAGCTAACAAGGGTGCATTAGTCAACTTCCCTTTTAGTAGTTAGAAGGCCTTCTCTTGAGCTTCTCCCCAAGTAAAGCCCACATTCTTCTTGATGACTCCAGTTATGGGTGCGGCTATGCTACTAAAGTCCTTCACAAATCTCCTATAAAAACTAGCTAGTCCATGAAAGCTCCTAACATTAGCAACACTTGTAGGGCTTGGCCATTCATGGATAGCTCGGATCTTTTCTTCATCAACCTGTATTCCGTTAGCTCCAACAACAAAACCCAAGAATACAAGCTTATCCGTACAAAAGGTGCACTTCTTCAAGTTAGCAAACAATTGATCTTCTCTAAGTGCATCTAAGACAGATTTCAAATGTTCTAAATGATCCTCCATGCTCTTGCTATAAATGAGTATATCATCAAAGTAAACAACCACAAATTTACCAATGAATGGACGTAGAACATGATTCATGAGTCGCATAAACGTGCTAGGTGCGTTGGACAAACCAAATGGCATGACCATCCACTCATACAACCCATACTTTGTTTTAAAAGCAGTCTTCCACTCATCTCCTTCTTTCATTCTAATTTGATGATAACCACTCTTCAAATCAATCTTAGAAAACATGCAAGAACCATGCAACTCATCTAACATGTCATCTAAACGAGGAATAGGGTGACGATATTTTACCGTTATGTTGTTGACTGCTCAGCAATCAACACACATTCTCCATGATCCATCCTTCTTGGGCACAAGTAGGACTGGAACAGCACATGGACTCATGCTCTCTCTCACGTACCCTTTCTCCAATAGCTCGTTGACTTGCTTCTCAAGCTCCTTTGTTTCTTCAGGATTGCTTCTATATGCAGGACGGTTAGGTATGGCAGCTCCCGGAACAAAGTCTATTTGATGTTCAATCCCACGAATAGGTGGCAAACCAGGTGGTAGCTCATCGGGAAAGACATCCTTGTAGTCCTGCAAAAGAGACACAACCGTACTAGGTACATGTGGTTCAAGCTCGTTAGTGTTTAAAAGCGCTTCTCTATACCGAAGTAAGATCATAGGCTTCTTTTCAAAGCATGCTTGCTTAATATCACTTGCTCCCACATAGTAACTCTTTTTCCAACTCTCGGTTTTTCTCTCATTGGCCGTTTTAATTTCTGTTTTTCTGGCTTCTTTTGTTTTCTCAATCTTTTCTTCTCCATTGGCCGTTTTTCTTATCTTTTTTTCGGCTTCTTCTCTCCTCTCAATATTTTTCTTTTTGTCACGCTCTCTTTGCTCATCACTTTCTTTTTGCAACTGTTGTTGATCTTTACAAACTTGTGATGGTGACAAGGGTGCCAAGGTGATTACTCTCTTCTTAAGTATAAATGAATATTTGTTGGTGTAGCCATCATGATGCACTTTCCTATCAAACTGCCATGGCCTTCCTAACAATAGATGACCAGCTTGCATTGGTACAACATCACACAACACTTCATCCTCATAGTTGCCAATGCGGAATGTTACCAATACTTGCTTCATCACTCGTACTTCTCCACTATCATTCAGCCATTGTAGTTTGTAAGGCTTAGGGTGTTTTCCAGTGAGTAACCCTAACTTCTCCACCATAGTAGTGCTTGCGACATTAGCACAACTTCCTCCATCTATGATGACACTACACACCTTGTCTTTGACATAGCACCTTGTGTGAAAAATATTTTCTCTTTGAGCCACATCATTTTCTTCTTTTACTTGCACATTCAATGCTCTTCTAGACACAAGAGTAAGCCTCTCAGCAGCTTGGTACTCTTCCTCGGATACGTCCTCCAAAGAAGGCATGCTTTCATGCTCCGAATCCTCTTCTTCAGTTTCAATCTCTCCACTTTCCTTGATCACCATTGCTTGCTTGTTAGGGCATTGACTTGAGATGTGCCCTCTTCCTTGACACTTAAAGCACTTGATGTCACGGTTCCTAGCTGGAGTGACTTCCACTTTCCTTTGAGAATTAGCTTGAGAACTCTCGGATTTATGCTCTACTTTGGCTGCTTGTGGCTTGTCAAACTTCTTTTGGTAGTTTGGCTTCCAAGTAGAACTCGATGTAGCTCTTGTTCTCCCCTCTCCTCTCTTGAGTTGCTTCTCAATTTTCGTTGCCATATGCACCATGTCCTCCAACTCCACATAGTGTTGCAACTCAACTTTGTCTTGAATTTCAGGATTGAGTCCATTCAAGAATCTTGCCATTGTAACTTCTCTATCTTCATCTATATCAGCTCTTATCATGGCCATCTCCATCTGTTTGAAATACTCCTCCACGCTCAAATTTCCTTGCCTCATTCCTTGTAACTTCTTATACAGCCCTCTATAGTAATGACTTGGAACAAATCTCTTCCTCATCATCACTTTCATGTCTTCCCAAGTAGCTATAGGGCGTTCTCCATTTCTCCTCCTGCTTGTCACAAGTTGATCCCACCAAGTTATAGCATAATCAGTGAATTCGGTGATGGCAAGTTTTACCTTCTTTGCTTCGGAGCTATTGTGGCAATCAAACACGAACTCAATCTTCTTCTCCCACTCTAAGTACGCCTCCGGGTCAGAACGACCAGCAAAGGAGGGTATCTTCAGTTTGATACTCCCTATGTTGTCGTCTCTCTTTTGCCTCGCCTCCCTAGGTGGGCGGTTTGTTCTTGCTCTCCTAAGACTCCTTGTAGAGCCTACGCCTTCTTCAGATTCAGAATCAGCTCCGCTCGACTCTCCAATAGGTACTCCTCTCCTACGCCTTTGGAGTTCGCCTCGCGTTTGGGGGTTGTCACGAGAATTCTCCACGGCATCCACGCGTAGTTGCAAAGGCTTCATCTGAGCTTGCACCATCTGCTCGAGCTTCCCGGCCAAGGCATCCACTAATAACTTAAGGTCTATGCTTCCCATAGTTTGACCTTCATGCGACATGTTTGCTACAAGAAAAATTGGTTAGTAATAAAAAAAATTATGGCCTCACAAGCTCACTCCCTTACGTGTATACTCTCAATGTAAGGTGCACTCAAGTTCACTCGTGTTTGCACTCAAATATTTGGCTTTTCTCTCTAAGGTACTCGCACACTCTTGCCTTTTTCCCCTCGTGATACTTGTATGTTCTTACTAAAGCTAGAACAGCCTTTGCTTGAACTTCACGCTTCACAGAATGTTAAAGTTCCTCTTTTGGCCTTTCTTTGCTTTTTTTTGTCTTGCTTGTCCCTTTTCTTGATCAGCTGCTGCGCCTTCTTTAGTTTGCTAGCTTCCTTTTTGATTTTGCTTCCTCTTTAGCTTGCGGCTTCCAAATTAGTCGTGCGGGCCAACTTAGGACTAACTTCTTCCAAATTAGTTTGCTAGCTTGCCTTTTGATTTTGCTTCCTTTTCTTTTTCTTTTCTTTCCTTTTCTTTTCTTTTCTTTTCTTTTCTGTTTTTGCTTCACTCGTTTGTTTTCCTCTCTTTTCTCTCGAACAGCGAAGAACCTCACGGATTAGCAAGCAACAAAACGAACCCCAAAAAAAACAAGAATAACAAGGATAATGAACTAAAGTAACAACCTAAGCGCTGATACCAAATGATATGAATCTCAGCAGAAAAGACTCACAACTCGGACCGTTTGTTACTTCAGAATGGAACAGATCACAACTCACAAGAACTCACAAGAACTAAGGCGCGAAATTGAACCTTAACCCGCAGCAAGAGCTTCTGAACCTTGACCTAAGGTCGTATCACGCCACGAGCGGGGATGGATGATCCGCTTGATAAGTGAAAGATAAATTCTAGACAAGACGACTCACCAGCCTAAGCAAGAACAAACGAGTATCTAAACTCACAATTAGCCAATGCTAAATAATTCTCCGAATTGTTGTTCTTTTATTGAATGAGGATGCCTCTTTATATAGGCTCCATAAGTCTTACAATTTCCTAAACGAAAACTAACTCCAAATAAGGAGTTCAAGGCTGGCCAAAACTCTCCTTCCTAATTTAAAGGGATTCTGGCCGAAATATTCAACTAAGTAGGAAAACAATCTAAACATAGATAACTAATAGACTATCTAGTAAATATCACGTCCTAAAACATAGTAGATGCAATTCCTAAAATTTAGGGACGCATGTCCAAGATAAGCTTGAAATTCACGTGCGCATGCATCCAGGAGATTGCGTGCATCTCAAACTTCCCATTTAGCTTCCAAAACGTGCATGGGCCTCCCTTGGACTTCTTGGACGTCCTTGGTCCTCCACGCACTTGCTTGAGCCCAAACTTCTTGCATTAGTCCATTGAAGTCAGATTGCAACTTCCTAGCTCTTGCTCTTGTCATTGGCCCAATTGGAACTTGAACTTGCTGCGAGTCTACAAGCTTGATAGTAGGTGCATCCTTAGGCTTGCTCACACCACTTCCATAACTGTGAAGTTCGCAAGAACACTACCATTTTGCACCTCCTCGGGAACATCCTTAATGACTTTTTGAGGTTTCTTAGTCATCCCGTCGGTGAGGATCAAATTTCTCGTAGTTGGAATGGCCCCTCGCAGTCCTTCCTTCTTGTTCAAGCAGGTAGAAATAACTTTCACCAAGGATCCCGAATCCACAATGGCTCCTTGTCCAATTTCTCCTCCTAAATCCACAGGAATTGTTATATCTATTGGGTCTCCTCAGATGGGTTGCTCTCTTAGCTTTCTTTCTTCTTAGGTCTGCTTCCACCTCTTTGTATTACTATAAGGTCATGTTGTTACCTTATCATATCCGAACTCACCTTCCCACACATGAGGGGTGTCCCCACCAAACTCTAAAGGTTTACGAGTCGTATCTGCATCTTTTTTTAGAGTGTTCACCTTAGGTATCATGGCACATTCTTCTTGTGGTTTAGCCCTAATGGCATGCACTGTTCCTCCTTGTTGTTTCGGCAAGGGATTCTCTTGTTCAATGGCCACTGTTTCTTTAAGTTCACGACATGCCACAACTTTCCCTTGCACAACTCGTTCTAAATCAACCACCCAGGAGTATTGTTGGTTGATGCTAGCCATAAACTCCTCATGGCTCTTAATCATCTCTTCCATTAACTTAACTGCTTCATCGGTAGACTACTGCATGAAGGTCCCTCCTGTTATGATGTCCAAATAGGCTCTTAATGGTCTATCCAGCCCGAAGTAGAAAATTTGGATGAGGTGTCTTGATGTGAACTTAAAGTAGGGGCTGACATTCTTAAACTTGTTGAATCTTCCCCATGCCTCCACTAGATTCTCATTTTCAAATTGCTTGAAAGTCCCAATATCCATCACCACATGTCCTTTTTTTTCAAATACAAAGTACTTCTCTAAGAAAGCATTTGCTAATTCATACCATGTGGTGATTCCGATATCGCTCATTCCTTCATACCACTTTCGTGCTTGCCTTTGTAAGGTGAATGGGAACAGCTTCATCTTCACCCTCTCCTCGAGAACTTCTTTTATCTCAAAGGCTTTACAAATGATTAAGAATCCCGAAAGGTGGTCATTAGGGTCACTTTTCATCACCCTACAAATTGTGCTGTAGTCTTCAGGTTGGAGAGCATCAACGGTGTCACTTCAAATTCCTCTATCCTATTCCATAAAGACCCATACTCATCCTACACTGTCTGCTTCATAGATGTACCTGAGACCTTTGCGTGAAAACATGCACTCTTGAAGATTCATCTTAATCGGACAAGCCCTTAAATAAACTGTCTTTAAATAATGTTTCTTATTTTTTGATACGCTAAAAATTTTGCTCGTAAGTTTTCTTACTCGAGAGAATGTACGTTGTTAAATAGATGGACTCTTTTCCACCTTCCAAAGGCGCCTCATGAGGAGGACATATTTTGCTTCGTTGCTCCACCATAGGGGTGCTCATACTAGGATCAAACACAAAACAAAAAGATAAATAGTGATAAATAAAAACAACCAAATCAAGAATGCAAATCAACTATGGTGTCGTGGGGAGCGGAGACGGCTCCAATTGAAGAGTAGATTTTTGGGTCCACCTTACAATAATAGGGAGTATGGGTGTAATGTCGAACCACAAAGAGCAGGTTCAAGACATCCCGAGTAAGTTACAATTAAGATTAGGTTGATTGATTGATATTTTATGAATGATTTTAGGTGAAGCAAGCAATGACAAAGATTAAGTTGACAGGGTATGAAAAAAATTTAAAGAAAATTGGGCTAGGTACCCATTATACATCCCTACGTGATTGGTCTCTCTTGGGCTTTTATGTCTGTGGTGGGCCAAGGTGAACTAAGGTATGGCACTTCACGGCTAAGTCTATCATGCCACAAAGAATGCATTAGGGGGGTCTCTGCGAGAACGTCACTCACACCCAATCTTGGTAAGTTGTCAACCTCACCTAGGTGTCCAGACTACCACTCTTGCGCTACTAAACCTCATTCATTAATGCTTCACCCTTGGGCCAACTACATACTACCCTTCACGGCTAAGTTCATCGGATAATGTATAATCTGGAAGTTAGGCTTTTCCACGCTCCCCTTTACGTCTAAGTCCATCAGGTCACACTATAATCGATTTGGAAGGACTCTAGGTCATTTCTAGTACTACTCGCCTCTAGGTTCCAATGGAGATCTGTTACCCAAGCCATTACACCCTCTAACCGCTACACACTCTAAAGGTTAAGCTTATTCGAAACCAAGTATTTTGGAAGCACTAAGGCACCCGACCCAAAAGGAAACTACTCATACATCATCATTTAATTAAAACAACAATGAATGTAAGGGAATAATGTCACAAGCTCACTTCCCTTCTCTTCGAACGCCGCTTGGCTGGCTAGGGGCACCCTCCGGTGGCATACAAAGAGTTGAGGAAAATTTGGATGAAATCCTCCTGCCATTCGTCAGTCGGGGCACCACTCGATGGGTTTCTGCAGGAGAGATGTCGACCATGCAGATTTCGCTGTTCGGCGATAGCAGCTTGGTTATGGCTGGCTGTCTCTCAGCCCGACTCTTCCAACGCTCGCTCTTCTCACTTGATCTTTGCATCCCTGCAAAATCCTCCTCCAAAAGACACGAAGACAAAATGGTGAAACCATTTTAGGCAATGGACCTAAGAATGGAGTAAAATGACTAAAAAAGACTCGAAAACGGGTCTAAATGACCCTAAAATGAGGTGGTGAAATGCACATTTTTCAAGCGCATCAACCATAAAAGCATGATTTGATATAGATTAGTGATCTCAAATGGACAAATTATGGGCAAAATTTTTTAAAACTAGAGTGACCACGAGTATCTTTTAGCCTATGTTAGGGTCACCCAAAAACCGAGTTGTTCAAGTCGAAAGTCGTACCGAGTCATCAATGAAAATTTGTCCAAGTAATAGTGCATTTGGAATCACTTAACAATTTATGAGTTTAAACTCTATGATTATAGAATCACTATTGGGTTCAACAGTACTGAATACATAATTCCAAAAATGACAAATTATTCTTAAGTCTCTCGTATTTAGTCATGTAGCCTTTAAGGTCCTTCAATTTTCATAAATGATTTTGTCATCCCATATCTGTGATTTTACTAGATTTTTTGGTCATTTCCTGATGTAATCAATCAATTTTTTTATGTAATTGACTTCTATACTCTTAAAAAATTAATAAAAAATAAAAATAAAAACTGATATAGTGACTCGTAGAAGGAACCCTAATCACTCCATGCTGCCACGTACCAGCCTTGGCGAGGCTGACCTGATTTCCCTCGATCGAGCCGTCCCGATGATGAAGAAGAGATCCGACACTAGAAACCCAACTTGGCAACAGATTTCAATTACACCAATTGATTCTATCCATTAAAACAAGCCATTAACTCCCATAATTAAAGCTTTTTCGACACTAACTTGGCACATAAAAAGAGAAGCACCCAATTGATTCACAATAGCTAAAAATTGTATCAAAAACTAGGATGGGGGAGAGAGGAAACAGATTCAAGGTCCTCCTCTTGCCGACACATCCTTCTCTTTAGACCAAGCTTTATTTTTCGATTGTGGGTACCTTGTTTAGACCACCCACATCAGCAAACCATGCAAACCAGTTCACTGAATAAATAATTAATTTCTCTCTCATCTACACCCAATCTAACCCAATCCAATCCAATTACATATTTTTCTACCCACAGCAGTAAACCAGTTCACAGAATAAACAATTAATTTCTCTCTCATCCACATATTATCTACTATCATTTTTTGGAATACTAAATTAGATAAAAATACTCGAGGTACAAATGGAAGTCAGAAATAATAAATTACGAATACGAAAATTTAAATTACAAATACATAAAATTTAAATTACATAATTAATTATCGTTCCTGAACTTTTGCCAAATATGCTCAATTAAATCACTTTTCAGAGCGTTATGAGCTTCTCTATTGCGAAGTTGTTCCCTAGCAGTCATGTAGGTTGATAGATTTTCGATGCGTTCAGTATAGAACTGAAAAGGTTCTTCATTGTCCTCTTCATTACAGAATTCGGCCGGATCATGATAACGGAGATATGTGTCTCGTTCGTCCTCCACTATCATATTGTGCAATATGATGCAAGCCTTCATAATTCTTCCCATTAACTCCTTGTCCCAAAGAAGACATGAACGTCGAATGAAAGCAAAACAAGCCTGTAGAACTCCAAAAGCTCGCTCCACATCTTTTCTAGCAGCCTCTTGATGTTGAGCGAATAACTTGTGTTTTAGGGTTATCAGAGATGTAATTGACTTGACAAATGCAGCCCATGTAGGATATATCTCATCAGTGAGATAATATGCCATATCATTTTGTCGACCGTTGACAACGTAACTCACTTTTGGTACTCGGCCTTCCAAGACATTACTAAAAACAGGAGATCGGTGTAGTACATTAATATCATTGAGAGTACCGGGTGTTCCAAAGAATGCATGCCATATCCATAAGTCATATGATGTAACTGCTTCCAGAATAATTGTAGGCTTTCCGCTCCTTCCTGCATATTGCCCAGCCCATCCTATGCATTAGGACAATTTTTCCATTCCCAGTGCATACAGTCAATACTGTCTATCATGCCCGGGAATCCACGTTGTTCTCCGACGTACAGAAGTCTTGCCAAATCTTGTGCATTGGGCCTTCTCAGATACTCGTTCCCGAAACAGAAAATTACACCTTCTACGAACTTCATGAGAGCTTCCCGTGTTGTAGATGCACCCATTCGCAAGTATTCATCAACGATATCAGTTGATGTCCCATAAGCTAACATCCTTATAGCTCCAGTACATTTCTGCAAGGCTGTCAGACCAAGGGTAACTGCAGCATTTATTCTTTGTTGAAAATATTGGTTATTGGCACTAACCGACTCCACGATGCGAAGGAATAACGATCTTTGCATGCGAAACCTTCTGCGAAAGATCTCAGGTGAATACGTTGGCCTCTCAACAAAATAGTCATTCAGCAAGCGCTCCTCACCAACTCTTCATTCTCTGTTGACATATCGCCTTCGCCTTGAAGGTGGTGGGACTCCCTGGGTTAGACTAAGATTGACTACGAAGGCATCCTCGAGTAAGTGATCAATTTGTCGATTTTGTTCACTTCTTCGTGCTTCCCATTCATCAAATTCCCTAGTGAATGAAGCATTAGAACTTGAATCTGAATCTGATGTATTTTCACTGAGAGACATTTGTGATGAGATTTGATTCTCCTGAATAATATTGAAAGGCTTTTCTGCTTGAGCATTATGGTACAAAACACTCACTCGGGACCATAGCGAAGCACTCTTCTGATTTTTTCCAATAGTGCTGTCTTGGCTACAGTAGGAGAAAGCTGACATTAGGGCAATGTCTTCTTTGACACTCCAATTACTTGGTGCAGATTTTTTAGTTTTTTTCTCCCTAGCCCCATCGAGGCATATTTTGTGGGGGTTGGTGTTGGGAAAATAAAAATTGGGAAAGATTTGGCGATAATTGAGAGGTATAAAAAGGTTGAGAGTTTGGATAATCTCCAGAATTTAGATAGCCTGAAAGATTATAAGATTCAAATGATTGAAAATTTGGGAAATTAGGATCATTTGGATCCATAGTAGAAACAATATAACAGAGAAAATTTAAAAAGAAAATATTATGTAGTGAAAGAAGAGAGAATTTTAGATGGTGTATGAAAATATGTAACATTGAACTCTATTTATAGAGATTTGAAAAATAATAATTTTTATATATTTTTTTTAGTTTTGCTAAAGATAAGGTCTGTTTAGATAACCACGAAAATATTATCCCAAAATATATATTTTTAACGAATAATATTATGCAAAGTAGAACTAAATAGATAAATAAGAAAAAAAAGGGGCCAGTTTCGTTTGCGAGCGGCGATCGGCCAACCAATCCGATCGGCCGCTCGCTCGTTACTTTCATTTGCTTTTTTTTTAAAAATAAAAAATTAGCCGATCCGTTCGGCCGCACTATTGATGTGGGTGGTCTTATGGGTTCCTGTTGGTTATGGGTTTTTGTCCTTTATGGGTTCCTGTTGTTCTAAAATCTGGGTTTGATTTAGATGATGGTAGAGTCACTTGTAGCTCGACAGACGAACAGGGAGAGCAATGGGTTATTTGCGCTCGGGATTCTAGAATCTAACTAATTGTTTTCACAGATAAATGCAAAAAAAATTTAGCGTATTTTGTTTTTACTCAAACTCTCTCAATTTTTTTTCAAGAGGTCACCTACCCTGAAAATGCATAGTAGAAAATGAATCTCTTTTTAATTTGGTAAACCTAGAGGTAGGAGATGAAGGAGACTAATCCCTTCTTAATTTGGTAATGGCGGGGGTAGAAGACAAAGTTGGTAGGTCCAATGATTTTTTTTTTAATTTAAGAGTTTTGTAATAGTCATTTAAGGATTAAAAAATATATAATTGATGATAACATCAGCGAAAGATGCGAGAGTATAATAAAACTAAACATAAAAGATAGAAGACGAAAAAATAATTCTGAAAATTGAAGGACCCCGAAAATAATATGACCAAACAAAAGTACCTAAGAATAATTTACCTAAATGAATTACCAAGTCGACTCAGCGGGGCCCTAACGCTGCTGCTGGGAGGAGGGATGTCGTTTTGGGTAGACCGCTAGTAGAGTCGGCTATCCATCCATCTATCCGCCTATCAAAAAACCCCCAACCATCCCCCTCTCTCTCTCTCTCTCTCTCTCTCTAACACAAACCCTCCTCCTTCCCCCATCTTCTAGAGAGAGAAACCCACCTTCTCCCCCACCCCACCTAACCATGGATTGAAATCGAAGAGAAAAACCCCAATTAAACCCTTTTATCTTCTCGTAGAGTACCAAAAGTATGTCTCACTTTGTGTTCCAGACGTCGCAAATCCCGACGGCCGCCGCGAACAAGTCCTTCTCCTTGCAGCTCTCCCCGCGGCCGGCCTGGCCCCCTGCGGGTGTGAAGCTTTCGAGGAACCCGGTGGCTGTGAAATGCTCCTCGGCGGCTCCTCCTCCTGCCCCGTCCCCCGTTTCGGACGGCGGGGACTCCAAGGTTTTACTAGAGAGGTGCTTCGTGGCGGAGGCAGGGAGCCCGGTTATGAAGGGAGGGAAGAAGTCGGGGTCTTCTCGTGCTTTGACTTTGGAGAAAGGGAAGACTAAAAAGAAAACCAACAACAGCCCTCAGGTAGGGAGGGTTTCTATAGTGTAAAGTTTGAAGCTTTTTGGTGGATTGGTGTTGGAAGTGTGTTTGGTTGTTGAATTTGATAGGGTTGGCAATTGGGTTTGTTGGAATTTGGGTTTTAAAGATAAGTGGGTTGTCGGTTTGGGTGCCCTTTTGATGGGGATGGCAAGTGGGTTGTTGAATTGGGTGTGATATTGTTTAAAGGCTAGAGAGTTTCTGTTTGTAGTATGTCTGTTGGGTGGTGAGTAATGAATATGCTTCTTGTCCGTTGCGGAAGCGTCGAAGAGTGGTGGCTTGGTTTGCTAGGGCTGAAATATTGTGTTGATGAGTTGTGGTTTTGATAAAATGCTCGTGATTTGTTTTTCTGATGTTTGAAATTCCTCCCCAAGTTCACGCTCTTGTCCGTGCATGATCACTTGGATGCGCTTTTGGAGGGGGTATTTGATCATTTTGTGGACAAATAACTTCTGGGGATATCAATGAATGCTTGTAGGGATGAATCAAGGCCTCAAGGGCCATAGTGAATTAGAGATGTGGAGTTCTTGTTGTGTTGCTTTTCTTCTATTTCCTTTTCTCTGAGTTGTAGTTGGATATACTACAATACAGCATACTAAGTTTTCTGAGATAATTATCTTAGAGAATTATCTCTAAGATTTCTCTAGACATTCCTAGGTGTCTTTGTTTTGGGCTACTAGGAAACTATCGAGATAGACATTTTATGCGATGAACTTATAGGTCGACTTTGTGTTCTTAATAACGCTCTTGGCATCTTCAATTGCTGAGCCAATAGTAGTCTTCAGTGACACAGGAGCATTTTTCCCATAATAAAATATATGTTCCTACTACCCGTATTGGATAGAACATGCTGAGCCAGATCTTCTTACTGTAAAAATTGTAGTAGGGATCTTTGTAATGGTGAACTATACAAATCTTTCTTCTGTCAGAATTCAGAAAATGCAGTTCTTTCTGTCATTCAGAATCATGCATGAAATGGATACGTTCAATTGAATAATTTCTTAGATGTCTTGCCGCATCTAGTTTGATTAGACCCAATTTGTTACGTTATGTATGGGTGATGAGTGTAAAAGTCATTTCAGAACTATAGTGTTTGATATATATATTTTTAAGGGGTTTGATATAGATTGTGGAGGTATAAAATTCTGAGATTGAAATCGTGCTAAAATTGAAAATCAACCTACTGAAAAAGAAGCTTATGCCAATGAAGATTTGGGGAAATGACATTCTAGTAATGAAGTTGTATCCCTTTCGCAAAAGAAAAAAAAATCAGATGTTGTACTGAGCTATTTTCTGTGAAACTTGTATCCTCTATTTTCAGCTACAATCTGGACCTTAAAATGGTCCATCAGTCCAATTATAGGATTAATTGTATATTAACTCTATAATGTAGGAATTATGCCAGGATTTGTTTATGTGTGTGCCTGATGATACAGCACCTCCTTTGTGTGCCTCATTTCGTTTTGCACTGTGTTGGACGTTGTACTTATATTATTACTATGGAACTATGAAGACTTCTTATTAGTCGATCTCCACTAGATGAAACTAATTTGGAACAACCATTTTGAATGTTTACGTGTTCTATTTAGGTTATTTTGCCAAAAAAGTGTTCTATTTAGGATTTGAGCAAAAAAATGATTGCACAACTTCCTGATCTCAGAACTTGTTATGCATAAGATTTCGTAGATTGGAATTCATTCTTACTGATCTGGACATATTATTATATTCCTAATACGTGGGTCTGCTTGGTCGATAGAGGGTGAGGGTACGGGTCTTCATTCCGGCACACATGTGGATAAACCTCTCATCTCTGATTTCTCATTTCCAGCGTTGAACTAATATGTTGCTCTCTAACTTAACACGTGTTTTGGCAGACTTGTATATTGTGCTTCAATATGTGGGGCAGTAAGGATGGAGTAGTCATCTACTATTTATTCTAGCCAATTTCTTAGAAATGTTCTTCCTTAGGTTTTGGATTCTTTGGTGCAGACCTGATTGCCTTTAATTGTAGGTTGAGACTGGGGGAGGTGGTGGAAATATTGGGAAGATAATCAATTTCGGTGGCGGGGATGGAGGTGATGATGATGGCGATGATGATGATTACTTTGACTTCGATGACGATGACGAGGGTGACGAGGGTGGTCTATTCAGGGGAAGAAAGTTTCTTCAAGAGGTTGGTATTGGTGGCTCCTTAATTAACTGGAGAGATGGAAGACTGTTGGTGGTGTGACACTATCTTCTTTCTATTAATGCAATGATAATGAGATGGAAGACTGTTGGTGGTGTGACACTATCTTCTTTCTATTAATGCAATGATAATGTCTAAACTCTACTCTGATTTCGCAGCTTTTTGATAGAAAATTTGTAGATGCTGTCTTGAATGAATGGCAGAAGACTATAATGGACTTGCCTGCTGGATTACGCCAGGCCTATGAAATGGTGAATTTTATTTCTGATAAAGAAAACATAGCTTTTCTCATATGCCATCCACACTATGCAACTTTTCGGTGCTTACTGATCTAAGAGGTGTTTTCAGGGTTTGGTCAGCTCAGCTCAAATGGTAAGATTCCTTGCCATAAATGCCCGACCTACCATTGCGAGAACTATTTCTAGAGCCCTACCTCAAGCACTTTCTCGGGCATTTATTGGCAGGTATTATTGATATTTAGTCCTTCACTTATATTGTTACTTAATTTGTTTTCAGCGTTGTAATGATGCTACTTTCAATAACCTTTTAAGTCATATTTAGATGCATGTTCCTTGCTCTCATTATTTAGCGTTGCTGCAGAGACACGTTCTTTCTCTCTTTTGAAATTTGTTGCTTTGAAGTCTGTCATAATTGCTGTTTTTAACTGATATAAGAGTAGGGCTCAAGGCTTTGCTGCTTGGGAACTCGTCATGAGTGCTGGTGGCTGATTGTGGCAAAGTGATACTAAAGATACTCTCTGTTGGTTGTTTGCATCTCAGATTATCAGAATGTTCACTTCTATTGTCTTTTTATGTGCAACTACATAAGTAACAGATTATGGATTGCTACAGATTCTTGACATTTATTTTGAAAAATTGTCCGATTTCATTATGTTTGTGCATGTTTTATTCTTTTCATTACGTCTTCTTATGTATACTCCTTGAAGTTCTTGATGTTTGCTAATGCAATCAATGCTTGCTCATCCCAGAGTTTAGATATTCTTTCTTGGCAATGTCAGTCCCTGTAGTTGGTTTCAAAAGTCCTTATGCTATATTAAAAAATAGAAAACTAACACCAACTTGTTTATTGGTCAGGATGCTTGCAGATCCTGCGTTTCTGTATAAGCTTTTGTTGGAGCAAGCTGCTACTATTGGTTTTTCTGTGTGGTTGGAGTTGAAAAATCGCAAGGATAGGTATTTGATTATGTTTTTTCCTTATGGATGTAGTGTTCAACTAACTTTGAGGGTCAATTATATACTAAACTGTTGCTTGCAATGCAGAATTAAGGAAGAATGGGATCTGGCGCTCTTAAATGTGCTCACGGTGACAGCATGCAATACCTTTGTTGTCTGGTCCCTTGCTCCTTGTCGCTCATACGGGAACACTTTCCGTTTTGACTTGCAAAATACATTACAGAAGCTTCCAAACAATATCTTTGAGAGTAGTTACCCGCTTCGAGAATTCAATATTCAAAATAGAATACACTCGCTCCTTTGCAAGGCTGCAGAATTTTGTTTGGTTGGTATGACAGCTGGAGCGATACAAGGATCATTGTCAAATGCTTTGGCCAGTACGAAGAAGGATAGGTGATTCAGTCAGAAATTATGTTTACTCATTACTGTGGCAACTCTTTGCGGCTAGAACTTTGTTTGGCAATCTTTGGGTAATCTGGGTTTTTTGTCTATGTTTGACAGGGTATCTATGACACTACCTCAAGTGAGGACTAAGGCACTTGGTTATGGTGCCTTTCTTGGACTTTATGCAAATCTCAGATATCAATTGTTGTTCGGATTGGAACGAGCGTTGGTGAGCCGTTTTGATGTAATTGGACTGGCTCTTGCTTTGAGCACTTGCCTGAGGTACGCTTCATCCTACTGTAAAAATCATCTTGGATTTGCAAGATCCGATGAAGTTATGTACTGAGACCCACCTACCTCGTTGCATGTGTACTAGAATGGTTGTTTTATTTCTTCACAATGTGAAACCTTCACTCTGATTTTCGGTGTTGGTATCACTACCCAAAAATTTCGCGTAACACTCCATGTATCTTGACTGTAGAGTTCCTACTGTCAGCAATGAATTTAAATAAAGGTTCGTAAGCGGAAAAAATGCACAAGCTAAGCATTGTTGATCTGTTTTCCAATGAATTCAGATAGGTTGAGAAAAAGACGGAATTTCGTGTGGCTTTATCTGATTTTTAAGATATCTGTCATAGAATAAAACTAAACGAGGAAAATGATCCCCAGGCTACTGGAAGTCTCATTACACGGGACAAGCCAAATGCTTTATGCCTACGATGAAGCTAAATATTGTTGAATTGTCATTTTAAAGCTTTGGAGTGCGATAATCATGAATTGCCCTCTTCTGGATATTGGAAATTGATTCTTTTCGGGGGTATTATTGATGTAATATAATGTTCCAATTGCGTGGTTTCTAAAAGAGGTTACAATGTGCATATCGTTATTAATATTGTTTGTTATTGTGTAGTTTCTGCTCAGGGTCTTAATTATTTTTTCATACCTCAGATATACTGCATTGTAGAGGACAAGTCGTTCCTGTAACTATTTTTCGCACCATTTGTTTGTATGCTGCTGCCTTTTGAGTTTTCTTCTATCCTGTGTAGACTTGTGAATGCTCAAGTGGGAGAAACATCAAGACTGGCTTGGCTTGGGGCGGTGGAGGCAGATCCTACGACCGAATCGCTGAGCCCTTTGGAAGCTTACAACCGACTATCAGCGGATACATTGAAAGAGGCTGTTGTCTCTGGGCTTGGACGCCTCGGCATCAAACAAGGGAAAAAGAGGATTGAGATGAAGAAGGTAGTTGCTTAAGCTATGTCGAGGCAACCGCAGTGTCTGATTTGGCCTTGCACTCAACCTCACAATTTTGCTTAATTCTTCGGAATCGGAGCAACGGGGAAGTAGCATTCACATCATTTTTGGCGAATTGTCCGCTGATCAGACGAAGCGGAGCAGCGAAGATTTATTAGCGGACATGCTAAGATTCTTTTGAGGCGTGAATGGTTTCCCAAAATTTCCATCCAACCTGAGAGGAGGTATATCAATGTTGCGGGGTAGAATAGGCTTCAATATTATGTTTAAAAACCCAATAGAATCTTTCTCAGCAATGAAATAAAAGTTGGAATTTGACCCTTCTTGGCCTAAGACCAGAACTTGTAGTAACGAGTAGAGTTGATACATGAGGTCAGTTTATATGTTTAAATTGGCCGAAACACCATCTGTCTAAACGCCTTATCTCTCTTCCGTTTTTCTGTTTGTGCATGTGCACGAGAGTTGTGTAATGGTCTCCGAATCTGAAAATTAGTTGGCCCGGATTTTTTTTTAAAGATGTACTTAGTTTAAATTCTATGAATGAAAAATATATAATTGAAAAAAATCATTCACTATATAAGGTTTGGATTTTGTTAAACGAGAGAGTAGGCGAAAAAGTTGCATTAGAAATTTCTGCAAAAGTCGAATTTCGACAAATTAAATTTAACCGAGGGACAAAGTAGAAGGCTTGCAAGTTTATTTTCATTTTGCTACGCCTGAGCACGTCGGAAGCTCAAGTCTTCCTTAGACCAGCCACATCAGTGCCTTTCATACAAAGATCACGCTGATGTGACAAAAAAAATTTTAAAAAAGAAAAAATAAATGGGGGAGAGGAGGGCCACGGCCCTGGGGCGAGAGGTGATTCTACACCTCGCCCTCGTCCCCCATTAAACTAATAATATTTTTTTATCTACTTAGTTACAATTGACACAATATTATTCGTAGAAATAGATTTTTTCAGATATTATTTTTGTGGTTATAAAAATTGAAGTTATCTTTAACAAAACTAAAAATAAATATAGTCTAATGTTAACATATTTTCATACACAATCTATAATTCTCTATTCTTTTTCTACATAATATCTTCTTCCCTCTGTTATATTATTTCTACTGTGGATCCAAATGACCCTACTTTTTTAAATTATATTCCATTCGAATCTTATAATCTTTCATTTTATCTAACTTATGGAGAATATCCGAACTCTCAATCTTTTTTTAACTCTCAGTTGTCGCCAAATCTTTCCCAAATTTCAATATATCAACACCAAATCTCACAAAATATGCCACAAAATTTATTTCATGATGTGCCTAAGAACAATAAAACTGAAAAGGCGGCACCAAATATTTGGGGTGTTAAAGAAGACATTCTCCTAATGTCATCTTATATCTTCGTTAGCGAAGATAGTGTACGGGGCAAAAATTAGAAAGGTGTCTCGCTCTAGGAACGAGTGAGTGCTTTGTACCATGAAGCTCAAGCAGAAAAGCTGGAAGAGATCCACGAAAGAAACGTGGATGCAATGAAAGGTCGTTATAAACCACTTAATGTAAATGCAAGCAAGTGGATCAGTGCATACAAGGAAGCATATGGGCGAAAACGCAGCGAAATGAGCATGGCCAATGTTGAGACTGAAGCTCTTGCAATTTATGAAATGAAGGTGGAAGCTCGGGAGAATCAAGACTAGGTCATGATTCAACACATTTCCCTCCGGAGAATCAAGAGGAGCATGTAGAAAGTGTTGGAAGCTCGAAAAGATCAAGGACTACTGAAGATGGGGATTATTCAATCCCCTCCAACCCTGAAACTTCAATCAGTGGATCATCAACAATTCCTCGTCCTATGGGTAGAGATGCTGCCAAAAAAAAGAAAAGAAATGGTAAGGCATCTGATGAAGCTATTTCAGAAATTCGTGCATTGATAATCACCAGAGAATCTGAAATTGAACTAATGAAGAATAAAATGGAGCTGAAGAAATAAAAGGAGAAAAATAGAATCGATCGACAACAAAAAGGGCCGAAATGAAGAAAATGGAGCTCAATCATAATCTGTTGAACACTTTGCTTGTGAAACCTCACTTATCCCCAGAAGAAGAAGAGATGAAAAGCTATCTAATGTTAGTTGTGTTTGGAAAGTGATTAGTTTATTTTGATGTAATTTATTTTTAAGTCATTTTAGTTGATGTATTTTATGTAATTTGTTCTTAATTTCATGTAACTTTAACGGGTAGAATTATGATGACTTGTATCATATTGCACAATATGATAGTAGAGAATGAACGAGACACATATCTCCATTATTATGATCCGACAGAATTTCTTAATGATGGACCTGGAAGAAGTAGCAATGAAGAACAAGAAGAGGACAATGAAGAACCTTTTTAGTTCTCTACTTAACGCATCAGAAACCAATCCTCATATATGACTGCTAGGGAACAACTTCGCAGTAGAGACGCTCATAACGCTCTTAAAAATGATTTGTTTGAGCATATTTGGCAGAAATTTGGCGATTGTGATTAATTTTGTAATTTACATCTTCCGTATTTGTAATTTTTTATTTAAGATATTTTTTCTAATTTTGTATTGCAACTTTTGTAATCCTAATTTTGTTACTTAATTTTATTTTGAGAAAATTACGCTCAGATCCCTGTAGTTTGGCGTCCCTCCCTCTGGGTTCCTGCATTTCTGAAATCGTTCCTGACGTCCCCAAAGTTTAGTTTTAGAGACTCTCGGGTCCCTGACGGCTCTTTTTTTCATTTTTGGTCATGGAAATAACCAAAATACCCTTAAATGAAAATGAAAAAAGAGCCATCAGGGATCCGAGAGTTTCTAAAACCAAACTACAGGGACAATAACATAGATTTTGGAAACCCAGGGATCCTAGAGGGAGGGATGCCAAATTATAGGGACCTGGACGTAATTTTTTCTTTTATTTTTTCTTGTTATAAATACAAAATAATTATTTTCGTAAATTAATTATAATTTTTATATAAACAAAAAATAATATAGATAATATGTGGATGAGAGAAATTAATTATTCATTCCATGATCTTGTATTGTTGATATGGGTAGAAAAATATATAATAAAGTTAGGTTGGGTATGGATAAGAAAAAAATTATTTATTTATTCTGTGATCTGTGATGGATTGTTGCAGATGGTTTTACGAGGAGGTAGGTCCATAATATTAGGTTAATTATTCTCGATTGCGAGTGCGGCACTAATACAGCCTACCCAATTCATTTTTTTAGCAACACGATTTTTTAGTAGACATTACCGAAACATATATCTTAATATCTAACAAACCTAACCATATGGTAATAGATTATCTAAAAATTTGGTAAAAATTAATGTGGTTTGCCGAATTGTACAGTAATTTCAAAATGTTCTATCAATAGAGATTTTTTTAATTGATACCTCTGAATAAATTTTTAATAGAAATACAAGTATTATTAAATTAAAAAATAAATCTGGAAAAATGATAAAATTTACAAAAGATTGGGATACAGACCAGATTCAAAATCAAAATTTATTTATGTTCGGACATGGGGAAAGATTTGGAGGGGACAAAGGTAGTCCCCAAATTTGGGGGTTGGATTGGGTACGGAATGCCACTATTCGGAATCGTTTAGAATGAAGATACGCGGGAACTTTTTTGCAAATGTGCTAAAATACGAGGACCAAAATGAAAAAAATCATACTCAAACACAAGCCGGATATAAATGCCATTATCACATAACTGCGCATGCCAGTATCACATAACTGTGCATGCCAGTATCACATAACTACACATGCCAGTGTGACCTTTTTGCAAAAAATGCTAAAATACGGGGGACCAAAATGAAAAAAATCACGCGTGCCATTATCATCAACGGGGACTTGCCGTTTTCACAAAAAAAAATACCATTATTACATAACTGCACCTGCCATTATTACATAAATGTGCTTGCCATTATCACATACCTGCACTTGCCGCTGCGGTCCCCCTTCACTGCAAACCGTTCGGAATCAATTCCTTCACTCCGTACCCAATCCAAAGCCCCAAATTTGGGGACTAAAGGGGAGAAGGTGGCAGTCTAGATATTAATAAACTAATTAGGGGTACTATTGGAAAACTAATATAAACCAATTAAAAATTATTGAAACTTCAGAAAAAGTAAAATAAATAACCACCAAAAGAGTTGAAGGACGTGAAGGACGCTTCAACTTCCTTTTAGGAAGGACTGTTCATATTCATCTCAAACCTAAAAAATCCCACAAGCTATTTTTTTCGGTAAACTAAAAGCCAAAAAAAAATTTACTAAACCAAAGACCGAAATTTACTAAACAAGTACAACTACATCAAATAATATCTGAGTTACATATCACAAGATCTGAAAACTAATATAAATACACATACAAACTAATGTCACTACATTTGCAAACCAATATCACTATATTCGAAAATCAATATTACTATACATGCAAACCAATATTACTACATTCGAAAACCAATATCACTACATATGCAAACCAATATCACTACATTCGAAAATCAATATCACCACATCCGAAAATCAATATCACTACATCTAAAAACCAATATCACCACATTCGAAAACCAATATCACTACATATGCAAACCAATATCACTACATTCGAAAACTAATATCGCTATACATGCAAACCAATATCACTACATTCGAAAGCCAATATCAATACATACTCAAACCAATATCAATACATACTCAAACCAATATCAATACATACTCAAATCAATATCATTACAGACTAAAACCAATACCATCACATACTCAAACCAATATCGATACATACTCAAACCAATATCACTACACATGCAAACCAATATCACTACATTCGAAAATCAATATCAATACACATGCAAACCAATATCACCACATTCGAAAACTAATATTACCACATTCGAAAACCAATATTACCACATTCGAAAACTAATATCAATACATGCTCAAACCAATATCATTACATACTCAAACTAATATCAATACATATTCAAACCAATATCATTACATACTCAAACCAATATCATTACAGACTCAAACCAATATCAATACATACTAAAACTAATATCATTACATACTCATAACAATATCAATACATACTCATACCAATATCATTGCAGACTAAAATTAATATCAATACATACTCAACCTAATATCATTACAGACTAAAACTAATATCAATACAGACTTAAAACAATATCAATACATACTCAGACCGATATTATTACAGACTAAAATCAATCTTTTTGCAAAATCCAGGAAGCCCTATTAATGGTGAAGTCAAGCGACATCAAGGACAAAGAGTAGCCGTCGGCGAAGAAGTGCTACGAGATGGTAGACGGCAAAAAGATCTCGGATCCTCGTCCTTAGCCCACCATCGAAAAGTTTCTAGATCCTCGTCCTTAGCCTGGTCACTTGGGTTTTTCGATCGAGGGTGTGAGTGGACGACCGATCGCCAGTCACCGTGCTCATCGCAGGCTCGTCGCACTCTCACTTGTCGCCATTGTAGGAGGGGAAGAGAATGGAGAGGAGGGGTAACTTTGAAAGGGATGAGATGGAGAGGAGCGACGATTAGGGTCCTGATTTTTTTAAAACAAAATCTTGGTAAAAAAAAGTGGAATGGAGGCCAAAAAGTAGTGGCATTGGACCGGATGATGCGGCGTGGCTGGAGGTGAATGGGAGACCTTTTTTCTCTCAGGAGGATTGGAGATTATGGTTCAAGGAAATCAATTTCGAAATTTTCTCTCGAGAGCCCTTTTTTCTCTCTCCAATAAGATGTCGGGTTCTTATGGGTTATTGTTGGAGGGTGGTTAATAGGAGTTTGCTGTGTGGAGGTTGTTGCAGGTGAAGGAATGGGAGGCGGCAATAGATAACCTAAGGAGAAGAACAGAAAAAAGTGAATTAGGATCTCGACTAGGATTTTTGGGGTAAAGGAGGAGGATTTAGGAGGAAAGATTGGTAGATTTCCATGGAAAAGAAGAGGAGGAGGTTAGGTTTTGGTGACGGGAAGAAGAGGGATGAAGAGCTTCCATGAGAGAGAGGGAGGTTTTCTTTTTTTTCTAATTATATTTCTAGGGTTAAAAAGTCAAAAATGCTCATGATTGGTTATTGACCATCAGATTTAAAAATTTTCTTTTACAAACAGATCTAAAGGTCCAAAATTTAGTCCCCACTTAAAAACAAGATTTATTTAGTCCCCGCTCAATCCATTCTCGTTCGCACATACCTACCAATGCATATTTTCCGGACAGTTTCTCTAACATTTTTGTCGACATTCCACATTTTTTAAATTTCTCTCCATATTTGATAATTTTCGTGGACAGCGTGGCTCCACGGGCACGCCTACTTCTCTCAAACTTTCCTTAATCCTTGTTTGGAACGTTTATCTCTGGAAAAAAAATTAAGAGAATATTAAGTAATTTATCTAGAGCATATCATAAATTACAAAATAATAAAATTTTAATTACTACTTATACAAAACAATACATAAAATGATCATCGTGAATTTTTCTTTTTTTTTAGTTGTTGGAGGTTTCTCATATAGTTTTCAAAAACGACCTAGATTTTGGTCCGATCTGTCTGACCGGTCAGACCGTCGGTCAAACTAGATATTTTATATATATAATTTTCTATTTTAAAGTAATAGATAGACTAAATTATACGTTTAAAAACCTATATTCTCTATATATTGGTTAATTTATTTTATCTCTAGCATTATTTTCTATGTTAATTTAGTTTATTTTATGTTGATTTTAGAAAATTGAGTTCGGATTTGATTTTTTTAAAATTTTTTTGGTTTGGGCTTGGCAAAATCTGGTCAGACCTTTCGGTCCGAGTCAAAAATAGACCAAACTACTCGGTCCGACCAAATTTCGTCCAGTTTGTAAGGTTGACGTCCTAATCACCTTTTCTGACCCGGAGTTAAGTCTGATTTGTAGTCTAACCGGTTACATTTTATCTTAGATCTTGCGATTACAGTGCCTCGCACTCAGGGGCCGGTAAGAACAGGCTTCATACCAATAAAAGTTTGGGATCCCCGGAGGCCGGAGAGAAACACGATCATATTTTTTTAATTTCCTAATATATATATATATATATATATATATATATATATATATATATATTGAATTTATATATTTTTACCGCTTGATACAAAATTTAACTTTGAATCCAAAAACAATCTCCAGCCCTGGACGCCTCCAGCCCATCATTGAGTTTATTTAAAGAATAAATTATATTTCAAAAATAATATTTTAAAAATTCAAGAATAAATGAATAATTACTTTTCCAAAGAAAAAGATAAGGCAACAAAATTATTCCACACCATCCCCTGTACTGTACAACCTCCTCCTCTTCTTCTTCTTCTTCTTCTTCTTCTCTTCCGCTTGATCCCATCAAATCACAGATCCAAATGAGCCACATCCTAGTAACCCACCCGAAGATCCTCCACTTCACATGGAGCCCACCCCAAACCCTAGGCTCCTCCCCAACCTTCCTCATCCTCTCAGTCCTCACCTACCTCACCCTAACCCTCCTCCTCCCACGCCTCCCTCTCCCCACCCTCCCTCCCACCATCCTCAAGCCCATCACCGCCCTCCACAGCGCCACCCTCTCTCTCCTCTCCCTCCTCATGGTTGCCGGCTGCTCCCTCTCCCTCCTCCACCAACCCGACCCGGCCCGCCTCGCAGTCTGCTTCCCTCCTGACACCCCTCCTTCCGGCCCGCTCTTCTTCTGGGCCCACGTCTTCTACCTCTCCAAGCTCCTCGAGCTCGTCGACACGCTCCTCATCGTCCTCTCCAAGTCCGCGTCCAGGCTCACCTTCCTCCACGTGTACCACCACGCCACCGTCCTGGTCATGTGCTACCTGTGGCTGTCCACGTCGCAGTCGCTGTTCCCCGTCGCCCTCGTCACCAACTCGCTCGTCCACGTCGTCATGTACGCGTACTACTTCTGTTGCGCGCTCGGGGGCCGGCCCAGGTGGAAGCGGCTCGTTACGGATTTCCAGATAGTGCAGTTCGTGTTCAGCTTCGTCGTCTCCGGTTGGATGCTGTACGAGCATTTCGTCGGCGGCGGGTGCGCTGGGTTCTCCGGTTGGTGTTTCAACGCTGTGTTTAATGCTTCGCTTTTGGCTTTGTTTGTGGATTTTCACGGCAAGAGCTATGACAAGAAGAAGAAGAGGAGGATCGGTGAGACAGATAAACGGTCCTGATTTGTTTTGAGGATTAGGCCTTTTTTTTTTAGTTTCAGGAAAAAAAAAGATTGCAATGTCGGAATGAGTCATCGTCATAAAGCGCATTTCTTGCGGAAATTAATGGATCTGTATTCGAGCGTTATCTTTTTTCTTTTTAATGGAATTGATTTGAAGGCGTTCGAAAGTGAATTTATTTTGTTTTGAATCAAAATTATCTGATATGTTCTAGTCGGGTTTGTATACAATGTTGTTACGATACAAGGACTCTTAGTGTGAGCACTTTATTCGAAGCATACTGAAGCATCCCTGGAACCGAAGAGCCGAGAATAGGTTTTACCAAATAATTGAAGCGAATTGTTAGTATAATTTTATTACATTTTAAAAATTTTATACGGCTTGAATCTAATTTATAACGCAACCGCTTCCGACAATGGGAAGTCCTTTGTTTGGGACGGCCAGCAGATTCTGTGGTAATAACAGATCAAGAAGCGAGAAATAAACGAGTATATGCTCACCTCATAATAAGCATGAAACACTTTGGGATCTACCTAAATGTCTACTTAGTACACACACTCCTAGAATGGCGAATGCAATTTCCAATTGGATGAGATAGACGTTGAGATTATATGCACTCAATTGGCAACTACAAACGTCGGAAGAGTTGAATAATGACCGTTTAACATATCAATTCATATTTATATTTTCTTAATTTATACCGTCAATTGAATTTTAAATCTAAAATGGACTTAAAGTACAATGCAAGTCAGTCCAAACATAGATAGTTATCAAAGATCAAGAATAAAATATGGTTAAATCATCACTACACAAAACAACCAAATACAAAAAATACGAACAACTAATACGTTTTTTTTAAAGGTAAAATATATTCATTACAAACACCTTAAAGTACATCATGCACTAGAGTGCTATATTCAACACCCAAATGATAAATCATCGACTTACGTATATAAAAGAACAAAGAGAAGCTAGAGGAGAAGAGAAAAAAGGGAAACAAGGGCGAAGCGATAGGGGTAGACAAGTTCATACGTTGTGTAATTAACTTGACAAGTTCGGCGTCGTCGGTGGCGGTGGTGCCCTTCATACAAGGAAAGATGCCTTCTTCTCCATTTGTGCACCAAGACATACCACCATATTCTGCGTCTCAATCACTATCGCAAAATATAATCTTCCACAACAAGTATCATCTAAAGATATACTCACCAAATATTTTCAAACTGGAAGAACCAACATGAGAAAATCTGTTTTCACAAAAAAATAGAGTCCACTAAATAAAACTGCTTCAATGAATATAACATGACTAAATCTCATATGCTAGTATCAATACCTGAGACTACAATATAGCCAAATGTATTCATTGAGTAACTCTCAAACCAAAGCAAATCATGTTTCACAATGCCATATACTCACAATCTGTAAGCCAAAAAAAGAAAACCCCGTTTCCTAGGAAAAACTTCATCACAATGTAGACACTGATTATTGTAGTTACTTCATTTGCAAACATCAAATAAATTTAAAACTAGGAGACGAGATCACAAGTTACTGAACTTTATACCACATACTTGAACACCAGTTTGAGTTGAACATTTCACTTTCACTTCATTATCGTCATTGTTAGAAAATCACCACAAGGAAATAAGAATGCACACAAGAACGCAGACACAAAAGATTATGTAGTTCGGCCTAATACATATGTCTACAAAGAGAAAGGAGAACTTTTATTGATGAGATTCAAGTTGCAAGGCCATACATAAACTATGATAACATGCCTTTATATAGAGGCAAATCCTTGCACACCAAGAAATCTATCTAGGTCATCCTAAGAGTCCAAAACCAGTGTCTGAGTAAAATAGAAAATAGATGCCAGTAACACCTAACGGTCGTTAGGTCTCTAGCGGCCACTAGGCCTTCAAAACTTGTACCTCATGTACCCCATCCTTACTGTACACTAGGGGGCTAGCGTCTGCTAGCCTCTGGCTACTGTTTGCCTATTTGGCGGTAGCTAGTAAGCTCGCAGGCGCTAGCTTTCTCTTCATTCTTGACAACTTCCAACAATCTCCACCTTTTAGCAAGAAGTTGTCCCTTGGAAGAACCATCAAGCCCCACCCAAACTTTAACAAACTCCAACTTGATGAGACACCACTGAAAGGAAGGATTTTTACACCCCTCTTGCAATAAAGAGTAAGTAAGGGATTGTCGTCCCACAAGGACTAAGTGTTAGGCCACAAATACGACTCGACCAGTAGTTTAGGACTACAAGTAATAAATTTGTCAATTCCAAACACGAGTTGGTTACTACAACGACTAAACTAGAAGATGATTTTAACAATAAAGGAAAGAGTGAGCTTGGCACCAATGACACCTAGATAACCAAATGGCCTATGGGATTTATTAAGTTTGTGTTATGGTCCGGATATTTCTAAAGTAACTTATTAACGCTCCTGCCATTAATTAGTCTAAATCGATTATTAATTAAGTTTAGTTGAACTAATCGTACTCCCACGAGTAATTAGCCACCTAATCTAACTAATTATCAATTATAACCATCACCCTTTGGACAACTAACCACCTAATGAGATTCCTCATCAAAAGACAACTAATTAACTAGTTAAATAGTCTATTAATCCTAACTCCTCTTGACAATTAGTATTAATTACGTTCATAATCAAGGTAATTAAGCAAGATTAAGCATTAAACTCATTAACTAGTTCACAAACCTTAGCATTTTAACCCCACTAAACCATAGGCTAAATAGATGCCATCAAGGCACCAAACCCACTAATCAACTACTCACACATATCAACTACACAACTAAACACATCCATTAAATAAAGCAAGTAAACCATGAACATAAAAAAGAGAGTTAAAGAAAGCTCAAGATGATCTTCAAAGCTTCCAAAAGTTCTCCTTCAAGTTCTCTACAAGCTCCAACAATGGTGAGCCAAGTTTCTCTTCCAAAAGAGAGAGTGTGAGTGGAGTTGGTGAGTATTTTTAGGAAAAAGGCAAATTACCCTCACATCCCTGACCTTTGGTCACCCTCCCTCTAGGGTCCCTGACTTTTGGAAAATGATTGTCCAGTCCCTAAGTTTTGATGATAATAAACTCTCGGGTCCTTGGAGCCGAAATATTTCTTTTTCTCCAGCGAACCCCCACTTGAAAAGACAAAAATGCCCTTCCCACTTAAAAAATAAAAAATAAAAAATCTTCTCTCCCTTCACCTTCTTCCCCAATTTATTTTCAACCCCCAAACTTGAAAATATTAATAACTCTGTCGTCTTCTTCTGCCAATCTCTCTATCCCCAACAACAAAGACAAAAATTGTATGAAATCACTGGAGAAAGATTAATCTATTTTCATCAAACAAAAGGAGAGAAAATTAGAGAAAGATAATCCACCACCATCAAACACAAACTAATCCATCATTGAGTCATCCTAAAATCAATTGAAATCAAATTGAAGCTCCACCCCCAAATCAGCTAAATCAGTGAGGTCATCAATTACCCAATTACCCAAAGTTCTAAGCTAGTACAAACACACCTATCTCCTAATTAGCCAAAGACTGGGACTTTATCGCAAAAACCCAATTGAGATAATTGAAGCCAAAGAAGCACTTGAGCGAAAAAAGAGCTCCCAATTAGGCAAGCACGTGAAGGCTCCTTCACGGGCAGGAGTTTCTTTTGGTGGGTGCAATTCTAGGGGGGAAAGATTCACCTCGACGAAGTCGCCGCAGCCGTGGATTGGATCAGCAGAGGCAAGAGCGAGCAACGACAAGGATTTCGACTTGGAGATCTGGATCCGACCCGAATACACCTCCTACGACTCCGGATCTGGAAGACTCGTGATTGAGACCACAAGGTGCGCATCTTCTCCTCCTTCTTCGCCTCCCTCAAGTCCCACCGCCTCCTTGCCAACTCCTCCCGGGGGACTCCATCGAGATCGACCTCATTTTGTTGCCGCTGCTCATCGTCCGGGGGACTTCGAGTTCTCCAACGTGCTCAACCACGCACTATACCCCGACCGCTTTGTCGCCGAGATCGAGCACACCCTCCGCCCCAGCAGCGTCTGCGTCCTCTGGCCGATGAGCGACGGTAACAGAACGAGGCCAACTGATTTTTCCTTTTTCTTTTCATTTTTCCCTTTCTTAAAGCTGTACGTATTATATATTTTTTTCTTTGTTTTGATTGGGTTGATTTTTTAGATGTTATTAATATTGTCCATTCTTTTGGTGTGCGGGAAAGAAAAATAAGTAATTAATACGATATACATTTCACGAAATTCTTTCTCTTATTTACTTTTTAGAAAGAATCAAAAGAAAAAAACTAGGGAGGTTGGTGGGAGGAAGAAGATGAAGTGGGAGGAGCAAGAAGAAGGGGAAGAAAATATATTTTTTTGTGGGAGGGTATTTTGGTCATTTCAGGTGGGAGTTCACCGGAGAAAAATGAATATTCCGGCTCTAGGGACCCGAGAGTCTATTATCATCAAAACTTAGGAATGGAAAAATCAATTTTCAAAATCCAGGGACCCTAGGGGGAGAGTGACCAAAGTACAGGGACGTGAGAGTAATTTGCCCTTAGAAAAATATCTAAAGCTAAGTGTTGGCTTGCAAGGAAAGTCAATGGCTATTTATACAACTTTTTCTAACTCAAAACTAACCAAACTATTCCTAAAGTTTCAGCCAAGTAAAACCATGGACAATCTCGAAATGGGCCCAAAATGGTTCAAGAATTCCGGCCCATTTCGGCTAGGCAAGTTATCAGATTTGAAGTTTGAATTTGGATGCGTTGTTCACCCTCTTAGACTCTGAATTTGAAGAAGACCATTACAGACAAAGTTGTAGCCACATATGTCTTCTTTCCAGAATCGCCTCACTCGTCTCCATCGAACTTCGTATGCAAAAGTTATCTTCATTGGAGTCGCTCGAGATCAGTCTGTCCAATGTCGTCGCGCTCCCGATCGTGCACCATTCTTCACGGCTGATCCAATCGCCTTTGACACGATCAAAGGTGCACCAATATCCTCCTCGCATCTCCACAAAGTCTCCTAGTAATAAACACGAACGAAACACAATAAAAATCACAATAACTACACTAAAACATACAAAGCATGATTTATGACACTACATCACTACATAACAAATAAAAATACTAGAAACAACGGAAAATCAACACTAAAATATACATAGATGATAGAGTGTTTCCACACTCATCACACCCTCACACTTGAATCATTTCTTGTCCTCAAGCAAAACTCAACCATAGTATACAAACACAAATACAAAACACATAAGAAAGAAAAACATGACAAGGACAAGACTAGGCATGATTAATTCAAAAATTAACTCCCCTCAAAATCTCAAACTCACATCAAAAGACCACCCCACAATCTAGCTAGTTCATCAACCCAAACACAAAGACTAAGACTCGGTAGACACCTCACCACTCGGTGGTTTAATCAAGTGTTATCACTATGTAAAAGATACTATAAGGTTAACCACTCAGAGGTTCAGAAATTTTTAGCTCACGATTTGTAAGTAGCCAACTTCCTATCTCTCGCGTACATGACCAATGTTTTTCAAAGTATCCTACGTCCTACTCAACAGTGTCTCAAAGTCGTGTGGTAATTCGTGAATAAAGGGACTCAATCGGGTTATAGTGGGGCTAAGGTAAGGGTGAGGTAATATATATGGATAGTAGTTAAACCACCCAATCTGAGGACTTATTGCTAAAGTACTCTAGTCTCTCGTCTATTCTAAATATTCTCACCATAAATAATTAAAGCACACTCCCAAAATTCACCCACTTCCTAAGACCGCGTAGCACGAGTTATGCCAATAATTAATGCCTTATTCAATCTTCACTTCCCTTTCTTTCTTTCTTTTTCTTTTTCATCTTTTTTTCTTTTCTTTTTCATCTTTTTTTTCTTTCTTTTACAAACACAAACTTGGCATTTTCTAGGCAAAAACTCGGCTTCTTTGTATGGCCTCTCAATTACCCAAATTCTCAATAAATTAACCCATAAGAATACTAAGCTACCAACTAAACCCAATGCATATCACCCCCCAAAAGGTGTAAATCTATGCGTCCTCGGACCAGATGACCAAATAGGGAGAATGGTGGATATAAAGCTTAGAGTTGATTTACATATAATATGATCAAAGAATGGCAAGGCTCAATGGGTTAAAAACAATGGATATAAGGGTTCTTGGCTCTAAAGCTCTGGGCTCAATTTTAAAGGACTTGCCCCCGACATTCACTATTTCCACACAACCAAGACCATGTCAAGTACTAGTAGGATACCTCGATCAACCGGACTTATGTAGGCACCTCATGAATAAATGAAGATGGTTGTGTCCTCCTTCGGCTCAAAGTTCCTTACAAGGTCACTCATCAACCCTCTAGTCTAATCTACATAGTGAGACTACTAGTCTAAACAATTGAGGGTGATATTTCTACAAGCTCTTAGGCCTTGTGCTCGAGTTCATTTCCTAACTAGATATATGTAAGCTTCTAACACAAGTTAAAGAATTTTGAAGGGGGTCAAATTTTGAAAATTCATGCCAAATCAATGCCTAACAAAATAACCTAGACCTAAACACACAAAGGATACCTAAGTGGAACCACACCCCCACACTTGGAAGACACATTGTCCTCAAGGTGTAGAGAGCACATAGACATTTAAACAATTAAGCTATACTAACAAATACATTAAGAACCAAGCATGAACATCAATCAAACATAAAGAACAGGACATCACAAAGACAAGAAAATAACTAAAGAAAAATAAAGTGCTAGGAAACTTCCCTTAGTCTTGAGTTGGAGATGGTGGTGGTGGTGAAATGTTGTATCTGGATCATTCCACCATTTGCTGGATGTAGTAGCCGTGATGCCGAAGTTTCCATTCCATTCATTTGTTCTGGGCATTTATGGTGTGCATTACCTCTAGGACCTTGCTCCATCGATTAGTTGGGTGGATTGGGAGGATTTAAGAGCTAGGGTTCTAATAGGTTTAGTTGGAAAAGATTTGAGACCCCTTCTACCTCGAACTAAAAGAAGTAATCAACTACAAAGTTGTCAGCCTATCTCTTAGCTTTCTATAGCAATAAGAATCACCTCAATCCGAGTCTCGAGCACTAAGATATGAGCTATTTACTAATAATAGGTGAGGTGGCCTTGTGCCTTCGAAATGCCCCCGACTTCCAGAGAAATGCCACGATCGTGGCAGGGGCTGGGCCACGACCATGGCCTTTGATGATGAGCCACGACTGTGACTTTTAATGGCCATGACCGTGGCCTTTAAATTTTTTCAAGTCGTGGACTTACAGAGATTTTGCCACGACCGTGGCCTTGATGGGCCACGACTGTGGCCCTTATTTTCCATATTCCTTTAATTTGAGATCCCTTCTACCCTGAACTAGAAGAAATCATCAACTACAAAGTTGTAGATCTACCTCTTACCTTTCCATATCCATAAGAATCATCTCAATCCAAGTCTCAAGCACCACGATATGGCTTATTTACTAATGATAGGTAAGGTGGCCTCGTGCCTTCAAAATATCCCCGTCATTCCAGAGATTTGCCACGACCGTGGTGGGTTGGGCCATGACCGTGGCCCTTGTTTTTCACCATCCTTCAATTTTTGAGTCCCCGGACATGTCTCGTGACCCTCATTGAGCATCCAGAAGTCCAAGACAAGTCCGAAATTCTTGAGATCACCTTCAAAATGCATGAAAACCCATAAGCATGAACCAATGCTTCAAAATCATACCCGAATAAGAATAAACGTAATATGAAAAACACATATAGATAAACACATTATAAAGACAATTCAAAAATATGCTAAGTTATAGTTGTTAGCTTGACTTTACTCTCCTTTTTCATACATGGGAGGGTGAAGTCACGGGTTACATCTCCGAACTTCGTTCAATACCGCCACCAAGGTAAATCTTGCACCTTTGGCCATTCATCTTGAAGACTCCTCCATTACTTCTTTCTAATTTGAGGGTTCCAAATGAGAAAACTTTTACCACCTTGAAAGGTCCACTCCACTTGGACTTGTATTTTCTCGGAAAAAGTTTTAACCGAGAGTTGTAGAGTAACACTTGATGACCCTCCATGAATTCCTTCTTCACGATGTGGGCATCATGTTTCATCTTCGTATTCTCCTTATTAAGCCTTTCTACCCCCAGCTTTGCTCCCTCCTCCAAGTGGATGTAATGCATAATCATGTCAGAATTTATCCCCTTGATATCAGATATTTGGCACGCCATGCCTTAATCCATTTATTAACAACTTCAAGCACCTTCTCCTCTTACTCTTTAGAGAGCTTGTTGGAGATGATAATGGGGAGTCTTCCTCCATCCACAAAGAATGCATATCTTAAGTGGGAGGGTAGCTCTTTCAACTCCAAACTTGGAGCCTTAATGATGGAAGGTGAAGTACGATTCTTCAAATGAAGCTCCCAATCCTTGTGGAGAATCTTTCATCAGCTTTTTTCTCAAACTCTTCCAGGTTTTCTTCTTCTTGTTCTCCATCATTCTCTTCATCTATTCCATCTTCAATCTTCAATGTGCTCCCCTTGCCCAACTTGAGGACACAATCTTCAACCATATGAATCTTCATACACACGCCTTCATTAAGAGGGTGACGCATCGTATTGAACATCTTGAACTCTACTTTCTCCTCCCCAATCCTAAGGACCAATCTTCCTTCATGTACATCCGCCAAGGCACGTGCCGTGTTGAGAAACGATCGGCCAAGAATTAGTGAACAACTCTTGTCCTCTTCGAAATCCAACACCACAAAGTCCACGGAGAAGATAAACTTATCAATCTTCAACAAGACATCCTTCACAACCCCGAATGGCTTCTTTATAGTTTGGTCCACCAATTGGAGACGCATAGAAGTGGGTTTTACCTTATATAAGTCAAGTCTCCTCAGAATAGACAAAGGCATCAAGTTCATGCTAGCGCCTAAATCACATAAGCACTTGGGAAACTCAACATGACCAATAAAATAAGGAATAGTGAAACTCCCCGGATCTTTTAACTTTGTCGGGAGATCTTTGGAGATGAGAGAGCTACATTTCTCCGTGAGGGCTACCATCTCTCCATCTTTCCACTTCCTCTTCTTTTTGATAAGTTTCTTCAAAAACTTAGAGTAGTGGGGCATTTGATCCAACATCTCTAGAAAAGAGACACTAATTTGGACATTTTTTATTTTCTCCATAAAATTGAGAAATTTGTTGTCCATCACGTTCTTCTTCTTAACTCTTTGAGAAAATGGTAGAGGAGAGATCTTTGGTGGTGGTGGCACATATTCCTCTTCCTCATCCATCTCAACAAATAGACGTTTCTCCTTCTTCTCCTCTTCATTTTCCTCTTCATTCTTCTCTTTTTCATCGACGTCCTCTTTGTTTTCTCTTGATTTCCTCATTTCTTGAGCAACAATTTCCTTGCCACTCCTCAAAGTAATTGCACTTACATTTCCTCAAGAATTCACTTCTATAGAGCTAGGAAGAGAGCCGGATGCTCTGTGGGCATTTGCATTTGCTATTTTCCCAAGTTGCCTCTCCATATTATGCATGGCGGTTGCTTGACCCTTGAGAATTTGTTCAGAGTTATCTTGTCTTTATCCTTGTTGTTGTATAGCGGCCAAAATTTGGCCTTGTTGGCTAACCACCCCTCCAACTTCTTGCATAAATTTTTTCATCTTGTCGAACTTCTCCTCAATAGCTCCCATCCGATCCATCAAAGAAAAACATGGTTGGAAACCTGGAGGAGGCCCTTGAGGTGTATTGCGAAGAGGAGGTCCTTTATCCAGGACAATCGCCATGTTATCTCCACTACTTCCTCCCTTCCAAGAGAAATTCGGGTGATTTCTCCACCCGGGATTGTACGTAGAGAAATATGGGTTTCCAATCCTATTTGCTCCTTGCCCTTGGCCACCAACGAAATTCACTTCCTCTGTAGTAGAGCCCAATATGGCACACTCTTGGTTCTCATAGCCAACATTGCCACAAACTTCACAATTTGTTTGTACGGCTACCACATTAATTTTGTTCAAGCTTAGATCATTCACCTTCTTTGTCAACAAAGCCAATTGAGCTTAAATAGAGGAGGCAATGTCAATATCAATAACTTCTACTTGCTCCTTACTCAGTTGCGTCACTCTCTCATTGGCCATTAAAATTTTTGTAGCCGCCAACTCCTCCAAGATGTGGTGGGCATCATCCCTATCCTTTCTCAAGAAGGATCCATTGGAGGCGGCATCAACCTTGTTGAGGATCCAAGACTGAAGTAAAAAGTTTGGAGTAAAGATTCCTCTGTCAAGTTATGGTGTGGGCAACTCCTTTGTAATCCCTTGAATCTCTCCCAAGCTTCACTCAAAGACTCATTCTCAAATTGTTGAAAATTATTAATCTCCTTCACGAGCCTACTCATCTTTGAGAAGGGAAAGTAATTTTCAAGGAAGGCATTAGCTAGCTCCTCCTACGTGACTATCGATGTCCCAACCAATTGTTTGTACCAAATCTTGGCTTTTTCCTTCAAAGTAAATGGGAACAACCTAAGCTTCATGGCATCATGTGAAGCTCCATTATACCTAAAGGTTTCGGCTATCTCCAGAAAGTTAGCAATATGGTCGTTGGGATCTTCATTCAATAACCCATAGAATTGGACCAAAGCTTGGAGCATGTGTATCACGGCCGGCTTGAACTCAAAATTGTTAGCTTGGATACTCGGCCTAGGGACTCCGGACATTGCCCCCCTTAAGGTGGGCCTAGAATAATCCATGAGAGTCCTTCGAGGAGCTCCATCTCCTTGCGCATCCCGTGTGGCTCGTCCCTCGAATGAGCTTGTTGGTTCATCCTTGCTTGAATTCTTCTCTCTTGTCGCAATGTCCTTTCCAAATATCAAATGTCCACTTCTATTTCCACTGGAAGGTTGTTGATGGAACGCGTTACGGGCATGCGATAAACAAGTACCTTACAAGACAAGCAACAAAGGTACTAAGTAACCAAGTAAACAAAAAATAAATGTCCTAATCCATGTTCGTAAGCCAAATTAAGTGTTTATCACCTAATCCCTGGCAACGACGCCAATTGAAAGGAAGGATTTTTACATCCCTCTTGCAATAAAGAGTAAGTAAGGGATTATCGTCCCACAAGGACTAAGTGTTAGGCCACAAATACGACTCGACCACTAGTTTAGGACTACAAGTAATGGATTTGTCAATTCCAAACACGTTCCTAAAAGGTAAGAACAAAATTTATAAAGACTATGGCGAGTAATTCTTTCTCTATGGTGGAGTAATTTTGTTAGGCTCCATCCAAAGTCTTTGAGGCATAGTAGATGACATGACTAATCTTCTCAACTCGTTGTCCAAGTACAGCTCCTACGGCATAGTTACTAGCGTCGGTCATGATCTCGAATGGTAGGTTCCAATTAGGAGGTTGCAGGATTAGGGCACTGGTTAGCAACAACTTTAGTTTGTCGAAAGCTTCCTTGTACTCTTTACTAAAAATGAATTCCACATCATTTTTTAGCAGATTGCTCAAAGGAAGAGCGATCATGGAGAAATCCTTATGAAAAGATGATAAAATCCAGCATGACCAAGAAAACTTCGCAGTTCTCGAACATTAGTTGGGTAAGGGAGATTAAAAACCAAATCAAATTTTGCTTTATGAACTTCAATCCCTTTTTCAAAAATCACATGTCCGAGGACAATGCCTTGAGTGACCATGAAATGAGATTTTTCATAGTTCAAGACCAGACTTTTGTCAATGCAATGTTGTAAAACTTTTGAAAGATTTTCCAAGCAATGGTTAAAAGAATCACCATACATGGTAAAATCATCCATGAAAATCTCAATGCAATTCTCTATCATGTTAGAAGATATACTCATCATGCAACGTTGAAAAGTACCAGGAGCATCACATAGACCAAAGGGCATACGACGATAAGCAAATATACCAAATGGGCAAGTGAATGTAGTTTTCTCTTGGTCTTTCGGATCAACTACTATTTGATAGTATCCCGAATAAATATCAAAAAAATAGAAATAGGGTTTACCTGCAAGTCGCTCCAACATCTCATCAATGAAAGGCAAGGGAAAGTGGTCTTTCCTTGTTGCAGCATTTAGTTTGCAGTAGTCAATGTAGACACGCCAACCATTCTGAACTTGCATGGGTATCATTTCGTTCTTCTCATTCGTGACCAATGTAAATCAAGTCTTCTTTGGAATCACATGAATTGTGCTGACCCATTGGCTATCAGAGATGGGTAGATGATACCCAAGTCAAAGAGCTTGATGATTTTTTTCATAACGACTTCCTTCATGGCTGGGTTTAACTTTCTTTGTGGGTCTCGCTTTGGCTTGGTATTTTCTTCTAAAAGAATCTGGTGCATGCACACTGAAGGGCTGATGCCTTTTATATCTCCCAATGTCTAACTAATGGCTATTTTATGTTCTCTCAACACTTCAATCAATTGTTGCTCTTGAAATATGGTAAGATCCTTGGAGATAATCACTGGTAGGGTGTCCTATCGCCGAGATACACGTACTTGAGATTCTTAGGTAGCTTTTTCAACTCTAGCTTGGGAGCATGTTCAATAGAAGGAAGAATATGTTCGTTAGTAACTGGTAGATGGATTATAGAATTCTCGTACCTTCTTGGGGCCTCCGTGAGTGAGTAGAGAGCTATGACAGCGTCTTGATCTTCCTCCTCGAGTTTCATGATTGCATCTTGATCAGTTGCAAAATTTTGAATCACCCATTATAGGGAGTCCTTGACACATACTCTTTCAAAAGCAACTTGGACAAGGGGTCAATTACATCAATAGAAAAAGTAGTTGCACAATCTTGTGGGTACTTCATGGCATCAAATATATTAAAGGTCAGTACTTCCCCATCAAATTTTAGTGAAAGAGTTCCATTATGCACATCTATCTTCGTTCTAGCAGTTTTTATGAATGGTCGTCCAAGCAAGATATGAGAAAAATTGGAGTGAGAATCATCATCCATATCAATCACATAAAAATCAACAGGAAAGATGAAATCATTTACTTTAATAAGCACATCTTCTATAACTCCTTCAGGATAAGAATTCAACATATCTGCCAAATAAATTATGAATCTAGTATCTTTTAAAGGTCCTAGATTCAAAACTTTATAAACTTTATAGATGCACCCAAATTAAGCATTGCTCTTTCAATTCTTGTATTTCCAATAGTGCATAGAATAGACAACATACCTGGATCCTTGCACTTTTGGGGAAGCTTTCTTTTGATGATCGCTGAAGCATTCTCGCCCACTCTAACTTTGTCATCCATGGCTAACTTCTTCTTGTTGGTGCAAAGATCCTTGAGAAATTTTACATACCTCAGTATTTGCTTGATGGCATCGAGCAATGGAATATTCACTTCTACCTTGCGAAAGGTTTCCAAAATCTCTTGCTCGACCGCTTCTTTCTTTGCTTTAGCAAATTTTTTAGGAAATGGTGGAAGAATCTTTATCGTGGGCTTCAACTTTATGGGTTCTCTCTTTTTCTCCACCTCCTTCTCAATTGCACTCGTCTTATCCTCTTCTTGAGTGTTCCTTTCCAAGACAGGTGTTCCTTCCAAAGATTTCCCACTTCGCAAAGTGATAGCATTTGCATTCTCTCTTGGGTTTACCACTGTCTGACATGGTAATCTCCCTTGAGAGTTCTTCATCTCTCTCACATCAGCTGCAATCTGAGACATTTGCCTTTCAACATTCTTGATACTCGCATTAGTTTGGTTGGTACTAATGGCCAAAGTCTTTATAAGGTCTTCTAATGATTGGGAAGAACTAGCAGCTTGTTGTTGAGTTGGCTCGGGCCTAGAGGTTTTATAGGCAGGAGGTGCTCTTTGGTTTTGTTGTCCTTGAGATGGCCAATATCTGAAATTGGGATGGTCTCTAGTGCCCGGGTTATAGTAATTGGAGTATAGATCATACTTTCTCTTTTGCTGATAATCACTATTACCCACAGCATATGCCTCTTCTTGCATCTTAGGGCATGCTTCGAAATGGTGCCCTGGAATAGAGTAAACACCACATACTATTTGCTTAGCTGGAAAATTTTTCAGAGCTGACATCACAAATGTTTCTAGTTCATTGAATCTCTCTTCTAAGTTAGAAGTGCCCACTTTGTTGTCTTTCTGCTCTCCTAAACTTTGACATCCTCGTGTATTTTTAGCCATCCTTTCAATAAGCTATTTTGCTTGAGCAGGTGTATTCTCTATGAGGTCACCTCTACTGGTAGCGTCAAGCATGCTTCTTTCTGAAGAGAGGAGTCCTTCATAAAAATATTGTATGAGCTAATTCTCTACAATTTGATGTTGTGGACAACTAGAGCACAATTGTTGAAATCTCTCCCAGTATTCATACAACGTCTTGCCAGAGTGCTGGGTGATGCCACTAATCTCCTTCCTTTTAGATATCACTGTAGAAGCAGGAAAGTATCTATCCAAGAATTTCTTTTACAATTCTGCCCATGTCGTTATCGATCCTGGCTGAAGATTGTATAGCCAGTCCCTAGCTTTGTCTTCAACAGAGAATGGAAATGCCATCAACTTGAATAAATCTGTAGAGACTCCTGCTTGTAGTAAAGGAAGCGATGTGAATTCCTTGTAAATGTGTGTTGGCATTTTCTCCAGCTCGTCCATAGAAGGTGGGTAGCCGATGAATCAAACTTGACTTGAACTCAAATGGAGGAATATGATCGGGAAGAACAATGCACAATGGTTGTTGGTTAACATCATTGTCCGCCATGGCATTCATGGTAAGCTGTTGGTCTGCTATGTTAGAAATATCTTCAGAAGTGCTTTCGGTGTCAGATGAAGAAGTAGAGTCTCTCTCAATAGTAGAATCACCAGAAGCGATAGCTTATCTTTTGGCCTTCTAGTTTGCCTTTGCAGTCTTCTCAATCTCCCGATCAAGAGGTAAGGTTCCTAAGCCTGAAGAACGAGTTAACATATAGAGTCACATCAATCAAACAAATTGAAACCTCCCCGGAAATGGCGCCAAATTTTAACGAGCATATCGAGGTCCTTTAAAATAAACCGATATTTTGCGGCTCACTAATTTGTAGCAAGCAAGGGAAGTACCGAATTAGATCTAAGGAGGGCCGAATATTCAATTAATTTAACTATTAAAACAAAAGTAAAAGGGGGACTTTTATGAAATTGTAGATCAAACGAAATCAACGAACACAAAAGGAGAGAAGTAAGAGTAAAATTCAATGAGAGAAAAGTGGCAGATTTGAGATTGGAGCACCACGATAGGTTGGTTGATCATTGGATCACAAAAGATAATCTAACACATTTAGCAAGTAGGTGTAAATCTCCCGCAACTGCAAAGAAATCGCGAACATCCAACAATCAACTAGCCAAATGATTGCCTAACTAGTATTTTATCACCTAATAGACAGAATATCGACCGATTTCAATCCTATAAGGCAACAGCTTTAAGAATAGATGTTCCTACTCCTAGCAATTATACTCAAAACTTTGGTATCTACAAATTAGCCTTATTTATTCATAATTAATTAGTTTGGTAACGATCGTTCCTCACTGAATTAACTTTGCTCCTAGTTCAATTCCTAACTGCAATCGCTAATCAAGAATCAATGGCATATCAGTTCTAGAATAAATCATAACCGCAAATCATTCAAGAACAAAAGTAAGCACAAAGAGATAAGTAAATACTATTGAATTAAATTGAATAACCAAGATCCTCACAACGAAAACCTGGGTCTCCTCCCCCGAATCAACCTAGAGGTTTAGTTCCTCATAATCTTGGCAACGACAAAAAAAATAGGGTCTAGTCTCTGGAATGAAAAGTGCCATCTAAAATAAGTCTAGAGGGTTATATATAAGCCCTCCTAAGTGTAAAAACCTACGTGGGTCGCCCCCAGTGTCCTAAGCAATCAGAAGCCCGAATTTCAAAAATTGGCCCTAAAAATTTGCCAATAAAATCTACCAGATCAGCCTCCAATTTTTTGGTCATACCTTCCTCTTTAGACATCCGATTTAGCCATTCTTTATATGGTCAGAATGAGGAAAGAAATTTCTTCAATTTCCTATCTAATAGGCGTCCTCTAATTCGGCTCCAAAATTGACCAAAGTTCTCTTCCAATTTAGCTATCCCTGCTGGACTCCATCTTCAAGTATAATTCCTTTCCAAATTTGCCTCCTTTTCCTCCAATTTAGCACAAAGAACTCATTAGTCACCCAAAACTCAAATGTTTACTAAAATGATACTAAACTAAAGACAAACGTGCAAAAATGACTCGAAATTCTATCCATTTAATGCGTGTTTTAGACACACATCATGGGTCATACATGACTTACCTTTGAGAAACCTCATTGGTCTAGGTAAGCGATGTGACAGACTGTACTACTTCGATGAAGTACAAGATGGAGGAGTGGTAATGGTAGTACAAAGGTGAGAAGATATACAAGTGTTGCATTAACGGTTAGGACATCCATCTCGAGAAAAGATAGAACACATACCTTTTATTCGAAGTGAGATAGGTTTGAAAGAATTCACTATTTCTTATGTACGAGCAACACAAACAAGAGTTCCTTTTACAATTGGTTCAATAAAGTTTACTACTTATTTTGACTTGATACACTGTGATGATTATAGTCGTAGTGTGTGGGTTTACCTGATGTAACATAAGTTAGAAGTTAAAGATCTTCTGTGCAATTTTCATGCAATGATACACACACAATTTGGTGTGAGAATAAAGAGTATGCAAAGTGACAATGGATCGGAGTTCAAGTCCCAGCAGATGATGCAACTTTATGCTAAGGAAGGAATTAGTTTGCAGACATCTGCATCAACACACCTCAACAAAATGGTAAGGTTGAACGAAAGCATAGGCACATCCTTGAGACTGCCAGAGTATTGCGATTTCATGCTGGACTGGCGATTGAATTTTGGGACAAATGTGTCCTTATAGCAATCTATCTTATTAATCGGATGCCATCTACCATGATCAAGTACAAGACTCCATATGAAATTGTTTTTGGCAAGCCAATTGATTACGAAAACTAGAGAAGTTTTGGTTGCTTGGCCTATGCTCACCCTCACTCATCTGATAGGTTTGGCAAAAGGGAGAGAAGGTGCATATTCTTGCATATCCAATTAGGAAAAAGGGCTACCAAATGTAAGACATTGCCACTGGAGACTTGTTTACTAGTAGAGATGTCATTTTTATGGATAATGAGTTTCTGTTTGGCGGAAGTAACATCGCAGCAGTTCCTTATGATGAAGTGGAAACTATGGGAACTCCGATCGAACTTGTGGTTGATAAACCACCTAAAGAGTAGACAAATCAGACGTAGAGGGAGCAAATTCCTGATCTCAAACAGGAAACAAAAAAGCAGGTCATTAAAACACAGAATGAAACAATGAAGCAGAAAGCTGCCTGCTCACTAGAAGAATTTTGAAGTCCAATTACCACCTTCCATCGCGTCACAAAAGCTGAGCCAGCCATTAGGGAACTCAATGGTATATCCCTTATTCCATTTTATCTGTTACAATCATTTTCTTCGCTCACACAAGGCTTGACTTGCAGCCATCACATACCATGATGAGCCAAGGAATTACTGTAAAGTAGTGAAGCAATGACATTAGAGGGAAGCACTATAGAGAGAGATTGAAGCTCTTGAGTCGAATGGAACTTGAGAACTGTATGAGTTGCCAAAAGAAAAGCAAGCCTTTGACTCAAAATGGGTGTACAAGGTGAACTTCAAACCCAATGGAGAGATCGAACGCTGTAAGGCGAGGTTGGTTATATAGAGGGGACCAATTTTCATAAGACATATGCACATATGGCAAAGGTCATTACATTGCGTTGTTTATTAGTTGTTGCAGTGAAAGAGGGATGGATCATATATCAGTTGGATGTTGAAAATGCATTTTTGCATGGCGACTTGTGTGAAGAAGTCTATTTGAAAATACCGCAGGGATTTGGCAAACCTGGAGATACGAGGGTCTGTCGATTGTGAAAATTGCAGTATGGCCTTCGCCAAAGAATTGGAGCTCTATTGGGGGCTCGGTTTGTGCAATCCAAAGAGGACCACTCGCTATTCATCTACAGGGATCAAAAAGGTTACAATGATGGCATTGATATACGTCGACAATGTGATATTGGCACAATATTGAAATATTCCTATTCAACACAAAACCTTAAGACTATGAGTAACTAAATTTATCACACTTGAAATTCATTATTCTTGCAACAAAAAAAGGTAATCTCAACTATTTGAAAGTAGAAACGATTAAAAGAAGTGGACCCCACATAACTAATATTTGTGTGGCAAAAATTGCTGATTTAGACACTATATAATACGGTGATGAATTACCAATGATCGAAAAATTAGTATCGCGGTATTAAATGATTCATTTTGATAAGTATAGAGTACTAAATGAACATATTTTTAATAAAGGGTGTTAACTAATTTTTTGTGTTTGTTTTATTTCCAGAATATATAAACTAGAGAATATTTATTATGAATCTAACTGTATACTTCTACAAAAATCAGATACCTAAGAATATTTCACCTTTTCAAAATTACCCCTTTGTTGTGGATAAATTGTGGTAGAATGTTGGAAACGATCTTAAGAACGGGTCCGGAGTAGTCATCCCAAGAGCGAATCAAACGAATAGGTAAAGATGGAAGAAATATGGAGAATAAGAAGAGAAGAATTAGATTAGAGTAGGTAGGAGAGAAAAGATTTGGTAGAAGAGCAAAAACTTTATTGACAATATGGGGGAGAGAGGGAAGGAAAAAACATAAAGATAAAAGCTAAGAAACTAGGTTGATAATTGATGTGTTATTTTTGTATGTCCTTCAAGCTTGTACCTAGATCTCCTTATATAGAATAAGCTCGCCCCAACCCCATGCAAAAACCCTAGGCCGTGTTCAATATAGAAAAACCTAACATAGCTCTGGCCTAATAAGGAAACACTTAAACTGTCCAAAACTTTCAACCCAAGTTTTACCCCTTTCTGTGCCGAATTGGGAAAAGTCATAAATGATAATGTTGTAGATCTCTATCTTCTCTTTACCAAAATAGGTTCAGCAAATCCGCGAATTAAGTTTTTGCTCCAACAATGCCCCCCGCACGTCAATATTTTGACGTTAAGAAAAGCATTGACATGTATCCATCCTTTAACATGCAAAAATTTAACTCCACGCCACATATAACTGGTTAAATCAAGACTGTAATACATAAAAAATTTACTACCAAACCGGTCAAAACCTAGCCGTTGCAAATGATCAACTATTTGATCATAGAACCCACCATCATTGAAGCCAATTGGTCGAGTAGATGTGTGTCCATATATACCTTAATAACTTCATCTTGATTCATCATGAACAAGCTCCAACTGAATTGCCTCCCTCTTGGATCCCAAAATAGGCACGTTGAAATCTCGAGTAGCGGCTTTTTCGTATAATGATCATAAGGTAAGCCTAGAAGATGTGCTTTTAGCAATGTAAATTCCTTCTTTAGCCACTTTTGTATCTCTTTTGAACTCCGTGGATTCCATTCTTTCATCTCGGACGATGACAAGGTCTCAAATTAATGGTTTTTCATCCTGAAATACCGAGCTGCCCACAATTTTCTTGAGACGGCCTATCTTAGGCTTTTGCTGGTGAGTAAGAGACATTTGCCCTTCATTGGAACGACCACATAACTGTTGTTGAAGGTCTCTAAGCTTTTGCTTTTGTTTTTGGATTTTTTGCTCCAACCTTCTTCGTTGAGTCTTCGTGAGAGTCGGCCGATGAGACTCTGGACACTTGTCCCCTAGTGTGGGTTCGGATTTCTTGGCATCTCCTTACGCATAGGCTTTGTATGATAACTTGGAGATCTTGTAGGCCGATTACTCCTTGTGGGTTGTGTCTCATATGGTTCTTTTTTTTACCGTGAAAGTTCTTCCTTGGGCACCCAAACCTTGAAGGGCTTCTTTTTCTGGAAAACTCCTTGCTGAATTGCCAATTGAGTGACCACGTCCCTCTTAACCCATGCGTACTTAGCTGACTGTTGCCGTTGTCGGGTGATTTTGACCATGTTCTTACATCCTTTTCCATACGTATGACCAAAGCGGCGTGTGATTTGAGGATGCTTTAATGGACAAGGTTGAATCAGCACGTTAGGTTGTTGCTTCACCATAATTTTGCTTGGTTGAGGTGTTGGTAACTTGCTTTTATCATCATTTATCTTGTCTGCCAAGTGCATGTCTTGCCTCCCGGCCGAGACAATTTTGGATAATATGGGAGCTTCGAATGAACCATTGCAGCTCTCTTCATGCCCCCCGGGTAAGATAGGATTCTCAATGATATTCTGAGGACAGGCTTGCTCCCTGGGTGAGGTAGAATTCTCACTGATATTCTTAGGACAGGTTGCCCTCTAGTGTCTCGCTGTTGAGTTGAGACATAATTGGGTAAGAAAAGGTGACTCACCGCACGTGGAATGAAGTGTGACTCAGATCTCTGTAATAGATGACTCGGCGGAGGCCCCAAAATTCTCTTTACTGGTGAAGGCCCAAAGATTCCTTTAGCTGGTGGAGGTCCTAAGATGCCATTCGTATTTGGCATGACATTTAGGGTTTCCTTGGTTGCCGATGGAATTTGTATCGAGAATCACTCCTCTCCATCGAATGTGGGTCTTGCAAGCTCAATGGCCGTGGTGTCGGCCAACTATTGACTTGTCGTTTGTACGAGCTCTTGGACCATGGGAAAAGAAGATTATGTATATCTGACTGACTCGTGTATGACCGTCTCAATACTTGTCTCAGAATTATGAGATTTAGAAACTATTCAGTCTTCACTTCGCGTAAGCCACTTGATGCTACCTCAGTTGCTGATATAATCCTTGAAATCGCATCCTTTATGATCTTGTATCTCATTGCTCGCTATGCAAACATCTCCTCCGTACGTTTCTTTTGTCCTCTACAATTTTTCTAAGTTGCATGCATAATGCTTGATCATAATTACCATTGCTCCCCATAAATCCCTTAAAGCCGATCATGGTTGAGCAAAATAAATTGAAAATTTCTGAACCAACTTATAGAATGAGTAGTCTTTCATATTTTAGTCGTAACTTCTTTGTCCAAACTCCGATTGAGATGATCTTGGTGTCTTTGAAAGCTGAGAGACAGAAGACCTTTGGCAGAAATAGCTGTCTCATAATTTGGTCAAAAAAATGACTAAAATACCCTCTAAAGTCTATTGGACTTCTCAATCATACAGATCAATCAGTCTTTAGTATTTCAGTCGTATCTTCCTTGTACAAACTCCAATTTTGACATTCTTAGTATCCACAAAAAGAGGAAATAATGATCTTTACTTTTGGTAAAGAAAACTTCTTCAGAATCGGCTCCAAAAAGGGCCGGAATACCCTCCAAAGCCGGCTAAACTCATTGGATATCTTCTTTCAGCACAATCTTTGACCGGTTTTATCCCTTTTGAGGAAGGACTTGAATCTGTATATGGAAGCTCGTGTGTTTGGACACAATAATTGCTCTTCTCAGACACCAACCTTAGTCCCACCAAGCATGCCAAAAATAATGTTATGGATAAATTGTAGTAGAATATTGGAAACGATCTTAAGAACGGGTCCGGAGTGGTCGTCCTAAGAGCGATTCAAACCAATAGGTAAAGATGGAAAAAATATGGGGAATAAGAAGAGAATAATTAGATTAGAGTAGGTAGGAGAGAAAAGATTTGGTAGACGAGCAAGAACTTTATTGAAAATATGGGGGAGAGGGGGCACGGAAAAATATAAAGATAAAAGCTAAGAAACTAGGTTGATAATTGATGTGTTGTTTTTGTGTGTCCTTCATACTTGTACCTAGCTCTCCTTACATAGAATAAGCTTGCCCCAGCCCCATACAAAAATCCTAGGCCGTGTTCAATATAGAAAAACCTAACATAGCTCCGGCCTAATAAGGAAAAACTTAAACTGCTCAAAACTTTCAATCCAAGTTTGACCCCTTTCTGTGCAGAATTTGGAAACGTTATAAACTACAAAGGTGTAGATCTATGTCTTCTCTTTCTGTAACTTTTTGAATCGCATCAATCCAATACTTGAACCAAAAGTTATGCCCTTTTTACCAAAACAGATTTAGTAAATCCGTGAATTAATTTTTCGCTCAAAAACCCTTTAATTAAACTACTGCTACAAGCATTCACGTCATGTGCAGCGGAATGATAATTTTGTTTGAAGTTTGACCCCTAAAGTACATGTAGCCGACAAAATTGGTTAGTTTCATGTCCAAAAAATAACCAAAAATATTTAATTTTCGTGGAAATCTAACCCGGAGCCAACTTATTTGTTTCAACGATTATCACGGTACAGCTATAAATTATTTGCCAAGACTTGCCACATACTGGTCGTCTCACGGAACTCACTCGACGAGGACTCCACATGCAAGATAAGACGTTAGTGGTTAAGGTAAGCCCTTGAAAATTCTTTCCAAGCTAGCAATGATTTGCTAACTTAACCGAAGACTTTCAATTTTAAGCTTCTGGTAACACGTTGATATTTAATATTTTTTTTTAAAACATTTTGCTATCATTTTGTTTGTAATATTTGAATTTTTTTATATATATGGAAGTGAACATATTTAACCAATTATTTAATGAATTGGTTAAAAGTGTTCATTTTGATTCTCCAACCAATATCGGTCAACCCCATGCACCGTAATTTCAAACTACTTTTCTGCTTGACCTTCTTGCCTCAAATTAATGCTACTTGTCATAGCATACAACGGGCAACCTTTTGTTCTATCAAGTAGAATCCTCGACATGCCACGATCTTCACCGTTCGACCTTGAGTGAGATACCTGATTCGTCCGTGGTATTACCAACGGCTTCGCATGCCCAATGTAAAACCTACCCAACATATTTGACGTCGATGTTCCTTCAGACAACCATAGCGGGGCCTTACTAATAATACTTCTCCCAGACAACCATAGCTCCTTGCCAACTATGCCTCTACGAAACAACCATAGCTTGCTATCCATGTCTCCACAAATCCCACCTGTACTCAAACCATTCATGTAAAGCCTTTGCTTCCTCATACAAATCAACCTCATATGACCTGAGCTTTTTCCTTCTCCATCGAAATCCAAAGATATGACTTCACCTACAACCGTGCCCCCCACTATTCTATAGGAATTCCCTGCATCTCTTTTACCCTTCATCACTACTATAGCATCCTTCTCCACCTCAATTAGCCCTTAAACAACCTTATAGTTGTACCCGCTATAATTCAAGGCTCCTAATGAGATCAAATTCCTCTCCAACTTTGGAACATGCGTTACCCCACATAACTTTCTCTCAACACCATCCCACATCTTGATCCAAAAATCACCTATGTTAGTGATTCTATAAGTAGTACCATCACCTATAGTCACTATACCTAAATCAACAAAATTCACAGATCTCGATCCTTTTTCCTTGTGATCCTTAGTTCTTCTCAGACAATCCTTCATCATGTGGCCTTTTTCTCTGCACTCGAAGTAATTTTCTTTGAACCTCCTTGACCTCGACCTGGATCCCCTTCCATCTTTTCCTACACTACGACCACCATGGCTACACCTCACAACTAGCCCTTCCATTTGTTCATCACCAATTTTTCTCCTTTGATGAAATCCTAATAGAGCATTTGTGATCTCCTCCAATACCAAGGACTCCTTTCCCCAAGTTAATATTGTAACCAAATTATCGGAACTCAGTAATGAATTCAGCTATAATAATGCCTTGTTTCTTCCTCGAACTTCACATCAACCATTCTCAAGTCAATCACAAATTGACTAAAACTATTAATGTATTAACTCAAATGCAAACCCTCCATCATCTTGAGCTCGTACAATCTTTGCTTAAGATAAAGCTTGTTCGACAATGACCTAGACGACATATACCTTGCCTATAATTTCTTCCATACCTCAGCTGGTGACTCCTCATCCATGACATGTGAAGAGTAGATTTTTGGGTCCACATTGCAATAATAGGGAGTACAGGTATAATGTCGAACCATAAAGAGCGGGTTCAAGATATCCCGAGTGAGATGCCATCAAGATTAGGTTAATTAGTATTTTATGAAAGGTTTGGATGAAGCAAGCAATGACAAAGATTAAGTTGAAAGTGTATAAAGACAATTTAAAGGAAATTGGGCTAGGTGCCCTTCATACATCCTTACGTGCTTGGTCTCTCTTGGACTTTTATGTCTATGGTGGGCCAAAGTGAACTAAAGTATGGTGCTTCACGGCTAAGTACTTCACGCCACAAAGAAGGTATTAGGGGGGTCCTGGTAAGAACGTCACTCACACCAAATGTTGGTAAGTTGTCAACCTCACTTAGGTTTCAAGATTACTACTCTTGCCCTCCTAAACCTCACTCATTAATGCACCACCCATGGGTCATCTACACACTACCATTTTTGGCAAAGTCCATTTTCACGGCTAAGTTCATCGGGTAATGTATAGTCTAGTGGTTAGGATTTTCCACGCTCATCTTCATAGTAAGTACTTCGGGTCACGCTAAAATTGATTGGGAAGGACTTTAGGTCGTTACTAGTACTACTCGCCCCTAGGTTCCAATGGAGGTCCATTACCCAATGCATTATGCCCATTAACTAGTACACACTCTAAAAGTTAAGCCCATTTGAAATCAAGTATTTCTGGAGCACTAAGGCACCTGACCCAAAAGGAAACTACTCACACAACATCATTTAATTAAAATGACATTACATGAAATGGAACAATGTCATAAGAGTAAAATTAAAAGGAAGGGTTAGAGAATGCTCAATCATGGTGACGAGCCGCTCGATCCTCTCCTGACATCAACTACTTGCTCCTTGAGCTCCTCCTCTAACTACTTACAAATCCTAAGTTTAAGTACTTTTGTTAAGGCTTACAAATTGAGGGGTTGAGGGGGGGTATTTATAGAGAAGTCTCTCCCTCAACCCTAAAATATGGAGAAAATATATGAAAAGTCCTCAAAATATCCAGTTCTCCCAAGCAAAATCTAGCAAAAATGTCATCCGGTACAAGGTGCACTATTCGATGAGCACAGCAGGCGGGTGATTCATGGTCTTGGACGCCGCCCGGTGGGTCATTCCGCTGTTCGACGGGTTCTTCGTGAAACGCTCACCTCATTCTTTTTGAACACCGCTTGGTGAGTTGGGGGCATATTTCTACAGGAGAAATGCTGGCCGGTGTAAATTTTACCATTCAGTAGTTGTAGCTTGGTTCTGGCTAGCTATCTCTCAGCCTGACTCTTCTAATGCTCGCCTATTTTCACTTGATCCTTGCGTCCCTGCAAAATCCTCCTCTAAAAGGCACGAAGACAAAAGGGTCAAATTGTTCTAGGCAAGAGGAATGGCATAAAATGATTCAAACAGACTAAAAAATGGGTCTAGTTGACCTTAAAATGAGGAGATAAAGTGAGCATTTCTTGTGCTCTTTAACATGATACTACACAGCATCTACCAAGCAAAAGCAAATTATCGCCACCGCCTTGACACCCATCTCCTTCCACTCTTGCTCATCCATCTTCTCGGACTTCTTTTCCGAGAGCGCGATGACCATCCCTTATTGCACAAGAATATCTTTGACATATCTTCGCCATAACCCAAAATTTGATGATCCATGAAACTTCACAAGAGCAAACTTCACGTCGTTCAACATCTTCCAACCTTAGCTCTGATACCACTTGTTAGAAATTCAGTAACTTCGAGAACAAAATGCTCAAAGTTTACAGACACAAGAGTTTACGTGGTTTGACCTAATGCCGACATCCACAAGGAGAAAGGAGAAAGGAGAACTTTATTGATAGATCTGAATCGCAAAGCCATAACTAATCCTAGGGTAACACGTCCTTATATAATAGAAAAACTCTTGGAGTACAATAAATCTATCTATGTCAAATTAGGAGTGTGAAACAAGAGTCGAGTAAAAAAAAAAAATTGTTCCACGTGGACCCAGCTTCTGCCAAAGATATGGTGTCCACCAGCCTCTAGCTGCTGGAACACACCACTGGCGGCAGCTACTAATGTGGCTCATGCCAGGCTCTTCTATTTCATGCCAATTTCCAACGGACCACTCGCTGTTCATCTACAGGGACCGAAAAGGTTACAGTGATGGCGTTGATATACGTCGACGATGTGATATTTGCACAATGTTGAAATATTCCTATTCAACGCAAAACCTTAAGATTATGAGTAACTGAATTTATCACACTTAAAATTCATTATTCTTGTAAGTAAAATGTGATGATCTCAAGTATTTTAAGGTTGAAGCGGTTAAAAGAAGTAGACCCCACTTAACTAATATTTGTGTGGCATAAATTGCTGAATCAGATACTACGTAATACAGTGATGAGTTATTGGTGATCGAAAAAATAAGTCTCGTGATATTAAATGATTCATTTTGATAAGTATAGGGTGAAAAATAAACTTTTTATTGAGAAGGTAAATGAACATATTTTTAGTAAAAGGGTGTTAATTAATTTTTTGTGTTTGTCTTATTCCGAGAATATATAAACTATAGAATATTTATTGTGAATATTTCACCTTTTCAAAATTACCCCTTCAATAAAACTACTCCTACAAGCATTCAGAATGATAATTTTGTTTGAAGTTTGACCCCTAAAGTACAAGTAGCCGACAAAATTGGTTAGTTTGATGACCAAAGTTATTTAATTTTCGTGGAAATCTAACCCGGAGACAACTTATTTCTTTCAACGATTATCACGTTCCAGCTAAATTATTTGCCAAGACTTGCCACATACCGGTCGTCTCACGGAACTCCCTCGATGTGGACTCCACATGCAAGATTAGTCGTTAATGGTTAAGGTAAGCCCTTTAAAATTCTTTCCAAGCTAGCAATGAATTACTAACTTAACCAAAGAGTTTCAATTTTGAACTTGTGATATATTAAATATTTTTTTGAAAACATTTGGTCATCATTTTGTTTGTAATATTTGAAATTTTTTGGGCAAATTATTCTCTAGTTCTTGGTATTTGGTCATCCTCCCTCTGGGGTCCTTGGATTTCTAAAAATGATCATCGTCTTTGGTTTTAGAAACTCTCGGGTCCCTAGTGCCAAAAGATGCTATTTTCTCTAGCGAACCCTACTTGAAAAGACAAAAATGTCCCTCCCACTAAAAAAAAAATCCCTCTTTTTCTCCCTTCCCTTCTCTCTCTCCCACTTCATCTTCTTCCTTTGTCTGCAATGTGAATCGTGGAAACCAAATCAACCTGAAACAGAAAAAATTCCAAGAAAATTAAGACAGCTAAAATGAAAAGGGACCAAAGCAAAATCAACAATAAAAGAAAAGAAAAAAAAGGGTACCCTCGGAGATAGACTAAAAGGAGATCAAACGAAAAGGGTTTCATGCTCAAGCTCTGGCTCTGGCCCCTGCCCCTTCAATGCTCGAGACCTTGTCGTTGGTGCCATGTTCCCTGCCCTGATGTGTTCTCACTAGCGTATTAAAATACTTACTGATGTGATAACTGAATATAAAATCTGAACACTGCACTCGCAACATTTATTCACAATAGGGTCTCGTTAACGCTTCATCAGAATCATATCTCATCAAATCCATATAAGTTCATCTACCACAACATTTTCATTATATATTACAAATCAAAGCGCCAACTACGTCATTACGGAAGAATTGGAATTCTGAATAATTATGGACATACCATATTAGCACTACATAGAATCATGCACATATTAAACACTTATAGCCTACGAGTATAATTAAACACGTATAGACATATTAAACCTTAGTACCATACTTCCAAGAGCATAACAGAGTAAGTCATGTATCTTCGTTATTCACTCGACCACATTTTTGTCACTCAGAATCCCCCTCCAAACACCACAACTATTTACGATCCCTCATCACATTAACCCACACACAGTGCCTCTTAACTAAATCGGAACACAAAAACTTCCAGAAAAATAAAATTTTTCTCCACACTTAGTTATTACAACGACTAAACTAGAAGATGATTTTAACAATAAAGGAAAGAGTGGGCTTGGCACCAATGACACCTAGATAACCAAATGGCTTATGGCATTTATTAAGTTCGTGTTATGGTCCGGGTGTTTCTAAAGTAACTTATTAACGCTCCCACCATTAATTAGTCTAAATTGATTATTAATTAAGCTTAGTTAAACTAATCGCACTTCCACAACTAATTAGCCACATAATTTAACTAATTATCAATTATAACCATCACCCTTTGGACAACTAACCACCTAATGAGATCTCTCATCAAAAGGTAACTAATTAACTAGTTAAATGGTCCATTAATCCTAACTCCTCCCGGTGATTAACATTAATTACGTTCATAATCAAAGTGATCAAGCAAGATTAAGCATTAAAATCATTAACTAGTTCACAAATCTTAGCATTTTAACCCCACTAAACTATAGGCTAAATAGAGGCCATCAAGGCACCAAACCCACTAATCAACTACTCACACATATCAACTACACAACTAAACACATCCATTAAATAAAGCAAGTAAACCATGAACATAAAAGAGAGGGTTAAAAAAAGCTCAAGATGATCTTCAAAGAAAGTTCTCCTTCAAGTTCTCTACAAGCTCCAACAATGGTGAGCCAAGTTTCTCTTCCAAAAGAGAGAGAGTGAGTGGAGTTGGTGAGTGTTTTTAGAAAAATATCTAAAGCTAAGTGTTGGCTTGCAAGGAAAGCCAATGGTTATTTATACAACTTTTTCCAACTCAAAACTAACCAAACTATTCCTAAAGTTCCAGCCAGGTAAAACCATGGACAATCCCGAAATGGGCCCAAAATGGTTCAAGAATTCCGGCCCATTTTGGCTAGGCAAGTTCTCAGATTTGAAGTTTGACTTTGGACATATTTTTCATCCTCTTAGACTCTGAATTTGAAGAAGACTATCATATACAAAGTTATAGCCACGGATGTCTTCTTTCCAGAACTGCCTCACTTGTCTCCATCAGACTTTATATGCAAAAGTTATCTTCATTTGAGTCACTCGAAATCAGTCTGCCTAATGTCATCGCGGTCCCGATCGTGCACCATTCTTCACGGCTGATCCAATCGCCTTTGACACGATCAAAGGTGCACCAATATCCTCCTCGCATCTCCACAAAGTCTCCTAGTAATAAACACAAACGAAACGCAATGAAAATCATAATAACTACACTAAAACATACAAAGCATGAAATATGACACTAGATCACTACATAACAAACAAAAAATACTAGAAACAATGAAAAACCAACACTAAAACATACATAGATGATAGAGTATTTCCACACTCATCAACCACCCCTTAAAGAAATATGAGATCTTGCAAAACTAAACCGACTACACCTTGAACTATAGATACACCATCATTAGTAAGACCATCTACATTTTCTCTCTACCTTTTGTTCAATCATTTAGAGGCATCCCCCAAACTCGAGCAACTCTCGAGCTTTCTTTGTGTATTTCCTCCAACCTCCATTGAATCCCAACATGTAAGTTCACCTACTGAATCAACCTTGTGGCCAATAAACACTCCTCTATTTTCTCTGTCACCCTCATGATTTGGAACCTCGAATTACTTTTTTGTTGGACCTTGTTCTTTTTCCTCGAACCAATGCTACAAGCCATAACATACAATGGACAACCTTTTGTTCCACCTAGTGAAACCCTTGACATGTTGCGAACTTCACCGCCTGCCCTTGAGTGAGATAAAATATGATTCGCCAGTAGTGTTCCCAAAGGTTTTGCATTCCCAATTCCAAACCTACCCAACACATTTACTTTGTGCGCACTTTTAGACAACCATAGCAGGGCCCATCTAACCTTGTCTACGTGAATCTCCATTCCAAGCCCTCTTGGCTGGACTCAAACCATTCATGTCAGTACCTTGCTCTCTCGATTTAACCTCATATGCCAAGACCTTTTTCTACCTCTATCAGACTCTAATACAACAGTGTCCCCTACTAACCTATAGGTGTTTCTAGCCACCCTTTCACCATTCATCACCACCGATGCATCCTTCTCCACCTCAATTAAACCAACTTTGTTCTTATAGCCATACCCACTATAATCCAAAGCTTCATATGAGATTAAATTCCTTTTTACCTTTGGAACATGCCTAACCCTACACAACTTTCTCACAACACCATCCTACATCTTAATTCATGCATTCCGTATGCCAGTAATTCTACAAGTAGATCCATTGCCCACAGTCATCATACCTGAACTAACAAACTTGTAGGTGTCAAACCACTCCCTATTGGGCATTATGTGCCAAGAACATGCGCTATCCAAAATTCAGAAATCACCAGGATGCTTTGGACTTGATAAGACAGAAAGATAGTCAACATCTGACCTGTTCGAATATGAGGCTATATATATGGATGTTGATCCTTTTTCCTTGTGGTCCAGAGTTCTTCCTTGACAATCTTTCTTCATGTGCCCCTTCTCTCCATACTTTAGGCAATTTCCATCCCTACTACCATTCTCTACTACCATTATTACCCCTCACAACCATCCCTTCACCTCGTTCATTACCGGCCTTCTTTCTTTGATAAAATCCTAGAAGAGCACTAGTGACATCGTTCAACACCAATGACTCTTTGCCCAAAGTTAGAGTAAAAACCAAACTTTTGTAGGAACTTGGTAAGGAATTCAGTAGTAACAATGTCTTATCTTCATCCTTGAACTTCACATTGACCCTTATCAATTCACTCACTAGTTGATTGAAATCGTTGTTTTATTGGCTCAAATTTGAGCCCTCTATCATCTTAAGCTTGTACAACCTTTGCTTAATATAAAGTTTGTTCGACAGAGACTTTGACATATACCTATGCTCCAATTTCTTCTAAACCCTAGCTGGTGACTCCTCATCCATGACATGATACATCACATCATCCGCTAAGCAAAAATGAATCGTCGCTATTGCCTTGGCCTCCATCTCTTTCCACTCTTACTCCACCATCTTCTTAGACTTCTTCCCCGAGAGCGTGCTTACCATTCCTTGTTGCACCAGCAAATCTTTGACACGCCTTTTCCATAACTCTAAATTCGATGATTCATCGAACTTCACCAGGACAAACTTTGCGCATTGATCCATCATTCTCACACCAAGCTTTAACACCAGTGGTTAGGAAATTACTACAAGGGAACAAGAATACACACAAGAACATGGACACAATAGATTACGTGGTTCGGCCTAATGCATACTTCAACAAAAGAAAATAGAACTTTTATTGATGAGATCTGAGTTACAAAGCCATATATAAGCTAGGGTAACATGACTTTATATAGAGATAAACTATTGCACACCAAAAAACCTTTCTAGGTCATCCTAAGAGTCAAAAACAAGAGTCCGAGTAAAATAGGAAATGGCTGCCAGCACCACCCAGCAATAGCTATGTCTCTAGCGGCAGCTAGGCCTTCAAAACTTGCACCTTCTGTACCCCGCCCCTAGCATACACTAAGGGACTAACGTCTGCTAGCCTCTTGCTTCTGTTTGCCTATTTAGCGACAGCCAGTAAGCTGGCAGGCGCGGGCGCTAGCATGCTCTTCATTCTCGCCAACTCCCAACCCTTGTGTGAAACAATGAGATTCATTTAAAATAGATAAGTCAAATCAAAATAGATACTTGTAATGCACTTTACCATGTAACGAATAGTTGGTCCAAACAATGTTCGATAGTTTCACATGAGCCACATCTTGGCGCAACATAATCTGGCCAAATCGAATAGGAAATTCGAAGGAAAACAAAAAAATGGATCTTCCACAACAAGCATCATTTGAAGATATACTTACCATATATTTTCAAATTCGAAGAACCAACACGACAATAGAAAATCAGTATGCATATAAGATATATGTAGTTTGGTTGAAGAACTATATCCATGATGTCTAGATGACCTCAATATCATGGGTGAAGAATACAAACAAAAAAAATACAGAGAAATTTCTAAGACTACCCTCTAATATATATGGGGCCAAGCTTGATTGGTTTTGCAATAACCAACCTATTATTTTTAAAGGTTTATTTTTACATCAAGAATTACTTTGTCAAATTTTGAACTCTTTACTTCCACTAAATAGTTATGCGCTTTGTGCCGCTAGTTTAAATTACCTTTGGAAAGTAACCTATTATTCTATAAGAGTTCTAATACAATTTAAATTTGTGAGAAATTTTACCAATCAACTTTCATTTGATTTTTTAATATTATGCTGTACTTTTTTTAATGATTTAATGTCAGTTTTGTTTTTTGAAAAATTGGTCAAAGCCAAAATAGATGAAAAAACTAACAGTAAGAACGTCTCAGTAATACTTAGCATACTAGAGAACAAAATAAAAATATGTTAAATCTCTGAGTACGTTATGACAAAACGGGAAGGCAGTAGCGAAGATGAGTATTGAATTCATTTTACTGAATTCAGTACTACACTTTATAAATGCTTTTTTTAAGGTAAATACATATGTTATACTTAAATTGAACATAAATTTTTGTTAATTTTTATAAGTTATAAATACCTAAAGAGTCGCTGCAGCCATACTTGAACAGATTTCGGATTCAGTAGGAACTACATAAAAGATGTTCATATGGAAATGACTAAATTTGGGCCGTCAGATTTTATTGTGTTTAAATTTGATGATCAATAACTTATCAGATGATATTGGTTTGCATGTGAAGTGATATTGGTTTGCATGAGATTAATTTGCATATGAAATAATATTGATTTGCACGTGAAGTGATATTGATTTGTGTGTATAATAATATTAGTTTGTGTTAATCCTCATCGATTGAGACACCGAACCCGCTTGAACGTGACATCATGAATGGAACGTATTAATCTCTGAGCACCGAGGACGAGTATGACAGCAAATAAATGAGAGATTGTCAGAAAACAGTACCGCAGACGAACAATAATTGGACACATTAAAACTCCAATCTTAAAGAGCCACTAGAGACTTGAACTTCCAACAACTTCATCAGCTGCAGCTCTGAGGGCCCTCGAGTCAATAACATATATTTTTGGGCTAATTAATTTAACTTCAAGATAGGTAAAATCTTTTAAAAGTGTTAAAATTTTCTCAACAATTATTTAACAAACGCTGCATTCCAAAAAAATTAAACTTGAAACTTCGTTAAACTAAAAATAATGCGAGTTGATCTAATTGGTAGTCAAATACCATAAATTCCTCTTCCAATCTCAATATAAGCTCTGGGTTTCAATGTCAAACTTCATAGTACAACATTCAACAAGCACAACCCAGTAATTATTTTCGCCCACTTTTTTTTCCTCGCAGCCAGCCCTAGCTCCCATGGACTTCCTCTTCTCCAACGCCAAGCATTTGGTTCACCACTTAAGCGACAAGCCAGGATTCTCTACTCTCCACTACTGGCTCGTAACCCACCCAAGAATCGTCAATTTCACATGGGACAGAGGACAAACTCCTGCCTCCTCCCTTCATGTCCTCTTCCTTACCGTCCTTTCTTACCTGCTCTTCACCTGCCTCCTCCCCAACATCAACATCCCCAAGATTAGCCCTACCCTAATAAAATCACTCGCAGTCGTCCACAACACCATCCTCCTGGCCCTCTCCGTCGTCATGGCCCTCGGGTCCGCCTTATCCGTGGCCAACGTCGCTCCGAACTGGGACTACGTCGTCTGCTTCCCTAAGAACACCAAACCGGGAGGGCCCCTCTTCTTCTGGTCCTACATATTCTATCTCTCCAAGATCTTGGAGTACATTGACACCCTTTTGATAATCCTGTCCAAGTCCATGAGGAGGCTGAGTTTCCTCCACGTCTACCACCACGCGATGGTGGTGGTCATGTGTTACATCTCCTTGGAGACGTCCCAGTCCATGTTTCATGGTGTTCTTATCGTAAACGCGCTCGTTCATGTGTTGATGTACTTATACTATCTATTGTGTGCCCTAGGGATCCGCCCCAAGTGGAAGAAGATGGTTACGGATTGCCAGATAGTGCAGTTCTTCTCCAGCTTTGGAACTGTTGCATGGATCTTTTACTACCACTTCAATGGCTCTGGGTGCTCGGGGATCTGGGGTTGGTGCTTTGACTTGGTTTTTATCGGGTCTCTCTTGGTGATGTTCCTTGACTTCCACTCTAAGAACTATTCCAGCAAGAACAAGGGGATCAAAGAAGCTTAATTATCTTCTTATATACGTTGGTTACTTAGAACAAACATGGTTCAGTTTTGTATGACGAGGTCTTTTGGAGTATTTTTCTCTCTACTAGTCAATTCTGATGTCTTGGTTCATCTCTATTTGAATGAATGATTTTAACTAACAAACACCGGCAGAGTTGTTCTAACTTACTTACGAGATCTCAAGTTCCAGTACTTGGAAACACAACACTTGTTGATAGAGTGTTGTCATTTTTCAAAAAATTTTCCTGCTTCGAACCTAGATTAGTTGATATAATAGGTGTCGGATATGTAAAAAAATGACTTTATTACTCCTCGCATACTAACAAGATGGTGACGCAATTGTTTTAAAACGAATGAGAAGCGGACACTCGCATGTCACTTGTTCCATCGTAGCCCTATCGCGAATCTACAAAAAATGGCCAATCCTTATTAAACAAGTCTAACTCTGCTACAGTAGACTCAGAAATTGGTCACAATAAATGCACAGTTCAAGAAATGTCTATGATCTTATTTTCGATTGGATAGGCGTTCAGAGAAAATAGCATAAGGGTGGCTAAGGATGCGTATACTAGCATGAAGAATCGTGTAGCTTCTTACCAAGTTCTGCAGCTAAACACATATCCAAGAGTTTCCTTTGCCTCATAAACATGTTTTGAAACCCGCGGTTCAGCCGACAGTCGGATTGGTCGGAATACGACTTAACATCAATACTGGGTCATTTTTCTGAAAAAAATAAGGAGAGCAGTTTGACCAATAGTCAACAATTAAGGGACTAGTCGTTAAACCTCTAGCCTTCTCATCCAACAAGAGGAAGGATATTGCAAACCCGCTATCCCGAAGTTGGTAACCTCCAAAAAAAAGTTCTAATCACCATTCTTCACACTACCACCTACTAACTCGTGCACAATGACTCAAATACAATATTGAAGTTGAAGAGCATTAATGACGCTTAGATATAATTGTTGCTATTAATAAAAGAGAACTGCAGTACAGCCAGAGTGGGACATGTGTGATGAACTTGACGATCCTGCTACACTTTGGGGACGTTAAGCGGATGACAGTATTTCTTAGGAGTTCTTACTTTCTAAGGAAAAGTCAAATGGCTGAGCTATCGATATTGCTTTAGTGGTTGACTAAACTGTTACTGGTAAGGTACTTACTGAGCTCATAAATGCATGCCAGCCACCTATTTAATGTGTTTATCAGTCACAAATGAATAATTAAATGAGTTACCACCACGTTCATTATTCTTTCTCCTCTCTTTTTCCACACTCCTTTATTCAAATTATTCCGTTCTAGTTTATTAACAAAGTGAGATGTCCTTTAATTTAAAACCAAATAACATAAACATTTCCAGTTTCCGGCCGTGGGTGGGCCCACTCTAGTGCCAATTGCCATATTGCAAAATATCCAACTCGTAACCAACATCTTAATCTATTTTTTAAGAATGACGGACTTATTAGTATTTCTTAGACCACCTGCAGACCTTAGGAAGGTATTAGTTTAGTCACACAATTATCGTTCTTTCTTTGCTACAAAAACCATTATAGAACTGAGCCCTTTCCATCCAAAGAAGTTCCTACAATGGAAATGGCCTGGGCCTGTCTTTACATTGTGTTTAGTGTTAGTGGGATATTTAAGATGGCTAATGGACGACACTTGGAATCCAATACGGAGAAGAATGGGTCCTCCTATGTCTCAGCATTGTACGTAATGGGCGACTCTTCTGTGGATTGTGGAGAGAACAGTCTCTTTTATCCTTTACTCCATCCCAAGCTCTCTTTGCTTCCTTGCAACGGATCGGATTCCACTCTTCTTCCTAATCTTTTAGGTAAATTAACTAACTCCTCCTTACAGATCCCAACTTTTAATTTCGTAATTAGAAATTTATAATTTTTAAGTATTAATTTTTTTAAAACATGGCAGCTGAGAAAATGGGTTTGCCAAATTCTCAACCCTTCTATGCTCGAAATGGATCGGTTGACAAAGCCATACAAGTTGGTCTAAATTATGGTTCAGCAGAAGCTACAATTATGAACCTTGATCGCCAAATCCATCAATCTCTCGACCAACAGCTACGCCAAGCACTAGAAACCTTCCAACTGCTAAGGCTCCAAATGAAAGAGGAAGATGCCCAAAATTTCCTAAGCTCCTCAATTTTCTACCTCTCGTTTGGGAAAAACGACTACATTAATCTCTTTCTAGGCAATTCCTCGGGCGTCCAGTTCAAGTACACTGGTCACCAGTTTGCCAGCATTTTGGTGAACCAGATGGCTCAAGCAATAAGGACCTTGTACGATTCTAATGTGAGAAAGATAATATGCATGGGAATATTACCTCTCGGTTGCGCACCACGTGTCGCATGGGAGTGGCAGAATTCAACTGTTCTTCGTGATGCCAATGGCTGCATACAAGAGATTAACGAGCTAGTTGTGGATTACAATTCAATGTTGGAGGAGATGATCGTCGGACTCAACGCCAATTTGCCTAAAGCTCACATAATCTTTTGTGACGTGCACCAAGGAATGACGCAGATCATAAGCAGCCAAGGGAACTTTGGTACGCTTCTTCATTTATAACTTGCATAATTGTATGCTTAGCTAGCATGTAAATTTATTAGAAGACAGCTTGTTGCTAAACACTTCCCTGTCGCCGACACTGCAGGATTCGAAGATGCAAAGACTGCTTGTTGTGGGTTAGGCTTGTACGGCGCCACGGTTGGATGCCTCTCGGTTGAAATGGCCTGCAACCAGTCGTCAAGCCATGTGTGGTGGGATCTCTATAACCCTACACAGGCTTTGAACTCGTATCTTGCTGAGTCTGCTTGGTCTGGGCTCACCCTACCGTCCATATGTCGCCCCCTTATGGTTCAAGAATTAGTTGATGTCAACAACGTTTGACATTGTTGGAAATTCTCCAGATAGAGAATAGGCACAATTTAGATCATTAGAAATTATCCATCGTAAAACGAACTTTATGGTTTTGGTTCTGTTTCAATAATAGAAAGGCTGAAAGCATGTGAACAAGCACGATATTTCTACCTTTGGATCTGTATCTTCGATGGAATATACTGTTCTGACAAGAAGGATATCGAGTGTGCAGATAATGCTTCAAGCTCGAACTTCGTTCCTCTTTGCAGCATCAGCTCAAGTTCAGCCCTGAGCAATGCAAGAACAAGATTTGCATTACATAAGGATCAGAAACCTTCAAATTGCAGTAAAAAAAAAATTCTACCTCCATTCTGGCACCTCCCTTGGCAAGTAGCATCTCTGTAACAACAATTCTGTTCTCCTTTTATCTGATAGTGTGCTGGAAACATGAGAATAAAAGAGAAAATGGAGCAACAACAAAAAAGGGAATGTCAAGTTGCTCTCACCTTCTGCTGTCATAGGAAGTAGGCACCGTCGAGGAAGACCATATTTCTCAGAGTCAGAAGGAAAAGCACCAATCCACAGAACTTGCGGGACTCGTAGAAACTTTGCGTCGTAAGACATTTTCTTAGGCATCGGAAATTACAGGAAGCAAAATAGCAACACGTCATGATGGTGAACAAATAAATCATTACTTAGACAAGTATCTAACTCTGATATAGCTGAGGTGCAAAGTTCCCCAGAATTATTATCATCGAGCAAAGAAGTCTTACCATCGAACCAAACCGGTAGGTAGTTAGTATATCGACGCCATATGGATCACAATCCACTAGGCAGTAGACAGGCAAAGACAGCTTCTGAACGAGGAACAGCAAGAACCTAATTTTGTGAAACATCATGTTGCCTTGCAATAGAGAAGTCGGAAAATTTATGCATTGGCTAGGCCTTACTCCCATCAAGACAAATTACCTTCTTGTTGAAATATCTGGATAGCCTCTCCCCTGCAATATGAGAAAGAAGGAAACATGAAGTGACTATAGACAAAAACAAACAACAGCTTTGACCTTCGAACTTACGGTGATGACAATACAGCGGTTTGCATCACAGAATTTGTCATTTGCCAAGCGCTGAAAAACTGCATGCACAGCTCGGAATAAGACCGGACAGATAGAAAGTAACACTGTCAGTACCCTCTATTTGCAAAAGATATAAAAGAGAATGAAAACCTGGCAATAATATTCACCTGATTCTTTCTCTACGATCAGAATATACGCGGCGACGCTTGCCAGATCTGTGTTTGACAAGATTTGGAGGCATTTAGTGATCAATATTAATAGATCGAATTACGAGAAAAGTTGATCAAACAGCAGGCCCATCATGCCATGAATAAGACAACCTGTAATCTCTTCAACATGTACTGGGATGGAATGAGCCTACATAAATCAGAACCAAGCCAATTAATCTTGACAAGATCGTGTCTATTGATCCCACAATCACAAAGGTCTTACCGTGCTTGGACAACTTATACAGTCAAATTTTCTCCCAGCCTCAAGGAACCGCAACCATCCCATCACCAACCTATATATAGGAGGCATGAACCGACTAGTCATTACTGGAAGACTAAGTGCAATATGCCTCATTTCATCTAAGAAATCATCCCAAATCGAGCAATGGCTCAAAGTACCCACCCACTTCCAACAGACACCTATAAAAGGAGATTAACGAGAGGAGATTAGTTAGGATTCAAGAAGATATTTCATATTCATACTACCATTGAAAAGTTAAAGAATCAACTAAACTGCCATCAAGGAAACAAAATATCCGAAAAGGAAAAATACATTAGGTCCACAATCTCTTCACGAGGCTCATACAAAAGCAAAGAGTACCTACCACATTTAGGTGGTGACGACTGCATTGGAGAAGAATGCATATGTCATTGATTGCGCGATCAACAATTGACTGCTCTGCAAATGTTGATCAAACAGTAACTCCGATCAAATTGGCGGTAAATGCTAGTAAGTCCTCGAAAAAGAGGGACAAGAAGTTGTAAAGATCAAACACTGCACACCCGTCACAGCTTCCCCTAACCAAACACACAATGCACATCAGCTATGCTAAAGCACCTTCAAAAAGTGGGAATCAAGCTCACCGGAGAAAAAGGACGGGTGCATGTAGTATATATCCCTTTTAGAGCCATGCCGGTTCTCTTGCAGAAGCCGCTGAACAACCAGCAGCACCCTCAGCAGTGCATCTGAGAAGAAACAAACACAGAGAGTTTCATCATTCAGCAATCGCACCTTACGCAACCATATCGAAAACAAGACACACACGCACGCGTGCGCACGCACCGATCCTACGAGCATTGGATTCTCTCGAGAGACTGATCACCTCTGCCCCAACGGGCAGATCCAGGCTGCAGCAGCTGCAACAAGCCAGACACAGTTATTAAAAACCGAACAAGAAGAAGCAAATCGAAGTTCGGCATCGAAACCGAAATGTACCAGAGGGAGGAGGAACCGGAAGGGCGGTTATCCGTAGAGCAGCAGTAGCTGCTGAACTTGAGGATGGAGAGAGTAGGGGGTTTCCCTTCGCTAAGATCCTTCACCACCGACCTCGTAACCCCTGTTTGATTGTTGGTTAATTCGAAGAGAGAGAGAGAGAGAGAGAGCAAACGGTTAAGAAGCGGAGTTTCGTTACCTCTGATTCGGGAAAGTACGGAGGCTCTCGCGGCGGCGGCTTGGGTTGGGCTCCGCCTCTTCCTTGGTCGGTTTCCCTCCATTTCCAGAACCGCTCTTTTCTTTTTTTCTGCGTTTGAATTGAATTTATTTTTTTTTACTATAATTGAATTATTTCCGGGTCTTTGTTTTATAACAGGGGCGACGAAGACGAGCGGTCGCCTGGCTTTTGTCAAAATTACTTGTATTTTTTAAAGGGATGGCCTAAGTTATTTCATTAAGATTTAAGATTACAAAATATAAAGAGATACATAGATATAATAGAAAATAAGATAAAAATAAAAAAACATAAAAGTGTAACCTGTTGTTAGTACAATAATATTACGCCGCAAGATGATGAACCTGTTCGTATTATAGACGAAAAAATCCCATGAGAACCTTATAAAATGTAGAGGATAAAATCAGGATTTTATAATTCTTATCAAGTTTATGAGTTTTCAATGTTTCATAATAACTCACTTGCAGATATCTCTTTGAGCACAATACTAAAAATCACGATAAACAATCATGGGCATATTTATATTACCTTATCTTTCGTCAAAACAATTGCAATGAAATATGTTATCATTATTAATTGTACTATGACATGGTCATTAAATTGGCAAAGTTGAGAGGTTTTCTGAAGATTTTAAAAAATGTGGTCCGACTGGTCGGACCGTAAATTGAATTGTTCAGCTTACATATTTGATGGTTAAACAGTTGACCTTGTGAACCGCCCAAAATCTGGTCGAACTGGACAGTTCACCTGAATTTTTTGGTCGGCAATTCAGCCGAAATTGAAAAAAAAATTCCAAAACTCTCATCTAACTCCCTGATTTTTTCCAATTATTTTCATGGCAAAGTTGCATATATTTAGTCACTTATCTGTATTGTTTACATATAATATATTAAATATTTTATCAAAATAAAAAAAATAGTCCGACCAGTTGGATAAGTTGACCTGCAGATCGGAAAATCTCGGGTTGATCTTCAGGTCGATTTTTCTCAACTAGGAGAAAAACAAAGCATGACGTCCAAAATAGGCTCAAAGAAATATTTCAAAATTAGATGATTTTGTCAGATATACGAACCAATGTGATTCGTTTAAGTATCCGGGCCCGATTAAAAAACTAACCGAAACATAAGGGGTATGACCTTATTATGCGATGAGCATGGAACTCGAGTAGGCGAGAGTAAGAAGTAGGTTTGACAAACACCGTAAAAATGTAAAAACAAAAAATTCATTTGACGTGGATTTAATTACTTTTCGGGAAAAAATGACGTGGGTTAGTGGTGCGATTTTAGACTAAAACCATATGGTTTCGCTATCGGTTTTATTATTTATAGAACTGCAAAATTGATACATTGATGAAAAATAACATCGTTATATATATGTGTATATATATTAAATGATACATTGGTTTTGGCTTGGCTCACACATTTCCACTCTCTGTTGTGCTTTTTGAATGGTGAATGTGCTTGGCAAATACTAAAACGTATGGTGCATTGCTTTGTTTTTTGTTTGTCTTCTTATATGTTGGCGAGATGAGAAATTTGTGCAATTTCTTTAATGTTATATGTCTAAAGCATTTTGGTTACTCTCTACGAATTAGTTTTACAAAGCCTTTAATCAATGTCTTGTTTATTGATTCTCTAGTGTATTTATTTAAAACAACCTTGTGATTTATAATAAATGATTACACGAAAGTTTGGTTTGTTAAGTTTTTAGAGAGTAGAAGAGAATAGAGATATATCAACAAGCACTTAGATTAACTGGTGAGGAAGTTGTTCTAGCTTAACCAAAGTCTCGGGTTTGAGTCCTTGAGGACGCAGCAGTGTTAAATACTTGTTGTGAGAGTTTTGCCACCTTTTAAAGGTCCTACCCGGCTCGAACTTAAATTAGTCAGCCCAGTGGACCGGATACCAAGTGATTATAAACCAAAAAAAAGATAATAGGAATATTCAAAGTCCATTTGCTGTTAATTATGAAATCATATTTTACCGCCATATGTCATAAAATGCGAACCGGTGAAACGAAAAAAATGAGTTGACAACCGTGCAATCAACAATTTAGGTGAAAGCTGTAATATCGTTGGTTTTGATTCCTTTGTTATAAAAATTGTGGTGTGATTTCATTTCGAAAATAAAAACCGTCAAATCGCACCAAACTCTCCCCTAGTAGGAATGGGACTCATGGAAGCAAAGGTATCAATCCATGTTTTAGCATGTAAGCAAAGAACCCATACTTGTAAAGATTCCACCTCTCCAGCACGTTTTCTTATGGTTTACTTCCAAGCAAAGAACCCATCCGAATGCTAATAAGGTACTTCCATATAAGCCAGTCCTAGTGTCTCACTTAAGGAAGATAGTGTATGAGTGTGAGACTTCGAAATATGGCTACACATTTCTGGCTTCAGCTGATAATTATTTTCATGTTCGTTGCTCTAACATCAGGTAATATTATTTCTGCATCATATTTCCTGCTGGTTATGTAAAATGTGGTTTTGAATTGGTGATCTTCGGTCCAATTGGGTTCGAGCTGGACAAAGTATTTAAAAATGTTACATTATTCCAAGTATTAAGTTAAACAGAGAAAAAACATATTTTCCATGGTTAGGACAAAACACGACCAGCTCCAAGAACTTCACAATAGTCAACGTCTGCAAAGAGACAATCTGGCCCGGAGTACTAACCAAAAGCGGCAACAATCCTGGAGGGCCTTCCGCCCTGAAGCCAGGCGAGACAGCTTTCTACAAGCTGGAACTGGGATGGAGCGGCCGCATATGGGCCCGAACCGGCTGCAACTTCGACAAGAATGGCACTGGACAATGCCAAACGGGCAGCTGCGGGGACTCCCTGAACTGCACTGTCCCAAGCGTCCAACCCAACACGATCGCGGAGATAACAGTCGGTGAACTGGACTACTACGACATCAGCCTTCAAGACGGGTTCAACGTGCCTATAGCGATCGTTGCACTGAACGGAAAGGGCGACTGCAGAAGCGCAGGCTGCGACGGGGACCTGAGGCAGAGCTGCCCGTCGGAGCTCGCGTTCAAGCCCAATGGCGAGGTGGTCGCTTGCAGGAGCGCATGCGACGCGTTCGGGAACGAGACGTACTGCTGCAGGGAAACAAGCAACGGGCAAGGCCCGTGCGTTCCGTCGAATTACTCCAACAGCTTCAAACAAGTCTGCCCTGCAACATCCATCACTGAGCTCAACTACATCATTTCGTGTTCTGCGACCGCGTATGTCGTTGCATTCTGCGCGTCGAGGTGAGTCGGATCGATTGACACGAGTTTAACTCGGTATATCTCATTAACCGGATTGATTTGAATGTTTTGTTCTTGTGTTCAGGAATCAAACGGTGTGTTCTTACCATGGAAACAGCCTCTTGTGCAATACTTCTTCGACTTCGCACGGGATTAAGACACTGCCTCAAAGTTGGTGGATTATGATGGTGCTTCCATTGTTAGCTCTGATGCCCATTGTGCATGTCAAATACTAGGCAGTAGCTGTGTTTTGAGATCATAGTCGCTATGCCAATTGTACCTCTTATGAACAAATTATGCCAATCGACAAACTCAATACCCTCAACATTTTCTTGATATTTGATGATAGTCATGACTTGGAGTTCAAAGACGGGAAATAGACGCATAACTCGGTCGATTAAATTCTGAACAGCAATAGCGGCAGTATATTCCAAGAGAAGCCTGCCGAAATACTTCCAACATATATCAAATCCTTGTATTGTATTCCAGCACGTCCTATTTTAGAAGCGACTCTTTCAATAATATCTTTTATATTTGTAAGAACTAATCAACACCTCTTTAAATAAATCTAAATTTCTTACTATTTGGACCAACTCTCATTAGTAGTAGAAGATGAAGAGAAAAATGTTGAATAGGAAAATAACCACTAGAAAAAAAATGTGAAAATGTAAAATTTAAAAATCTATAAATTATATTTTGTCGTTCCTTTTTAATTTATACTATTAACTTTTTAAATGGATCCAAAATGTATTTTGTCCCGTTTGAATTATAAAATCAATGAATTGGAGAGTCGAATATAGATGTATCTTTTTAGGCTGACATTTTGCTAACTTGTTGGTAGGGAACGTCCCTATTAACTGTCCGATCTGTGGGATCAACGTAAGTTTAGTTATAGCTATGTCAGGTTCTCCCTTGATCTATTGATTAGGGAATCCCGGTACCTTGAGTGTGGGCAAGCTGGGGTAGATGGTAGACAACGTTTTTGTATTTTATTTTTTTCTTTTCTTTAGTGAAATTCTTGATCCCGACAAGTTTCACTCGTACACACATAAGAACAAATTCAACATGTGCGTTCAATATGTTCAAATAAGAATAAGAACAAAATCAGATATTCATTCAAGGTTCGTCAAGTACAGTGTCACGGATGTTACCCCACTAACTAGAGCCAGTGGTCTATAGGATTGGGACACCCAGTTTCATCGCTAGACTTTTGGGTTCTTTTCTCCGCAGATGTGCTTAGAGGATCGGCAAAAAAAAACAGATGGCTTCAGCTAAAAAATTCGAAAATATAATAAAATTAAATTAAAAAATAATAAGATCATTTTTCAAACATGGAAAATTTTTGAATATATTTAAACAAATATGAAAGATTTAAAAGTAATTTTCCCTTATAATTTTGTACCGGGATTTCTAAATTCCTCCTTCATTGGAACAACCCCATCTTCTTTAGCCTCCGGGCCCATTGTCTATTTTCGTCAATGAGATTCCCTTTGTTCTAGTTTAAAAAAATTTTGGTTTAGTAAATTTTTTTAGATTGATTTTGATTTAGATATTAGTCATCCAACATATTGAATATTTATTAGAATAATTTGAGAGTCTTAAAAAATCATTTGATTTGAATTTTGGTTATAATAAAAAAATATAAATAACTACTAATGGAGTGGCCATATTGGTATATCTAGGCGGCTCAGCGTCTCCTACACCAACAAAAGAATGGCCTTATCTTCACCACACACTCCATCGCTGCTCAACGCCTCCACCAACCTTGGATTCCCTTCTTCATCTTCTTCCAAACCCACTAATAATACTCACCAAACCAGCAGCTTCATTAGCCTACCCAAGAGCGGAGGAGGCGAGAAATGGAGGGCTAACGTGTCTTTCTTCCAGGCTAATTTCCTCAACAAACGCAAGGACAGGGACGCCAAGCTGCTCAAGGAGGAGCTCCTCGCCGCCATCGAGCCTCTTGATCGCGGCGCCGAGGCTACTCCCGAAGACCAGCAGAGAGTTGACCAGGTTTCTTTTCTTACGAGTTGTTAAGTAGTTGCGAATGTGATAATCGTTAAGGTTTCACAATTTATTGTTTTAAGGTTTTGAGTTAAATAAAAAAAATTTAAAATATTATCGGGTTGAAGTTAAATATGGAAGTTCTAATACAAAAGATCGAATTTCGATTTGATTCTCACTCCGGAAACTAGGGTCGGAAATGAGGTAGCGTATATGTATAGATTTTTTTAACCGTTGGTATTCAGAATCGAACACTAAGACATGTTTCAAGGGGACTCTCGCGATAGTGTCTTTTACTAAATACAAATCCTGGCAAATGATATTTAACCTAACGGCACAAAAAATATACTATAATGATCAGGTTTAAACCCTTGCATGTGTAAAAATCTATCTTCCAAAAAAACTAAATACAAGTACCTTATTATAAACCGGAATCCAACTACACGAGGTTTTGCTAAAATAAGGATGCAATTCTCAAAATGGGTATTTTCATGGCTCCAAAGTTCAATTACTGTTCTTCTGTATTGTTTGTTTAGAATTCTTACAATGTTTGCATGTATTTTGATTCCGGGAATTCGTTTCTGAATAGATAGCTCGGAAACTTGAAGCAGCTAACCCGACGAAAGAGCCACTCAAGTCTAATTTGCTCAATGGGAAATGGGAGCTTATCTACACCACTTCCCAATCCATTTTGCAAACCCAGGTAATTCTTTTTGTCACTTCGATTCCGTCCGGCTTTGCGCTATTTCGGGGAGTAAGGTCGAACGTTTGTGTTTCTTTGAATGCAAGAATTTGACCTTATAGTGCTAGTACAAGGTTTAACCCGACGAGAGTTGGTCTACATGACTCTAAAAGAAGTCTTGTGTTCAAATAGAGAACATACTATTGGGAGAACAGCCACCCATAAATAGGACCCGAAAATAATTCTTGATTCTGAATAGCACATGATAAAAATACTTAGAACCCCGAATAGCACATGATAGTTGCTTTCGTCATGTAACTTGAGTTGCCTTGCGGTATGCAGAGACCCAAGTTCTTAAGATCCCGGACGAACTACCAAGCGATCAATGCGGATACGCTTAGAGCCCAGAACATGGAATCCGGGCCCTTCTTCAACCAGGTAAATCTTCCTCTTGTACATTAGATCAAGTATTTTTCTTTATTGGATGCTCTTATAACCATTGTTTTCAAAAATGACCCGGAGAGCGACCCGGATTTTGGTCCGTTCTCCGGGTCAACCGGTCCGACCGGTCAAACCGGCGGTCGGACCGGTAGTTTATTATATATATTTTTAATATATATTTAGTAAATAATAGGTTTAAAAATTAATATTCTTGAAATGTTGGTAAATTTATTTCATATTTAGTATAATTATCTTTGTAGATTTAGTTTATTTTGTGTTGATTTAGAAAAATCGAGTAGAAAATCTGATTTTTTTGGGTTGGGTTGGGTGAAATCTGGTTTTTGGGTTGGTTTTTTGGTCAAACCTAACGAACCGGATTTTTCAGGGTCAAAAATCTGAGCCAACTGCCCGGTCTGACCGGAAATCTTCCGGTTCGTTAGGTAACCGGTCGAACTTGATTTTTTGACCCGGGATTGGCTCCGTTTCGCGGTCCAACCGGTCGGACGGACCGCCGTCTCGAAAACAATGCTTATAACTATACGCAAGAGGTTACTATGAAACGCAAACTATGAAGAGAATTTTCTATAACAATAAGATTAATTTTTCGGATTTATGTTGCAGGTGACCGCAGATTTGACACCTCTCAGTGCCAAAAAGGTTGCTGTCAAGTTCGACGTCTTTAAAATATTAGGTTTGGTAAGTTTTCTTGGTCATTACTCGGGTTCTCACTCGCTGCAATCATGTATCCTCCTGCCTGTGATGCATTTAGGGTATTGATGTGCTACTTCGGTTTGTTCCGCGGACTTTGTGCATTGCAGATACCAGTTAAAGCACCAGGACGAGCTCGTGGTGAACTTGAAATCACATACTTGGACGACGAGCTCCGGTAAGTTTATATATCATGCTTGGTCGCACTCTATTCCTTCTGCAAACCTGTCATAAACAGCACACATCGGGTTAAATCCCTTGATTGAAGAATATGGATGTGAATTATAAAGAACACTAAAAAAGTAATGTAAAGAACATCATTTTCCGACCAAAAAGACATCTCAGCTCGTATCAGCAAGGTCCGTTATGTTTCGGATGTTGCAAGTTTCTTACAAAACTGTCTGCTAAAGTGTCTCAAATTTGTTTCATGTGAATGGAGGAAACATTGTGGTAGGAGAGCCGCCCTCATTTATAAGGCCCGACCTTACGGATTAGTCGTTGCTCGTGATATGACAACTCGGATAATCTTGTGTGTTGGGAGGTAGCAATTCCCAGTAGACACTAACACAGTTGACCTGCTTCTATCTCAGAGTATCCAGAGGAGACAAAGGAAACTTGTTCGTCCTCAAGATGATTGATCCATCCTACCGTGTCCCCCTCTCCTCCACTTCCTGAAATTCCTCTTCTCCGTACAGATTTCGCTTTCCAGATTCTGAATTTACTTCTACTTGTATTAAGTTGGAAAATCCGAGAAAGTTAATACATCAAGTGGGATGTAACCCAATCAACATGTAGTAACTTGTATTCGGAAATTACTTCTGATAGAAAGGTTACTGATGAATATTGTTCACTGGCAATTCCCTCAGATTTGACCTCGATATTGTAAAGTTTATGTAAATATTTATTTGCTCCTTTTGTGTTAAAGCATATATTATTGACCTCAGAAAAGTTATTCACTCAAACGGTGATTCATGCTTGTGCAATAGTTTTGAATATTTTTTACCATTTAATTAGTCTAGATTCAGATAACTCTGTTATTTTATTATTTAAAAACAGCCGTATTATTTTTCTTAGAGAAAAACTGAATAGGGATTAATAAGTGAAATTGTTTAGAGGAACAAGATAGAAAGAAAATAATTTCTATAAGACATTTATTAAAACTAAATATAAGGAAGTTAACTTGTTCGGTGATTTATAAAGGGGGTGATGGGATCAATGAGAATACATAATAACAAATAAGTGACGGACGTAAATTATATATATTTTTAATTTCTAATAAAAGTTGAGTACCGTAGCTGTCTTATTATAGAAATACTTTCACAAAGACTCAAATTCGAATTCTTCTTAAAAAATCCAAATCTCTTATCCATAATGAATTTTTTTTCCAATTTACATCTATCTACCCATAACCTCTGATATTCTGCATTAAGCAACAACTCAATAACAGCAGGTTCAGACCACCACCCAATATACGCAGATCTCTTCCCAGAAACATCAGATGAGAAACAAATACTGGTAGCCGATTAACAGAACATTACCGACTCGTGCATCCAGTGGAGCGGTTAAATGCGTTGAGATGAGGATGTATAGCTGATTTAGGATCTTGTCCTCCTAGGCAAGGGCGAATCCCTGACCTGCAGAATTTAAGAATACCGAGTCGGAGTCTTCTCCTACACGTATTGAATAGAACATGCTGAGCCTCAGTAAACAATTAGCCGATAACTCTCTAGACCCCGTTGAATTGCGAATCAGTTGGACAATCCGAAATGACCATTTAGAGGATGACTGGTGACCAGAGAGATTTTGTCACTGAATATCGGTTTGAAAATCCTGTTAAACCATCATCCAACCACCGCACCTTCTGAAAAGCAAACAGAAGACATTCATCGCCTTCTATCCCAGCCTAACAAGCTTGCATCAAAGGTATGCCGGTGATAGTGTATGTTATCGCTTCAGTGAGTTTAGTCTTGCTCAAATCTATGTTGTCAATAGCGCGCTATAGCGGCGCTATGTAGCGTTTTGGGCACCCACCGCTACGCTATGCTGCTGTTAAACGCTATAGACAGTAGCGGCTATAGTGGCCGCTATAGCGGCCAAATAGCGGCCGCTATACCACTTTTTGGCCGCTATTTGGTCGCTATTTTAGATTTTGGCAAGAATTCCTTAAATACCGTTGATTTTTTAACTGTTTACTTATTTATAGAGGGCATATAGGTAGTTTTGGGTATTGGGCAAGTGATTTTTTCCCTTTTTTCCAGTTGCCGAGTAAGTTAATAAGTTTTGGGTATTGGGTAAGTTATTTTTTTAGTTGCTGTGTAAGTTTTGGGTATTGCGTAAGTGATTTTTCCCCTTTTTTCAGTTGTCGAGTAAGTTAATAGATTTTGGATATTGGGTAAGTGATTTTTTAGTTGCTGTGTAAGTTTTGGGTATTGGGTAAGTGATTTTTCTCTTTTTTGGCTTACTTTTAGTTGCTGTGTTTGTAATTTGGTGGTTGTTCTGTGTTTTTTTGTTGCCCAGTAAGTTAATATGTCTATTTTTTAGTATTTATGTTTATTTTGTACACTGATTTTTAGTGTTCTCAATAGCGGTCATCCCGCTACCGCTATACCGCTATAGCATTTTAGAGGGGTAACCGCTACGCGACGCTATCTGCTATTGACAACATAGGCTCAAATGCCATCTTAAATTCTCATTCGATCATTTTAGCATCCAGTTAAATGCAGTGGATGATCACGTGAATCGGATTTGCACCTGCTGCATCGCTTCGAAACTTTCCAGCTTTCTGTCAACTGCTCCAGACCACACAAAAATATCCATTTACTACTATTTCCTGCTGCAGCTATGTCTTAAATTGTCACTACGAAGATATCATTCAAGGATATATGACACTTTAGAACATATACCTGCTGCAGTACCAGTAAACGATTGCAATTAGAATATCCACACAGTCTCAGTTGTTGACATACTTGGTACTTCGTCCTGAGGAATAATGTTTCCCCGAAAATCCATCCAGTAATCTGTTATAAGTAGCAAGATCAGGTAAAAGCTCCTTATCCAACATTTCATTTACCAGAGCTTCACGTTCCCTCTTCCTGCCCTCTTTTGTATAACCAGAAACCAAAATCTCATATGTCATGGCATCCGGATCCAAGCCCTTGCTAGAACCTACCAGTCTCAGGGTGTTAGCATCATCTGTTCTCCCTAATTGGCAAAGATCATGAACAAGACAATTAAACGTTACAATATCCGGAACGACACACTCGTTAAGCATTCTTTCCATCACTATAAAAGCCTCCTTAAGTTTCCCACTTTTCCTCAGACCTTCAACCAAAGCAGTACAAGTAACTGAGCTAGGAACAATCCCTCTCATCCACAACTCATCCAACAACCCCAACGCTCTGACCTCTTGCCTCCATTCACAAAGAGCCATCACGAGGCCAAAATAATCATACTCACGTGGCAAGACACCTCTCCTAGCAAAATCAACCACCAACTCGCACGCCTCCAAAACCAGGCCTTCCTTACACATCCCGTCAGCCAAAATATCACAAGTCACGCTCGAGAACTTGCAATTGAGCTCGATCATCTCATATGCCATCTTGATTGCATCCTCAACCTTCCTCTGCCTAAAGAACCCGCAAATCAGAGTATTAAAACTAACCACATTGGGAGCACACCCTCTCTCCCTCATTTCCCGAAACAGCTCCAACGCGGATTCAAACATCCCATTCCTACAATAACTGCCAATCAAGACATTAAAACTAACCACATCAGGCTTCACTTTATCCCTTAACATCCTCTGATAAAACCCGACCGCCTCGTCGTGCTTCCTCCATTTAGCAAACCCATTAATCACCGCATTGTAAACATCCACCGTAGGCCGGGCGTCCACCAACCTCCTAACACTCTCGAATGCACCAAGCGCGTGGTCCCACTTCCCTGCTCGGACAAAAGCCTCAATCGCAACCTTGAAAATTGGCTCAACCCTAGGGCAGGAGAAGATGCCATCGGAGCAAGGGCACGGATTCGATGCAGCGAAGGCGAGGAGGTCAGCAAGGGCGGAGAGGCGGTGGGAGGACGCGAGGGCGCGTGACATCCACTCAAGGGTGGAATGGTCATGGCGGAAGGAGTCGAGGGTAGAGGCCCATTGGAACACGTGGAGGTCGTAGTGGGAGAAGCGGGGGTGGTGGTGGAGCTTGGACCTGAGGAAGTGGAGGAGGGCAGCTGGGGTTATGGGCTTGGGGAGGTGGGCATGCAGGTAGCTTAAGAAGCTGGCGTAGTTGGCCGATGGGGTTAGGGTTTGGGTCGGATGCGGGGCTGGGAGGGCCCGCGGTGGACAGGGGAGCGGAGGGAGGACTGCTCTCGGGGGCTTCGGGAAAGCAGCTTCGTCCAGCCGTTTCAGGATCGGGGGTAGTGGCCTCTTCTTCCTCCTCAACCACATCGGTTTATGTTCAGTTCAGATCTAATACCAGCAGAAACACAGCTTCACAATGAAAATGCGCCATGTGTTCGATAAAATGCCGCTTCCATCATCTAGAGTCAATTACTTACCCGACACCCTAAACAGGTGTGAAAACTATATAAAATTTGAGTCATTAGATTTGATTGTCTTTAAATTTAATGGTCAACAATTTATATGTGATATTGATTTACATGATACTGATTTGCATATAAAAATATTGATTCACATATAAAATTATATTAATTTACATTATTTCTCATCGGTGGGGTGGAGACTACTCCAATTCACACCAAATTGGGCCCCTAATTTCCGCATCCCTATTGCTTCGAGTACCTTTCTTGCAAGGTCTCCTGACTGCTTGAGGTTCTCATAACTCTCAAAATTCTATCCATGTCATATTCTATATTACGAATTTCATTCGTATAGCATATTAGCTCACTAATTTGAGAAGAAGAAAAAGACAAATTTGAAGTTTGTTCAACCTGAATAAAGATGAGATCGACAATACAAGATTGAGTACCAACAATATGTTATACAAATAAAATTAGCGATATAAATGATAGAAAAATGAAATTAATGGCGTGTCAAAATATCTCGAATAATCACCTAAACCTCTGTTGGTTAAATAAAAAATTTAAAATCAATATATACTAGTTTAAAGCGGAAACCACAATGTATCAAAGTAGAATTTAACCTATATATTTTTATCTGGGCCCTCTCTCTTCTACATTCTCTCACCACAATGTTGAGAGCCCGCGGCCTCCGCAACCCGGCGGCTGGCTTCCCGCCTCCGTACAAGAACCCCAGTTTCTTCCTTAAAGGCGCCTCCTTGCCTTCCCTTGCCTCCTCCCGTAAGTCTAGAAAAGACTCAACTACCACGTACAGAGCTCGAATTTTTTTATTATCTGTCCCTTTTTTTCATTTTATCTTTGGACCCTTTAGGGTCTTCCGGCTTGCGGGTCCAATGTGCCGTTCGGTTCCGGCCCTGCATCGACATACACAAGGTCAACCTCCTTTTTTCTTTCTTGGCCTTTTTGGCTTAGGGAGGTCTCTCCGTGTTCCTGATTAAATTGGTTGGCATTTGACAGGGCAAAGTGAAGCAAATTGTGGGGTCCACGCTTCGGGATTCAGCCGAAGATGGGTCGGTCTTGGTTACCAACTTCGAGTCGGACAGGTCGGCTGCTGAGTTTGCCATTATGTACGAGGAGGATGGGCTTGTGGGTGGTCATGCTATCATGCTGGGAGCTGATCCTATGAGTAGAGCCGCTGCAATTGAAGCATTGCGCGCTTGGCCTGGTAGGTTGACGATTCGGTTTCCGTGACTTTGGCATTGATGTTTGGTGGGCTGCGGTACTTATTTGTTCAGTGGAACTAAATCGCTGTTGGTACTATTGGTGGTTAGGCTTCAAGTGCGGAAATTTTTCTCCGATTCCGCTCTTGTTCTTATTTGTTTCAACGTTCTCATATTTCGTTAATTGTGAGTTCTGTCAGTTCGCTAGAAGTCCAGAGCATATCAAACCAAAGACTTCACTGCATCTGGTTGAAAAGCTAGGATTAATCACTGGTGTTCAATGTCTTTAGGATTCACTGTAAATACTAGTTTAGATGAAGTTGTTTTCCTTTGGTTGATGAAGTTTTTTAAACTTACAGATTTTTCCTCTTCTGAACTTACTGCGAGGATTGGAACAATGTAGGCGGCTTGCAAGTTGGAGGCGGTATCAACGCAGACAATTCAATGAGTTATTTAGAGGAAGGAGCCAGTCATGTCATCGTTACTTCGGTATGTTGTTATTATTATTATTATTTTAAGAGATTACTTCAGTATGTAATGATAGCTATCTTCCTGTTCTCATTTCTTGCTTGCACATTGTATACATTTTGTTATTTATCTTTTCAGATTATTTCTGCTTGACTAGAATAGGAGGCTCTACCTTTCCCTTATTTTTTCTAGCTAGTACCTTCTTTGCCCCTTGATTTGAAACAAAATGCTTCATGTTTGGTCAAGGGGACAGACTTCTAGATAGTGGTAAATTCTGAACTCATCTGCCCATGGCCACTGAACTGTGTGATGTTCAGATTTTTTACAAGTACATTCACCTTTCATGAGGCAGATTATGGTTTCGAATGACTTGATGTCTCACTGGTAATACTTATTCCTCCCTATGTCCTGCAGTGATTTTACCTTTAATTTGTCTTACAGTATGTATTCAACAATGGTCAAATGGACCTGGAGAGGCTCAAAGAACTTGTCCAAATTGTTGGGAAGCAGAGGCTTGTTTTGGATTTGAGCTGCAGAAAGAAGGTAGGAAGTCTGCTATTTTCATGTGTAACTACTGTTTCAGTGGTTGGCAAGGGGCTACAAAGAAGTTGAATTAACTCTGAAATAATGCCTGAACATACGATGAAATACATAGCTTGATACTTAAGTTCTTCGTATCTGTGTTGTGGTACTCATAACTTCTGGACATGAGAGCAGCAAATTGAACATCAAATTGGTACACAGAAAATAAATTGGAAAGAATCTATTCTTGTCAATAGCTTGACAGAAAAAATCGTGACTGCTTATTCTTGCTGGAGAATTATTGTAACTTTCTGCTCTTGCCTTAGTATACTCTCTCTCACCTTGATATGCAGGAAGGCAAATATGCAATTGTGACTGATAGGTGGCAGAAATTCAGTGAGGTGTACCTTGATGATAGAGTACTGGAGTTTCTCGCTAGTTATGCTGATGAGTTTTTAGTACACGGTGTCGACGTTGAGGGTAAAAAGTGAGTTCCTTGATAGCTTATTAAGACATGCATACTGTTGAGGTTAGTTCTTGCTGTAAACCCTTTTATCTGGTTGTAGGCTTGGAATCGATGAAGAGCTTGTGGCGTTGCTTGGCAAGCACTCTCCGGTTAGTAACATACCAAGTCTTGCATGAGTTGTTTTATTCTGTCTTGTGCATTTATCTTTGTTCACAACTTGATTGATGCTATCGGTGCTTAAAAACCAAAAATAACAAAAGTTGTCAGTTGCTCATCTTTACCTAGTTCATCATCGTGCATCTTACCATTATCTATCCTCTTCTGGCCTTTGTCGTTGCCCAACTATGGCCTTTGGAAGTAGTTACAAAATTTAGCGTCCTTGCCATTTTCCTAGACTGTTAATTGTTGATGCTGCTTTGTTCAATATAATTGATGCATTATGACATGGTTTTCAGATTCCTGTAACATACGCCGGTGGCGTCACAGTGATGGATGATTTAGAGAGGATAAAATCGGCCGGTAGGGGGCGTGTGGATGTCACTGTCGGAAGTGCTCTCGACATCTTTGGGGGCAAGTTACGTTACCGAGATGTTGTTGCTTGGCACAAGCAGCAGCAGCAGGAAGCATTGCCGCTTTAGTTATGAAACTTTTTCCTGTTTAGGGATGGACAATGTAGCACTAATTTTTTCTGTTATATTTTGCTATCCAGTTTCTCTTTTAAGTTATGAAACTTTCAACAACTAAATCATAGTTTTAAAAAATGTGGTCCGATTTTTAGACCGCCGGTCGGACCACGAATCGTCCAAGAGATTGGGTCATTTTTAGTGTTTATACAGCATCCGGTTGGACCGCCCAAAATCTGGTCGGATTAGGCGGTTTGCATTGGTTTTTGACTTGGACTGTCCGGTCTGATCAAATTTTACCAAAATCAGCAAATATTAAAACAAAAAAGTTGTATCATATACTCGATTTCTCTAAATCAACAAAGAAAATGGGCTTTATATGTTATAAATTGGTTGATATTTATAAAATGTGAATTTTGAATCCTATATTTTGACTATTTGGTCTACATATTATTCGAATAATAGTAAAAAAATTAATAAAAAAGTCGGGTCCGACTGATTATTCAATCGGTTGATCCGGACGAACAGGAAAATGGACCAAATCTGGGTCGTACCAAAATTCGTATTTTAAAATTATGGACTAAACAATACAATTGACCAAACTACAAAGACAAGAGTTTTGTACTCAGGTCTGATCTATTATGTCGCGTTGTTCAAAGTCGAGATTGTTGGGTATGGAGCCTGAGTACGGTGAAGTATTTTGGTGGCTCGAGTGAAGAGCTCTGAGGTTGATCGAGGTGGCGATCGGGTTCGAGTGGCGGAGTCGAGTGAAGACGAAGTTGAGGCGAAACACTAGTGCACTCGTTATGGGATTGACCAAAACGGTACACGAGAAGCGAAGCGGAGAAGTGGAGCTGCTGGCGGGCGCCAGCCAACTAGCGGGCGCCAGTTGGGACATGTGGGCGCAAGTCAACTAGCGACCGCTAGTACCCCGCTCCAAGAGCGTCTGCGAGAGTCCACTGGCGATCACCAGTTCAGCCGGGAAAAGTTGCTGCAATTGGACAAGTTTGCCCCTGCTCGCCCCAAATAACCTAGAATAGAGGGTGCCTCTATAAATACCCCATTTGCCTCATTGAATGGTGTGGTTGCCATTTGCCAAAGCTCTCCAAAGAGAAAAAGAGAGAAAAGAGAGAAAGAGTGAGCCAAGTGTGGCATCCATTGTAGTAAGCGAGTGAAGCTCCACGTGTATGTGCGTGTTATAGTGGAATCTCTCCTGGCTTGGAGTCCCCCGGGTGAACCGGGTGAACAAATTTGTGTGTCCCTCCTTTTGTGCTTTCCTTTGTGTTTGTGTTCGTGCTTAGTTTGCGTTGTGCTTGCTCGTGCTTGTATTATCCGTTGTGTTGTGTGGGTCCACGAGAAAGTGGGTTATTTCCCAACAACTGGTATCAGAGCCCCGGGTTAGGGCGTGGTGAGAGCAAGCGCGTTGGGTGATGGGAAGTCTCCCATGGAGAGATTTGATGGTGTAGATTATGGCTTTTGGAAGATGCAAATAGAGGACTATTTGTATGGCAAGAATTTGCACCTACCTCTCGATGAGAAGAAGCCGGATGCAATGAAAGAAGAGGAGTGGAAGTTGCTACACCGAAAGGCAATGAGCGTGGTACGCTTGTCGTTGTCTAGGAACGTGGCTTTGCACACGGTGAAGTCGAAGAGCACCAATGGGATGTTGAAGACTTTGTCCGAGATGTATGAGAAGCCCTCGGCCGCCAACAAAGTGCATTTGATAAGGAGGTTGTTCAACCTCAAGATGGCAGAGAGTGATATGGTGGCCAATCACCTACATGAGTTCAATGCGACGATTGCCCAATTGAGCTCGGTGAAGATTGACTTCGATGATGAGGTACAAGCCCTAATTTTGATAAGTTCATTACCCAATAGTTGGAATGGCACGGTCACGGCGGTGAGTGCCTCGGCGGGAAAGGTGAAGTTGAAGCTAGATGAGGTGAGGAATTTGATCATAAGTGGGGAGATAAGAAGGAGAGAATCTGGAGTAACCTCGAGTTCGGCTTCGAGTGTTGGCAATAGGGGAAGATACGAGTCGAATAAGAAGGACCATGGTAGGCCAAAGTCCAAATCGAGGGGTGAATTGAGGAGGGACAAGAGCTCGGTGCAATGTTAGAATTATGACAAGTATGGTCACTATAGAGATGAGTGCACGGCGCCAAAGAAGAGGGAGGGCGAGTCACAAAACACAACCGTAGAAGAGATCGAAGATGCTTTGGTCTTGAGTGAGTGTAGTCCAGTGGAGGGGTGGGTTGTGGATTCGGGAGCATAGTTTCATTCTTGTAGTGATGCGGGAATGATGGAGCGGTATGTCCTAGGTGACTTTGGCAAGGTTTGTCTGGCGAATGATGAGCTTTTGCAAGTTGTGGGCAAGGGAGATGTTCGAATCGAAACCCCTAATGGATGTGTGTTGCGGTTGAATGGTGTTAGGCATGTTCTCGGGTTGAGGAGGAACTCACTATCCATGGGGAAATTGGATGAGGAAGGCTATGGTGTGGCCTTTAAGCGCAGGTCATGGAAGATCACCAAAGGAGCCATGGTGGTGGCTCGAGGAGTGAAGGAGGGGACGTTGTATGCGATGAGGAACACCCGTGAGTGGCAAAGTGGCCACGTGAGTGAGAAGGGGATGGAGGTGCTTTGTTCAAGAGGGAAGCTACCAAGCTTGAAGATCATGGAGGTGGATCTTTGTGAGCATTGTGGTCTTGGAGAGCGGAGAGCGGAGAGTGAGCTTTTCAAGAGGTAGTGGTTTCTGGAAAGATGAGAAGCTTGAATTGGTCCAAGTGAAGGGACCGGCACCGGTTGCATCATTGAGTGGTTCGTTGTGCTACAAGACCTCCATTCATGAGAAGGGTCTTGAGGTGTGCTTGAGATCAAGAAATGGCGAAGAGTACAAGCTTCAAGAGTTCGAGGACAAGAAAAGTGTGTCCGGTGATGGGAGTTCTAGCTTTAAGATGGCCAAGCTAGATATCTTGAACTTGGGTGGGAGCAAGAAAGTATTAAGTTACAAGGAAAGAGCCAAGAAGAAGAAGACTCCAAGTGGCTCCGTACGTGGTTGTGAGAGGTATGCCAAGAGGTTTACAAGGCTGGTGAGTGTGGATGCGGTGGGAGTAGTGAGAAGGCTCAAGAGAAGTCCTAGAAAGCAACAAGTGAAGACAAAGAAGTGGGTGCCCGTCCACTTGACAAGCTTTATAGAAAATGGCCTAGTTAATAAGGGCAAAAAGGCTAAAGCGGCAAGATGTGTTGATGCGAATGTGGCATCAAGTCACCTTGAGAGAAGAGGTGGTCTTGCGAGTGAGATGGCCAAGGGGAGTGCCTTAGAGAAGTTGGAGCTATGCTTGGCTTCAACTGGCCTTGTGAAGTGATAAGAAGAGGCCGAAGCGCCGATTGGGAGAAGGTCACCTAGTGACGGGTGATGGGTGACGAGTACCGATTGGTGAAGATGGTCATCCGAGTGAAGGATGATAAGCAACTAAGTGAAAGGTCGTCTCTGAGTGAAGGAGAAGATGGAAGACCCAAGAAGAAAGGTTGCCTCCAAGAGAAGGAGGAGGAGGAGGAGAAGAAATCCAAGTAAAGGGCAAATCCAAGAAGAAGGGTTAGCCACCCCGAGTGAAGAAGGTAGTGCTCTCCGAGTGAAGAAGAGTTGTCCGACGTGTGGGTAGAGCCCGAGTGAAGGATCTTGCCAAGATGATGTAGTTAGTCTCCGGGTAGGAGATTGACAAGTGAGGATCGCCTAGTGATGGGTGGTTCGTGATGTGGTAAGTCTCCGGGTGGGAGATTACCAAGTGAAGAAGACAGTCGTCTAGTGACGGGTGGCTCGTGTAGAGGTCAGTCTCCAGGTGGGAGATTGTTAGGTATGGATCCTAAGTACGGTGAAGTATTCGGGTGGCTCGAGTGAAGAGCTTTGAGGTTGATCGAGGTGGCGATCGGGTTTGAGTGGCAGAGTCGACTGAAGACAAAGCTGAGGCGAAATACTAGTACACTCGTTATGGGATCGACTGAAATGGTACACGAAAAGCGAAGCAGATAAGTGGAGCTGCTGAAGGGCTGGCGGGCGCCAGCCAACTAGCGGTTGCTAGTTGGGACTTGCGGGCGCAAGTCAACTAGCGGCCGCTAGTACACCGCTCCAGGAGCGGCCGCTAGTACCCCGCCAGTTCAGCCGAGAAAAGTTGCTGCAATTGGACAGGATTGCCTTTGCTTGCCCCAAATAACCTAGAATAGAGGGTGCCTATATAAATACCCTATTTGCCTCATTGAATGGTGTGGTTGCCATTTGCCAAAGCTCTCCAACGAGAAAAAGAGAGAAAAGAGAGAAGAGGAGAGAAAGAGTGAGCCAAGTGTGGCATCCATTGTAGTGAGCGAGTGAAGCTCCACGTGTATGTGCGTGTTATAGTAGAATCTCTCCTGGCTTGGGCGTCCCCGGAGATAGATCGTTGAGGATCGAACCGGGTGAACAAATTTGTGTGTCCCTCCTTTTGTACTTTTTTTTGTGTTCGTGTTCGTGCTTAGTTTTCGTTGTGCTTGCTCGTGCTTGTATTGTCCGTTGTGTTGTGTGGGTCCACGAAAAAGTGGGTTATTTTCCAACAGAGATGCTAAGTTAAACATTTTTTACTTGATTAATAATTAATTTAAAATAAAGTATTTACTCGTGAATGGGGTAAGCTCTTGTAGCATGGTTCATACCATATGGCCTAATACTTGTTCATTCTTATTCCTTCATTACACGTAAAATTTCTATCTGTACTTATTAAAAAATTCACGATTTTTCTTGTAAATTCACAAAATATATTAATCATTCCGATCCAACTCCTCTCAAATTTAGGTAAAACAAAATTGATTATTTTGTTTGGAGATTACCTGCAACAAAATTGATGTTTGCTAAACAAACTTCAGAGTTTAATATTAAATAAGGGCTCCAATAATTAAAAAGAAAAAGTTGGTCGTGGGGTTTCGAATGGAATATTCCTTCGGCTGAATGTCTGAATTATGTTTCTTGTGTCTGTCGTTTGGATTCTGATAAATTTCGGTCCTAGTGCATGATCAAATAACGAAAAAACTATTACATTAAATTTTAAGAAAACTACCACACACAGGAAAAACTGATTACGTTTTTAATAATTTAATTCATCGTAAACAATTTTACTTGATAAATTAACATCACATAAAACAAACACTCGAAACGCCATTCATAACGCAGGACATGCATACGGCTGCCGAGTAGCAGACAAAGCACAAAACGTCATTAATAACCAATTTCTTTTAAACTCTATTATCAAAGTCAAATTATATTTAGGGATTATTTTCTTTGAAGATGAATTTAAACTTATCATTATTTTAGTATTTATAACGCATTTGTTCTTTCCTTTTGTCCGCCAAATAAAATAGCGATAAACAATTTCCACATCCCGCTGCCTCCAACAGAATAGAACCCACCAAACGAGAATATACATCCCAAAGGACTTGGAATGGGTCCGGAATGGTTAATTTTGGATCGTTTGGAGTGAAAAATATGTAGAGATTTTTTACAAAAAAATTAAAATACGGGAACAAAAATTAAAAAAGCCTGCGCGCAGCTAGGGATCACCGACATGTCATTATCGATAATTGGATATGCCATTGTCGTAGCACGCCGGCCATTATCAATAACTGGGTTTACTAGTGTTGTAACTGAGGCATGCCATTATCGATTCTTCAGTCCGAACAATCCGGAATGACCCCTTCAGTCTGGACCTAATCTAGTACCCATCCAAACAACTTAAGGCTTAGTATCCAACAATAAAATAAATAACGAACAGAGAAATTTAATTCCTGAATATTTAACAATTAACTTAAGGATTAATTTTTGATGAGGTTGATGAAAGTGGGTGGCATTTTTTTAAGGGAAAAAAATCCACAAGTCTCTAAGTTTCAAGGTAATGTACTGAAAAGTCCTTTCATTAGTAAAATAGTCTCTGAGTTTTAGGAAATTGAACTAGTTAGTCCTTCTGATCAATTTATTTTACAAATTCAATTAAATTAGAATATGAGATTACCAAAATACCTATAATAATTACCCAATCCACAATCAAAGATCTCTAGCCATAAGATGAAACGACAATTTCTAAAAAATAAAAAGGTAAATTACTGAGTTCGTGCCGATTTTATTTTCTAGATATGGCTATGTAGCCTTATTGCTGATTTGCTTCAAGGTTTCAGTCCCAGTAGCTCCACTAAGATTAGCAGGTATATGTTAATTTTATTTTACAGCTGATTTACTTCAAGGATGCAAGCTGAAGGATGCTAATCGATCGGAATTTTCTTGATCTTTTATTTTTGAGTTTTTCCAAACCTGTTTGGTTTAGCGATTTAGTGGGTTCTCGGTTGATCTTGCTTGGATTAACCTCACTTTGGTTTGGCAGTGGAAGATACGCCGGAGAAGAAGATGGGCATCTAATGGCTTGAGCTCTTTGACCACAGGTTTGGGTAACTATTAAGGGCATTTTCGTAGTCTCATATTATAATTTAATTAAATTTGTGAAATAAATTGGTCAGGAGGACTAACTAATTCAATTTCTTAAAATTCAGGGACTAGTTAGTTTAATTTCTTAAAACTCAAGGACTATTTTACTAAGGACAGTACCTTTTAGTACATTATCTTAAAACTTAGGAACTTGTGAGTTTTTTTTTCTTCTTTCAACGTATCATCAGATAAAAAACTACCGATGATATTATATCTATCAAGAAATATTTTCAAAATCAATTCGGGAGTGAAATATTTTTGGCATATTATATACCTGTCTTTAGCATTTGAACAAACACTCACAGGCATTTAAGAGTTGCATTACTGATCGGTCGAAATCCGTTCATATTTAGATATTTATTTAACAGACTAATCAAATTTTTAAATAGTTATCGTTCCGAATGTGATTCCTCAAAAAGAAAAATATAGCTCCAAATGTAGCAAAATTGAAAACTTGTGAGCTTAAAAAATTTGAACTATCTTTTCCTGATTAAGACATTTTAAGAATTGCTCATAGATAGTGTGGATACACAAATCTAGTAAAAATTTAGGTTCTAGTCCACTAAGATTTCAGAAAAAGCAAAAAATTTTCAATAATCATCAAACAATACTATATTTTTAAAAACTCAAACTCCATAAATGAAGTGGGAAGGAGTTTTGGTTTGAGTTAGAAAGTAAGAGAAAGAAGGTGAAGTGGGAGGGAAAAGAAGATGACAGAAGAAAGAAAGAAGGTTTTTTTTAAGTTGGAGGAACATTTTAGTCTTTTCAAGTGGGGGTTCGTCGGAGACAATTGTATATTCCGACGACATGGACCCGAGAGTACAATAAAACCAAACAAGGGGACGGTAAAATCATTTTCTGAAGGGAAAAGTTTACTAAAGTACCCTGTAGTTTTACGCTTTTTTAACTTAGTACCTTGTGGTTTCGCTTTTTTTAAGGTGACATAGGTTTCGAAAAATGACACTTTTGGTAACAAATTCTTAACCAGAGTTAATTTTTCCAATCTGACTATACACATAAGCTCCACATCAGCGCCTTTCTCCTCTTCTTCAACCTCGCCTCCCTCCTTCAAAAACTTACAAAGAAACTCGTTCCCTTCCATTTTCCAAGCTCACATCAACGACCACCGTCACTACAAATGCACACCTCCTGGTCTACCCGTTCCCGGCACCCGACCACATCATCCCTCTCCTCTCCTCTCCTCGACCTCACCTCCAACCTTCTCCACCGGGGTGTAACCGTCACGATCGTCACACCGAACAACCTCCACTTTCTGGAGCCCTTCCGGTCCCCCCACGTGTCCCACCTCCTCCTCCCTCATCCCGATCTCCCACCTCCCTCCACCGCCAGAAACCCCCCTCTTCGCGATCAAATAAAGAAGTGAAAGAGCAATCCTTTTTTTCCTGAAAAAGCTAACAAATTTACAGGTTACAGGATCTGGGTTGTCAGTAATTACAGAGTGGGTGAGAGCGGGGAGCCGATCGTGACGTCGGCGGTGCTGATGGGGACATCGACGCACTTAGGGATTAGGTGCTACGACGAGAACAAGCCTTCTTCTTCGACCTCGAATGCCGCCTCGTCTAGCTCCAAGCCCCCGAACAACACGTCAGCTTTGACGTTCACATAAAGGGATTTTTTTCTATTTGTTCATCTCTACCTCCGAGAGAAGCGTTTTTGTTGGAGGTTGGAGAGGGTGCTTGTGTCCATCTCCTTGTGCTCTTCCGATGGAGAAGTCCGCCCTTGAAGAACATCTTGTTGCCGGTGGTGGAGATGGATTGGAAAATTGGAGGTGGAGACGATGAGGCGAGAGTGGGAGAGGATTTTTTATTTCGACACGTCATCAACACCTAGGATAGAAAATATGATGTGACATTGACGTGGCGCTGATGTGTATAGTCAGGTTGTAAAATTTAACTCTGGTTAAGAATTTGTCACCAAAAGTGTCATTTTTCCTGTCACCTTAAAAAAAAACCTAAACCACAGAGTACTATGTTAAAAAGCGTAAAATTATAATGTACTTTAGTAAACTTTTCCCTTTTCTAAAACCTAGGGACCCGAGGGGTAGGGTGACCATACCCCAGAGACCTATAATTAAATTGAAACGACTTTTCGCTCGTTCATCTGTCAGGAAATATTCAGTTCACAAGTGACGTCATAGCCGTTAACACCAAAGATCCCAGAAAAAAACCCACCCCACTCCTCCTCCTCCTCCTCCTTCTTCTTTCTAGGCCCGGGGGATTGGGATTTTTATCTAATTTCTAATGGCGCCCAATTCTCTCTCCTCCCTCCTCTCCCCAACTCACCACTTCCCTCACTCTTCCTTCCCCCCACCTTCCGCCTGCTTCCCCCGGGCCCGCGCCCTCTCCTTAACCCCCAACTGCTCCAAACCAACCCCGACCCCCACCCGCGACGACCGCTCGTCCGCGCCTCCCGACCCCGCCCCCCGGCCCATCCGGAAGTCCTTCGCGGTGGCCACCGGGGAGCTCTTCCTGGGGATCGCGTCCAGGCTGCTCAGGAAACCCGAGCAGGCCCGGACCGACCGGCGCTCCGGGATCTCCCTCTTCGAGGACTCGGGGGTGGACTACGAGGAGCAGATAGGGGCGAGGATTGAGGACGAGATTGAGCCGGATGTGATATGGGAGCAGCGGGTGAAGGACGTGGAGGCGGAGAAGGAGAGGCGGGTGGTTACTAGCCCCGGGTTTAGCTTCTCCGCGGCCGGACTCCTCTTCCCTTACCATCTCGGCGTCGCCCAGTTTCTCATTGAGAAAGGCTACATTAAGGTCGCGCCTTGTGTCGTTAGGCTACATGCACTTTGGCTCCAATGCGTTTGTTGTACTTTGTGCTTATAATGTGGTTGTTGTGTTTGGGCAGGATACGACGCCGTTGGCGGGCTCATCAGCTGGTGCCATAGTGTGTGCGGTGGTCGCGTCAGGGGCTAGTATGCAGGATGCCCTGCAGGCCACCAAGGTGCTCGCTGCTGATTGCCGAAAAAGCGGGACTGCTTTCCGGCTTGGGGTATGTATCTTTAAGATCTTAAAGAGGGGCTGCTTGCTGTAGGGTGTGTGATATTTTTTTGGAGATGAACAGAAAACTGTGCATCGACGTTTCGTGAGCTGGAATTTGAGAGAACTATATATGTGCCGTTCTTTTGTTCCCGATTCTGGAATTCAGCATTTGTTGGCGCTGGAGACACAACTGCATTTTCTAATCTGGATAGTGAAAGAATGAGAAAGATATGGTTGTGTCAGCTATATAATGTTGGCCCTTAAATATTGAATTTGTTTGGATTAGAATATTTTATGTTGACATAATCTGTTGCTTTAGATTGTGTCATTGCCCATGAGTTGGCGAGAGACCAGAATATGTCTTTTTTTTTGTCTCCAGGATTAAGCTTGTAATGATTTCTTCCTGGTTTCTCGTTAGGCTGTTCTTCGCGATGTTCTTGAGAAGTTTCTGCCCGATGACGCTCATATCAGATCCAATGGAAGAGTTCGTGGTAAGATATATTTGGCCACTTTGCAGCTTGTTTCATCAAACATCTCGTAGTAAATGATGAAAGTCTGCTGCTTGCTGTCGTATACTCGCGTTGCTACATCTTCTGAATCTAGGAACTTTCTTGGAAATGGAGATAAATTTTGTCAAACTCTAGGGACAATGTCCCCCCATATTTTTTATATATTTGCATTGTTCTATTAGTTTCTTCTCATTATATATTTCTCTATGCTTTTTGAGTGAGATGAAACTTGAACAACATTTTATGCTATCAAAGAGCTGTAAATGCTCATGGATATTCCAGACTTTTCTTATAATCTGGAGAGCTGCATCATTGGTTTTTTTTGCTACTTCATTCTATGTCCATAGAAAGCTCTATGTGATTTGAGACTGTATATTGTTCTTTTGCATTTGTATGAAAAGTAGTTGGCTCTATTTCATTGACCTTGTCGTGGTTTGCTTTTCATTGCATGAACCTGGGCTTTCAGTCAGTTATATGAAAAATTCTTCTTTTCCTATTAATTTTAAAGGATGAGAAACTTTACAATATAAAATGGTTTTGGGATTGCAGTTGCTGTAACTCAGATCTTGTGGAGGCCTAGGGGCTTATTGGTAGATCAGTTTGACTCTAAAGAAGATCTAATTGATGCAGTTTTCACCTCCTCCTTTATTCCTGGGTAATTAGTCAATTTCCTTTTTCCCCTTAATGCCATCACCTCCACCTGTGTTTTGTGTAATAGCTAACAGTGGTCCATAACAGCTATCTTGCACCAAGGCCCGCCACAATGTTCCGTAACCGACTATGCATCGATGGGGGATTAACATTGTTTATGCCACCAACATCAGCTGCTCAGACAGTAAGTGCTAGATATTTCACCTTTCATACGCTGTCAATACTATATCAAAGTCCTGCTATCATTAGTCGCTCAATAGTTCTCTGCAACCAGTAGAAACCAAACCCTTAACATCTCTTAAGTTGCATGATACCAACTTTTGTTGAAGTATCCCACGTTGATCTGGTATGTTATTAGGCCCGATTCTAAGAATAAGAATTTCACCAATCCATAACTTCACAGTTGGATTAAGATGTGTAGAGTGGGTTGATTTCATTGCCCGTTGTTGCATGCCCCTCATGATCACTTGAGGTTAGAGTAGTCCACCTATCCGTGACTTGAAAGTTTTGCTATGAATATGGAGATTCTAATAGGGTATTAGAGTGACTTGATCTCGTGGTCAGTTTGCATGAGCCTTGATTGAAGTCAGCTCCTGCAAACTTCAAATCCAATGGGTATTGTCTGAGGTGTCGTGTTGAAGTGCGTGATTACGGTCTGTTGTTGGGCCCAATTTGTTAGTGTAAGAAATTTACCAATCCATCGCCTTTAGGTTTTGGCTAGTATATGCAGAATCTAAGTTCTAACAGCTTTTGGTTTCAGGAGTTGCACTACCCTTCCTGAATAAAGCCACTGATTTTGTTCTTGCTTGGTTAATAGGCAAGGCCATGAAGCTTTCATTTGAGCTAGTAAACTGCAATAATCTTATTCACAATATTCCAGTTTTTAACAATCATGATGATTCAAGAGGAAGAGGCTTGCACCCTCTTTGTCTTTGAGGTTGATGTTCTGTAGTTATAAAATTCTCTTTATCTTCCGTGCGATGATTGTTTTGAAATCTTGAAAAGATTTTAGTTCCGGCGAGTTTTGTAGGACATGATGTGGATCGGTCATTGGTAGTTCTTTCTGGTGCTATATTCTACTCTTGGACACTCTTCTATTGATGTCTATATCTGAAATATCTCATTTACTGTTAAGTACTAATGTACCACAAGTTGATGACGCCGAGCAAGCGCATTATAATTTTTATGAACTTGATAACATTGTTTTCCAGGTCCGTGTTTGTGCTTTCCCAGCCAGTAGATTGGGGTTGCAAGGAATCGGGATCAGCCCAGACTGCAATCCGGAATTTAGAGCCTCTCCAAGAGAGGCAAGTCCTTTCTATTAGTTACCTCTTCCAATGAGAATTAGATGATTAACACCCGTTGACGACAATTTCAGCTTTTCAACTGGGCCTTGGAGCCTGCAGAAGACGAGGTCCTCGACAGGCTCTTCGAGCTTGGATACTCGGACGCTGCTGTGTGGGCCGAGCAAAACTCGGCTGACAAAATAGTCAAGGAGGACGATTCCCGGATTGGTAATGATTCTACGTAACAGGTCCTCCCTCATCAGACACCAAAAGCTTTTAGTTACCTTTATACATCTACTCCAACGTGCAAATTTCCCTTGCCATAAGTAAATTGAGTGTTTAGAATGCAGAATCATCTCTACATAGTCCTGTATAGTATAAGTTTATGTAGGCTATCGCAATAGGTATATCCAATCCAAGATTCGAAGACTAATAAGACTTGGTCACAAAATTTTCTTTACGCCAACATTGAGTCCATTATTACTGTTTCACCCATACCAATAGGAAATCTGTAAATTTTTGATTATCCATTATTGTCGGAATGAGCTCAGTAAGTCCCAACTTATCCATCAAAGTGTTTATATAATGTTTACTGACGAACTCGTGTCACACATGGCTGGAGCAATGGTATACTCCTCCGATAGTCACGAGGAGAACAATAATACGTCGTGCGTCTTCTTGCTTAGGGGGCCACAACGTTTCAACTTCGCCCACTCCATTATCATTGTCTAACTTGTGCATCGGTGGACCTTCACTAGACTCTCCTTCTTGGCTATTAGAAATTGAAGCGATCTTTTATTCAGGAATTTCAATCTCACCCTGTCTTTCATCTCCTCAATGAGGTAGGTATACGAGGTTATCCATCTCTTGTCCCAATTTACATCTTCCTTCTTTTTCCATCGTGTATAGAAATTCAGGACACGCTTGACCAACTTTTTCCAAGTCACCTCGACGTTTTTTTTTTGACAAACTAGTCACCTCGACGTTGAGAGCTTCAAATTATTCTTACAAAACTCGTAAACTTTGTCACAATATTCTTATTCTTCCTTTGTGAGCGCCAAGGGCTCCTCTTCCTTCTCGTTGGATGAAGAGCTCCCTTTCGGCATTCACGTTAAAATAGAATTAAGCCGTTTATGAAATGGATATGTTATATCTTCGTTCTCCTAAAAAATAAACTCAACTATTACCTAAAAAATAATTATAATAAAATTTGCAAAACATTGTTTTCCTGCGATTTATATTTTTATAGATTATTATGGAACACAATTTAAATATTATATTATTTAACTTGAAAATATTCTTATTTGTTATTGTTTATTAACTCTAGATATTTTTATTGTAGGGATTATCAAATTAATTTTTGAACGATAATCAACATAATATATGTATTCGAATATGATTCAACTTACATAATATTTGTGTGACTGACATTTACAAATTGTCAGTTGTTTTATCAGCTTTGTTCAAACTAGACAGACTGTAATTTATCTGACAATATATATGCTTTTATTAGTATGATTCAGTGTTATAGACAAGCAGTTCATGACATGTTACTATCAAGTGCACCATACAAATCACACAGTAGCAATGAATATTTTTTATAATTATTTCTTGGCTTTTTATTTTCGTAATTGATTATATAAGTCTTTTTATTCACTTAATACTTGTTTCATTAATAGGTACATACCAAATCACTTCGTATGAAAAAATTATTTAAAAAAAATTTCGTTGGACCTGCCTTGTCCAAATTCAATTCACCATTTTAAAAATATTTTAGATGAATTCTTTTTGGGGTACTTTTATAGTACAGCGTATAATACGACAATATTTGACGAGGGGCATCCACTTTTCTTCGTTGACTCAGTACCCCATCAGTTGTCCGGACTTCAGAGAATCCAAGGAAACCAAACCAAACCAAACCAAAGCTCGCTCTCTCTCTCTCTCTCTCTCTCTCTCTCTCTCATCTCGTCTCTATTGCAGAGGCCAAAACCCGTCCCTAAAACATCGAGTTAGGGTTCCATTTAGGTCAATTTGTTCATCTTTCAGAAACCCAACTCTGAACATTTCTTCCTTTATAGTTTAAGGTTCAAAGTTCAGACCTTTACCATTTCCCTGGGGGATAAAATGGCGAAGACCCGACCCGGCTTGACTTCCACGCCCAAACCCGGCAAGAAGGAGATCGACTCTTATACCATCAAAGGAACCAACAAGGTGGTTCAAGGTAAAAACGTCCAATCTCCACAATGCACGAAAAAATTTGGGTCTTTAAAGTACTTTGGAGCTAATTTTTTTAGGTTTTTGCATCTGGGTAGTTGGGGATTGTGTTCTACTGCGACCATCTGATACTGGGAAGCCACCCTACGTGGCGAAGATCGAAGGGATTGAATCTGATGGGAGGAACAATGTGAAGGTGCGGGTGAGGTGGTATTATAGGCCCGAGGAGTCGTTAGGTGGGAGGAGGCAGTTTCATGGTGCTAAAGAGCTGTTTTTGTCTGATCACTACGATATTCAAAGCGCTCATACTATCGAAGGCCAGTGCGTGGTTCATAGCTTCAAGAATTATACTAAGCTTGAGAATGTTGGAGCTGAGGATTACTTCTGTAGATTTGAGTATAAGGCTGCCACTGGTGGGTTCAGCCCGGACCGTGTTGCTGTGTGAGTAAAGAGTTGGGGTTGTTATTCTTGTTTGTTTTTCTGCGGTAATGGATGTGGTTTGCTTAGTTCGACTTCTTTGTTTGTTTTGCAGGTATTGCAAATGCGAGATGCCATATAACCCGGATGATCTCATGGTGCAATGTGAAGGGTGTAAGGACTGGTATTGTTTGCTTATTCTTTGAGTTTTCCTTCTATGATGGATTGAACTTTGTATTTTCATGCCGTTGTTGTTTATTGTATTATCTGCATTTCTTCATAGCATCCGGTTATTTTGTGTGTAAGGAAGCAATCCATTGGAAATAAATAAAACAAATAGAAGAAAAAAATGTGCAGAAATAAAGTTGTTTATTGCCACAAATGGTGCTCATTTTAGTTGTATCTCTTGGTCGCGTGATTTAAGGAAGAAAAATCACAGAAGCTATTTTAAGCAGTGACGTTGTTCTGTACCATCTGTAGGTATCATCCTGCCTGTGTGGGCATGTCTATTGAAGCAGCAACGAAGCTAGATCACTTTTTGTGTTCTGAATGTGGATCGGAAGAGGATGTTAAAAGACGACAGAATGGTTTTGTTGCATCACCAGCTTCTGATGTCAAGGTGAGATCTTTTGGTTCTCATGCTTGTAGTATTTAAAGATACAACTTTGTGTTGACCACCTTTTTCCAAATTCAAGTTGTTATGTATGTTTCATTCCTGGCTCCTGGAGCTTTTGGCCGAACATCTCTTTGTACCAGTCAATGGTGAAACGTTTCTGTGGCTGGATATAGTGTTTTGTGGTTTTGCTGCAGGGAAGAGACTTGGTTCTCTCCCTTTTTGCTCCGAATGTGATGTGTGTGTTGTTGTTATCCTTATGAACAGAATGTTAATTTTCTTGGATATAACCTTTAAAAAAAAAGGAAGGCTCTCCCATGTGGTGTTCATAGACCATAGTTTCTTTTGTTTGAAATTCTTGTAGAGCATGGTTCTTTTTCGTGGAATTCTATTCTAGACCATTGTTTGTGCTGCTGCACTTCTGTGTTTTTTCTTTCTCTCAACAACCAGGTAGATTTTTGCATGTTGTCCAAAGATTGTTTGGCTCTTTTCTTTTCAAAAAACAAAAAAGAAAGTTGTATTCACAAAGCTCCATGGAGGTACACTCATAAATATATATGATTCATGCAAAACCTGCAATGCCAAATATGTATTCTTTCGAGTGTTATGCTTAAAGAGAGTGCTTGTAAGGTGAACTTCTGACACGAGGAGTCCCCGATGGTTGCCTTACTACTAATGTGCTCTTACTTCGAATTACTGATCTAATAATGCAACTAACCAATCTATACAATATTTGTTGTGCACGACCACTATCTCTTTTCTCCTGCAAAAGGATGATCAGTATCCTTTGAAGATAGTCAATGTGGTACGTGTAAAATCGTAATTCTGTAATTGATGTGACTTCATGCTCGTGAATATGAGAACAAGTTTTTTGTTGATAGCAATAAGATTTCAGATGCAATTCATAGTCAAACATTGTTCTTTAATAATATCTTTGTGATGGGACATTCAAGTTTGTGCAGTTCATTAAATCTTTTCAAGTTGTATCTGTTAATAAAGTATAATCTCTCAATGAATCATCTATGGGTGGCATAGGCTTCTTGTTTGTATCTCCCTCGGTTCAGTGTGGTGGTGGTCAAATTGCTCAATCCCTATCTATCAAGAGGGTGTTCACTTAGCATCCTGGTTCTTTTCCTTTTCTTTTTAAAAAAGTGAACCATCTTGTTAAACTTGCAGGTCGAGACCAAGCGCCGGAAGAGATGATCGTTTCCAAGAAAAAAATGAGATGCATTTTGAATCCAGAAGATCCGGTAGCAGATTGGTTGTTGTGCTTATGAAGTGTATAGGGCAGAAAAAATCTGTTGTTTTGGTTCACTATTTAAGCCTCAAGCTAGTCGGGTAGACTGGTTATCCTGCCTAATGATCGTCTGTTGTAGGGCAGGATACACCATTTTAAGTTGCCACAATAATGAGCAGAAAACTAGGAATTACTTGTTTGATCCTCCTGGAGTCCTTCAAACTTCAATTGTGCAAATACAGCTCTAACTTGTATTTTTTTTTATATAAGTAATTTTTATGCTTAATCATACTCTCCAGGATTGGATTTTGGGTCTCTAACTTCGGTCCCCATCTTTGAGAAAGAACTTGTATTTGTGCCAAAGGCTGCTTGTGCTCATTAGGTCGGTGACACATTGAGAGTTGATAGCTGATTCACTCTCAATCAGGGCCAGGTACTACAACGATGAGGAAGAGGAAGAAGGATTTTTTTTCATAATTTTTTTTAAAATATATGTTTATACATTTCTTTTAGGGAAAAAGATTTTGGGTAGAGGTGTTTCTATCATTCTAGACTAATTTGGTTTATGGAGAAAAAAAAACAAGGCATTGATGGGACACTTTTAACTTCTCTCAAGTAAAACAAGTATTTCTGTAATTAATACCTATAAATAATATCATCTGAACACCATTGAAGGATATCATATTTCATTTTTCGTTAATATGTATATAATATAATCTGTACACTGTACTGTATTTAAAGTGTTATACCCATAATTCTCAGGATTTAATCTAGATTAGCCAAGTGGCAGTCAAAAACACAGAAACATAACGGCTGATAGAAACAAGTGCATGAAAGTGCTGTCATGAAACATAACAGCTTAACTCACATGATCAACGTTCCGCTACTACACTTTTGTTCCGGATATTATATATATATATACCAACTTGGTCCAAGTTCTAAGAACTTTTGATTCATTTAACGAAGTTTCGAGTGTCTTACGAATGTAAAAGACATCGTTGGGATAGCTTCCTCCAAATAGAACTTGACAATACTCGACTCTGAATATACAGAATTTCACCGGGGAAAAACATATTACATATATATCCTTAATAGACTTGAAGCTCCCTTAATTTCCACCATCATAGAAGTAGCGTCCTCTACATTTATACACTTGTCTTGTCATCATCCTCAACGTATACACTTCCATGGAACCTTTCTTGATTATAGTAAACTTCTTCGTCCGATGCGTAGCAATCCTGTTATCTGTGTTATACGTAGGCAGTGGTGGAGAGGAGCGATCACTGTACTTGGTCTTAATGGATGGAGCTCCACTTGCACTAGTTAATGGACGATCTGATAGCGCAAAACTAGAGATAAAGAGGTTAGTACACTTCAAAATTAATTTATTTATATACCAACAAGTAATTGGATCATCTGATTAATAAAAAAGTCTCGAGTTCGAGTCTTAAAAACGTAACAATATTAAATACTTGTCAAAAGAACTTTTTCGCCTTCTAAAAATCCTAACCGGCTCGAACTTGACTAGTCAGCACAATTGGTATCCAGGTCATATAAACCAAAAAAATTATTTATTTATATGCTAAGTTTATATGCCTCTCAATGGCAACTTCCAAGGTTTTAAAAAATATTCGGAGGACGAAGCAAGATTTGACTGAAGATTTTTTTATATAAAATATATTATTAATTTTATTTAGGATTAAAATCTGCAATAGTTATAAATATTAATTATTAAAATCACAATTTAATTATTTTTAATCTAATAAAAATATAAATATATTTTTTGACTTTGTTGCCTATCTAATTAGGTGAATCAGAAAGTCCAATCGGTAAAACTGTTGATAAACTTTATTAAAGTCCAATCGGAAGAACTGTTGGTAAACGTTATTCATAAAAAAAAGGAACTGTTGGTAAACGTTTGTTGACGACAGGTTGAATTGTGATAAAAAAACAATCCGAGATTGGTCCCGGGTCGGATTGTTTTGTGAAATATTGGTTATTTCACCGAGGACGTTGATAACTGAAAAATACAACGCTTTTTTGACTGGAATTTTCTTCCCTTTGTCAACTACTCGCAAAGAACCGATTAATTAATGAAACTAGGGGAAGTTAATTCTTAGCTTGACTTAAAGTAGTAAATGACATGTATGATTTATTTACTTTTTAATTTGGTAAAAAATGGGAAATTGCTTTTTAGGTCCTTCGCATTTGAGAAAATATCTTATGAGGACCCTTTTAAGTATTATTATGTAATATCAAAATTTGGACCACTTTTGTTTGTAACGACCTGTCCAACCGGGTGAATCGAACAATCCGATCCTTGAAACTGTTGGTAAACGCAACGCTATTGACCACTGATTGAACTCTCAATTGTCATTCGGATTTAGGTGAAAAAACGACCGAGGTTGGTCTCGGGTCTGACCGTTTTTTAAAATATTGGTTATTTCATAGAGGATATGTTGATAATAACGGAAGAGTACTGCGCTTTTTTGACTGGAATTTTCTTCCCCTTGTCAATTAATAAAAAAGAACCTATTAATTAATGAAACTATGGGAAGTTAATTCTTAGCTTGACCCTGTTTATAACAAGAAAGTCTTAGCTTGACTTAAAGTAGTAAATGACATGTATGATTTATTTATTTTTTAATTTGGTAAAAAATGGGAAATTGCTTTTTAGGTCCTTTGCATTTGAGAAAATATCTTATGAGGTCCCTTTTAAGTATTATTATGTAATATCTAATTTGTGAAATACAAGGTTGAAATCCCTCTAAATAGTGTGTATGTTGTTAAGTAACCACTTGAAATGTTAAAATGCTTCCTATATCCAAATATTCACTTGATCGATCAATCCAAATCAAATCGGGGTCCGAGTACATATGGTTGCAAAGATCTCCCTCTCCATACATCATATATGAACTGCAACATAATTCCGTTTTAATCTAATATCAATCATGCCATTTTATAAGATTTCTAAGACTAACCTGATTATGGAGACAGTGAGGCTTCAAGGGCTCATGCAAATTACTTGGTCGATTCTCACACCAAACTTCTCCAAAGTGCCCTTGAATCCGACAGCTACAACAAGCTATATAGCTTCATCTACACCATTAACGGCTTCGCTGTTCACACCACACCTTCTCAGGTCATCATCAATTGCCTACTTTTTCTTCACTATTAATTCATTTTAAAAAATATATATAAATGATGACCGTAATAAACTTTTTATGGGCAGGCAGAGAAACTGAAGAAGGCACAAGGAGTGAAGCTGGTGGAGAAAGATAGAGGAGCCAGATTGACGACGACCTACACTCCTCAGTTCCTTAAAGTACCCCAAGAGGTTTGGACAATGGAAGGAGGGGACAAAAGTGCTGGTGAAGGGGTCGTGATTGGTGTCGTTGACACTGGAATAAACCCTACTCATCCTAGCTTTGGTAATGATGATCCCATTAGTCCCTTCACATCAAAAAACACCTCCCGATTTCGCGGTGGCGCCTGCGAGACAGGTCCCGGATTCTCTGCTGCCTCCTGCAACGGGAAGATAGTGTCAGCACGGTACTTCTCAGCCGGGGCTCGAGCGGTTGCTACTCTTAATAGCTCCGTCGACTTGCTCTCTCCTTGTGACGCAGATGGACATGGCAGGTTAGTATTAGAAGAACATCTTTTCTTATTCTTCAACTCGATATCTTTTTAAATATGTTTTATATGAGCCGTGTTATTTTAGTCATGTGGCATCAGTAGCCGCGGGGAACGCTGGTGTTCCGGTGGTGGTGGATGGCTTCTACTACGGCCGGGCCAGCGGTATGGCGCCACGTGCAAGGTGATGTAACTTGACGAATATTTTCGAGTCCTATAATGTAAATGCTTAAAAACTAGACATATTTATGGTAATTGTGCCATCATTAGACGTAAATGTTGCTAATTATACAATTTTTAAACTGACGCTTTATATAGTCCAAGTTGTAATTATATTGGAGTTATATAAAATTTTACTTATCCAAAAAAGGCGTAAAAACTAGACAGATTTACGGTTTTTGTGACCGTATCTGTCCGAAACCTGGTTAGTCGTACCGGTGAGCACCAAGAAGGTTCTTGACGTTCTATTTGATTCTTTTCTTTTTCTTTTTTGGTTACAGAATTGCTGTGTATAAGGCCGTATATCCAACTGTTGGGACATTAACAGATGTAGTTGCAGCAATTGATCAAGTACGCAAATCCCAATACACTTGCATACAACAAATGAGCATTTCGGACAACAACTAGAGTAATGATCACAACTGATGCGCAGGCGGCTATGGATGGAGTGGACGTACTCGTACTCTCGGTCGGACCGGACGAGCCACCGGAAGATACGCTCACGTTCCTCAGCGTGTTCGACGTGGCCATGTTAATGGCGAGGCGGGCCGGGGTGTTCGTCGCGCAAGCTGCCGGTAACCATGGTCCGGCCCCCGCAAGTGTCGTATCCTATAGCCCCTGGGTTATGGGCGTGGCTTCTTGCAACACTGATAGAACATATCCAGGTTCCTTGCATCTTGGAAATGGTCAGAAAGTTGGAGGCGTTGGTTTGTCAGGTAATTATTAACTTGCACCAATACCGTATACTCGCAACCAATGTTTTTAAAAACGGATCGGGAGGCGACACAGAAAACATTCTATTTCTCGGTCCATTCAATGGATCGCCGATTGGACCGAATATTTTCTAATTCTAAATATCCACTAATGTTATTGCAAAATCTATCGTTTACAAGTATAAAATTATTAATTAATTACTTCTAATTTAACAAAATATGAAATAAATAAATTTTGTGGGAATTTGGGTTGAATAGACCGGTTGAACCAGTATTCAATGGCGTTCACCACTGGTGGATCATTCTCCGGGCTTGACACGAAAAATGGCACGGTACACTCTTCAATTGGTGGTCGGACTACCGGTCTAACCACATTTTTAAACACATTGCTTGCAACTAGACCTAAAACATCTTCTACACAATTTTTTTATATTGCATTTGGTACTTAGGGCCAACTTTTGGAGATGGGTTGATCATGTATAAGCTAGTCCTAGCTCAAGATGCACTTTTACCAACTGATACGTTCTCAAGAACTCGGGAAAACGTCGAGGAATGCCAGAATCCTGAGGCGTTGGACCCGGTTGTGGTTAGAGGTAGCATTGTGATATGCACTTTCTCGGCTGGCTTCTACAACGGTACATCCACAGTTGCATCCATAATTGAAACCGCAACAAGTCTCGGATTCCTTGGTTTTGCTCTACTTGCAAATCCAATATATGGAGACTTCATCGCCGAGCCCATCCCCTTCGCAGTTCCGGGCATCTTGGTTCCAAAGTTGGCCGATGCCAAGGTATCCTAAACTACTTGCAATCCGATATAACGTTGATAGAATGCAGAAACTGATTCCTGTGTTATGAACAGATTGTTTCAGAATACTACGGACAACGAACCAAGAGGAACGACAGAGGCGTCGCAGTAGAATTTCGCGCAAGAGCCTCAATAGGAGAGGGCAGGATCGCTTCGTTAGGAGGGCGAGCACCTGTAGTTAGCAGACTGTCCTCTAGGGGACCCGATTTCATGGACATTACTCTGCAACCGGCTGATGTCCTGAAGCCAGATATTCTCGCTCCGGGGCACCAAATTTGGGCAGCTTGGAGCCCCCTCAGCGCCTCAGAACCTCTACTTGCAGGTAAATCTTCTGCTTGTCGAATTTGACGACGAAATGTCGCCCTCGATCACAATGTTCGAAACATATTGGCTGCAGGTAACATGTTTGCGCTCTACTCGGGAACGAGTATGGCGACACCTCATATAGCCGGAATAGCTGCATTAATAAAGCAACACAACCCTTCATGGTCACCGGCCATGATCGGATCAGCCATATCTACCACCGCTACCAAGTACGACGGCTACGGAGAAGTCATAAAATCCGAAGGCTACGATCTCACCAACCTCAGCCCGTCCACCTATTTCGATTACGGGGCTGGCCTCGTCAACCCTGCACTTGCACTTGATCCCGGCCTGGTCTTACCCTCTGGTTACGATGGCTACATAAGATTCTTGTGTTCGTTGCCCAATGCGAACCACACCGTCATCGAATTGGCGACCGGGACTTGCTGCAACGGATCGTTCGGCCATCCGGCCGACCTGAACCTGCCATCGGTGACGATATCAGCACTGAGAGGATCCCTCACGATACGCAGGACGTTCTACAATGTAGGGGAAAGGCAAGAGACTTACTCGTGCTCGGTGATACCGCCGAATGGAACCAAGGTTGATGTATCTCCAACTTGGTTTACCGTACTTCCAAAAGGCAGCCAGGATGTCTACATACAGTTTGGTGTCGTTCAAGAAGCGAGTACGTACAGCTTCGGAGAGATTGTTTTAACCGGAAGCTTGAACCATATTTTAAGAATGCCTTTGTCGGTTTTGCCCATTTCCTTGTACTAAGAAGCTGTTTGATCATATCAACATTGTAATGAGAGAAAACTCTCCGCTTTCTATAAGTTAAAATTCTGCAAGTTAACATTTAATAAAATATTCTCGTTAGACAAATTACAAAACAATTCCTAACTACCAAAATACACCTACTCACTCCTAGAAAAAAAAATCTAGGCATGAAGGTTAAACATCAAAGAATCTACTTGTGCTTATGGCAGATTACAACAAAATTAGTAGCAAGTCAAAACTCCGAATAACACATGCATTCTTTACAGCGTGGATACCGGTATACACTCCTCGCCTTCGGCCTTTCAAAGACGTGTTTAGTTTGTCTCACCGCCTTCCTCACTCTCTGTTCAAAGACTCTCCATTCTATTGTGTTGTTCTTTATGAAGATGTCAGCGAGCCTCCGCTTGTTGGGACGTATCGTCGTCATCTTCCCTTCACCGTAATATATCCGATATCCAGAAACCAGAGACGATAACTGACTTCCTGAGTCGGTCATGGCAAATGCGTCGGATGCAGTGCAGGCTATGAAGTCCAGGGCAGCTAACTGCAGGAAAAAAGTTGGGGAGGATTTTAAAGGTAAGAGCTCAATTGAACCACGTTGCATTTACCAATGAACAGTAAATGTAAAACAGCGTCATATAAGACCTTTCTTCTACCTGAGATGAAAAGTTCATGAAGGGCTCAAGTTCAGTAGCAGAAAGCAGCTTCTCTTTAGTAACTAGATGCGGATACAAGCTTGTTAAGGCAGTTAATCTCGAAGTACCCCCGTATATGTCAGCACCTGCAACAAATATCTGTGTCTTCCGGGTGAAACCGAGGGCAGCTAGCATAAGCACCGCCTCCTCGGGTGACAACGGGCATAGGCCTTCCGCTCTGAGGGTTGCAGGAGAAGGTAGCCTGCACCGAAAACAACTTGAAAGGTTAAGACATGCTAACCGAAATCTGGATTTGGAGGCTATATACCAACTCATCATGATGCACATAAACTTTTGAAAACCGAAAAGGCATGGAAGTTGTGCATCCACACATTGTCCCATAGAAATGCTATTAGTTTCAGATAGAGTCACTAACATGTAAACTAACATTCGCATACATCAGAAGAGCATAGGAAATAAGAGAGAGCTAATACTTTTTTGCCTTCGTAAGAACTGCCAATGCAGGGAAATGAATTTGACGATATGCTTCCAGTTCTCTTCTCTCTTCATCTCCACCACCATACTCGCATAAAGAATGAGCTACCATGTCAATCTCAAACCTCAAATGTAGAGCCAAATATCTTGAACTTCTCACTGGTTGACCCTTTTGGCCTTTGACCATTGGTTCTGAGTATGAACCAATAAGGTGGTGATCCATTGGACCAGCAGGTGCTGCATCTTTACGCAACCTTTGAAGTAACAAGGCAGCTGCTTGTTGTATCTTTGGTACAAATTGCAAAGCATGAAAGTTACATCTGCATCGGAGTCTCTAAATGAAGTCACAAATATTAGGAAGAGGAAGTGCAAAGAACCAGGCAAGGATAACAATATATCATCTGAAAAACTGGTGCACCATCTATCATGACTCCAAAAGTGTTAATGTATCAAAAGCAATAGAAACTACCTGTAAATGGAACGGTATAGGATCAAATGCCAAGCGGTTTCCAAATCCGACAAAATGGACAACTCTGTTTTTTAGCAATATTGGGAGTATATGTTTCAAATAGAAACTTGGTTTGGATTCTTTCCCAATATCTTCATCTGTTACCTGGAGAGATACGAGGAAAAGGAGAAAAATCTATTAGCTATTCCCACAGATTCTATGAGGTCAAACCAACATACAAATAAAATAGTGCATCTACAGAACTCACCACACTTCCAATGGCTTCCAAATCTAGAGATTTCAAATCCTCGGGAAGTTCCTTCTCTATTCTTACATCTCCAGATAGGTAATTCATAAAATAATCCTCCTGGTAGATGTCACTGAATTGACTGTGAAAATACAGTTGTTTTACTGTCAGAGCTCAAAGGTTAAAAGGAAAAAAGAAAAGAAAAGTATGTTAAGGCATTGAAAACTCAAGGTTGTATATAGAACAGTTATGAGATTAAATGAAATTCTCAGTTTAGTCTTCATATTAATCTTCGAATTAATATTTAAAGAGGTGCATCATCATCACTTGTTCTTGTAATTAACCTTGTACGCCAACCCACCAAAATTCCTTTCTTCCCTAATTACATTTTAATACAATCTTTTAACTCTCCCCTTCGTTGAAAGAGAAAGCAGTAACTATGAGAATCGGTGCAGGATCCCCGTTTGGCTCGTCACTTGAAACTTATACATCACGAAGAGAAAAAGAAGCCAAGGAATTGGGATCATAAAAGAAGAGACAGAGAAATGTAACCTTACGTCTCTCCAGACACTACTGTACATGAATTTGGGAATGACAAGAGTTGAATTCAATAACCGAGCAACAACGACAGCATTGCAAACCTGTTGATCAGCACAAAAGAAAAAGAAATTAGCACCAGAAATGGTTGGAAGGTTCACATGAGAGTAATAGCAAAAGCTGAAACTGGTTCCTGATATTACTTACAGCTACCCGTTGCTGGTTCATCCCACCATTTGCAGTGACCATAACATAGCCATTGTTCCCCCCTGATTAAGTGCAACACGGATGCTTAAATAATCTTTACCTCTCCCAAAATTGAAGATTTATTCTTACTATGAGAAAAATGGAAATAAAATTTTGTTTTTGTCCTCCACAAGAGGAAGGAGATGGGTGTTCTTACCATTAGGTTCCCAGGTACGTAGATCGGCACAAGGTTTCCACGAAGTAGCAGCAACGTATGGCTCATGCCACAGGTCTTTAGGCTCACGTTTATTCTGCAGAACAGGTAACAAGATATAGGTCAAGGTACAAAGAAAATGAAATCTGATGGCTGGTAATAGATACTACTGAATCCAACTCTTCATCAATAACATAGAATAACCCATAAGCAGAAGATCGATCAAAAAAATTACCTCTGCCAGTGCATGGGCAGCCAAAGCCAGCAACCTGTCAAAAGTACCTTTCCGTGGTTTTTTACGTATTTCAAGCATAGCAGTTGTTTCCCCCTGCATGACTAAAGAGCATCAGAATGAAAAGAGATATTTAGAAAGCATTTACAAAATATAAAGCAATAAAAGATAAAGAAGGTTCCCTAACATGGATCTTTATGCAGATTTATAGCTCAAGAAAAAAAAAACTATTTCCAGAAGTTTCACTTCTTCAGGATTTTATATTTGGTTTTCGAGCAGTATGCACAATTTGACAAGTTAATGACAACCCAAGTCAAACAGGGTGGCATCCAACAATTGAAGCAACTATCAAAGCCAGCTAAGAGAATGGAATCACCAATTTCTTGATCTATTTAACCTAATTCTTGGTACTATTACCGCTCAAGCAGTGATCAAAATGTTCGTCGCTTATCATCAAAACTTTTGACAAGCTAATGATAACCCAAGCTATGTTGTCAATAGCACGCTATAGTGGCGCTATGTAGCGTTTTTCATGCCTACCGCTACGATATGCTGCTGCTAAACGCTATTGACAATAGCGGCGCTATAGCGGTATAGCGGCCGCTATCTTATTTATGCAAAAAATTCCTTTAAATACCCCTGATTTTTAAAATATTTATTTATTTATGGACATATAGGACATTTCTCACCTCAAATAAGTTACCCAATTCACATGGGTGCCCTAATTTATACTCATCTCAATCTTATCTCTCCCTCACGCTTCAATTGATTATAAGTATTAAGTGTGGTGTTCTCTTTAATTTTGAGTATTTTTCTATTTTTGAGTATTTATGTTTACTTTGTACACTAATTTATAGTCTTTGCAATAGCGGTCATCCCACTATCTACTATACCGCTATAGCATTTTAGGGGATCGCCGCTGCGCGGCGCTATCTGCTATTGACAACATAGAACCCAAGTCGAACAGAGTTGCATTCAACAATTGAAGCAACTATCAAAGCCACCAAAGAAAATTGAATAACCATTTTCCTGAGCTACTTAACCTGCATTCTTTGTACTATTACCCTAGCAACATCGGTTTGTAAGTTCAGAAGAAACATAAGACTCCCAAAACCAAAGCTGGCTCTCCACCACACTCGCTATACAATTCTCTTGCTTTATATAAAAGACTTTGAAGATCCATTGCGGGGTGATCTTCCCTCTCATCCGTAAGAAACAAAACTCACTATCCCAAAATCACTTCTCGGCCTCTTCCTAAAGCTCCGTCTGTTTTGCCAGATATAACTTACTGGGTTCAAAATAAGGTCGGAAAATGCAGGAAAAAGATCCAAGGATTCCCTAGTCGAAAACATACTTAACAGGGTAGAACAATGTACTTCTCCTACTTCATCCATCCATTGACACAAAAAGCAATCACCCTCCATTCTCAACCATAAAGGCGGAAACTTTATCGCCAAGAAACAAATAAAGCACGCACCTTTACGACAGGAACAGAGCTACCCGACCCAGAACGAGGAGATTCGTGATTGGAATGCCGACGAAACCCGACAAGCCTGTGGTGCTGGATCCTCAAGAGCATAACCAGATTGACCAGGAACAGCAAACCCAGAAGCAACCCAATTTTCCCGACCACCTTGTCCCTCCTCCTCTTCCCCGCCTTCCTTACCGAGCCCGGCACGCAATTACCAATGAAGCCCAGAAGCCAAATCCCCTTCTGGGTATGGCAGAACTCCTCCGGGAGAGTGAGGAGGCGGGAGAAGGAGCAGCCGGAGGAGGAGGAGGAGGAGGAGAGGGACGAGTGCTGGCGGGCCAGGGAGCAGGTGGAGTTGGACCGCGAGTAGGTACTCCTAGCCGAACCGGGTCGATCCGGGACCAGTACCCGGATCTCGGACGTCTGAGGTTCATCGAGGTTTTGGGGTGGGATAATGGAGGAAGGAGATGAAGAGGACATGCCTTCTCCTGGCCGAGGATTAAGGCAAGAAACGAGGGGGGAATTGGGGGGGATTGTAGAGTAGATTTCTTCCTCTGGTCTTTTTTTTTTTTGGAAGGAATAATAGAGGAGATCCACCAGTTGTGTAATAAGATGGTGGCCAGCCTAGAATAATATGGTGGGAGAGAGAGTCTTTTAAGTTTTACGGCTATTCGGGAGGGAGGGAGGGAGGCGTGTTGATTTTCAGGTGACTTGATTAGCCTTCCCTCGGATGCCAAGCTGATTTTTCGGTGCTTGTAATTTGCGGGGGCGGATTTGGTGGGGACTGAGCTACTCCTTATTTATGGGGATTAACTCAAACTAATATCACTACACATGCAAAATCAATATCACTTCACATGCAAACCAATATCACTTCATATGTAAACCAGCCTCTTGCAAACCAATATCATTTCACATGCAAACCAATATCACTTCACATACAAACCAATATCACCTGGTAGGTTATTGACCATCAGATTTAAAGATAATCAAATCTGACGGCCCAAAATGTAGTCCCCACCTATGGATAAATTTTCTTTAGTCCCCACTCAATCCGGTCTCGTAGTAGTTTGCGCCCTCTCCGCCCCGGCATTTCCACAACATCATGCCATTCTCTTTCTTTTTTTTAAACAATTTTTTTTAAAAAAGAAAAAAAATACACTTTTATTATTGCGTTTCTTGTAATCATCCCATGTGGTTTAAAAATCTGATAATAAATCCAAATTATTTGAAATGTTATCAGGCCCCGGTGTCACGGGCCGACTTTGAAGAAGGCCCAATCCGGCCATCAAGGGCCCAAATGACCAAAATGTGTTTAAAAGCTTTCTAGTCTTCTATATAAAATCCTAGAGACTTCCTTGTAATTAATAGGTAGTTGGTAGAAGATGGATGGTAGGTGGTACATGGTAGATGATATTTACTCTGCCTTCCTAAGAGTTGTATATAAGGAGGTGCCACCATCATTTGGCTACAACAAAGTGTGGGAGGAGGATGAGCTACTTTGCCTCATCGACAATAGAATGGGATAAGGGCGTCGCATGAATAGGTGAGGGAATATATTGCGGGATGACTACTCTAAGGCCCAAAAATGTGAAGAAGATTTGGTGCCAAAGGAAGAAGACCTTCTAAGATGGATGGAAATCACCGAGACGATCGATAGAGAGGAAGTCCATCAAGCCAATTTGCAAAGAGGCATTATTCTGGGTACAAAGGGGTACATGGTGCGATGGAAGGGACAACCCGATGGCAATGATGAGATTGACAAGTACGAACACGCGACGAGGATGTCACGAGATTAGGTGGGGGAGAACTGTCACGGGCCGACTTAGCAGAAAGCCCAATCCAGACATTAAGGGCCCAAATGTGTTCTTGAAGCTTCCTAGGTTCTTCCATATAAAACCCTAGAGACTTTCTTGTAATTAATATGTAGTTGGTAGATGATGGATATCATTTACTCTTGGCCTTCCTAAGAGTTGTATATAAGGGAGTGTCACCCTTATTTGTAAGCATCCAAAAATTTCTGCAAGTATTCCCTCACTTAAGCATACTTGTGTTCTTCTCTCTTTTTTCGTGGGCTATGTTACAGAGATTGTTCGTGAGAAGTCCTACTTAGGCTAGAGAGAACTTGAGTGCCTCACGAAAAACTTGTGGGGAAAATTTACTTATGATACCGAACCCATGAATTTACCCAGGGCTGATCGGCCACGTGGTATTGCCACGTTAACTTCCATGTCAATGATGATTATAAGTCGAAATGACATGTCAATCTGGTAAATTACTAAAATAGTCATATTTACGGCATCTCCATCTTCAAACTCCCCAAACAAGCCTCGCCAGGGCCACCACTCCTTGGGCTGCTGGCGAGCATGATGCAGAAAGATGAAGGTGATAAGCACACCAGGGCCACCCACTCCTTGGGCTCGCTCTCAGCCATGAAAACCACTAGCGGGTCAGCCCGAAACCCACTCCTTTGGATGCAATCTTTGGTCGAGCCTGAGCTCGTGATCGAAGACGGCAGAGCTTCTAGTTGAATCCTATCTTTCCCTGGCTCCCTCACCTCTACCACGTCCTCCCTTAAAGGTGGAAGGAATGTTGGTTCAAAGGCTTATGTTATAGGTCAGTTGCTGGAGATCAATATTTCCAAGAAAATTGGAATTTGCAGGCATTGAAGCTACCACGGTCAAACTTCAAAGATTCTTGAGGTAAATCATCTTCATTTTTCTTAATTTAACGATGGTGTGAGTTGATGGAGTGCTTGACGGTTATGCTTCACCCCATTATTTGGAAGGTTGAAGATTATATTAGAGGAAGAATAAGTTAGGAGTTTTTCAAAAACTATATGACAATTGGGATTATTTTGATAAATTTTGTGTTTACATGTCATCATCCTAGTCATACTACTTGGACACGAAAAACTGACATGACAATCCAGATAGAACGAGCAGCCCCATGTCATCATTTCTAAAGATCATTTATTTCCCATAAAACTTTTTTCCAGGCAACAAGAGGTACAAGACCTTCTTAGACATGGACAAACATTCTAAGTAGTTTACAGATGCTTAGACCTAACCTAACATGGATAATTGCTAATGAAAACTTAGTGGACATCTGGGAGGGCCCATGGCTACTTGATATGCCTGATCACAAAATCCAACTAGAAAAAGCTCCAGATCTGATGCTCCCAAACTAATTCAGGAGAGATGGATGACCAGAAGCTACAAAACTTGTTCTCAAAGCAAGAAACCAATGCCATCAGGAAGATTACACCAAGCAGGAATGCTGGAAATAATAGAATCATTTGGTCAGCTGCAAAAAAATAGGACATTACTCTTTTAAACTTAGTATCATTCTTTGAATTCTAATCCAATTTTGTTAAGTAATTTTTTTTGAAACGTAAATTACACCAAGAATACGCCTATGCCAAGGTTTGAACCCTAGATTTTCGTCAAATTCTCTAACACCTATGCCGCCAGACCAAATGGCCTTTGGCTTTTGAATTCTAATCCAATTTTGTCAAGTAATTATGAAAAGCTTTTTGTTTGAAAGTTAAAAGCCTTTTCCAATCAAATGAGAATCAATAATAAATAAAAGAGAAAAGTCTACTTAAGTACCCTGTGGTATCGCGAAAAATCAAGTTAGTACCCTGTAGTTTAAAACGTATCAATTGAGTCAAACTTATTGCAATTAACATCAATTAGAGGCCCGGACAACTGTCCGGAACCTACCCGTCCTGCCCGAACTTTGCCCGGCCAACTTGGATAGCCATATCACCAAAATTTGATGACGTGGTGCCACGTGGCTATCTCTTTTCTTTCTCTCCTTGGATATGAAATTCCTAAATTTCTCCACGTCAAGATCTGAAATCAATATTAATCAATATTCTTCCCGACGTCGTCATGTTCCCGCGAAGGCTTAATAGAAGTAGCCCGACGAGGACGGTGATTATCCCTCATCTCCTTCTCTCTCTCTCTCTCTCTCTCTCTCTCTCCTTGGATCTAATAGTGATAGAGACGATGTCGTTCAATCAAAAATCAATCACCGCAGCTGATACGACTATACCACCGTTCTTTCCCTTCATCTTCCTGACAGCGAAGGACCTGCGCATAAGGTTAGGGGTTAACGCGGGGGCCGACGGTGATGCCCACGGTGATGTTTAGGGTTAAAGCGGGGGTCAGGTACTTGGCTCGCCATATCTTCTCCGCTCCTCCGCCTGGGAAAGCCATATGCTCGCTAGAGAAGGGCCGACGATAGGGCACCGGTGGAGGAGGGACGACAAAAAATCCCCAAATCTCGTTCAACATCGTCTGGCAGCGCGTGTCGACCACCGACAATGACGTGCCTCTCTCGTCCCTCCTCTGGCAGCGTGTGTCGGCCCCGACGACGATATGCTCGACGACCCGTTGAGCGTTGTCATGGAGTCGTACGTGGAGCTCTTGCTCGGCCTGATTCAATGGGTTCGCAAGTTGATAAGGCAATTTGGTGGCCTGTGGTGGTTGGGAAGAGTGGAGGAAGGCGACGGATTCCACGGCCGTCCATAGCTCGGAGAAGGTGAGGCAGCGTCGAGAAGAACCCATTGAAGGCGACATCCACGAGGAGGATTAGGGTTTTAATTGTTGAAGTTAAACTTTGGGAATGATTTTATTCGTTGATTTTACTCGTGAGCTCGTTGATTTTATTCTTTGTTGCTTTTAAATTTTTGGTTTGATTTTTTACGGTGAGAGGAGGAGGAGGAGGAGGAGGAGAAGAGGAAGGAGAGAGAGAGAGAGAGATAGAGAGAAGAGATAGCCACGTGGCGCCACGTCATCAAATTTTGGTGATGTGGCTAGCCAAGTTGGCCGGGCAAAGTTCGGATAGGACGGGTAGGTTCCGGGCCCGGGCCTCTAATTAATTTTAATTGCAATAAGTTTGACTCAATTGATACGTTTTAAACCACAGTGTACTAACTTGATTTTTTGCGATACCACAGAGTAGTTAAGTGGACTTTTTCCTAAATAAAATATGGTATGATGTGCAATTATTGTTTAATTTAAATAATCACAATTCTGTAGCTTTATTTAAGATTTAGTAATTGGCGTTACATACACTAAAATTCCCTGTTGAACTATTTTACACATTTCATATATTCAGATTGATATGATACATAAGATGTAATAAACCAAGACAAACCAATCCGAAGCAGTGATCTCACAGTCACTTTCCTGTCTCTCGTTTACTTAATTATCGGAACTCGAAATTGGGTACCTCAAGTCTCAATTATGATAGAAACATGATCTATTAAAGTTGCTGTTTTCCAGGTAAATCTTCTAAATCAAACTTGGGTTCATCGAGAACGGTTCTTTTCCTTTCCTCTGTAAAAGCCAAGGGCAGTTTATACTGATCTGGATTTAGTAGTCAGAAGAAGTCCAAGGACTGCATGAAAAGTTGTCTTTCTAACTTGGAGCTCAAGGTATCACATTTGTATGAAGTTAGTGACCAGTGACTTGGAGATAGAATTTGACTTCGAACTTTACGAATGAAAAATATATTTAGTATGATACGGAAAGGATGGTTATTTTTTATTGTAGCCCGGCACGTTGCTGAAGATCCGAGAAAATTTTGGAGTCCAGTATTTACTCATATACAGATGAAGAAACCAACAAAAAGTAAGAAGCTCAATTGAGACATAATTACACTTTATCGTTGGCCGATTTTATGCCGCCTGCAAGTCCTTGCACGTTGTATGAGAAGAGTACGGGCATCCTATAGACGCCATTGTAGTTGTAACACTCAAAATGATGAATCGATTGCCTCGTGTTCAGGTGTTTTGTACGAAAAACCCGACTCGTCGCTGGAACGTCTTACCACGCTTGCCCTTTGCACCAGTCTCACCAATGCTTGAACTACTTCAGACATTGGAGGGCGAAATTCGGGTTCCGGCTGCACGTTCAAACAGGAAAAGATAACGAGTTGTGTTTGTGATTGTGTGACTATAGTTGGTGTTAACCCGAGAGACAGGAGTGTTGTGTACCTGAATGCAGAGTGCAAGAATGTCGGCAAAGCGAGAAAGCGACTTGACAGGATAAATGCCATTCAAGGCAGGATCAACCATTTTCGCCAATGCGTCAATATCATGCAGCTGAGGAGTAGCCCATCTCACCAGCGATTGTTCTGATCTCACCCTTGAACTGTAATATTACAGATGATTTTAGACATGGACGGTGAAAAAACACAAACAAGTGCTTAAAATGAAGAGTATTTAATACCTGTCCAGAGGCTTACGGCCGGTCAATAACTCCAACATCACCACACCGAAACTGTACACGTCACTTTTTATTGTATATATTCCTGACATGCCAAATTCAGGGGCACTGTAACCAAATGAACCAACCATCTGAGTAGACACCTATAAAGAACCACCAAGTTTACTTGTAAGTAGAAGAGATCAACTTTTAAGCCAAAAGGAAGGAGATACTTCTACTTTCTTGTTCACCTGTGTCTCAGTGTTTGGGTTCAGAGCAGCCAAACCACAATCTGACAAGTGTGGATTTAGCTCTTCATCAAGTAAAATATTTGCCGACTTCAAATTTCTATGTACAACCGAAGGCAAGCAAACTTCGTGCAAGTATCTGGCAGACAGGGAACACATTGATAAAGGAGTCCGAGAATGAAAGAGGAGATGAAAAATCGAGTACGTTAAACACACAGTGACCTACTCGAGAGCTCGGGCCGTGCCAAGTGCTACTCTAACACGTGCATTCCAGGATAATATATTGCTGCCATCCTCACAAAAGTGCAGCATATCATGCAAGCTCCCTTTCCCAATAAACTCGTGAACCAAAAGACGTTGTCCATGCTCTGAACAGTATCCCATCAATGAGACGATGTTTGGATGTCTTAATCGGGACATGTTAGAAACAGCCTCGAGAAAGTTATCCTCCTCTTGCAAGGATAGTGCAGCATGATCAATCTTCTTGACAGCCATTACCTGGTCAACAGGAAATAGTGGGACATGTAGAGCATGAAGTAATTGCAAGTTAACACATCCAAACTAACAAAAGATGAGGTGGTGGTGATTCCTAGGAGGGATGACAACCAGAACAGACCTAGTAAAAGGTATAGGATAAACTAGCAAAATACGACTTGGGAAAACTTTGTTCTAACCAACATGCTTACCTTGATGCAAACATGACTCTCGAAACCATGTTATTTAACTCGTGGAGTAGCAAGTAATCATCGCAGAAAAAAATTTAACGGCATGGTATGTTAGTTTGACACCAATATGCTTACTGTTGAAATGTGTTTCTTAATATTCAACTGAAAAGATGTGATAGAACTTTTACTCTAGTGAAACTATTGGATCAACAGAACCATAAGCAACTATGCTTTTACTGCCAGATATCAAGGTACCTTTCTATTGGAAAACTCTGCTCTGTAAACACGTCCAAGTGAACCTTCGCCAACTAGATTCTCCTGACTAAAGCTATTAGTTGCTACTTGTAGAGTAGCCACTGTATGCGCAGTTGCTGTCATCGGTGACTTCATTCTTCTAACAGATCCTGAGTTCCCTTGCAATCTTTCTGCCATCAATTTGTCTGCAGGTGGTGGCTTCAAGTCTGTAACAGCAGCCATATTTTTCACCCTTTGCTCCGGGATTTCAACTCTCACTGTAACAATGAAGCCAAAGTTGCCGTGTAAGTGACCAGTATGCGAGTTTTCAATGGATCTTTCCCGTATATTTCATGTCTAACATAAACCGAAATGAAAGCAGAAAACAAAAGAAAAAATTTTCACTTTTAAAATATACAAAAGGATCTACTTTTGTTGGAGACAACCACCCTAAAAGCAACCAAACTTGGACTAGAGAGAAAGTATCACAAAATTCAAGTTATAAGGGTGAGATAACTTGCCACCATTCGATCCAGCAGACCGACTTCCTCGGGAAACTACAGTACCAAGGTCTTTCCTTTTGTTCTTTTTGATGCAGAAGACCAGGGCCAGGAGTGCAAGCAAAACCACAATTACAACACCAACGCTTATGCCAATAATTGCTCCAGATTTAAGTCCACCTTTTGACTTTGATGAGTGCTTGGCAGACGGTGGAGATTCACGATCACCAGATCCAGGAGCACTGCTTGTGTTACGAGTTCTACCAGGAGGAGGTGGAGTATATGGTGGTGGAGGAGGAGCCGGGCCATTGTCAAAAGAATTCCCAGAATATCTGTTGAATGTTATAGGCGATTACTGATGAATATCAACGAATTGAGCGAGAAAAAAAGCATATTCAATGAACATCATAAAGCATGGGAGCGTACATAAAATTTGGGATTGATCTAAGCTCTCCGGGCATCCATCCAGTGAAGTGGTTGTTTGCCACATTTCTGTTGGAATCATGAGTACAGCTCAATTGGCAAACAAAACATTTTTACAGTCATGGATATTCACAAAGAAACTTACAGAGTGGTCAAAGGCAAAGTTGTGAGGACATTAAGAGAACCGGTCAATTGATTGTTCTGAACATAGCTGCAACAAGTAATAAGACAAAGTGACCTCAATTGAAAACCACAATCATATGTTACCCCTTTCCCCCTTAGTTTAATTATGAAGCAGGGGAAAACTCACAGTTCTGAAAGATTTGACAAAGAACTGAAGGAACTGGGAAGATCTCCACTGAAATTGTTGAATGAGAGATCCCTAGTAAATTGCAGGTGAAGCAGAAGTTAGCGGATATATATCTCAGACGCTGCAAATTAATCTTCTAGGGATTACAGAAATGGAAAGCTTGCAACACATTGTATAAGCCAATCTGTCATCCATGGAGTGTACATCGCCACTGTTTACAATTGCAAATCTAGAAATAAACAAATGACGGAAATGGTTGCTTAGCAAACACATAACAGAAAACCAAGTTGTTTTTTGTATACAATATATATGGTTAACAACTAGGATGTTCAACCTGTGCAATCTAATAGCAAGATTTATACCAGAGAGAATAATGAAAACATTATGCCCTGAAGTAAGATATCTTACAAGCTAGTAAGATGAACAAGGCTGGAAAATTCATCTGCAATTTGCTGCAGAAGAGAATTACGGCTTACGTTTCTGCAACAATTATCAAGAATGATTGGTTCAGTTAGTACCGACATATGTGACAAAGTATTGGATTTTGAAGCACTATACCACTTACAAGTAACTAAGAGAAACCATGGTAGAAAAGGAATAGGGAATATTGCCACTCAAGTTGTTTCCTGCAAGATTTCTACAAAATTGAAAGATGGTCATGTTACTTGGAAACTAAAGAAACATATATATATGCATTGAGATGAAACTGAGATTGCAAATTACAGGCTAGTAAGATTCGGTGGCAACTGATATGGGATTGTGTCATGAATATTGTTGTTGCTCAGATCCCTAGCAAACACAAGATATCTAGATCAGTCAAGAAGGCATAGCACCAATAGTCAAAGCAAGTAAAAAGGAATTGGGGCAATAATTTCTTACATGGTCCTCAAATTCATAAAGTTTGAGAGCAAGTATCCCATTGTACCGCTGAGTCCTAACCCCGAAATTCGACTGTCAAAGGAAAGAAACAAGTCAGTGACTCTGAAACGGGACAATGTAAAGTTCATACTATTCGCACAAGTTCATACATAGCGACAACAGCTGATCCCTCGCAAGTTATTCCTCTCCATGACTCTCCTCCACAAGGATCCCCACCGTTACTTTTCCAATTAGTTAGCTGTGGAGAGCTACCGAGGGAGGTGTACAACACCTGTAGACCTTGAACTGCAACCAGTAAACAAAGCAATTGATATAAACATGAGGTCAACATTAACTCTGATCCACACAGATGGCTAGTCATAGTCAACGCAAAAAAAAAACCAAAACAACATGGAAATGGAAAAGAACAAGTTAAGGGCAGCAAGAACACGATCCCTTAGGAAGTACAGATTAAAGGTCTAACAAAATGGGATTGATCTAAGCAACAAGACTTAAACTTTCATTAGCCAATAAGAAAAAGCAACAAGAATGAGTAAAAGCCACCTTAGTCAAACACATTTCGTTGACTCCTCCAAACCTTAAACCACTAAAGTTCCAACCTTTAAGCTCACCCATCAAACAAAACCAAAGACAGGCAACCACTAACACTAACAAACACAACAATAATAATAAGAAGAGGGTACTACCATCGTTGGAGTCAGTATTGCACTGAACAAGACAAGGCAGCACTGAAAAGGACAAGAGCACCACCAAAGGGACCAACTCAGGGAGTGAAGAAAAGGGCAAAGCCATGAGCTTTAGAGGCACTTTAGGCCAAAACAGGAGATGGGTAAGTTTTTGTATCTTAGTGGTCTCTTCAAAGAGGGACCATTTTTCAGGTGGTTAAAGGAAGAGAGAGGACACCCCCACCCAATAGAAGAAGGAAAGGAGAAGGAGAAGGAGGAGGAGGAGGGGAAAGGGATAGGTGAGGTAGGTTGATAATGAGGTGGTGCAGATCAAGGCCAGTTAGTTAGAGAGAGAGATGGCCATTAAAGAAAGAAAAGGATCGCAGATTTCAAGCTTAGTTGAGTGGGACCTGCTATTGCCACTCTTGTTTCTCATAATGCCACTCCCTTTCTCACTCACTACGATTCCTTGGCTAATTAATTAATTACAAAAATAGTTAACCTGTTTCCTTTTTCCGGGTGACCTTCCTTAGTATGTGTTGCCATATACTAGGGCCCATAATTAATGATAGTTATTAATTATAAATAGGAAAACGTTCACTTTAGTAGCATTTGGTATACCGATTATCAGTTGGGTATTATGTGGTTTTAAAATCGTAAAATAGGTCAAGCTTATTCCATTTTTTATCAGTAACAGGTCCATTAGTTCGGTTCAGGAATTTTTGGGCGATTGGCGTTGTTTTGACGTCTACATGGAATGCCCATGTGGTGGTGACCAGGATTAGTCGTTAGTGACATAGCGATAGGTAAATTATCAAATTTGTTTATAATTTTTCAAAAAAATTATCTTTCTCCTCCTCTCATTCTTTCGATCCTTCATCATTCCACATAGACATCACGTCAAAACAATGTCGTTTCCTCAAAAATCTTTGAACCAGACTAATTGATATGTTAGTGATAAAAATTAGAATAAATTAGACTTATTTATGATTTTAGAACCACAAATACCCAAACGATAATTAGTGATACTACTGAATACTAAAATAAACTTTTCTCCTATAAATGTCGTTAACCTGTTTCCTTTTCCGGATTTAATTAGTTCTCTTTTATTAGAAGGCAATCTAAGTGGTTCTCCATTTTCTTTCATTGCATGTGTTAAAATGCATGGGATACTGTGTAGCTATCAGGATATTAAATGACCTACCCTATCAAAGTTTCGGGCAATAAATGTTACTGGGTAGGTCCTCGGTTGGTTGATTCTTAGACCATCACTATCCGCAACCTGCCCCAACCTAGGTCACAGAATAAACAATTAATTTCTCTCTCATCCACATCAATCCAACTCAATTATCTATTTTTCTACCCACATTCGCAACCTGTCCCAACTTAGGTCACAGAATAAATAATTAATTTTTATCTCATCCACATATTATCTACTATTATTTTTTGTTTATATAAAAAATTATAATAAATATACGAAAAATGATTATTCTGTAATTATAACAAGAAAAAAATTAATGTCAAAGTAACAAAATTAAAATTACAAAAGTTGGAATACAAAATTAGATAGAAATAATTCAAGGTACAAAGATAACTTCAATTTTGGGCTCTATTTACAGAGATTTTTGAAAAATATGAATTTTTATATTGTTAAAGATAATTCTAAATTTTTTTAACCACACAAATAATATTCAAAAAATTTATTTATACGAATAATATTGTACCAAGTGTAACTAATTAGATAAAAAAGTAAAAAAAAAATTAAACGGCGAGGGCGAGGGCGAGGGAAAGGGGGCGACTTTCAGCCCCCAAAACTTGAGGGCGCCCCACCCTTTCCCTTTTTCAATTTTTTTTAATTGGTTTTTGCCATGTGGCAGGGCGCCCCCCCGACCCGGGGACGCCAATGCGGTTGGTCTTAGGTAATAATCTTTCATTAAATCATTAATTTTTCAGGCGAATTTACGTATACACTGATAAGTTTTTTCTGAATGTAAAGTTACTCTCTAAGGAGGTCACATTGTTTGGGGCCAAATATATTTAATTTTGGAGTTATTCCAAATAGGTGAAGAAGTAACTATTTTTTTTTAATAGAATGTGTACCTTAGTTTGTTTTATACCCGTCGAGAATCTTAAGGTAAAAATATGTTATAGTTTACTATTTTTAAAATAGTAAATCTATTATTTATATGGTGTGACGCTTGGGGTCCGATTCGGTAATGGTAACATGCCGCCTGCAGTACTATGCTGCAGGTCTGACGCGCGATCTGACACGCGTGTATCAGATTTTTTTTTTTTTAAATTTAAAACTTCGAAGAACCATAACTTCTGACTCGTTTGGAGTTTTTGCTAGTACAATATATTTTTGAAAAGAAAATTTAACAATCTACATAAATTACAGCTTTATTTTTTTGAAAATCAATGTGCAATCGATTTTTGCCGTTGAGATTTTTGTGTCATTGTATTTTTTGTGCAGTTGGGATGATGTGTCGTTGAAATATTTGTGCCGTCGAGATATTTTTGCCGTTGGGGCATTTATACCGTTGGAGGGCCTGTTGTCAGATTCGTGCTGCCAGGCCTCCAGCACCACTGAATCCGGCCCGGTGGCACTTGCCTTTGGATTGGGTCCAGAGTGAAGGTTACTGATAATGACATGCTCCAGTTCCGACAATGACATGTCCGGTTACTGATAATGGCATGCAGTTACGACAATAACATGTCCTAGTTACCAATAATGGCATGTCGATTATCTGCTTGGATCCCCTACTACGCGCATGCTTTTTTGTCATTTTTGCCCCTGTTTTTAAACTTATTTACAAAAATGACACCCGTTGCCCTTTAATCAAAGCGGTCCAAAATTTTCGTTCCGGACCCAATCCGTCCCCGTGATGCTTTGGTTCCATTGTTTCGGTAAAAAATATTTTTCCATATTTTCAAATAATTGGCACATAGAAATTTTTTTTGACAACATAAATATTTTTCACCAAGAAAAATATTTTATAGCTAAAGAAATTTCGCTTCCCTAAAACTCTCACTCGCCCACTGATGACAATTGACCAAATCCAATCTAGATTATATGGATTCAAATTCATATTAGTTTTGTTAGTATTATATATCCATTTGCTGATTGAGATAAGGATCGAGTATAGCTTAACTATTTTCGAGTTTGAATTTTTGAGAATGTGGTAATTTAAATATTTGTGGAGCTTTGATATTTTTCAAAAGTTCCACCCGACACAAATTTGGATTAAATCAGCTCAATAAGTCTAAATACTAGATGATATAGAATAAAAAATAATGATTGAGTACTTCTATATATTAATGTATTATAGGCAAAATTTCATTTTATTTCAACTTACACACTATTACAATGCGGATTAAAAAATTTCAACCGAGTAATAATTTTTCTAGTTGACACTTCACAATTGTTGGACAAAAAATATTCCCTCCTAATATTTTTCATTTAATTTTTTGATTTGTTTTTAAAATTTTAAATTTAATGATACTCAGGGATAGTTTTTCTCAAAGATTTGTTCAAATAGTAGAGTAAAGAAATTTAGGCGGCTCATTAAACCACAAAATATTAAAGTGAATTTTTACCTATAATATAATTTAGACCATATTCTGAATTTAGATATGGATCTATTATTCATCAGGATCCAAATTAAATGTTATGGTCAATATTCAAAATATCGAACCTCTAAAAATCATATTTCTAAAAAAAATCATGAATTCTCAAATTTTTTAACGAAAATAATTTACAAGAATTTTTTTTTTCTAGACTTTAGTAACCCCACCTACTCAACCTCCGCCTCCTACAGTCCCACCTCGACCGACCCGCCGTCCAGCTACAGCCTCCCTCAACCCGCTAACTCTTCTCGACCACATTGACTCTCGACCCCGCCCCACCTCCTCCTCGACTTTCGACCCGCCAGGTCCTCGGCCTCCTCACAGCTCCGCCACTCCGAAGTCCAACCCGACCTCTGTCCTACACTACGGGGTCTGGCCTCGACGCCCGCGGTTGTCGGGTTGGTCTCCATAGACCTTCGCTTTCATTTGTGTGCATTTCGTATGCATTCAAATATCTACGAGGCTACGTCTATGACATCACCTTGTGAGTTTCAGCTGTTGTTTGTGTCGGCAGAACTCCGCTTTGGTCGTTGACTTTCGTAGCTTCTCGACCGCCCATCGTTTCCATTCGTGCCACTCTGTTAACCTTGAATTAGTTTTAGTTTTCTATTCGGTGTTTCGATATTTGGCTGTGTATTTTTTATTTATTTCTTGCAATCTAGTACTTTAATATTAGGTTTTGTGCCACCATTAAATCAATCTAGTTCATTTATTGATGTTTGACATAACTTCAATACGTTTTTTAGTTCGTACAACTTCATTATCGTGTTCATATTGTTAAAGCAAAATCCCTGGAAACATGACGCTAAATCTTTAGAAAAAAAATAACATGTAAGAAAAAAATTATAAAAAAACTCTTCAGAAAAAAAAAACCAAAATAACATGTAGCAAAATCAAAATTGATTTTTATAAGTAAGTAATTTCATAGCTCCTTAATTATACACATGCTTACAAATTCAAATAGAACTTTGCATCCATCGGTCAGCCGACTAATTACAACTCGTTAAAGTAGAATTGGACAAAATTATCCAAAGGACTCCATATATAAACCTAGATGTTGGTGTGATACCCCGATCTGTTCTGTCTGAAACGCTTAAGTGATTTGATTGGTACTATCCATACCAACAAGGTGCACCTTCTTTTCTGGCATACATCTTGAGAGAACTCCAAGGTTAAATGCGTTTGGCCGGGAGTAGGATCAGGATGGGTGACCTCCTGGGAAGTTTTCTGGGATGCGTGCGAGTGAGGACAAAGCACGCTAGAAAAGACCCGTGTTGGTCTGTGAAGACAGTCGGTCGGATCACGGGGTGTTACATGACGGTCAAATCACGGAGCGTTACAGTTGGCCACTCTATTCCGATAACGGCTGAGACCATATTAGTCAGGATCGAAATTGTTTTAGTACTATATTAATCCCATCAAAAGATTTATTTGATGTGCCGACAGACTCGTTAAGTAGATCCATTATTCGTAATTAGATAAACAAATAAGTTCCGATGTATTTTTCTATTTTGACTTGAAGTACACATTACCTTCATTTAATGTTTCCATAAGTTGATTATAAAAAAATAATGTTTCCATAAGTTTATGTTACTGTACCAATATAACTGGTAACTTAACCAGGTCTCGAATTCAAATCCTAAAATACGCAACTGTGTTAAATATTTTGTTAAGAGATTTGACATATTTCAAAAATTATATCCGATTCGAATTTTGATTAGCTGGTTCACTAAGCCGAATACCATATGTATTAAAAAAAGTTTATAGATCTCGAATTTGAGTCCTAAAATAAGCAACCGTGTTAAATACCTTCTTAAAAAATTTGACACATATCAAAAATTATATCTGAATCGAATTTTGATTAGTTAGCTCACTAAGTGAATACCATGTGTATTAAAAAAAGTTTATGCTCCGATAACCTAACCATATCCATCACATTTTTCATTTGCAAATATACGAGATTAGGTACAAGATGACACCTATTTAGTTGTCGGTGGTTGCTAATGCTAGCTATATATTACGTCGGTTTTGGTCAACGAAATAGCGAATCGCAGTCTACGTCTAGAATTGACAGCAGAGTGTCATTATCAATTATCAGACTGCTAATAGCAGAATTGCAATTAGGAAAATGGCTGTGTGTTTCATTGGAGTATGTGGATTACCGGGTTTACGGGTGGGGTTGCTGTTTGTAGATTTTAGCTATGGTATCGTAAATTATTACAAAATGATACCGTAAAAGTTAAAAATTTGAACCTTAAACCTGCTAGATATTTACAACGTTTTGTTTTGTTGGGTTACAAACTATTTGGCGCTATGGTACCGTCTTGATATATTCGATGATCATGATTCATGACCTTGTCATCTTTAGGTTTATAATAGGTAGACATTATTTATTTATTTCTCTCAAGTTTTATGAAATTTCTGCTTGACAAAAATATACTACTTACGCCGTGATTATAATAAAACTACTCGTTGATGTGGTTTGTGGGCGAGGAAGAGAGAAATGTAAAAAAAAGGGACATTATTTAAAGAGAATAAAAATATGGTGACCTAATAAAATATTGAACTCAAATTTTACAAATATAAAATATATCATTGAGATAACCGATCTTAAATACGACCCAACAATGTTATAGATTAAAAACAAAGGGAACAACAATGCAAGACACTCGGAAGGAAAGGTTGGTTCTAAGTAGTCAGGCAAGTAACGTATGATACCTTTCACATTATTCTGTTTGATTTTGAGGTGGCTCTTTTGCTTTACCCTTTTCTTCCCCTTTCGTTTATTTTTGTCCGCTCTCTCTGAGGCCTTTTGCTCTTTTCCTTGTGGGCCTTGTTATTCTGTGTGTGCAAGTGCATAGCTGTCTTGCAGTTGAATCCTGATAGTTGCCCATGTGAGCAAAAAACTTCACAGTAATTTTTTATCCTTGTCGGTGAATTGGGAAATAGCAAAATTGAATTAAATGCCATATATATATATATATTAAAAATGGAAAGTTAGTACTTCATTAAATATACACTGGAACTTCTTTAAAGTGATATTGTTGATTCCGGAGAAAAATATCAATTTAGAGAGTTTATTAGATGAGAGAGGTTTACGTTTTTTTCCTCCAAAAAAATTAAAATTGAGTTTTTAAATAATAAATACGTAAATATTAAAAAATTATTTAAAATTTTGATTTATATCGTTATTCAAATGATACTCGATTGAGATAATTTCTTACAACAAAACAACGATCATAAGGACTATTCGAAGACGATTGAGAAGATGAGTGATGATGTAAAATTTATTAAATAAGCAAGTTTAATAAAAATTAATGTCTTATAATATTTTTTAAATTCGTAAAATATGTAAAAATATATGTATTTATTCAGAAATATCACTTTATGCAAAAATTGAGACCCAGATTTAACACTAAAATTTTCCAAAAAATTATTAGTTATTACAATAGAAAGGTTATTAAATTTTAACAATGGTCCCGACTCAAGACTTTTTATTAGCTTAGAGGGATTATCACTCTAGAGAAAATCACGTTACCGAGGTTTTACTATAGTAGTCATACGAAGACAAAGATTTAGGACAAATTGTCTTCAGGTCACTGGAGTTTGATAAAAACACCAGTATGATTCTTCTCTTTTCGAAACTCTTCTTTTCGTCCTCCAAGTTTTGAAAAATAGAACTCTCAGGTCCCTGGCTTCGGTACCGAAAAATAGTTCAGGCAAAATTTTATCTGCAAGGACCAAATTGCCCATCACTTAAAAAAACTTCACTTTTTCAATCTTTAGAACAACAAGAACATCATAACATACTCAAGAACACCAACCCAAATTCAGAAAATTAAATAAATTAAACCAGAAATGCAACCGATTAATTGACAAAAATTCTCCTAAGTTCCAATGATTTTCAGCCCATCCTCTCAATTAAATTGGGTAGCAAAAATACCCACAACTCCTCCGCAACCCCAAAAATTCATCATGGAAATCTGTGAACACACTCAACGAGGAGAAGAATATGAACGCAACCAAACCAGAAATTCATCCAACTCACTCTTGTCTTCCTCAATTCTTTCCACATCATCGGAGTTGTCTCAATATCGTTAAGGGAGTGTGACCACCACGGGAGCAAGCAGTGGAAGCAATTCTGCCAGATCTGCGTCAGAATACTTGTGTTCTCCTTGATCTTCATGAACGAGGTCAAAGCCGTTAACGAGGTCCTCATGTTGAAGCAGTGAACGAGGTCCTCAGGTCCAATGGGCTCATCCTGTGAAGGAAGCCCTAGAATGCCAACTCGACCTCAACACCCAGAAAGCCAAGTAACCCAAAATGCCATAGAAGATGGGAAGATTGAGGAACGAAAAAGAGGAGCTTGATTGGTTGCTTGGAGTTTTTCAGAAGATGAGATTGGTTGGTTGTGGTTGAACTTTAGATTCGTCATCACCGTTCCTCGTCGATGTTGGGATGAACCCAACTGAGCTGCTCCCCGTCGTTGTCTGATAATGGTGGCCACCGCTCCTCGTAGTCGGTTCCTGTTCTTGGTGTTCATTTCTGGGCTAAAGAGAGCGGTGTTCATTTATGTGTTGAGAGTGATGACGATGACTTGGAGGTGCTGGAGCACGTGGGCTTGTAATTTTTTTTTTCTGTATGTTTAATTAATTGGATGTTGTTTGGTGTTTAGTTGGATATTTTTGGTGTTTAGTTAATTGGATATTCTTAATTTTTAATTGGGATGTTATTGAGTGTGTTAATTGATTATTCTTGGTTGTTTAATTTTTTAGATTTAGAGTTGGTGTTCTTCAGTGTGTTCATGATGTTATAGAGGTTGAAGAAAATATATATTTTTATTTTTTTATAAAAGATAATTTGGTCATTTCATGTGTCTTCTTCGCCGGAGTTATTTTCCGGTACCGAAGCCAGGGACGTGAGAGTTCTATTTTACAAAATTTGGAGGACAAAAATAGGGGTTTCAAAAATAGAATGACCCTATTGGTGATTTTGTCAAACCCTAGGGATCTGAGGGCAATTTGCCCAAGATTTAAGCTTACTGGAGGATCATTTATTAGAACTTCCTCCAAAACAAGACTTAATGTAGCAAACTATCGGGGGAAAGGTGCACAAGAATGCCGAAACGAACTTGTGAACAAGTTCGAAGTGGTTGTCCCAAAAGTGATTTAACGAAAGGGAAAAAATGAATTAGAATGAGTAGAGAAAAGAAGGAAAAAATAAAAATAAAAGATAAAAGCTTAAGTGCTTGTGGTTTTGTGTGGATAATTTGTGGTGTCTTATGCTCTACCCTGGCTAGTGCTTATATAGAAACTCTTGCCACCTTAAGGCCAGTGCTTATATAGAAAAATAAACTAAACCTTGCCACCTACCAGAGTCTGTATTTTAGTTGAAGTTGGTATATATCTATATCTCCATATCTACCCTTATCAAACACCAACTCATATCAGATCCAGAAAGTCTAACACTTTTCAAACTCCAACGCTTATCTGACTTTCTCGAGCTTATCTTCATCTGATATCTTCAAGCTTTATCCTTATCTAATCCTGAGCTTTATCATGTATAATTTTTTTTCTCTAAGAATGCCCCACACGTCAATGTTTTGATGAAAGGAAAAGCGTCGATGGGTATCCATTTTAAAGAATGCCAAAAATTACTTTAACTCGAACCAAGAACCCAGCTAAAATAATGCCAAAATTGATGAAACTCTCATCGTTGCACTGCTCAAGACGTAGTCGTACCCTGACTTAACAACAAGAAGCTACAAACCAAGACGTTAATGCACTAATGAGACATTCATCCAAATATACATGTATAACTCCATTAGGTTTGGTCACCTAAAAGATCCCTACCAGATTGTGCCCTTTCTCAATTTTTAGGCGCGCACCTCAAGAACTCAAGCCTTAAGAAGGTAAACAACGACTCTCTTGAAGATGATCCTTTGCAATATACTTAGTTGAGAGCCTATCTCTTGAGAAAACTTTGAGTCTAGTCGATGTTAAAGATCTTTTTGGCTTATTGAGTGCCTGTTTCCCATCTTAGAATGCAAATAGATCTTTGAGCAATGGCTTTTCATGGGTGACATTTTGGACCATGAGGTTCTCTTTGGTGATGTGGGCTCTCTCAAGATAACCTGAATCGGAGTTGCGTGACTTAGTTGATGTCACACATCTTTGGTTAATGATCGTATAATTATTGCTGAAGATTTCTCAACTTTTTCTTTTGCTTTTGAATCTTTTGCTCCGTCATTCTCCTTTGAGTCTTCATAAGGATTGGTCGTAGGGACTAGGCCAACTTGCCCTTGAGGACGGCATCGTTGTGAGTCTCATAAATCTCTTGTTGGGTTGACGTGGCTTTGTATGGTGACCATGAGATTTTATATAATGATCGCCCCTTTATGGGTTATGTTTCCCATGGCCCCTTCCTAGACCTAAAATTCCTCCTTAGGACCTAAACCTTGAATGACCTACTTTCCCTGAGGACTCTCTGCTCATTCGCCATTCGTGTGAGCTCATCTCTTTTAACCCAAGCAGATTCAAGCCAATCTTTGCCCTTTCGGCTGACATTGGCCATTGATGCGAGTCAATTTGCATACTTATTTGTAATGTCATTTGTGACCTTTTCTGTTTAATTTCATATTCGTAGTGTCATATCGTGGACTAGTTCATATTTGTTAGGGAGTGAATATTTACATTTTATCATTGTTTTGCAGAAACTTAGAAGTCATTGAAAGCTCGGTTAAAAGTTTGAATAAAGGATTGAGGCATAGTAGCAGAAGCACCACCATGAAGGGAATCATCGTATGCTCACCCCCTTCAGCGAATGCCAAATTCGGCTACTGGAACCCTTGGCATATGCCAACTCTCCAAAGACGTACACTCAATCTTATACTTGCAGCGACTTTAGAGTCCTAGAACCCCTCCTCGGCCTCCTCTTCATTCCTCGAGTTCATCTTCTCTTCCTTCTTCAAGCTAGAGCTCATCTCCCTTCCTCGAGCTCATCTCGGCATGGAGCCCATGAGCCCTCGTCTTCTGTGCTCGGCATCCTCTTTCGTCTGGTAATCTCTCTATCTCTCATACTTGCACGATCTGAGTTTTTTTGGGTTAAGAATCTGGGTTTTTTTGGTTTAACAATATGGGTTTCTTAGTTTAACAATCTAAGTTTTTGATCTGAGTTTTTCTTGTTTAATGATATGAGTTTCTATGTTTGTCGATCTGGGTTATTTTGGTATAATGATCTTGGATTTTGTTGATTTAATGATCTGGATTTTTCTTGGTAATAGCCACTAGCGTTGATGAACTGTTGATATGCTCTTGTATCATACTCAGAAATTGCGGTTTTAAATTTTCTTTGCAGATTTTGTTGGTGTTTGTTTGCTTGCGGATATCGACGAGAAAAGCACAAGGAGAAGCCCGAGGATTTGGTAACTGAACTTGCTGGACTAAGGTATCCTATTAGTTGTTAATGGCATGTTATCTTTCTCTCTATCTCTTATTAAGATTTTGTTATATTTAGAATATCCTATTAGTTTTGATTGTTCTGCCTACTCTGTCATATTTTCTCTATTTGGTATCTAACTTTGATTACTGAAATGGGGTTTAAACAAATGTTGTACGACCTCAACCACAAAAATTTAAAAATCTTGTATGAATATGGATCATTATCAGTTGTTGCAGTTTTTGGAACATGTGTTTATGCTACATTTTTCTTAGCTCTCCATTCTTGACTATGTCTCCTATTTTCTTAAGTTATTGGCATGGTGGATGATGCTTGAAATTAGAAATGGAGTGTGCATTCATGAGGATTGTACCCATAAGACAATAATTTTGAAGTTGGTTTTGGTATGCTCTCTGTTACTATGTAATTATATGATCATGGCTAGATGAGGACTATGTATTTGCTTATATTTGTTTGCTCAGTAGTAGTAGTGAAACCGATAAGTTTTAAGTGAAACCGATAAGTTTTACCTGTTGTTTGTTGCCTGTTAAGATACTCTTTCCTTAAGATACCAATTCCAAGTTGTTGTTCATCTGTTTGGTCATTCTATCATTTTTTTGTCTTAACTATTTATGAAACTATGCATAACAGATCCGTGTTTGTCTAATATGCGACCAGCTTTTGCTAATATGAAGTTTTTATCTGGAAATGAATGTATATATATTAAACATTACACATGTAAAATGCCGAAAGCATGCTTTGCTTGCTTAACCATCTGGATAGATCTTATAGCAAATACTTTTATTGACTTTTAGTTGGATGAATTAGTTTTATAGGAGATAAGATGGATGAATTGTATTTGATTGCACTTTTAACTATATTGGTTGGTTGTTATTTAGTGTTAGCTATTCTACAAAATAGGGAAGATACTGTGGAGTTGATTCATCCTGCAAAAAGAAGATGGGAATTTGCGCGACGAGAAGTTATATACGAGTTAATGGATGAACAGATCTGTCGTAAAAATTTGCGCATGTCCCCTAATGCATTTACAATCCTTTGCGAGTTGCTAAGAGGGACTGATCTCATAAGAGATAACCAGTATAGTTATGTTGAAGAGCAAGTTGCTAAATGTCTCCATGTCTTAGCACATGGCACTATAAGTTCGTTATCGTCCTTGTTGTCTCGACGATCTAGTGAGACAGTCAGCCGTCACTTTCATCAAGTCCTGAGAGCTATCATATCTCTCGAAAGAGTATTCATGTCACTACCCTCCTTCAACTCCACAAGAGCTTTTCAATTTATGGCATTCATCCTTGCGTATTGCAATTGAAAGAGCGCTTGGGGTGTTAAAGAATCAATTTTCCATCATTGATTCCGGAGAAAAGTCGAGATTTAACTCTGAGACCACTTCAGAAATGATTCTTGCTTGCTACATATTGCACAACTATCTTTTGGGGGTTGATCCGGATGCATCGATATTGGCAAAAGTTGATGAGTCTCTAAGGAATGCAGATATGAGTTATGAAGAATAAATTGGAGTCTCGAGGGATGTCGATGAGAAACAAGGAGAACTATTGAGAGAATCAATAGTGGCGCGAATGTGGGATGATTACAACAGTAAAAAATAGGATAATTAAATTTTGGGCAAATTACTCTCACGTCCCTGACCTTTGGTCACCCTCCCCCAAAGGTTTCTGACTTTTGAAAAATGATTATCCCGTCCCTAAGTTTTGGTGATAATAGACTCTCGGGTCCCTGGCTGACGTCATCGGCTCTTTTTTTCATTTTTTATCATAGAAATGACCAAAATACCCTTAAACCAAAAAAATTCACCTTCTTCAACTTTTGACCAAGAATACCAACAACCAAAAACCAATCCAAAAATAAGATCAAACTAACCAAAATCAAGAACATGACCAAGAACATCAAGAACAACAAAAAAAACTCGAAACCCAGAAATCCAAAAACCCAAAAGGGCTTAAAACCAAGAAATCCGACAACTAAAACCCATAAATCTAAGCGACCCTAATTCAATAATTACTCGACTAAAAAGTACTCGAATCAACCAAACCCAGAAATGGTGAACTCGGATTTTTACTTCCGGGCGACTCTTGCTGGCAACGACACCAAAAAGAAATTGGGAGCATCAACGCCACAACCCCACTTCAATTCAATTGAGGGTTTTTATTTTTCCTTCCTAGGTTTTCATAAAGACTCGAGCTTTATCCTTCTCCGGTCGATGATGCTTATGGTTTCTGATTTTCGTCTGATCGGGACGCTCGCGCAAGGAAAAGAAACTGATACTGATCTGGTCTGGTCTGGACCCCGTGAACGGGAATTTTGGTAGGGGAGTTGGTGATGTGGCGAGTTGTGATTGGTTAGGACACGTCGAGGTGGGGGGTTCGACTTTGTTTCTTGAAGCGGTTGATTGTTTTGGCTTTTTTGTGTTGTATTAAATACTTTGGGAGTTTCGTTACTATTTGATTCTTCTGGGGAGGAGTGGACGAATTCGATGGAAGGAAATAGTGGGTCTTTCTTTTTTATTTTTGAGAAAATAGTAGGTCTTTCTGGGTTTCTTGTAATTTGGTCATTTTTTGGAAAGATCAAGTAATTTTGGAGAGCTTTGTGTTCTTAGATATTTGCTTTTGTGTTGGTCCTGGTGCGTTTCTTGGGTTTGCTGTTAATGCCATGACTTTTGGATCTTCTTCACGGGAGGAAGAGAGCTTTATCTAGATTTTTTATTTAGTTTGATGTTCTTGGTTGTGTTCTTGATTTTGGTTAGTTTGATCTTTTCTTTAGGTTGGTTTTTGGTTGTTAGTTATTCTTGGTCAAAGGTTGAAGAAGGAAAATTTTTTTATTTTTGGTTTAAGGGTATTTTGGTCATTTCTATAATCAAAAATGAAAAAAGAGCCGATGATGTCAGCGAGGGACCCGAGAATCTATTATCATCAAAACTTAGGGATGGAATAATCATTTTTCAAAAATCAGGGACCTTAGGGGGAGGGTGACCAAAGGTCAGGGAAGTGAGAGTAATTTGCCCTTAAATTTTCTATGTACTTCTAGAATTCTATTTTGTACTCAAATCATGAACATATAGAGATGACCTGAGTTTTGTTATGTACTTCTTGTTCCTTTTTTTCTAGTGAATTTTTAGCTGTGGCTATGTATGATGTTCTATGTACTTTTGAGATTCTGTTTTGTGTGATGTTCTGAATTTTTAGATATGAACTAGGTTCTATTTGTTTGTGGGTTTCAGCTATAGAGTATTTGCTTGCAGTATAATATTCTTTATTGATCTTAGTTGCTATGTTTGTTGTAGCTTGCTGAAACATGGCTGGTATAAGTGAATCCAAAGATAGATTATGTGGAATACAAACAAGTTTGGATGTTAAAGGTACTGGTGAGTGTGAAAATGAAGGGAAGGGTCATATTTGATGGACTGGAGAAATAGATAGGATCATGTTAGAAGTTTTGTGAGAACAAAAGATGAAGGGACAAAAGAATGATAGGAATTTCACCAACCATGCATATACTACAGTTTGTGAGGCTTTGAGAAAGTAATTTAATGTCAAGCTATCCACGGAGAAGCTGCAGAATAGATTGAGGACTTTAAAAAAAGATTTGGATTTAACGCTTGAATTAATCACAGAAAATAGTGGTTTCACTTGAGATGATACGAAGAAAAAGATCGTCGCGTCAAATAATTTGTGGGCTAATGTAATAAAGGTATGATTGACATTTACTTGCAAAGAACTTGTAATTCATATGAAACCGAATAAATATCTGCTATGATTGTTGTTATGCCATTCTCTGGTATGATTTGTAGGCTAATGATTTAGTGAATGCTGCTTGCTTTCTCTGGTATGTGTTCAATTCGCTGATGAGGCAAGCAGTGGTTAACTGGTTTGCTAAGTATGCATTTGTTCTTATTGTGGTTACATAATCTAATGGTATTTGACCAAATTGTCCATAAATTTGCATTCAGTAAAGTGATTTACTATGTACTGGTTTTTAGGCTTCGATCATGACTAGGAGTATATCTTGATTACATTAGTTCGTTGTGTGTTACTTATCGACTGTCTATCAGACCATTAGTGATATTACATTGTAACGCCCCGTGATCCGACTGACTATTTCCACAGACCAACACGGGTCTTTTCCAGCGTATTTTGTCCTCACTCACATGCATCCCGAAAAATACTTCCCAGGAGGTCACCCATCCTGATCCTACTCCCGACTAAACGTGTTTAACCTTGAAATTCTCTCAAGATGGGTGCCAGAAAATAAGGTGCACCTTGTTGATATGGATAGTACCAATCAAATTACTTAAGGCATTTCCGGGATGCGTGTGAGTGAGGACAAAACACGCTGGAAAAGACCCGTGTTGGTCTGTGGAGACAGTCGGTTGGATCACGGGGCGTTACATACATATACATTGTTAGTGAAAGGAAGATCTTCACCCTAAACTTTGTAATGTTTTTATCAATGGACATGATCAACTGTGAGGCTCTTCCAGTTATGTTTGTTTTGACTTTTGGCCTTACATACAAGCTAATGTTTCTATCAATGGATATGATCAACTATCTTTTTCTTACAATGGTTTAATTTTGTACGAGTATATACATGATTGACCTTTATTAAGATGCGTCTTGTTGATTATTATAATTGTTATTGCAGGCTCAAAAAATTTTCAATCAAATTCGCGATAAGAAGTTGCATAACTTGGACCTTCTTCGTGAGATATATGAAAAGGATCGAGCAACCCCTGTTGAGGCAGAGAGTGCTAAAGAGAAGCTACGAAGGTGGCAAAACAAAGCGACTCGGGTTAGTATTGATGAGTTAGATCAGATGCAAGCCAGACAAGAAATATATTTGGAGAATTTTGACCCATTTGATAAAGTTAGTCCACTGACTAACTCGAACGAAGAATGTTCTTCGTCTGGACCCAAACCAAAGTCTAAAAATTTGAAAAGAAAAGCTGCACCAATTGACGCTACAGATGAAATGAGTGAGCTGAAAGATGCGATTGTGAAAATTATACAAAGTTCTCGAAAGTGCTCATCCCCCAACTAGGTCAGAGGAAGAGATTGTCGAAGAATTAAGGAGAATGGATTTCGTTGAAGAACGTCTCGTGGATGCCATTGAGTATCTTATGTTTGATCCAAGACGTGTGAAGACCCTATTTGCGATATCGCGGGATCTCTCTTGGGTGGTGACCAGACCAGACCGGTTGGACCCTATTTCCTAAACAGACGTTAACACATTCCCCCCATTCCGCGGTGTTAATTATTTCCTCCTCCATTTTGGAACAACAAAGGGGAGAGCATCATCATCGCTATTATGCGAAGCAGAGGAACAACAAAAGGGAAAAAGATATGAACAAGAAAGGTCTCTCCATTCTCATGCGGACCAGAATCCCCACCGTCAGGCTCCCTCCTCCTCCTCCTCCTCCTTCGGTAAGTCTCTTAGCTTCTTTGGCTCCTTCTTTCTCCATTTCTTTCCCATGCAATTGATCAAATATTACCAGATGATGGCAGCGGGACCCACCCCTCAGGGGACCAACCCCTCCGCCGACCGCGGGCCCGATGCCAATTCTGAGACCCAGAGGTGAAAACCGCTCTACTTTTTTGTTCTACTTTTTGGTTTAACATTATCTGGGTTCAAACCAACATCGGAAAAGAGCCTTTTTTTTTCGGATTAGGTTGCCTATGAATGTGCCAACAGAGACAGACAGGCATTATCAATTGAGTGGTGTGGTTTGGGACCCACTTGAATTCCCATTTATACAATGCTGACTTTGCGATTCGTAGGAGCTTCGGTGCTGTGCGGGAATGTATGCACTCGGCCATCTCTATGAACAAGACTGAAGTCCTCGACACCGCACTGAATGATTTTTCTCAGGTAAAGTTAGGTCCGTTCGGTTGTTCCTAATCATATTGTAGTTTCTCTTTGTTTTTGATTCATTTAGTCTGGTGGGATCGGTATACTGATTGCTTGACATGGCTGGTTAGTATTGCTTGGCGCATTTTCCGGGGTGAATTGATAACAATGGTTTATTTCTAGTGTTTGTTTCATCTCTCTTCTTGATTACAATTTTACGGTTTCAAGGGTTATTTGAGTCTCTCTTATGAAAATCGGAGGGAGTTGTTGCTTGTTCTCGCCAAAGGGTATGATCTCGATAGGACTAAAGTGCGCGACCTCATTAAGCACTACCTTGGACTTCAACTCTCTGAGGGTATGCTTGATGCTCTCAACATTCCCTATCCGACCTTGTTGTGCCTGGAATCTGGTCATTTCGTTGCTTGGTGAGGGTTCACAGCTTTTGGGTTTTTAGGAAATGACGGGGAATCAAATAATACTGAAGATGAAACTATGCTCTCTGCTTATTATCGCGTTGAGAGAAACTTGAGGCAAGCTCTTAAGCCGACCTATGGAATCCTCTTTGAGAGGCTCAACAACCATCCTGGGGGTCTAAAGTTCTTGTCAATTCTTCGAGCTGACATCTTATTCATTCTCGAGTAAGTTTATGGTCATCTCTTCGTGTCATACTTGTTTGATACTCTTGATCATTGTTCTTCTTTTGATGGCTACTGCAGTTCATACAACAAAAACATATGTAAATTAGTTAATCTGAAATTTTGCAGGAAGGAAAGCATTTCATCTTTGCGAGCTTTAGATGGCTACATGAAGGAAAAACTCAGCACCTGGCTTAGCCCTGCTGCATTGGAGCTTCACCAAATCACATGGGACTATCCTGCTTCTTTACTAGAGAAAATTGTGGCTTACGAGGTAACCCTCTCGTGCTCGCCTGATTATTTCAAAGTTCCAATCTTTGACTTATGAGTTGACTCCAACCCTAGTAACTTCATATTTCAAGGCTGTACATCCAATCAGCAATCTCATTGACCTTAAAAGAAGGTTGGGTGTTGGCCGCAGATGTTTTGGTTATCTACATCCTTCAATACCTGGTCAGTAAATCTTGGCAACAGTTTGTTTTCCTACATTCTACCGAGGACGGTGTTTCACTCTAAGATGTTTGCACCTGCCACTGGCGATAAACTGTCAACAGCCATCATCCATAGGCAAGCAAATATCAGATATGTTACATTTTGTTTTGTTTGATGTGTTTCAGGCGAACCTCTTATCTTCATTGAGGTTGCACTTCTCAAGAATGTAGCTCAGACAATACAGGTGAGGTTTTGTGAATGGTAACCACTTCTTATGTTTTCTGTCTTTTTGGATAATGTTCTTGATTTACTAATTATCCCTTAAACAGGAGGTCCTATGGGATGATCCACCCACACCTGAATCTGAAGCATCCTGTGCACTATTTTACTCCATATCATCAACACAAGTGAGATCAGTTGTTTCTACTATTGGTCTTTTCCATGTAGTTTAAATTCTCTCTTTATTTCAGCTGGTCCACAAGATTTGTCTTAGTTTGTAAGTGTCACTCGTAATAGTGCGTATTACATCTTTTTTCCATACATTGGATCTAACAATAGTTCTAGAAGAGAGAACAAACCAATTGGAGCTTAGCTGAGTTGATCTGGGCAGCCCCAACTACTTTCGTCTTAATTCTAATATTAGCTCCGTAACGTAGAGTGCTTGCTCCCAACTTCTATTTTTCCCTTTTTCCTCTTAGAAAAGAAATAAATCGAACGCATATGCTTGCAATTGCGTGCCTATTGTGAAGTCATTCATTTTCCTTGTTACAAAGCTTCAGGAGGCTCCTTTTGTGAATCTGCATGAATTTTCTGGAGGCATACTTATATCAATTTGACAGCCTGGCTTGGCAGGGATCAACCTGGGAAAGTTTCTCATCAAACGTGTGATTACACTTGTGAAAAGAGACATGCCTCACATTTCTGTAAGTTTCTTGTGGTAATGGTGTTTCTATGGTTTATCCAATTCTTGTGTTTCATTCGACTTCATTTCAAATACCTTCTGTTCTTCCTTGAGCCATATTATGCTCTTCCTCTGGATATTGTCCCTACTATCTTGCATGTCTCTGCAATATGGGTCAAGGAGTTTGTTATAACAACTTGATTTTAAAATGGATCTGTTTCTGATTTTCGTCGACATAGAAATATGGAACAAATAGGATAAAAAAACTGACTGGTCGTCATTAAACTTAGTGGGTGGTTTTCTTATGGTCATTGAACAATTTGTTTCTTTATGATAACTGAACCAGCGATTTGGTTCGAATGGTGATAATCAGCCTTTCATTGAATTAAGAAAATTATTTTAGTGACAAAATTACTCACCAAAAATTTCACTATGGTTATGCTCGCATCCAGGGGATTATAGCTTACATCCCCTTTCAGTGGCTATTTCTAGCCATACTCTTTTTTGGACTAATTTCTTGCCATACTTAGTCATGAAGTCAATGGAATAAAAAACTTAGTCATCTCGTACACCTAAATTCCTACTTTCGAACTTGTTGTCTTAGAAAGAATCTGACTTGTAGAAACAGGCAACATGGAAGAAGCATTTGATTGACTCTAGTGGACCAGCCGAGTATATAGGGTTGGAGCAAGGGCATACCCTTCTCAGAGGAGAGGATGTCAACAATGGGGAAGATTTGGTTAGAAGCGCTTAGGGTTTGTCCTAAATTTGGAGAGCTTCTGAAAGGCTTAATTGGGAAATGAGCAAGTGTAACTACATTCTTGTGCAACTTGGTGGTTGAAAGTATTTTTGTTTTTTAAATAAGGGCCAGTTACTATGCAAGTAAAGATATTGTTTTTTCAGTCATCATAAAGGTAACAAAGTTTGTTCAGTGGCCACAGAACCACCCCTTAAGTTTGGTGACAACCAATGTTTTTCTACAAGATGGAACTTAAAGACATTAGAGAAAAGTATCATCAACCAAAATGGACCAGAGGTCCGCGACCCCTTGAGCTAGTGTATGGATTGAATGATTCTTTCCCGCTTTATTCTGTATCTGGAAGAGTGTACATGTGGTTCATCTGTTGTTAATTATAAAGGAAACTCTGTTATCCAACCGTTGCTTGCATATATAACATTTCATTCGTTGCATTTCACATGGAGTCAAAACTGACGAAACTTGTGATAAGTTTGGTCTAAAAGCTCATAGTAACTTGAACTTCCAATCCTTGTTTTCTGTAAAGATGTTTGCTACTCTGAGTCCCATCACTGGATATATGCAATGGCTTCTCTCTAAGCTGGCATGCCAGTCATTGCTAGCTGAAGCAGAGAATGCGGCACAATCAACAGCAAGTGGGTCCGCTTCTACTTTTCAAGAGAACTTACTTGAACCTGATGAAGAAAGATTACTAATGGATTGCTCCAAGTATGTTTGATATCCATCTTATATCTCCTTTAAAATCTGTCAGTGAGGCTCTGCCTTCTTCATTAAGAATGGGGAAGAACTTAAGGATGATCAGTCTTAGCTTATTCCTCTTTTAGTTTTGTCATATTGAGTGGGTACACGATGAATTATCAATCATCTCGGTATTAACAAGGGCAAGGAATAGAACAACATGAGAAAACTTATTAAGTACATGTCTTCGTAAACGTTGAATAAGCAGTACATTTCCTGTAAGCTTAAGTTATGGAGTATCAAAATCCTTGAAGGGGTAAATTGAGGTTTCCCTTGGGTTATCTACTGAATTGTAGATATGAGGATTAGTTGAAATGTTGCCAAATTATTGTTTTATCTTCCACAGCGTCTGCTACTTGTAGCTGCTTGTCTTGCTCTTGAAAGACAATTGGTTTCTAGCAATGTGCTAGCTGTATTACAACTCTTCCACTTGTAGGGGGGCTATTGGGAATAATGGCATGGAAGTGATGCTGAATCTGCTCACTTCGCCAAACTACGAGTGGACGCGCTCGGATGAACTGGTTTCAGCACTTAAGCCACCTCTGATGCGACTATGTGCTAGGTACTTCACCATAGCTTTCTTAATCAGAGATCCAATTTTTTATGTGACCGAATAATCGAGGCCATTGGAGTTTGAATTTGGACATGCAAGACATTTCTTTGTTATTAGAAAAAGATCGAGATTATTCTGTAAAGTGGTCATCGTCTCTCTCTCTCTCTCTCAACAGGAACATGATTAATACAATTAAACATTAGTACTATAGGGTCACTTGGTGCTTCACGCTAATCTAATGAAAGATTGCTTCCGTTTGTATAGGTACCTTGTGCAAGAGAAGAAAAGGGGAAAAGCTCTGGATTCTGTGGCGAACTTCCATTTGCAAAATGGAGCTGTACGTCTTAAATAAATAATCTGATTTCTGGACTGCATCTTCTCTTTCCTGCAAATATATACTCCTTGTGCCAAAAATATAGGAATTGTTCTTGCTATCTCAAAAGTCTAAGCCATTTTCTGAATTCGATCATGAATCAGATGATTGAAAGAATAAACTGGATGGCCGACCGGTCGGAGAAAGGACTTCGGCAAAGTGGAGGCATCATGGTAAATTATGTTTACAGGTATTTCTCACAAATCATTTTTCATTCTCCAATTGTCCCATGAATTGCCCATTGGATGTCTCTTGACAGCGACCTCACAATGATCCACATACAATTGCTTCATGTTTAATTATTCCAGTTGATCTGTTGACATAAGTTGGGGCTAACAGTACCTCACTCGCCTGGTGTCTCGGAAAATGTCTGCAGGATGGAGAATATTGAAGAATATGCTCAGTTGTACTTCAGCATGGGCTATATACACGCTTCAGACGACATCCGTCGCTACGCTCTGGTACATCCAGAATAGACGAAGTTGCTACATGGTGGATAATCTGAAACTCAATAAACAGATACGGGCTATGATCCTGCATTTCCACTCTCATTTTGGCAATCTATTTGCAGCATCAAAAGGAACAGAGTAACACTTAACATATAGCGAGTCGAGCAGCCATTGCACATGAGAGACATGCCAGTGTATAGAAACCAAAGTCCAATTAGGCCAGAGCTTGATGATGGTTCGAGTACTCAACAACGTTCGGCTGTCGACCTGTTCATGTTCAGATTCAAGAACGATCAGGTGAATATGTTTCCCCTCTTTTCAGAAAGAAAAATAGGAAAAATAAAATTTCCTCAATAACTTGATTCATCAACCAAACAAGACCCATTCTTTGGATGTTGAGAAAGATAACCATGAGCCCAGGTTCTGATAGATAAACCGCAACAATAAAAAATCAGTCTAGTCGTGTACATATTGGGCTATACATATTTTTATATTATATAATAGTATTGTTGAATTACGTCCACTTGTTTATCTGATATTTCAATATTTTGGGGTCAGATATGGCAATTTTAACATGGTATTAAGACAAGTTTGATTACCGGGTCACACGATCTCTGTTTCACGGCATGTAAAGAATAAGTGTTCTAGTTCATGTCGCAAGGTATGTTAAATTGTGCAAACTTCACCTCAATAGATCAAACGGATTTTTGGATGTGTTGAGATTATCATATTGATAATTGAAAGAGTGATTGACTTGTTTATAAATGTGAAAAATTTACAAAGAGTGATTGAGTAATCGTATTCCCAATTTCTTAAATTTATAATACATCGAAGGATCCGGACACGGACACCAGTAATTCACTTCTCGGTTTCCGCTTTGGTGGTTTCCGTAACGTAGTCTTTCATGAGCCTTGTGTTACGCTCGCCAACCATCTGGTACCAATGAATAAAAATCAGAAAGAATGTAATTAGCATTATTTTAGAAAAAATGTCGTAGATAAATAATTTAAGTTCGAGGACCTTTATCGCCAAACGCTTCAAGTTGTCCCATTCGAAGTCATTCTTGCAATAAGCGGTCCGCACCTACATAGCATGTAATAGAGACTTCAGATTTTAACATAATGAACTTTCAAGAGTATAGCTTTAAACCGAAAATAAATGATAATTAAAACGGGTTATTATTATTATGAGTAAAGGAGAAACATATGGACACTGACCTCCAAAATTCGCAGGGCTATGAAGGAGACAGTAGGAAGAACGTCACAAATTGCAATGAAGGGGGAAAATATAGCAAAATATGTTAGCCAGAGCATGATCGACCTTTTTGCAATCTGATAATCATATAATTTTATGCTCATGCAACAGTATCCTCCATATTGAAAAATATTAAAAATTTTACTGGTAAAAATAAATTTTTATCTTTCTGGATCAATTAACCAATGATGTTTTCTAAAAGTAAAATTTACACCAATTATATAACTTCTCAGAAATTGAATTCTTAAATCTCCGTGAATTCGTATACGTTTTGTCTGGTTATCGCAAACTATTATACATGAAATTATTTTGGGGAGCAAAGATGATAAGATATATAGAATGTGACATACCCAAGTTTTGGTGCATAGGAGATTCGCGCATCAATTCAGCTAAAAACTTGTCTCCGTCGTTGATAGAATGGTTCTCCATGAATTCCATCATATCTCGGTATGCCTCCTCGTTATAGCTCTGTGTGTTCACCCAACATAACTACCATTACATTTCTGGATAAGAACCATAAAGAAGAGAGGAAAAAAAACCTCTCTAAATTATGATCCAAAAAAGAACCATAAAGAGGAGAGCGCTAAACGAGTTTGATTATTTGGACTTTTCATATTTAGAATGAATTTTAACTTGTTGGACTTATAGTTATCTCAGGCTCATTTAATTCAAATTCGAGTTAAATAATACCTTGAATGGTGTTAGAGCTCTCGGAACAAGCATTTAACACTACTGTATTTTTAATGATTAGAAATCGAGACTTTTTAATTAAAATTTTAAAAATTTATCCCTAGTTAATTTAATATTTTACCCATCCAAATTAACATTTTGGCCCACGATTTAAAATTCATGATAAGAGATATGAATCATAAACTTGAAACACGAATTCATGATTCATATCTTATTACTAAAATAGATAATGAATGGCTATAGTTGAAACGGAATTTTATCATTATTCTTAAAAAAAAAATCTCTCCCACACAAAATAAAACCTTTTAAATTGCTATTCGACAATCAATAAAATTGAGGGCGAAGTCAGGAGAGGGAAGAACCTCGAGCTGCGCTGTGACAATTCTGACCGCAACATAGGTGAAGAAATTGTGTAGGTTATTAGCCGCCTTGGCCTCCGGCGAAGCTTCTCCAAATCCTTTATGTACCCAAAAAATTAATCAAATTTCCAGCCATGTCATCTATAACTATAAACTATATTAGCTTTATCTAGATTACTGTTAAAAAAATTGTTCTAATTTAACAAAAAAATATTGAATTAAAATACATAAATAATATTCAATTCGAACATGAATTATCTGACTCACTAAATAATCGTATATTAAATAACCGTATATTAGTTAACCACACAAAATAGACCCAGATATTTAAGAAACATGAACTGCCCCTGGTGGGTTGAGGCATATTATTGTTTTTCAATAAAAAAAGAACAATAATTAAACCTACAGATAATATAATTTGGGAAAAAAAGTTTTGATACCCACCAGGGACATACATCTTTTGGCAATTGCGTATGAAGAGACGAGAAGAAGAACGTCTTGGCTTCTTCAACGGATGAAATGAATAGCCTCCTCCTCCTCCTACATATCTGAGTGGCTTCGAGCAGAACAATGGCAACTGAGATGTGGAAATAAGTGAAGAGGACTCCATATTTTATGTTTTAGGTTGGCTCGCAAAAAAAAGGGTTCAAGTTCTTCAAAATGGAACTTTTTTGGATTGCTTTTTTTTTAGGGATATTTTTTTTGGATTGCTTATGATTGGGCTATGTTGTTCAAAATGGATTGGCTAGGGAGGTTCAGTGTAACAAAATATCTGCTCCAAAGTTGGGAAAATATCTACTTGCACAAGGTTCATGTGGTAAGTTTGCCTTTCGTCCTCGTTGCGTTTTTTATTCTCGACTGTTGTCGATAGGTGATTTGAAATTAAAGAAAAATACGAAATAGAATTTAGGGGCAAATATTCAGAATAAATCAATATTGTTTAGTCTACGATATTTAAAAAGATAAACCAATTTTGTTAAGTATTTATAAATTCAGGGTTTCAACATGGTTATTCCAAATTAATTTTTTTCTCCCCTTGTTATTGTAAATTTAACGTATTTAATTTAGATAAATTTGTGTAATAGTCGTATTTAAAGTCATATTTAATTTACCGTTATATAAATTTATGCAAAAGTTTTAAATAATTTTAAAGATTCTCCATTATATAATGCCTTAGCTACATGAGACAAAGGGAAGAGATGAAAAAAATCTCTTAACTTACATTTTCACGAGTTCTCTCATATTGTTGAATTTTTGTTAGTTATACGTTACCTAAGTTCAATACAAATGACATGTTTAATGCTGAAGGTTATACCTACGAGTAAAATAGTTCTAAGTAGAGTATGTGGCGTAGCAGCACGACTCATATCTAAATCTTTTAGTATTTTCTACTAAAATTTATAATTATTTTCCAACAATCTTGGGACTATTTAGTTTAAGAAGTGAGATTAGTGTTTTGTTTTGGACGGCAAAAACCCTAAAATAGTGACTATCAAGGCGATTTCCTTGTGGTTCACGATTCCTCGGGCGACGGAGCAATGCCCTTCCGGAATGGTCTGAACGACGGCCCGGATTCGTGCTCCCAGGACAGTGATCATCATCTCACCTTGGCTCTGGTTCACTCTTCTGCCTCCCTAGCACCCGTGGTGACTGGAGCGAGTTCCTCTCAGGTTAATGATGGGCGAGCTTCGATGGGGGCAGACCAGGTTGTTGCCTCTCTTGGCATCACGTCTGCTCCCGATTTTAAGAAAATTTCATCATATTCTTCTAATCTTGTCTTGGATAAGACCAGGGTGTGTACATTCTTATTGGACTTTTTGCATCAGGGTAGGAGGGTACCTCAAGGAAAAGTGTCCTCTGGAGAACATGTATATCTGGTGCATTCCCAATTGTAAGACGCTAGAGAGGTAGTTGGCTCGGATCTAGGGAATTTTGAGACGGTCGTTCAGGTTCCCATACAGATTACAGTTTTGCCATCAGAAGGGTTGCAAGGATCGATAATCCTCCCTGTTCAGGATTCGAATATTTTGGTGCCAGAGGTGCAAGGTCATGAGGAAAGGCAGATGACTCAAGCCTACAGTGCAAAGGAAAAAATGTTGCTATTGTTGAGGGGCCGGGGATGGGCGCCGTTGGAGGGCGCTCACTTGCGCTTGTATATATTTACATAAATGTAATGCATTTTGTCATTTAACCTATTTTGTCATCTAGTCATTTTGTCATTTAGATTTTTCTGAATCCCATATTGGTTAGTGTAGAAGTTAGAGCATGCTAGAAATGTTATAAATAATTGAGTCATTTTGAGTACTAATCAAGCTCATTTGGGCTTCCATCCATTATGGAAAGAAACTAATATAAACTTCTTTAGTTCAAATCTTATATATATATATAAGAAAGAAATAAATAAATAGAAGGCGGGAACAATGGCACATTCCTTGGTACAACGACACATCTTCAGTGTACGTCGGCACCAAGAAAATGTCGAGCCCTTTCGTTGCAACGACACTATCCTAAGAGGTGTTGCAACCTTTCGACAGCAGGTGCTCTCTTCAAATGGATTGCTGCAACTTTCTATTGCAACTCTTGAGTATCTATAAGAACTCAGATGAGTTCGATTATCAAATACACATTGAAACTAAGACTTTCATTCTGAAAATTCCTTCTTTTCGAATCTAAACTTGCAATTCTTGCTCTAAGAAATTCGTTAAGAGAGTACCTTACAGATTTTGAGTGATATATGTTTGTATCCTAGAAGGTTAATTCCTTGAGACTATTTATACCATAGTGGGAAGAATTAATACCTTTAAAGATAACATCATTTTTTGGTATGCCTAACCTATCTTTCTTTACTCTATTACCCACATTTTATAAATCAATTTTGAAGTTATTAACTTCTGCTATGGTGTCTGTGTTGGTGAAGGCACAATTGAATGATGGAGACAAACTTGAGAGGCTGAACAGGCTAAACAACAAGCGCTAGAGTCTGATTAACAATTGCAAAAGTGTTCTATGTTCTATCTGAAACCTATCCATAAGAAGTTACTGACATAGATGCGACGGAGGAGCAAAAAGCTATAGCAATGGAGAAGGCGAAGAAGTGGAGGAACAATGAGTTCATTTGCCGCTACACCATTCTGCAGTCCCTGAACAACACCTTGTTCAACGTGTTTCACATCCACAAGACGGTTGCAGAACTTTGGAATGCTATCAAGAGGATGTACGTCAATGAAGATGCTAGTAATAAGTTATTTCTAGTTAACAAGTTTATTGAATACAAGATGGTGGATTCTCGACCAGTCATCGATAAGGTCAATAAATTAAATGATATAGCAACAGAATGTGCTGATGCTGGTGAACCCATTTCTGAGACTTTTCAAGTTTCGACCAACATTGATAAACTTTCACCTTCATGAAAAGATTACCAAATGAAGCTGAAACACAAAATTTTTTTTTATCTCTTTAGATGAACTTCTGCAGGGTATTCAAATTGACACTGAAAGTCTCAAAAGAGATGATTCAATTTTTTTGAAGAATTATGGTGTGAATCATGTTGATGATAAGAACCTTCTTGGACATTCTAAGGTCAACCAAGGAAAGTCCAAAAAGAGGAATAAATTCTAAGGTTAACCAAGGAAAGTCCAAAAAGAGGAATAAATTCAAGGGAGATGGGAATGAGAAACGGAAAGAAGAAGAAGAAGAAGGTTAGCTGGTTTGTGTATGGCAAACCTGGTCACTATGCTAGAGAATGTCGTCACCAGAAAGGCGACAAGAAAAAGGAACAAGCAAATGTTGTTGACAAGAAAGATTTTGTGGTTGTAATGTCTGAAGTTTGTCTTGTCAACAACGACACTACTGATTGGTGGATTGACTCGGGTGCTACCTGTCATGTCACACCAAACAAGAGTTTGTTCAAGACATATAAAGTGATGAAAGAGGGCAAATCACTTGACATAGGAAATACTTCTTCAAGCAAAGTTCTTGGCATAGGAACCGTTGTTCTTCCCTTCACATAGAGAAATAATCTTACTTTGAAGAATGTGTATCATATTCCTACTGCGGAAGAATCTTGTATTTGTTCAAAAATTGGACGAAAATAGTTTTCAAAGTAACATTTGGTTCCAAAAAAGTGTCTATCACTAAGAAATAGAAATTTGTAGGAAAATGCTACATGATAAATAATATGTACTTGTTGAATGTTGACTACAATAAAGCAACATCTTCTGCTTACTTTCCTGATTCTTTATTTAATGTTGATGAATATGTTAATTGGCATTAAAGACTAGGAAATATTGGTATAAATGCTATGTGTCGCATGATAAGACATGAATTAATTTCTAAGTCTTCTAAAACTTTTTCTACAAATACATGAAATATTGTGCTCAATCTAAGTTGACTAAATTTTTTTTAAAAGTGTTTTTAGATCAACTAGTTTACTTGAATTAATTCATTCAGATATTTGTGATAATAAAGAGCATATTAATAGAGGTGGTAAAATATATTTTATAACATTTATTGATGATTATTCTAAATTTGGTTATGTGTATTTGCTGAAAATCAAAGATGAGTCCTTTAATAAATTTAAAATCTTCAAGGAGAAAGTAGAGAATAAAACTAATTTAAGGATCAAGTGTTTGAGATCAGATAGGGGTAATGAATATTTATTTAACGAGTTTACTTCATTTTGTTTACAAAATAGAATTGTTAGAGAATTTTCAGCCCCTAATTCTCCACCACAAAATGGAGTAGTCGAAAGAAAAAATAGATCCTTAATAGAAATGGTTAGTGCGATACTATTACATTCAAAGCTTCCAATAAGTTATTGGGGAGAGACATCATTGAGTTCTTGTTACATTAGTAACATGACAGTAAACAAGAAAGATATGAAAACTCCATATGAATTATTCATTGGGCATAAGCATAGTATTAAATATTTACGAGTATGGAATTGTATTGTGTATGTGTTAGACACTACTTTAAAAAGGCCAAAACTTAGTAGTAAAGCTGTGAAATCTATTTTTATTGGTTATTCTGTTATGAGTAAAGCATAAATATTTCTTATACTTTGTGGTAATAGTGTATTTAAAGTTGCGCATGCCATATTTTATGAACATTTAAATATTAGAGATGCTTATAAGGTAGAAATGAATAATGATTTATTTGGTGAACTTGATATTAATGAGCATGCATCTAGAGATGAAATTGTGAATGATGAAAATTTAGGAGAGAAGGAGAATGATGAAATAATCGAATTAAGGAGAAGCAAGAGACATAGAATTGAAAAGAATTTTGGTCCTGATATATTGACATACATGTTAGAAGAGGATCAAAAAATTTTCAAGAAGTTATGACACAATGAGATTCTGAAATGTGGAAAAGAGTCATTGATGATGAAATTAAGTCCATACTTGATAATCAAACTTGGACTCTAGTAAATTTACCACTTATGACTAAACCTCTTGGTTGTAAGTGTATGTTGAAAAAGAAACTCAAAACTGATTGTACTATTGATAAGTACAATGAGAGATTGGTAGCCAAAGGCTTTAGTCAAAAGGAGAATATCGATTATTTCAAGACATTTTTCCCGATTCCTAAATGTACATCTATTAGAACCATGTTTGCGATTGTATCTATTTATGGATTAAAGGTTCATCAAATAGATGTCAAAACTACATTCTTAAATGGAGACTTGGATGAGGAGATATATTTGCATCAATCGGAAGGTTATGTTGTTAAGGGTGAAGAACATGAAGAACATGAACTATGCAAATTAAACAAGTTTCTTTATGGGGCTTAAACAAGCACCAAGACAATGGAACTTATATTCTAACACAATCTCACTATATTGAGAACGTGTTGAAGAAGTTTGATTACTTTGACAAACCAGACAGTACCAGTCCTATAAATCCAAACGTGAAATTAGTTTCTAGGATAAATTGCCCTCAATTCCCTAGTCTGTAGTAAAATCACCTCTAGAGTCCCTGCTTTTTTTAAAATTATTTAGCCGTCCCTACTTTATCTAAAAATATTGGTCTTAGGTCCCTAGATGACGTCATTAGTTATTTTTTTCATTTTTTGTCAAGAAAATGACCAAAATACCCTTTAACTAAAAAATAAACAAAAAATTCATCATCTTCAAAAACCCAGTAACCCGTAAACACCCACCCAAAATAGTCAATTAATATCCAAGAACACCAAACACATCCCATCCCAGAAAACTTCATAAGGTTGGTACATCTGCTAGAGCTCGCCGTCGCTTGGGAATTACGCGTCGTCCCTACTTGCTCGTCGTCCCTAGTTGACGTTGCTGCTATTCGAAGGGAACCAACCAAATTGACCAGGGACCCCTCTTTCTTTATTGAAGGGATCGAAACCCAATTTCACGGGGAATTGGGAGGTGTTTGTCTCGTGAGCTGGTTACAATTAGGGTTTCGGTGTTTATCTTGGGGAAGTCGTCAGATTCTTGGTGAGACTGTTGGCTACCATGGTTACTGTCGCTCGTTGCAGGAAGGGGACGAGGGTACTGTTGGTATTCAAAAAGGTAAGTTTAATTGATGTTAGATCCAGTGTCCCTGACACTTTCTCGAGAAGCTTCCTTGGCAAGATCCGCTCGTTGTTGGTTCGCCGCTCTCTCAGGGTCGAAGGATTTCACCGAGGATTGACCGGTGGTGTTCTAATTTTGGGGAAATTACCCATAGCAAAGGGCGAAGTTAATTTGGTAGTGGGGTCGGTCGGTGCGAGAGATGACGGCGGCCGGTCGTTGGGAGGGGAGCGGGCTGGGGGGACGATGATGGTCTCGCAGGGAGTCCATGAGAGCGGCATTTTAGGGCTGCATCTAGCCGACGATGACGACTCCCCTTCCTTTCGCCTTCTCGATGGTGGAATCTTGGACGTTGAGCTGGTGCAGGACACCCTCAAAGCTCCGTCGAGGAGGCCAAGCTCTGTCCTCCCCTCTCAGAGCTCGGTCGTAGCTCAGTTGTCAGAGCTTTGATGTTTAAGAGATTGAAAGGGATTTGATGTTGGAAGGGATTTGATGTTTAAGAGATTTGATGTTAGAGAAGACGAAGGAAATTAACATTAAAAAATCTGTTTAATTGGTTTATTGTTGGTGGATGTTGATGTTATGGTGTTCTTGGTGTTCATCAAGGTGTTTAAAGGTTGAAGAAGACAAATTTTTTTTAATTTTTTGTTAAGGGTATTTTGGTCATTTCCTTGACAAAAAAAGAAAATGACTGATGACGTCAGCCAGGGACCTGAGACCAATATTTTTAGATAAAGCAGGGACGGCTAAATAATTTTTTAAATGTAGGGATCCTAGAGGTGATTTAACTATAGACCAGGGACTAGAGGGCAATTTACCCTAGTTTCTAATAAAGTAGAAGCTGAAATCGAGAAGAATATGCCAAAATAATCAGTAGTGTTATGTGTATGGTGAATCACACAAGACCTGATTTTCCGTGTCTTATTGGCATATTAAGTAGATTTACTAGCAATCCAAGTGAAGAACATTGGAAGGAACTAGAACTAGTACTAAGGTACTTGAAGTTAACAAGAAATTATGGTCTGCATTATAAATGTAACTCATCCACACTTGAGTATTTTAGTAATGCAAATTGGGCATCAGATGCGAATGAGTCTAAGTCAACTAGTGGATTGTTATTCACCATTGGAGGTACCATATTTTCTTGGGCGTCAAAAAAATAAAGTTGTGTTGCTTTATCTTCTATGGAATCTGAATATATAGCCATGGCAAGAAAGGAGCTTATGTGGTTTAAAAGATTCTTAAGAATAATTCCTTTTATAGAACCATAAAAGGATCCTATAACTTTTTATTGTGATAATCAAGGTGCCATTCACAATGCAAAGAACGAGAGAATATCGAATCATAGCAAATCAAATGGAAGTATGGTTAAAAAGGGAAAGATGCACTTGAGCATCTCCCGACAAATCAAATGCTAGCAAACCCGTTAATAAAGTCATTATCGGGCTATTACTGATAGAATCAATGTCTTGATTGAAACCAACTTTATCTTAAGGTACAAGTTATATATTTGTCACCTTATGCTTGAGAGTTAAAAATGCGATTCAATATTGGACATTAGAGAAATAGAAACTTGGATACATTTCAAAGTGCATAACTTAGAAATAATGGGGGTAATACTATTTCAAAAGTCCTATATCTGACCTATGCACTTTTAGTTACCACATCAAGTGAATGCTGGATTCTAAACCCTTAATAGACTTATAGCTTTGTAGAATATGTTATTGACATTCTTGATAAGTCTACCTATGCAAGTAAAGAAGTGAGAGGCCGCTTCTTACGGATTATCTCAGTAAAATCCTAGAGTACTTATGAACAACATGATTTAGGACAAGGCCCAATTCAAAGATGCTAGCAAAGATTAAAGAAGCAAGAAATCATACATAGCGAGAATATGATTCCTAAGTGTTTCATATTCAACCAGAAGTTAACGGCTTAGTCCACTTCATAGCTATTCGTTAAGTAATGCATGTTGTATTATGTAAATAAGTGGGAGATTGTTGTATATATTTACATAAATGTATTGCATTTTATCATTTAGTCTATGTTGTCATCTAGTCATTCTTGTTAGTAATAGGTCCTTCGTAAAATAGTTCTAAGTACAGTACGTAGAACCTATTTAATGCCGAGGACTACACCTACGAGTAAAATAGGTTACCTAAGGTGAATACAAAGGACCTATTTAATGCTGATGACTACACCTACGAGTAAAATAATTCTAAGTACAGTACGTCATTGCACGACTCATATCTAAATTTTTTTTGTAATTTCTACTAAAATTTTTAAATATTTTCTAATAATCTTGGGACTATTTAGTTTAAGAAGTGAGATTTGTGTTTTGTTTTGGACAGAAAAAACCCAAAAACAATGACTATCAAGGCGATTTCCATTTGGTTCACGATTCCTTGGGGCCCAGCCACCGAGCGACGGAGCAATGCCCTCCCAGAATGGTTTGAATGATGACTCGGTTCCGTGCTCCCAGGACAGTGATCATGATCTCAGCTTGGGCCCGATTCACTCTTCTGCCTCTCTAGTACCCGCGGTGACTAGAGCGAGTTCCTCTCAGGTTAATGATGGGCGAGATTCGAATCCGTCATGAATTAGGCAATCAAAGGGGGCAGACCAGGTTGTTGCCTCTCTTGGCATCACGTATGCTCCAAGTTTTAGGGAAATTTCATCATGTTCTTATGATCTTGTCCAGGATAAGAGCATGCTGCTTGAAACCTTTACATTCTTATTGGACTTTTTGCATTAGGGTAGCAGGGTACTTCAAAGAAAAATGTCCGTTGGAGAACATGTATCTGTGGTATATTCCCAATTGCAAGACGCTAGAAAGGAAGTTGGCTCGGGTCTAGGGAATTTTGAGACAATCGTTCAGGTTCCCATACAAATTTGGGTTTTGCCATCAGAATGGTTGTAAGGATCGGTAATCCACCCCGTTCAGGATTCGAATATTTCATGTGCCGGAGGTGCAAGGTCGTTAAGGAAAGGCATATGAATCAAGCCTACATTGCAAAGGGAAAGAGGTTGCTATTATTGAGTGGTCGGGGATGGGCGCCGGCGGAGGGTGCTCACTTGCGGTTGAAGGGCGCTCGCTTAAATATATTTACATAAATGTATTATATTTTGCCATTTAACCTATTTTGTTATCTAGTCATTTTATCATTTAGCTTTGTTTCAATCCCACATTAGTTATAGTAGAAGTTAGAACATGCTAGAATGACTGTAAATAAGTGAGTCATTTTGGATACTAATCAAGTTCATTTAAACTTCCATCTATTATGGAAGGAAACCAATAAAAGCTTCTTTAGTTCAAATTATATATATATATATATATATATATATATATATATATATATATATATATATATATATATATATATATATATATATATATATATATATGACAAAAAGAAAGAAATAAATAGAAGGCGGGAACAACGGCACATTCCTTGGTGCAACGACACATTTTTAGTGTACGTCGACACCAAGAAAATGTCACGCCCTTTCGTTGCAACGGCACTATCCTGAGAGGTTTTGCAAGCTTTCGACTACAATGACGCTCTTCAGATGGATTGCTACAACTTTCTGTTGCAACTCTTGAGTATCTATAAATACTCAGAACATAGACAAGTAATCACATAATTAGGGCATCACACTCTAAGAAGATCTACTCGCTAAATATGGCAACAAAGTACGATAGATTAACATAAAGGTAGGGATAGAGAAAGCTTAGTCGCGATGATCAAGCCTGCCAATCCTCTCCTCGTAGCTAACCAGAATCATGACTTTATTAAGCTCCAAAGGCTGTCTCAATATTGCAGTAGAAAAAACGTCTCTAAAACCTAAGTACGAATGGCCCATATATAGCCAACATCTAGCTATAAAATAGAAAAACCTAGAGGAGGTCAACCTAAAATAGAAGTCTTGCTAGCCAAGTAATGAGATAAATAACATAATTATAGTCCTAGGGTCAGAACAGGGGCCAAAAGTTGTAGCAAACTGAAATAGATCGAGTCCCCATCTAAAAAGGAAGTCCGAGAAAAACTGCCATCGAAGCTGACCTGGCGCCCGCCAGTAGAGTTGGCGCCCACCAATGGAACTCTTTGTAATGGACTTGGCGCCCGCTGGGTCGCTGGTCAGCTTCGTTGTATCTTCGTATTTTACATTTTTTACCCGCTTCTACTTCAAATTTTACTTCGACTATAAAAGAAAAAATGTAGATCTCTCTTCAATTCCAACGGTATCTCATTTGATGTAATTGGACACTCGAGCAGAATGTTGTGCCTCTTGCAATTTGGTCTCTCGAAATCACCCCTTCAACGGCCTTCATTGAGCTCCATTTTCCTACAAAATATGACGATAGGTAAAAATCTACTCCCGAACACAAACACACTACAACAATCACAAGACATGACATGATGAAAATAACTAAAATAATGACTAAACACGTACAAAACATACAACAAAATATGAGCGTTTACACACTCAATCTTGTTGACCACCTAACTTACGCACCAGATAAGCTTAGTTATGGATGGTATTCTTGACAAGTTTTAGTTCACTCGTTTGGTGTCATAATATGGGATATTTGGATTCACCAAAATCAAGTAATTTTTTGACAAGTCTACATGTAATTACGAGCTTCGCTTGATTCTATCTACTTTAACCTCGTAAATTTGGGCGAAGGGGTGTCCCATCACACAGGGGCTTGACGCCTACTGATAGGCGGTAAGTTAATTATGAATCTAATTATCCTAATCAAATAGCCTAGTAAGTAACTAGGTTTGAACTGAGGGATTGGCGTACAAATCGAAATGAAAGTGGTTCGCAAAGTGGAGTACAATGGTAAGGGAAAACACACGATTTCCAAGAAATGAAACAAACGGCTGCAACAAAGTAAATGAAACAAAAAGGTAATTGGTGACTATGAATGGTAAAGACGAGCACAACCTTTCATGAATCGCTAGACATCGGTTATGGAATTTATTAAGCCCTAACTACTATTTCGAGTTATCTAATGCGATTACCTACTGCTCTCGCTAGCTAGATAACAAAATTGAACGTCGACCTAATCGTAGATATTAATCCAGCTCTCACGGTAAACCAGTACCACGACTAAATCTGATTCCATTTATGAAGTTTCCTCCTTAAGGGGCATCCCTCAACATGGAGATCTCTCTTCGCCTACCTTAAAATGTGTTGATTGATTCTTTCGTTAATCCTAATTATCTCTGGGCCTCCTAGTCAGAACTTAGATCATAGTCTAGGTGATCAGTCTAAACTAAGCATTACATTCTTCAAATCAACAACTACTACTCTAGATGTTCAATCCATAACCTAGCCAAACAACAACGCTAATCAGGCATCAAACTCAATAAGGAAACTACTCCCTACTCATATTAGTTACGCTAGACATAGTAATGAAAAGTATAATATAAAGTACAAAGTAAATGGAAGAAATTACCGATATGACAAGATCTCAATACCAATAAAAGAGCACCAGAGTATGAACGTAAAAATGTATCAGTGTAAAAATAAAGCGTAGAGTGCAAGGTATCAAACGACATAGACCTAAAAAGGGTTTATATAGAACTAGGATGAAAATACCTAAAAAGACAGGAGATCGCTAATAGGAAAAAAAACCATAGTCTATAGTCGCTCGAGACAATAATGAAAAATGGTGACAAAATAAATAAATTATTTTGTTGACAGGCGTCACTTATGACATGGCTTTTTCAGGAGGCGTAGGCTGATGTGCAGGAGCCGCATGCCTCAGTCTTCAATCACAGAATTCAACGCACGCTGTTGAAGAGCAAGAGTACGCTGATGGCTGTTAATGCAGAATATAGCGCATGCCTTCTTTGGATAGGTGTACGCTTGGTTGTACGCGTAGCCTGCTCTCGCTTCTGTCTGCCTCTCGAAATTTCCCCTCCTATGCTCCTAGCTCTGGATCCAATCCTCGCTCCATGTAAGTCTCAAACTTATGCAAAGCACGACAAGGCATAACTATCCACTCTCATGATACAACTGATATAAGATGACAAAAGACACAACGAAACGAATATGAAACTAAATGAAAGATACATTAAACATCACAAAAGACATAACAAATAGATATGCGATTTGACTTGCATCACCTACCGAGTGCTAGAGGGTAAAGGAAGTTCGTAACCTGATGACAAGGAAGACGGCAATTTATGCCTCGATAAGCAACGGTCGTAACTTAACAGCCCTAAAAGTAACAAAAAAATTTCGGGTAAGTTTTGACCTGCACGAAATGCGTATCGATTTGGGCACTGCCTCAGAGAAGGTTCGATAAAATAGTTGTAAAAATATAGACTACTTGAACTTGGATAGTAAGAACATATGATACTGTTTCTAAGATTGCTTAGGGCCTTTCGTGCGAACATGTATGAATATTTGGGTAAATCCCACCAAGGATCTTGGCCATCCAGACTTGGTTTGTACTTTTTTTTAGAGGAAACAGACTAAATATATTAAAATTTAAGTAGGAAAGTCAATGAAGATGAGAGCGTCAAACTCAGTCGGGGGAACTACAAACCAGTCCCCGGGTAGCAAACCCAGCCTGCAAGCTTAACTAATCCAATCTAAAACCATGTTCTGAGATCTAGAAATAAGAAGTAACCTACAATTTGGTAAATCAACTAGTAGGGACCTAATCCTCATCACAAGTGGTTCTACATGCCAAAGGATTAGGGAGGAAGGATCATTCATAAAATTGTAGGCTAACAAGCAATCAGTTTCGATCGAGGTAGCTCGGGCATAAAAGTTCACCCTGACCAGCTGCACATCAAGTTCCAGTGCGAGGAGTTCAGCCTCCAAAGGTGAAGCTGTACACCTTACTAGTTTCTGATCTTCAATGATTTGGCCAAGAGAGTTTTTTGCAACCATAGCCATCCCAGCAAGAGAAGACTCGTTCTTCCAGGAGGTATCGCAGTTGAGCTTCATAGCATCCGACAAAGAAGCATCCCATGAAGTAGGAGGAGGACCTCGGGCGCTGAGGTTCTGTAGACCAAGACCTGTGACCTGCAAAAATTTTAAACTATGATGAGAGGCAAGGTCTCTAGTTGCAGTCAGATAAATAATCTCATTTTCAAAAAAGAACTTATTCCTAGCAAGCTAAGTATTCTAACAAATGGTCATAGAAAGAGCAACGAGATCAAGATCCCCAGAAGATTGCAGCAGGTCAACCATAAAGTTCATCCAAACACAGAAAGTAGGATGTAAATCAGGGCCTAAATTTAAAACCAAAAGAACTGGCCAGCCAAGTAGCCCTTGCATGAGGACATTCAAAGATTAAATGGATGACAGTTTTCTCGGCACTATCACAAATTTGACAGAGAGGAGACTGAGATAAGTTTTGCCTAAATAGGCTGGCTGTAGTAGGAACAGCATTCCGAATCAGTCTCCAAACAAAATTCTGTACTTTGGGAAGAACTTTCAGCTTCCAAACCCGCTTCCACGTACCTGGGTCAAAAGGGGAATTGTTAGAGTCAAAGACCATGATATTCAAAGAATGAAAATGGACTTTTTTCATAACGTGGTACCCTCTTTTGACAGAATACTGGCCATCATTACTAAATTTCTAAATTAAAGAATCTGGAGAATTAAAATTGTTTAGGCAAACATTAGCAATGGCCACTTGTTCTGGAGGAGAGAAAAAGTGGTTAATTAAATATGCCCTCCAACAACCAGAAGACATAGATATCAGGTCAGATACAGTTTTAAGGCAATTGGGGCGAATAGACCTGAAATCCACCCGTGCATTTTGTAGAGAAAGGAGCCAGGGATCTTGCCAAATATTAACAGTCTTACCATCACCAATTTTGTAAAAAATACCTCCCTTAAGAGCCTCCTTACCAGCACAAAGACTACTCGAAATCCACGAGGGTTTAGGGCCTTTAGGAGCATTAAAAAAATTAGAGTTGCTAAAATAAATTCAGAACTATAAAATAGAGGGAATCTTGATTCTGGAAAAGCCTCCACACCTATTTCGCAAGTAGAGCCAAATTAAAGCCCTCATGTCTTTGGAACCTAAATCACCCTGATCTTTAGGACATGTCAATTTATCCCAACTGAGCCATTGCACCTTCCTCTTATCTGCATCACCAAACCACCAAAACTTAGCAATCAGACTGTTAAGTTTTGCACTGAAAGTCACAGGGAAAAGTAAACACTGCATAATATAACACGGGATAGAGGAAATGACAGATTTAATCAAGGTCTCCCTTCCGGACATAGACAACAACTTCTATTTCCAGCTCCTAGTCTTAGCAAGCATCCTTTCAAAAAAGAATTACAAGGCATCCTTTTTAGACCTCTCCCAAAAAGAGGGCAGGCCTAAATATTTGTCATCCGGAGGCATCTCCTGCATTTGAAAGATGTCAGCAATAATTCGATGTGAGGCAGGTGGTTCACACTTGGCAAACATGATACTAGACTTATGATAATTAATAGATTGGCCAGAGATGCAAGAGAACACGTCCAAAATGGACTTGATGCTATGTGCCTCAGCCTCACAAGCATTGCCAAAGATTAACGTATCGTCAGCAAATAAAATATGAGCTAAAGACTTGGTTTGTACTTGGATTCTATAGGGGGATCTATTGGTACGGGTTGAGATTTTGTTACATTCCTCGTGTAATCTTTTTTCACTCTTTTTCTTTAGGCTTGGAAGGACTTAATTACAACATATGGGATATTGGCTCTCCCTTGGTGCGGTGGGCTTTTTATGCGAAAGCAAATAAATTAATCCACTTATAAAAAAAGTCAAGTGAGGATACAGAGACCGTGGTATCGTTCGTGGGAGGTATGTGTCTTTTCTTTGCTTTAATGACGGAGACATAGGATGCACGAGTTGGAAGCACGACAACCACATTCTTCACTCTCTCATCTGTTATGGCAGTTACCTCCGGTTCAGTGGCATCCAAGCAACATGGATAGCTTGCTTCGTTAGAGGCTGCTCTGTCCCACAACAGGCCTTCTCCGGATCTCAACGCAGCATCTATGATCGGAAGTGTTAGTTACTAGATACGGTAGCATACTACTCTAGTCTATTCGGGTGGGTTAGCTTGAGTTGGATACTAGTTATGGAAGTGGGTTAGTTAGTTATTGGGCCTTGAAATTTTTAAACTTTTTATTTTTCTCTTTTCTCATCTCTTTCTGTAATATTTTTTTCTCTTTATTAATAAAAGTTCCTAATTAGTAAAAAAAAGTGAAGATATTTTAGTCACTTAGGGTCTTGTAGTACATTTTTTTTGCAAATAACATGAACCAATTTTTAACTGTACTTATTAATTAATATTTTCTAACAAAATGGGCACATAAAATTCGGTCAAGATTTGAGTCTCAACCAAATTAAAGTCAATGAATTTCAGATTCGTTAAATTTATAACTGTACTTATCAATTAATATTTAATTTGCCATTCCTAGTTGGGTGGATCAAGGTTGTGAGGATCGCGATTATAATCGTAAGATCGCACGTTTTTACTAGTCGCCATTGCTCCACCGTGCTGGATCGCATGCAATATCTTAATGTTAAACGGATCGATGGGATTGCCGATTATAATCGTAAGATAGCAAAATCTGGGATTAAGATCGCAAGAATTTTTTCAACTAATTCCCTCCTTCCTGCGAAAGATTTAGTGAATATTTTTTATTTCTTTTTTTAAATCATATTCGGTATTTCCTATAAGTTTTCTGATTATTTTAAAGATATGTGGTGTTTCCTTAATAGTTTAAATCAGTGTAACCCTAACCCTAATAATGTGCACTATAAATATAAGGTCTTTGGTCGTATTCCAAAGGAAAAATAAGAAAGAATTAAATAAGTTCGAGAGAGGGATGAGCAGACTGACTTGAATGCTTTGTTGAATTAAAGTTTTGTAGATGATGTTTGAGAAATTTTATTTTTAGATGATGTTTGAGACAATGATTGTTTATGACATATGATTAAATTAATAAAAATTTATGTTAAGTTTATATTTTTTAGTTATTTCTATAATTTTGTCTATTTGGTGGGATCTTGCGATCCGTGTTACGATTCTCTTATCTACGATTTTTTTATACCCAAACGATCCTCAGTGGGATCCCGATTTTGACAACCTTAGGGTTTACCGTAAAACTTGCCGATGGAGAAATGGCTTGGTACAAATAAATAATTAAAATAAGGAAAAAATACTAAAAAATTTATACGATTTGTTATAATGTATTCAAAGGTCCGATCTTTATATAAATTAATTCCTTAGTTTTGAAACTCATTATTCTCGCAATCTCTTATTTGACTATCCGAACAAAATTCAAAAGAATCTCTTATTTGACTTGAAGTAATTTATTGCAAACAAAACTAGGAATTTAGTGTCGGCCAGTACTCGTCCAAAATGGAAACATTCTAATCTAGTCTGCAGTCTGCACTGCTGGTCTATGGCCGACGTCCTAAAAGCATTGTTTTCGAGACGGCAGTCCGACCGGCAGTCTGACCGGTCAGACTGCGAATCAGAGTCTTGGGCTGGTCAAAAAATATAGTACGTACGCTAACCTAACGAACCAGATAATTTTTGGTCAGACCAGAAGTTGGCTCGGATTTTTGACGTCAGACTGCGAATCAGAGTCTTGGGCAGGTCAAAAAATATAGTACGTACGCTAACCTAACGAACCAGATAATTTCTGGTCAGACCAGACAGTTGGCTCGGATTTTTGACCCGAAAAAATCCGGTTCGTTAGGTTTGACCAAAAATTGAACCAAAAAATCCAAAATTCACCCAACCCAATCCAACCCAAAAAAATTTAAAAAAATAGATTACATACTCGAATTTTCCAAATCAACACAAAATAAACTAAATCAACAAAGATAATTATACTAAATATGAAATAAATTGACCAAAATATCGAAAATATTAATTTTTAAACCTATTATTTACTATATATATATATATAAATAATATAAAAACCTATAGTCCGACTGTCGGTCCAACCAGTCAGACTGATTGACCCAGAGATCGGTCCAAAATCCAGGTCACTCTCCGGGTCGTTTTTGAAAACAATGATCTGGTACGCAGTCTGCACTGCTAGTCTATGGCCGACATCCTAAAAGTCTTCAATATATTCTTTTTACTTTTTATGCCAGAAAGCGGCTGGATTCTGTTATTAGGTTTTTTTTTGGGTGGAAATTCAGTTATTAGTTTTGAGAATCCTAGTCGGTTGAGTTTTGTTTATATAAAAAATACATATCTTTTTATTTAAGGTTTTGAGTAATATAAAGATTGGCATATCGTATCACGTTAATTCTTGAATTCAACTTGGTCGTATTGCATTGTCTCTAGTCAAATTTGTGAAGTCAAAGACCATGCGTTGTTAAACCCGATAATATTTTTTGTTTAAAATTGCATGTTGAAGGTATCCCATTGTGATTGGATTTAGTTTACGGATATAAAAAATTAATGTATTTATTATTTTAAAATTTTGGGTGAATTATATAACTTATAATGGTCGGTTCTATTTCATATCTCAAGAGAATAGTTGCATTTGAACAGCAATGTCAAAGACACGTATATGCATGAAAATGACTCGGGGTTTGGCCTTCACGCGTGCTAGTGTGTCACGCGCATATAATATTGGCCCCAAATGACTTATCATATCAAATAATGATGTCTTGCTTCCACTCAGAAAATGAAGATGTTTTAGTTTAACAACTGATCTGGTATAGCTTTAGACGAAGTGTAGCGGTTTACTATATTAATATAAATGTTTGATGGTGAGAGTCTATATCGTGAGAGACATGGATAGGTCCACGAGTACTATATTAATATATAGATTGAATAATTTCGAAGGACATGAGATTAACATTTTCGTTAATTACAAGAACGATAAATACTTTTTGAAACAATAAGGACCCTTGGTATAATTAGTTCTTAGAAACAAATTTCTTTTAAAACTAGTTCAACATAAATAAAGGATTAAGTGTTATAATTTCTATATCCAAAAGAGAAAGTAAATGAGTGGATCGATCTTGTGTTCATTATTGTTCTCAAACAATCTACGTTTAATCGCATGTGGGCAAAATCAAGTTCGTGCAATTTTAGTTCAATAGATTTCGTTTGAGGGGACGTGATGAGATTATTACATTTCTAATTATAAGGGTACGAACTTTGAAAAAATCACATATCTATTATTTTATAATTTTTGTGATTTGGATTGAATATTTTAAATTATGAGATTAAGTAATAAGTAATCAAAAAACCCTCTACATTAAGTTACTTGAGAAAGAATCACAAAATGGCAAAACTCTTTTTGAAGGATACAAAATGGCAAAACTGGAAAAGTGTCGTGAATTGTGGCGAAAGATAATGCTTTGCGCGATAATGATCCAGTAACCCAGGTTTCAACCCTCAAAACAAAATATTTAAAAACAAATAATGGGAAACTGTTCTCTGACAGCTCCCAGTACGAAGAAAAGTAGCCGTTGGTATCCCCATAGACACTGCATCCCACGTGTCACCGTGTGGTCCCTTGCCGACATCCAATTCCTCAATAATCATTCTTTAATATATACCAAATCTCAATTATTTTATTCTAACTTTTCGAGTTTGATTTTTTTTGTTATCTATATATCTTTCATACTATTATATTGTGCTTTTAAATTCTGTGACTGATGACACAAGTTTTAACTAATAATCAAGCATATTTCCTATCCCAGATTATTTGAACTATCTTCGTATCATGTCGCATCATTAATTTTATCTGTGTATTATAGCACATTACTAATTTTATCCTTGGACACTCGATTCATATAAATTATTGATACAACATGAGACATGAGTAAAATAATAACGTGACATCACACACATTATAGCTCAAATAACCGAGTTGGTATTAATCAAATAAATTTTTGTCACATTCTTTGAGAATTTAAAATATTAGTAAAATGAATTTTAATATTTATAATATATTCGGTCAAATTTTAAAGATTTTTTTTGAGAATAAAATAATATCTAAAGATTAATAATATTTTCTCTAAATAAAATAAACATAACGAGCGAGATATAAAAGTAATCAAACCGAGTGAACTTCAACTAGCTAGCGTAACCCCTCGGAAGGAAAAAAAAAGGACGAGGCAGAGAAGAAAAAGACACCAAGTGGCTGAAGTGGAGGGAGGGTGACGTGGGTCCAACTCATCTTTGGTTTACAGTTCACAGAAGCTGGCTGAGAAGACGCGGGCTGGGGCATCTTCCTCGAGGGATTTCCATCTTCTCAAGGGGTTCCTTCTTTTTCTCATTCATGGTTTAAGGGAGGGATCAGGAATAGCATCAAGTTTGAAGCTTTATGCTCTTTTTGGTAACTATAAGCAATCTTCTTTACTGGGTTCCTTTTATTTTTCTCATGGTTTTGATTTTTTTTTTTTGCAGTGTGGTTTGTTAGGGTGGTCACTTGGATTTTGGTTAAGTGTTTGAACCCTCAAACATGATCAAATCTTTTTACACCTTGTACCGCTAGACCAAATATTTTTTGGGATTCTGTTTATCTATCTGATTGATTGTTTAAGAGCTTTAGCTTCCTTTACTGTTACATCAAGGTATTGGAAAAACTCTGATTGGTAGATTTTGAAATGCCGTGTCTGTTAATATTTGGTTACTTAATTAATTTCATTTTCTGAGATTGAATGGCTTAATCCAACCAGCTGCATTGTATTTTTGTGTAATGAGGCTTCTATGATTGTGTTTTTTCCTGACAAATAACTTGTTTATTTCTTGTTTAGGTTGAGCATCTAAATTCAAACATATAGATGGCGACCCTTGCAGATATAAGCGTGTCAGCTGCTTTCAATCTTCTAAGTGCCTTCGTCTTCCTTCTGGCGTTTGCTTTCTTTAGGCTGCAACCTTTCAACGACAGGGTTTACTTTCCGAAATGGTATCTTAAGGGATTAAGAGGCAGCCCGACTCACTCGAGAGCATTTGTTACTAGGTTCGTCAATCTAGATTTCAGATCATATATAAGGTTTCTGAATTGGATACCAGAAGCCCTGAAAATGCCAGAGGATGAGCTCATTGATCATGCAGGATTGGACTATGCAATCTACTTGCGCATTTACTTGCTTGGGTGAGTGAGTATCTATTGATCTATTCGTAATGGTCATTTTTCATCTGTAGAAGTTGTATCACCGAGCCTAATTCATAACGAACTTGCGCCGGTTTTGGGAGCTTTGATCTATTTATATTGTTATGCTTGAAACTTGTTGCTTTATGATGTGCTGCAGACTCAAAATTTTTGTTCCCATCACAATTGTTGCATGGGCTGTCCTAATACCTGTTAATCTCACAAACAACACGCTCGATATAGCGGCAAAGTTGGTCCATGTGACTTCCAGCAACATTGACAAGCTTTCAATATCTAACATACCTCTAAAATCACAAAGGTATGGATCCATCTCTTGAATTACTACTTAATTGAGGAAGTTCAATTGAATATTATATCGATGCACTGGTTCGACTTTGTTCTGTTTCTAAAGCAAGTATCATTGCTCACCCCGGATCACAGATTTTGGACGCACATAGTTATGGCCTATGCCTTCACTTTTTGGACATGCTATGCATTGATGAAGGAGTATGAGAAAGTTGCAACAATGCGATTGCAATTCCTCGCTTCAGAAAACCGCCGACCAGATCAGTTTACAGTAAGACAAACATTGCCCCTTATTGAGCTGACTAGACTTGTTTATCGCAATGGACTTTTGATTTTTTGTGTGCATGGGCCTTCTGCAGTTCAATAGCATGACAAACGTATAATGTTTAATTTTTTTTTCTTCCAGGTACTCGTCAGAAATGTGCCCCCAGATCCCGATGAATCTGTTAGTGAGCTAGTTGAACATTTTTTCTTGGTCAATCATCCAGATCATTACCTAACTCATCAGGTAGAATGCTGAAAAAAGGCACATTCATGATATGAACATGCTAAGGACATAGATGCTGGTTTGGTTCATAGTTCTGCTCTATAACCTGAGGACGCACATATTTTGTTCGGTTGGATATGGAGATTCTAACAGGGCCATGGTTGTGCTTCAAATTCTTTCAGCTTCTTTTTCTAACATTATATTTATCCCTTTGATCAAATCTGGATCAGCTGTTGATTACTCAATGTAACTGCAGCTGTATTAGAAAGAATTAGTTGTGTCACTTTTTGGCACCTCTCGAAGTTGGAGATGATTTTGTTTGGGCTAATGAATCAATCGTCTATTGTTATGTTTCCAACATATTCAGGTTGTATATGATGCAAACAAGCTAGCCAAATTGGTTAAGAAGAAGAAAAAACTGCAGAACTCGCTTGATTACTACCAACTTAAATATTCTAGGAACCCATCACAGAGGCCAACGACGAAGGTACCGTTAACTTCCTCGATCATTTTTGCCATGTCTTCCTTTCACAATTAAGTATGAGGCCACTTCACAATCTTTGACATTTCAGATTGGTTTTCTTGGACTCTTTGGAAAGAAAGTGGATGCAATTGATCATTACACTGCAGAGTTTGAGAAACTGTCGACAGAGGTAAGTCCAACAGAAACACCCGTTTTTCGCATGAAGATCTTTGGTAGACTTCTAAAAGTTTATTCTGCTGATACGTAGACCGTAGAAGAACGGATAAGAGTTGCAAAGGATCCCAAGGCTATCATGCCAGCTGCATTTGTATCTTTTAAATCAAAGTGGGGTGCTGCTGTTTGTGCACAAACTCAACAGTCGAGAAATCCGACTTTATGGTTGACAGAATGGGCACCAGAGCCCCGGGATGTCTATTGGAAGAACCTACCTATACCTTATGTGTCATTGGCTGTTCGACGATTAATAACGAATGTTACATTCTTCTTCCTCACCTTCTTCTTCATGATCCCTATCGCGTTCGTGCAATCTCTTGCAAGCATCGAGGGAATCGAGAAAGCTGTACCTTTTCTGAAGCCTCTGATAGAAGCGTGAGTTCTCTTTTGTTTCGTATCTATAGTTCGGTTTAGTACTACAGACGCGTAGATTATTGATTTTGTAAACTTTCTTTTCGCAGAAAGTTTATCAAGTCGGTGATCCAAGGTTTTCTTCCCGGACTGGCGCTGAAGCTTTTCTTGATCTTTCTTCCGGCAATACTGATGGTCATGTCCAAGTTTGAAGGGCATATGTCCATATCATCTCTAGAAAGAAAATCCGCTATGCGATATTATATCTTCAATATTGTGAATGTTTTCCTTGGGAGCATAATCACCGGATCTGCATTCGAGCAGCTTAATTCATTCATTAAGCAGTCGGCAAATGAAATCCCTAAGACAATTGGTGTAGCCATCCCGATGAAAGCAACTTTTTTCATAACCTACATCATGGTGGATGGATGGGCTGGAATAGCGGGAGAAATTTTGATGTTGAAGCAACTCATCATCTTTCACCTGAAGAATTTCTTTTTGGTGAAGACCGAGAAGGATAGGGAAGAGGCAATGAATCCCGGAAGTCTCGGTTTCCACACTGGAGAACCCCGCATACAGTTCTACTTTCTACTTGGTCTTGTCTATGCAACTGTGACGCCTGTTCTCCTGCCATTCATCTTGGTCTTCTTCGCATTCGCCTTCGTGGTGTTCCGTCATCAGGTTTGGTGCCTATCGCTTCGTGATGATAAGCTGCGACTAGTTGCTGCTGTGGCCAATCTGTACTAACAGCTTCTTTGTTCTGTTTGCAGATAATTAATGTGTACAACCAAGCGTACGAGAGTGGAGCGGCATTCTGGCCCGATGTTCATGGTGGTGTTATTTATTCGCTGGTAATCTCTCAGTTGCTTTTGATGGGATTGCTGAGCACAAAAGAAGCTGCTCAGTCGACGCCATTTCTCCTCGCTCTCCCAGTGCTCACTATTTGGTTCCATAGGGTCTGCAAAGGCCGGTATGAGTCTGCATTCGTTAAATACCCGCTACAGGTATGCCGGAATTCAGATTGGCCATTTCACTCTCATTAGTGAACTTAACTTCTCTGAATCTAGAGCAATATACATACCTAAGCTGTTGTATCGTTGCGTGTCCAGGAAGCCATGATGAAGGACACTCTGGATCGTGCAAGAGACCCGCTCTTTAATCTGAAAGGCTACCTGCAGAATGCATATAGGCATCCGATTTTCAGTAGCAATGACGACGACAGCGAAGGCGAAGATACATATGTTAGCGAAAAGTTCGAAGGCGAGGCCGAGCTAGTCCCCACGAAACGCCAGTCACGAAGAAATACGCCGGTACCGAGTCGGACTGGTGGATCCCCGCCTTCTTTACCTGATGCTGCATCCAAAGAACTTAAAGACCCATCAGAACTGCTCTCTGTATCTTCTACCCCGGACCGGCAGGGGCCTGCATAGCTAATATGCGTATATCAAACATTTCTCAAAACAAGTTGGTGGTGTAATAGTTGTTGTACATTAAACAAAGGAGAAATACTTTTCCATAAAATACAAATAGCATCCCAACTCAAAATTGGGTCAATAAATTTAGTTGGCATACAAGTCACCTTGAAAAATGTCACATCATTAATTATTTTACTTAACTTGACAAATTATATTTTACATTAATTAATTTTAAAAAAATGTCAATAAAATATAAAAAATACTAATACTTAGATTTGAAAAATAAAATAAAAAATTTAAAACATAAAAACTTTAAATTTAGAAATAATATCAAAATTGAAATAGAAAATTATTCAAATTAAATTAAAATTAATAAAAATAAAAATATCAAGTAGTATTGATATATAAAATAGGAAAAATTACTCTCAGGTCTCTGGTGTTTGGTATATTCGGTGCTTACCCCTCTGTATTTCGGAAATCGATTAAAAAATTTCTATAATTTGGCAAAATTATACTATTGGATCTCTCATTGACGTCAGCGATCATTTTTTCATTTTTTTAATCACGGAAATGACATTTCAACCTCTAATGAAGAACACCTTGTGAACACCAAATTAAACACAACCACAAATACCCAATTAATTAATCGAAAAAAGAAACGACCCAACATCAAGAAAACCAAACCAACGTCGGAGATAAAGTCCCAGATTCGGAGTCGGAGGCCAAGTCCCTGGTCAACGTTGAGGCCAAGCTCCCCCTTCTCTCATCGGTGTCCCTATATCGGGATCAATATCCGGTTACCTCCTCTACCTTCTGACTACCTCCTCGACCGTGAGCACCAGCAACTAACCACTAAAATAGAATATTGCTTACTAATTGTGAAGATGAGGAGCAGATTGTAATCAAAGAGTTCCTTCCCACAGATCAAAAGGGATGGCCCAACCGTCGGTGATACTAGCGACGGCCAGCTACGATCACACTATTAAGTTCTGGGAAGCCAAAAGCGGCCGCTGCTACCGTACTATCCAATACCCTGATTCTGTAAACTCTCTCTCCTCTCTCTCTCTCTCTCTCTCTCTCTCTCATTAGACTTTCTTTGTGTTTGTACTTTGTTCTTCCATTTGGGTTTTCTGTGTTTGTTTATATGGGTTTTTGAATAGTTTTGTGTATGATGAGAATGACCCAGTTTAGGAATGGTTCCAAGTTTTGAGTTTTTATGTATATTTGATCGTAAAGGTAGAACCTTTGTCTTGTTTCAAGATCTGTTAACAGATAAGGATATTCGCTTGATGCACGAAGAGCCTGCAGAAGTAGTTTGGGATGATGGGGACGATACAGATGAAACAGCAGAACCACGGTGACCAGAATGATATTTTACCCAGACACGCAGGGTTTTTTGCACGACTTAAAGAACCACAAGATCACAGTGACATTTACCACACGCACAGCTCCTTCTGCGTGCCAGCTGTAGCGATTGTATAGGGAATGAATAGAAATGATTAGCTAATCATAGAACACACGTTTAACGAGATAGATTTGGCGGTTATCATTTTTTGTGAGCTTCTAAATGAGCTCTAATGGCATCTTCCTCATTTCTTGACCAAATCGTCTCGTTCCGCTTCCATTCTTCAACATTTTCTATTTCTAATATGGTATCAGTGCTCTAGGCAAGGTTCGCCTAGTATCAATCCTGGATTTCTCAGTAAGAGGAAGCTTCAAAGAGGCTCTAATGCGCGGGAACTCCAGCGCGTCAGGGAGATTGCCCACTCGCGACTCTGATTCCTCAAGTAGCACCTTCTGAAGCTCGTTTTCCTAGTAATACTCGAGAGACTTCACTCTATTATCTTCATCCTAGCGAGAATTCGACTTTCGTGCTCGTATTACCATTGTTGAACAATTCTAACTATCATAGTTGGAGTAGAGCTATGGAAAAGGCTTTACGATCTAAGAGAAAGTGGCCTCTGGTGAATGGATCTGTTCATTATCCTGAGATAGATAATGTAGACTATCTAGAGTGGGAAGGTTGTAATAGTATGATCATATCCTGGCGCATGGCGTCTGTAGAACCTTTTATTGCTTAGAGTGTGAGTGGTTTAGACACAGCTGCTGAAGTTTGGAATGATCTGAAAGAGAGGTTTGGTTCAGGAGATTTGATTCAGATAGCTCGCCTACATATGCAACTTTGTACTCTGAAACAAGGAGCCTTATCTGTCAATGACTATTTCACATCATTTCGCACTTTATGGGATCAGTTTATTCAGTTTAGACCTGTGCAATTGTGTAAATGTATTGACAAGGATAGGGGATCTTTAGAGTGTGAGGCAGTTAAGTCGACTAGGTTGGCTTTGCAACACGATCAAGTGATCAAGTTTCTGATTAGACTGAATGAGAATTATGATACGGTTAGGTCGCAGATCATGCTTATAGATCCTTTGCCTAGCATGAGTAGGAAAGAGAATTCAAGATCCAAATTTGGGGCTTTCAATTCGGGTTCTTCCCACATATTTGGGGATTGTTTACAGCGCCCAGATTTGGGGTTTCTCCCCACATATTTGGTGTTCTTGATTTCATGGTTATTGGGTCGCTTCTTTTTTCGATTAATTAATTGAGTGTTTGTGGTTGAGTTTAGTTTGGTGTTCATAAGGTGTTTTTCATTGGAGGTTGAAGATGAAGTTTCTTTATTTTTTTTAAGGATAGAAATGCCATTTCTATGCCCAAAAAAATGAAAAAATGACCGCTGACGTCAGTGAGAGACCTGAGGGTATAATTTTACTAAACTATGAAAAAAATTTAATCGATTTTCAAAATACAGGAGGTGAACACCGGATATACCAAACATCTGGGGCCTGACGGTAATTTTTCCTAGAAAAAAATAACCTTCCACATTCACGGTGGAGCAAAAGACCAGATCTACCCTCTTAATCGGCAAGCCAAGCTTCGACCCAGGTCGACGGCCTCACGACAATCCCCAAAAGATGACGAAAAACCCCAAAAGCTTCGATCGAAGTTTTTTTAGCTTGGTTTATTGGGGTGAATCTGTAGTGACGGAGATTAATGTCTCCTTTACTTTGGGTATGCATTAATTATAATTTATAAAGGAAAATGATTTGTTCCATCTACTAACTAAGGTTTTGGGGTTTTCGTGATGTCGTCAATCTGGAGCAGGTCGTCTTTTCTCTGCCGTGAAGGAGAAGGCGATGAAGGCTATTTTTTCTTTTTAATTTTTCTAATTATTTAATTGTAAGCCATGTCAATTTTTGGTTCCATGTCACCGCCATGTTTTTGCCACTTCATCACCGGTTGCGGGAATCTCATACTTATTTTATAAATATGGTCGGAAGAAAACAAATGGTACTTTTGTGCATCGTTTTCAAATACGACCCGGAGAGCGACCCGCTCTGGTTTTTGGGTCGTATTTCAACCGGTCTGACTGGTTGGACTGTCGATTGAATTGATACTTTTTATATATATTAAAAAATATTTTTATTAATAATTTAATTATCCCTATCTGACAACCCCAACTTTTTCTTTCTTTTTTGACCCACCATAACTTTGAAATCCTTGAAAAAAATATCCGACCAAACATAAATTTTCTATTTTTATTACGGTTTGGTCGATTTTTTTGGGTCAAAATATCTGACCAATCTTGATTTTTTTGTCAAAATATATGACCAACCCTGATTTTATGGTTCAACCTTATGAATCGAAAAAAATGGAGTAAAAAATTTGGTCAAATCACCCGGTCCGACTATTTTTTGGGCAGTTGACAAGGTTAGCGATTTTATGGCCATATTCGGTACGCTCTCCTGACCGAATCATGGTCTGACCGGTCCGACTAGCATGTATTTAATAACCCTGCTTTTGTGGGTATTTTTAAAACACGGTAGACAAATACAAAGGTGTTATTTTCTCTTTACTATTGAATAAGTCGATAAGTAGAATACTTGTGAAAGAAGCAAGACAAGTCAACATCATAGAACTATAAAATAACACTAGCGACCGGTATGATCAATGTTTTTGAAATCGAACATAAAGGCGACTCAAAAAATTTAAATCTGGTCTATCTGATTTATCCTGTCGGGCCGCCTATTGGATCGAGACCTTTTCTTTTTATACTAATGAATAAAATAAAATAGAAAATAAATATTATTTTTTTGTGTTCCAGACAAATCGGATGAACCGGAGGTGTCTAACTCGATGGTTCGACTAGATTTTGAATGGTCGAACCACTTTTTAGATGTTAGCTAAAAATCGACCCGAGCTTGGTTTCGGTAACGGTCCGACCATCGGCAGACAGCAATTTTTAAAAGAGTGAGTGACTAGTTTTAGAGAGTATTTAGTTTGAGTGACTGGGGTGACTGGCTTGTAATTGATTGGATTTCAATCAGCCGCTAACCTGTTTGGTAACGATTTCAATAAGCCTCTAATTGTTAATTGGGACCTAATTGAATAGCTAATTGGGACCTAAATGGTATCGCAGAAAAATATTTATGTAATCACGGTAGAAAAATATTAGAATAATGAATGTGACAAGTACAGATATTAAAATATAAAAAGTGTACAATTATATCCGCGAGAAAAGTGTACAATTAATTGTGTCCAAGCATGCTCTTGATGTTAATTCAATGAAGATTTGTTGGTTGAATAAAAGGAGATTTCATTGCGACTAATCTGAATTTCAAACTGGAGTTTGAAAATGGCAGAAAAGATAATATTCGAAATTGTTTCATTTTATGCAGTGAGAGGCGTTCGTTACGCTTCATAATTAATTAAGGACAAATTACCCTCACATCCCTGTACTTTGGTCAGCCTTCCCCTAGGGTCCCTGAATTTTGGAAAATGATTGTCCCGTCCCTAAGTTTTGATGCTAATAGACTCTCGGGTCCCTGGAGCCGGAATATTCCCTTTTCTCCGGTGAACCCCCACCTGAAATGACCAAAATACCTTCCCTTGTTAAATTTTACTCTACCCCCTTTAAAAAGTTACAGCCCCCTCTTCACCTTCCATTCTAAAAAAAACCACCTGACTTTTCACCTCCTTCCCCTTCCTTCCTGCTTTCTTCTTCTCCACCATCTTCAACTTGTCCTCTTCGATACAAGGAACCCTTCTCCCCTTCCTCTTCTTCTCTGCAACATTCCCTTTCGCACATTAATCTTCACCATCTTCGCCCAGATTTTTACCCAAAGTCAGAAACCCTAATTTTCTGGAAGTTAGGATTCTGACTGTCGCTAACAATGCATGCCCACTTGAGAACCTTGGAGTTCATCTTCAAAGGTAAGTCAGCCTTTTATGAAAATGTCGACCCCGATCGGTATTGTTATAGAGAATTGGTTGAAGATGCATATAAAGCATTTGTTGGTCAACTGAAAAGTGATATTTTAAAATTCAGACTACAAGGGAGGATGGAAATTAGTGAGGATGATGATGTTATGTTCATGTTTGAAATGTACTTGGATAAAGTTATTCGGATTTTTGTTGAAGAGGATGACCGAGGTATACCTCTTTGTGCTATAAGTCCGAAAGGAAGGGTGTTGTTTGTTCGAGATGTTAGACCCGAGTTTCCCAAGTTGCAATAGAAACATGGCATGGAAGAGGGTGGTCCTTCGGGTGTTGTAGAGGATGAGGGTGTTTCTGATGGTGTTGCTAAGGGTATTTCTGAGGGTGTTGCTCAGGGTATTTCTAGGGGTGTTTCTGATGGTGCTGATGGTGTTGATTTGGAAGATTTACATGCGGAAGTGGAGGTTGATTTGGAGGATGTGCATGCTGAAGTAGAATTTGATTTAGAGGATGTGCATGCTGAAGTGGAGGTTGATTTAGAGGATGTGCATGCTGATGTGGAGGATGTGCATGCTGAAGTGGAGGTTGATTTAGAGGATGTGCATGCTGATGTGAAGGATGTGCAGGCTGAAGTGGAGGTTGATTTGGAGGATGACGGTGATGTCACATTTTATTTGTCTTCTGATGATGATTCATCTGATGATGATCTTAAAGATTATGTAGAAGAAGAAGCTCTTGAAGAAGGTCTTGAAGAGGGAGATGGGGTGATGCACCTGTACTGGAATATTTTGACTTTCCTGAGATAAACTTTGAGAACAGGAAGGTTGTAGACAGTGAGTCAGATAGTGTTGTGGCAGACGCTGAAGATCGAGCAGAAAAAAGGAGGAGAAGGAAGAGGGTCAGGATAGATCCAGTTGGTGATTATGGTGGAGCTCCATTTAGGTGTAATTCTGGGCAGGATATTACATTTGAAGTTGGGCAGACATTCAAATCTCACGAGCATTTCAGGACGACAGTAAAACATTATTCAATTAAGAATGGATATGATATCAGGTTTGTCAAGAATGACAAATTAAGATGTACTGCGGTTTGCAAAGACTGTCCTTGGAGAATTTATGCTTCAGTCTTGGCTGGTGCGAAAGAGTTCATGGTGAAGACATTGATTGACAAACACACTTGTCTACAAGTTGGAACTGGGCATTGGGCCACCCCTAAATGGATAGCTGAGTAGGTAGCTGACCTCTTGAGAGCAAATCCCAATTTGGACAACAAAACAATAAGAGCTGCTCTGGCTGCCTAGGGTGTTAATCCTCAAAATTGGAAATTATGGAAGGCCAAGGCTCGTGCTAGGGTGCAGACGCAAGGTTCTCATGCTGAATTATATGCACGTCTCCATGTCTACTGTGATTTATTGCGTGAACTTAATCCAGGTTCTGTGATTAAGTTAGAAGGGCAGCCTAGGACCAACATGAATGGGCCGATTGAATTTAGGAGACTTTTCATATGCTTATATGCGATGAAGTGGGATTTCAAGAATGGTTGTAGACCTTTCATTGGTATTGATGGCTGCCACCTTAAAGGTCCATTCGGAGGTACCCTATTGGCTGCTATTGGCCTTGATGCAGATAACGGGATTGTACCAGTTGAATGTGTGGGAGACCATGCAAGTGGTAGTGTGCTGACTTTCATGACCGATGGGCAAAAGGTATCTTTTACACTTAAAAATATATTTATCTTTGGATAATAACTAGATTATGACAATAATCTTTCCTAATGTAGGGACTTGGAGATCAAATAGAACAGGCTTTTCCTAATGCAAGGCATAGAAGATGTGCAAAGCATATAGCGGCTAACCTTACTGCTGCATACAGAGGAGTGCATCTTGAGGGACACTTCTGGGAGCTAGCATATTCTACAACAAGGGCAGATTTTAATAAGAAAATGGCACTATTGAAGTTGGAACATATTCCACCAAGGAAGATTAATGGTCAAATGCTAACTCCAGCTGAATGGCTTGACAGAATCCCACATGACAAGTGATCCAGGTATGCTTTGGATGATTATGTGAAGAACATGGATGTTACAAATAATCTAGTTGAATCATTCAATAGTTGGATTCTAGATATTAGGGATTTACCTATAGTTGAGCTCCTTGACAATCTGCGCCAGATGATTATAACTAGGCAACACATCAGATATGTGTTGGCAGATGAATGCACAACAAAAGTGAGTCCACATGTGTATAATGAGTTGAGAAGCTTGTATTCTGATGCGAGAAAGTGCAAAATTATGCCTGCAAGGGACTTGGAGTTTGAGGTGGTTTGTGAAGGGAAAAGATATGATGTTCATTTGAGGGTTCGTACCTGCTCCTGCAATGTTTGGCAGTTGAGCGGCGTGCCATATATTCACGTGGTTGCTTGTGTGATGGAAATTGAGGGCGATATCCAGGATTATGTAGATGATTACTACAAAGTGGAGATGTGGAAAAAGACTTACCAGATGGTTGTTCATCCCTTTCCCGAGGCTGATCTGGAACCAAAAGAGGGTTATGACACATACCTCCCTCCTCCTCTCAGTAGAAGATCTGGTAGACCAAGAAAAAGTAAGAACAGGCAAGAAGGTGAAGGTTATCCATCCACTCGAACTAACACAGTGAAATGTGCAATTTGTGGGGTAATGGGTCACAACAAAAGGTCTTGCCAAGGAGCACCTACCAAGAGAAAAGGCAAAAGTGTATTGGTAAGTATATTTAATATTGTGCTCTTATGTGTACCTGCTCAGATTTTAATATTGTTATACTGACTTTAGGTGAAAAAGGCCAAAAAAGGAGTCCAAGTTACACCTTCACAACAATCCATGGTTGCTTCATCAAGTAGACCACATGTGCGAGAGGTGGGACTCTTTTGCCTACTTTACAACTGTTTTGGTTTAAAGTTGTACCTAACTTTTCTTGTGATTATTTTGTAGTCATCAAGTGGACCATTGGGTCAAGTGACATCTCATCCCAAACATATGGAGCTTCAAGTAGTGTCAACCTTGGTGTTCCAAAATCTGGCACACGCAGAGGAGTTACAACAAGAGGAGGAGCTACTGCTGTCAGAGGCCGCGGATCTGCAAGAGGAGGGGCTACTACTGTCAGAGGCCGCGGATCTGCAAGAGGAGGGGCTACTGCTATCAGAGGCTGCAGATCTGCAAGAGGAGGAGCTACTGCTGTCAGAGGCCGCGGATCTGCAAGAGGAGGGGCTACTGCTGTCAGAGGCCGCGGATCTGCAAGAGGAGGGGCTACTGCTGTCAGAGGACGCAGATCTGCAAGAGGAGGAGCTGCTGTCTGAAAACCGTAGTTTGTTGTTTGATATGTAATAGGCAGATAATTACTAACGCATTCATCTGCCTTATTAAACGGGTTTCTTTGCTATGAACTACTTTTGCTATTTTTGGTATGTAATGGTCATGAAACTCAGATTCCATGCCTTTTGCTATGAACTACTTTTGCTGTTTTTGGTATGTAATGGTCATGAAACTCAGATTTCATGCCTTTTGCTATGAACAAAATGGAATACTTTTGATGATTAACACAATAATTTCATTCCATTTCAAGTAGACAAAGTACATCATCTTACAATGAGAAGCAAATATAAGACAATGTTGCAGAAAATCAGAACAAAGACTAGTTTCTTCAACAACATCATAGATTTATCTTGCTCTTTTAACATGTTCTTCATCATCTTCAAATCTTGAAGAACCAATTCATCATCTTCAATTCGCCAGTGCTACTTACGAACATATCCTTCCCGTGGAATACACCATCCAATCCACCGACAATTATTCTTGGCGCAAGAATAATACAACTGGCCCCAATTTTTTTCAAACTCAGCAATCTTCACCAAGGCACGAACACCACATTTGCAATCGACATTCATGTACCTCACACCATCGTCAAACTGGTACGAAGAATTGGAGGATGACATAGTCCAGCTTCTAGAACGAACCCCAGATCTACTTTCGAACCCAGAAAACCCAAAATATTGTACCTTCAAATCCAGAAAACCCTAGATTTACTTTCGAACCCAAAAAACCCAAGATGTACTTTCGAACCCAGCAAATTCAAAATGTACCTTCGAACCCAGAAAATCCTACACACACCCTTGCATGAACCCTAAGTCTTATTCAAGAGAGAACAAAATGAAGATGAAGAAGAAAGGTGGAGAAAAATGACGGAGAAGATAGGAGGAGAATAAAACAAAGAGGTTGGAAAGTGTTTTTTAAAGGGGGTAGAGTAAAATTTAACAAGGGAGGGTTTTTTGGTCATTTCAGGTGGGGATTCACCGGAGAAAAGGGAATAATCTGGCTCCAGGGACCCGAGAGTCTATTATCATCAAAACTTAGGGACGAGACAATCATTTTCCAAAATACAGGGACCCTAGGGGGAGGCTGACCAAAGTACAGGGATGTGAGAGTAATTTGCCCATTAATTAATGATGGTAGTGGCTATTCGATGGAAGTTTACTACTGGCGGGCTCAACTCCTTTGGTCTTTTCTGTAGTCGGGTTGGCCAAGATCAACACGGATGCTGGAGTCACTACTGGGGAAGGTGATCAGATTGGGGCTGTTATCCGCATATCTCCCATCCCATACTACTAGAAGCTTTGGCAGTCCAGTTCGGGTTCGGATTCAGTGGGGACAAGAGTTATCTCCACTGAAATGGATCAAGTTATTATATTTATAGACAAAGTTTTAATGACTGTCAGATCTGTAGACACAGTTTTTAATGAAATCTGATGGTTTAAGCAAAATCCTCTACGTGGAGACGACTTTTATGTTCTCTCCACTCAATCCAACACCGTCCAGTTGGGGTTGGAATTTAGTCTCTCGCTTGGTCTTTGCAAGGTGATTATTTAATGAGACTGTCAACCAGTTGTTGTTGCACTCCTTCGAGATGGCCTTGATCGGAGCACTCTTTCCAGTATTATTCAAGATTGCAAGGCGGCAGCCTTACCTTTTGACGAGGTGATTATTTAAATCAGGTTAGGGCCGAGAAAAATCACAAAACCCGTAACCGCCGATCCAATGGACAGCTTGCCTACTCAGCATCCGAATAACCAGATAGAGTGCGGTCTCGAGATAGTCGAATGAGGAGACCATGATGATGACTCCCTTGGAGATAGCGCAAAATACGCTTTACGGTAGCCCATCTTTTTGGAGTGGGACTATGCATGAATTGCGATGCTTGGCCAACGGCAAATCCAATTTCCAGATGAGTAATCCCAAGATACTGCAAGGAACCCACAATCTGGCGGTAGAGCTTGGGATCACAGTCAACGGACAGGGGCTGTTCGAAGCTCGAAACAGTCGCATGAGTAATGAGTGTATTATAGCCAGTCATGTCAGCGCGAGCCAAAATGTCCCGAATATATTTCCCTTAACTAAGGACGAGACCCTGAGGCGTGCAGTGTGCCTCGAGACCAAGAAAGTAATGAAGACTTCCAAGGTCTTTGATAGAGAACTGAGACTGGAGACACTCGAGAAGCTTGGCTAGTAGCGCCGGGTGATTGCCAGTCTCCAGGATATTGTCGACATAAATGAGAACAAATAGGCAAACTGAACCATGACGATAAAAGAACAGCGAAGTGTCCGTATGAGAGCCTCGGAAGCCAATGTGAAATAAGGCATTACGAAGACAATGAAACCAGGCTCACGGGGCCTGTTTGAGGCCGTAAAGAGGCTTCAATAGGCGACATGTATGGGTAGGACGATCAGGATAAAAAAACCAGGAGGTTGTTACATATAGACACGCTTAGAGAGTGATCCATGTAAAAGGGTGTTAGACATATCAAGCTGACGAATTGGCCAATTCTTGCCAATAGCAAGCGACAAGATCAGTCGCACCATAGCAGGCTTAATGAAGTCTCATTGAAATCGAGTCCTGGGTGATGCAAAACCCTTTGGACACATCCGTATTATGTTTTACCCAAAAAACCCACTTGTTTCCAAGCACATTGTAACGAGAATTTGGAGGAACGAGGACCCACGTGCCATTTTGCATTAGAGCATTTACTTCTTCGGCTATGGCCCGATGCCATTTAGGGTCTTGTAATGCCATAGAGTAGCAAGTGTGCATCGATGCAACGATAGCCAAATTGGTCTGAGAGAGCAGCTTGCCAGTCTGAGACCGAGTCTGCATAGGATGAGTCTGAGGTAAAGGGGTTACTGTTGGATCAGTAGGGATGGGCAGAGAAGTGGCCACCGGGTTAGGCAGCTTCTGTCAACTGTAGACCTTAAGAGGCATCTCAGTTTGGCTAGAGGGGGTGACAAAAAGAGGAACATCAGAGGGAGTGGGAGTCAGAGGCAGAGGCTGGTTGTCCGTGAGGAGAACAAGGGATATAACCGGCCCAGTAAAAGGAAGAGTGGGCCCATCAGCAAGCCATGATAGGTCAATGGCTTTAGGAGAGCTCGGTGGAGTAGACATAGGCCTTGTGGTCTGATCAAGAGATGAAATCAACACATCAGAAGGTGGAGAGGGCCCAGTAGGTGCCAAATCAGGGGTGGGCCGGGCCGAAGTAGGCGTAGAAAAAAAAAAGCCAAAAAGATCAACCATGGAAGACACAGAGTTCTCAGGAATATTGGATGCCAGAACTCAGGAAACCATTTTCTTCGGATCCTGGAACAAAAAAATAGACTCATAAAAAAGAACATGACGTGTATATATATATATATACACGAGATATAACAAAATCCATGCAACGATAACCCTTATGCTACTTGCTATAGCCCATGAAAACACGTGGAGTGGATCAGGGTTGTAATTTATGTTTGGTGGTTGGTCAAAGCTAGGGGTAACAGAGGCATGTAATAACCTGTTAATCAGATAGAGATGGAGGTTCATTAAACAACTTGGAATATGGGGACATATTATGGAGAAGAGGAGTGGGTAGTCGGTTAATCAAATACGCCACATAATCAAAAATTAGTGACCAATATTTAAGAGGGATGGCAGCATGATAAATAATAGGAAGGGCAGTTCCAACAATATGACAATATTTTCGTTCAACACACCCATTTTGTTCAGGCATATATGGACAAGAAACTACATGTTCAAAACCATTAGCAGATAAATATTTGGCAAGGCCTTGGTATTCCCCACCCCAATCAGATTGAAAGCTCTTAATGGGTCGACCAAAATATTTCTCAACAAGGGCACAAAACATAGTGAAAGTAGTAAGCAGCTCACAATCGTAATGCATGAAATAGACCCAAATAAATTTACCAAAATGATCAAAAAAGATGACATAGTAATGAGCATCATCGCAAAAGTAACAGGAGATGGGCCCCAGATATCACTACATATAAGGTCTAAAGGAAAATTTACCTGAAAAGACGATATGGCAGCTTATGAGTTTTGCCAACATTACAACCATGACACAAACTAGATAAAGTTTTATTAGAAAACTGAAGAGGTGGGCCCCAGATATCACTACATATAAGGTCTGAAGGAAAATTTTCCTGAAAAGACGATATGACAGCTTGTGAATTTTGTCGACATTACAACCATGACACAAACTAGATAAAGTTTTATTAGAAAATTGAAGAGATTGGGAACGAAGGGCAGCCTTGATGATGGAAAGGCCAACGTGACCCAAACGCTAATTTCAGACTCCTAAGGATGGGACAGAAGATGCAGTATACGCCTGTGGTGGAGACGAAGGTGCCAGGATATAGTATAGACCATATTTACTTCGGCCGCGATGAAGCACTGCCTGCGTGACCTGATCCTTGATAAGAAAAGAGTCACAAAAAAATTCAACAACAACAGGATTATCACGAGTTAGGGCACTTAACGAGACAAGATTATTATGAGCTCTAGAAACATGCAATACATTAGACAAGGAAAGACGAGATTGAGATAATAAAAAAGACATATGACCAGTAGCTGAGATGGGAAGAGATTGGCCATTACCAAAGGTGACCTCATTAGGACCAGTGTATTCAGAGTGAATGGCGAGGTTTCCAAGATCAGAAGTCAGATGATGCGTAGCTCCAAAATCCTGTATTCTGGAGAGTTCCATGGAGAAGACGTTTGGTGACCTTGTGGATTGGGCCGGCAAGAGTGATGAGTGGATGGGCAATCACAAAAAATGTGCCTAAAGTGCCGACAATTGTGGCACTAAATTTCAGAATCTGCTTTGGGAAAATTGTAATTTCCTGCTAAACAAAATTAAAAATTCGCCCCTCCTGGGCCATGAGCATTATTTAGCCGTGGGCTTAAAAGATGAGGCCCATGAGGATTGGTATTGGAAGAGAACCCGTCAGAACGAGAAAACACTCATCTGTTACCAGATCAGTTACCACGGCCACCGCGATTACCACGCGAGCCACCCCGTCGCCCACCAGTACGGGCACTATAATTAGCAGTCGGTGCCAGGTCAGGAATAGAGATTTCAAAGCGCTGGAGATGAATCTCCTCATTGAGGAGTTGGGCATGAAGTTTCGATAAGGTCACCAGCTTAGGACGCATCTCGATGTTACGAATGAAAGGGCGGTACACATCCAGGAGACCATTAAGGATCGTCTCGATGAGATCATCATTCGAAAAAACATAGCCATAGGCCGATAACTGATCGGTCAGGCTCTTGAACTTGAGGAGGAAGGAGTCCATAGAGTCCGTACCCTTCTTGAGACTGGACCGAAGTCACTTGAGGTGCTGGATTTGTAGATTAGCAGCCGAAAACATGAGGAAGGAGTTCGCTGGAGACGAAGAATGTTATCAAAGAGAGGATCTTTGGATCCTCGAGATACCTATGTTCGTACGATAAATTAGGAGCAGGAACGACTTTACAAAATTGTCCGCAATAATAGAGGACATGCCGGAAGAGGTGTTATCAGCATGGATCTGAGAAGGAGAAGTAGGTGGCAGAGTACTATCAACATGATGCCACAGCTTGTGACTGCGGAGCATTGGCTCCAATTGGGCTCGCCAAAGTAGGTAATTCAATGTTGTTAATTTCTCGGTGAAATGTGGGATATAGGTGAGAATGGACTGGGCATTCTGAACATTAGAGGAGGTAGCCATGGGGACGTTGCAGAAAAGAGAAAGGAAAAATTCAAAGAAGTGTGGCTCGTGTGGGGTAAAATGTATGTTCAATATTACTATTCACAGTTTTTTATGAAAAAGGCGTTCGAATTTTAAGTATTGTGGATTCGATGTCCACGTGGAACGGACAACCAAAAAAGTCAGATATTGGACCAAGATCTGATTTTTTTGGTCGGCCGAACCAAGATCCAAATTTTTTAGTCGAATCTAACATCCGACTTAAAAAGTCAGATCTTGGTCAATATTCGACTTTGTTTATCAGATCTTGGTCAATAAGCATATCTAAAATCTACTTTTACAGGATTTCAGATATGGCCATTACCCCCTATATAAATCATACCTGCAGAGCATAAAATCTTCATTCAACCATTATCTGCCTTGGACCATTCCTCTATGCCTTGGACGATTTCTTTTAGTTACTTAAATATTTTGATTTATATGCTGAGTTTGCTTATTAATTATGAATAATTTGTCTATTTTAGTTCATACAATATAGAATGTTGAGAATAATTTGTCTATTTTAGTGGATATTTTACATATACGAAATGTATGAGAATGTTGAGAAGAAATATTTAGGCAAAAATGACGCGGATGGTCATTTCTCAACTTTTCTCGAAATATTTATAATATTGAGAAGAACATTGTTTTAAAAATGACGCGGATGGTCTGATTTAAAAAACTGACCAACTTGCCTAGTCTAACCCAGGCATATTTTTCGAGTGTGTTATATGATTTGTTTAAAATTTTGTGTGTTGGGTTTGGTAAAATCCGATCGGATTGGGTGGTCTGAGTTAAAAAATTGACCAACTCGCCCGGTCCGACCTAATTTCGAGTGTGATTTTTTTATTTTTGGGTTCAGTTTGGTAAATTCTGGTCGGGGATCGGGTGGTCGAGTAAAAAAAAGTTACCAACCCTTCGCGGACTGCTGCTTGGGCTGCCAGTTGGGCTACTGGTCAGACTATCGGTTGGATCAATACCTGGTCTGACCTAATTTTGATTGTGTTATTTGGTTTTTAAAAATATTTGGGTTGGTTGGGTAAACTTCCGTTTGACCGGGTGGTCGAGTAAAAAAACTCACCCATCTGGTTCGACCTATTTCGAGTGTGATTTTTTTGAATTTTTGGGTTCAGTTTGGTAAATTCTGGTCGAATCGAGTGATCGAGTCAAAAAAGTGACCAATCCTTCTGGTCTGACCAGATTTTGTCTTGTTCTTAAGGTGGTCGGCTTAGCACCTTTTGAGACGGTTGTTGTCCGCTTCGCAGTGCGACCGGGCAGACCAAAATATAAAAATGATGGAGAAATAGTCTGTTTGTATGACATTTTTGTTAATATAAATTTTATTTTGTTCTGCTAATATAGAATCACATATTGTTTTCTTTTATTGTAGTGTTAATAATGGTTAACCGGGTTATAAAAATAAAGTTGAAATACGATGGAGTAATTTTTAACAACAGTGAAACCAGTTTTGATTACCTAGGTGGTGGGAAAGAGATGTTGAAGTTTCATGAAGAATTTGTCAGCTACAACATCTTGCGGAGAAAAGTAAATGAAAAGATCCCAATAGGATCAAATGAAGAATTTGGACCATTGATATTTAAATGTCCTTTTGTAAGAGAAAAATTTGGTCCAATGTTTATTAACAATGAAGAAGATATTAAGATAATGCTACAAACTATGATTAACTTCTTTGGACCATTGGTGAGGGAGATTAAGCTACAAATCATTATAAAAAAGAGGGTGAGTAATGATTAAGCCTGTTTGCCATTCAAGAAAGTCAGTTCTTGAGTAGTGGTGATAATTACTATCAAGCTGGTACGTCTACGGGATTGGCTGTTGCTCATGAACTAATATTTGATTGGTTTGAAAATAATCCTAGAGAGACGACTCCATATGCCGCATACAATTTTGATGGTGAAGAAGAAGAAGAAGACGAAGACGAAGCAGAAGAAGACAAAGATGAAGCAGACAGGGTAGAAGAAGAGGAACAATAATACGGAGAACAACAATATGGTCAACTCGCTCTAACTGAGCATGGTGAACAATCATCAATGACTGTTTATACTGATGAATGGGATTGTGACCGAGTAATAGATGGAAGTTATTCTGGTTTGTTAAAAGAGGGAATGATTTGGAAGAGAAAATTTGATGCAATGAGGGAGATCGAGGCGTTCGTAATGAAAGATGGGCGTGATTTTATCCGAAAAGAAATAAGACCAGAAACTTTCTCCGTGAAGTGTAAAAAATGGGAGACGAATGATTGCAAATGGAAGATCTGTGTCTCACAGGAAAAAAGGGGCACACTTTGTAGTACTTGGAAAATAGTGAAACACACCTACCCCCATACCTGTGGTCACCTAGGGAAGTCGCAGGATCATAAACAACTAACTTCTGCTTTCATTGCACAAATTGTTAAGAAACAAGTAAACAATCAAAATTTTGGGTTAAGTCTATAAGGTCAAAGATCCATGACCACATTGGATATAGACTATCTTTTACGAAGGTTTGGTGGGGAAAAGAGAAGGCGTTTCAAGAGTTATGGGGGGATTGGCAAGAATCGTATAATCGCCTCCCACAATAGTTTGCGGCATATATGTCAAAGAATCTTAGAACTGTTGTTGAATGGGAATATTATCACACCCTCCCTAGTAGAGACCATCACATGTATCCTCTGATGCCTAGAACAAAGATCTTCATGCGAGTTTTCTGGAGCTTCAAGCCTTGCATTGAAGCTTTCAAACATTGCATGCCTGTGTTGGAGATTGATGGAACGTTCTTGTATGGAGAATACAAGCATTTCCTCTTGATCGCCACTGCTATTGATGATAATAATGCTATAATTCTAATAGCATTTTCTCTAATTGAGGGTGAGAACACCAATAGTTGGCCGTGGTTTATGGAATAAATCAGGAGGCATGTGATGCCTGGCCGACGCAGAATATGTGTTATTTCTGATTGACATGCATGCATATTGAAGGTAATGGATACGGTCTATGGTTCGGGAGAAGATAATGATACCGCCCATCGATATTGTCTTTGATACGTAGCAAGCAATCTTAACAAACACTTCAAGAATAACGCCATGAGGAATGTCATAAAGATTGCAGATAACATGAACAAATCTTGTGTAGTCTAATACTATTTTACAAGTTGTTACTCCACAAATAATATTATTACTATATTGGTTGTAGGAATGCAAGAACAAATGTGGAAGTTGGAAGCTAATATGCAAGAGATATGGAAAGTCGACCAGGAAGTATGCAAATGGATGTATGAACAGGAGTTGCCCAAGTGGAGCTTAGCGTGTGATGGTGGACGCTAATATGGTAACATGACGACGAATATTTCCGAGTGCCTAAATATGGTCTTCAAAAAAGTTTGTTGTTTGCCAGTACTGCCTTGGGGGTAGAGATATTTAACAAGCTAACTGAATACTTTGTTGAGATCAACTGAGTCTATGAAAGAGAGTGGTACCGACAAAATAGTATTGTCACATAAGCTTCTCAATAGGTTGGAGTGGTGGGAGAGAAAGGCCAATCGACAAAGAGTGTGGATTTCTAACAGTGTAGTAGGAGAGTGCGAAGTCCGCACTGGATACGATATGCTCAGAAAAAAGGGGGACAGAACGCATTAAGTACATCTTGAAAGAGAATTTTGTGGCTACGGTAAATTTCAGGCTTACCACTATCTGTGCTCATATGTGATGGCGTGTTGTATTAAACTTGAGCTCGATTATAAGATATTAGTGGATAAGTATTATCGCTTACAAACTACGCAGGCTTGCTACCAACATAAGTTTGTTCCTCTTGGCAATCCTAAATATTGGCCAAATCCTGAAGACCCAACGGTTGTAAGGCTCATTCTAGATGAAAAATTAGCAAGGGGTAGAGGAGAACCACGGAAGCGCATACAAAATGAAATGGATACGGTGCCCCTCATCCGCTGTACACTCTGTAAAACAAGGGGTCACACAAAAGCCAATTGTACTAATATAAGAGCGGTTACAGTGGCTAAAGCGGCTGCTGCATCCGGAGGGACTAGTACCAGTAGACGCCGCCATGGATGTTGAATTGTTACAAATTTGGAACTGGAAGGAGAGTACTTTGTAATATTGTGTGAAACTCGATGTTAGTTATGTTGAGTATTATGTGTTCAACTCTTAAATACTTGTGTGTGCCTGAAGTTTATGTTTAATTTTACTCCATTTTAGCAGAATAATGATGCATTACACTCCCGGTGATGTATTCATGATGATGGGTCGTAACTAGTTTGTAGAAGACGAGTTTAATTATCCAATGGATCCGTTGATGATCAACACACATGTTGTGGCTAGAACAATGGTGAATGAATGGTCTTATCGTATTGGTCAATCAATTAGGTTATGCTGGGAGGTGCATGGACTTGGTCTTAAGGTTGTTAAAGCAAAAACCATTAACATGCCGCGCTTTGATGCTAAATATTTACAGAGAGCTCTTTTTTGAATAAGGGAAGAACATAACCACATTCAACAGCGCATCAACACATATTGGTGGAAACAAAGTATTAAAGAGATGATTCAAGCTGATAAGCACGACAATGGATATATATGCTACAACATGGTACATCAGATTACAGAAATGAATTCGAATTGGATATTGAAATGTCAGATGTAGATAATTAAGACACGTACCTTCTAGTCTTCATCAGAGATGTAACCTTTTAGTCCTCATCAGACATATGCCTGATTATTAGAAACTTTCTCCTTATGCATGTTTGATAGCTCCTTACCTAAAGTTGCCACTTGCTTCCTTGCCAAATCTAATATATGATATCGATTTTGTCGTAGCATCATTCAGTTATTCTCTTGACGGAACATTATGAGTGCTAATTCAAACGATTCTACAGTGCTTCGTTCCACATCCAACGACCTCTTTTTCAAAACAGGTGCGTCCAGCATTTGTAGCCTTGCAACTAGCACTTCAGACTCAGTTGCTCAAAAAACCCACTCCCGTCGCAAGTCAGCATAATACTCTCTCATATCTCTACGACGTTCACGCCTATAATCACCATTGAAATCTGGAAGTATCCACCTCTTTTCGTCCCCGTGGTTCATGTGAAATTTTTTTCTCTTTGGATTGCAGACAATAACTTCACATACAACTTCTTATTTAAAGTCATAACGCACGTTGGTGTTGCTTATTGTGGTGTCATGTAACATTTGTGGCTGTATTAGTCACAAGTGTACTGTTCAGACGAGACCAGTCACGGGCGTTGGTCATTATGCTGTCATGTCAGTTATGGTTGTATTAGTCACGGGTGTACTATTTAGACGAGACCACTCACAGACGTTGGTCATTGTGTTGTCATGTCAGTTGTGGCTGTATTAGTCACGGGTGTACTATTCAGACGAGACCACTCACGGGCGTTGGTCATTGTGCTGTCATGCCAGTTGTGGCTGTATTAGTCACGGGTGTACTGCTATTTTCTTGTATATTATGAAAACAAGATAAGAATCAACTTTTTGGATTTTATTCGGATAACCTTATCCTAAAATCCTAATACACAACCATATCCTCATCATCATTTTTTCAGGTGTACTACAATGAGGAGGAGCAGCAAAGAGCATATCTCGCAGGACGACGAAGATCTTGAGCATTGGCTTGCTAAAAATTAGGATTCTGATGAAGAATTCCAAGAACAAACTCATTCGGCACCATATCCTGAGCGTCCTCCTCCTAGAGCACCATATCTTGAGGGGCGTGATGTCGATTTGAAGGTACTCTATGGCTTAAAGATGTTTGAGATGCACCAACAACAACAGAGGTCAGCCATGCTAAAACAGGAAGCTAAAGCTAAAGCAGCCCTAGCTATAGAAGCCTTCCTACCTGAACAAGCAGTCAAAGCCAAGGACATTTTCAACAATGAACCGTGGACATCAGCTATTAAATTTGTTCTAACTCACGGTATTTTTTTACTTATATTTTTTTTACAATATAATGTATTTAATATTATAATTTTTCGAGTTTGATGTATTGAGTCAATGTTGATGGGGTATCTATTGAGAATGTCAAAAAAATCTCCGGCAGCATCACAATTCCATAGGTAACAGTTGTACATATATTTAAAAGGTCTAATTAGCAAATAATGTTGTTGTTAATTTTTTAACTTGTAGATGATTCTGTATGTGAAAAAGAAGGAACACGTACACGACGATAGTTTCTGAGTAGTTTTTCAGGTATTATTTGAATATTATTGATCGTTTCTTAGTTTTTTTATCATTATCAGAGACTTGATATCTTTAAATTTTTTAAGGACCATACTGGTGAAATCACATGTAATTTATAGGACATGGAACGTACCATCTGTGCTGGATGTGTATTGCTAGTAAAAGATGTAAGCATATACTATCATTACTCTATGTTAGTAAATTATTTCGAGTATAACCACTCACTTAATTTATTATTTTTTAACAGATTTATGTTTTGTATCAATGGAACCAAATACATGTCAGTGTTGATCAGCAGAATGTGAAAAGAGTGTTCAAGACACTAGGTCAAATATGTCCCTACAAGGGTTTCTGATCAGAATGTCGTCAAACTGTTTAAGAAATATGAAGACATTTCGTTGTTATCTGTTATTTGAGATTGTTGTCATCTATTGTGTTATGTTCCACTTCTTAGTTTTGTCATGTCGTTTGTCCTTATTATTCACAGTTTACTATTTGGACGAGACAACTATCTAAAAATGTCCGTCATAAAGAATAGATATAAAGTTTGAAAACCAAAAAACTGAAACACAAATCATCAACAATAACCTGAAGTGAAGACAGTCATAAAAACATATATAATGTCCAATACACAAGAATCAGAAGAAGAAACTACTTCTTCCTCCTCTGAGGCTTCTCCTTTTGAGGCTTCTCCTACTGAGAAGAAACTATTTCTTCTTCCTCTGAGACTTCTCCTTTTGAGGCTTCTCCTACTGAGCCTTCCCCTTCCCCTTCCCAGGCACATTAACTTGTCCTCCAGTAAAATATCGCATACTAACCTCTTTAGCTCCCCGATTAGGCTGATGCCGGAACAAAGGTATTTCTTATTCCCCCTCATCGGTCGGATTGTCAAATGAAGAGCCATCACTAACATGAGTAGAAGGAGCACGTGGCAATGTCCTATTAACAAAATAATCAAAAGCAACAAAATTATGTTATTAACACAATAATATCATACAAGTAATTGAAAATTTAGAAATTAACTTCATAATTAACACTTCAAAAAAGAAAGAGACCCAACCTCTGACTAGGCGGGGGTAAACAGTTGGGACGCCTAGGTCCTAGATCGGGCGAAACCAAAACCCAACTGTATGTCTGAGACCCAGTTTGGGCCAAACTGATCCCCAACTGCGTTTGGGACGTCTGGGAACCGCTGCCGGGGTTGCAAAATTCAGTTTGCTGGAATAACAGATGAGCAGTGAACGGGGGGATGCCAAAACCCGACTGATGGCTGGGCAAGCCAAAACTTGGAGGGGGCCAATCCGTAAGACATTTGCTGAGGAGATGTAGCTGCCACTGTACCGTCTCCAAAGAGACCACTCCTGTTAACAAAATAATAAAATTCTACAAAATTATGTAATTAACATAATAGTGTAACAAAATTAATTAAAAATTTAGTAATTAACTTCAAAATTAAAATCACAAAATAAAAGAGACCAATACCTCTGGTTAGGGGGAGTAAACAGCTGGGAAGGCAGTGAAACGAAGCCGGGGATGCTAAAATTTGTGTGCTGGGAGAATAGATGAGAGGTGAAGGTATCCATGCCGAGAGACATCGACGTGTATGCTGGAATCTGCAACCTTGATTGATAATCTTCCCAGACCATGGGCTTCACCTGATAACCTTGTACCGGCTCAATTCGAAGTATTGGTTTCTGCTTGCTAAAAAATGTTGTTTTATATTTAACGACGGATATCCTCTCTGATTGCAAAATTTTATATGCCAAACTCTGCCTGTGTAACTAGTTACTGGCTATCCTGGAGAACAAGGTACCGTCTTTGCTCGCTGGTAAACCCAAGTGCTGCCTCAGAAAAATTCTGAATATCCGAAATGTCTGAATACCTATGGCGTATATGCTCAACAACATCCGCCTACAAACAAAATAATATTATCATTAGCATTGTGGAACATTATTAGGCAAATAATAATATATATAACATAGATATTACCAATCCATATATTCATCATGATAATGGATATATGGTGATGCAGGTACTCCTAGAAACACATATCTCGTCCGAAATTCCACCCATATCTTCACATGGCCTTCGTAAATATCATCCCACTTTTGTCCAGCCTGGCCCCAACCATCCACTGCACTATGTGTTGCCACATCGATCTCAGGTCTAGCCAGAATACCATGGAGTAATCTGAACTATCGTAATACCCGATCGGGATAATGCCACCCCATATAGGAAAAGCATATCAACGGGACTCGTGCCAACCACAAGCCTCGATCTCGATGGCATATAACTGGTAGATTACCAAGGATCTCATCGATATACGGCATCCATACCACCTGCAATAAATGCACACACTCATAGAATCACAAGTCGCCAAAATCAACAAATTCACTAATTAACCAAGATGATTTAAGTCATAATAATTCATGAAAACTTAATTTATTAATTACTTACATCTGAGTCTCTGAGCTCGTCCAACCTGCGTCTGTAAACAGAAATGGTTGTTACTTTTTTGCAAGCGTCTCGATTTATTTTACCACTCCACTTGCAAAACACAGATATACTACGTCAAGTCCAAAATTTTATTCAAATTTAAAGCGTATTAAGTAGTAATTTGCACCTGATGCCCAGTGCCTCACCAGGTTGTTATCGCCAGATTAAAAAAAAAGGGCCGATTCGGGATGATCCTTTCCCAAGCCTACATACATACCAGCGTCATAGCCCTGGTAATAATGCTTAAAAAAGGGCTGGTGGCTTTACATAAATGGTTGTACATGTGTGACAAACACGCACTACCCCAGCTATAAGTACCAATTGCCTCTACATTCTCGAGAAGTGGCAACCAGTATGTGTTGACCCTCATATCACTTGACTCGGGAAACAGTATACATTCGATAAGTCGCATTATGTTCGCTTGAATATATCGCTTCACAACCTCATCGTCAGCATCAACCAGGATAGTAGCAGGGTCAAAATTTTCCTTTAAAACATTTAAGGGCAATTTGGTTTATGTACACCATTGTTGGGGTATCCGCCGGGTTGATGCCGAAGAGGCGTACACATAACTCCTGCCAATAGGAAGGTGTCTGCAGCCCTATGACTAGGTGTCCGTCAATAGGAAACCCAAACAAAAGAGCAACATCATGGAGGGTAATGGTCATCTCACCCACTAGCATATGGAACGTGTGTTTCTCAGGCTGCCACTGCTCCACCAAACCTGTAACAAATGTCGTTTTGAGAATGACCCAGCCAATACACCACACATCTTGCACAGTGAACTCCTTCCATCTCCGCCGATGGATCTTCAACACTTTGTCAAGACTATCATTAATCCCTTCACGAACCTCACGGTTCCACACATCCTGTGAACGGTGCACATCCTAGTGCACTAATAACATTGAATCTAAAGGTCCTCCATCCCCCAAAAGATGCCCATATTGCTGTGAATTCATATCCAAACAACACAATAAACATACAATTGCAGTTACCTACATATTAACAAAATTATTAAATCCAACAATATTAAGCATTTAACAACTATAACATTAATCGTAAATTTAATACAAATATCGTTATTAATTAATATAATATTTACGGATTTTTCGAGTTACATTATTTAATAATTCGTACTTAATTAATTATCATTTTAATATATAAAAAAATAAATATCGTATTCAACCTAATTAACACAAATATCAACCAAGGTTTTTAAATACGCAGACCAATCGGTGGTCGGACCACAATTTGGTCAGATTGGTCAGACCGGTTAAACCATATTTTAGTCAAACTGATTAGATTGCACTTTGGTCGGACCGTGATTTTGTCTGATCAGTCGAAACAATGTCAATAATTAACCACAACAATTAACCACAACAACAATAATTAATCAATTATATTAATCTATATTTAACCAATTTTACCTAATTACGCAACCACCGGCGAGGGGCGATGATCGATGACAGCAAATCGACGACTGGCGATCGATCGATGAGCACTCGGTGAGCGGCGGGCGAGCGAGACAGGCAGGGCAACGCGATCGGAGATGAGGCAAGCGGGATACGGAATGGGGACGAGGCGAGCGGAGGCGAGCGATTCAAATTTTGGTTGTGTGGTCAAAAAAGTCAAATGCTGGTATTTATAGCCTTATCGATCAAGATCTGACAAAAAAAGTCAAATATTGACCAAGATCTGATTTTTAAGATGGATGTTAGATTCGACTAAAAAAGTCGGATCTTGGTTCGGCCAACCCAAAAAGTCAGATTTTGGTCCAACATCTGACTTTTTTGGTCGGCCGTCCCACGTGGACACAGAATCCACAATACTTGAAATTCGAACACTTTTTTTACAAAAAATAGTGAATAGTAATACCAAACAAACTTTTTACCCCTCATGTGAGCAAGTGCAGCTCTAATACCATGTGAATGAACTGATTTTCACTTGTCTTTCAACTGATTACAACGTGGGTATATATACAAGTATAAGTTGACACTTCATTTCTAAGCACTAAATGCTTTACGGTACACGAAGGGGCAGTTCATCGGATCTCAGTGGACAGAAGCCAAGGAGACAATACATTGTATTCTCATCGGTTACAACTTCCCCCATAACTAGCAATGTTTTTAAAACCAAACCGAGAGTCCGATCCTAAAATTTTCAGTTTTTTAGTTCACTCAGTTCACTCGGTCGAATTACTAATCAAACCAGAACTTTTTTTTATACTAATAGTTATTATATAATGTAAAATAAATTTAACTTAGCACAAAAAATAATAAAATACTAAATAAGTTTAAATATTAACAACTTTGTCATAAAATTTATCCAAACAAAATTTTTATACATTAATTTAACAAGTCTAGAAGTACATGAAGATGATGATATGAGTTTTCTTATTTGACATATTAGTCAAATTTTCTTGGCTTACTTGACATGTTATCGAGAATTTTTAAAAAGATAAATTTATTGTGATCCAAAAGTGATGTACATGCTCTCCGTATGAAAGTAGAGGTGTTAGTTTTGAATTAAATCACATAAAATTGAAGATAAATATTAACTTTTTCTGTTTCGGGTGAACCGGGTCACCTGGAAATATCTGACCGGACAGTCTGACAGGATTTTGAATGGTCAAACAGCTCTCCGGATTTTAGTAAAAAAATGACCCAAAATTTGTCCTAGGTAGTAGTCTGACCGGCCGGGCTACCAATCAGAACGTAATTTTTAAAATATTGATAACTTCTCTCTCTAAAAATTTAGAAAGAGGTTCTCACCCAATTTCGGGAGACTACTACCCTCTTAGGATTTTTTATATTTTTTTCCACCCTTGCAGCAGTCGTTGGCAACACCTTTTCTCCGCTTACCTCTCCACATCTCTTCCCTCATGGGCGTTAATTTTCCTTCTCACCTCTACTTCCATCTCCCTCCTCTCTTCTTTTCGCCACGGTTGAGAAGACATACCTACATTTTCCACCAAAAAGCCTCGCATCCACTATTGCAACTCAAGCCATCACTGAAGCGTCTCGATCTCGTAAGCCACCGACAAAGCCTCCTCCTCCTCCGTTTCTCAAGCTGCCTCTGTCGTTCTAGCCACTAAAGCTTCTCAAGCATAGGCAGCCGTCCACAATCTCAGCCTCCTGTTGTTCGCCTTCGATCAAGCCTGACCAAAGCCCCAAGCAACTTCAAGCGCTTGCCTTGGCCTCGTGTACACTGTCCGGGATATGACATAACTACCGACGAGCCAGAGCCGGCCACAGCTAGGTACTAGAGGGGCTGATCATTACAGACCACCATTTTGACTCAATGTTTTATTTACTGTATATTTTTAGTTGTGTTTTTATCTGTTTCATTTATGTACTTTTTGTATGCTGTTTCGTCTTTTGTTTAGATCAACCATGGTCTAATCTATATTTTGTACTCATTACTTGTTGTAACTCGTTGATGCAAGCTACTAAATTTGCCTTTGTACAATTCGTCCAACCTCGGCTATGTATCACAGTGCTTGTTAGCACCGAGCCGCATCTCACAAGTAGTTTTATGCTTATTAGGTAACGTTCTATGTGAGCGGTCTGAGATTGATGTGCAATTAATTATCGAGTGGCTAACAACTATTGGATGGTCACCAAATTGTTGTCCTGGGTTGGTGCTGCCAGGGTTGAGAGTGGGTCGAAAGTCTGGCAGCTTAACAGACAAATCTTTGGTTCATCGGTGTGGGTAATTGTGTTGGACAAAATAAATGATGGAATAACTTGATCTTATTGATTTGGGCCCGAAAGTATTGGTCCGGTTCTTATGAATTTTTCTAGTCTTAATCAATAATTGGATTTAAGTTTTTAGCAGAATGTTTGTGTTACAATGGGTTTTAAAGAGTTAACCCTAATAAATTGACTAAATAAGTAGGATGTCCTTTGGTAATTCTAAAAAAAAAAGGAAACGACCTTTGGTCGGTCGGAGCATCGTCGGATCACTTTCGATTGTATGGAAATCGATTGTCAGAAAGGAAATCGATTCGCAGTTCCGCACCTCCATTCTTAATTTGATTTTCACGTGATAGAAAGGAAATCGATTTTAGTTACTTGAGAGTCTTCTGCTCTTGTTTAATTATTCTAACTTTTGAGTTACTTGATTTTAATTGATAAGGGTTACTTGATTTTAATTTTTTTTGGAGAAATCGGGTGTTTCGTTAAATACTAGAGACCTGGAGGTAATTTATCCTTAAAAATATTTAGTGATTCGATAAAAGTTTTATGGATTAATATTTGGGAAAATTACTCTCTAGCTCTTCGGGTTTGCTTAAATATACTCAAAAGTCTCCCTGTTTGTAAAATACACGCCGAAGTCCCTCTAGTTTATTTTTATTATACTTTCGAATCCCTGGCGCATGTTAGCAGCTCTCATTTTTTTATTTTTGTCAATAAAATAATCAAAATACCCTTAGAACAAAAATATAAAAACTACTGACATCATCTAATCCAAATCCAAAAATTACAGGGATCAATTTGTAATTATACCAAAAAATTCACGAAGAAATACAAGGATCAATTTGTAATTGTACCCAAAAATCTCAAATCAAGATGAACCCTAATTCTGGAAATTAGAGATTTCTTTCCATAATCGATTTGACGATGAGGATGGGGACGGGGAAGGGGAAGGGGAGCTGGGCAAGGAGAGCTCGAGGACGGTTGACGACAGGGACGGTTGACGACGGGGATGGTTCGACGACGGCAAACTCTGGGAGAGGTTGACGATGGTTGACGACGACGAAGGGGACGGTTGACGACGTTGACGGTGAACTCAAGGACGGTGCTTGTTAACACCGAGCCGCATCTCACAAGTAGTTCTATGCTTATTTGCTAACGTTCTATGCGAGCGGTTTGAGATTGATGTGCAATTAATTATCGAGTGGCTAATAACTATTGTATGGTCACCAAATTGTTGTCCTGGGTTGGTGCTACCAGGGTTGAGAGTGGGTCGAAAGTCTGGCAGATTAACAGACAAATCTTTGGTTCATCGGTGTGGGTAATTGTGTTGGACAAAATAAATGATGGAATAATTTGGTCTTATTGATTTGGGCCGGAAAGTATTGGTCCGGTTTGTATGAATTTTTCTAGTCTTAACCAGTAATTAGATTTAAGTATATAGCTAAATGTTTGTGTTACAATGGGTTTTAAAGAGTAAACCCTAAATAAATGGACTAAATAAGTAAGATGTCCTTTGGTAATTCTAAAAAATCAAAGACCTTTGGTCGGTCGGAGCATCGTTGGATCACTTTCGATTGTACGGAAATCGATTGTTAGAAAGGATATCGATTGTTAGAAAGGATATCGATTAACAGTTCCGCACCTCCGTTCTTAATTTGATTTTCACATGATAGAAAGGAAATCGATTGTTAGTTACTTGTGAGTCTTCTGCTCTTGTTTAATGATTCTAACTTGTGAGTTACTTGATTTTAATTGATAAGGGTTACTTGATTTTAATTTTTTTGGGAGAAGACTTGAGAAAGATGTGTGGGGATTCCAGGCAAGAAGACGACCGTGTCTTTTTTGTTTTTTGGTTAACTTTATGAAAGGGTATAAGGTTTATAAAAAATTTATGTTGACTGCTAACATCAGCGATAAACCGGGTAGGGACTTGACAGGTGAATTTTTTCAAACTAAGATGACGAATGTAGGTTATTGAAAATAGTAAGGATTAAACCAAATATTTCGTTAAATACCAGAGACCTGGAGGCAATTTATCCTTAAAAATATTTAGTGATCTGATAAAAGTTGTATATGGATTAATATTCTGATCAAGTGTATGTGATTATCCAAAGATAACTTGTATTTTTTATTTGAAAATATTAAATTCTAGAATAAATATTTTACATGGTATTTAATTAAGATAGAATGTTATAGTTTCTACCCAAAGGAGAGCTATAATATACTGTTATTATTTTGTTTGATTCTATTATGCAATTTTGATTTGAGCATCTATCAATTGTATTTTCTTGAAAGTCTCTCGTTGACACATTAATGACAATACATGACCGTGAAGTATAATGGTTCGCAAGATATGCATAAGCATGTCAACAAGATAATCAATTTAGAAGTAAAGCTGATGGCATTGAGCATGATTGTGAATGATTTCTACTGATCGTAATTTCTTTCTCTTGAACTTTGACCATCAAAAAGTAAGTAACTTGGTCACCATGTTAGTTAAGAGGTTACAAGAACAAAAATTCAACGAGATCATTCTATTACCTCAATAGTTTAATGAGCTGAGAAAATATGTAGGGTCAAATCTAAGACTTTTGTGATGAAGGAGTCAATTTAGGTAGCACAGTCTACTGAAAGGGTTTAGAAATGTGATAATCATCATTTCTGTAAAAATGAATGATGTTATCCGAAAAGATTACGTGAAATGTAAAGTTTGGTTTGAAAAGAAAGATAATAAATTTATCTTTGTATATTTATAACTGAACTTACTCAGTACTTTTAAATATTTGATGGATCTGAGTGCTATTACTCATATTTTCAAAATTATATAGAGATATATGATTCAAACAATAAACAAAAATGAAAGCTCTCACTTTATGAGAAACTGGAAAAAAGTTTTAATGAAGGTATATAGATATATTGTCTATAACTAGACATTGGTCATTATTTAAACCTATTACATAATACTTGTATACTTTCAGAATTGGGAATCTGGTTGCTCTTAGTTTTTGAAGATTTGTGATTTTGTGTTAAGTTTGAATTCAGATGTTTTAGTTTATTTAAGAATACAAACCTTATTGGTTCTGGTGTTTTATATAATGGTTTAAATAAGCTGAAACTTAATAATGCTTTCTATAAATTTCTACTTAGCGTTTATAATATTAGAATTAAAAGTAGCATCGAGTATAACATTTTTCTCTTATTAATGCTTTCTATAAATCTCTACTTAGCTTCTTGAAATTATACACACCAATAATTGTTGGCAGTTTTATTGACCATCTTTAATGTATAAAAGTTTTTTATCACCTTTATTGGTAATTTTCACGTTATAGTTATGTCTTTGAGGTTTAACTGAATGAAGTAGTAAAGATAATTAGATATGAAAGTAAAAATTGTAAGATATGATAAAGACGATGAATATCATAGCAAACATGATAAAAGTGGTCAACATATTTGGTCAACTTTCAAAGTTCCTCAGAAAGGAAAAATTGAACTTTAATAGTTAGGAGAATGATGAGTAATATAAAGTACCCATGTCGTAATGGATGTACACTCTCAAAGTGCATTGCATGATTGAATAGGGTTCCTAGTAAAGTTGTTCCTAAACTCTTATGAGTTGTAGGATGAAAGGATACCTATTGGGGTTGCCCATTGGTAATCAGATTGTATAACCCGCATGAAAATAAATTAGATTTTTGAATGGTGCGTGATTATTTAGTTACCTAGAGGAATCTAAAGGGTACAAATATTAATGAGAATTATTAAAAATGAAAATGCAAGGTTCATAGAAAAAGGTAAAATTAGTGGGAGTACTAAAAATTAAAGGGTACAATTATAGAAGTATTGGTGAATGCTAATTTACCTATATTTGTATTTCTTCTATAATCATACCGCATATTACTCCAAATGTTAAAATAATACAAGTCAATATGAATGAATATTTGGTTCAACAAGTACCAAATGAATAAGCTAACTCACCGAACACAAATGAGCAACAACTACATAGGGTAGCATTAAGATGTTTCCAATGAAAAAAAAGTTAGCTATTTTTTTGAAAGGTAAATTTTACACCATAAGACATGTGAGGGTTTGAACCCTGGACCTCCTAGATATTTACAAAGTCTTGTGTCGTTGGGCTACAAGCCCTTTTGAAAAAGAAGAGAAAGAAAGTTAGTTATTCTGACTACTTTTATGGTATATTTGCATAAATATATACTTTGATATTCAAGTCAATAATCTAGTTTCATTTCACAAGCTATTAAATTATTTGAGTCTAAGAAATGGATTAATGCCATAAAGAAAAGTGTTAAAATCCAAAGAAAAAACAAAGCCTAAAATGTCGTTAAATTGCCCGAATATTTTAAGAGGCTTGTGTGTAAATGGGTCTTCAAGACAAACTTGACCATGTCAATATCAAACGATATAAAGCTAGACTTGTAACAAAGGATTTTACTCGAAAAAGTGGCATGATTTTAGCGAGACTTTTTGATATGAATTCCGTTAGGAATTCACTCGGAAGCTAGATCTTTCTACTTCAAAATGGTGGAGACCTTAACCCATCGTTTGCTTCTTGTGCAAGAACCTTGGTGTTGGTTAACCTCGACCCATTGCTGTAGTGAAACGCGAACCTAAAAATCTGATGTGAATACGCCACAAACGGAGATGTAATTTCAGTTTGATGAGTGAATTGCCTAGCTATGCAATCCAACCCGCAAGAACCAAAGAAATACCAAACTCATGTTTATTTTTAACCAAAAAAAATGCCTTTTATTGAATTCGTAGCCCCCTTATATAGAGGCTAAAATTGACCTGGATAGACTCCAAAGTCAACAAGATAAGTTCTGTAGAGTTCCAAACTTATCATACTATCTAAACAAGGTCTAAAACGAATGATTATCCTAAGAATTGAAAAATAGAATCATTATTCACTATTGGATAACTATTATTCCTAAAAAATAGCAAATTCTTAAAAGATAGCTAAATCACTCCTAAAAAGTCTCCAAGAGAGTCACAGGCATTAGACTTGTAGATTGTCTTCCAATGGGCTTAGAAAATGTGCTTTGAGCCCAAACCTCCTTAAATAGCCAATTGAACTGAGATTGAAACTTCTTGGCCCTTACCCTTGTAACCAGTCCAATTGGAACGCGAACTGGAATTGTCTCCTCCTTTTGATCTTGTAGCACAATAGACGTGTTCACATCATTCCCCTCCTCTTGAAAATGATTTGTCCTCAAATCATCACCTACATCAAATGGGCTCAAGTCAGAAACATTAAAAGTTGCACTCACAGTATACTCACCAGGTAAGTCAAGTTTGTAAGCATTGTCATTGATGCATTCTAAAACATGGAAGGGACCATCTCCTCGTGGTAGCAACTTGGAATGCCGTTGCGCTGGAAAGCGCTCCTTTCTCATATGCAACCAGACCTATTCACCAGGCTCAAAGACTACTTTGTGGCGGCCCTTATTTTCTTGCTTGGCATAGTGCTCAGTTCTTTTCTCAATGTTCATCCGTGCCTTCTCATGCAGCTGCTTGACAAATTCAGCCTTCTTCGTTCCATCTAAGTTAACATACTCAGTCGATAGTAAAGGTGATAAATCCAATGGAGTAAAAGGGTTAAAACCATACACGAGTTCAAATGGTAAAAATTGAGTAGCAGAATGGACAGATCGATTATATGCAAACTCAACATGTGGCAAACATTCTTCCCAAGTTGTAATGTTATGCTTAATGAGCGCTCTAAACATAGTAGATAATGTCTTATTCACAACTTTCGTTTGACCATCAGTTTGTGGATGACAAGTAGTAGAGAATAACAGTTTGGTTCCTAACTTACACCACAAAGTTTTCCAAAAATAGCTCAAGAACTTAGTATCTCTATCTGAAATGATTGTCCTAGGCATGCCATGCAGCATCACGACTTCTCTAAAGAACAAATCAGCAATATGTGAAGCATCATCAGTTTTATGACATGGAATGAAATGTGCCATCTTAGAAAACCTATCCACCACCATAAAAATTGAATCTCTTCCACGTTTGGTCCTAGGCAAACCTAACACAAAGTCCATGGAAATATCAATCCAAGGTTCCCTAGGTATAGGTAAAGGTGTATACAAACCGTGGGGCTTCACCTTAGACTTTGCTTACTTACACGTGATGCAACGACCACAAACTCTTTCAATATCTCACTTCATATGCGGCCAGTAGAAATGTTCTTGTAGGATCGCCAAAGTCTTTGCTATTCCAAAGTGCCCCATTAGTCCACCTCCATGAGATTCCTGTACCAACACTTATCTCATCGAACAATTAGGTATACAAAGTTTATTTTCACGAAACAGATATCCCCCATGCCTAAAGAACTTACCAGAAGCAACCTTCTCGGTTTCTCTAAACAACTCACCAAATTCATTATCATCGGCATACAACTCCTTAATGTGCTCAAAACCAAGCAACTTTGCATCAAAAGTTGTGATCAAAATGTATCTTCGTGAAAGTGCATCAGCAACTATGTTCTCCTTACCTTGCTTGTAGCGTATGACATATAGAAACGTCTTAATAAACTCTACCCAGCGTGCATGTCTCTTATTCAGCTTATGTTGACCCTTTAAGTACTTCAAAGATTCATGATTAGTATGAATCATGAACTCCTTGGGCCACAAGTAATGCTGCCATATCTCCAAAGTTCGAACTAATGCATACAACTCCTTATCATAAGTTGGGTAATTCAAGGCTGCTCTGCTTAGTTTTTCACTAAAGTAGGCAATTGGTTGTCCTTCTTGCATGAGTACAGTGCCTATTCCAACACCTGAAGCATCACACTCAACTTCAAACACTTTAGAAAAGTTAGGTAACGATAATAAAGGGACATTTCTCAACTTCTCCTTGATGAGTTGAAACGCCTTCTCTTGAGCTTCACCCCAGCTAAATCCAACGTTCTTCATGATCACTTCAGTAAGTGGTGTGGCTAAACTACTAAAATCTTTCACAAATCGCCTGTAGAAACTAGCTAATGCATGGAAACTTCAGACTTTAGCAACGCTCGTGGGACTTGGCCAATCTCGGATTGCACGTATCTTTTCTTCATCAACCTATATTCCTTTAGCACTAACAACAAAACCCAAGAACACAAGCTTATCCGTGCAAAAGGTGCACTTTTTCAAGTTAGCAAATAATTGATCTTCCCTAAGTACATTTAGAACAGATTTCAAATGTTCCATGTGATCTTCCAAGCTTTTGCTATAAATAAAAATATCATCAAAGTAAACGACTACGAATTTACCAATAAATGGACGTAGCAAATGATTCATGAGTCTCATGAACGTGCTAGGAGCATTAGACAAACCAAATGGCATGACCATCCACTCATAAAAACCATATTTCGTCTTAAAGGCTGCTTCCACTCATCTCCTTCTTTTATTCGGATTTGATGATATCCACTTTTCAAATCAATCTTAGAAAATACACTAGATCCATGTAACTCATCTAACATGTCATCTAAACGAGGGATAGGATGTCGATATTTTACCGTTATGTTATTGATGGCTTGGCAATCAACGCACATCCTCCATGATCCATCCTTCTTGGGCACAAGTAAGACTGGAACGACACGAGGACTCATGCTTTCTCTTATGTACCCTTTCTCCAATAGCTCGTTAACATGTTGCTCAAGTTCCTTTGTTTCCTCAGGGTTGCTCCTATAGGCTGGTCGGTTAAGGAATAGCAGCTCCTGGAATGAAGTCAATTTGATGTTCAATCCCTCGGATTGGTGGTAACCCGGGTGGTAACTCGTCGGGGAACACATCTTCAAAATCCTACAAGAGAGAAACAACCACACTAGGCAAAGTTGGCTCTAGCTCGTTAGTGTTTAAAAGCGCCTTTTTGTACATAAGTACGATCATTGGCTGTTTTGCAAAACATGCTTGTTTGATATCACTAACTGCCGCATATAAGCTCCTTTTCCACCCCTCGGATTTTCTCTCAATGGCCATTCCTAATTCTATTTTTTTGGCTTCTTTTGCTTGCTCACTTTTATTCTTTTCATTCCTCATCTCATTGGCCATTTTTCCCATTTTCTTTTCGGCTTCTTTTCTCCTCCCTCTCCTTTTCTCTTGATCAATCTTTCTTTTTTCATCACTTTCTTTTTGTAACTTCAATTGATCTTCAAAAACTTGTTGCGGTGTCTATAGCACCAAGGTGATTACTCGTCGATTGACTATGAACGAGTGCTTGTTTGTGTAGACATCATGCTTCACCCTCCTATCAAACTGCCACGGCCTTCCCAATAGTAGATGACCTACTTGCATCAGCACTACATCACACAATACTTCATCTTCATAGTTGCCAATTCGGAAAGCCACTAGCACTTGCCCTTCCACTTGTACTTCTCCACTATCATTGAGCCACTATAGCTTGTAAGGTCTAGGGTGTTTCTTTGTAAGAAACCCCAATTTCTCTACCATGGTAGTGCTTGTAACATTAGCACAACTGGCTCCATCAACAATAACAGTACACACCTTGTCCTTGCCGTAGCACCTTATATGAAAAATATTCTCCTGTTGCACTACGTCATCTCCTTCTCTTGCTTGCAAGCTCAAAGCCCTTCTTGTCACCAAAGTTAGTGCCTCGGTAGCTATGAATTCTTCTTCTGAGAGATCTTCTAATGAGGGCATGCCTTCGCTGCCCGAATCTTCTCCTTCGGTCTTGACTTCCCCATTATCTCTAATCACCATGCTTTACTTGTTAGGACATTGGCTTGCTATGTGTCCCCGTCTTTGATACTTAAAGCACTTGATATCATGGATTCTTGTAGCAGGGGCTTCTGCCTTCGTTTGAAAATTATTGTTAGAGCTTTCGGTCTTGTGCTGTACTTTGATTGCCTGTGGCTTGTCAAACTTTTTTGCGAAGTTTGGCTTCCAAGAGGTAGCACTAGATGTTGATCGTGTTCCTCCCCCTCTCTTCATTTGCGTCTCTATCTTGATTGCCATATGCACCATGTCTTCTAATTCAACGTAGTGTTGCAACTCCACTTTGTCTTGGATTTCAGAGTATAATCCATTCAAGAACCTGGCCATGGTGGCTTCCCGATCTTCCTCCATGTTGGCTCGTATCATGGCAATGGCTTCCCGATCTTCCTCCATGTTAGCTCGTATCATGGCAATCTCCATCTGCTTGAAATAATTTTCCACGCTTAAATTCCCTTGTCGAAGTCCCTGTAACTTCTTGTAAAGCTCCCGATAGTAATGACTAGGAACAATACATTTCCTCATCACTACTTTCATCTATTCCCACGTCTCTATAGCATAATCTTCATTTCGTCTTCTGCTGGTGACATGCTGATCCTACCAAGTGATAGCATAGTCAGTAAATTCAGTTACAGCTAGCTATACCTTCTTTGCTTTGGAATAACTATGACAATCAAAGACAAACTCAATCTTCTTCTCCCATTCAAGATAAGCCTCCAGATCAGATCGACCTGCAAAGGAAGGTATCTTTAGCTTGATGCTTCCCAAGCTGTCATCTCCACTTCGCCTTGCTTCTCTAGGTTGACGCTCATTCCTTAATCTTCTAGTATTCCTTGTGGAACCCACATCCTCATCGTCATCAAAATCAACTTCATCACCACTCACTCCTCCCTTTGGTGGTGTTCCTCTTCTTTGGGCGTTAGGTGCTCCCCGTGGCTGGCTAGTACGTGAATTCTCTATCGCGTCCATGCGTTGGTGTATCTGTTCTACCTCCGCTCTCATCAATTGCTGGAACCTTCTCATCAAAGCATCCACGAACACTTTTGTGTCAACATTGCCCAAAGTTCCTTCTCTTTCCCTTTCGTTGTCTTGAGACATGTTTCTGCAAAAAGTGGTTAGATAAAAAAAATAATGGACCTCACCAATTCACTCTCTTACATGTTTACTCTCAAGATGTGTTGCACTCAGTTTCTCTCGTGTTTAACTCAAATATTTGGCTCTTATTCACTCTAATATGCTCACCACTCTTGCCTTTTTTTTCCACTCGATGGTACTCTTTTGTTTTTGCTGAGCTAGTAATGGCTTAGCTTGGTCTTCAAGGGATCTCAAGGATATTACTTCTTGTACCAGGTTTGACCTAAAAAAAAGGTTCGTACAATTTCTTTTTTTCTTTTTTTTCAATTCTGATCTTCTTGAGTCACGAAATTGCACTATCCAATACTTCTAGTCCTACTTGAATTTTGATTCTACTAATCCTACTAGAATTCTGATTTCTTTTTTTTAATCAGAATATATGACTTAGAACACTAAAGTCACGAATCTGAAATACAAAATAAATAAAGATAATAAATGTAAAGATAGAAGGTCTAAAGTAGAACCTAAACTCTGATACCAACTGATATGAATCCCGTTGGAAATTCACTCGGAAGCTAGATCTTTCTACTTCAAAATGGTGGAGACCTTGACCTGTCGTTTGCTCCTTGTGTAAGAACCTTGGTGTTGGTTAACCTCGACCCATTACTGTAGTGAAACGCAAACCTAAAAATCTGATGTGAATACGCCACAAACGGAAATGTAATTTTCGTTTGATAAGTGAATGGCCTAGCTAAGTAATCCAACCCGCAAGAACCAAAGAAATACCAAACTCACGTTGATTTTTAACCCAAAAAAATTGCCTTTTATTGAATTCGTGGCCCCCTTTATATAGAGGCTAAAACTGACCTGGTAGACTCCAAAGTCAACAAGATAAGTTTTGTAGAGTTTCAAACTTATCATACTACCTAAATAAGGTCTAAAATGAATGATTATCCTAAGAATTGAAAAATAAAATTATTATCCACTATTGGATAACTCTTATTCCTAAAAAATAGCAAATTCCTAAAAGATAGCTAAATCACTCCTAAAAAGTCTCCAAAAGAGTCACAGGCATTAGACTTGTAGATTGTCTTCCAATGGGCTTAGAAAATGTACTTTGAGCCCAAACCTCCTTAAACAGCCCATTGAACTCAGATTGAAACTTCTTGGCCCTTGCCCTTGTAACCGGTACAATTGGAACGCGAACTGGAATTGTCTCCTCCTTTTGATCTTGTAGCACAATGGACGTGTTCACATCACTTTTTCATCAGTCTCTAATATAGACTCTTTAAGTATAATTATAGCATTAATTGACTTATTATGGTTTGGCGTTACATTAAATAGATATGAAACCTTTAAGAGAAAAATTATATGAATCAACCCAAAGGGTTTGAGGTTGAAAGAAAAGAATGATTGAAGTGTAGGCTTAAGATATCAATATATGGACTTAAATTTTCTTTCTAACAAATGTATGTCAATTTTAACAATACTATTATGTCTTTTAGTGTTAAAGAAAATATCGTTGATCGATGTGTATACCAAAAAGTTAGCAGGGGAGCAAATATTTGTTAAGTCATATGTTGATGATATTTTACTTGCTACAATTAGTTTAAGAATTTTATGCGAGACTAAAGATTTTATCTTATTAAGTTTTGAGATGAAAGATTGAGTTGAACCAACCTATGTGATTGGAATAGAAATATTTCATAATAGTTCACAAGTTTGCTATAATTGCCGCTGAAAAAAAAATTAGTCTCATTAACTTGATGCTAAATATTACATGCTCATGTATAGTAGATAACACATTAAAGTTACATATACTTGGATTCATAGTTGCCTTGTTTCTATTTTAAAAGGCAATATTATGGAAGATTGCTAAGCAATCTATTATTGGCATTGCTAAATATAGAAATTTTGGTGATTGACACTCTGAGCTCACTGATATGTTCTGAAATAAATTGTCATTTTTCTTATTTTATTAATGATGTATATATTATGATTTTATGAAAAAAATAAGAAAGTCTCTATAAGACATTATTGTGGACCATTTGGTTATATATGCCATTTATTGGTTTAGTATGTTGTGTTGCTAGTATCATAGTTATTGAAGAGAGTACGTTCCATAAATGACGAATAACCAGTATAGCTTGTATTTAGTTGCTTACCATATGATGACATTATGATTGTAGACTTTGAGTTGAGATTGCTTGTATTGTGCACCTTATGTTATACTATTAACCTATATTCGAGTCTAATGGGAGAATGTAAGATTTATTTATTAATTCTTATTAAAGTGGCTCTCATATGGTTGGATTCTATCATCGGTCGTTATCAGGAGTAAGAGTCCTATTATGATTATGATTATTAGTTTAATCTCAGCCATCTATTAAGAACTTGATGGACGTGCCCAATTGCTTCTAGATATATAACTTGGTCCTCTCTGTGCTTATAAAAAGATGCTAATGCTATCCATCTGTGGGTATCACTAAACGATAGGAAAGAGAGAGAAACCAAGCTATGACGACAATGAGAATTTCGACTACGTGGATATCAAGTACGTGGTTTCTCGACATCAACCAATCCGGTACACTTCTACTTATTGTTTATATAATTAATTTTATAATTTATTTCGGCAAAGGAAAAATGCTAGTATTTTAATGCCACTAATTGAATGTATGGGACACAGAAAGGTGGTCAAAAAAGGTAAAAATCCCCACATTTGGATGAAAACCCTAAGGAGGCCAAAAAAGAAGAAGATAAAAGACACTTTAGTATCATGTATTATGAAAAATAGACACTTTGTACTCTGTGTTATGAAAATATTCATTTTAGTATTCTGTATTATGTAAAATAGACACTTAAAATCCTCTTCTCATGTAACCTTTGACTTTCGTTGATTTGGCAATGATGGCATGGCATAAGCTTGTAGACATGGGACAAATAGATGACATGTCAAGTAATACTAAAAATTACAAAATACCCTCATGCTAGAATTAAAAAAAATTAAGGGTTAGCATCCGAATAATTCGAATCCAAACTATTCAAAAATTTTATTATCCGTATATCCGATATAATTATTTAACTATATGAATCCTAATAGTGAATTATCTGATATCCGAACTTTTTTCGGATTTGGATACAGATAATCTGAATTAACCGAATTGTGCCATGTCAGCAAGCTTAAGCCATGTCATCATTGCTACGTCAACAAAAGTGAAAGCTTATATGAGAAAATGGTCATAAATATCTATTTTACATAATACAGAGTACTAAAGTAGATATTTTTATAATATAAGGTACAAAATGTCTATTTCACATAATATAGGGTATTATAAAAAAAACAATCTTCGGTCGTCGCCACTAGCGAGCAAAGTCTCCCCCTTTTTGTTTGATGCTTACTTGGGTACCAATCTCCGAAGACTTCCAGGCACAAGTCAAGCCGTACATTGTATAGGAAACCGCAGCAACAATAAAATAAAATAAAGTAAAAAAGGAAGGAAGAAAATGACGGCCCACCAAAATATGAGAAATATGTTTCACTCGTTTCTACTCCCATAAATGTAACCATACCTTAATAAATTATATTTATTCTCGTATAAATTAACGCATAAATATTTTTTTTCTGAAATCTAGATTTTATGACATTTATTATAAAAATATATAAGATTATTAATTTTCCAACTCAAAATTAGACATTAGTATTTCATACCATTAAACGACAAGGTGACGATGCGTGATTTTGTTTTTTAATAGTTTGAAATATCAATATTATTTTGTAATCCTCACATAAAAAACTCGCAAAACCTAAATAAGGTCGAGTCATAAGCTGATTTGAAGCCTCAAAAATTCTTACCATACCCTACGGTTCCTGCCTTTATTTAAAGCTTCCAAAATAAAGAAAAAGACAGGCGCCACCTGGAATAATTAACAAGAGAGAAACGTCCCTTCAGTCCCAAAATTCCAGGGACACGGATTCCGCATTTTATTAAATAAAAAACTAGACTACCAAAAAAATAAATAAATAACCGAATCAAGAATTAGCCCCAACCAAAGCATTCTTCCCCCCCCCCCCCCCCCCTCTCTCTCTCTCTCTCGCTTCGGTTTGCGATCGCTCTTCGTACCTAAGAAGGTGGAGAGCATCGAAGGTATTTACTTATCTCATCCTCTGCCTTAATTTAATTTAATTCAATATACCTTGGAAAAATATGATGATTATGAAAGAAAACGAATATAATCCGTTTGATTGCCGTTTCTTGTTTCTCCGATCGTCGAATGTCGACTTGTTCGTGGTCTCTGGTAGCGATTTTTCGAGCAATTATCATGGACAAGAAGCGGTTAGGTTTGGTGTCGTCGTCCTTGCGTTGTGGAAGATAGGGTTTAATGTTCAATATTGTTTGTATGTGTGTTCAATAATGATTCTTGTGAATTTTCAAACTGTGGAGACCTTTCCCGCGTCGAGGTCTTGTTTTTGTAGCGAGCCACGGCTGATCAAGGCGTCTAATGGAGGGGACATTTGACTTGGAGGGGACAGGAACTCGAGGAGGAGTCTCTCCCTGTTTGATTGATTCTTGTGGATTTGGTTATTAGTGGATTGGTTTGGTTGTGGAGTTAATTGGTCAGTGTTGTAGGGAAGAAGTTAGGCAAGCTCCCGCACCCGGTTTATGCAAGAGTGGTGCCCGGAATATAATGGTTACGCAGAGTTGATATTGACGATGGAGCTCTGTTTTTCACTTCTGTGAACAAATTTGGTGATATGCAGGAGGACACTTGGAAACAACAAAATCTAATACGAGGCTGCACCTGATTTAAGTAGATTGTTCACTTGTTGTTCGTCTTGGAATTCCCATTTGTATATGGGATAGGAGCCTCCATTGATTTAAAAAATTGAAGTAATGGTTATAAGATGTGTTTTCATGAACGTGTTGCCTGCTCTCTGTTGTTAAAGGGACTGTACTGATATCTGTGTGGCATTGGTAGAGAGAAGTCACTTGGCATGGATTTTCCAGTATTGTTATAGTTAAGAGTGATAACCACGTGACTGTTCGGTACGTGAAACCAAAATGGTTTATTTGCCCTTTTACCTATTAAGAAAATCGGTTGAATTGGGTAGAAAGTTTCAGTCACCTTTTTGTTGTTCCTTGAAAGCAGTCATGTTCTTAGAAATAACAGAATGTAGTTTAATCTGGGTAGGGGTGGAGAGTTTATAACTAACTTCATTTGCTATTCAATGGCAAGAAGAGGTGAGAAGTGGTTTCGGAGAGAAGTTATTTGGAACAACTAAGCTGGAAAAATCTGTGAATTTATGTTTATCAAAAAATGATGTACCAATAGAGTTGAGTCATTTATCAGAGCAACAGGGTAGACTAAAATCATGCCACTATAGGTCTGAAATATTCTGAATATATTGGATTGTTTTTCTTCTTTTACTCGTTGGGACTATTGATTTCTTTCCAATTTTGTGCTAATTTTCAGTTGTTATTTGACTTACCTTTATGATGTTATCTAAGGCTTTGGCAGTTTGGTTTATGTTGAATCATCATTATACATTTGTTAACTTGCAGAGAAGGATGACCGTTGTGGTCGCTAAGAGGGACAGATCCAGCTGTGATGCTGTGGATAGGATCTCAATTACTCATCACTGCGCTTCCAGTGTCAGCAGGCTAAACTCTAGGACGGTTGGGAATGATGATCATTGTTTTTCCCCTTGGGCATCAAAGGTAAAAGATGTTTCTTCAGAAAGACAGAATGGCGTCCATGGGGCTAAGGCGTCTGAGTCTGACAAGTTTAAGAAACAAGTGAGCGGAGAGAAGATGCGGAAAAAGAAGGGAGAGGATGAGCCTTGCAATAATGGTGATTTACTTCCCGAATTCCGTTGGGATTTTTCATTTGGGACTAGAAAAAAGACTTCAAAGAGGCAATATAGCCCTTTAAGTAAGAACAGGTCTACTGGCAGAAATAAAGTCTTTTCTGGAATCAGTGATAAAGATAATTTTCAGTTGCCTGCCAGAAGGACCAGGATAAATTTATCCAAGAGAAGAAAGTTGAGTTCATATTTTGCTTCCTTCAATGGTAGAGATAAGATGCATCAAAAGGATGAAGCGGATGAGCCTCTTTGCATTACAATAACCAATTCATCCAAGAGGAATGGATTGACTGGGGATATTATATCATCGAAGATTCCGAGGAGGCAACGTAGCACTTTAAGTAGGAATAGATGCAGTACTAGTGTCTTAAAGAAGAGAAAGGGAATTGTCTGCGTAGATGATAGTGATGATGATTGGTCATCTCACTCACTGACCAGAAAAAATTCATCCAAGAAATGGAATTTGAATTCAGGTTATGGTTTGCTGAATGCTAGAGAGATTCCAATGAAGCGGTATAGCACATTGAGTAAGAGTAAGAATAGGCTTAACAGTAGCCCTTTAAACAAGGGAAATACGGATCGTTCGGGCATCGATTCTGAAAGCGAACCAGAAGAGGCTGTTTCAGAAGAAATTTGTGTTACGAAAATGGAGAGATGCAGAAGAGGTAGAAGTCTAGGTAGCCAAGTAAGTGTAATAACCGAAAAGGATGCCAAAGAGAAACACCTGGATTCAGAAAATGGTACATTGATGTGCCTGTCTTCCTACTTACCACTTTCTTCTAGTTCATACATTTCCAGAAATTCAGTTTCAGGAAGTGAAAGTAGGAGTAGTAGTAACAGTGGATCAAGCAATCTCAAGGTAATTTGTCTCTTTGTGCTGAATATTACTCTACAGTTATATTTGAAATGGAGAGTTTAAATACCAATTTGTTGTTGAGGAATGTTACTCTTCATGTCTTTTTAGGGAGACGTTGAAGCTCTGAGATGTCATCAGTGTATGAAAGCTGACAGGAAAATAGTTGTACCCTGCAAAAGTTGTAAGAGCAAACTGTATTGCATCCAGTGCATCAGGCGGTGGTAATATATCAATTATGAAATTTGTAATGATCAATTTATGGCCAATGAAAAGCTAATGGACCACATGTTATGTCTAGTTACCCCAAGATGGAGGAAGAAGACATAGCGGAACAATGCCCATTTTGTCGCAAAAATTGCAACTGCAATGTGTGTCTGCACTCTATTGGGTTGATCAAGGTTTGTCTTTTTCCTTTCACCTCTAATCTAGCTTAATTTCACTTTTTTTATCCCCAATTCTGTACATCTTTATCTGAACAGCATTTTCTGGGTCCATGTGACTGTCTAGGAAGATGAGAAATAGTTCCTTCTTACATCTAGTTAATGGCTGGATGTTTGATGGCACCATGCCAAAAGTTTTTACTTCTGCGGATGGGCTTGTCTGCCTATTGGTGATTAAACATGCAGTAGACACACATATGTTACCAGTTAGAGGATCACTATTGCAATTTGACATTACACGATATTAATCTGATTAGTATATGACGTTTGTTACATGCAGACATCAAAAGAAGATATCCCAATCAGCGAAAAGGTTCAGCATCTTTCTTACTTAATTCAATCATTGTTTCCCTTCTTGGAACAAATATGTGAAGAACAAGCTCAAGAGGCAAGATATGAGGCAAAATTACTAGGTAAATATCTCTTTTCATAAGGAATATTAGTTTTTGCGGGAGAATATTAGCTTTTATTACTAGTGAAACATTGACAAAGCATTTACCAGGTAACCCTATTGACATACCTCAAAGCCTTTGTAACGATGACGAGCGCATGTACTGGTAAGTGTTTCTGCTACTGGGTAAACGGTGGCGATAACTTTTTTTCTGGAAGTTTTTAACTTATACATCAGATGTCTGTTGCATGTTGGTGCAGTAACCATTGTGCAACTTCTATTTTTGACTTCCACCGTAGCTGCCCAAAGTGTGGTTATGAACTATGCCTCGGCTGTTGTAGAGATATTCGCAATGGGAGCATAACAAGTCGTTTGAAAATAAAGTTTCCATATCTAGACAGAGGTTATGATTACATGCATGGAGGAAAACTGCTGTCTTGCGAGTCTAAAAAGATAGATCACAGTATATCCTCCTCCGTCATTTGGCATGCCAGTTCCGATGGTACCATGTCTTGCCCTCCAAAGGAATTGGGTGGATGTGATGACTCTATATTGGAGCTGAAGCGTATTTTTCCGGCCGACTGGATTTTGCACTTGAAACAGAGAGCAGCAGAGTTTTTGTCGAACAATGATAGAAGACAGTCAGAGATCAAGTGCAACTGTGCAGAGACTAATTGTGGTTCAATGCGGAGATCAGCTTCCAGATATGAATCCCAGGATAACTACTTATATTCTCCTTCATTCACAGAAACGTTGAAGGATGATGAGCTTCTTCACTTTCGACATCATTGGGTTAAAGGCGAACCAGTCGTAGTTCGTGATGTTCTTGGAGCAACAAAAGGTTTGAGTTGGGAACCTATGGTCATGTGGCGGGCATTATGTGAAAACACCGATTCACAGATTGCGGAAAAGATGTCAGATGTGAAGGCTATTGATTGTCTGGCTTCTTGTGAGGTATGTTTGTTGTTCGAAGAAATTAATATTTCCCTTTTGTTCAATGGAAGAAAAATGTTAGTGTTTGATAAGGCGTATAATATACCATAAAGTTTGTGTTCCAGTAGCTTGAAGCATGTAGCAAAGTTGATCCCGATAATAGAAATTCTGATCGTGAAAAATCCTGCAGGTTGAGATAAATACTCGTCAATTCTTTAAAGGATACACAGAAGGGAGATGTTACGCCAACTTCTGGCCTGAAATGTTGAAGCTCAAAGATTGGCCTCCATCTGATAAGTTCGAGGACCTCTTGCCTCGCCACTATGATGAATTCATTAGTGCATTGCCCTTCCAAGAATATAGTTGCCCCAAGTCTGGCATCCTTAACCTGGCCGTCAAGTTTCCGACAAGCCTTCTGAAGCCAGACTTGGGACCCAAAACTTACATCGCATATGGCATCAAAGACGAGCTCGGAAGAGGAGACTCGGTGACAAAGCTGCACTGCGACATGTCTGATGCGGTAAGCACCTTGAACTCTGGGAGCTGTTTATTATATAACCAAATTTTCATTCTTCTGTTCGTGTTACATGCTGATCGTTGCTGACCTTTTATCTGCACCTGCCCCCGATCATCGGGGGCTAGGAGGTCCATGACCTAGAAAGAAACTGTGGAAAAGGATTCAAACTGTGGAACAGAGTCCCGATTCCATTATTTTTTAATCTGCCGTTTCAGGAGGTTTCCTCCAAGTTTAAACTTGATTCCAACTAAAAGAACAAATTGGGTTGGGGCATCTGTTGGCTTCATCCGCCTCCGGATTACAAAAGGGAGGCTATCTTTGGAGTTCGCCTCTGGAGCTAGCCTCCCTTTTATATGGCGACTTTCCAACTTAATATATATACCAACCCTTTTGTTCCTCAAAAAAAGGTCGGGGCATCTGTTGGCTTCGGGTAGCCTGCATCATTTTTATTGGTTTACACCAATGTTTTTAAAACCGACTCGGAAGGTGACCCGGAATCTTTAAAATTTCTGGTTCACCTGGTCTGATCGGTCAAGCCACCGGTCGGACCGGTACTTATATTTTTTATATTAATATTATAAAATATAGTTTAATGAATTTAATTTAGCATAAAAATAATAAAATTTCAAATATTTAGCAACTTTGTTATACAATTTATCCAAACAAAGTCTTCGAACATCTATTTAACAAGTATAAAAGTAAAAGAAGATGATTATACATATTTTTTGTTTGACATATTAGTCCAATTCGTTTGACTTAGTTAATATATTATCGAGAATTGTTAAAAAAATAAGTTTGTTATGATCAAAAAGTGATGTACACTCTCCGAGCTTGGAAATAGATGTTTTATTTCTAAATTAAATCTGATAAAATAGAAAAAATAAACATTAATTTTTCTGATCCGGGTGAACCGGGTCACCCGAAAGTACCTGGCCGGACGGTCCGACTGGATTTTGATCGGTCGAATCGCTAGTTGGGTTTTAGGCAAAACTCGACCCGAATTTAGTTTCGGGTAGTGGTCCGACCGGTCGAATCGCCAGTGGGACCACGATTTTAAAAACATTGGTTTACACCATCTGATACCCGGACATTCACAGGGTCGACTAATCCAAGTTTGAGCTTGGAATGACCTTTGAAAGGTGGCAAAGTTATCACAACAAGTATTTAACATTGCTGCATTCTCAAGGATTCGAACTTGAGACTTGTTCCTTAAATGTTGATCTTGGTAGTAGCCTATTGCATGTGAAATGGTCACGTGACTATTTCTTCTCAATTTCTCTCTCTAACTACAAGGTAAATTTTTACACCACTAATTACACCTTGCTAGGATTTAAACCCTGTACTTCCGACAAATTTTCTAACTCCTTGTGCCATTAGGCGAACACCTTACATGTTATGTGCACATATCGTTGGCGTTATGTGTTAGGATTCTACAGACTTCATTAGTTAGTCGTTATTTTCATTAAACTGTTTCCTTCAATTAGAACTTTACCTTTAATATGTTAGGGCTTATTTAGTTTTCATATTCAGTTGTTAGCGTTTGGCTATATAATACTTACGCACCCTCGGGTTTGATCATGAAGAAAAATAATAAGAAGTCTCTTTAGTTTTATCTCTTTATTTCTGTTTATACCAATTTGGTACAGAGCCAACTCTATGCCCACCATGCCTAATTCTGATGGAAAAGGCGAGGAGGTTACGCTTGCCCAAGTCCAAAAAGCTATGAAGAAGCCCCACCAAGAACTACGTCAGGAAATCAGTGACTTGTGCCAACGACTTAAGGTCGTGGAAACAAGGCTGAAGGGCAGATAAGGAAAAACCCATGTATCGCCACTGCCTGGACCATCCCCGGAAGGCCCCCCAGCGCCGACTTGGGTCCCTGCACCACCACCGCCGCCAACAACTTGGAGCAACGCAGGACTGCCACCCACGACTCAAGAGTTCCACCTGGGCACTAACCCCACCGTGCTGCGGTACCCAACGCCGTACTGCTCTGGTACCCTCGCTCAAGCTTACACCGTTCTGCTTGCATCATCTACTATTGCAGGAGGAACTAATTTTAACTCGATGGCAAACTCCGGTACCCATCGCCGTACTGCTCTAGTACCCCCCGCTCGAGCTTACAATGTTCTGCTCGCATCATCTACTATTGCAGCGGGAACTGATTTTGACTCGATGGCAAAGCTTCCCAGTCCTTACAAGGTCTCCTGTGGATCCTTCGACTGCAGATTCCAACTTCTACCACCACCAGTAGGGACGACCGCCGCTGCACTTCTGAAGGACTTTCAGTTCACCAACCCGAATTTCCAGCTCGAAAATGAGCTGTTTCGGGAGGGCGGGAGTGATATTATGTGCACATATCGTTGGCGTAGGATAAGGACTGTTTCATGTTAGGATTCTAGAGACTTTTAAACGTTATTTCTTTCAGTTAGAACTTCACCTTTAATATGTTATGGTTTATTTAGTTTTCCTATTTAGCCGTTAGTGTTTGGCTATATAATGCTTACACACCCTAGGGTTTGATCATGAAGAAAAATGAGGAGTCGCTTCACTTTTATCTCTTTATTTATGTTTATACCATTACATAGTTGACATAATTTATTTCTCTCTCAAACAAGTATTTAACATTATTGCATTCCGTAGGACACGAACTCGAGACTTCTTGGTTAAGCTATACCAACGTCCTTACGAACATCCTTACCGATATAGATTGGTAATATCATGCATCACTTTGCATGTTCTTTTCATCTTTCAGATTGAATGTGAACTGGTTACGTCACCATTTCTTTTCAATTTCTCTCTCCAACTACACTTTACATAGTTTATTTCTCTCCAACAAATATTTAATAATGTTGCATTTCAAAAAACTCGAAATCGAGACTTTTTAGTTAAAATATAACATCATCGGTCGATCTTGGTAGTAGTCTGCATTACTTTGCATCTTCTTTTCATCTTTCACATTGAATGTCAAATGGTCACATCACCATTTCTTCTCAATTTCTCTCTCCAATAACACCTTACACGGTTTATATGACCAGTAATTGGGATCAAGGATTATCCCACAAATGGATTATTATTAAGTTCGCGGCTTACCGTTGGACTTTTCCTCCATTTCCTTTTCCCCGCACATTCCATTACCCTTTCCAGTTGGTTATATCACCAGTTGTCTCTTACCAAGGATCATGACTGTAACCGAAGTCCAGGAGGCATGGGTGAAGGTGAAGGTTCTCAAAATTCTCGGACGAGATTCTGACACTTTGAAAATGAAGGAGTCGAAGTAAGTAAAAGAATTTTCCAGTCAAGTTGGTAGAATTGGTGAACCAAATGAGAATTTATGGAGAACGAAGCATTGACGAGTCTCCCTTAACGATTTGACCCTGTAGAGTCGGCCTACTGAACTTTCAAATTTGACGCTAAGAGGACCGGGAAAACTTTTGATTTGAGATCCACGTGGCCTCCTTCCATAAGGTGACTCCCTAGAGTTCCACAACTCATCGGTCCGGCTTCACTTGGTCAAGGTCCGCAACTAGACCCGCCAAGCCCCTTGGTCTAGCCCCGCTCGGGTTTTGGCTCTAGCCTAGCCTAGGCACAGTGCTCGTTGGCTAACTTTAATCTTAGCGGTTTCTCTGTCAAATCTATTACTCCCGTTCTTGGCTCTCAAGGTTGATATCATGACATTACAACCAATTATACCATCTTGGAAGACAATATGGTTTGTCTTTAAACTTTCTGTCAATTTGTATATGTATTACGTTGCTATTTCTTGTAACCTACCTCCATATCCTTAAAAAAACTACATGTTTCACTGTAGGCAAATCTGCCTAGCTTTGGGTTGCAGGGAAAAAAATGCTACTTGCGTATGTCCTATATGTTTTCTTTGTTTCTTGTAACCTCGCTAGGGCACTAGAAAACTTGCAAGTGGAATGGAATGACTAATTTGAAAAGTAAATAGGATAGGTCTGCCTGAATAACAAGAGTCTCTGAGATATGCACCAAGCATAAACTCCTAGTTATTCTCCGTTGGCCATTGTGGTTATGAGTTTCTTGACACTCATTATGATAAGACTAAGTTGTAAATGTTTAACATTTGTTGGATTAAAGAGAAGTGACCTAAAAACTTTCAATATATGGTCCAAAAATTGGGATAGGGAGGAGGATTTTAAGTCTCTCTTAGGTTATTTTTTTTATTTTCACCCAAGAACTTAAAACTTCTTTAATCTTGAAGTGATATTTAGAATTTGAGGACCACAATGTACAGAGCATAACTTGAAGTCCTACGGGTTTCCATGACTCCGGGTGGTTTGTGGAAAATACACATGGCGCATGGGTATCAAGTGTATTTAAAAATGTAGTCGAATTGGCTGTCAGATCAGTTGGATTGTGAATTGATACAATTTGCGGATCAAGTTTCAAAGATGTGTGTTCCAATCGGTCAGACTCGCATGTTTCATGGTTGAACGTGCTGGTATAACCAAAATTGGCTTTTTGAAAAATATATATACTTTTAAATGTTATTATATTAAAAATAATTAAATTATGATTTTGATGCTTGTATATTATAACGTTTGTAATAAAATTAGATAATATTGATGAATATTTCATATTTGAATACTAAATATAATAAATAATATATATTTTGTATTTGAAACAAATCTTTGGTCCGATTGACCGGACCGGGTGACCAAGAGGACGGAAAAACTCCTGGGTCAATTTCCAGGTGGCTTTTTTTACAAAGTTTTCAAAACTACGATCCGACCGGTCAGACCATTATCCATGATCAAACCTGGGTCGTTTTTGCCTAAAACCCAAAAAGTGGTTCGACCGGTCAAAAATTTGGTCAGACTGTCCGGTCAGATACTTCTGGATGACCCGGTTCGCCTGGATCAAAAAAATTATTGTTTATTTTTTCAATTTTTTCGAATTTAATTTAGAAATAAAATCTCCACTTCCACGCCTCGAGCTTGTACATCTTTTTTGGATCACCACAAACTTATCTTTCTAATAATTCTCTATAATATGTCAACTAAGTCAAATGATGATTTAGTTGTTTGGTTGTACAATTCTCGATAATATTTTTATCTTTATAAGTTACTGTTTGGTTGTACAAATTATGATTTTTTTTATTTTGCATAATTTTTCGGTTACCCGTGTTTTAATGTGAACATCCTATATTTCGAATTAGAAACGCTTCACTTTCTAGGTTGTTTTCATTCAACTGGAGAGTTTTTACTTCATTAGTGAAGTTTAATCTCGTAGACAAATTAGCTTTTCTGTTTTTTTTTTCACTTGGCACGTCATGTCATAACATCCTGAATGCTCTGGTTCCTCCTGTACACAGGTTGCTTTACATTTATATCATATCTGATAGTTTCCTTTTCCATACAAATTGATGAGCTTATTATACTTACTATGTTTCGACTTTGCCGATTGCTGCATCCGAATTCTGCTGTTTCGCAGACTTGTTTTCGGGTTTTCTCTAGTTTTAGGTTCTGTCAGGACTTGTAGGTACCATGTATTTTCTCCTTCAATGAACTTACCCCTTCTCATCTTGTATAGGTCAATATTTTAACTCATACAGCTGAGGTCCAATTGAGTGAAGAGCAGCGCGGTTCCATTCAACAGCTGAAACAAAAACACAGAGCTCAAGATGAGGAAGAACGCGCAGAACGGGTTGCTTCTAAGAATCATTCTGTTAGCTGTTGCATCGAAAGCAGGCTGCAAACTATCTTCTCAGACCTTGACCATGAGCATGAGAACCCCAAAGCTCACTCGGTTGAAGCTGAGGTTTCTGCTTTGGCCACAGAACAAGAAACGGATGGCACGGGTGGCGCTTTATGGGATATCTTTAGAAGGGAGGATGTTCCCAAGCTAGAGGAGTACCTCCGAAAGCACTCCTCTGAATTTAGGCATACATATTGTTCTCCTGTGGAGCAGGTTTTGTCTTGCATTCTCTGTTTCTGTCTTGTCTTTGTTCTTGGGTGCACAAGCTAACTGTTCTTCTGCATAGGTCTCTAATCCAATCCACGACCAGACCTTCTACTTGAGTTTGGATCATAAGAGGAAGCTGAAGGAGGAATTTGGTAAATACACTAAAACCTATGCTTTTTACACCTTTTTCCGGCATGTTCCTCTGATCGGATTGTATTCTCAGGAGTGGAGGCTTGGACATTTGAACAAAGAGTCGGTGAGGCTGTCTTCATACCTGCTGGATGCCCGCACCAAGTTAGAAATCTAAAGGTACTGAGTACTCTCCCTTCTTTGGCTGCTTCAGAAAAAATACCTTCCTTTGTTTACTTGCATCTTTTTCCGGCTATCGATTTGATACCTCTCATCTAACTCGAACAGTCATGTACGAAAGTTGCCGCTGATTTCGTTTCTCCCGAAAACTTAAGTCAGTGCTTCCGTCTTACCGAGGAGTTTCGTCAACTCCCAGTCAACCATAGGGCTCGAGAAGATAAGCTCGAGGTGATTTCTCTTTCCCCCAACACGTCTCCTTCATTTTGCCTCAACTTGGTACCTGAGAATGTTTCTTCTTGTTGTAACAGGTAAAGAAAATGATAGTATACGCAGCTGAACAAATACTCAAGGATCTTGAGGTGTTGCAATGCGCATAGTCTCTTTCAAGATTTTCTCTCTATTAAGTTATTCAACTTCTCCGGCTACACCGACCAGAAATTACTTACTGTACAAGAAACCCCACTCACATCTTTTTTGGGGGGACCAAGGAATATTCTCGTCATGAAATAAGGAGGCAGTAGTTTTGATACAGGTCCAAAGGATTTTTTTCTTGCCATCAAATAAGTATTTAACATTTTTGGTATAGAGGAATAGATCAGCATTTGTACATGAAGATATGATGCAGACAGAGAAGATGGTACACACTTTTTTCATGTATTTGCAATCTTGGTCTTTTCATGCTTGACCATTACTATATTGCACGATGATATAGGGCCCAAGTACTGAATTTGTCATTACGGTCAATATCGTTGGTTTGTCATGTCTTGTGTCTTATATATGAAGGTCGTTAAATATTTTGTTCATATTCAAATAAGTTCCACTCATCTTACAAAAATAAAGACTATCTAAATTAAGTTCAAATCATAAATAATTTTTGCTCATATTTTGTTAAAGTGTCATTTTTTAGACTCGAATATGTAGAATTCTAAAATTGCTCAGGGAAGCGTGCTTGGCAACATTAAAAGAAACTAGAAGTCTAGGATGAGCCAATGCAAAAATTAACGGAAAGCTCGTGTGTCCTCTCTCCTCATGAGAGCCTTCTCTCTTCTCGTGAGAGTTTTCTACCTTTTAAAGGATTTTTACCTTCTTTCATCTTCCTCGTCGTCACTCACTCACTCACCAGAGTGCCCACCACCACCACCAACCATAGCCACCTCCGCCTCCGCCTCCGACCCACCCACTCCCCCTGGTCGATCCTTTACTTTATTTACGTTTTATTTTATTTAGCTTCCTTGTAATTTATGAACTCTGAAGTTATTTGTGTCTTTTGCTTGGATCAGCCTAGGATCGATCTGAGATCCAATCGGTTCTCGAAACTATTTTAGTTGTTGTAGGTGGAGAAATTTCTCTTGGTTGAACTTGTTTGATCTTGGCTCTCATTTATGTGCATCTTGTATGCTTTCAAATACCCATGAGGCTACGTCTTTGATATTTTCTCATGGTTATTAGCCGTAACTTGTCTCGGTAAATTTGCGCATTGGTCTTTGACCCTCATGGCTTCTCGACCACCCTTCGGTTCCACCTGTGCCACTATGTTGACAGCGGATTAGTTTTTTCTTTTCTAGTTGGTATTTTTGTTATTTATTTTCTATTCCTATCTTGTAACACGGTACCGTAATATAGGCTTAATGCCACTCCTAAAAAAAAGAAGTCTAGCATGAGTAAACTTGAGGAGAATGGGCGAGCTTCTCGCGCGGTTCATCGGTCCATTCGTTTGACACACGTGCAGGTGCCGCGCCCTTTCAGCTAGACCCTCCTCTTAAAAGAACTAGGATATGACTTAAAACAGTAGATTGTATTTTTATCGGTTGCCTGTCGATTTCTGGTGCATAAGTCATAATTTTAATGTACATGTAAACATAATTATTGAAGCTAGGGATGTTTCATCTTCGAGAAAATCTTTATTCACAAAGTTCAAACTGAGGTTGATAATCAAATTGGTCAAAGTGAGAACAATATGAGTGGAGGCGTATCTGAAGATGAAATAAAAGAACCTAAACATGTGAAAATGATAAGGAAAAAAAAGTTAGTTGGATCTGATTTCTAACATACCCATTGGAAGATTGAAGGAGATAAAGAATTCTGATATATTTAATAATTATCTATAGCTTTTAGAATATTGTTAGGAGTTTGAGTTATATTAGAATTTTATGTAATAGGTTTGTTTTGATTCGTTATAAGTAGGACCTCTTCTTTATTGTTTTGGGCCGTTGATTTGATAAATAAAAACAAGAGTTTTTCCTAAATCGTCTTGTTGTTTCCGGGTATCCTTACATTCGAAGGAACAAGACTCTAACGTTCTCGTTTTACACGCCTTCGCTGAATCAAAGATGATCTAGTAACCTATAAATAAGTAATGTCCTCTTTGGATTCTACTTTTTGAAAAAAAGTGGTGAATAGCGTGGATAGACTTTATCTTACCTAATCATACTTGAAAATTATTAGATCAACTTGTAAACTACTAGGTCACAAATGGATCTTGAAAAACAATATAGAGTCAGATGGTACTTTAAATAAATATAGAGCTAGACATATAGTTAAAAGCTACAAGCAAATTGAGGGAGTTTATTTCAAAGCGTATGGTCCAGGATAGCCTCTAAAAGGTTAGGCCAAGGCGTATGGTTGTTGGAGGTACTGTGGAGCATATCAGATGAGGTGTATGCTTGGACAAGTTTGTGCCACTCCATCTTTTCTCTTCTTTCCTCTTTAGAGGATAGCATTTCTCTTAAGCTACCAAGTGCCGTTGCAACACCGTGACTTAAAATGTTTGTGGTTTAAATCTTAGACCAGCGTCAACGTGAAAAGGCGACATTTGCTCAGTGCCAACATGAAAATCATCAGCACCGACAGAGAAAGAGGGGGAGCGAGTGAGGGGAGAAAAGCGAGGAGGAGAAAGAACGAGGAAAATGAAGAGGGAGGAAAGGAAAGAGAGAAAGGGAACATACTTGGAGGGAATTTCATGCTTATCCGCTTCCAAATCATTACAAAAGACTTACAAAACAACTTTTCAACTACCTACTTACATTAACATTTCGCTCAAACGACTTAAAATTCATGGGTCCACAACTTATCTTATGCTTATTTGAGAGATCCGTACTAATAGCAAACACACACTATTAAGATAGGAGATTACAAGATATAGCAAGATAATACATAGAGTACATAAAAAAAATCGTAAAGAAAAAAGTGTATCTATAATAAAACCATATGGAAGTGACATGCCTCATTGAAAAACTGCTAACACAAAGATCAGCTAGCTATCGAGCATTGATATAAACTAGAAATGTGGCTCAATGAGAATCTCCATAAAGGAGTCAACTTTGGTCCTAAGAATCCTTTCAAACATCACATATGGGATCGGATCAAGGCCAATCATTGCTAGTCTATTTGGCACGGAGGAGGCCGACCGGACCTTGACCGGAGGTGGATGGGGCATGGTGGCCTGTGTTTGGAACAGGTGTACTAGGAACCTAGGGAAAGGTGTGGACGATCACCCTGTCCTTAACTCTGAAGGCACCGGATCGAGAGCGAGGGCAAATGTGAAAGCCTGAAAAGGAAGCTTAGGGGTGACCAGAAAGAATTAGTGGGAGGAGGGAGGAGGAAAAAGGCCGGCGACGACTAGAGTAGAAAAGAAGAAAATTCTAGATTTAGTGGGAAAAAAAAGAGATATTGTTGTTTTATTCATTTTCCAAATATTCATTTTCCATTGCTAAATTTTTTGACAATTGAAAAGAAGCAAGTCTTACCTCATAGATTTGTAGAAGTTTCTCTTCTTTGTAACAAAGAAATACTATTCCCAAGCGTCCTTTTTTTCTAAACATTTAAGATCTTTGCATGTTTACAGTTTTATTATTGAAGGACCTTTGAGATATTAAAAGAGGACTATCAACCACTTGCAAGTAACAACAAGAACGAGATCTTTTTATACCGAAGGAAAACCGATCTACTAGGGTTTTAGGTATCGCCAGCAAAATAGATGAGAATGATATACATTCAATATGACATTGGTACTCAATATAAATGATAATTGTATACATTGCATGGATAATTATGTACAAAGAGAATGATAATTGTTAGACATTGATATTCAATATAGATGAGAAAGATATACATTCAATATGACATTAATACTCAATATAAATAATAATGACATACATTTTTACTAATAATGGTATACAACAAGAATGATAATGGTCTACAGTGGTACTCAATATAAATGAGAATGATGTACATTCAATATGACATTAGTTTTCAATATAAATAATCATAGTATACATTGCTACTAATAATGGTAACAATACAACAATTCAACTTCATACTCCAAAATTGAACGGCTGGCAACATCGCGATTCTACAGCTCAATCCCAACCCACATATCGGTATCAACAATTCTACTCCAAGGCACAAAATCAAGAACACCCTTTGCCATTACCTAATAGTACAATTTTGTTCTAAAAAATCAAAAAAAGAGAAGACAGAAACACGATTTTTGAATAGGGTTTCTCCAAAAAATCTCAAGACCAACGTGACCACCTGACTCCCTTGACTTTCCCGCACCGTCGCCGCTTGCCCGGAGTCTTGAGAAGTCGTCTCCCCCTTCAACTCAAAAACCCCACTTGCAAGTCTATTTTTTTTTCTAGAAATACACCTTCAAGTCCATTGCTTTCGTCCAATTCAAAAATAAAATTGAAATTAAAAGGGTAAATTAACCCACATCCTTGGTATTTGGTCATCCTACTTTTCGCGTCCCTAGATTTTGAAAAATTATTTTGCCATTTCTCGTGTTTGATTTTATTATACTCTTGGGTCTTTGTCATTGTAATATGTTATTTTCTCCGGCGAACTCCCACTTGAAAAGACTAAAATGTTCTTCTAACTTAAAAAATAAAAAAATATCCTTTCCTTCTCCACTCACCTTCTTCCTCCCACTTAATCTCCTTCCTCAACCCTTCAACCTTCAACCAAAGATTCATATCGAATTAAAAATCTAAAACCGAATTTTTGCAACTCCTAATCAAGAAGAGAGAATTAAAACTTGAAAATCATAATTTAAAAAACTTCAAATCAAATAAACAAACAAATTACCAAAACTTGGAATCTTTTTCCTTAAATCTAAACACAATAAAGCAATCATCTTTTAAGACAATTGCGCCACATTCTGGGATCTATTCTCAGTTGCCACCTCCCCTAACTTCACATCCATCTCCAGATCTGAAAAGGTTCCAATAAGCCAGGCAAAGGAAACCCAGAAAAGGGTCCAGTATTCCTAGAACCGCCGCCGGACATAAATTGCTTCTTCCCTGATGACTTATCTGAACCACCGAGCTTTCGGGAACCCTTATATTTTATCTTGAGTCTTTGAATCCCAAATGCAAAGAGGTGGGGAGATGCGACTTTTAGGTTGGACGGACATCCGTCGGATGACAGGGACCGGCCATGACTATCAAGTCTCAAGGGTTTTAGTAGACCAGAACTACCACTCGACTAGGAGGATTCTGGGTCGGCTTCCACACACAGGAACTACCCGCGACCGGAACTACCACTAGGTTAGCGCTGGGTTGAGGACGAGCGAGACAGACAATGACACGGTTAGCGCTGGGCTAAGGACGTGTGAGACAGGCGAGGACGTGCTTCAATGATGGTGCTTGCTAGGAGACACACGAGGCGATGAGTAATGGTGGTCGGCCATGGTTGACAAAGATTAGAGCTTTTCGAGATTGGGTATTCCTTCGGCTTAAATTTTCAAGATTAGAGAACTTCAAATTTAGAAAATCTTCATTTCTAATTTGAATTTTTAATTTGAATTGAAGTTTTTTAAATTAGGATTTTTAAAATTTTAATTCTATCTAATTATTTTTGAGTTTTAAGTTTTTGATTTGGTTGAAGGTTGGAGGAAGAAGATGAAGTGGGAGGAGGAAAAGGGGAAGGAAAAAAGATTTTTTTATTTTTTAATTAGAAGGGACATTTTAATCTTTTCAAGTGGGGAGTTTGCCGAAAAAAATGACATATTCCGGCGACAAGGACCCGAGCAATATTTTTAAAACCGACCCGGAAGGTGACCCATAATTCTCAAAATTTTTGGTTCGATCGGTCTGACCGGTTGGACGACCGGTCTGACCAGAACTTCTATTATATATTAATATTATTAAATAAAGTTTGATAAATTTAATTTAGAGTAAAAAAAGATAAAATACCAAATAATTTCACATATTTAGCAATTTTGTTATATAATTTATCCAAATAAAATCTTCAAACATGAATTAAACAAGTCTAGAAATACAAGAAAAAGATTATACAAGTTTTCTTGTTCGACATATTAGTCCAATTCGTTTAACATAGTTGACATATTATCGAGAATTGTTAAAAATATAAGTTTTTGTGATTCAAAAGTGATATATACACTCCGAGAATGGAAGTTGAGGTTTTGTTTCTAAATTAAATCCGATAAAATAGAAAAAATAAACACAAAATTTTCAAATCCGGGCGAACCGGTTCACCCCGGAAGTACCTGACCAGGCAGTCCGACCGGATTTTGGCAGGTCGAACTGCATTTTGGGTTTTATGTAAAATCAACCCAGATTTGGTCCTGGGTAACGGTCTGATCGGTTGGACCGTCGGTCGGACCAAAAATTTTAAAATATTGCCCGAGAGTATAATAAAATCAAACACGGGAGATGGCAAAATGATTTTCAAAACCGAGGAACGCGAGAGGTAGGTGACCAAATACCAAGGACGTGAGAGTAATTTGTCCAAAACTAAAAGACTTCGACTAAAGAACCCACACAAAACTGGAGCAAAGTAGAAGAGAAGAGAAAGGCAGAATAAAAATATAAAGAAATGAAAAGGTACCACTTAGAGAAAGAGAGTTAATTTTGTGAATGCGCTAAACGACGATGGAACTGAGTTGTGGATTTGGAGTCACCGACTTAAGAAGGAAATTCTTAATCTCGTGAATCTGCTTCGGCATTTTGCTATAGGCAAGGAACAAAAACCCTAGGTCGACGGAGGTTTACCTAAATTGAGGTATCATGCCAAATACTGAGTTTGCATTTGTGAGTAATCTTATTAAATTTTGGCCGTTAGATCTGTAGAATATTTTTTTTCATCACATCAAATTGCCCACATACAAGTTCCCACCATCAAGATATCTCCATGTAATCACCACTCAATTCACTCTCTTTATGAAGACCATACGAGACCAAGGTTGAAACCACTTATCACAATCCACTTTAGGAAAATCCCTGATTTTATTATCAAATCAAATAAACTGAAACAACGTGCGAGGCTCTATATATATAGAACTACAAGAGTTCAACTGCCCACATACAAGTTCCCACCATCAAGATATCTCCATGTAATCACCACTCAATTCACTCTCTTTATAAAGACCATACGAGACCAAGGTTGAAACCACTTATCACAATCCACTTTAGGAAAATCCCTGATTTTATTATCAAATCAAATAAACTGAAACAACGTGCGAGCCTCTATATATATAGAACTACAAGAGTTCAACTCCTAATTAGAGGCAAAAACACTAATATCAATCTAGGAAACTAAGAGTGTCCTAAACAAAACTCTCGCTTATTCAAAACATAATTAAATAAAGCCAAATACGAAAAATAATAATGCAATCGTATTTTTCCAAAAATAGGAGAGCAGCTTCATCTCCATCATTCTCCTCCTCCTCAAAACGATTCGCCCTTGAATCGACAGCTTCATCTCTATCACTGACATTAACGAAAGGCACCAAGTGCTTGATTTGGAGACATCAGATGTACGAATGTGGCTGGGCAAACGAAGGCGGTACGCATTCGGGTTGATCTTCTCCATAATCTCCAACAGGCCGATCTTACGAGAGGAGAGCTTGTTATACTCATGTGACGAGAAATGCTCCTTAGTCAACACAGTCCACACAAAGTCGCTAACATGAAACTGAACATCATGATGGCGAGCATTAGCTGTCCGCTTGTAACACGTATTCGATTCCTCAAGAAGAGTTCGAGTAACCTCGTGAAGTTGTTAAAGGTTTGAAATTAGTTCCTCTGATTTCTTGCTTGTCAGAGCCACAGCAGGAAATGCGAGCAGGAGTTAGGACCCGAATCCGTGATCGGTGACCGGTGCTAGACCCTAACCCATTTGCTACACTTAACGAGTCTACCGAGTCTCAAACATATTTCACTTTACAAAATTGTGAGTTTCAAAAATTATCAAAGAATTATTCTTTACATTTATCCCAAGATCAAATTGAACACTATGGCTACGGAGCTACTAGACAAAGACCAAAATAGAATTTTGAGACTTTTATGCAAGTGTTGAAGAAGCTAATCGACTCTACGCCAACGTAACTATCTTCAAACAAATACATAGCCATATAAAAAGAACCTGCAAAACTGGAGAGTGGGGGGCAAGTATTTTGAAATACTTAGTAAGTAAATATTATAAGTAACATGTATTTAACCGACCATCCCTCACCAACAAACCCGACAAAGACATATAAAATAAATCCAAGATAACAAATCTCAACCTCAAATAGAAGGTCACAAAACAAAAAAAAATCATAACTTCACGTAGACCTTCAAAAACACATAACACAAATTCATATCAATCATATAACAAACACAACCACAACCTCACATAGGAGGTCATCATATCAATCACATAGGAGGTCATCATATAACACAAATTCATATCAATCATATAACAAACACAACCACAACCTCACATAGGAGGTCATCATATCAATCATATAAACACCAAAACATGAGCAAACTATGCAACGTCTCATAACGTCACACAATTTGACACATGACCACATAATCCTAAATCATATAGCAGAACTGAGTAACATTCGACAGGATCTAAACACTGTCACTCCAACGCCAACACGAGAAGACCATATCTCAAAGGCATCATTACAAACTAACCTGATGACCAAAATATCATATCGCATCAAATCAAATTTAAATGTATCCTCAATATAAGTACACATATGCCAACATCCTCGTTTGGTCACGGGTAGACCTCATCATCCGCCATCACTCAAACCACGTACTAAATATTCTAAATTCACGTAATACACATAGACCAAAATATATTGGTCGCATATCCAAATACATATCAAAATTTGGGCAAAATAGCCCTAAATTGGCAAACTCACCAAAACAACGTCAAAGATCTTACAAACAAAAACAAAACCTAAAATCACATTTTGATCCATTCAACTTATAGCTTGGTGTTGCCAAGTAAAATTATGTGATTGGCTGCCTTTTCTGTTGTCCAATAAAAATTCAGTAATTTGTGACTCAATTTTAACATTCTTTTGCTACTTATTTGGAAAACTTCTAAACACAAAAATTGTAGATCTGTCTTATTTTTTCATACCATTTTGAATCATCTCATTTGGATACCGTATAAAGAAAAAATGATCAATTTACCCCACCATGTGCGAAACTGTATAAGGTAACAAATCATTTGCACTCTATTGACATAGCAATGTTATTCCAAATCTAATCCAATATCAATATAACCAAGTATACTTCACTCAAGTCGAACAATATAGATAAATGAGTAGAGTATTACAACAAGTCGACCAGGCTACGGGGTAAAACCACATAAACTATCTAAAAAGGACATCTGCCCGTGCTTCAATTAACTGCGATATTGTGGGCAAAATTGCCCTAACAAAGCTTGGAGTCCCACGAACGGTTATTATCCCCAACCAGATACCGAAGTATATTTCCTAAAGAATGGTTGACTACCTCAGTTTGGCCATCTGTTTGAGGGTGGTATGCATTACTGAAATGGATTCAGTTTGAGCCATACGCCATAGCGAGCGCCCGAAATGACTCACAAAGCGAGTGTCACGATCAAAAACAATGGAAAGAGGCAAACCTTGTGGGCGATACACCTTGCGAAAGAATAGTTGAGCTACGTGAATAGCGTTAGAGGTGCGCTTACATGGATTGAAGTGTACCATTTTTAAGAATCAATCAACCACCACAAAAATAGAATCATGTCCTTGCTGGGTTTGGGGCAGGCTGAGAATAAAGTCCATATTGATTGTTGCCTAAGGATGTGATAGCATTGGTAACGGTCGATATAGGCCAGCATTAATAGCGGTACCTTTGGAATCCTGGTGATGAGTGTGCAAACATTCAAGTATTTGCCATATATTTCGTAGGTATTTAACCATTTTTTCATTCATTTTCATCGTGTCCAATAGATTTTTTTATCGTTCGTATGTGTTTGAGTCTTGGAGTAGATTTCTACTATTTTCCATGTGTTTTTTTAGGTCCTTGGGGCAGTTCGGGAGTGATTGGAGCATGGTTGGATGTACGAGAAGGCTGGACCAAAGGAGCAGGAAGCCGAGCGGTTGCTACCCCTCTGGCCCTCGCTTTGGGGGGGGGGGGGGGTTTCTGGCACATTACACGGGAGTTTCTGGCTTAGCGGCCCGAGGAGCCCAGCGGCCCGATGGTAGCTTATTCTGGACTTCCTATTTTGATAGTTTTTTTACCCCGTTGCAGATTTGGACGATTTTGGGCCATTGTTTTAGCCCCAAAATATTATGTTTTACCTATTTTCCATATATTTGGCCACTTGTAATTGGCCGTAGGACTTCTAGTTTAGGAAAAGACTTATAGGTTTTCCTATTTTCTAGTTAGTTGGCTTGGCTATATAAAGTCATAGTCTCTTGGGCCTTGGGTACATACTTTTCCTGCGACTTTGAGATAGCCCTTTGGAGATCAATAAAGTCATTATTCTGCTTAGCTTTGTGGAGGAGATTGGTAAGGCTTGCTCGAACGACTAAGCCTTCACTTTCTCTATACTTATGCTTTTCGTTATGATATTTTCTATTGATTTCTCTTGCTTTGTTGCCATGCTTAGCGAGTAGATTTCCTTGGAGTGCGATGCCCTAATATGTGATTAATTTTCTATGTGAATTATGGTTTGAATATCTTAAGTATTAGTTATTAATTGGTGTGCTTAATGCTTAACCTAACTTGATCACCTAGGTTATGATTAGAATTAATGAGAGTGGACCGAAAGGCACTCGAATTGATAGATAAACCAATTAATATTTTCTTAGGTATTAATGAGACGTCTTAATATTCTAAGAATAACCCGCTAAGAGGAATCTTCATAATTGAGTTTAGTTTTGTTCTAGGTCTAATTGATGAGCGAAAGTGTTAATTAGTAACCTGGGCCCTTGCTATCTTAATTTATTTCTTTAATGAGAAAAAATGTTAGGAGGATGCACTAGAACTTTCCGGGTACTAGTTAGAACGTCATAATAATCATAATCTTGATATAGGTAGTTAATTCATAAGGGTATCGTGCTCGTTTGTCTCCATTGAATAACAACTAGACTCTTTAGATTTTTTATTTTATTTACTTATTCGTATTTCCATTACCTACCTTATAATCTTTACTTCCCCCACTTCACATAATTAATTTTTTCGATTTCGTGTTCCAACCCTCAATTATGAATCTTACTTACTCACTATATTATTTGATTACGAGTTTAATTACTTGTTAATTTCTTGGATATCACTTGGCACACGCGCTAGTGACTTACGAACTAAGAAATTTCTTTACGAGCACTCAGCCAAAAGAACCTGCATATGACCAATTCAGCAATGCGATCACGCCCAACATTGACCATAGTGTGGACCTCAGCAATGAGTCGATCTCGCAGGCTACAAGCAGGCACACATAATTGTGTCCCTTTTGAAAAGAAAACCATCAACACATACATAGGTAGCATGTGCGCCAGAAGATGCAACGGTGAAGATTGGTCCAAAGAAAGGGTCTGCGGGATATAGATCCCGAAAGCAATCGATGACTGAGGGCATCCTTAACCTGATTGGATGCATCAGACTAATCATTGATCACAAATGTGAATTATTGTAGCAAGGCAAACCACTTCGCGTAGCGTGCGGATAGAGAATCCTGTGTCGCAAGATGCTTGAGTACCTTAGGATCCGTATACAAGATAAACTCGCGCTGGAACAGGTAGTGCCTCCAGTGTTGTACTTCCTGAACAACAGCTTAAAATTCCACATCATATATATTGTACCGTGAGCGAGGGCCTAAAAAATTTTCACTAAAGAAAGCAACTGGCCGCTCGGCCTGGCTCAATATGGCACCAATTCGACCTTAGAAGCGTCACAGTAGAGTTCAAAGGGGGTCTCAAAATCCAGGAGAACCAAGATAGGAGCATTAGTAAGCTTACGCTTTATAAGCTGAAAAGCTATCTCCGTGGGGTTGGCAAATTCTGAAGTGCCTCTATCTTGGAATGATCCATACTAATACCCTCCGCAGAGATACTGTAACCCAAGAAAAAGACCTAGTCAGTCAAGAAATGACATTTTGCTGGGGCTGCGTAGAATTTCTCTTCACGGAGAATGTCCATCACAGTACACAATTGTGTCAAATGCTCATCCAAGGACTTGCTGTAGATAAGAATGTCATCAAAGTATACGACCACATAGGTACCAATAAGAGGGCGGAGGGCCTGGTTCATCGCGTGCATGAAAGTACTCAGGGTATTAGAGAGGTTAAAAGGCATTACCAACCATTCATAAAGACCCTCATGCGTCTTAAAGGTCGTCTTCCATTCATCACCAGGTCGGATACAGATCTAATGGTACCCACTCTTAAGATTCTGTTTGCTAAAAATAGTCGAGCCACTCAACTGATCCAGTAAGTCGTCTAAGCGTGGTGTGGGAAAGTGATACCATATTGTGATTTTATTCACGGCACAGCTGTCTACACACAATCTCCAGGCGCCATCTTTCTTGGGAATCAATAAAGCAGGGACAGCTCAAGGGCTCAAACTCTCTCGAATATGCCATTTACACAAGAGGTCTTCCACCTACCTGCGTAACTCCTCATGTTCAGACGGTCTCATCTGGTAATGAGGGCAATTGGGTAGTAAAGCACTGGGGATCAGGTCAATCTGGTATTGTATATCGCAATGTGGTAGATCTGTCTGGGAGCTCAGCCAGAAAGACATCCGAGTATTCCTACAATAGAGGGACAAACTGTGGGGCTGGCTCCATCAAGTCGTCGATGCATGTCCCACTAATAAAAGAGCATAAGGAACCGCCCGCATCTCCTGTAAAAATTTACCATGCCTTAAAAATAGAACTTTCACCTTAGGTGTGGGCGTTGGTGATGCTGGAATGATGGGTAAGAGGACCAATTTTTGGCCCGAGAAGACAAAGGAATATGTATTATGGTGCCCGCCATGAATTGCACCATAATCGTATTATCGTGGGTGACTCAATAGGAGATGGCATGCATCCACATGCACCATGTTTCATCATACAGTATCTTCGTACTTGTCACCAATGGAGAATTTGACCAAGACACAACAATCAACTGTAATATTATTACCTGTCTGTAGCCTAGCCAAGCTATAAGGCTGTGAATGTGCCTCCAAAGGAAGTGTCAGTTTGTTCATAGTGTCCGCGAAAATGACGTTCTCATAGGATCTCGAGTCAATGATAAATCAAAACACTTTTCTGCTAATAATACATGTGGACTCAAATAGATTATTGCACTAAACATCTGCGTCTGTGATGCAGGGGTCAAACAAGCGTGATGAAAAACTAATGCGGATCCAACATCCCCTTCGAGATAGGCAGCCTCTAGATTATCAGCGTAATCATCATAAAGTAGAGGAGTGTCCACAACACCATGGTCCCCACCGGCGAGCAATAAACCACAAGCGCTACTAGATTTGGGCATGCAGCCTCCCGATTTAAGGCACTGTCCTGGGTGATTATAAGGCAGACCAGAACCTGCCCGAGCATAATTTTGTCTGATCGTCGGTGCTGAGCCATGACCCAGAGTACGTCAGGCATCGGACGTGGCCGGTGGGGTTGATCGAGTCATGATCGATGAAAATGGATCGGTTATGAGGCAAGCGAACTGTCGCTCAACTATAATTGCATGTTGATGTGCTTTAGAAACTAACTCCGATTTGAATAGATTGAGAACATCCTATAATTGCAAGCGCAGACCTCCAATGTAGCACTACACCAATTGATTATTTATCTGCGTAAGGCCAATACAGGAAAGTAATTGATAGAACTCCTCTGTGTACTCGTCCATAGACCGAGTCCCCTGCCAGAGATTTTGTAGTTTCTCATAAAGGATCCAAGTGTAGTTGTACAGAAGGAACACCGACTTGAGATACGTCACGAACCTCGGCCTAGAGGTCAGCGGAGGCTTATGTTGTTATGATCTTGCCATCAAGCTATTGTGCGACCCTGAAAGAGAGTAATAACAAGAGAAACACGACGGGCATCAAGAACGTTATGGAAATCAATAATCTTCTTGACTACAGCGAGCCAGTTCAGAAGCTCATCGGGCTTCAATCGACCAGTAAACTCGGGGATCTCTAACTTGAAGCCCGCATCCCAACGTGTTGCCTATTCCTGTTGCTCCGACAATGGTGCCCAAGGATTATCGATAGTGACCTTGTCGTTGGAGGACAGCTGGTCAACAGGAGGAGGCGGCACTTTGCGAGGCAGTTGGTATGCAAACTGCTGTGGGGCGGCACCCTGAGTTTGAAAAGCAAGGTGAGATGCATGAGCACCTTGCCCATCTATTCTTGCAAGACGTCCATACATCGCTAAAGCTGGTCACGATCAGCCACCTCCTTATCCTTCTGATTGTTGCATTTTGGCGGTATGGTCGAAGAGCATCGGCTAGTTACTGATACATCCTGATGCAGACAGAAATGTAACGCACGGTAATGATAGGTATTGTTTAGAGAAAACACTAGTTTAATTATCAAATCAACTGAAACAACGTGCGAGGCTCTCTATATATAGAGCTACAAGGGTTCAACTCCTAATTAGAAGTAGAAACCCTAATATCAATGAATACAATTATTTACGCATCATTTTATTCAACCAAGTAACAAGGTGTAACGAAGGTTTCATCTGCATATTGTTGCACCCTCAATATAGCTTTGTACCTGTCAGTTGTCATTTTGTTCATCATTGGTTTATTTTGGCTGTTCTCAATTGAAGACAATGCTGTGGAAAAGCATTAAATTTTTATCTTTTAATACCAACTGATATTCTATTTTAAAAAAATTTGTTGGAGAGAATTCGTGTTGGAACTGTTTATTAGTGTGGAAGATCCATTAACTTATTGTCTTAAAATTTTGGCTTGGACATGGAGATTCTAACATTGTATCAGAGGTAATTTCTCTACGAAGTCTATGGCTCGTTGCGCTCGCATGACCCACTTTTGAAAGCACGAGAGGTAGTGTCAAGCACGTGCAAACTTCAGCACAATGGACTTCGTTTGAGGGGTCATTTGAGTGACAAATGTGTTGGGTCTGTTTATAAATGTGAAAGTTCTGTCTACTCATTGCCTTAAGATTTTGAGTTGGATATGAAGATTTTAACTAAGTTTTGAGCAACTAAACATTCACCAAATATATGCAGTGAAGGCCGGCCTCCTGAAGAGTGTGCATCGTCAATTTTGTATGTTGTCTGTGTAAGATGTCATAAAAGTTTCTGAGAGAAGTTTAATGTTGCAGGTTCTTAATGACATTGGTGTTATTTCCAAAAAAGAGCCTTTCAAATGTATCATAAATCAAGGCATCATCCTTGGCAAAGTTTTCTGCTTCTGTTGAGACCTAACCAAAGACAAATTGCAAATTCTTATGATGCAGTTTTACACAATGACAATGCCAGAGTTTAAATTCTGGATATCCTAAATATTTACAACGTCTTGTGCCGTTAGGCTACATGCCCTTTATCTTGTTGGAAAGTGTCGAAAAAAAGTAATGGTGGAAAAGTTAGGCAGAGCTAGTGACCGCTAGGCCCCTAGCGAACGCTAGGGGGTGTTCCAGAATGTGGCTGATTTTGGGACTTAGCGGCCGCTAGGACCCTATTGACCACTAGGTGGGGCTGACAACCATTTTTTGTTTTGCTCAGACTCTTATTTTGGACTCCTAGGATGACCTAGATTGGTTTCTTGTACACAAGAGTTCATCTATTATATAAGGACATATTACCCAAGGGTTTTGTATGGCTTTGTGACTCGGATCCATCAATAAAAGTTCTCCTTTCTCTCCGTAGACGTAGGCATTAGGCCGAACTACATAATCTCTTGTGTCCGTGTTCTTTGCATATTTTTTTCTTGAAGTTGATGAATTCCTAACAATTGGTATTAGAGCTAAGATTGGAGGATATTGGACGGCGCGAAGTTTTCTCTTATGAAGTTTGATAGATCATCGAATTTTGGGTTATGGCAAAGGCGTGTCAAGTATCTATTCATGCAGCAAGTTTTTATTTTAACCAAAGATTGTACGGGCTCAAGATCGGCTTAGATTTGAGCCAACACATTAATAGTTTCAGTCAACTTGTGAGCGACTTGAGAATGGTTGATGTAAAGTTCGAGGAAGAAGACAATGCATTGTTGCTGCTGAATTCCTTACTGTGTTTCTACGAGAATTTGGTTATAACTCTAACCTAGGGGAAGGAGTCCCTAGTGTTGGAAGATATCACAAGTACTCTGCTAGAGTTTCATCAAAGAAAAAAAATAGTGATGAACGAATATAAGGGTTGTTTGTGAGGGGAAGCCATGGTGGTCGTAGTGAAGATGGAAGAGGATCCATGTCGAGGTCAAAGAGGTTAAAAAAAAATTACTTCGAGTGCAGAGAAAAAGGCCATGTAAAGAAGGATTGTCCTAGAAGAACTCGAGATCATGAGAAAAAAGGATCGGGTTCCGTGAAAGTGGTCTCTTATTCGGACAGGTCAGATGGTGACTGTCTTTCTATTTTGTTAGCTCCAAAGCACTTTGATTCCTGGATTTTGGATAACGCTTATTTCTTTCACATGATGCCCAAGAGAGGGTGGTTCGACACCTACAAGTTCGTTGATTCAGGTATGGTAACTATGGATGATGGTTCTGCTTGTAGAGTCACGGGCATAGGTAATATCAGGATCAAGATGTGGGAAGGTATCGTGGTGAACTTGTGTGGGGTTAGGTATGTTCCAAAGTTGGAGAGGAATTTTATCTCATTAGGAGCCATGGATTGTAGCGAGTATGGATATAAGGTTGTAGGCGGGATAATTGATGTGGAGAAAGATGCTATGGTGGTGATGAAGGGTGAAAGAGATGCAAAAAATACCAACAGGTTAGTGGGGGGCACAGTTATAGGTGGAGTCACATTTTTGAGTTTCGATGGAGAGGAGAAAAGCTCAGGTCATATGAGGTTGGTTCATATGAGGGAGCAAAGGCTTGACATAGATGGTTTGAGTACAGTTGAGATTCGTGGAGACATGGATAGCAACCTATGGTTATTTCATAGAGGCATGGTTGGCAAGGAGCTATGGTTGTCTCTGAGAAGCATTATTAGTTGGGCCCTGCTATGGTTGTCTAAAGGGACGTGCACGTCAAAGGTGTTTGGTAGGTTTGGCATTGGGCATGTGAAGCCATTGGTAGCACCATGGATGAATCAGGTATCTCACTCAAGGCCGAACGGTAGAGTTCGTGGCATGTCAAAGGTTCTACTTGGTGGAACAAAAAGTTACATGTTGTATGCTATAGCAAGTAGCATTAGTTTGAGGCAAGAAGTTTCACCAGAAAAGTAGTTCGAGGTTGAGGAGCATGGGGGTGACCGAAAAATAGAGAGCGTGTCTAATGGTCGCAAGTTGCTTCAGCCGGTGGACTTGCTAGTTGGGGTACGATAGAGGTTGGAGAAAATAGGCCAAGCAAACTCGGAGACTCGAGTTTGGGGGCTGGCTCCAAGTGATTGAATAAAAGGAGAAGAGAAAGTTGAGATGGTCTTATCGAGGTAGAGTCAGTAGAGTCGGTTTGATTTTGTAAATTTTTATTGTTCTTCATGGGGCGGTATTTCATCAAGGTGGAGTTTGTTAAAGTTCGGGTTGAGTTTTATGGTTCTTCGCAAGAGATATTTTCTCGCCAAGGTGGAGATTGTTGGGAAGTATCGAGAAAAAATAATGGTAAAAAAGTCAGACGACTGCTAGCCCCCTAGAGCCTCCTAGCGAACGCTTGGGGTGTTCGCAAGAGATATTTTCTCGCCAAGGTGGAGATTGTTGGAAAGTATCGAGAAAAAATAATGGTAAAAAAGTCAGACGACTGCTAGCCCCCTAGAGCCCCCTAGCGAACGCTTGGGGTGTTCCAGAATGTAGGTTATTTTGGAACTTAGCGGCCGCTAGGATCCTAGCGACCGCTATGTGGCGCTGACAGCCATTTCCTGTTTTGCTCAGACTCTATCTTGGACTCCTAGTATGACCTAGATAGGTTTCTTGTACACCAAGAGTTCGTCTAATATATAAGGACATGTTACTCAAGGATTTTGTATGGCTTTGTGACTCGGATCCATCAATAAAAGTTATTCTTTCTCCCCGTGGACGTAGACAATATGCCGAACCACGTAATCTCTTGTGTCTGTGTTCTTTGCGCGTTTTGTTCTCGAAGTTGCTAAATTCTTAACGTATCTATCTGCGAATTCCGCTGTAGTATCAAGTGAACTCCATCAAGAAATATTTCCGGATGAAAAGGTGACTTGCTCAAATAATCCCGATTCCGGAGCATATTTACTCAAATATGACAAAATCAGGTAACAAAATTTCAATTTATTTTTTGCAATACAGGTGACAAAATCAGGTGATTCCTATGTACTCAAAGATGATCCTTATATCCGAGTAACTTGTAGTACAAGTGGTAACCAGATTTTTTACCCTAGTTTTATATAGACACATGCTATGGTCGTTCCAACCATCCCGAATTCGTCAAACTTGCCATTCCCGATCGTCTTTAGTATAGGAATGGTAATGTACATGATACATGTAAGGTAGCAGATTTGGTCATGGAAGGCCAAATCTAATAAGGACTGTCCTGGATGATTCAATAGTTGATTTAGTTATGATTCAATGGTTCACTTAATTATGATTCAATGGTCTATTTTTTTCCGTCTCGGATAAATTGGGGTCCGTCCCAGTTATTCAGTTACGATTCAATAGTTTACTCAGTTACGATTCAATAGTTTACTCAGTTACGATTCAATAGTTTACCCAGTTATGATTCAATGGTTGTGAACTTTTTTTATTTTGTACTCCCATATTTTTTTATTTTTGTAAACTAGTCCCCGCGTGTCCTTCAATAAAAATCTTCCAGCACCGTGCTGGGTTTGGCCTCCAGGACTAAATCCGGTCCCACATGTAAGATTCATAGGACCTAGATCTTTATCATTTGTTTTAAGAGTTGACCAAAATTCTTATCTTTATCCACTTTAAAAATAAAGATTCTGGTAGGATCTGAGTCCTAGAAAATTGTAACGCCCCGTGATTTGACCGACTGTCTCCACAGACCAACATAGGTCTTTTCTAGCATGCTTTGTCCTCATTCGCACACACCCTAGAAAACTTTTCAGGAGGTCACCCATCCTGATCCTACTTTTGGCCAAACGCGTTTAACCTTAGAGTTCTCTCAACATGTGTGCCACAAAAAAAAGTGCACCTTGTTGATATGGATAGTACCAATCAAATCACATAAGCATTTCAGACAGTACAAATTATTTACGGGGTATCAAATTCACCCCTCTTTAAATACGCGAAGCCCTCGTCGCGCCAGAATCAGACAATCCCAGAATCTCTAGTATTCTGGTACGTTCGATCCCTGAACCACACCGTAATAGCCAAAGTTTTTGCTCTGATACCAAATATAACACCCCAAAATTTGACCGACTGTCTCCACAGACCAACACGGGTCTTTTCCATCATGTTTTGTCCTCACTCACACGCATCCCGAAAACTTCCCAGGAGGTCACCCATCCTGATCCTACTCCCGGCCAAACACGTTTAACCTTGGAGTTCTCTCAGGATGTGTGCCGGAAAAGAAGGTGCACCTTGTGAGTATGGATAGTACCAATCAAATCAGTTAAGCATTTCAGACAGAACAGATCATTAACGGGGTATCACAAAAACTAAGTAGGATTAGGGCAACCCTGCCAGTCCGCGTTATTCAAAAATTATTTAATTTTTAAAAATAAATTGATTATTCACAAATAGCAAGGCGGCACTAAAAAATGTTAATGCAATTTTTAGTTCATTAAAAAAGGGAAAATTATTCTCACGTCCCTGTACTTTGGTCACCCTCCCCCTAGGGTCCCTGGATTTTGAAAAATAATTTTTTCATCCCTAAGTTTTTATGATAATAGACTCTCGGGTCCCTGGAGCTAAAATATTCTATATTCTTCAACGATATCTCACTTGAAAAGACCAAAATGCTCCTTCCACTTAAAAAAATTGAAAAAAACCATCCTTCTTCCTCCCACCCATCATCTTCTTCAACTCCCTTCTTCTTCTTTCCCAGAAATCAAATCAACCCAGACACAACATCCAATTAAATACCAAATTATTTCAATCTAGAACATAACATTAAGAACAGTAAACCATAATTCCAGAATTATTTCAATCTTTCCCAGAAAGTTCACGAACATGGATACCCATTAAGACCTTTACCTTAAAAAATGCCAAGCAAGGCCTTACCTAAGTTGCTGATTCTCCTCTTCCCGCCTCAGATCTGGCCTCTCCATCGGTGGCTCCAAGGTTCGGCCAGAGTCCCACTCCTTCGTGTCTCTCCACCGCGTTGTGGCGATGTCCATCCACTAGAGGAACTCCACCTCTAGGTTGGAGAGGAGGAGCTTGCATCCCACTCACGTGCCAACATCGTCGGTATCACCATTAATGAGTACCAGGTGAAGCGGGCCCGGATCCATAACAAGAAGGCCAGAACTGGTGAGCAACACGCAGGCTTGCCTCTATCATCGGAGCTCCCATGGTTGAAGAGGAGCCCTCGGATCTGAACCATCTTCCTTCGTCTTCACCAGATCAGAAGGTTCTCTGACAAATTGAACATTTGGGTTTCTCCACCTTGTCTCCAGAAACAACAGCCAACACAAATCCACTATCCAATCAAAGTAAAGTCACGAACTTGACCAAAATCATACAGTCAAAGCAAATCACATATGTGAGCTAACCAAACCACAACAAGTGAAACGAAACCCAGAGTGGGTTCTTCAAGAACAAGAAAACCCACGATCTGTTGGGGTTGGGCTTCGGTGGACAAGAACCCTTATATACCATTTTAATCGACAACGATTACGTGGACAAGGCGGCAATTTCGTGGACAAGAACCCTAATTCTGGAGGGTAATTAAGTGGACAAGAACCCTTTTAATCGACGATGATTACGTGGACAAGACAATGATTACGTGGAAAAGGGAGAAGAAAGATGATTTTTTTTAATTTTTAAGTGGGAGGGGCATTTTGGTCATTTTAAGTGGAGGTTCGCCGGAGAATATAGAATATTCCAGCTCCAGGAACCCGATAGTCTATTATCATCAAAACTTAGGGACGGAAAAATTATTTTCCAAAATCCAGGGACCCTAGGGGGAGGGTGACCAAAGTACAGGGACGTGAGGGTAATTTGCCCTTAAAAAAATTAAATATTAAGAAACCAAATAAGTAAATCTAAAAAATATTCGAAGTTGGATAGGGTGACATTGATAATTTGGTATTATGTTTAATAATTAATATGCATATATATTATTTTAATATTATATAAAAAAAATTGGATAAAATGAGGGTAGGATCCTAAAGATCCATATCCATGCCATTATTCTTTTTAAAAATAAAAATCTAGGCCTAGACCCGATCAAAATCAACGAGTCTGGTACATTTCGAATCTAGATCCGAGTAGACCCTTAAAATAAAAGTCTAATTACCATCCATAATTCCATACCCCATTACCATATAAGATATTAGTTGACGATTTAAGAGGAAATCATCAAAGTTTTGCCACTTTAATTTATTAATTCTTTGGCAACATTTACTCGGAGAAAATATTAGATCATTAAAACAAGCAAATAATATATCATTAAACAAGCAGATGGTACAACACAATAGATGGTAAACCAATTATTCAACTGATAAAGGCTGCTTCAAATTGGTTCACTTGTATGATTCCATCACGGCCCATATACCACATACGATACATGCAACTTTGAAATTGGTAAAACCAGCAGCCTTAGTGAGGAGCTCATATTCCTTAGCAGTCCTTTGTCTTCCTGCGTGCAAGGTCAACATGGAATTGTCGAAAGCTGAAGCACACTGGGAAGCTTTGGTGAGTTCAGGTGTTTCCGGAATTATTATACTAACTAATACGAGCTTTCCTTTCTCTGACAAGGCTTCATATATGTTCCTGAACACTTTCACTACATTTTCATCGCTCCAGTTATGACATGTATCCTGCAGATTATATGGCGGTCGGTTAAAACTCGAGAATAATATCAGATTTAATCGGTAAAGCACTCTTTCTGGATGCTAATTAAGAACATGGATCATAAATACCTTAATCATTATTGCATCTGCCTTAGGAATGCTCGAGAACATGTCTCCTCCAACGTGTCTGATTCCTGTGTCAAACGATTGATGACCAAACGGAAATTAGAATTTATTTGATGATCACGAGCCCTATATTTCTCCTCAGATGAGGAGGAGACTCTAAGTCTTCTTTACGAAAACACCTGAACATATAATACGCAAACTAATTCAGATTCGAATAAAACTGCCTACTCTATTAAGTGGTTAAAGAGGAACTAGCTAGTTTTTTTTTGAAAGGTAAATATTATACCTAGTTACAATGTCAAGGATTGAACCCTTGACCTCCTTGAAGTGAAGCAACGCCTATGCCGCTAGGCCAAAAGCCCGTTAGCAGGAACCAGCTATCTAATCCGGTTGTCTTTGAAAATATTTTAAAACTTCTAATAGAAACATGAACTTGACAGATTATTTTTTAAATCAATTAATACCAGAGTAGATGATTTGAATTATTACCAGAGTAAGAAGGAGCATGACTAACCACATGGGGCAGGTCATAGTTAATCCCTTTAATCGCCGGATGCTTGGAGATGATCATGTTCAAGGTCCTACCAGTACCACCAGCAACATCAACCAGCGAGTGGATCCCCGAAAATCCTTTGTATTTGTCCAGAATCTCTTTCACAACGGTGTTAGAGAAGCCAGCCACTGCCTCGTTGAAGAAAGTGCTCAACTCCGGGTCTTGGTTCATGTACTCAAACATGGTTTTTCCATGCACTTTTTTGAACAAATTCCCACCTTCCAATATCACATCCTTCATGTTCAACCTGCATAGAATCACAAATTATTCTTAAAAAGGTTCTTCGCTGGAACACTCCAAACTATTCCAAGAAGATTCATGAGATACTTAACCCGTAATTTACCAAGTTTGCTTCACTGGAGGTTTATGAGAAAGGGTTAACGCCTTGATCAAGTTGGCATCGGCGTCTTCCCCTCGAAGAAAGAACTTGCAAGCAGGCGTAAGCCCGTAAAGCTTGACGAACTCGCCATCGTCGACGTATCTCAATGAGAAATTAAGAAGGGAATGGCTAGCAAAGAGCTGAAGCATACGGTCAATCATAGAAGGAGCATCCGGGTTCTGTGTTGGAAGTTGAGAAGCGATTTCGGCTGCCGAGACATAAGAACCGGAGCCAGCTTTAGCTATTATAGTGAAGAGGTCTAGCTCTAAGGCTGCGTTAAGGACCAAAGGAAAGACATGGGCATTTACCAGAAGCATCGCATCGAGGCATGCTTCTTCATGTCTGTGATTCTGGGTGGGACTCATTGTAACTGTCTCTTTAGCTAAAATTGCTTAACTATTGCTGGTTTTGGGCTAACTTTGAGTGTTTAAGGTCTCTTGAAGGGGTTATATTGGTTTGATATTGTTTTCTCTGATCAAGAGGGTATATATAGAGATGTTACATGCGTACGGGAAAACTTATTATTTGTTTAATGGGCAACTTACATAAGAAGCTCATGAAGTCATATTCATGATTTTAATTCAGCGCTTTGACGGCTATAGAAAATACTTGATTATAACTCTCGTGTATATATAAAATAAAACCAATATTTTTTCAAAACCAACTCGAAAAGCGACCGGTTCTAATTTTTGTTTACGAATGGACATGAAGTTTTGGTTAAATGATTATATTTAGTATAAAATTGTCAAGTAAAATTTTGAATATTTTAAATTTCGTTGTAAAATTTATGACTTACAAATATTAAAATTATAATTTAATTTTGAATTTCTCTAAATCTTAATGAACTAAACTCTAAAAAAATTTCAAACAAAATTATTTTTTTGGTTATTTTGACTGAACCAAGAGGTGTAACCGGGTTATCTGGTTAGTCTAACCAATTGATTGTTAGTCAAACTTGGTGTTCCATCCTATCTATCTAGAAAAATTTTACGTTGGTCCCCATGCCTCTGTGACATGATATGTATAATCAAGTGAATTTGTGGACAAACTAATTAATAAAAGACTTGTTAAATAATTATGGAAATAAAATTAAGATATTATTATGTTAACGATAAAAAAAAATCTTTCCTAAAAGTATTCTATTTTTTAAAAAAAACGTATTAAGTCATTAATAGAAAACTAGTTTCAAGTCTTGCTATATTTTAGTTCTCCTAAACAAGTATATGACTTGTAGGGCATTAGCTTTCCCCGCTGTACTAGATTGGTCAGTGATGAGTTGAGAGGATCAGACCTAGTGGTGTCAACGTCAAGGCGGGTCACTCTGACCTTGCCGATATGCTCTTTCCTTCCCGCTGCGGGTTTTTTCATTGAGTTTTTACCGCCGGAGAATTTTACTGAGGCTGGCGGCCACAATCTCAAAAAATAAATCCTGAAAAAAAAGTAAGGGTTCAAACCCTCTTAGCGACATAAATTTACATATAAAAAAAGTAATAATCTTGTTTATAAATATGAAAATTTCATCAACCAATTGTAAAGTTTAATTGGATATGAAATTTTTTGACATGGTATTGCTGTTGAAACGATTCCTCGTCTCATTGGAATGTATGTGAAATCAAAGCTCTTCCAAGTTTTGACATTGGCATGTTGCTTATTGCAATTGATGAATTTTGTTTATAAGTATGAAAACTTATGTTATTTTGCCTTATAGTAGGTTTTGAGTTGGTTATAATTTTTTTAGCAATGTCAATTCCAGGTTTGCAAATGAAAAAAACAAGAAAATCACTCTCCAGACGTGGTTCAATAATGGTGACTCGAGAGTATAGAAAAAGAAGTATATGATATATTTATCTTCATGAAAAAATGGTGATATTTTTTTACAGCCGCCATCTTATTTTACTCTGACTCCATATAACAAGTACGACAAGGATACACCAGTACAGCTTTTCGCCTGGGTTGCCTCAACAAAAAGAGCAAAGATATGGAAAGTTCTAATTATTTAAGACAGAGCTGTTGTCGGTGGAAAGGATAAAACTGGAACATAAAAACCGGTAATCCTTCATAAGGTAGGGCCGATACAAGAGCACTATCTAAATTAATCTAAATTAATCAGTTATCTGCAGTATAAAAAATAGCTACAAGGTTTCAACTTTATTATATTCACAGATTAGTAATTAGCACGTAGTACTGGAACTAAACTCGGCAAGTCCTTTCAATTAACCATTTCAGGGTTGGCACGTTTGATTTTTTTTATGGAAAGGTAATAAAAATATTTCTCAAATAGTGTTTTATACTTGTTATTACCAATATAACATGCATACTTTATTTAAGAATTACGTGATCATATTATATGCACAAATTTCAGTTGCTTTTAAAATAGCACGCCCAAATACCATTCTGTTCCAATGCCTAATAAAGTGGATGGTTATCATTCCTAAAAAAATCATGTTTATAATCACCATAGAAATTGAGCTTGATTTATAACGAGGTTAATCTTTTTTTTATATATTATTTTAGTTTTTTTTGTGCTCATATTACATCAACGCAATTCTCTCTTCATATTTGGTTACTAGATACCATAGAAGGGTCTCCACATTAAAATTATCCTCAGGAGAGGTTCTTTTCATATCCTTAAATTACTGAGCAACAATCAGACAAGTAAGGAATGTAGTGAATCCCCTTTTAAGTAGTCATGCATTACGAAAAACACTCCTAATTCTCTTGCAAATATAGTCATTTTTAGTCGATGGATGAATATTCCTGTACTACCTTTTGTTAGTCTTGAGTTACAAAAAAAAGTTAGATTAGCCGACAGATGAGATGGTTTTCGGTTCGATTACTCAAGTATTCCTCCTGAATATTCTTCTAACTCATATTTCTGATAAGATTAGAATTCTTGAAAAATTGGGCACATGCCACAATAAATCAGATGGCTATGGACATTCTATTAATCACAATCAAGTTCATGCAAATTATAACACACCGCTAAATATATATAGTCAATTAAAAGCAGAACCTTTTTTGTCACCAAATTTTTGCATATACACAAAAGTATTAGGGAGAACCGATCTGATGTTAAAAGATAAACCACATAACTCATAATCTTTTGCGCGCAATTTGAATTTATAAAAAAGCTTTCATAAAAAAAAGGAGAAAATTACTCTCAAGTCCCTCAAATTTGCTTCAATATACTCAAAAGTCTCCCCTGTTTGCAAAATATACGCAGACGTCTCTCTTGTTTAATTTTATTATACTTTCCTGTCCCTAAATGAGTTTTTTTTCTTTTTTTGTCACTGAAATGATGAAAATACCCTTGCTCTGGTCAACTTAAATCTCCGGTCACCTTCTCCGGTCATCTTTACGGTGGACACCATCTTATCCTGTAAAAAAAACCCAAAAAAAATTAAAACTCACTCACAGTCCTTCTCGACCCTCACTTTTGCTTCACCTCCGAGTCCCTCTCTACAGTAAACGATTGGATCTCCGCCGTTGGATCTCGGAGCGGCGGCCAGGTCGTGAGGCGGGCCTCTGATTTCTCTCGCAGGGCTGGTCGACCTCCGAGCCTCTGAGTCCTCTCGTCGGGCTAGTCGATCTCCGCCGTTGGATCTCAGAGCGACAGCCAGGTCGTGAGGCGGACCTCCGATTCCTTTAGCCGGGTCGGTCGATCTCTGCCATTGGATCTCGGAGCGGCAGCCAGGTCGTGAGGCGGGCCTCCGATTTCTCTTGCCGGGCCGGCCGACCTCTGAGTCTTTGATTCTTCTCTCCCCAAGTGTACGAGCCAGTGCTCACCGACGAACCACCCGGGGTCATTCTGATGCAGGAGCTGCGAGCTGAGATCCCGAAGGCGGTGGTGGATACGACATCAGAACAGTTGAGCTTCTCTTCCTCGGTCAATGAAAGGGAAGGAGATGAGCGTTGGGGGAGTGGAGGGCAAAATAGGTAGAGGAAGAGGAGCAAGGAGGAGGATGGTCGATCTTCTCTTCCTCGGCGCCGGCTCCGGCATCAAAACGGTCGCCGTCGGCGAGAAGGGTACTGTCGACAGAGGTAAGAGAAACCTTTTGACTTTTCAAGGGTATTTTGGTTATTTCATTGACAAAAATGAAAAAAAGAGCTACTGACGTGCGCTAGGGACCCGAAATCAAACATGAAAGACGTCGGCGTGTATTTTACAAACAGGAGAGACTTTTGAGTATATTTAAATAAATCCGAGGGACTTGAGAGTAATTTTTCCAAAAAACAAAGCAGGATTGGCAAGTGTAATTTTCCTCAAAAATACAAGTACTTACTTTTATTTTATTTTTTGTGAGGGGAAAAGACAGGCTAGCTGTCGCTTGCATTAATCCATAGAATCACTAAGCATAAGTGTTCGAAGTTTCGGAGGGAGATGGGTCAACAAATTGGATGTACATTGATGCGACCTGATCCTAGTCGCAATCCAATCGGCCACATTATTAGCTGCCCTCGGAGTAAAATGAAGGTTACAAGTAGTTAAAAGATCAAGGGAAAATTTAGCAACAGCAGTTTCATTTTCCACTAGCCAAGCAATAGCACTAGTTACACTATTCAGATAATCTACTTCCATCTTACAGTCGGTCAGAATAGTCACGTTTACGGTAGGGAAATTGCTCTTCATCAGTTCGATTGCTAAACCAATAGCTTGAACTTTGCATCCAAGGCAGAGAAGGCGGAAGAGGCTTTGCTTTGACCATCAATCAAGTGGCCATAATGATTTCTAGCAACCGCTGCAAGGACCGAGCTTCTATCTTCGGCCAACCAAGCCGCATCACAGTTAACTAATACTTCTCAAACTAGGTGGAATCCATTTTTGCGCCACAGAGTACTTACTTATAATCAGACAAACAAAATAAACTTTTGGAATCATGTGTGTCAGAGAATAGACAACGACCGGAAGATTCCTCAGATGCGTAAATCTCGTAGCGCTCAACGACTGAAATCAATCGCAGCTGATGACCTATATTCTAACCCAAAAAAATAATAATTTGAAATAGACACAAAAAAATTTACGTGATTTGGCAAATTGTTCAACTTCACGAGACAAAAGAAGAGATCTTTTGATGATTTTTCTTTACTCAAATTCACCTCAAGCTCAATTAGTGTTAGAACTACTGTTTCTATTTATAAGCTAACCTAAAACATTCATGGAGACTATCTAAATCATCTAAAAATCTAAAATAAAATTTAACTAGGAGTCTAAAACAGAATCTTTGTAAAATATAAATTCATAGATTTTGAACAATTTTTAATTATTTTTACTTTGGCAAGAAATCACCCTTTAGAAGAACCCCCAAATTCCACCCGAAATTATACTGACTCCACCTTGTACTTTACACAATCCATTCTTAACAAAAAAATACTATCCTCCTCTTTCCAGCCTTGTCCAAATTACTTGGAGACATCTCAAAAACTCAAGCATCCCCGAGGTTACCGATGTTTGGGCACCTCAAATCCCAATGGACTCTCAACACACGAGTTCTACTGCAGAAGTTAAATCTATGAGCAATATATGTCTCTCTATTATCCCGGTCACCCACATACTCCACCTTGTTGGACCTTGTTCCCGTTGTCCCATACCAATGCTGTAATTCATAACATACATTGGAAAACTCTATTTCCTACCTATTAGTGCATTTGACATGTTGCGAACATCACCATTCACCTTTAAGTGAGATAAAATATGATTCGCCTTTGTTGTAATCCATGGTTCTACATTCCTAATGCCAAATCTTTCCAACAACTTTGCTTTGCATGTGCCGTGAGACAACCATAGATTTTTGCTAACCATGCCTCTGTGAGATAATCGTACGTTCTTGCTAATCATGTCTTTGCGAAACAACTTTAGCTTCTTGCTAATCATGTCTATGCGAATATGCATTTCAAGAACTCTATTGACTGCACTCAAATCGTCCATGTCAAAATTTTGCTCCCTCATATAATCTAATCTCATACGACATGAGCTTTTGCCAACTTCTTCAGACCTGATTGAGATGACGACAATAGTGTTTCAAGCTAACTTGTAAGTACTTTTTGAGTCCCTTTCACGCATTATCACCACCATAACATCATTCTCAACTTTCATTAGCCTACCTTTATAATTATACTCGTTATAATCCAAGGTTCCCTCTTCCACCTTTTCGTTCTCTTCAATCCTCCGTCGTTGACCATTCCTTTCTGGACCAAAAAATCCTTACACACCTTTGCCATAACACAAAATTTTCCGTTCTGTCAAACTTCACATGGTCAAAACTAACCATGTTTCCTTTAAAGCGAATGTTTGGACATAAGAGAATTTACGTTGTTCGGCGAATGACTTACGTCCACGGGAGAGAGGGTGAGATCTTATTGATGAGTTTTCGCTTACACTTCAGCTCATCTCAAGCTCAATTAGAGTTAGAACTACCGTATCTCATTATAGACTAACTCTCATGCAACAATATAGTTTATCTAAGTTACTTATTACTTGTTAGTTTAAAACAGAAGCTAACTACAACCATATATTCTACTTAATAATGACAAAAAATTAAAGGACTAACCAGACCTTGTTAAAAAATACACCAACCATCATCATTCACCATGTTGGGATAAAATATATAACAAGGTAGCCTAAATTAAAGGACTGCACTGACTATGTGTTTTTCTATTTCTGAAGAGCATTGACCATGATGCATTCATGCTTGGTAGAGGAGGCGGCTGGTCGTCTACATCCAAGGAAAATAACAAAAAATAATCTGAGATCTGGGTTCTTTTCTACCAATGGTTTGTTGTTTCTTTTATGTAATTATATTTCATTTTGTTCATATTCATATTAATTACATGGTTGGACTTTAGGTTTTATTATTTTTAATGATATTGCGCTGAAAACCGGGAAATGAAACATGAAAACTTTAACTTCGATAAGAATATGATTATGAATATTTTTTTAGAACAATATGATTATGAATTTGGTGTCGAAAATATTTATTGGAATATTAATTTGAAATGGTACTTAATAAAGCTATGTTTTCGACCATACCACGAGAGATTAATTACGATAAATGTAATTACTAGCCAGTTAAGGTTAAAAACTTGATAACTTTTTAGACTCATTTGGGTTCAAACTGAGCCTAGTCACTGAATTGTGTGGAAACCTTCATTGGTCCGTTGTGGTTAAAATTGGGCATAGACATAATTTGACCTGGACAGTATGGATAAACACAAACAGAAGTCTCATAAATGTTATGAGTAATTTAAGTAAAATAAGCTACTTATTTATGAGTAGTTAAATTAAATTAGAAGATTAAGAAGGGCATCTCTGACACCAAGGGGCTGGAATTAAATATTTGAGAAAGTAGCACAAATTAAGCAATTGCACCTATTGTGTTTTTAAATTTTGATCAGTCACTATGAAAAACATAAAAACTTAATCTTAGATCTCCGATGATGATAGCGATGATTTGACCCTGATAAATCTGTATATAATTAGCAAACAGTGGAGGCGGCTTGACGTATTTCTTGTAAGGTGGCTAGATTTTATTAATTAGTTGTAACTGTCGTATGACGTTATGCAAAAATTACTTTTGAAACAAGACTACAAATTACTCTTCACAAAGTCTAACGGAGTAATTAATTTTAGATTTTTTTATAGGTAAAGTTTTTATATATCTGTAATAAAATTACAATATTTTTTATGATATTAATTTATATAAATTTTCCAGATAACAAATGGAAATTGATCCAACTTGTAAAAGATTTAAATTTATTTAAGAAGATTTTGGATCAAGTCTCACAAACATGAAACACATCATTGTGAAAACCACCTTTAAAATATGATTCGACAGTGTTTGATACTTATATTACTGCTTACAACAAAAAAGTGTCTAGGTTTCAAAATCTCCCTCAGCAACATTTTCACCTAAGAAGATCCCTTCGCAAAAAAATTGTTGCCTAACATTTAATCTCATTTTTGCCTAAGTTAGCTCTTGGCCATAAGCCGAAGAACCCATGCCTAATAAGATTTTTTATTAGAAGGTTGGGTTGGTTTGGTAATAAAAATACTCTTAGACCACCCACAATAACAATCCACCAAACTCACTTCACGGAATAAATAATTAATTTCTTTTTCATTCATACTCAATCCAACCCAATTACATATTTTTTTACTCATAGCAGCATCCCAGTTCACAGAATAAATAATTAATTTTTCTCTTATCCACATATTATCTACTATCATTTTTTGTTTTATATTAAAATTATATAATATGAAAATGATTATTTTTTATTTTAACAAGAATAAATATTGTCATTAAGTAACTTTGGGAAAGATTTGGCGACAATTGAGAGGTATAAAAAGGTTGAGAGTTCGAATACTCTCTAAAATTTAGATAACCTGAAGGATTATAAGATCAGAATGATTGATAATTTGGGAAATTAGAATCATTTGGATCTATAGTAGAAATAATATAAAAGAGAAAATATATTAACATTTGACTTTATTTATAGAGATTTAAAAAATAATAATTTTTATTTTTTTAGTTTTGCAAAAGATAAGGTCAGTTTAGATAACCACGAAAATATTCTTCGAAAAATCTATTTTTACGAATTATGCCAAGTGGAACTAAATAGATAGATAAGTAGAAAAAAAACTGACTAGGCAAATTGGCCGTGCGCAAACAAAGAGCTTGTCAGGCTCCATTGCGCGGCCAATGCTCTCTTTTCCACCTCATTTTTTTTAATAATAAAAAAACACCCGCGCGAGCAAATCGCTCGCTGCTGCGGGTGGTCTTAGAGATTGAGGTGAGCCGATTGTAGCTGGTGATGGGAGGGTCAGAGGGGTCTGCAACAACCTCGGGCAGGGTTTTTTTAATCTAAATGGTGTTACAGTAGAAAAATAATATGAAAATGGGATTCAAAAAAAAGTTTTACGAACCTTGTGGTAACCATAATACGACCACGCAGGTGGTATTTTAGCTGTGTACGACCTCACAAGTCGTATTCTGGTAGATAATTTTCTCCGAATAAGGTTTCTCCAGATTACGACCAATTTGGTCGTAAATATCTTATGTCGTAAATATCTTATCCCTTATCCATGATCCACTTTTGTGAATTATATTACAATAAATAGATTTCATTCGGATAATCCTATCGGATAATCCACTCTTCCTTCACCCTTCACTTTTAACTCTTCCTTCACCCATTTTAGAAATTCTCTCATAAATACTTCAAGTATTGTCGTAATTTCCTTTCGTGCATATCGCTCGACACGTTTGTTAAATAAGATTTTTTCATTCTATGTTTCTCTAAATTATGTTTAATTCTACAATTACGTTTTGCTAACTTTGCTAGTCACTGTAAACATCTAAATTTCATTTCTCTAAATTACAGTTTCCTCTTAATTTTGTTAACTTTTGCATTTGTTATCTTCTTATTTAAAAAGTATTCAATCACATTATTGTTTCTTGGGAAAATTACTCTTAGGCTCTAAGTGTTTGGTATATTCGGTACTCACCTCCCATATTACCAAAATCGTTTAAAAAATCTCTGAAGTTAGTTTTATTATAAGATAAATTACCCCATAGTCCCTGGTATTTGGTCATCCTCCCCCTCCGGTCCCTGCATTTAAAAAAATAATTTTATCGTCCCCCGTCTTTGGTTAAACCTCTCCCTCGGGTCCCTGGCTGACGTCATCAGCTCTTTTTTCATTTTTGGTCATGAAAATGACTATTATACCTCTCTGGTCTTCTTCTCAGGTGGACAAAACCTTTCGGTCATCTTCTCCGACGAACAAAATTTATTCCAGCAAACAAAAACAAAAAGACACAAAATCTTGAAATTTATTCTGGTCATCTGACCATCTCCTCTTACTAACCCATAAATCAATTAGAATAGATAGCTCACCCACCCACCCCCGTGGAACTGAATCATCACTGGCAACCACCTCGTCTTTTCCCCGGAGGGCAAATGATCGGAGGAGCTCCCTACGATGGGCGACGGGAAGACAAAGCTGACCCGACTGGTGGAGCTTCCTCTCAATCCATGTATAAACTGACCGGCGGAGCTCCCTACGGTAGGCAACGGGAAGACAAAGCTGATCCGACCGATGGAGCATCCTCTCGATCCACGTAAAAACTGACCGGCGGACCTCCCTACGGTGAGCGAAGATGCAGAGCATCTGCAGGAACTGCGGCTTTCATGGCCGTTATTGCACTCGTAGTACACAACGGCGTCCTCCTGGCTGGCCTCCTACGTCGTCTTGGTTGGCCTCCTCCGTCGTCCAAGATTTTTTCTCGGGTCTGTGAGGATGGAAAGGTTTATCTTTTCTCGGGTCCCACAGGAAGGGAATTTATTAAATTTTTGGCCGAAAAAGTTTACCATAAAATACGAAGAGTGATCGGAGAAGAAGACCAGAGGGGTATAATAGTCATTTTCATGACCAAAAATAAAAAAGCCAATGACATGAGCCAAGGATCCGAGGTGGAGGTTAACCACAGACAGGGGACGGTAAAATTATTTTTGAAAATGCATGGACCCGATCGGGTGGGTGACCAAACACCAGAGCATAAGGAGTAATTTACCCTTCATTATATTCTGAGGTCCCTTGCTAACGTCATCCATCATTTTTTTCCATGAAATAACTTTTATGCCCTTACTAAAAAAAACATCTCCCTTCTCCCTCCCTCCTGGGTATTTTATCTATTTGGTATTACTATTCACCACTATTTGTGAAAAAAGCGTCTGAATTAAAAGTATTGTGGGGACGGTGTCCACGTGGCATGGACGGGAAAAAAAGTCAGATCTTGGACTAAGATCAGACTTTTTTTGTTAGATGACCAAGATCTGACTTTTTAAATCGGATGATAAGATCCGACAAAAAAAGTCGGATGACCAAGTTCTGACAAAAAAGTCAGATGGTCTGACCAATTTGACAAAAATATGGTCCGACTGGTTCAACCAAAATTGTAAATGTTATATCAATGTATAATGCTATTTGAATTAATTTTTTGATTAATATTCTAATTATTCACTGCTTAACATTGTTAGATTTGCTAATTTTGTTAATATATTGGTAAGTGGAATTGTATGTATATTGTGTTGTTTAGATATGGATGCACAACCATACGGACATCTTCTAGGGAATGGAGGACCCTTAATCCGTCGGTATTAGTGCACCAGGATGTGCACCATTCTCAAGAGGTGTGGATCCGTGAGGTTCGTAAAGGGATTAACGATAATCAGGACACATTGTTGAAGATACACCGATGGAGATGGATGGTGTCTCATATCCAGAACTAAGCCTTTATACCCTATATGAAGGAGGCAGGTTTCTGGGATGTGTGGTGCATTGGGTGGGTCGTTCTCGAAACGGCATTTGTTACAGCCTTGGTGGAGCAGTGGCGGCCCGAAACCCATACGTTCCATATACTTGTGGGTGAGATGACTATTACTCTCCAGGACGTTGCTGTGTTGTTCAGGCTTCCTATCGATGGACATCCAAAAAACGAGTTGCAGACACCTCCTGATTGGCACGAGTTGTGCGTACGCCTATTTGGCATTAACTCGACGGATACCCCTGGAATGGTTTGGAAAAACCAAATTGCCCTAAAATAGTTCGAGGATCATTTTGACCCTGCTACTATCCCGGTTGATGCTGGTTGATGCTCGACATGTTCACTTATTGCCAGGGCTATGACGTTAGTATGTATGTGGGCTTGGGAACGGATCATCCCAAATCATCCGGTTTTGTTATATCCAGCAATGCAACAACCAGGGCAAGCACTGGACATCGGGTACAAATTACTACTTAATGCGCTTTAGCCGCTGATTAACATTATAGACTTGGCGTAGTATATTTATGTCACTGTGTAGGTGGAGTGAAAAATTAAATAGAGCTGCCAGCAAAAAAATAACAGCCTTATCTGTTTACAGATGCAGGTTGAATGAGCTTAGAGAATCAGATGTAAGTAATTTATTTATTAAATTGTAATGAATAGTTTTGACTTAAATCATATTGTGTTGCTTATATATTGTATTAGTTAATTCTTGTTGATTATATCACCATCACCATTTGGACGAGCTACGAGTGTGTACATTTGTTACAAGTTGTATGGATGCCATATAACGATGCGATCCTTGGCAATCTCCCAACAATATGCCATCGTGATTGTGGCTTGTGGTTGGCACGATTCCCATTGATATGCCTTTTGCATGTGGAGTGGCATTATCCTGATCGGGTGTTATAACAGTTCGGCTTACTCCAGGGTATTCCAGCTAGACCTGAGATTGATGAGGCGACACATAGTGCGATGGATGGTCGGGGTCAGGCTGGCCAAAATTGGAATAGTATATACGAAGACCATGTGAAGATCTGGGTAGAATTTTGGACGAGATCTGTGTATCACGGAGTACCTGCATCACCATATATCCATTATCATGATGGATATACGGATTGGTACAGGAAGATTACTCGGCGATTCATCAGCCTTGCTAGTGCAATGTTACACATGAGTGTAAGTCAATTTATCTATGTTAAATAAATATGTTGTCTATTTTAATTTGCGTAATGATGTTCCAGAATGCTAATGATAATATGATTTTGTTTGTAGGCGGATGCTGTTGAGCATATATGCCACAGGTTTTTAGACATTTCCGAAATTCAGAATTTGTCTCAAACTGTACTTGGGTTTGCCGGCGAGCAGAGACGGTACCTAGGTCTCCCGGACAGCCAGGTACCTGTGACACAGGCGGAGCACATGACATATGAAATTCTACAATCAGAGAGGATATCTGTCGTCAGACGTAAAACCACCATTTTTGATAAGCGGCAATTAATACCCCGGCCTGAGCCCGTACATGGTTATCAAGTAGAGCCCATGGTCTGGGAAGATTATCAATCGAGGACGCAGATTCCAGCAAACACGGAGATGTCTCTCGGCATAGATACCTCCGCCTCTTATCCGTTCTCCCAGCACACAGATTTTAGCATCCGTGGCTCTACTTCCCAGCCATCCCACTAGCACTCAAGTTACGGCTTGGCCAACCTTGGGGTGCAGCCTTCCCTGTTGTTTACTCCCCCTAGGCAGAGGTATTTAATTCTTTTAATTTGCAGTGTTAATTGTGTAGTTAATTACTACATGTTCAATTAATTTTTTTTCATTATTGTCTAAATTTCTTTATTTTGTTATTAGGGGTGGTCTCATTGGAGACGGTACAATGAAAACTAGGTCTGTTCAGCCATTGTCTTACGGACTGGGCCCCTCCGGTTCTCAGATGTCCCACACGCACTCTAGTTTTGGTTGGGCCCAAACTGGATCTCAGAGGTCCCAAATGCTCTCCGCTTTTGCTTTAGCACAAATTGGGGCTCATACGTCCAACACACAGCCCAGTTTTGGTTTGCCTCGATCTGGTATCCAGGCACCCGAACTGTTTCTGATGCCTACACAGAGGTTGGTTCTCTTTAATTTGATGGGTGTTAATTCTGAATTACATTTATAAATTTTGAATTTATTGTATGATATTATTGTGTTGATAACATAATTATGATAATTTTGTATGATATTTTTTAATAAGACTTGCCACGTGCTACTTCAACTCATGATAGTGTTGACTCTTCATTTAACGATCCAACCTCTGGTCTAGCGTCAGCCTAATCGGGGAGCTAAAGAGGCTGGTGTGCGATGTTTTACAGGAGGACACGTGAATGTACCAGGAAAGGGGAAGGCAAAGGCTCACCTGGTGAAGCCTCGAAAGAAGAAGCCTCAGAAGAAGAAGATGTATTTATTCTTCTGTTCTTCTGTACTGGACATTCTGTGGATGCTTTTATGACTGTCTTAACTTCACATTTTTTTAATGATTTGTGTTTAAATTTTCGCAACCTTTCAGACATTATACCTTTCTAGATAATTATGTCGCCCAAACATTAAACAAAGTACGATATAAGGACAAACGACATGACAAACCTAAGAAGTGCAACACTGAAATAGGATGACAACAATCTCAAATAACAGATAACAACAAAATGTCTTCATTTTTCTTAACAAGCTGATGCCATTCTCATCAGAATCCCCGGTAAGGACATGTTTGAGTATGCCTTGAAAACTCTTTTCACATTCTCGTGATCAACACTGAAATGTATTCGATTTTCTTCATACGAGACATAAATATGTTCATAAAATACTAAATTAAGTCAGTGATTTATTAAAATAATTTATTGAAGATACTGTAATGGTAATATATGCTTACATCTTTCACTAGCAACACACATCCATCAAAGTAGGTACGCTCAATGTCTTGTAAACTCTCCGTGATTTTACTAGTAGGGTCCTTTAGAAATTTACAGATATGAAGTCTCTGATAAATATAAAAAATTATTAAGAAATAAATAATACATTGTGAAATAATATCTGAAAAATAGCTCGAAAACTATCGTCGTATACGTGTTCCTTCTTTTTCACGTACAGAACCATCTGCAAGTCTCATAGTTAACAATAACATTACTTGCAAATTGTACCACTTTTATATATGCACAAATGTTACTTGTGGAATTGTGATGCTTTCAGAGATTTTTTTGACATCCTCAATAGATACTCTATCAACGTTAGCCCCATACATCAAACCTACAAAATTTAAAAATTAGATACATTATATTGTAAGCAACAAATATAAGTTTTTTTGTAATATCGTGAGATAGAACAAATTCAATAGCTGTTGTCCACGGTTCTTGTTGAAAATGTCCTTGGCTTTGTGGTCTGCTTCAGCTAGAATGGCTATCCTTCGAAGGGATGATTTAGCTTTAGCTTCAGCTTCCTTTTTCTGCAGCTCTAACCTCTTTTGTTGTTGGTGCCGCCCAAAGAACTCTGAGCCATAGTGTGCCTTCGAATTGACACCATGCCCCTCAGGATATGGTGCTGGAGGAGGAGGACGACGAGCATCAGAGGATGGTGCTGGACAAGTTGGTTCTTGTAATATTGAGCCTATTTATAGAGGCTTATCCAATGAGAAGAGGTAGAATATTTTGATCAAAAAATGTGAGCAAGTCTCTCCCTTGGTTCTACGGATTTTCTCGAACACAACGGAGCAATTCCGTGGAGTTCACCATCGACTTATCAAGCAGCCCATCATCACCGTTTGTGGCATCATCAACATATCAAGGTTCTTTGTTTCAACTCAAGCAGCGGGTCACGGTCGTAATACGGAGGTTCTTGTTTGGTTGTGAGCATCGGGTCGAGATCCCCATCACAAACTGATCTAGAATGATCTGGGATTTCAACACTTCGTAGATGGGTCTCGTGCATCGTTGACGGGGTTCGTATCATTTGGTATCAGAGCTCAAGGTGCTATTTCACTATCTATCCTTTAAATTTTGTTTTTATCGTTAGTTTTCAATTAGTTGTTCTTATTGTAATCTGAGTTGCAGAAAGAAAAAAAAGAGAAAAAATCCAAAAAAAAAAAGAAAGAAAGAAGGAAGCCTACAAAAGAAAAGAAAAGAAGGCTAAAAAAAAGGCTGAAAGAAAAAGTTGAAAGGAAATAAAAAAGATGAGCAAAAATATGTCCCACTACTACTCACGAAGAAACTTTGAAGATGATGAGTCATTGGCTGATCCAAAAAAGTTTATGGAGGCCATAATGAGTGAGATGAATTGCATAATGAGTGGGGAGATCAATAAGTTTCATAGACGGATAGACCGAATAGAGAGTAAACTTTCGAAGTGGGTAGATGTTGTTCCTAATGTATGCAAGGATACAAGAGCTCAACAAAGAAAGATTGGGGTTAGAGGTGATAGCACTCTTAGAGTTACAGCATGGGATGATGAAGATAGCTGGGAGAAACTTATGTTATTGGCAAGAAAAATTGACTTGCATACAAGAGAAGTTAGTGAAGTGCAATGAGAGAAGATCATTCAAGCTAAGTGCGACATTGAGAATAAGGTATGTGGTTCTGAAGTTGATATGAAAGCTTCTTCTTTTGAAGTTCTTGAAGAGGCTTTGACATGGGAGGAGTTTGGTGAATATTCTATTGACTTATTTGATGGAGATTGCTTTGATGAGCATACAATATCACTACTTTACTTAAGAAATTTATTTGATGAATCATCTGTGGTGAATAATGTTATTCACATGAAGAAGTGCATAACTCCAATTGATGGTGATCATGAAGAATTTGTTGTTGTGGTTGAGAAGGAAGAGGTTCAGCCAATATCTTACATATATCCAGATTTTCATGTTGAATATGTTGAGCATATTGACTTCTTGGGAGTTGACAAGTTTGAATATGTTGGAGGATCAGCATTGATCAACTTGTGCAATGCTTTGAAGATTGGTGAAAGGCTTATTCAAAAAAGAGAGTCTTTAACTTTTGATTTGGAGATGAATTCAGATTGTTTATGTTCAAAGTATCTATTCTGTTGGAGCGGAAGATATCAAGTGCAACCATATCGTTTGAAGATTCAACCTTATTTCAACATGATTTTTAATTGGCACAAGCATGACATATGCAAGGATTTGAGGACAAATCCCTTTCAAGAGGAAGGGAATGATGTGAATCCTAGTAGCCTTATAAAGTGTCACCAATTGTGAGAGCATTTGCAAATTGCTTCAACTTACAACTTAACGGTCTGATTTCCAAGCTTACATCAGAGAGTTGGGCCCAAGCAAATTTATTAAAGTCCATGGACCAAGAGCCACAAAATTTAGCTGAGTTTATGACCTTAATACAAGTTCTAGAAGGTCCATTCAGCAGCCAAGATCCACAAGAGTGATTCCCTCTGATTTGGGCATTCCATTTAGGAAATAAAATTTTAGCCATAAGTATTGTTTAGAAAATTAGTTCCAACAACTAATGGCTTGTTTGTCATGTTTGCGCCTTCCTAAAAGGCTTAGTTTTGATTCCATTTTTTAGTTTATCTTTTCAGCCAAACTTCTGGCCAATTTAGGAAGTATTTTGATTTGAAATCTCTTTGTAATATTAAGCCTATTTATAGAGGTTTATGCAATGAGAAGACGCAGAATATTTTGATCAAAAACATTAGCAAGTCTCTCCCTTGGTTCTACGGAACTTCTCGAATACAGCGGAGCGATTCCTTGGAGTTCACCATCGACTTATCAAGCGGCCCATCATCACCGTTTGTGGCATCATCAACATATCAATGTTCTTTGTTTGGTTGTGAGCATCGGGTCGAGATCTCCATCACATACTGATCTAGAACGATCTGGGATTTCAACACTTCGTATACTTCTATTGACTGAGTACCAGCCCACGTGAAGTTCTAGCTATCTCAATCCCTAGGAAATATTTGAGGGATCCCAAGTCTTTAATCCCGAACATCTTGTCCAAATATCTCTTAATTTCATCAATCTTCGGCTGACTTGTCCCTGCCAAAATAACATCGTCAATATATATTAGCGCAATCAGCACTACTTCGCCCCTTTTATACAAGAATAGTGAATGATCTGCTCTTAATTGGCCAAATCCCTTCTTCAGTAACGCTTTCGTGAACTTGTTGTACCAACTCCTCGAGGCTTATCGCAAACCATACAAGGACTTCTTCAGTTTGCAAACTTTAGTATTACTAGCCCTTCTAAATCCTTGCAGAATTTGCAAGTACATTTTTTCTTCTAGGTCTCCATGTAAGAACGCGTTGTTCACATCCAGCTGATGCACTAGCCAGTTTTTCTTGATTGCTACGGACAATAAACACCGCAAGGTCACGAACTGTAGACAAAACAAGAAAATCAGTAACAAAACCAAAAAGAGAAGAAACAGTAAAGATGATAAAATTCACCGAAGAAGAGAATATGGATACAGAAAAGATTCAAACTAGGTAATTGTTATTCTAAGATTTTCATTTTATTTGTGCATATAAAATAGGAGAGGAAGAAATTTGAAAGGTTTTATTTTTGTGTAAGATTGCAACTATGAGAACGAGACTTAAATTACTGTTAAAGTATTGAACATGTTTAATGGCGATATTTTTGAAGATGAAAATATAGGATTGGACAGCAAACTAATAGGGTTGAAAAATATAGTTGGATAGGTAAGTAAATTGTGATTTAAATAAAATTGGGATATGATTATGTTTTTCGGACAAGCATGAAATGGAGCTAGAAGAAGATAATAAATAAATAAAGAAGTGACAAAGCTTGGCGAGAAATAGAAAAAAAAACACAAGTTTAGTTAGTTGAATACTTGTCTCCAGTCAACAGAAATAGATGGAAATGTTGGTTTTCATCAGGATTGCATTTAGAAGTTAGCTAACTATGGATTTGTTAAATTAGTTATGAAAATTGGAAGACTTAAAATCTTCTCAGTATTCAAGAATAAGAGAAACAGAGAGTGCATGTAGAATAATTGATTAGACAAAGTTAAGTTATTTTTAAATGACATAAAGAATGGATTTGTTTTGAACATGAGACCAAAAGATAATGGAACTAAAAATAAATATTGTTAGTGAGAAAAATGATTTCGGATATGACAGGCTATGGAAAACATGTGGAGAAGATTTTGTTGAATACTTTGGTGAATATTTGGGAGGATCGACGATCTGGATTATTTGTCAAGTCAAAATCGGTAAACAAATAATATGTGACTCGTGCTTTCTTGGGCGCACTCCTTTTATTTGTTATGATTTGAATATGGTATTGTTAGTGCATATTGTGCATTTTTTATAGGAGCGTTACGATGTGACATTATGATTTGTAAGTGTTTGATTAATTTGGCCTCGAGTGGGCACTGGAGATGTTGCTTGTTCATTTGACATATTTGATTTGTTTGGAGCCTATGAATTATGTGATACGAATAACTATATGATATAGATAGCTCCGCTATGTGATATGGTTGCCTACGGCGGGCAGAACTATTTGGCCGATGAGGTTGGTTTGATATGATATGGTTGCCTACGGTGGGCAGAACTATTTTGCCGATGAGGTTGGTCTGATATGATATGGTTGCCTACGGCGGGCAGAACTATTTTGTCGATGAGGTTAGTCTGATATGATATGGTTGCCTACGGCGGGCAGAACTATTTGGCCGATGAGGTTGGTCTGATATGATATGGTTGCCTTCCGGCGGGCAGAACTATTTGGCCAAGGAGGTTGGTTGATGATGGTGCCTTTGAGATATGGTATGTTCGTGTTGGAGAGTGAGTGACACGATTTAGATTCTGCTGAATATTTATCCAGTGCTGTGATTTGATTTTGGAATTATTCGTTCATGTGTCAAATTACGTGACGGTATGGAATGTTGTGTAGTTTGCTCATATTTTTGTGCCTTTGTGATTATATGCTATATTTGGTCATCTCGTAAGTATGATTTTATGATACTGTACATGTCTGCATGATTCAATTGCCATGTTAGTTATATGCATATGTTAGGTATATTTATGCATTGAGTGGCTAAATAAATTATGATGCATATGTTATTTGTTTACTGGGTGTTCCAAAATACTCACCTCCCTCTCACCAATTTTGTAGGAACTCGTACACGAGTTGTATTGATTCGGAGATCTACAATGATTGTACCAAGTCCACTTTGTTCTTCAGGACTTGCATCAAGGTCTCCATTTTGTATTTTTTCTCCTTGATCTAGAAGCTCCGTAGTTATATAGTTTAATTTGATCTTGGGAAAAGAACATATGAATAGGTATAAAAAGAAAAAACTTGGCTTATATTTTGTAAATTTGGAATATGAAACTAAAGATAATTAAGTTTTAAATTTTATATTTAAAGAATAATTATTATAAATTCTAAATACATTTGAGGCTGGCTAGATTTCTTTATGATTAAAGGAGTTAAAGTCTAGCGCCGGTCACCGACCACCGATTTGGGTCGTGATAGACATGGTATCAGAGCTCTAGGTTAGAACCTTGTTTGAATTATTGGGTGTCGACTATCATAAGTTGTGCTACGGAGCATAGAATTCCCCATATCTTTGTGTCCCTTCTATCTGTGTCGTTTGCTCATGCCTTAATCTTTTCTATGTCAAGGAAGATTTGTTTATGTTTGAACATGTTGGTGTGATAAATTAAAAAGTTGTTTGAGATGTTTATGTTTGAGATTCTTATGTGATACATTGTTGATATGACGAGGCATTTACTCTACATTTTGATGAAAACTCGGGTCCTGTTTGTATATTTATTTCTTTGAAGAGTCCATTTGAGTATATATATATATATATATATGAAAATTATTCCTTGGGTGAGATTTTGATGAAGCGACTGATCACCACTTTGTCCAAATTATCTAAACACCCTTAGATATTTAATTTCTTCCTATGTATATATTGGGCCATTGGTTGGAGTCTCACCGAATGTTTGAGTTATGTCTTTGTGAACTCTTCTATGTTTGTTTATCTATGCATTGAGAATGTTCTTTTGAGTTTAAATATGTTTGAAAAGAGAAAGTTATGAACAACATTATGTGGAAGAAGAATATATGAGAAACTAATTCTTAAGTGTGCTCTAGAATATAAAAATATATATTGAGAAAGTGGTGTGAGATTTATTATGAATAGAATTATGGGATTGCGATATATGAATTAAATTAAAATTAAGTTATTGCTTTTACAACTTTGAATATTTTGAGGAAGTTATGATTGAGTATACATTTTGGTTTGAATTTTGGCTATGAATTTTGGCAAAGAAAATTTTGGATAAGATAAATTGCTCAAGGAGAAGGTAGTCCAACAATATAAAGCATAAATGGTCAATAGTTTTGGCCAAACTACAAAATTTACATATTGATTAGTGAAAAGATTTCTAAGGCTATAGGAAAGCCATCTAAATTTGAGTAAAGCAACTCTTTGTGATCAGATAATGATCTGATGCATATAATCTAAGTCCTGAAGAATGTGAGGTACAATACTCGCATAAAATTTTGATAATCTATAAATCAGGTAGCTTATAGCTACAATAAGCATACAAATATTGAGATAGTATATGTAAGCTCTATAAGATAGCAGGACGAAAATGTTATTTGTATAAGTGAAATTTGAGATATATCATCACTAGATAATTACTTAAATAAATAAAAGAATGAAAAGATATGACTTGTAAAACATGAATTTGAGACAACATAAACTCGGTAAAGAAAATATAATAAAGTAAATTTTTTCTCAAATTTAGAGGACAAAGAAATATGAGAATAGAAGTACGCATGGCATGTACACTTTGGAACCTATGCTGGATTGTGCCAAAATTTCGAAATGTGAAGTGATAAGATACGAGTGACTTAATAGTCACAAAAGATGTATTAGTATGAAGACAACTTAAATTAAAATTTGGGTTCAAACTTTAGAAAATGAGAGGGAGATAGAAACTGGTATGTGCTTTGATAGAAGTATTTGTAGATACTACTCTATTAAGTAAATCCTTAAGCATTTGTGTGGTTATAAAGAAAATATATGTTGAACAATCTACGAAACACCAAGATAATTAAGTTGAGAATTAGAGAATCTATGTACTAACAAAGACAAAATTTTCGAAGTATGCTAGTTTCTTTTGAAGAATGAAGTCTTGGAGTTTTGAAGGGGATGGTAATTTGGATATAAGAGATATTTGCTAAGATCTGAGAGTGTTGGTATGAAGTTTGTTACAACTTATACAATGTATATTGAATAAGTGGAAAAGGTATATTTTGGACACCTGGAAGGGGAATAAGACATAAGTTGGGAAAGAAATTTTTTTAGAAGTTTGGTAGATGATGAAATAGTCTGTATTTGAAAGATCCAGTAATATGATAACTCTACAATGAGGAAAGTGTTAACGTTTAAACCACTATTAAGTATGATTTTATTCAAGAAAAAAAAAGAGTTGAGCAATTTTGATGAATAAAGATTTTTGTAGGTTCAAAAATATTTTGTGGTATTTTCATTTGATTATAAGAATGACATAAGATCATGTACTGATGGAAGAGGATATAATCAACACAACCATTGAAACTTAGTGTATGTGTTAAGATGTAGCGATATGCTATTTGGTCTGCTCACAAGATGAAAGTTGTTATAAATATTATGAACCGAGTGTTATGAAAGATAAACTTATGATTTAGTGAAATATTTGGGGTATATGGATAACGAATAAAAACATAAGAAGATCTTATAATTAAAGTTATGAACTTCATACAACTACTAGTTGGATGCTAAGTTTACTCTAATGGGAGGTTTGATGGTAAAGAAAGACATTGCTGGGAGATTGGAATCTATAACAGGATGTTAATAGACTTAAAATAGTGGAAGGTTTTGGAATTCAAGTTTTGGAGATCATGAGCCGTATGGTTGTTGTTAAAGTGAATTTCTTCTCAGTGGACACATATAAATTTAGGAACCAAAAAGTCTTTGTTTGTGTCATGGTGACAAACAACCGTTTGAGAATTAGTAGATCAAATGTATGTAAGATTTTGTCCTTATTGGGTTGACTGAATAAATGTTAGTAAAATTACATAAGATATAGTCCATGAATAAGAGGTTAGTAGAACTATTGAATACATGATCCAAAAATGGAGTCAATGGTAACTGATTTAGAAAAATGAAAGTATATTAGATGTTTTGAGATATATGGAGATAACAATTTGAGTGAATTATGAATAAGAAAGTTTGTGTAAAAGTAAGGTGATGATAATAAGAATATTACATTTGGAATTACGTGGAAGTAAAATGAAATTTAAAACAAAGAGTTTGAAAATTCATGAGGTTTTTCTTGAAAGAATTTGACTGGGGGATTAGAGGCTACAAATGATCTAGTTTGGTTGAGATACAAGTATATTGTATCACATATGAATAGGGTTCTTGTACTATATGAGAGATTCAATGATTGAATCGAATAACTGTTAGAATCAGAAGAAAAATCATGTAAATAAGTTGTTCAAACTTTGATCGAAGGGATACTTCGGTCTTATATACTTTGGAGAATACATGAAAAGACTAATGCTATTCATAAGGTTAAGAGATGGAAGAAAATACAATTTCAGTGAGGAAACACATGTTGCTCAATGTATTACCTAAGAAAGGGAGAATGTGTTCTGAAAGATTTAACATTATGACATGCAGTTAGATATTGGTCTTTATGATTAGGAGACTAGTATATTCTAACTTTTGGTGAAAATTCTAGTTAATATGATAAAATATGAAGATAAATTTAATGATCAATTAAAGTGAGGAGAATGAGTCATTTAATAAGTTATTGGGCAAATTACCGTCACGTCCTTGGCCTTTGGTCACCCTCCCCCTAGGGTCCCTGACTTTTGGAAAAAGATTATCCCCTCCCTAAGTTTTGATGATAATAGACTCTCGGGTCCCTAGAGCCAGAATATTCCATATTCTCCGGCGATACCCCACTTGAAAAGACCAAAATGCCCTCACACTTAAAAAAGATTAATTTACCACCCTCCTTCCTCCCCTCTTCTCTCTCCCCCGACATTCATCTTCAACCACATCTTCATGTTCATTCCCCTTCCCAAAAAATCAATTAAACATCCAAAATCTCAATTAAACACCCAAAAAACTAATTAAACACCCAAAAAACCAAAGGCCATGGCACCGACACCGACATGGCACCAACACCGACATCCTCTCTCTCCTCCACGGCACCGACACCTTCATCTTCTCAACAAGTAGGGGTACAGGTTTTTGGTGGGTTTTTGGTCGGAGTACGGGTCGACTGATATAGAGAAGATGAAGTGGCGACGGATGCGCGCCCCGCTCCTTGGGCTGCGGGACCACATCGTTGCATTCTGCGCCGCCGTCAAGGCCTCCCTCATCGCTTTCTCTGATGACCGCCGTGGCACGAGACGTCCTTGAGCTCCTTCTTCAACTGATGCAACCCAGAAATCAATGGATAAAATTTTTAATTAGGTTTTAATGGATGAAGACGATGCAAGATGCAAAATGCAAGAGTTGGGTTTGGTTGGAAAGTCGTTGGCTTGGATAAATGGATTTGTCATTTGTGTCGAGGTTGAAGGAAATGACGATGTTTGGCCCGATGTTGGGGTTTCTTTGTTGCAGGGTGGAAGAGCGAACTTGGGTGTTCTTCGATGTTCTTCGATCTTGGATTTCTTTTTTAATCGGTGTTCTTCGATCTTGGGTTTCTTTTTTAATCGGTGTTCTTCGATCCTGGGTTTCTTTTTTATTTCATCGTGAATTGGAGTTGTTCTTTGAAGTAGAAAATTTTTGTTTTGTTTTTTTGAAAGGGTATTTTGGTCATTTCAAGTGGGATATCACCGGAGAATATAGAATATTTCGGCTAAAAGGACCCGAGAGTCTATTATCATCAAAACTTAGGGACGGAAAAATCATTTTTCAAAATCCAGGGACCCTAGGGAGAGGGTGACCAAAGTATAGGGACGTGAGGGTAATTTACCCTAAGTTATTTGGTGTTATTAGAAAATGGCAATTGGACTTCTCTTTTCTACAAAGGGGGTATAAGTGAGTTTAAAATAGTTTGAGAGATGAATGAGTAAACTAAGGTCATTCATACAGATTTTAGAACAATTCAAGTAAATTATTTTGAAGATAGGAGGCTATAAAATCTAATGTGAGAATGCTCAAAGTCTCTCATATAGAAGAGATAAGTATTGGAAGAAGATATAGACTCAATCTTAAATACATTGACCTATTTGAGAATTTAAAGCCAATTGAGCTAGTGACATGTTGGATTCTCCACAACAATGGTGACATTGCCACATGAAAGCTACATCTAGTAATCAGATGAATTTATGTGATCCTAGTCTTATCTTCAAATAAATAGTTAAGATTAGTTAAATTTGGTGTATCGAAAGTGCCAAAGAGAATTTTGGATAAGAAAATTTTAAAATTTTAAAATAGAGAATTTCAAATTTACAAAGTAAAGTAGGAACACAATACACAAACTACAAAAATGTGCGATAAGAAACTAAATAAAGCATTCATCTATTTAGATGATTAGAAAGAAATTTTTGTTTAAGTAAATTCGGGGCCGAATTTTTATAAGGAGGGGAGAATGTAATATCCGACTAAATTAATCATGTATGTTAAGTCATTCGATTAGATAAGAAAATACAATAATTAGCCATTTGAAAATTAATAGATACGATTTGACCTGCAATAATTTGCAGCGTTAGTAATGCACAAGGAACGGAGAAATTCATGTAGGTAGTATATTCAATTTTGGATGTAACATTAATTTTGAAAAGAATAAATATAAAATCACACATTCGTAGGACAAAAAGAAAATTATATATGGATTGTGGAAAGACAAAGTTGGGATCTTATGAAAGTAATTTAACTATATTAAATTAATTGAGCATGAGTTGGTTTAGTTTTTTGGGGCGAATTCGGTGGGGACTGGGCTAGTCCCCATTTATGGGGATTAACTCAAACCAATATCACTTCACATGCAAACCAATATCACTTCATATGTAAACCAACCTCTTGCAAACCAATATCATTTCACATGGAAACTAATATCATTTCACATGCAAACCAATATCACCTGGTAGGTTATTGACCATCAGATTTAAAGATAATCAAATCTGACGGCCCAAAATATAGTCCCCACCTATGGACAAATTTTCTTTAGTCCCCACTCAATCCGGTCTCTAGTTGTTTTCGTGTATGCACTGACATTGTGATAAGTGAAAGGAGAGATAAATCTGAATTGGAAAATAAGGTATAAAGGTAAAAAAAAAAGATAAGTGGAGGCGGTGGAAACTTGCTGGAAGAAAAATAAGTTTGCTTGGTTCTATCTTTTCACCGAGACAAGGACAAAAAGAACAAACAAAGGTGAAACTAAAAGAAGAAAGTTACGTGGTTAATTAAAAAGTAATAAGAGCCAAAGAAAATAATAGTAGAAGAGGATAGAAGCAAAGAAAAACGTGGCAACCTAAAATTTAGCCACCACAATACTAATTCTATTATAAATAAGAAGTTGGGGTAAACTTGGCTTCCTCAAGTTTCACCGAGACTCGGTAGACAAAACAAGAAAATCAGTAACAAAACCAAAAAGAGAAGAAACAGTAAAGATGATAAAATTCACCGAAGAAGAGAATATGGATACAGAAAAGATTCAAACTAGGTAATTGTTATTCTAAGATTGTCATTTTATTTGTGCATATAAAATAGGAGAGGATGAAATTTGAAAGGTTTTATTTTTGAGTAAGATTGGAACTATGAGAACGAGACTTAAATTACTGTTAAAGTATTGAACATGTTTAATAGAGATATTTTTGAAGATGAAAATATAGGATTGGATAGCAAACTAATAGGGTTGAAAAATATAGTTGGATAGGTAAGTAAATTGTGATTTAAATAAATTTGGGATATGATTATGTTTTTTGGACAAGCATGAAATGGAGCTAGAAGAAGATAATAAATAAATAAAGAAGTGACAAAGCTTGGCGAGAAATAGAAAAAAAAACACAAGATAAGTTTAGTTAGTTGAATACTTGTCTCCAGTAGACAGAAAAAGATGGAAATGTTGGTTTTGATCAGGATTGCATTTAGAAGTTAGCTAACTATGGATTTGTTAAATTAGTTATGAAAATTGGAAGACTTAAAATCTTCTCAGTATTCGAGAACAAGAGAAACAGAGAGTGCATGTAGAATAATTGATTTGACAAATTTAAGTTATTTTTAAATGACATAAAGAATGGATTTATTTTGAACATGAGACCAAAAGATATTAATGGAACTAAAAATAAATATTGTTAATTTATTTGTAAGATAGAAAAATGATTTCGGATATGAGAGGCTATGGAAAACATGTGGAGAAGATTTTGTTGAATACTTTGGTGAATATTTGAGAGGATCGACGATCTGGATAATTTGTCAAGCAAAAATTGGTAAATAAATAATATGTGATTCATGCTTTCTTTGGCCCACTCCATTTATTTGTTATGATTTGAATATGGTATTGTTAGTGCATATTGTTCATTTTTCATATGAGCGTTATGATGTGACATTATGATTTGTAAGTGTTTGATTAATTTGGCCTCGAGTGGGCACTGGAGATGTTGGTTTGTTCATTTGAAATATTTGATTTGTTTGGAGCCTATGAATTGTGTGATACGAATAACTATATGATATAGATAGCTCCGCTATATGATATGGTTGCCTACGGCGGGCAGAACTATTTGACCGATGAGATTGGTTTGATATGATATGGTTGCCTACGGCGGGCAGAACTATTTGGCCGATGAGGTTGGTTTGATATGATATGGTTGCCAACGGCGGGCATAACTATTTGGCCGATGAGGTTAGTCTGATATGATATGGTTATCTACGGCGGGCAGAACTATTTGGCCGATGAGGTTGGTCTGATATGATATGGTTGTCTTCCGGCGGGCAGAACTATTTGGCCGAGGAGGTTGGTTGATGATGGTGCCTTTGAGATATGCTATCCCCGTGTTGGAGAGGGAGTGACACGATTTAGATTCTGCTGAATATTTATCCAGTGCTGCGATTTGATTTTAGAATTATGTGTTCACTTGTCCAATTACGTGACAGTGTGGGATGTTGTGCAGTTTGCTCATGGTTATGTGCCTTTGTGATTATATCATATATTTGGTCATCTCGTAAGTATGATTTTATGATACTGTACATGTCTGCATGATTCAATTGCTATGTTAGTTATATGCATGTGTTAGATATATTTATGCATTGAGTGGCTAAATAAATTACGATGCATATGTTATTTGTTTACTGGGTGTTCCAAAACACTCACCCCCCTCTCACCAATTTTGTAGGAGCTTGTACATGAGTTGTATTGATTCGGAGATCTACTATGATTGTACCAAGTCTACTTTGTTCTTCAGGACTTGCATCAAGGTCTCCATTTTGTATTTTGCTCCTTGATCTAGAAGCTACGTAGTTACATAATTTAATTTGATCTTGGGAAAAGAACATATGAATAGGTGTAAAAAAGAAAAACTTGGCTTATATTTTGTAAATTTGGAATATGAAACTAAAGATCATTAAGTTTTAAATTTATATTTAAAAAATAATTATTATAAATTCTGAATACATTTGAGGCTGGCTAGATTTCTTTATGATTAAAAGAGTTAAAGTCTAGCGCCGGTCACCGACCACTGATTTAGGTCGTGACACAATACCCAGTCTGAGCGCTGGTGTGGTGTTCAGGATTTGAGTGTTTACCACACTTAACACCTCATTCAGATGCATCAGGAAATCGTAAAGGCGTTTTGTTTCCCACATGGCTGACATCTGCTTCTGGACATCACACTTGCACTCTGCACATGCACACTTTGGTAATGGATTGATAGCTTGAATCTCATCCCACAATCCCCTCAGCTTTTTATAATAAGCCGAGACAGTGTGATTGTCTTGTTGCAGTTGCGAAATCGAGCGTCTCAAGTCGTATGCTCGGGTGCACTGCCTTTTCTAAAGCGTTCTTAAAGATCTGACCATATTTCCACAGCCATTCATGCATAGTGCACGCTAGCACGCACATCCTTCTTCATCGCACTCTTCAGCCATCCTTTCACCATGGCATCACAACGCATCCACAGCAAGTAGTTCGGCGAAGTTGTCTCCAGAGGTTGTATGGTTCCGTCGATAAAACCATACTTGTTTTTGGCATATAATGCATTCATCATGTCCGCAACCCACCCTTTGTAGTTGCTATCATGAAGTAATTCACTTACATAAACATGCCTTGGGTTGTCCGAGGCATGTATGTAGTATGGGGAATGAGTGTCCACGCTTCCAGATGGCATGGGCGAGATCGTTTCTTCGAAGTCTTCTCCTCTAGAAGTGTGGCTGCTCAACATTATTTTTGGTTGGGTAAGAACGATGCAGCAGGTAGGCTATTTTCGAGTAGGTTTATTCCACCAGTCTCTTTTGCTCGGATGCCATGTAAAAATAATTGGTCGCGTGCCTTCTCATTAGATCGCTACTGCTTATATACAGCTATTTCAAGTTGCTTGCCAACCAAGTCTCCTATTCTGATTATACGTCTACAACCTCAGCTTTTTAACTTGATCTCATGCCAAGTTACATACACATGACCATATCAGGCCTTACAATATATTCAATTGCCTAATCTACCACGCCAACTTGACAGGAAGCTTCTAGCATCTCAGCAATGGTAATCAATAAAGCTATGTTTTTGACCATATCACGAGAGATTAATTACGATAAATGTGATTACTAGCCAGTTAAGGTTAAAAACTTGATAACTTTATAAATTCATTTGGGTTCAAACTGAGCCTAGTCACTGAATTGTGTGAAACCTTTATTGGTCCGTTGGGGTTAAATTGGACATAGACATAATTTGAACTGGACACTAAGGATAAACACATACAGAAGTCTCATAAATGTTATGAGTAATTTAACTAAAATAAGCTAATTATTTATGAGTAGTTGAATTAAATTAGAAGATTAAGAAGGGCATCTCTGACAACAAAGGGGCTGGAATTAAATATTTGAGGAAGTAGCACAAATTAAGCAATTGCATCTATTGTGTTTTTTAATTTTGATCAGTCACTATGAAAAACATAAAAATTTAATCTTAGATCTCCGATGATGTAGCGAAGATTTGACCTTGATGTATTCTTTATATAATTAGTAAAACAGAGGAGGCCGCTTGACGTATTTCTTGTAACGTAGCTAGATTTTATTAGTTAGATAATCTCTTTGTAACTGTCGTATGACGTTATGCAAAAATTACTTTTGAGACAAGACAACAAATTATTTGGTAACCTATATTCCTTGACAAGGGACAACCTACAAGCATGGAAGACAATAAAATTGATCTTAGATTCGCGATGATGAATTGATCTTGACGTGTTCCTTCGTCATTTGTAAAATAGAAGTGGCGGGGAGATGTACTATTCGCAAGTCAACGGAGTAATTAATTTTAGATTTTTTATACGTAAAAACATTATAATAAATAACAATATCTAATGTTAGTGTCTAGATAACCAATGAGAATTGGTCCAATTCTAAAAGATTTAGATTCATTGAACAAAATTTTTGATTCAAGTCCCAAAAACGTAAAAAAATTATTGAAAGAATATCCACTAAAATAGGACCCGACAATGATCGACTATCTAGCTTACACCAAAACAAGTGTCTAGGTTTCAAAATCTCCCGTAGCAACATTTTCGCCTAATAAGATTCCTTCCTCAAAAATTATTGCCCAACATTTAATCTCATTTTTGCCTAAATTTGCTCTCGGCCTTGAACCCAAGAACCCATGCATTATATTCTGCCACAGATCTCAAAAGTGGACCCATGGTTAAATGGTGTCCCCGAGATTGTGGATTGTGAATGTTAGATAGATGGCTGTTGGATATGAAAACTTGCGTGGAAGAGACGACTTTTTGTCTAGGAAGAAGCTGTTGAAGCTTCGTTGATGTCTTGCCTTGAAGACTACATCCCATCCCTTTCTAAAATAGACCGGGTCTTCTGGTGTGTTGGCTAAGAAAGCCTATACTCTACTAGTAGCATGAGATGGTGGATGTCTCATCTTACAGTCAATCCGGAAAACAAGCAAATCGCCCAGCTATGGACGGGGAAGATTCCTGCTAAAGTTGAATGCTTCCTCTGGTTGGCGTTTCAAGACAAACTTTCAACCAGAGACAACTTAATCAGAATGAAGAGACTAAATGAGTGGGTTTGTTTGTGCCCTCTTTGCGCAGATGAAGACGAATCATCGTCACCTATTGCTCCGTTGCAAGGTCGCTTGGTCCCTTTGGAATTGCTTTACAAAGAAGCTCGGGATCTCTTGGTGTGTTGGCAACGATATGTCAAACTCACTTGTCAGCTGGATGTTTTGACAAGAGGAGGTATGTTAAAGAAGGTTTGGTTAGCTCTTTTCGGGGCAATTACTTGGGTACTTAGGAATACTCGGGATTGGGTCCACCCATGACCTGGTCAACGGGAAGTACATCATCGAGGGGCTGTCGTCTGGGTTCATGTTCGTGCTCGACAGCGTGGGGATCATCCTCCTCGACCTTGCCCTAGACAAGAACTGTACGAAGAGTTCGAAGGTGTACTACGGCGGCACCGGGTCTCCTCCCTCTTCATCGCCGGGGTTTTCTTTTCCAAAAGGCATTTGGATCGGATATTGTTGCTGTTTACATTGAAATCATTGTAATAGGTTGCGAGAGAGGGGGACTTGATTTTAATTAATGATGATGATTATGTAGATTTTCTTTAGTTGATTGTTCGGCTTTGATCAACGAAATGGTGCTTCTCTTTTATGTTCAATTGATGTTGATTTAGGGATTCGAATCAATGATTAAGTGGTTTTGCTAGGAGAAAGTAGAGGGTCCTTTTGGAAAATATATTAACAAAGTTGAGATTATTTTGAAATTTGCTTTCAAGACAAGTCAACAATTAGGGGGTAAAATTTTTGCTGTATGCACAAAACGACGTAGTTTTGATTTCGGGTACCAATCAGCCGGGGCACATCAAAAGTCCATATTATACTCTGACCAACGTAGATCCTCATTGTTGCAGGCAGTCCCAATCCTCCTCCTCACTTGAAAGCTAGTGTTTCTGGCAAGAAGTAGGTTAAAATCCTCTAAGTCTGGATTGATCTTGATCACCCAATTATTTTTCATCTTTTTCATAATCGAACTCATGAACTTCAACGAATTCGGAAGTTCATCGTTGTTAGTAAAAGCAACAACCTCATTGCCCTCTTGATCCAGGATAGGCATGGGATCCATAGTAGGTAAAGTAGAGGGGTGGCCCAAAATAAACGTGGATGAGTCCTGTAGAATCAGAGTTTCATTGCCAAGGAATTCAGACATGAGACATTTGTGCTTAGAGCCCTTAGAACTCGAAGACCTGCTAGGCAAAACCCCTCCCGCAAGCGACATAGGCGCCCTTCCAAGCTTCAATTTTTTCCAAAACCGAATCTGACAAATGCAATGACAAACTCGAACTCAATTTAGATCTCTTCTTGCATGCATTTTTCTTGCTGAAAATCGAACTAACACCCTGCAAACTCGGAATGTCTAAAAAAGGTGAGCTAGCACTCGGAACTGGAGTCAAAGGTTTTGTAATGATTGGCGGAGTAGTTTCCAAGGTATTAGGCGAGTCCATTGAAACATCCTCAATTCGCACTCTACTAGATATTTGTACGCCCACCTGCAAGTCAGCCTCGCATTCTCGCTACCATCCTCAGACGATGTAGCCAAGCCTAAAAACCCCTCCAATTCTGCATCATCTACAGCCTGCTTGGATTGCACTAAAACAAGCGATAAACACTCCCTTTTAGAACCATCACTCTGTCCGATTGGGCACGAACCATCTGAGTTCATCTCCAAACCAGCACCTACCACGGGCACTTGATCAATACAGTTTGAAACCAAATCAACTTCCTTTTTACAAGGAAGCAAGCAAGCTTTGTCGACTTGCATCTTCCCAAATTCGGTCAAAATAAAGCTATCAGTCTCATGAGCATCCATATTAGTTTTGACATTCACCAAAGCAAGTTCTGTTGGAGGTGCCCGAGAGTGCTCCCCTTCCAAAGAGGCAGCACGATCTAAACTAGGGCCCAAAATAGACAAAGAACCTGAAACCTCAGCCACCTCGTCCACTAGTTCCCCCTCTTCTAACTCCACTTCGCAAAGGGCATCAAAGCTATTAGAAACCTGAAAAGCAGAGGCAACTAAAAGCCTCTCTGACACACGAGGCCCAACATTCGTAAAAGGAGGTTGCTCCAAACTTTTTCCTTCATCCGCAACTTGAGACATAAGAGAGGCAGAGATATGTCCATCAATATTGGCATCCTTATGCTGCCAAACCTGCTTTCCTAGAGTGATTTCATGTCTCTTATCATCCCGCGGGTGCAACTTATGACACTTATCTTGTAAATGGCCAATTGTTCTGCAGTAAGCATAAAAACTAGACAAATTCTCATAGATCAAACTCACCAGGCAACTGCCATCGACCATCAATAATGCTTTGTCTCGAGGAGGTGAGACACATCCAAATTAATCAAAATTCTAACCGAGGTCCTATGAAACCTATTGAGCATAGCAGAGTACATATGAATGAGGTCACCAGCCATCGCAACTAAGCCAAAAATAATATGTTCCATCCCGAGACCCTCGAGCCTGACCCAAACCTTCACAAATGATGTCCTGACTTTATAAGGCTTGAATCTAGGAGACCAATGCTATAAATAAAGAGTTCCTTAAGGGACCCTCCAAACCTGAGAGCACCACGTAGCATTTTTGTCCGATTTTGAAACAAAACAGAATCCAAAGTAACCCATTCCCAAAGGAAGCATCTGACATGAATGAATTTTCCATACCTTCGACATCACCAAGTCAAATGATGAGCATGGCTTCGAGCCCTTCGGCATCACCAAGCGACCAACAACCGCTTGTTTGCCAAAGTTAGAACATATCACAGAAGATCCTCATTCAACTCCATAGTAGATAAATCATCTTTGAGCACGGGTTGAATAAAATTACCATTACTCCACCAATTCTCACATTGTGAACGAACACGGTCTGCATAGGATGCTACACCACTGCCAATTCGGGCCTCCTTTTATCGGGAAGAAACAGTCGCAGGACTGTGACCATCTTGAACCTTTTCTATTGAATCAGTGACCTAGTGCGTACAACAATCTTCCTTTTTTATTGTATCAATGACCTGGTTCATAACAAGAGAGTCACACGAGATAACCAAAACACTAGAAACCATCGCCATGGAGCGCATCATGGCCTCCATAAATTGAAGACATTGTGAAATAAAGGTTGGATGACACATCGGGAACCTAGAAAGGACCGCTTGTGGGAGCGAGACCAACGACCCAGGATTGACCTCTGCAACTGAGGTGGATATAGAGTACGTCGGGATGGCCTGGGCGGCCACCATGGTTGGCGGCGATGGAGCAGTGACCGATGCCCTAACCGATTGGTTATAGAAAGTCGCGGGCGGCCCAGAAGAAATCAGAGCGGTGAGGGCCTGATTGTAAAAGAGAGACGGTATTCCAGGGAAGTTCGCTAACCCCGAATTCCGAGGGAGCCACGCCATAGCCACTAAGGGGTCAGGGCCAATGGCGGCGGCTCCGGGGAGGCAGAGAGAGGGAATTGCCAAAAGAATCGCCAATCACCTTTTTTCGCTTCAAAGCGGCAAGGGTTTTCATGGATCCCAAGCTTGGAAACGAGGAACTCATGCCGAGAAATCAATAAAGGCTTGGTGAAAAGGTCTGCGAGTTGCAGATCGGATAAAACATGGAATAACTTCAAGTGACCCACTTGGAGCTTTTCACGGATTAAATGACACTCAATTTTTATCCACCGGCAATACCTTGTCAACTTACATAGAAACTTTGTCATTTTAAATAAGCCGCCATGTCATCTTTGTTTATTTTTTTTAAACTCTCTAATTCTTCTTTTTCCACCCCCACCCCTCTCTATCTTCAAAAAAAAAATCAATCCAAAGAAAAAATTAATCCCAGAACTATCACCCACAAACCAAATGAAACTTCCTCGGAACCCACGCACCTTTCCAGTTTGAAGTTTCTAAAGAGTAGGACGACCAGCCGCCTCCTCGGGGAAACGCCAAGGTCGAAGTCTTTGCTGCTTCAGATCTCGGATTAAATTTTGTTGTCTTCCGTGGATATAGGTTGGTGATCAATGACTAAACAAGTACAGGATAATATAAATATTCTGAATTCAAATCCCTCGGCTTGATTCTGCTTCTACCAAGCTTGAATGCCGGATAGTCGGTGGTCTTCAGAATAAAAAACCAGTCAGTGCACTCCCTTCAATTCAGGCTACCTTGATATGTATATTTTATTCCAACATGGTGAATGAAGATGATTGGTGTATTTTTTAATGTAATAATATTTACATAAAATTAAATATATACAAATGTAAACTCTAATGCATATGCAAAAGTTACTTGTCCTAATAGTACATAAAATGAATTGACGAAAATTCAATGTTTAATTCCTATAAAAAAATCATTTCTTGAAAAAAAATCTAATGCATATTTCAAATGATAAAAATTCGACATTTTTTTGCAAAAGATATAAAAAATGTAACTCATACAGTGGATAATGTCCGTTATGATTTTCTGGTCCTAGATGAATAACATTTTCGGTGAGATTTGGATATTTATTTTATTTAGGTTTCATAATTGTTAAAAAAAATTTAGTTTTCATTCAGTCTTACTGTTTTTATTTTATTTTAGGTTTCGTCAGAAATTTTTTTTTTTTCAAAATTTTGTAATTATTAAGTAGAATAAGGCGTCGGTCGAGGTTGGATTCAGTGGGGACAATTGAAATGGATCAAGTGATTTTGATTATAGATACAATTTTTAATGAATGTCAGATCTGTAGATACGATTTTTAATAAAATCTGATAGTCCAAACGAAATTCCTTCCGTAGGGACGACTTTTATGTTGTCCCCACTCAATCTAAAACTGCGTCGGTATTATTAGAGAAATAGCAAATGGTGGCTGCACTATTTAGACTCCTTGCCAAAGAGTATTGATTCCAGTTGTTGAGCGCTTCGAGGTTTACAAGATCCGGGGAATCTTGGCCAATATTGCAGTCTTTGTCTTGTCCGTGAGACACGTGACTGCCATAAAAAAAAAGATTTGAATTGAGCAGGGACTATTAAAAAGTTGTCATCATGGAGAGGACTGATTCAGAGCTCTTGAATCTATTTTTTATTTAAAAAATTGTTCTGATGGTCAATATCACACGAAGGGTATTTTTGACCATAAATCCCAAAAATGCCAATTAGGATTTCACCCACATTAATTCCGCCGCCCATATTGATTCCACATTAATTCCACTTTTTGACCATATATTTCTTCCTCTTCCCCTCTCTTTCCTGGTCACTTCTTTTTCCTCTCTCTCTCTCTCTCTCTCTCTCTAACCCTAAACCCAACCCCTTCTCCCCTTCGCCTCTCTTCTTATTCTTGTTCGCCGGAACCACCTTCAATGGGAAGAAGTTCGACACTGATCTCGCCCACTTCCAGGTACCCCCTCCCGCCACTCTTCTTCTATTCGTCTTTCTTTTCTTTTTTTGGTACGCCGTCGATAACTTCTTTCTTCTCTTCTCCACTTACATCGTCTTCTCCATGTAGCTCGGCTTCCCCATGATCTGGCCGGCTCTGTCTGCACCAATATTCTCAACGCCGCCACCGACGGCCTCTTCTGTCCGTGCCATGAACATCATGTTTACCACCATGATATTTTTGTATTTGTACAATAGTATTTTTGTATTGGTATATTTGTAGACTGATACTCATTTTCGGATATAATGATAGTAGTTTTCAGATGTACTGATACTAGTTTTCAGATGTAATGACATTGGTTTTCTTATTTAATGATACTGGTTTACAAATATAATGATATTGGTTTTCATATTTAATGTTATTGGTTCGCACGTTTACTTATAGTGGTTGTTTACTGATAGTGGTTTGCACTTGTGGTGATAGTGGTTCGCATGTTCACTGGTATTGGTTAGCATGTTAATTGACGTTGGTTTCCATGTCGAGTGATAATGGTTTACGTGTTTAGTGATACTGGTTTTTATATATAGTAGTTTTCATATATTGGTTTTCATATATTGGTTTTCGGATGTTGGGATATTGGTTTTCGTACGTTGGGATATTGGTTTTCGTATATAGTGATATTGGTTTGCATGTGTAGCGATAGTAGTTTTCATATGTAGCGATATTAGTTTGCATATGTAGTGATATTGGTTTTCGAATGTTGGAATATTGATTTTGGTATGTAGTGATATTTATTTGCATTTGTAGCGATAGTAGTTTTCATATATACTTATATTAGTTTTTATATGTAGTGATATTGGTTTGTATGTGTAGTGATATTGGTATAATGGTTAGCATGTTTACAAATAGTGGTTTGTGTGTCGTCGTCCTCCGAATTTTAAAATATGCAGTCATACCGGGTTTTGACCCAAAAATGGTTACCTTGTGAACCGAACTAAATTTGGTCGGACCAAATAGTCAGACCAAAAATCTGACCAGCCCGGGGTGGTTCACCCAGATTTTTTAAATAAAAAGCACATATCCGGTCCGACCCGGTCTAATATTCCTATTTGTTATATTCTAATATTTTTGATGAAAAATGTAATATTTTTTAGGTATATATGTGATTACATGTACAATTATACCTAGATTATATATAAAAATATTTATTTTTTAAATAAAAAATCTGGTCCGACCGATAGTCTGTCTGGTCAGACTGGTTGACCCAGAGTACGACCCAAAATTCGGGTCGACTCCGGGTCGTATTTTGAAGAACATCGATTTTCTTGAGTGGATAATTTTGAATTTTGAAAAGAAGAAGATTGTGAAGAGTCAACTAATAGTAGGGTTTTGGGTTTAGGAAAATTAATTAATTATTTCTCTCTCCTTTACTTTTGCTAATATTCCAATATTATCCCTGAATATAATTTTATTGTCCAAATTATCTCTTCACTCCCTTTAGTCCATATGGGTGGGGACTACCCATTGTCCATATTGAATCCATGCCAAAAAAAAGTGAGACACACTCCAATAGTTTATTCCGGTCTTTGTCCGTGAGACATATTCCGGTATTTGTCTGTCTTTGCCTTGTCCTTCTAAAAAAAAGTTTATTGGGTTTTTTTTTTCATAATTGGAGCTTTTATTCACTAACAAAAAGAAAATAATACACCAATGTCCGGACCCTGAAATGATCCCATGTTCAAGCTATCCTAGATGTAAATAGTCAAAAGCAATCATATACCACATCTATTGGGTACCCATAACAACTCTCTCATACAGAATCGTATGAGATTACAGCCTCAGTCAATGGATCGTATTGTGAGAAAAATCCTGCTGCAGTAAAACATTGTGAGAAAAAAATCAACGTTAAGAAAAAAGAGCGCATATGTTATTGCTACAAAAACCTTAAGTAGGGTATTAACGACAAGTCACACCCAATGGATCGCATTGCTTTCCTGAAAAATGTGCAATACTCGAACTTACATGCTTGCCATTTTTGCCAACAGTAACCGGCGATTCTAGAACTTTCACGGAACCACCTGCACCTCTCCTGAAACAGATATAATACATAAGTCGAATCAGTCTCTAATTATATTCGATGTCACTCTTTTTCGAATGCAATTTCAATAGCCGCCAAAACCGCAGATTACTCCGCATCAAAAGCATAGCCAACACCATTGCATGAAGCATTCTTAAACAAACCCTGGAAAATGCTTGCTGTCATTGATACTCCTCGGCCCCATGGGCACTACCATCTGTGTTGCATTTTATCTAACCTGGCAAAGAAGGGAACCATTTGACTTCTCGAATTCTCGAGCTCGCTTCAGACAACGTGCCACTCCCAATGCATAAACTCGAAGCAAGTCCTCCTGCCACTAGTTGAAACTGTTAGAGATGTCAAAAAATTAAAGAGGAAATGATTTGTGGGCTTGTTTCCTATTCTATTCGAACTATGTTTTGGACTCCTAATTTGACCTAGATAGCTTACTTGATGTACAAGGGTTTGCCTCTATATAAAGGCATGTTACCCTAAGGTTTTGTATTGCTTTGTGGCTTGGATCTATCAATAAAAATTCTCCTTTCTCTCCGTGGACGTAGGCATTAGCCCGAACCACGTTATCTATTGTGCCTATGTTTTTTGCGCGTACTGTTCTCTAAGTTGCTGAATTCTTAACAATTAGTATCAGAGCTTGGGTTGGAGGATGACGGACGGCGCGAAGTTTGCTCTTGTGAAGTTTGATGGTTCTTTGAATTTTGGGTTATGGCAAAGGCATGTCAAGGATCTCCTCGTGCAATAAGGGATGGTCATCGCGCTCTTGGAGAAGAAGCCCGAGAAGATGGAGGAGCACAAGTGGAAGGAGATGGGGGCCAAGGCGGTGGCGACAATTCGCTTATGCTTGGCGGATGATGTGATGTATCACGTTATGGATGAGGAGTCACCAGCTGAGATACGGAAGAAATTGGAGGCAAGATATATGTTTCAGTCTTTGTCGAACAAGCTTTATTTTAATCAAAGATTGTACGGGCTCAAGATGAAGGAGGGCTCGGATTTGAGCCAACACATTAATGGTTTCAGGCAACTTGTGAGTGACTTGAGAAAGGTTGATGTGAAGTTCGAGGAAGAAGACAAGGCATTATTGCTGCCGAATTCTTTACCTGGCTCCTACGAAAATTTAGTTACAACTCTAACTTGGGGGAAGAAGTCCCTGGTGTTGGAAGGTATCACAAGTGCTCTGCTAGGGTTTCATCAAAGAAGAAAAATTGGCGATGAAGAAGCGGAAGGGCTGGTTGTGAGAGGTAGCCATGGTGATCGTAGTAGGGCAAAAGACGGGAAGGGATCCAAGTCGTGGTCAAGGAGGTTCAAGGGAAATTGCTTTGAGTGCGGAGAAAAAGGGCAGGTGAAGAAGGATTGTCCAAAAATAACTCGGGGGTCAGGTTCCGTAAATGTGGCCTCACATTCGGAGGGGTCAGATGGTGATCTTCTTTCTGTTTTGTCAAGTCCAAAGTATTCTAATTCCTAGATTTTGGATAGCGCTTGCTCTTTCCACATGATGCCCAAGAGAGGGTGGTTCGACACCTACAAGTTCGTTGATTCAGGTATGGTGACTATGGGTGATAGTTCTACTTGCAGGATTGCTGGCATAGGTGATATCCAAATCAAGATGTGGGATGGTGTTGAGAGAAAATTGTGTGGGGTTAGGCATGCTCCGAAGTTAGAGAGGAATTTGATCTCGTTAGAAGCCTTGGATTATGGGTATAACTATAATCCAAATCTAGACGTTTCTAGGAATTTGATGGTTCTACTTGCAGGATTGCTAGCATAGGTGATATCCAAATCAAAATGTGGGATGGTGTTGAGAGAAAATTGTGTGGGGTTAGGCATGTTCTAAAGTTGGAGAGAAATTTGATCTTGTTAGGAGCCTTGGATTATAGTGGGTACAACTATAATGTTGTAGGCGGGCTAATGGAGGTGGAGAAGGATGTTGTGGTGGTGTTGAAGGGTAAAAAGAATACTAGAAACACCTACAGATTAGTTGGGAATACGGTTGTAGGTGGAGTCACATCATTGGATTCCGTTAGAGGGGAGAAAAGCTCTTGTGTGATGGAGTGAAAGCTTGACATGAATGGTTTGAGTGGAGTTGGGATTCGCGGAGACAAAGTTAGCAAGTTCTCGCTATGGTTGTCTAAAGAGACGTGCATGTCAAAGGTGTTGGGTAGGTTTTGCATGGGGAATGCGAAGCCGTTAGTAGCACCACGGGCGAATCAGGTATCTCACTCAAGCTGGACGATGGAGTTCGTGGTATGACGAGGGTTCTATTTGGTGAAACAAAAGGTTGCCCTTTGTATGCCATGTAGCATTGGCATGAGGCAAGAAGGTTCAGCGGAGAAGCAGTTCGAGGTTGTGGAGCATGGGGCTGACTGAAAAATAGAGGACGCGTCTATTGGTCGCAAGGTTGCTTTAGCAGGTGGACTTGCTAGTTGGGGTTCAATGGAGATTGGAGGGAATAGGCCAAGCAAGCTCAGAAGCTCGAGCTTGAGGGCTGACTCCATGTGATTGAATGAAAAAAGGTGGTGAGAAAGTTGAGATGGTATTATTGATGGCGGTGTATCTGTGGTCAAGGTGGAGCTGGTAGAGTCGGTTTGGTTTCTCAAGTTCTCATGGTTCTTCATGTGGCGGTATTTCATCAAGGTGAAGTTTGTTGAAGTTCGGATGGAGCTTCATGGTTCATCCATAGGATGATTTCTTGCCAAGGTGGAGATTGTTAGAGATGTCGAGAAATTAAAGAGGAAACGATTTGTGGGCTTGTTTTCTATTCTATGCGGACTAGATTTTGGACTCCTAATTTGACCTAGATAGCTTATTTGATGTACAAGGTTTTGCCTCTATATAAAGGCATGTTACCCTAATGTTTTGTATTGCTTTGTGGCTTGGATTCATCAATAAAATTTCTCCTTTCTCTCCGTGGACGTAGGCATTAGGCCGAACCACGTTATCTATTGTACCCGTATTCTTTGCGCGTATTCTTCTCTAAGTTGCTGAATTCCTAACAAAAATAATATAGTATTATTTTTTTATATACTAAAATTTTCCCCTAGCTTATGAAGGATGATCGGTTTATGTTTCAGTTTTGTCCTTCCCATATTCCATCGGCAACAGCTTCATAGATAATTAAAACTTTCCACATCTTTTGCTCTTTTTATTGAGGAAACCCAGAGGGAAAATCTGTACTCATTCATGTGTCCTTGTTATTATATGGAATCAAGTAAAAGAAGGTGGCGGCTGAAAATATATATCACAGCCTTCAAAAAAGAAATATATATAACCAATTTATTGTGAAGATAAATTATGACATAATTCTTTTTCTAAACTCTTGTAAATTGTAGTCGCTCATTATTGAACCATCTGAGGGTGATTACTCTTCTCAAACAACGTCAATTGTGCTGAAACTTGTAAATAATAATCTTTACAACCAATTTAGAGAATATTCAGAATTACTCAGGAAATTTTTGTACTAAATCTAATTAATAATAAAGTTATTTTTTGAAAAAAAATTTCTGATACACTCAATAGACGGAAAACAGAACAGGTCACTTTCGGATGGTGTATAAAAAAATATTGGTTTTATATAGACGAGAGTGCTAATCAAGTATTTTCTATAGCCATCAAGTGTTTGCTATTGGTTTTTTATTTTGAAAGATAAATATTACACCACTCAAAGGTTTGAATCCTAAACTTCTATAATTTTTTACACTCTTTGTGCGTTAGGCTAAGTAATCTTTGGCTCGTATTGGTTTTATATACATTCAAGTGTTTTTCCGTACGCAGGTACCAACTCTATATATACCTCTAGATAAGAGAAAACGTAATCAAGCAAACTCTACTCCTGCAAGAGGCCTCAAACACTCAAAGTTAGCCACAAAAAAAGAAAAAGAAATAGCTGAGCAATTTGCTTGATCCCAATCTTAACTAGAGAGACAGTAACAATGAGTGCCGCCCAGAATCACAGACATGAAGAAGCATGCCTCGATGCGATGCTTCTGGTAAATGCCCATGTCTTTCCTTTGGTCCTTAACGCAGCCTTAGATCTAGACCTCTTCACAATAATAGCCAAAGCTGGTCCCGGTGCTTATGTCTCGGCAGCCGAAATCGCTTCTCAACTTCCTACACAGAACTCGGATGCCGCTTCTATGCTTGACCGTATGCTTCAGCTCTTTGCCAGCCATTCCCTTCTTAATTTCTCCTTGAGATACGTCGACGATGGCAAGTTCGTGAAGCTCTACGGGCTGACTCCGGCTTGCAAGTTCTTTCTCCGAGGGGAAGATGCCGATGCCAACTTGATCAAGGCGTTAACCCTTTCTCATAAGCCTCCTGTGAAGCAAACTTGGTAATTTTTTTTTTTGATAAATGAAGTTGTATATTCATCAAGATTGAACGCCAAGAGAGTAAAAGTACCGTACTTTGCATATCAGATAATGAACATCAGAACAAATTTGATGTGCGCTATCTGAGTACTAGTGCCAAAGTACAGCAGGAAAAAACCGTGCAAATACACCAAACCACACCAAAACAAACAACTCTTATGAATCTTCTTGGAATTGTTTCGAGTGTTCTTAATTAATAATTTGTGATTCTGTGCAGGTTGAACATGAAGGAAGTGATATTGGAAGGTGGGAATTTGTTCAAGAAAGTGCATGGAAAAACCATGTTCGAGTACATGAACCAAGATCCGGAGCTCAGCGCTTTCTTCAACGAGGCAATGGCGGGCTTCTCTAACACCGTCGTGAAGGAGATTCTTGACAAGTACAAAGGATTTTCAGCGGTTTGTTCGCTGGTTGATGTTGCCGGTGGCATTGGTAGGACCTTGAACATGATCATCTCCAAGAACCCGACGATTAAAGGCATCAACTATGACATGCCCCATGTCGTTAATGACGCCCCTTCGTACCCTGGTAATTAAAATCATCGATGATTATTTTCAGGTGACATAAATTGCGAGAAATATAAAACAAGCCACAATTTTTTATAAGTAAACTTATATAAAATGTAAATTATAGAAATTTAATTGTCTAATATGGATTCAAAGTTTACGGAATGAATTAAATTTATAATATTTTAAAAGTTAAAGAATTTTTTATTTACTAACTAGAGACCATATCATTACCAAAATAAAAAGAAAAATAGAAGCAAGTTCAAAGGAGAGATGTACGACAGTTTAACAACATTTATGAAAAGAAAGTAATTTTCGAATCAGCTAGCCGTAGATTATGACTCATTTCAGTTCAAAGGAGAGATGTATGACTCGTGATTGATTACCAAATCAGTTCTAATTTTTGTACGGTAATGAATCGTTTCACACAGGAATCAAACATGTTGGAGGAGACATGTTTTCAAGCATCCCAAAAGCAGATGCAATCATGATTAAGGTACTCAGGTTTATTTATAGCTCATGCTCCCTTTTTTGCATATTCGCAATCTTAAATTCGCATCCAACTTGGCCTTGGAGGCCGAAATCATGGCAATCCTACTTGCCTTGAATCTGTTAAAAATAGCTAGTAAATCCACTCAAATTCTTTCTGAATGTAAACTCGCAGTTGATTATTTTAGTGATGAGACAAACTCGATTGATTGGAGAGCAGAAAATGTAGTCATATTAGCCAAGATGGCAATAAGTCAACTTTGCATGTGCAAGATTAGTTATACTCTACGATCGCCAAATAAATTATCCAATTAGGTAACGACGAGGTTTAGATTGTGCAGCCAATTGGGTATAACACACGTGCCGGAGCTACTAGCTTTTCTATGTTCAAATTATAGCTACTCACTTTATGGAGTAAGTTGTTTCTAAAAAAATTGGCACCCAGATAATGTAAAATTTTTTTGAAAGGTCGGTATTTTTTTCAATTGTAGTCTGCTATTGACCGGAGATTAAGGAAAATAAATAAAGAATGAAGGCTAACGAATCTGTAGCGATGCATGTTCCTACCCAATAAATAAATAAAAATGTTTAGTAATACATCAAAGGGAAAATAAGGAAACCGAAATTGACTATCATATAATTTAATCTGTTATTTATGTCAATGCCTCATTTTCTATCTTTTGATTGGTGTAGCCATTTGCCCAAATAGTGGAGCACATTTCGGTCCTTGATTATATAATTTGAAAGCTTTATTAAAAAAATAATAATTTGAAGCTAGTACTATACTCAAGTTCTGATAAACCACCCCATAAATCTGCAGGATACATGTCATAATTGGAGCGATGAAAATGTAGTAAAAGTGCTCAGAAACATATACGAAGCATTGCCAAAGAAAGGGAAGCTCATAATAGTCAGTATAATAATTCCGGAAACTCCCAAACACACCAAGGCTTCTCAGTGTGCTTCGGCTTTCGACAATTCCATGCTGACCCTCCACGCAGGAAGACAAAGGACTGCTAAAGAGTACGAGAACCTCACTAAGGAGGCTAATTTCACCAATTTCGACGTTGCTTGTGTTGTTTGCGGTATATGGGCCGTGATGGAATCTTACAAGTGAAGGAATTATTGGAGCAGCCATCATCTGTTGTAGAATATATTTACCATCTTTTGCATTTTACAATCAGCTTGTTTACTATGGAACAAGGATTTCCTATCGTAATATGTGAAATAAATTGTACTGGTACTTCCAATTTAATCGAATATTAGTTGGTCTAATTTAGGTATCTCGTGACCATCATCATTATCCACCTCAGAATTGCATCAACAATATTTTGTTTGGTTGAAGTATAGCAGATCTCGCTCAGCTAAAAAATCAAGTAACTGATTAGCATCCACTAGATTTTCATTGTTCAAGTTTCAAATTAATTCATTCAGTTCTTTTACAACACCATTCATTTCAGAATCTTCAGCAATGTCCTCGGGCTCTATTGTTTAGGAACCATATGTATAGGCACTATTGATAAATTTAGAAAAATCTATTTTAATTATCAGCATTTTTTGGATGGAAGTTTTATCATAAATAGATGTTAATAAGTTATTTAGAAATTCAAAAAAATATTGAAATTTTCTATGAAATAATAATTGTGATTGTTATTCTTATATGTTTTGGAGACTTGAATGTGGACAAAGAAATAATTATAATTTTTAAATAACTTTTTGTTGCCTTGAATAGAGACAAAATATTTTTTATAGTAAAGAAACATAAACTTCCCTTATATGATAACCTATTTGAAGTGATAATTATCTCTGGTCCCAACAATTTTACTTTACAGAGATTTTATTGTATCTCATTTTTTCTCCTCGGGGAAAATGGTTTTGGGCTTTCTTTTCTTAGGTGTTAAAAATTCAGAATGGTCATCCAACTTTAAGCTCGTTCTATTTTAGTCAGCAGTTAATTAACTATTTGGCATGCAATTCCCTCAAAATCAAACTGAAATTTATGGGGCCGACTAACTTACAGGTGACCACGAATCGAATCGAATCGAATCGAATTCAACTATCAATATTATGATTCTTATTCAATTCGTCTAAGGACGAATAAAAATACGAATTATAAATTATCGAATTCGAACTAAATTTATCCTAATTCGAATTCTTTTTTGTTCAAAATTTTGAGTTTTTTAACTTTCCCGTGGAACTACTTCCCCGACATTCCGAAAACTTTTATATGACTAATCGTGTAACTAATAATATAACTAATTAGTGGAAACTTTTTTATATAACTAATTTTTGAAAACTTTTTTATTTATTTTAATTTTGAAGAATGTAAGGGGATAAAAGAGAATTTTGAAATTTTGATTTCTCCATTTGCCCCCTCTTTCCGATTCGTCTAAGAACGAATTTGAATTATTATTCGTTTGAGCCGGTTTGAATCTAACTACCCTTCATTTGCGACTAGGCTATACCTACTTAGTACGCCGCAAGATATTTTTATTATTTGGTTTTTTAAGTACTTTGGAACTCTTAAATCTAATTATTGCTGCAAACAAAATCAATCTATGAACAACATGATTCTAGTTATAACTTTTAGAGATGGGTCCGTGATTTTGAGTTGAGCCAAATTATAAAATGAGTACTCACTCATTTGTGATTAGACTTAACATCCATTTCATGATATATTTTTGGCAAATTATCCTCAGGTTCATGAAGTATGCTCAAATCACTGTTTTAGTCCCTGTAGTTTCTAAATCGAAACTTCGATCCCTCTATTTTGCTTTTATTGTACTCTCAGGTCTCTCGCTGATGTCAACAGTCAACTTATTATTTTTATGATGATTATACCCTTAAAAAACAAAAATTCCATTGTCTTCCCTGACCCAATCTCGCCGACCATCAAGCCTCCTCCGTCAGCTAATTACGGTAGCCTAATCTGCGACGGTTAATTAGTAAAATCAAGTTCCAAGCTCCACTACCAGTTAAAGGGATAACGACGGCGATAGCTTCCACGAAACTCGGCGACGGCAGTATCTGGTTCAACCGCCTCCAACTTCTGGTTAAAGGAATGACGACGGTGTTGAACAGAACTCGACAAGGTTGACGACAGCGTTGAACATGACTCAGCAAGGTTGATGACGGCATTGATGTTGGAGTTTGGGTTGGAGTCTGCTCGTCGATTCTCCCAAATTGTGACGAGCTTCGGGAGGAGGTGGACCCCAATTCTCGATTTTGACGAGGAGGACGAGGGGTGTGAGGAGGTCCACCGGCCTCTTCTCCGGTCGTACGACGTCTTGAGGTTGGTTACTTGTCATGATAGACCTCGTCGTGACATGTCAGATGATTCCATCGATTCCATGACCTCGCCGTGGTGACGGCAATGAACTTGAGACCCTTGAGATTTTTGCCGGTCGATTCCATCTGATTTTTACCCATTTGTCATTGAATGGACCTCGCCATGAACTCACCAGAATGGACGTGGAAGACGGAGGACCTTGCCAGAGAGAGGAATAGAGGAGAGAGATATATTTGGTTATTTTTTATTTAAATATAAGGGTATAATAGTCATTTCCTTGATTAAAAAATAAAAACTCAAATGATGACATCAGCGAGGGACCATAGAGTTCAATAAAAGTAAGGAAAAATTACTCTATAACCCCTCGGGTTTGCTTAAATATACTCAAAAGTCTCCCCTGTTTGCAAAATACACGCTGACGGCCCTCTAATTTGCTTTTATTATACTTTCGGGTCCCTAACACACGTTAGCAGCTCTATTTTTTTATTTTTGTTAATAAAATAACCAAAATACCCTTAGAACAAAAATAAAAAAATCACTAACATTATCAAATACAAATCCAAAAATCTCAGGGATCAATTTGTAATTGTACCCAAAAATCCACGAAGAAATGCATGGATCAATTTGTAATTGTACCCAAAATAAAGATGAACCCTGATTCTAAAAATTGGGGATTTCTTCCCGAAATTGATTTCTAATTCCTCTCAGGGAATCTGTGGACAACAACGAGCCGGCTTTACCGAGGGGACCACCGCCTCATCATCCATCACCAAGGCCTCGAGGACGAGGAGGAGCCACAGCAGTAATCATCTTTAGTGGTGGCTCTGGGATGTGGTGGAACGTAATGACGGCCGTCGAAGACAAGATGGGCGACACAGACGATGGGAGGATGACGTGGACAGTGAAGCCCCGGTGGCGGGTGAGCCTTGGTGTCGACTGCTCCCTCGGGAGCATCATAATTGATAGAGTAGTACTTGGTCAGGCGCTCCTGCTGCCGAACGCCAATGATGAGGAAGAGCGGGAGCTAGAGCCGGTGGTAGCGACGAGGATGTCGTCATTCTTGGCCGTGCTTCAACTTCTTTTCTTTGGACTAGGAGGCTTCTTGATACCGCTAGGATTTATCGGTGCAGCGAGGACTGATCGAAGTGATTCCTATGAACTCTTCTCGGGGGACAGAGTAATCCCCAGGGGTTACAGAGTAATTTTCCCTAAAAGTAAACTAGGGGACCAAAGTTTCAATTTAAAACAGCAAGGACTAAAACAGTGATTTAAGAAAACTCCAGGAACCTGAGGGCAATTTGTACTATATTTTTTTTAGACGACGTTGTGGCTCCTTGAACGTTACAAAGGGATAAGAAGGAGACAGGGAGAATAGACTTTTTATATTATTTCTTGATACCAAACCCTAAGCGATCGTGGCATTGTATAGCTTAACGCTTAACAATGAAATATGAACATTCCTAATAAAACTCAACTACTAATTAGAATAGGTTTGAACCGTGGACCTCTTAGATTTTTACATTGCCTTGTGTCGTTGGGCTACAAGTCCTTTGGCGTGATGGGTGAAGAATTGGCTCTGATACCAAATTGGTATGGACTTGAGCGCTATACAAGTTGTAGCAGTCTGCGGTGGGAGTTTGAGGTTCCGAACCTTGTCGTCCTCACGCTGTACTAATAGAAAACAGAAAGAAAAAGATAAAATAAAAGAGACTTGTTTATTATTTGCTTGACTACATAAACCCTAGAGAGCGTAGCATTATATAGCCAAACGCTAATCATCCAATAAGAAATACTAATATTGAAAGGGAAAGAGTTCTAAAAGGAAACAAAAACTGAAAGGGAAAGAGTGCTGAATTGAAAAGGCAACTAAATGGAAATTACTATTATTCCCAATGAAGTCTCATAAATATCCTAACACATAACAGTCCTAATCCCACATCAACGATATGTGCACAAAGCTTAGTAGTTAGATTTCGAGGCTTCGAACCTCGACGTCTTTGCGCCGTATTGAACAGAAATGAAGGAAACTAAATGTAAAGAAGACTTCTTATTTTTATTTGGTGCCTAATCCCTAGGGGAGCCTGGCATTGTATAGCCTAATGCTTACAATAAATTAGGAACATTCCTAATAGGACACGCCTACTAATTTGGAATGGGAAATATAAAAAGGAAAGATTACTAATAGGAAATAACAAACAGAACAGACCTCTAATTGGGATCAAATAGTAAAGGAAAGAATCCTGACACATAACATTACCCCCGCCCTCGTGAGACAGCTCGGCCTTGAGCTAACAAACCTAAATATGCATGCTAATCCATCACAATGGTGTCATCGATTTTTCCCTCCCCACTTTTGTAGTCATCGACATCAATATTGGTATAGCCTTCCATGCTTCGCAAGTTGCAGCTTTGTGTAGTGGGAGTTCGAGGCTTTGAACCTCATCTTCCTCGAGCCGTATTGGAAAAACAAAATAAATCGAATAAACATAAATAGACTTCTTTCTTATTTCTTGATGCATAAATCCTAGACATTGCAGTATTATATAGACAAATGATTACAATGGAATAGGAACATTCATAGTAAGACTCGATTACTAAATTTGGAAAAGGGAAATGCTAAATGGAAATACTACTAATAGAAATAGGAAATACCAATGGAACAGACTCCTAGTTGGAACTAACTAGTAAAGGAAAGACTAGACTCCTAACATGTAACATTACTACTGCCCTCGCGAGACAGCTCATCCTGGAGCTGGCAATCCAAATATGTGCACTAACCTGGCTCGACGGTGTCATCGATTGCCCCATCCTCACCTTCGTAGTCATCGACATCAATAAAGAAGAGGCACTGATAGCGATGTCCTCACATAAAATGCTTGTCATAGTTATAACATAAGCCTTATTTGCGTCGATCAGCCAATTCTACTAGAGACATATGGTTTTGATGACAAGTTCGCAGCAGTGATGCTTCCTGGCGTATGTGTATTGGTCTTGCCAAGTACGACCAATGGATTACTTTACCCTATTGGCGCTCATAAGCTCGGGTAGGCTCATGTCTTCCTAGAGATCGGGAAGGTAGAGTAGTTCCACGTCAGTCTATAGTGGATTGGGTAGGCCTGCGGTAGAGTAGTTCCACGTCAGTTTTTACGATAATAGGGGATCAACCAGGAAAAGCAAGGCAAGGAATTTCTCCTGGAACTGCTCCACCATATCGAAAAGGGGTAGTCGGGTTAGTTGACCAAAGTGATTTCTTCAGGTTGGCGGCCCGTAATACTGATGGCAGAGATCAATAAAGTTGGCCTATGGAGGCGGTCTATAATCTCGTTCAAGCTGAAAGTACCAGTGATGTGTGACCCCTATTAGATGATATGACGCCAGCCAAACATTATCAGCCTCAGGTATGCATTGGCCTACGTATGTGCCCGGGTATCGAGAAACAGCAAAGTAGGAGCCGTGGCGATATTCTCGGTCGGCCAGCAGTGGAACTCTAACATCTCGAACAATGGTGGCCGAAACAGGCGGTAGTGCTTGATGCGTGTTAATTTGCATCATTATTTGATATATTATTTATATTATTTTCAGTCTAATTCATCTTTGTATTGTCGTATTTTATTCCAGTTGAGTCGTGAGAGTGGACGTTTATACATTGTACTATCTTATAGGTAGTCGAAGTCTAAAGATCGTGTTCGAGTACTAAGTAAAGGAATCAGGAACAGTTGAAGGCCGGAGATAGAGTTGGGCTCGTACACGTATTTTTACTCCACGTACGCGCAAGCATCGAATCACATTTTGATTCGTACGAACAGTTGAAGGGGGTATCTACGCCCCGATGTAATAAAGGGAGTAACGGGTATGAAAATATCGAACCACAAGGAGCGGGTTCAAGACATCCTTAAGAAATGCAAGTAGATTAGGTTGATTATTATTTTAGTTGGTTTTTGAAAAATGGTGAAGCAAACGCCAGACAACTAGAGAGTTTAACATTAAGAGAAAAATGGGCCAGGCACCCATCAAGCAACCCCTCATAGCTTGGGCTCTACTGGGCATATTAAGTTTATGGTGGATGTAAGTGAGTCTCCTGCATGGTGTATACATGGGATTGGATTTTTACATCTCAACCAGAAAATCTCTTTCACTCATGTTTTGCATATCCCCCTATTTAAGTGCAATTTGTTGTCTGTGAGCAAGTTCACTAAGGATCTCAATTGCACTATAACTTTTCATGCTAATTCATGTGTTATACATGACTCAATTTCGAGGAGCCTGATTGGAGTGGGTAGGCAACACGATGGGCTCTACTACTTTGAGGATGTGCAATGGGTGGCAATATCAGAGGGAAGTGATGCGTTAGCTTGGCATCAGCGACTCAGACATCTTCCTATTGATAAGTTACGGCTCATACCATCCTCGAAGACTTTAGCTTTCCCTTCAGTTCATAAGCAATGTGATTTGTGTCTTCATGCGAAGCACATTCATTTTTCTTTCCCTACAAGCTCCATAAAGACAAAAGATTATTTCGAGTTATTGCATTGTGTATTTGGGGGTCATATAAGACACTGTCCTCTTCCGGGGAACATTATTTTTTGACTATTATTGACGATTTCAATCGAACCATTTGGATGTTTCTTATGAAATATTAATTTGAAGTTTTGTAGTATTATATGACATTTTGCAACATGGTGATGAATCACTTTGGCACGACTGTGAAAACCATTCGAGCTGACAATGGCTTGGAGTTTTGTTCTCATGCTATGAGAGCCTTTTATGAAGAACAAAGGATTTTACTGAAAACTTCTTGCCCTTATACACCTCAGCAGAACGGTGTAGTTGAGCGGAAGCATCATCACATACTTGAAGTGGCACAAGCACTTCAATTTCAAGCAAATTTGCCCATACAGTTTTGGGGCAAATGTGACCTAACTATGACATATCTTATCAATTGAACTCCTTCTTGAGCTACTCAAAATCAATCTCCCAATCAAATGCTATTCGATCGACCACCAACTTATAATCATTTGTGAGTTTTCTGTTACCTTGCTTACGTTCACAACAACACCAAAACTGATAAGTTTGACGAGCGAAGTCATTCTGTCATTTTCTAGGGTATTCTTTTGGTCAAAAGGGGTACCGCATATACAACTTGAAGACTCGCAAGTTTTAAGTCCTCTATAATGTTACCTTCATTAAAAGCATCTTTCCGTATCAAGCTTACTCGAACTCACGGAGACCAGATCGTTCTTCTTACAAAAGAAATATTATGATCCTGCCTTGTATGAACAATTTTATGTCACCGACGGGTTTTCCATCACAAGGAGAGTCTTTGAGTTCTATCAATAATGAAAACCAGCTTGTTTCGATCTTTTTTCCCGATGAACATCATGGAACCAATCAGCCCGTAGAGGTTTTCAATGGTACGGAGCAGCCCGTAAAGGTAGTCCAGGATACAAAATAGCCTGCAGAGGTTGTTCCACCTCGTTGTCACCAAAGAGAATGTCTGCGCCGCACACCTGCTCGCCTTGATAAATATCAAGTATAGCTTGCCCCTTTCCTCACCTCTGCACATCCCTAAGAGCTATCCACGTTGTTGCCCTCTCCTTCAGGTAATTCGAACTTGTATCCTCTAACAAATTTTATTAGTTATGATCGGTTCTCATGAGCCCATCAGGTGTACCTTACCTCTATAGCTCTACTATCGAGCCTCGCACATATCATGATCCGGTCGAGCATGCTTATTAGAGAGAAGCCATAGAGCATTAAGTGGATGTACTTGAGGCCAATGGCACATGGATTCTTGTTCACTTGCCACCTGGCAATTATGTTGTCGATTCCAAATGGGTGTATAAAATCAAGTTCAAACCTGATGGGGGCATTGATCGCTACAAAGCAAGACAAGTGGCTCGAGGGTTTAAGCAAATTGAGAGCATTGATTATCACAAAACCTTTGCTCTGGTGACAAAAGTCATCATTATCTATTCCATTCTGGTGCAGGCAGTGAAGCGCGGGCGGCTGGTTCACCAGTTGGATGTCAATAATACCTTTATGCACGGTGATTTGAAGGAATAGGTATATATGCATGCTCTTCAAGGTTTTGCACGGGCAGGGGATTCTTGTGTCTGTAGACTTAAAAAGTTAATGTACGGAATGAAGCAGGCATCTGACTTGGTATGGTAAGCTTACGTCCTTCCCTCTTACCCTTGGCTTTACCAGGTCTCGAGAATACCACGCCATATTCACTTTTCGTCAGGATTCTCTGGTGCTCATTCTCCTTGTATATGTAGATGATGTGATCCTCGCTGGGAATCACGCTCCTATGCTATAACTCACCAAACAAACTCTTGATGTTCAGTATAGGATTAAAGATTTTGGGATTTTTAAGTACTTTCTTGGCATAGAAGCTGCGACAACTCCGAAGGGATTGGTTCTCAATTGAAGGAAATATACACTCGATATCATTAAGGAGTACAAGAAGGATGAATCTCGCTCTTGTTATTTCCCTATTGAGCAAAATACCGACTTTACTCTAGTCTGGATGTCATGGATGAGTCATTGCGGTGTCATCGTCTCATTGGGCATTTGATGTATTTGACGGTTACTAGACCTGATATTGCCTATAATGTAAATGTTCTGAGTCAGTTTTTGGACAAGCTAAATACTGAACATGTCCCGGCCACTGATCGAGTCCTTTGATATTTGAAGACAACTCCGGGCCAATGTATCTTGCTCGCTAACTCTCCCATGTTAGATCTTGTGGCTTATTGTGATGCCGACTGGGGTGGATGCCCTATGACTAGACATTCTCGCAATGCTTATTTTGTGTCTTTTGGAGGTTCCCCCATTTCTGGCGCACAAAGAAGCAACAAGTGATTGCCCGCTCATCCGCTGAGGCCGAATATCGAGCTATGATTAATACTATTAATAAAGTCTTGTGGTTGCATTGGTTGTTTCGTGATTTAGGGATACATTTCCTTCACGCCACCACCCTATTTTGTGACAACCTGGCTGCTCTTCATATCACAGGAATGCACCAACCACGTGGAGATGGATTGCTATTTTGTTCGTTAACGGGTCCAATTCGGTGATATCGCCCCTCGCAAGATCTGTACCATCTTCTAGTTGGCTGATTTGTTCACTAAAGCCCTTGGTCAAAATTGTTTCCAGACACTTACTTATTCATGAGTATTGGAGAATACTTATATTGTAATTATCATGAGTATGTTTGATGAGTGTGTAAACGCTCATGTTTTGTCATATATTTCGTGCATGTTTAGTCATATTTTGAGTTATATTCATCATGTCATGTTAAGTCTTATTATCATTTTAGTATATTTATATTCGGGAATAGATTTCTTCCCATTGTCTTATTTTGTAGGAAATTGGAGCTCAATGAAGGTCGTTCGAGGGGTGATTTTGAGAGACCATATTATAAGAGCCATAACTTTCTACTCGAGTGTCCGATTGTATCAAATGAGATACCGTTGGAAATCTTAAAGAAAAATCTACATTTCGTCTTTTATAGTGGAAGCCAAATTCAAAGTGAAAGAGGGTTAAAACTGCAAAATACGAAGATGCAACGAAGCTGATCAGCGACCCGGCGAGCGCCAAGTCTGTTACAGAAAGTTCAGTTGGCGGGCGCCAACTCCATTGGCGGGCGCCAGGCCTCGACGATGGATTTTTCTGGATTTTTCTTTTTGACGGGGACTCGATTTATTTTAGTTATATTCGACTTTTAGCCTCTTGTTTCGGCTTTAGGACTTAAGTTATATTAATAATATTATTACTTGGCCAGCAAGACTTCCAATTTAGCTTAATAATATTATTTTCCTAATTTTTAGTTAGACTTTTGGCTATGGTTTGATTATCTTTCATACTAGTTATCAATTGATGATCTTACTGGTTAATCTAAATTGATCACTTAGATTATGATTTTAGTTGATAATAATGGACCGGAAGGCATTAGAATCAACGGAAGAGTCAATTGACATGTCTTAAGGTATTAATGAGGAATCTTGATACTAAGGGATAACCAGCTAGGAGTCAACTTCATAATTGAGTTTAGTTTAGTTCTTGGTCTAATTAATGAGCGGAAGCGTTGGTTAGTAATCATGAACTGCTCTAGCTTAGTTTTGTCGTCCTAATGAGCGGAAGCGTTAGGGAGATGGATTAGAATACTCCGGGTACTAGTTAGAAATTCATAAAAACCATAGTCTCGATATAGATGGGTAGTCTATAAGGGTATCGTACTCGTTTATCTCCATTGATTTACAACTCATCTTTTATTTGCATTTTCGATCTCGTTTGTTTACTTGCAACCTTTCACAACGTTATAAAACTTTAATTTTCCTGCTTCACATTATTATTTGCCTTGATTTAGTGTTCAACCCTCAGTTCTAAGAACCTTACTTACCATTATAATATTTGCTTGTGCGTTTAATTGTTTGCAATTTTTGCGTACATCAAATTGGCGCCGTCGACACAGAACTGAGATTTTAGGACATAGAATCAAAAGCAATTGGTTTTGTGTGGTAAACTTGCTGATTTCGTGTGATTTCTTTTTCATGATTCTCTAGTGCATGCCAAGAACCCGGAGTGAAGGACTAGACCTTGACACAGACACTGTGCTTGAGGTTGACATCGGAGTACTCGAAAGGGTAATTAGGCATGAAAAGAGGGACCAAGCGAGATCAATGGCACAAAATCAGGAAGATGTAGCGCTCCAAGCTGTAGGAGACGCGCCACGAAGAAGGACGCTGTTGGAATCATCTGTTCCTATATGGAATGGGAACCCTAATGGTTTACGACAACCACCTGTAGGTCCCAAAGCTTTTCAAATTCCAGCAGCAGTTGTGGGACTACAGTAAAACTCAGTCCAATTTGGCGGCCTGCCAACCGAAGATCCTCAAGACCATCTCTCTCGATTTGAGGACATCTGCAACATCATGAAGTTCCAAGGGGTCAATGATGATGTCTTGAAGCTGCGTCTCTTCCACTTTTCTCTAAAGGACCGAGCTCACACTTGGTACAATAAGCTGAAGGGAGAGATGATTCAGAGTTGGAATGATTTGGCCCATGCTTTTCTTCGAAAGTTCTTCTCAATGGCCAAGTCAGCCAAGCTCTTGCGTGACATAAATACTTTCATACAAGCTAATGGGTAAAGCATCTATGAGGCCTGGGAGTGGTTCACCGATCTCCAAAGTTCCTTCCCTCAACATGGCATAACTCAGGATAACCTCATGAAGATCTTTTACAATGGGTTAGATGGCCCATCCCGTGATCATATTGATGCCTCCTCTCAAGGGGTGTTCCTGAGAAAGACTGCTGATGAAGCTGCTCGCTTAATGGAAGAGATGGCTGAAGTTAATGGTATGTGGCCAAAGGAACGTACCAGGCAACCCCGTAAGGAAGCGACTCGAGGGGTACTTGAAGTGGATGCCAATATGAAGCTTGAAGCTAAAGTTGAGGCACTTACCAAAAGACTTGAAGAATTGACCAAGGGCAAGGAAAAGGTAGCTGCATTACAAGATACATGTGAAATTTGCAAAGAGTCACATCATACCGACGACTGTCCTCAGTTGGTGGAGGCTCAGGCTATCGCTGATAGACAACCACCAGGTTTGGGTTACTCAAGGCAACCTAATGCTCAGCCAAACTTCTCTCGATTTGGTCAGCAGGCAAATAACACTAGTGCTCAGCAAGAACTCAGGAAGCCATATCTGGGAGATCAAGTCAAAGCAATGGGTGACAAGATCGATCAATTGGTAGGGGTTGTCCAACAGTCCATTCAACAACAAAGTATTACTGTACAGCAGATGGATCGTTGTGAAGCAAGCCAACAAGAGTTTGAGACATACCTGAAGGGGCAGGCCACACAACTTAAGAAGATGGAGATGGAACTTGGAAATTTGGCGGCAGCGAATACTCAAAGGCAAGTAGGCTCCCTTCCAAGCAACACGGAGGCCAACCCTAGGGGAGATGCTAAAGCTATCACCTTAAGGAGTGGCAAGGAAATAGAAGGGGCCACCAAGACTACCAAATCACCCAAGGAAAGGGAGCTCGAGAAGGAGAAAGAACCTGTACAAATCGAGTAGGAGGAGGAACTCTATGTTGCCCCACCACCTAAGGTCCCACCACCGCCGTTTCCTCAACGACTCAAGAAGCGACCAGTGGTGGACGAAAGATTTATGAGTTTTATCGAAAAGATGAAGGGTATTCAAATCAGCGTGTCCTTCCTAGAGATGCTAGACCAAATGCCGCATTATGCCAAATACCTCAAGGAGCTCCTCACAAAGAAGAAGAAATGGGACAAGGAAGAAACAATCTCTCTGACCGCAAACTGCAGCTCACTCATATCCAAGAACTTACCAGCTAAGCTTAAGGATCCAGGGAGTTTTACAATACCTTGTTGTATTAGTGCTGTCAAATTTGCTCAATGTCTCTGCGATCTTGGGGCCAGTATTAATCTCATGCCTTTAACTATTTTCAGGCAACTTGTACTTGGAGATCTCAAGCCAACGGAGATGCACCTTCAGCTAGCTGATCAAATGGTCACAAGGCCACATCGTGCTAGCCAAGTTTGAGCAATTCTATGTTCTGACAGATTTCATGGTTTTGGATTTTGACCCCGACAAGAATTGCCCTCTGCTTCTGGGCAGACCATTCCTTAAGACCAGCCGCACCCTGATCGATGTTAATGGAGGAAAGTTAACTCTACGAGTTGGTGACGAAGCAGTAGAATACCAAATGGCCAAGGCAATGCAACACCACCAAGAGGATGAAGCTTGCATGCGCATCGAATTAATGCCTGATGAAACTTTTGGTGTTCAAGAACAATGGAGCTGGATTACTATTAAAGCAGAAGACAAGGAATCTCTTGCTCAAGTATGTCAGATTGTAGAGGTCGAAGAAGATGATGATTTAGGTAGGGAGGAGGCAAATTTAGACCTCGAACTCTGTAGGGGGGCTCCCACACCACCATCCACCACTAAGGCCCCCACTTTAGAGTTGAAGAAATTGCCCCCTCACTTGCGATATGCCTTCTTGAAGGAAGGAGAATGGCTTCCCATCATCATCTCCAACAAGCTTACTCACGAGCAAGAAAGGCAAGTCCTTACCTTGGTGAACAAGAGAATCAAAGCCATGGGATGGCAAAGTTCTGATATTCAAGGAATTAGCTCAGATATTGTGATGCATCGCATCAACATGGAGGAAGGAGCAAAGCCCAAGGCAGATCGTCAAAGAAGACTCAATCCAAATATGAAGGAGGTCGTGAAGAAGGAGGTAATCAAACTTCTTGACGCTGGCATTATCTACCCTATTTCAGATAGTGAATGGGTGAGCCCTGTTCAATGTGTACCCAAGAAGGAAGGTATGACAGTACAAACTAGTGAAGAGGGAGAGCTCATCTCAACCAGAACAGTTACTGGATGGCGGGTGTGCATCGACTACAGGAAGCTCAACGCTGCTACTCGGAAGGATCACTTTCCCCTTCCCTTCATTGATCAAATGTTGGAGTGCATCGCTGGACATGCTTATTACTGCTTTCTCGATGGCTACTCTAGGTATAATCAGGTAATCATCTATCCTGGAGACCAAGAGAAGACTACTTTCACTTGTCCCTTTGGCACTTTTGCCTACAGGAGAATGCCTTTCGGTCTATGCAATGCGCCTGCCACCTTCCAACGGTGCATGATGGCAATCTTTTGGGGAATGAATGAAGACATCATGGAGGTGTTCATGGATGATTTTTCCATCTTCAGAGATTCATTTGAGGGCTGCCTGCATAACTTGGATAAAGTACTCCAGAGATGCGAAGTGAAGAGACTCGTGCTCAATTAGGAGAAGTGCCACTTTATGGTCAAAGAAGGCATTGTATTGGGTCACAAGATCTCCAACAAGGGAATTGAAGTTGATCATGCCAAGACTGAAGCAATAGAAAAGATGCAACCACCCACAACAGTCAAAGGCATCCGCGCCTTCCTTGGGCATGTCGGGTTTTATTGCCGCTTTATTAAGAATTTTTCTTCTATTGCGAAACCCTTGACTAACCTCTTAAATAAGGATGTCCCTTTTGAGCTTAATGATTCTTGTTTAAGTGCTTTCAGGACACTCCAGATGGCACTGGTCACCGCCCCGGTCATCACTTCACCATCTTGGGACCTCCCATTCGAGCTCATGTGCGATGCCAGCAATGATGCATTAGGTTGTGTCCTAGGCCAAAGGTAAGATGGGCGCTTACATGTCATCTACTACGCCAGTCGCGTCCTCGCTGGAGCCCAACTCAACTACACTACCACAGAAAAAGAGATGCTCGTAGTGGTGTATGCTTGCGACAAGTTTAGGCCTTACCTACTAGGCTCGAAAGTCATCATCTACACCGACCACGCCGCCTTGAGGTACTCTTTGCTAAACAAGATGAAAAACCCCAACTTATCCGTTGGATTTTACTCTTGCAGGAGTTTGACTTGGTGATCAAAGATAAGAAGGGTACGGAGAATGTGGTCGCAGATCATTTGTCTCGCCTGGAGAACAGTGATGGCATGGACAAAAAAGGGAAGATCCTCGAGTACTTTCCGGATGAATCCTTGTTCTATGTGCAGTCAATAAGACCTCCTTGGTACACAGACTTTGCCAATTACTTGGTGAGTGACGTCATGCCCGAAGACTTGTGCTACTCGCAGAAAAAAAAGTTCCTCAGCGATGTTCGCTTTTACGTATGGGATGAGCCATACCTTTTCTGCCATTGCGCTGATGGCCTTCTTAGGCGATGTATTCCGGATAATGAGATACCATCTGTCCTCCAGGAATGTCATGGGTCAGTTTATGCTGGTCACTTCGGTGCAAGAGGCCAGAGAGTTTGCAGAACGCTGTGATCGCTGTCAAAGAACGGGGAACGTCTCTCAACGAGACGAAATGCCTCAGTCGAGCATCTTGGAGGTCGAGCTATTTGACGTGTGGGGGATCGACTTTATGGGTCCCTTCCCCCCACCTAAAAGTAACAAGTACATAATTATTGGAGTCGACTATGTCTCCAAGTGGGTGGAGGCCTGGGCTACCCCAACCAACGATGCCAGGGTGGTCCTACTCTTTCTGAAAAAACTTTTTGCCCGATTCGGTGTTCCTCGGGCAATTATCAGTGATGGCGGGTCGCACTTCTGCAATCAACCATTTGCCACACTCCTCAAATGCTATAGTGTCACTCACAAGGTGGCCACTCCATATCATCCTCAAACGAGTGGCCAAGTTGAAGTTTCTAATAGGGAGCTGAAGAAGATTTTAGAGAAGCAGGTGAGTTCAGCCCGTAAAGATTGATCTTTGAAGCTAGATGATGCACTATGGGCTTACCGCACCGCTTTCAAGACCCCAATTGGTACAACACCCTATCGCTTGGTCTATGGCAAAGCATGTCACCTTCAAGTGGAACTTGAACATCGTGCATTTTGGGCGATCAAGGCATTGAACTACGACTACAAGCTTGCTAGAGAACGTCGAGTCCTACAACTCCAAGAACTCGAAGAAATTTGCTCAAGTGCCTTTGAAAGCTCACGGATCTACAAGGAAACTACCAAGAAAAGACACGACGCTCACATCAGCACAAAAGACTTCCAGGTGGGACAACAAGTACTGCTATACAATTCACGTTTGAAACTGTTCCCTGGTAAGCTGAAGTCACGGTGGAGCGGGCCGTTTAAGATCATCAGTGTTGCCCCACATGGGGCTATTGAAGTTCAGCATCCAGAGGGACGAACATTTAAAGTCAATGGCCAGCGGTGCAAACTGTACCTTGGGTGTGATGTGGAGCACGCTCGAGTCGTGCATACGCTGTTTCCACCAACCGCACCTTAGTCCCATGGAGTATTAAGTCAAGCTAACGACTCAAAATTAGCATGTTTCAAATTTTGAATTCCATGTGCTTTTATTTTCTGTATTTTTGCTTCCGTAATCTAGTTTAATTATGTTTATTTGTTTTGCAGAAGAAAAAAAAAAGGCGAAAGAAACGAATTGGCGGGCGCCAACGCTGGCACAGAGAGCATCATTGGCGGGCACCAAGCCTCGTTAAAAAAAATTTTGAGGGGGGCGGGTTCCTTTCTTCTCCACTTACTCTGCCACATCTAAGAAGAGAACTGCCCATCCCCAGAGCGGACCACCACAATCGACCTCCACCGCTCACCGCTCACCGCTCACCCGTGGGCCACGCAACCGAAGCCTCAATTTCGTCCGCAGAGCCTCCCCGACTAGCAACTTCGTTCGGCGTGCTCTCCTTGGTTACCTGGGGTCCTACCCTAAATTTTTTTTTTGCAACTCCAATTGCTTTTCAATGAAGCTTCAACGCCACGTACCGTTTTGAGATAAAGTGATCTCCACAGCGCGGGCTCTGCCCCGAGCCTACCAGCGCTGACCACCGCCGCCCGCCACCACTAACCACCACTCGCCAGAGCTCCGGCCACCCACTCCCATGCGCCATCATGGTCGTTACAGCCAGCTCGAGCCGTGGGGGCGGGAAGCAGCCACCCGCTCATAAGAAGGCTCGCCCCAATGCTTCGCCGCCAGGCAACATTGCCCGGAACTATAACGCCCCCTTCGCCATCTACTACGATTGGGAGGGGGAGAGGTATACCCGACTCTCTAAGCTTGAACACCTTAGTCATTTTATGATTGATTGGGATGATATGCAAATTTTAGGAGTCGATGAGGATTTACGCAATGAACTAGAACACTTTGGTTGGGAGCATTTTGCTACTAATGATGTCTCTGCTAAAGCCACTTTGTCCCTTGAGTTTTACTACACCCTAACCATTGCTGCGAATCATTCTTCTTTTGCTGCCCGATTATTTGATTGTCCGATTGAAGTGACTGAGCCACTCTTGCGACGCCTCATAGGCATCCGTCGGGGTGGGGGGCCTTTAGATTTTACGCCTTTTGAGCTGGCCCATAACGAATGGCTAGATATCACTGGTTTTAGCAAATATGAGTCTGGCAAGGCCCCCAGCTCCCTTATTAAGGACCCTTGCATTGGCATTCTACATCGTTTTATAACTTTCACATTTAGCGATCAGTACGAGGAGAGCAAGGTGTTCCGGTCCCAATTATGTGCCATTCATTGTCTGCGTCGCAAGATACCATTTAGCACGTTTGCGTTACTTATTGAGGTTTTTGAGCGCACTATCACTGCCCAGCCGGCCCGCTTGTACTTGGGACATATTATTTCATGGCTCGCGGAGCACTTTTTCCCTGATAAATATGCAGGTTACACAGGGCCCACTAGCGATTCCATCCCCATCAACATCAGCCGCCTTAACCACAGCAACCTCATCAAGAAGTCTGAGCGCAATGGCCAGGAAGTGGTGACTTACAAGGCATGGGAGAACCACAAAGCTGTCCAGGACTGCCTCAAGGCAACCACAACCTCCCAAATTTTGCCACCCAGGTCGGGCTTCATGAGCTCCAACAGTAGTTCAATGGCATGCAACTTCAGCTCCACGAGCTGGTCACTGCTTCTGAGGCTCATTGGCAACGATAACTCGAGTACAATGCTCGAATGGAGGCCACCCAACAAGCCCAATTTGCTGCCCAGCGAGAGTATTACGCACGGATGGAAGCGGCTCAGCTCGAGCAGCTTGAGTGGATGCGCGCTAATTTCCTCTTTCCACCACCACCTCTACCTCACGAGTGACAGGGCGGTACCAATCCATTCCCTTTCTTATTGTCTACTATCATAGTGTTTGTTATGTCCTTGTGGTCTTTATTTCTATGTTGTGCTGTTTGCTTGTGTCCCCTACATTGAGGACAATGTGTTTAATAAGTGTGGGGGGGTCAACGTGCGTTTCATTTTGATTTGGCATTTGTGATCGAGTCTAGGTTTGAATTTAGGATTGTGTTTGTTTGTGTTTGTGAATGAAGTGTTGTCAAAAGCAGATGACGAACCTTCCCCCTCAAATTTTAAACTTTTATTAGAAGTTAAATCCCATACCTTGTTAGGAATCAAGCTTGAGTACGATGAGTAGGAACGTGTAGGAACAACACCCTTGGTTGTTTAGGTTAGTGGTTGTACTTGGTAGATTATACTAGCGGCATTGATGAGTGACCTTGTGAGATTTTAGAGCCGGAGGAGGAGACAACCGTCTCTGCATAGCATGAGGTGCCTACATTGCTCTAGTCATCGGGTTTCATGCCATCACTTGGTACCGTTTTGGTGGTGTGGGTGTAAATGAGAGGACGGGGGCCATCTTTGATTTGGAGCTTATAGCCTTAGAGCTGAAAACCCTGTATATCCCTTGTTTAAACACGTTGAGCTTAAGCCTTTTTCCTTGAAATATTATATGTAAGCCAATATATAAGCCCTATATCCACAATCTTACCCACCTTTGATCACTTTGGTCCGAGGATGCATTAGGTCTTATTCTTTGGGGTATTGTTGTAAGGGTTCATTTGGTAGAATAGCTCAGGAATAAACAATGGGGGAAAATGGGTAGAAATGAGGCCAACAAAGAAGCCGAGACCAGTTGCCTTTGATGTGAAATGTGATGAATTTCATGTGATTGAGGAAGGTTGTGAAAAGTAAAAAGAAAAAAAAAGCAAAAAAAGAAAGAAAGGAGAAAAAAAATGAGAAGTGAAGGAAAAGACGTGAAAAAAAAGGTGAAAAAGTGATGAAAAGGGAATGTGAAAGTTGGAAATTGAACAAAAATTGAATGAGGGAAAGTGGAAAGTTTGGAAAGAGGATAAATGGCACGGCTCGAGCTAAGTGGTCAATAGGATTTGGGTGTAATATTGGGATGAGTGCATATTAGACATAATGTGAGATGTTTAGAATAGACGAGAGCTAGAACATTTTTGTGAGCTCCTCGGCCGGGTAGTTTAGCTACTTCCCACATATATTATCCTCACCTGACCCTAACCCCATTACAACCTAATGAAAAGTCCCCTTGATCATGAGCCCCGCATTTATCGAGGCACCATTGAGTGAGACGTATGAAACTTTGAGATCCCAGACGTGTACGCGAGTGATAGGTAGTTGACTACTCATATATGTGAGCTTCAATTTCTGAACCTCTGAGTGGTCAACCTTCTAGTGTAATCTACTAAGTGCAAAAACTGGGTTAAACTATTGAGGATGCAGTGTCTACACGTTCTTACTCCTTGTGCTCAGGTAAGTACACTACTCGGTCGTGGGGTGGTCTTTTAATAAGATTATGAAATTATGGGGTGTGTCTGATGCGCCTTACTTGAGGACAAGCAAGGAAATAAGTGTGGGGGTGTGATGAGTGTGTAAACGCTCATATTTTGTCATATATTTCATGCGCATTTAGTCATGTTTTGAGTTATATTCATCATGTCATGTCAAGTCTTATGATCGTTTTAGTATATTTATATTCGGGAATAGATTTCTACCCATTGTCATATTTTGTAGGAAATTGGAGCTCAATGAAGGTCGTTCGAGGGGTGATTTTGAGAGACCATATTACAAGAGTCATAACTTTCTACTCGAGTATCCGATTGTATCAAATGAGATACCGTTGGAAAGCTTGAAGAAAAATATACATTTCGTCTTTTATAGTCAAAGCCAAATTCGAAGTGGAAGAGGGTAAAAACTACAAAATACGAAGATGCGATGAAGCTGATCAGCGACCCGGCGAGCGCCAAATTTAGTTGGCGGACGCCAACTCCATTGGCGGGCGCCAGGCCTCGACGATGGATTTTTCCGGATTTCTCTTTTTGACGGGGACTCGATTTATTTTAGTTATATTCGACTTTTAGCCTCCTATTTCGGCTTTAGGACTTAAGTTATATTATTTATATTATTACTTGGCCAGCAAGACTTCCAATTTAGCTTAACCTCCTCTAGGTTTTCCTAATTTTTAGTTAGACTTTTAGCTATATATAGCCCTTAGTTTCTTAGGTTTAAAGAGGAGGACGGTAATTGAGGGGAGACGTTTTTTACTACGGTAACTTGACACAGCTTGGAGCTTAATAAAGTCGCGATTTCAGTTAGCTACGAGGAAGGGATTGGCAAGGCTTGATCATTACGACTAAGCTTTCTCTATCTCTACCTTTATGTTAATTATTATCATGTTCTTCGTTAATCTATTGTGCTTTGTTAACATGCTTAGCGATTAGTTCTCTTATGAGTACGATGCCCTAATTATGTGATTACTCGTCTATGTTAGCTATGGTTTGATTATCTTTCGTAGTAGTTGTCAATTGATGATCTTACTGCTTAATCTAACTTGATCACTTAGATTATGATTTTAGTTGATAATAATGGACCGGAAGGCATTAGAATCAACGGAAGAGTCAATTGACATGTCTTAAGGTATTAATGAGGAATCTTGATACTAAGGGATAACCCGCTAGGAGTCAACTTCATAATTGAGTTTAATTTAGTTCTTGGTCTAATTAATGAGCGGAAGCATTGGTTAGTAATCATGAACTACTCTAGCTTAGTTTTGTCGTCCTAATGAGCAGAAGCGTTAGGGAGATGCATTAGAATACTCCGGGTACTACTTAAAACTTCATAAAAACCATAGTCTCGACATAGATGGGTAGTCCATAAGGGTATCGTGCTCGTTTATCTCCATTGATTTACAACTCGTCTTTTATTTGCATTTTCGATCTCGTTTGTTTACTTGCAATCTTTCACAACGTTATAAAACTTTAATTTTCCTGCTTCACATAATTATTTGCCTTGATTTAGTGTTCAACCCTCAGTTCTAAGAACCTTACTTACCATTATACTATTTGCTTGTGCGTTTAATTGTTTGCAATTTTTGCGTACATCAATGTTGTAATTATCCATTCCCTAAATCGGCTAGGGTTAGCCTCGAGTCCAACACTAGAATGTGTATATATTGACACCTTACGTCATGAGAATATATACATTCACCCAATTATTCCTTTCATCAGGGTTTGAATTCAATATTGTTTTAGTAAAAAAATATTTTATTAAATATTAAATAAATCTAAATAGTATCAAAATTTATTATTATCATTTAAAATGATTAAAATCATAATTTTAATGCTTTTTATCAAACAAAACTTGATGAACATAAATTTTGGACAATTTAGTTTGGACCGGTCAGTGCAACCAAATGTACAGGTTGTTCTAACCAATCGAACTAGTGTCTGTTAAATTTTGGTATTGGAGCTAGCTCAATGGAACAATAAAAATGGAGACGAAGAAGAAGGATTGGGAGGAGAAAACACACTTCTTCATTTCCACATTTTCTCTATACAAAAAGAGAACAATATAAAATCTGTTACAATGATTACAACTATTTATAGTTGGTTTTGTGTGGGGGCCATTTCTCGAAATAGATTTCCCCCTTCTAACTAATTGTTGCCATGTGACTAGCAGCGAGCTTGGGAATCTTTTCCTTAAGCATGTACGACGAGGTGAAGGCAGTTAACATGGATTTGCTCTTCAAGTGCACGATGTTTCCCTTCCATAACATAATGTGCGTTTGTCATATTATAGGATGATTCGACCAAACATTCCTCTGGAGGAAAAAGGAAAAAAAATTTCTTCTTCCATGCCCTTGAGCTGCTAAGGAGGAGAAGAAGATGGAGGATCCGTCAACACGCCCCCACAAGCTGGAAGATGAATGTTCACCATCCTAAGCTTTTTTTTGTTGTAAAAGAACCTTTATTAATAAGAAAAAAAAGTTACAGAATAAGGATGAGAAAGGGGAGAAAAAGAGAAAAAAAGGACTACAATCAAAGCCAAGCCCTCAACGGGTAACCATAGTAGAAAACCCGATATCATATCTAGTAACTCACACAAGCAAACTCACAAGTTGGGTAGTTAAGGGTGATACCAATCAGCCGGGGCACATCAAAAATTCATATCATACTCCGACCAACGTAGATCCTCACTGTTGTAGGCAGTCTTAGTCCTCCTCCTCGCTTGAAAGTGAGTGTTTCTGGCAAGCAGTAGGTCAAAATCCTTCAAGTCTGGCCGCGAATCGATCTTGTTAACCCAATTGTTTTTTCATCTTTTTCGTAATCGAACTCATGAACTTCAAGGAATCCAGAAGATCATCATTGTTAGAAAAAGCAACAACGTCATTGCCCTCTTGACCCGGGATAGGCATGGGATCTGTAGTAGGTAAAGCAGAGGCATGGCCCAAAATAGACATGGACGAGCCCTGTAGAATGAGAGTCTCATTGCCAAGGAATTCAGACTTGAGACCCTTGTGCTTAGAGCCCTTAGAACTTAAAGATCTGCTAGGCAAAGCCCCTCCCGCAGCGACATAAGCAGCCTTCCTAGCTTCAATTCTTGCCGAATCCAAATCTGACAAATGTAATAAAAAACTCGAACCCGATTTAGAACTCTTCTTGCATGCATTTTTCTTGCTTAAATCTGAACTAACACCCAGCGAACTCTGATTGTCTAAAAAAGGTAAGCTAGCACTCAGAATCGGAGTCCAAGGTTTCGTAATAATTGGCAAAGTAGTTTGCAGGCTCGTATTAGGTGAGTCCATTGAAACATTCTCAATCCGCACTCCACTAAATTTTTGTCCACCCACCTGCAAGTCAGCCCTTGCATTCTCGCTACCATCCTCGAACGTTTTCATACCCTTACTCTCAGGGTCTGCAGGGTCTACAAAGAATACAGGATCTGACCCTTGTATTAAATGCATGATATTTTTTAAACATAAAATTTTCATTTTAAATATAAAATTTTAATTAAATCATAATGAATATATGAAGATTAATCATACAGATTGCAAATTGTTGGTCCATAGATAAACTTGGTATTTGGTTTTCTTGAACACTGCAACATATTTTCTGTTTCCGAGCAGAAGATAACCACAAAGCACAGTATTTTCACTTTTCATTGTTCCATTGTGTTTTCAACTATTTTTTTCTCAAAGCCGTATTACAATTGGTAATGGATATAATAAACTACAAGGATGATGTGGAGTATTTAAAATGATAAAGATGTCACATAAGTTGACGACGTCTTGTTAGTGACCGGAAAAATGAGTTGAGCGTGTTATTTGACTCATTTAGAGAAGCACATGGAGTTATGTGAACCACTTTTATTTACAAAAACTTATGTGAACTATTTGAGATAGTAGGAGTGATTATTTAATCTTTACATTTAAAATATTTCAGATGAAACTTCCTTGGAACCCATGCACCTTTCCAGTTTGTAGTTTCTAGAGAGTAGGACGACCAGCCGCCTCCTCAGGAAAACGTCAAGGTCAAAGTTTTTGCTGCTTCAGATCTCGGATTAAATTTTGTTGTCTTCCGTGGACATAGGTTGGTGACCAATGACTAAACAAGTACAGGATAATATAAATATTCCGAATTCAAATCCCTCGGCTTAAATACAGGATAAGTCGGTGCTCTTCGGAATAAAAAACCAGTCAGTGCACTCCCTTTAATTCAGGCTACCTTGATATGTAAATTTTATTCCAACATGGTGAATGAAGATGATTGGTGTATTTTTTTAATGTAATAATATTTACATAAATTTAAATATATACAAATGTAAACTCTAATGCATATGCCAAAGTTACTTGTCCTAACCGTACGAAATAATAGATTAACGAAAATTCAATGTTTAATTCCTATAAAAAAATCTAATGCATATTTCAAATGATAAAAATTCGACATTTTTTTGCAAAAGATATAAAAAAATGTAACTCCTATAGTGGATAATGTCCGTTATGATTTTCTGGTCCTAGATGAATAACTTTTTCTGTGAGATATGGATATTTATTTTATTTAAGTTTCATCATTGTTTTAAAAGTTTTTTAGTTTTCATTTAGTCTGACTGTTTTTATTTTATTTTAGGTTTGGTCAGAAATTCTGTTTTTTTCAAATTTTTATCATTATTAAGTAGAATAAGGCGTCGGTATCATTAGAGAAATACAAAATGGGGGCTGCGCTATTTAGACTCCTTGACAAAGAGTATTGATTCCAGGAATCTTGGTCAATATTCCGGTATTTGTCTAGTCCGTGAGATACGTGACTCCAATAGTTTATTGGGTCTTTTTTTTCATAATTGGAGCTTTTATTAATTAACAAAAAGAAAATAATACACCAATGTCCGGACCTGAAATGATCCCATGTTCAGGCTATCTTAGATGTAAATAGTCAAAAGCAATCATATACCACATCTAGTGGGTACCAAAAACAACTCTCTCATACAGAATCTTACGAGATTACAGCCTCAGTCACAATAAAAAATTCTGTTGCAGTAAAATATTCTGAGAAAAAAACCAACGATAAGGAAAAAGAGCGCATACGTTACTGCTACAAAAACCTTAAGTAGGGTATTAACGCCAAGTCACACCGAATGGATCGCATTGCCTTCCCAAAAAATGTGCAATAGTCGAACCTCCATGCTTGCCATTTTTTCCAATAGTAACCACCGATTCTAGAATTTTCACGGAACTCCCTGCACCTCTCCTGAAACATATTTTATACATAAGTCGAATCAGTCTCTAATTATATTAGATGCCACACTTTGTCGAATGCAATCTCAATACCCTACTCTGCCTCAAAAGCATAGCCAAAGCCAATTTTCTGCATGAAGCATCCTTAAACAAACCCCCTGCAATTACGAAAAATGCTTACTGTCATTGATACTCCTGGGCCCCATGGACACTACCATCTGTGTTGCATTTTATCCACCCTGGAAAAGGAGGGAACCCTTTGACTTCTCAAATTCTCGAGCTTGCCTCAGACAACGTGCACTCCCAATGTACAAATTCGAAGCAAGTCCTCCTGCGAGTTTTGCATTTAGTCAATGTTGAGCGATCCTCCTTCTGCCACCAGCACTTTAATTGCGACTGTCAAAGAGGTCGTGCGACATACAATCTTGCCAAAAAAGTGCTCATTCCCCTCCATCCAGATAGCCCATAACTCTGCAAAGGTGAGATAATCTGCAAAAGCAATCTGAAACAAAGAACAATATTGCCCCACGCCGCTCTTGCTAAGGTACATAAACCTAGGATATGATCAATCGATTCTTCCACCTCGCTGAGTATTTTTGACCAAATAAAATTATGAATTGGGACGATCACCAGCCAACAGGCTAGTGAAGCGTCAACCTACCAGATATCCTCGTGCTAACCCACAAAAATGGGCAGTTGGGAGGGACAACCACCATCCAACAAGACATTAAACTGCCAGCCTAACCCAGATAGCCTCAAGATGACCAACACATAGGTAGACATGAGGAACACACCCACTAACCGACACACATATTTATATGTGGTTACAGCCGGGAACTTTTGTAAAAAACTCTACTATGGTAAAACCCAGTGGGACAAAATATCGTAGATACTGCATGTCCAATGAAAAAAAGAAAAAAAGGAGATAAAGAAAGATCCTGCCCAACATGGCACTGGATGAAGTCTCGCGCGATATACCACCACTTGGTCCCTCTTACCTTAGGCGCGGTGTTTGCCGTTGTATTGCCCTCTCTATATATGTGTGATATTCTGAATTCCATTATGCGCAGCTTCGCCTGCACTTGTAGAGCCACCTATTGCGATATCTCTACAGGACTAGCTGATGATTATCTGGAAAGAGAGAGAAAACATAAGTGGAGTCAGTTTTCACCCACAGCTGATGCCATCCCCTGCCAAAATCCACTTCTAACACAATCAAAGCGGCAACCAACTCTGCCTTAAAAGCATAACAAATTTCAAGCTCCCGCACCAAACACCCCTGCATAAAACCCCTGGAATTTCTGAAGATTCCAGTCGCAACAGCCAGTCCTGATGATCCTATAGCACTACTATATGTGTTGCACTTTCTCTATCCTAGCAAAGGGCAAAACCAGAAGACCTCTTGAATCTTAGGTGCAGGACCCCTACACTCTAAGACTCTAAGAGCACTCGAGCGGAACAAATCCTCTTGTGAGGTATGCATATGACCAATATCCATGACCCCTGCCTCTACCACCAGTGCACAAATCTGGGCCACAACAGATAGACAGCTACTCCCATTACCCTCAAATATTTGTTGGTTGCGTTCACTACAAATAGCCCAAACTACAGTAACAAAAGATAGCAGCCAAAGAGCCTATAGCTGCGGACTAAACTGAAGTTGCATCGATGCTACACATAAGTCTGCCAAGCTTGATACACCTGCAAAATGAATTCTAAATATAAAGAAAATTGTATCTCGTACAATTTTAGCAAAAGAGCACCCTGCAAAAATATGATCAATAGTGTCTTTTGCCCGCGGACATAAGGCACAACATGACAGGCCAACAAACCCTTATCGGTGTAGCATATCTAATGTAGGTAGTCAATCGTGCACCACACGCCAGACCTTAAGGAGCTCGTGGTAGGAATAATGGTCGCTCATATCCATTTTCCCTAACGAACAATAGGGAAGGAAGGCCGCAAATGATGATAACCCACTTTGGAAGTGATGAAGTCGTCTATAGAATGCGACCAGAACGTGGTATCACAACCTTCCGGGCCAAGCCACGTACCTCAACATATCTGCAACTATGGTCAGATAGACCTCAGCAAAGACCTTGTGGATCCTTCACCTCCCATTATGCCAAAAATACTTGTAAATATTTGTTTGAACTTATCTATCCTACTTCATAGGTTCCTAAGGTTAAATAGAATACACTGAGAGGTTTATTTCATAGTTTTTTTGTCCTTGAGTTTGATAAGTGAACTAATTAATTGGTCATTATGTCCATTTTTTGGTTAATAATTCTAGTGGAATGCCAAAAATGTCCTTCTCATCAATACAAAGCTATTATTTTACTATTTTCTATAAATGACTAAGTAAGAAAATTTGCCAAATATGACAAATAATCTACCCACTTCCTTTTCTCTTATTGATCAGATATTTTTCTTCTTCGTTAATACAAAAGCACTAACAAACATAGTTAATTCAAAAGCACAAGGTTGGTAGATTTCCAAGGACACTAAGTTCGTATTTTTCTCAATTTGTGATAAATTCCTTGTTTAGAGATAAAATTAGAATAACTTTAGTTGTTTCTCGTTTACTAGAATCACTCGTGTAATTTAGTCTTGAACAAATGAGAACATGCAACTTATGGACCAAATCTTGATTTAAAAAAAAGCCTAGAATAAAAGAGGCCTTACTCATCCTATATGAGTTTTTGGACATAAATTTGCTTGGATTAAGACTTTTTTCTTGTAACTTCTAGTTGTTGATTTAGTTTGGTATTGTTTAAGTTAAAGGGACCATAATTATGCTCCAAACTCAAAATTTTGTAAATATAATATATCATTTATCATATTTGATAAATTTTCTTGCATTGTCATTTATAGAATAAAATAGTAGTTTCAGGTTGAAGAGAATGACATGTAGGCTTGTGTGGTTGTATTTTTTCTTTTTGCTTTTTTCTGTACTTTTTTGTAACATTTTTCTGTTTTTAGTAATAAAATGGTCTTTAACAAGTAAAAAAGTTTGAAGAGCATGGCAACTTTGACAAATTATTGACAAAAAATTGAAATAGGGGCCAAGCAGTTCAATTGTACAAAACTTAGGGACTAAAAAATTATGAATTGAACCTCTCAGTACAATATATCTAAGGGAAAAGTTCACATAAGTACCCTGTAGTATTCTCGATTATCACTTGAGTACCCTGTGGTTTAAAAACGATAGAACCAGTCCAACTTATTTCAATTTTTGTCACTTAAGTCTACCCAACTCGGTTCACCCGTTTTTGTCAAAACGACATCGTTTGGGCACTTACGTGGACCGCCACGTGACTTTGACTCGGATTAAGTTGTTGCTGACGTGGCAATTGGTAAATTATCATATTAGTACCTAATTTATTTATTTATTTTTTAAATTCCTTAACCTCCCCTCTCTCATTCTCTCTTTTTCCTGCCATGTTTATCTTCAACCTCTCCATCTTTTCTATCTTCAACCAAACAAGAACAATGATACTCAAAAAACACACAACCCAAAAATAAAAATTCGAGAAACAAAATATTGGGTTACTAAAAATATGAATACATAGGTTCAATCTCTCCCTCTTTCCTCCTTCCCCTCTAAAGATTCGAGGGCAATTACCAACACAGCTAAAGATTTTCTTCCTCTATTTATCCCCGGCTTCCCTCGCAGAACCTTAAAAAATTATCTAGATTCCAAATCAAAATAGACATATCTCACCAGAAAAACAAGAGAGATCTCCCTGGAGAACATGGTTCCACTCAGATCCCTCTCCCACACGAGCCCTCACCGATCTTCTCCGCTTCTGGCCGTCGTCATCGGCGGGAAGCTCCGCCACCTCCACGGTCAAATCGGTTATCGACCCACTGTCACCATCTCCTCCCCTATCCTCCTGAAGATGTTGGTTGGGACTTTGGGTGGTTGAAGATGTTGTAATTCGTGTATCCCCGTTTAACCACAAATCCAGTTTTGTTTTTAGCTTTGGTTTTAGGGTTTTCTGAGATTAAAAGTGAGATGGATAGTTTATGCGAGGAGATTAAGGTTTTTATAACGTGGGTTTCAGGAATTTTGTTAGAATTATTTTTATTTCCATATGTGAGATTGTTAAATCCAAAGTTAAATTGACTGATTTGGGTAGGACAAGAGCTTAGTATGAAAATTGGGGTTTTGAGAGGAGAGAGAAGAGGAGAGATTGAAGATGGAGAGGGGAGAGGGAGGAAGAAGGGGTTGTATGAAAATTAGGTACTAGTTTGGTAATTTACCCATCGCCATGTCACTAATGACCAATCCGGGTAACTACCACGTGGTAGTCTACGTAAGCACCCAGATGATGTCGTTTTGATAAAAAAATGGGTGAACCGGGTTGGGTAGACTTAATTGACAAAAATTAAAATAAGTTGGACCGGTTCTATCATTTTTAAACCACGGGGTACCCAAGTGATAATCGGGGATACCACAGGGTACTTATGTGGACTTTTCCCTATATCTAACCTTAGTGACCCATGAGTTTTTTTTCCTTATTTTTTATAAATGTAAATTGCCCCCTTATACTTTTCTGTATATGCAAAATTTTGGTGACAAAATAAAATTTGAAATAAGGTTCTCCTTGGACTATATATATTTAGTAGAGAGGAAATGAAGGAGGATGTTGAGATGTGAGAAAGTGGGAAAATAAGTGTGAGAACGTCGAAATTTTCCTAAAAATTATATTTTGGATGAACTTGATTGTGTTTAATAAAATGTCCTTAGCCATCTGATTTTTTGAGACATGTGCCCAATTTTTCAAGAAATCTAATCTTATCAGAATTCTGAGTTAGCACTATAATCAATTTCTTCTGTAATTATATAAATGATAACCTTCCACTTTATTACGCATTGGAACGGAATGTTATTGGGTCTATGAATGCTATTTTGAAAGAAAATTAAATTTCTGCATATAATATGATCATGTAATTCTTAATTAAAGTATGCATGCTTTATTGGTAAAAAATCAAGTATGAAACACTATTGCAACAAACATTTTCATGACTTTTACATGAAAAATTCGAACCATATAGAACTACGTGCTAGTTACTAATCTGTGAATATAATAAAGTTGAAACAATATAGTTTTTTTTTGTTCATACCAAAATTTTCCCATATCTTATGAAGGATGATCGGTTTTATGTTCCAGTTTTGTCCTTCCCATATTCCATTCGGCAACAGCTCTTCATAAATAATTAAAACGTTCCACATCTTTTGCTCTTTTTATTGAGGAAACCCAGCGGGAAAATCTGTACCTATCTATCCTTGTTATTAGAGTAAAATCTCTTAAAGTGATCTCCTTTAAAGTGATAACTTCTCTAAATTGATAAAAAAATTCTGATCTTGAGTCGAGACTAGTGTTAAAATTTAATAATCCCTCTATCGTAATAATTAATACATTTTTAGAAAATTTTAGTGCAAAATGTCGGTCCCAACTTTCGCACAAAATGATATTTTTTAATAAATACATATATTTTTACATACTTCACGAATCCAAAAAATATTTTAACATAATAGTTTATACTAGACTTACTTGTTTAATAAATTTTATATCATTATTCATCTTCTGAATTATTTTTTAAATGGTCCTTGTGATCAATGACTTGTTATAAAACGATATCTCAATCGAGTGTGGCATTTGAATAACGTTACAAGATGAGATTTTAGGTGACTCGAATATAGATGAAGTAATTTTTGCATATTTTTTCTCAAAAACTCAATTTTAATATTTTTGGAGGAAAAAAAACGTAAACCTCTATTATTTAATAACCTCTCTAAAGTTATATTTTTCTCCGGTCCCAACAATATCACTTTAGAGAGGTTTTAATGGAATCGAGTAAAAGAAGGCGGTGGCTGAAAATATATATCACAACCTTCAAAAAAAAAAATATATATATATATATCCAATTTATTGTGAAGATAAATTATGACATACTTTTTTTTCGTAGCTCTTGTAAATTGTAGTCGATCATTATTGAACCACCTGAGGGTGATTACTCTTCTCATACAACGTCAATTGTGCTGAAAATTGTAAATAATAATCTATACAACCAACTTAGAGAATATTCAGAATTACTCAGGAAATTGTTGTACTAAATCTAATTAATAATAAAGTTATTTTTTGAAAAAAACTTCTGATACATTCAATAGACGAAAAACAGAATAGGTCACTTTCGGGTGGTGTATAAAAAATATTGGTTTTATTTAGACGAGAGTGCTAATCAAGTATTTTCTATAGCCGTCAAGTGTTTGCTATTAGTTTTTTCTTTAAAGTTAAATATTATACTCACGCGAGGATTTGAACCTTAGACTTCCATACTTTTGTATACTTTTTGTACCGTTAGGCTAAGTTGCTTTGGCTGCTATTGGTTTTATATACGTCGACGATGGCAAGTTCGTGAAGCTCTACGGGCTGACTCCGGCTTGCAAGTTCTTTCTCCGAGGTGAAGATGCCGATGCCAACTTGATCAAGGCGTTAACCCTTTCTCATAAGCCTCCTGTGAAGCAAAGTTGGTAATTTTTTTTTTGATAAATGAAGTTGTATATTCATCAAGATTGAACGCCAAGAGAGTAAAAGTACCGTACTTTGCATATCAGATAATGAACATCAGAACAAATTTGATGTGCGCTATCTGAGTACTAGTGCCAAAGTACAACAGGAAAAAACCGTGCAAATACACCAAATCACACCAAAACAAACAACTCTTATGAATCTTCTTGGAATTGTTTCGAGTGTTCTTAATTAATAATTTGTGATTCTGTGCTGGTTGAACATGAAGGAAGTGATATTGGAAGGTGGGAATTTGTTCAAGAAAGTGCATGGAAAAACCATGTTCGAGTACATGAACCAAGATCCGGAGCTCAGCGCTTTCTTCAACGAGGCAATGGCGGGCTTCTCTAACACCGTCGTGAAGGAGATTCTTGACAAGTACAAAGGATTTTCAGCGGTTTGTTCGCTGGTTGATGTTGCCGGTGGCATTGGTAGGACCTTGAACATGATCATCTCCAAGAACCCGACGATTAAAGGCATCAACTATGACATGCCCCATGTCGTTAATGACGCCCCTTCGTACCCTGGTAATTAAAATCATCGATGATTATTTTCAGGTGACATAAATTGCGAGAAATATAAAACAAGCCACAATTTTTTATAAGTAAACTTATATAAAATGTAAATTATAGAAATTTAATTGTCTAATATGGATTCAAAGTTTACGGAATGAACTAAATTTATAATATTTTAAAAGTTAAAGAATTTTTTATTTACTAACTAGAGACCATATCATTACCAAAATAAAAAGAAAAATAGAAGCAAGTTCAAAGGAGAGATGTACGACAGTTTAACAACATTTATGAAAAGAAAGTAATTTTCGAATCAGCTAGCCGTAGATTATGACTCATTTCAGTTCAAAGGAGAGATGTATGACTCGTGATTGATTACCAAATCAGTTCTAATTTTTGTACGGTAATGAATCGTTTCACACAGGAATCAAACATGTTGGAGGAGACATGTTTTCAAGCATCCCAAAAGCAGATGCAATCATGATTAAGGTACTCAGGTTTATTTATAGCTCATGCTCCCTTTTTTGCATATTCGCAATCTTAAATTCGCATCCAACTTGGCCTTGGAGGCCGAAATCATGGCAATCCTACTTGCCTTGAATCTGTTAAAAATAGCTAGTAAATCCACTCAAATTCTTTCTGAATGTAAACTCGCAGTTGATTATTTTAGTGATGAGACAAACTCGATTGATTGGAGATATGTGCAAGATTAGTTATACTCTACGATCGCCAAATAAATTATCCAATTAGCTAACGACGAGGTTTAGATCGGGATTTTGTGGAGCCAATTGGGTATAACACACGTGCCGGAGCTACTAGCTTTTCTATGTTCAAATTATAGCTACTCACTTTATGGAGTAAGTTGTTTCTAAAAAAATGGCACCCAGATAATGTAATTTTTTTTAAAGGTTGGTATTTTTTTCAATTGTAGTCTGCTATTGACCGGAGATTAAGGAAAATAAATAAAGAATGAAGGCTAACGAATCTGTAGCGATGCATGTTCTTACCCAATAAATAAATAAAAATGTTTAGTATTACATCAAAGCGAAAATAAGGAAACCGAAATTGACTGTCATATAATTTAATCTGTTATTTATGTCAATGCCTCATTTTCTATCTTTTGATTGGTGTAGCCATTTGCCCAAATAGTGGAGCACATTTCGGTCCTTGATTATATAATTTGAAAGCTTTATTAAAAAAATAATAATTTGAAGCTAGTACTATACTCAAGTTCTGATAAACCACCCCATAAATCTGCAGGATACATGTCAAAATTGGAGCGATGAAAATGTAGTAAAAATGTTCAGAAACATATACGAAGCATTGCCAAAGAAAGGGAAGCTCATAATAGTCAGTATAATAATTCCGGAAACTCCCAAACACACCAAGGCTTCTCAGTGTGCTTCGGCTTTCGACAATTCCATGCTGACCCTCCAGGCAGGAAGACAAAGGACTGCTAAAGAGTACGAGATCCTCACTAAGGAGGCTAATTTCACCAATTTCGACGTTGCTTGTGTTGTTTGCGGTATATGGGCCGTGATGGAATCTTACAAGTAAAGGAATTATAGGAGCAGCCATCATCTGTTGCAGAATATATTTACCATCTTTTGCATTTTACAATCAGCTTGTTTACATTGGAACAAGGATTTCCTATTGTAATATGTGAAATAAATTGTACTGGTACTTCCAATTTAATCGAATATTAGTTGGTCTAATTTAGGTATCTCGTGACTATCATCATTATCCACCTCAGAATTGCATCAACAATATCTTGTTTGGTTGAAGTACAGCAGATCTCGCTCAGCTAAAAAATCAAGTAACTGATTAGTATCCACTGGATTTCCATTGTTCAAGTTTCAAATTAATTCATTCAGTTCTTTTACAACACCATTCATTTCAGAATCTTCAGCAATGTCCTCGGGCTCTATTGTTTAGGAAGCATATGTATAGACACTATTGATAAATTTAGAGAAATCTATTCTAATTATCAGCATTTTTTGAATGAAAGTTTTATCATAAATAGATGTTAATAAGTTATTTAGAAATTTAAAAAAATATTGAAATTTTCTATGAGATAATAATTGTGATTGTTATTCGTATATGTTTTGGAGACTTGAATGTGGACAAAGAAATAATTATAATTTTTTGTTGCCTTGAATAGAGACAAAATATTTTTTATAGTAAAGAAACGTAAACTTCCCTTATGTGATAACCTATGTGAAGTGATAATTATCTCTGGTCCCAACAATTTTACTTTACAGAGATTTTATTGTATCTCATTTTTCTCCTCGGGGAAAATGGTTTTGGGCTTTCTTTTCTTAGGTGTGAAAAATTCAGAATGGTCATCCAACTTTAAGCTCGTTCTATTTTAGTCAGCAGTTAATTAACTATTTGGCATGCAATTCCCTCAAAATCAAACTGAAATTTATGGGGCCGACTAACTTACAGGTGACCACGAATCGAATCGAATTCAATTATCAATATTATGATTCTTATTCAATTCGTCTAAGGACGAATTCAAATACGAATTATAAATTATCGAATTCGAACTAAATTTATCCTAATTCGAATTCTTTTTTATTCAAAATTTTTGAGTTTTTTAACTTTCCCGTGGAACTACTTCCTCGACATTCAACACTTGATTTAGAATATGATAACAGCGAATCAGTGATAAATTCATAGAGATATCACTAGTTATGTTACTAATAATATGACTAATCGTGTAACTAATAATATAACTAATTAGTGGAAACTTTTTTATATAACTAATTTTTGAAAACTTTTTTATTTATTTTAATTTTGAAGAATGTAAGGGGATAAAAGAGAATTTTGAAATTTTGATTCCTCCATTTGCCCCCTCTTTCCGATTCGTCCAAGAACGAATTTGAATTATTATTCGTTTGAGCCGGTTTGAATCTAACTACCCTTCATTTTCGACTAGGCTATACCTACTTAGTACGCTGCAAGATATTTTTATTATTTGGTTTTTTAAGTACTTTGGAACTCTTAAATCTAATTATTGGTGCAAACAAAATCAATCTATGAACAACATGATTCTAGTTATAACTTTTAGAGATGGGTCCGTGATTTTGAGTTGAGCCAAATTATAAAATGAGTACTCACTCATTTGTGATAAGACTTAATATCCATTTCATGATATATTTTTGGCAAATTATCCTCAGGTTCATGAAGTTTTCTCAAATCACTGTTTTAGTCCCTGTAGTTTTGAAATCGAAACTTCGATCCCTCTATTTTACTTTTATTGTACTCTCAGGTCCTTCGATGATATCAACGATCAAATTATTATTTTTATGATGATTATACCCTCAAAAAAAAATTTCCATTGTCTTCCCTGACCCAACCTCGCAGACCATCAAGCCTCCTCCGTCAGCTAATTACGGTAGCTTAATCTACGATGGTTAATTAGTAAAATCAAGTTCCAAGCTCCACTACCAGTTAAAGGGATAACGACGACGATATCTTCCACGAAACTCGGCGACGGCAATATCTTCCAAAGTTTCAATTTTGAAACAACAAGGACTAAAATAGTAATTTACGAAAACTCTGGGAACCTGAGGGCCATTTGCCCTATATTTTTTTTAGACGACGTTGTGGCTCCTTGAACGTTACAAAGGGATAAGAAGGAGACCGGGAGAATAAACTTTTTATATTATTTCTTGATACCAAACCCTAAGCGATCATGACATTGTATAGCTTAACGCTTAACAATGAAATATGAACATTCCTAATAAAACTCAACTACTAATTAGAATGAGTTTGAACCGTGGACCTCCTACATTTTTACAATGCCTTGTGTCGTTAGGCTACAAGTCCTTTGGCGTGATGGGTGAAGAGTTGGCTCTGATACCAAATTGGTATGAACTTGAGGGCTATACAAGTTGTAGCAGTCTGCGGTGGGATTTTGAGGCTCCGAAGCTCGTCGTCCTCACGCTGTACTAATAGAAAACGGAAAGAAAAAGATAAAATAAAAGAGACCTAGAGAGCGTAGCATTATATAGCCAAACACTAATCATCCAATAAGAAATACTAATATTGAAAGGGAAAGTGTTCTAAAAGGAAACAAAAACAGAAAGGGAAAGGGAAAGAGTGCTGAATTGAAAAGGCAAATAAATGGAAATTACTATTATTCCCAATGAAGTCTCATAAATATCCTAACACATAACAGTCCTAATCCCACATCAACGATATGTGCACAAAGCTTAGCGGTTAGATTTCGAGGCTTCGAGCCTCGACGTCTTTGCACCGTATTGAACAGAAATGAAGGAAACTAAATGTAAAGAAGACTTCTTATTTTTATTTGGTGCCTAAACCCTAAGGGAGCGTGGCATTGTATAGCCTAATGCTTACAAAAAATTAGGAACATTCCTAATAGGACACGCCTACTAATTTGGAATGGGAAATACGAAAAGGAAAGATTACTAATAGGAAATAACAAACAGAACAGACCTCTAATTGGGATCAAATAGTAGAGAAAAGAATCCTGACACATAACATTACCCCCGCCCTCGTGAGACTGCTCGGCATTGAGCTAACAAACCTAAATGTGCATGCTAATCCATCACAATGGTCTCATCAATTTTTCCCTCCCCACTTTCGTAGTCATCGACATCAATATTGGTATAACCTTCCATGCTACGCAAGTTGCAGCTTTGTGTAGTGGGAGTTCGAGGCTTTGAACCTCATCTTCCTCGAGCCGTATTGGAAAAACAAAATAAATTGAATAAACATAAATAGACTTCTTTCTTATTTCTTGACGCATAAATCCTAGACAATGCGGTATTATATAGACAAATGATTACAATAGAATAGGAACATTCATAATAAGACTCGACTACTAAATTTGGAAAAGGGAAATGCTAAATGGAAATACTACTAATAGAAATAGGAAATACCAATGGAACAGACTCCTAGTTGGAACTAACTAGTAAAGGAAAGACTAGACTCCTAACACGTAACATTACTGCTGCCCTCGCGAGACAGCTCATCCTGGAGCTGGCAATCCAGATATGTGTGCTAACCTGGCTCAACGATGTCATCGATTGCCCCATCCTCACCTTCGTAGTCATCGACATCAATAAAGAGGAGGCACTGATAGCGATGTTCTCGCATAAAATACTTGTTGCAGTTATAACATAAGCCTTATTTGCGTCGATCAGCCAATTCTACTAGAGACATATGGTTTCGATGACAAGTTCACAGCAGTGATGCTTCCTGGCGTATGTGTATCGGTCTTGCCAAGTACAACCGATGGATTACTTTACCCGACTGGCGCTTATAAGCTCGGGCAGGCTCATGGCTTCCTAGAGATCGGGAAGGTAGAGTAGTTCCACGTCAGTCTATAGTGGATTGGGTAGGCCTGCAGTAGAGTAGTTCCACGTCAGTTTTTACGATAACAGGGGATCGACCACGAAAAGTAAGGCAAGGAATTTCTCCTGGTACTGCTCCACCATATCGAAAAGGGGTAGTCGGGCCAGTTGACCAAAGTGATTACTTCGGGTTGGCGGCCCGTAATACTGATGGCAGAGATCAATAAAGTTGGCCTACGGAGGCAGTCTATAATCTCGTTCGAGCTAAAAGTACCAGTGATGTGTGACCCCTATTAGATGATATGACGCCAGCCAAACATTATCAGCCTCAGGTATGCATTGGCCATGAAAAAATTGCTCGCATCAATTTAACCATGTTGGTGGGTCATCTTTCGTCAAAAGTCAAATATTCCAATTTATAATAAAGGACTCCCGTTCCAGCAAATGCGGCACTGGTGGTGAGGGATCACATGTCCCCAATAACTCAGTTATGTGGGTACAGTTCTGTTACTTATTGCTGGTAGGTCGCATGTAGAGGATATAGCGTATGTGGGCTCGCCATATGAGGGTAGCCTGCGTATGTGCCCGGGTGTCGAGAAACAGCAAAGTAGGAGCCGTGGCAATATTCTCGGTCGGCCAGCAGTGGAAGTCTGGCGTCCCGAACAATGGTGGCCGAAACAGGCGATTGTGTTTGATGCGTGTTAATTTGCATCATTATTTGATATATTATTTATATTATTTTTAGTCTAATTCATATTTGTATTATCGTATTTTATTCCAGTTGAGTCGTGAGAGTGGACGTTTATACATTGTACTATCTTATAGGTAGTCGAAGTCCAATGATCATGTTCGAGTACTAAGTAAAGGAATCAGGAACAGTTGAAGGCCAGAGATAGATTTGGGCTCGTACATGTATTTTTACTCCACCTACGCGTAAGCATCGAATCACATTTTGATTTGTACGAACAGTTGAAGGGGGTATTTATGCCCCGATGCAATAAAGGGAGTAACAGGTATGAAAATATCGAACCACAAGGAGCGGGTTCAAGACATCCTGAAGAAATGCAAGTAGATTAGGTTGATTATTATTTTAGTTGGTTTTTGGAAAATGGTGAAGCAAACGCGGGACAACTAGAGAGTTTAACATTAAGAGAAAAATGGGCCAGGCATCCATCAAACAACTCCTCACTGCTTGGTCTCTACTAGCCTACAGAGGTTGCTCCACCTCGTTATTGCCAAAGAGAACATCTGCTCCGTACACCTGCTCGCGTTGATAAATATCAAGTACAGCTTGCCCCTTCCCTCGCCTCTGCACATCCCCAAGAGCTATCCACGTTGTTGCCCTCTCCTTCAGGTAATTCGAACTTGTATCCTCTAACGAATTTTATTAGTTATGATCGGTTCTCATGAGCCCATCAGGTGTACCTTACCTCCATTAGCTCTACTATCGAGCCTCGCACATATCATGATTCGGTCGAGCATGCCTATTAGAGAGAACCATGCAGCATAAAGTGGATGTACTAGAGGCCAATGGCGGATTCTTGTTCACTTGCCACCTGGCAATTATGTTGTCGATTCCAAATGGGTGTATAAAATCAGGTTCAAACCTGATGGGGGCATTGATCGCTACAAAGGAAGACTAGTGGCTCGAATTGAGAGCATTGATTATCGCAAAACCTTTGCTCTGGTGGCAAAAGTCATCACTATCTGTTGCATTCTGGCGCAGGCAGTGAAGCGCGGGTGGCTGTTTTACCAGTTGGATGTCAATAATACCTTTATGCACGGTGATTTGAAGGAATAGGTATATATGCAGGGTCTTCAAGGTTTTACATGGGCAGGGGATTCTCGTGTATGTAGACTTAAAAAGTTAATGTACAGAATGAAGCAGGCATTTTACCTGGTATGGTAAGCTTACGTCCTTCTTGCTTACCCTTGGCTTTACCAGGTCTCAAGAATACCATGCCATATTCACTTTTCGTCAGGATTCTCTGGTGCTCATTCTCCTCATATATGTAGATGATGTGATCCTCGCTGGGAATCACGCTCATATGCTATAACTCACCAAACAGACTCTTGATGTTCAGTATGGGATTAAATATTTTGGGATTTTGAAGTACTTTCTTGGCATAGAAGTTGGGACAACTCCGAAGGGATTGGTTCTCAATTGAAGGAAATATACACTCGATATCATTAAGGAGTACGAGAAGGATGAATCTCGCCCTTGTTATTTCCCTATTGAGCAAAATACCGACTTTACTCTAGTCTGGATGTCATGGATGAGTCATTGCGGTGTCATCATCTCATTGGGCATTTGATGTATTTGACAGTTACTAGACCTGATATCGCCTATGATGTAAATGTTCTGTGTCAGTTTTTGGACAAGCTAAATACTGAACATGTCCAGGCCACTGATCGAGCCCTTTGATATTTGAAGACAACTTCGGGCCAATGTATCTTTCTCGCTAACTCTCCCATGTTAGATCTTGTGGCTTATTGTGATGCCGACTGGGGTGGATGCCCTATGACTAGACATTATCGTACTGCTTATTTTGTGTCTTTTGGAGGTTCTCCCATTTCTAGTGCACAAAGAAGCAACAAGTTATTGCCCGCTCATCCGCTGAGGCCGAATATCGAGCTATGATTAATACTATTAATAAAGTCTTGTGGTTGCATTGGTTGTTTCGTGATTTGGGGATACATTTCCTGCACGCTACCACCCTATTTTGTGACAACTAGGCTGCTCTTCATATCATAATGAATCAAGTCTACCAGGAACGTACCAAACACATGGAGATGGATTGCTATTTTGTTCGTTAACGGGTCCAATCCGGTGATATCGCCTTCGCAAGATCTGTACCATCTTCTAGTTGGCTGATTTGTTCACTAAAGCCCTTGGTCAAAATCGTTTCCAGGCACTTAATTATTCGCGAGTATTGGAGAATACTTATATTGTAATTATCATGAGTATGTTGTAATTATCCATTCCGTAAATCGGCTAGGGTTAGTCTCGAGTCCAACACTAGAATGTGTATATATTGACACCTTATGTCATGATAATATATACATTCACCCAATTATTCTTTTCATGAGGGTTTGAATTCAATATTGTTTTAGTAAAAGAATATTTTATTAAATATTAAATAAATCTAAATAGTATCAAAATTATTATTATCATTTAAAATTATTAAAATCATAATTTTAATGCTTTTTATCAAACAAAACTTGATGAACATAAATTTTGGACAATTTAGTTTGGACCGGTCATTGCAACCAAATGTACAGGTTGTTCTAACCAATTAAACTAGTGTCTGTTAAATTTTGGTATTGGAGCTAGCTCAATGGAACAATAAAAATGGAGACGAAGAAGAATGGAAGAAGAAGGATTGGGAGGAGAAAACACACTTCTTCATTTCTACATTTTCTCTATACAAAAAGAGAATAATACAAAATCTGTTAAAATAATTACAACTATTTATAGTGGGTTTTGTGCGGGGGCCATTTCTCGAAATAGATTTCCCCCTTCTAACTAATTGTTGCCATGTGACTAGCAGCGAGCTTGGGAATCTTTTCCTTAAGCATGTACGACGAGGTGAAGGCAGTTAACATGGATTTGCTCTTCAAGTGCACGATGTTTCCCTTCCATAACGTAATGTGCGTTTGTCATATTATAGGATGATTGGGCCAAACATTCCTCTTGAGGAAAAAGGAAAAAAAATTTCTTCTTCCATGCCCTTGAGCTACGAAGGAGGAGAAGAAGACGGAGGATCCGTCAACACGCCCCCACAAGCTGAAAGATGAATGTTCACCATCCTAAGCTTTTTTTTTTTTGTAAAAGAACCTTTATTAATAAGAAAAAAAAGTTACAGAATAAGGATGAGAAAGGGGAGAAAAAGAGAAAAAAAGGACTACAAGCAAAGCCAAGGCCTCAACGAGTAACCATAGTAGAAAACCCACTGTCATATCTAGTAACTCACCCAAGCAAACCCACAAGTTGGGTACTTAAGGGTGATATCAATCAGCCGGGGCACAACAAAAATTCATATCATACTCCAACCAACGTAGATCCTCACTGTTGTAGGCAGTCTTAGTCCTCCTCCTCGCTTGAAAGTGAGTGTTTCTGGCAAGCAGTAGGTCAAAATCCTTCAAGTCTAGCCGCGAATCGATCTTGTTCAACCAATTGTTTTTTCATCTTTTTCGTAATCGAACTCATGAACTTCAACGAATCTAGAAGACCATCATTGTTAGAAAAAGCAACAACCTCATTGCCCTCTTGACCCGGGATAGGCATGGGATCTGTAGTAGGTAAAGCAGAGGCATGGCACAAAATAGACATGGACGAGCCCTGTAGAATCAGAGTCTCATTGCCAAGGAATTCAAACTTGAGACCCTTGTGCTTAGAGCTCTTACAACTTAAAGATCTGCTAGGCAAAACCCCTCCCGCGGCGACATAAGCAGCCTTCCTAGCTTCAATTCTTGCCGAATCCAAATCTGACAAATGTAATGAAAAAATCGAACCCAATTTAGAACTCTTCTTGCATGCATTTTTCTTGCTTAAATCTGAACTAACACCCAGCGAACTCTGATTGTCTAGAAAAGGTGACCTAGCACTCAGAATCAGAGTCCAAGGTTTCGTAATAATTGGCAAAGTAGTTTGCAGGCTCGTATTAGGTGAGTCCATTGAAACATTCTCAATCCGCACTCCACTAAATTTTTGTCCGCCAACCTGCAAGTCAGCCCTTGCATTCTTGCTACCATCCTCAAACGTTGTGGCCAAGCCTAAAAACCCCTCCAATTCTGCATCATCCACAGCCTGCTTGGATTGCACTAAAATAAGTGACAAACCATCCCTTTTAGAACCATCAGTCACAAGATTAGGTCTCTGACCGATTGGGCAAGAGCCATCTGAGTTCGTCTCCAAACCAGCACCAACCATAGGCACTTAATCAATATTTTTTTAAATTAAATCAACTTCCTTATTCCTAAGAAGCAAGCAAGCTTTATCGACTTGCATCTTCCCAAATTCGGTCAAAACAAAGTTGTCAGTCTTATGAGTATCCATATTGGTTTTGACATTCACCAAAGCGAGTTCTGTAGGAGATGTCCGAGAGTGCTCCCCTTCCAAAGAGGCAGCAGATCCAAACTAGGACCTAAAATAGATAAAGAAGCCAAAACCTCAGCCACCTTGCCCACCAGTTCCCCCTCTTTCAACTCCACTTCGTAAAAGGCTTCAAAGCTATTAGAAACCTGGAAAGTAGAGGCAACCAAAAGCTTCTCTAACACTCAAGGCCCAACATCCGTAAAGGAGGTTGCTCCAAACTTTTTCCTTCATCTGCAACTTGAGACATAAGAGAGGCAGAGACATGTCCATCAATATTGGCATCCTTATGCTACCAAACCCACTTGCCTAGAGTAATTTCACGTCTCTTATCATCCTGCGGGTGTAGATTATGATACTTATCTTCTAAATAGCCAATTGTTCTGTAGTGAGCACAAAAACTAGACAAATTCTCAAAGATCAAAGTCACCAGATAACTACCATCGACCATCTATAATGCTTTATCTCGAGGAGGTTGATACATATCCAAATTAATCAGAATTCTAACCGAGGTCCCATGAAACCTATTGAGCGTAGCGGAGTCTTTTTGGATGGGGTCACCAATTGTCGGGACCAAGCCAAAATTAATATCCTGAGCGATATGTTCCATCCCGAGACCCTCGAGCCTGACCTAAACCTTCGCAAATGATGTCCTAACTTTAGAAGGGTTGAATCCAAGAGACCAAGGCTGTAAATAAAGAGTTCCTTGGGGAACCCTCCAAACCTGAAAGCACCACGTAGCATTTTTATCCAATTTCAAAACAAAACAAAATCCAAAGTAACCTATTCCCAAAGGAAGCATCTGACATGAATGAATTTTCCATATCTTCGGCATCAGTAAGTCAAATGATGAGCATGGCTTCGAGCCCTTCGGAATCACCAAGCGACCAACAACCGCACATTTGCCAAAGTTAGAACACATCGCAGAACGATCCTCATTCAACTCCTCAGTAGATAAATCATCTTTGAGCATAGGTTTAATAAAATTACCATTACTCTACCAATTCTCACATTGTGAACGAACACGGTCTGCATAAGATGTTACACTACTGCCAATTTGAGCCTTCTTTTTTGGGGAAGAAACAGTCGCAGGACCTCGACCATTTTGAACCTTTTCTATTATATTAGTAACCTAGTGCATACCACAATCCTCCTTTTTTGTTATATCAATGACCTGGTTCATAGCAAGAGAGTCTCGGGATAATCGAAATGCTAGGAATCATCACCATGGAGCGTATCATGGCCTCCATGAATTGAAGCCATTATGAAACAAAGGTTGGATGTCACATTAGGAACCCAGAAAGGCCCGCTTGTGGGAGCAAAACCAACGACCCACGATTGACCTCTGTAGCTGAAGTGGACATAGAGTGTGTCGGGATGGCCTGGGCGGCCACCATGGTTGGCGGCGATGGAGCAGTGACCAAAGCCCTAACCGATTAGTCAAGAAAAGTCACAGGCGGCGCATAAGAAATCAGAGCGGCGAGGGCCTGATTGTAGAAGAGAGACGGCATAGGAGGGAAGGCTACCACCCCCAAATTCAGAGGGAGTCGCCTCATGGCCGCCAAAGGGGCAGGGCGGCAGTACCGGGGAGGCCAAGAGAGGGAATCGCCAATCACCTTTTTTCGCTTTAGAGCGTCGAGGGTTTTCACAGATCTTAAGATTGGAAATAAGGAACTCATGCCGAGAAATCAATAAAGGCTTGTTGAGAAGGTCTGTGAGTTGTAGCACGGATGAAAGATTGAATAACTTCAAATGACCTACTTGGAGTTTTTCACGGGTGAAATGACACTCAATTTTTATAAGTTTGGTGCGCTCATGGAAGATATGATTCTCTGCAATGTGAATGGCAAACTTGCTATCGCAGAAAATGAAATCCAGACCAGAGAAAGGAAGACTAAGATCATGAATGAAATACAATTGTCATCGAATCTCGCAAGTGACTTTAGATTGACCTTGTACTCCACTTCAGAGGAGAAGAGGAAAACTACACTCTGTTTCTTGAAATGCCAAGAGATGAGAGTGTCACCAAGAAAAATAGCGAAACCCGTAACAGAGTGGTGAGAATCACAACAATTATTGTAATCGCTATCACAAAAGGCATATTCTCAAAATAGATAAATTCAAATAAAAAATAAGAAATATGTACTTGAGTTTACCCACTAGCAACTGAAACATGGAACTTGCAGGATATTCACTTAAAAATAATGATAAAAAAAGAGGGTGGCGGCCACTTAGCCACCCAGGATCCTTATTTTTTATTTTATTTCCTCAAATTTATCAAAGTGATATAATTTGGTACTGGTTATCTAAATGAGTTAATTTATTTATGATTTTGCATAATTTTTTGAAATTGCGTATGTCTCAAAAAATTATGTAAAATAAAAATATTAACTCAAATAATCAAACAACAACTTATCAACTCTTAAAATTTTGAAAAAAATTAAAAAGATAAGGTTAATCGACCTATTTTTAGGTCGTCTCCTTCTTTATTAATTTTTAAAATTTATAACTTTTTACAAATTTCAGAAAAAATTAAAAAAAATCTGTGTGGCAATGTGGCAACCACCCATGGTCGCCTTCCTTTTAAATTTATGTTTTAAAAAATATACCTGTGTCATTTTCACGTGGTAGTAGCAGAGGTGGAGTCGACCAGCTGCTTGGTCGACTCCAATATATTTCTAACTTTCTATTTATATTGAGAATATATTTGTTTTTTGTTTATTTTAGAAAAACAATATCCTTTATTATTCACTTTGACCATTATTGTGAATTCTATGCAATTGATCTTCCGGTTGTTCCTATGGTATTGAGGTTGTAGTTCTATGCAAGTGACTTGTGTTTGTCGTGCATCATGCTAGTTTAGTAGTTGTTATAATTTTGAGTGCTTGTCTAGGAATTAGGACTTGTCTTGGAGCTTAGTGTGTTTTCTTTGGTTTGGAGTTTGGTGTGTTATAATTTTGTTTTGATATCATACCCGTGATCAGATTTAGGAATAAAGGTCAAATAAATCCATATACTATCTCAAACGGTTCATATAAACCCATGTACATAAAAGAGGTTCACATACTCTGTATTTTTCTAAATGGGTCAAATAACACCCTAAACCCATTTTTCCGATCACCGGCAATACGTTATCAGCTTACATTGAAACTTCGTCATTTTAAATACGATATGTCATCTTTGTTTATTTTTTTTAAACTCCCTAATTCTTCTTTTTCCACCCCCACCCCTCTCTATCTTCAAAACAAAAATATATCAAGCAATCCAAAGAAAAAATTAATCCCAGAACTATCACGCACAAACCAAATAAGTCAAACATCTCTTTGGATTATATCCATTAACCAATTGTAATACGGCTTTGAGAGCGTTGGAGCTACTAGCAACAAGAGTTGAAAAGAGGTGCTTAAAGTTTACAGTTCTAGGTACTTCTGTACTTTTAGTGGATCCATATTTCTTTGATTGTTGTTTCTTTTCACTTTTCGTAGTTCTTCAGGCAGAGGGGAAAGCTCTCGGATATCGACAATTAGGTTGAAGGTATGGGTTTCAAAAATGTATACTCGGGTTGTTTCCATGTACAGCTGATGGTGGAAACACATTTTCCTTTGTTATGTTAGAAATAAAAGGAAAGAGATCCGTGTATATGGTGTGAGAAATTCACCTACTATTTTTGCATCTTTGGAATTGCAAATTGTTGGTCCATAGATAAACTTGGTATTTGGTTTTCTTGAACACTGCAACATATTTTCTGTTTCCGAGCAGAAGATAACCACAAAGCACACTATTTTTTTCTCAAAGCCGTATTACAATTGGTAATGGATATAATAAACTACAAGGATGATGTGGCTTATTAAAAATCATAAAGACGTCAGACGAGGTCTTGTTGGTGACCGGAAAAATAAGTTGAAGGTGTTATTTGACTCATTTAGAGAAGCACATGGAGTTATGTGAACCACTTTTATTTAAAAAACTTATGTGAACTATTTGAGATAGTAGGAGTGATTATTTGACCTTTAGATTTAAAATATTTCGGATGAAACTTCCTTGGAACCCACGCACCTTTCCAGTTTGTAGTTTCTAGAGAGTAGGACGACCAGCCGCCTCCTCAGGAAAACGTCAGGTCAAAGTCTTTGCTGCTTCAGATCTCGGATTAAATTTTGTTGTCTTCCGTGGACATAGGTTGGTGACCAATGACTAAACAAGTACAGGATAATATAAATATTCCGAATTCAAATCCCTCGGCTTGAAGACAGGATAATCGGTGCTCTTCGGAATAAAAAACCAGTCAGTGCACTCCCTTTAATTCAGGCTAACTTGATATGTATATTTTATTCCAACATGGTGAATGAAGATGATTATGGTGAATGAAGATGATTGGTGTATTTTTTAATGTAATAATATTTACATAAAATAAATATATACAAATGTAAACTCTAATGCATATGCCAAAGTTACTTGTCCTAACCGTACGAAATAATAGATTAACGAAAATTCAATGTTTAATTCCTATAAAAAAATATAATGCATATTTCAAATGATAAAAATTCGACATTTTTTTGCAAAAGATATAAAAAAATGTAACTCCTACAGTGGATAATGTCCGCTATTTAGACTCCTTGACAAAGAGTATTGATTCCAGGAATCTTGGTCAATATTCCGGTATTTGTCTAGTCCGTGAGACACGTGACTCCAATAGTTTATTGGGTCTTTTTTTTCATAATTGGAGCTTTTATTAATTAACAAAAAGAAAATAATACACCAATGTCCGGACCTGAAATGATCCCAATGTTCAGGCTATCTTAGATGTAAATAGTCCAAAGCAATCATATACCACATCTAGTGGGTACCCAAAACAACTCTCTCATACAGAATCGTACGAGATTACAGCCTCAGTCACAATAAAAAATTCTGTTGCAGTAAACCTAGGATATGATCAATCGATTCTTCCACCTCGCTGAGTATTTTTGACCAAATAAAATTATGAATTGGGACGATCACCAGCCAACAGGCTAGTGAAGCGTCAACCTACCAGATATCCTCGTGCTAACCCACAAAAATGGGCAGTTGGGAGGGACAACCACCATCCAACAAGACATTAAACTGCCAGCCTAACCCAGATAGCCTCAAGATGACCAACACATAGGTAGACATGAGGAACACACCCACTAACCGACACACATATTTTATATGTGGTTACAGCCGGGAACCTTTGTAAAAAACTCTACTATGGTAAAACCCAGTGGGACAAAATATCGTAGATACTGCATGTCCAATGAAAAAAGAAAAAAAGGAGATAAAGAAAGATCCTGCCCAACATGGCACTGGATGAAGTCTCGCGCGATATACCACCACTTGGTCCCTCTTACCTTAGCCGCGGTGTTTGCCGTTGTATTGCCCTCTCTATATATGTGTGATATTCTGAATTCCGTTATGCGCAGCTTCGCCTGCACTTGTAGAGCCACCTATTGCGATATCTCTACAGGACTAGCTGATGATTATCTGGAAAGAGAGAGAAAACATAAGTGGAGTCAGTTTTCACCCACAGCTGATGCCATCCCCTGCCAAAATCCACTTTTAACACAATCAAAGCGGCAACCAACTCTGCCTTAAAAGCATAACAAATTTCAAGCTCCCGCACCAAACACCCCTGCATAAAACCCCTGGAATTTCTGAAGATTCCAGTCGCAACAGCCAGTCCTGATGATCCTATAGCACTACTATATGTGTTGCACTTTCTCTATCCTAGCAAAGGGCAAAACCAGAAGACCTCTTGAATCTTAGGTGCAGGACCCCTACACTCTAAGACTCTAAGAGCACTCGAGCGCAACAAATCCTCTTGTGAGGTATGCATATGACCAATATCCATGACCCCTGCCTCTACCACCAGTGCACAAATCTGGGCCACAACAGATAGACAGCTACTCCCATTACCCTCAAATATTTGTTGGTTGCGTTCACTACAAATAGCCCAAACTACAGTAACAAAAGATAGCAGCCAAAGAGCCTATAGCTGCGGACTAAACTGAAGTTGCATCGATGCTACACATAAGTCTGCCAAGCTTGATACACCTGCAAAATGAATTCTAAATATAAAGAAAATTGTATCTCGTACAATTTTAGCAAAAGAGCACCCTGCAAAAATATGATCAATAGTGTCTTTTGCCCGCGGACATAAGGCACAACATGACAGGCCAACAAACCCTTATCGGTGTAGCATATCTAATGTAGGTAGTCAATCGTGCACCACACGCCAGACCTTAAGGAGCGCGTGGTAGGAATAATGGTCGCTCATATCCATTTTCCCTAACGAACAATAGGGAAGGAAGGCCGCAAATGATGATAACCCACTTTGGAAGTGATGAAGTCGTCTATAGAATGCGACCAGAACGTGGTATCACAACCTTCCGGGCCAAGCCACGTACCTCAACATATCTGCAACTATGGTCAGATAGACCTCAGCAAAGACCTTGTGGATCCTTCACCTCCCATTATGCCAAAAATACTTGTAAATATTTGTTTGAACTTATCTATCCTACTTCATAGGTTCCTAAGGTTAAATAGAATACACTGAGAGGTTTATTTCATAGTTTTTTTGTCCTTGAGTTTGATAAGTGAACTAATTAATTGGTCATTATGTCCATTTTTTGGTTAATAATTCTAGTGGAATGCCAAAAATGTCCTTCTCATCAATACAAAGCTATTATTTTACTATTTTCTATAAATGACTAAGTAAGAAAATTTGCCAAATATGACAAATAATCTACCCACTTCCTTTTCTCTTATTGATCAGATATTTTTCTTCTTCGTTAATACAAAAGCACTAACAAACATAGTTAATTCAAAAGCACAAGGTTGGTAGATTTCCAAGGACACTAAGTTCGTATTTTTCTCAATTTGTGATAAATTCCTTGTTTAGAGATAAAATTAGCATAACTTTAGTTGTTTCTCGTTTACTAGAATCACTCGTGTAATTTAGTCTTGAACAAATGAGAACATGCAACTTATGGACCAAATCTTGATTTAAAAAAAAGCCTAGAATAAAAGAGGCCTTACTCATCCTATATGAGTTTTTGGACATAAATTTGCTTGGATTAAGACTTTTTTCTTGTAACTTCTAGTTGTTGATTTAGTTTGGTATTGTTTAAGTTAAAGGGACCATAATTATGCTCCAAACTCAAAATTTTGTAAATATAATATATCATTTATCATATTTGATAAATTTTCTTGCATTGTCATTTATAGAATAAAATAGTAGTTTCAGGTTGAAGAGAATGACATGTAGGCTTGTGTGGTTGTATTTTTTCTTTTTGCTTTTTTCTGTACTTTTTTGTAACATTTTTCTGTTTTTAGTAATAAAATGGTCTTTAACAAGTAAAAAAGTTTGAAGAGCATGGCAACTTTGACAAATTATTGACAAAAAATTGAAATAGGGGCCAAGCAGTTCAATTGTACAAAACTTAGGGACTAAAAAATTATGAATTGAACCTCTCAGTACAATATATCTAAGGGAAAAGTTCACATAAGTACCCTGTAGTATTTCCGATTATCACTTGAGTACCATGTGGTTTAAAAACGATAGAACCAGTCCAACTTATTTCAATTTTTGTCACTTAAGTCTACCCAACTCGGTTCACCCGTTTTTGTCAAAACGACATCGTTTGGGCACTTACGTGGACCGCCACGTGACTTTGACTCGGATTAAGTTGTTGCTGACGTGGCAATTGTTAAATTATCATATTAGTACCTAATTTATTTATTTATTTTTTAAATTCCTTAACCTCCCCTCTCTCATTCTCTCTTTTTCCTGCCATGTTTATCTTCAACCTCTCCATCTTTTCTATCTTCAACCAAACAAGAACAATGATACTCAAAAAACACACAACCCAAAAATAAAAATTCGAGAAACAAAATATTGGGTTACTAAAAATATGAATACATAGGTTCAATCTCTCCCTCTTTCCTCCTTCCCCTCTAAAGATTCGAGGGCAATTACCAACACAGCTAAAGATTTTCTTCCTCCTCTATTTATCCCCGGCTTCCCTCGCAAAACCTTAAAAAATTATCTAGATTCCAAATCAAAATAGACATATCTCACCAGAAAAACAAGAGAGATCTCCCTGGAGAACATGGTTCCACTCAGATCCCTCTCCCACACGAGCCCTCACCGATCTTCTCTGCTTCTGGCCGTTGTCATCGGCGGGAAGCTCCGCCACCTCCACGGTCAAATCGGTTATCGACCCACTGTCACCATCTCCTCCCCTATCCTCCTGAAGATGTTGGTTGGGACTTTGGGTGGTTGAAGATGTTGTAATTCGTGTATCCCCGTTTAACCACAAATCCAGTTTTGTTTTTAGCTTTAGTTTTAGGGTTTTCTGAGATTAAAAGTGAGATGGATAGTTTATGCGAGGAGATTAAGGTTTTTATAACGTGAGTTTCAGGAATTTTGTTAGAATTATTTTTATTTCCATATGTGAGATTGTTAAATCCAAAGTTAAATTGACTGATTTGGGTAGGACAAGAGCTTAGTATGAAAATTGGGGTTTTGAGAGGAGAGAGAAGAGGAGAGATTGAAGATGGAGAGGGGAGAGGGAGGAAGAAGGGGTTGTATGAAAATTAGGTACTAGTTTGGTAATTTACCCATCGCCATGTCACTAATGACCAATCCGGGTAACTACCACGTGATAGTCCACGTAAGCACCCAGATGATGTCGTTTTGATAAAAAATGGGTGAACCGGGTTGGGTAGACTTAAGTGACAAAAATTGAAATAAGTTGGACCGGTTCTATCATTTTTAAACCACGGGGTACCCAAGTGATAATCGGGGATACCACAGGGTACTTATGTGGACTTTTCCCTATATCTAACCTTAGTGACCCATGAGTTTTTTTTCCTAATTTTTTATAAATGTAAATTGCCCCCTTATACTTTTCTGTATATGCAAAATTTTGGTGACAAAATAAAATTTGAAATAAGGTTCTCCTTGGACTATATATATTTAGTAGAGAGGAAATGAAGGAGGATGTTGAGATGTGAGAAAGTGGGAAAATAAGTGTGAGAACGTCGAAATTTTCCTAAAAATTATATTTTGGATGAACTTGATTGTGTTTAATAAAATGTCCTTAGCCATCTGATTTTTTGAGACATGTGCCCAATTTTTCAAGAAATCTAATCTTATCAGAATTCTGAGTTAGCACTATAATCAATTTCTTCTGTAATTATATAAATGATAACCTTCCACATTATTATGCATTGGAACGGAATGTTATTGGGTCTATGAATGCTATTTTGAAAGAAAATTAAATTTCTGCATATAATATGATCATGTAATTCTTAATTAAAGTATGCATGCTTTATTGGTAAAAAATCAAGTATGAAACACTATTGCAACAAACATTTTCATGACTTTTACATGAAAAATTCGAACCATATAGAACTACGTGCTAGTTACTAATCTGTGAATATAATAAAGTTGAAACAATATAGTTTTTTTTTGTTCATACTAAAATTTTCCCATATCTTATGAAGGATGATCGGTTTTATGTTCCAGTTTTGTCCTTCCCATATTCCATTCGGCAACAGCTCTTCATAAATAATTAAAACGTTCCACATCTTTTGCTCTTTTTATTGAGGAAACCCAGCGGGAAAATCTGTACCTATCTATCCTTGTTATTACAGTAAAATCTCTATAAAGTGATCTCCTTTAAAGTGATAACTTCTCTAAATTGATAAAAAAATTCTGATCTTGAGTCGAGACCAGTGTTAAAATTTAATAATCCCTCTATCGTAATAATTAATACATTTTTAGAAAATTTTAGTGCAAAATGTCGGTCCCAACTTTCGCACAAAATGATATATTTTTCAATGAATACATATATTTTTACATACTTCACGAATCCAAAAAATATTTTAACATAATAGTTTATACTAGACTTACTTGTTTAATAGATTTTATATCATTATTCATCTTCTGAATTATTTTTTAAATGGTCCTTGTGATCAATGACTTGTTATAAAACGATATCTCAATCGAGTGTGGCATTTGAATAACGTTACAAGATGAGATTTTAGGTGACTCGAATATAGATGAAGTAATTTTTGCATATTTTTTCTCAAAAACTCAATTTTAATATTTTTGGAGGAAAAAAAACGTAAACCTCTATTATTTAATAACCTCTCTAAAGTTATATTTTTCTCCGCTCCCAACAATATCACTTTAGAGAGGTTTTAATGGAATCGAGTAAAAGAAGGCGGTGGCTGAAAATATATATCACAACCTTAAAAAAAAAATATATATATATATATATATATCCAATTTATTGTGAAGATAAATTATGACATACTTTTTTTTCGTAGCTCTTGTAAATTGTAGTCGATCATTATTGAACCACCTGAGGGTAATTACTCTTCTCATACAACGTCAATTGTGCTGAAAATTGTAAATAATAATCTATACAACCAACTTAGAGAATATTCAGAATTACTCAGGAAATTGTTGTACTAAATCTAATTAATAATAAAGTTATTTTTTGAAAAAAACTTCTGATACATTCAATAGACGAAAAACAGAATAGGTCACTTTCGGGTGGTGTATAAAAAATATTGGTTTTATTTAGACGAGAGTGCTAATCAAGTATTTTCTATAGCCGTCAAGTGTTAGCTATTAGTTTTTTCTTTAAAGTTAAATATTATACTCACGCGAGGATTTGAACCTTAGATCTCCATACTTTTGTACACTTTTTGTGCCGTTAGGCTAAGTTGCTTTGGCTGCTATTGGTTTTATATACGTCGACGATGGCAAGTTCGTGAAGCTCTACGGGCTGACTCCGGCTTGCAAGTTCTTTCTCCGAGGGGAAGATGCCGATGCCAACTTGATCAAGGCGTTAACCCTTTCTCATAAGCCTCCTGTGAAGCAAACTTGGTAATTTTTTTTTTTGATAAATGAAGTTGTATATTCATCAAGATTGAACGCCAAGAGAGTAAAAGTACCGTACTTTGCATATCAGATAATGAACATCAGAACAAATTTGATGTGCGCTATCTGAGTACTAGTGCCAAAGTACAACAGGAAAAAACCGTGCAAATACACCAAACCACACCAAAACAAACAACTCTTATGAATCTTCTTGGAATTGTTTCGAGTGTTCTTAATTAATAATTTGTGATTCTGTGCAGGTTGAACATGAAGGAAGTGATATTGGAAGGTGGGAATTTGTTCAAGAAAGTGCATGGAAAAACCATGTTCGAGTACATGAACCAAGATCCGGAGCTCAGCGCTTTCTTCAACGAGGCAATGGCGGGCTTCTCTAACACCGTCGTGAAGGAGATTCTTGACAAGTACAAAGGATTTTCAGCGGTTTGTTCGCTGGTTGATGTTGCCGGTGGCATTGGTAGGACCTTGAACATGATCATCTCCAAGAACCCGACGATTAAAGGCATCAACTATGACATGCCCCATGTCGTTAATGACGCCCCTTCGTACCCTTGTAATTAAAATCATCGATGATTATTTTCAGGTGACATAAATTGCGAGAAATATAAAACAAGCCACAATTTTTTATAAGTAAACTTATATAAAATGTAAATTATAGAAATTTAATTGTCTAATATGGATTCAAAGTTTACGGAATGAATTAAATTTATAATATTTTAAAAGTTAAAGAATTTTTTATTTACTAACTAGAGACCATATCATTACCAAAATAAAAAGAAAAATAGAAGCAAGTTCAAAGGAGAGATGTACGACAGTTTAACAACATTTATGAAAAGAAAGTAATTTTCGAATCAGCTAGCCGTAGATTATGACTCATTTCAGTTCAAAGGAGAGATGTATGACTCGTGATTGATTACCAAATCAGTTCTAATTTTTGTACGGTAATGAATCGTTTCACACAGGAATCAAACATGTTGGAGGAGACATGTTTTCAAGCATCCCAAAAGCAGATGCAATCATGATTAAGGTACTCAGGTTTATTTATAGCTCATGCTCCCTTTTTTGCATATTCGCAATCTTAAATTCGCATCCAACTTGGCCTTGGAGGCCGAAATCATGGCAATCCTACTTGCCTTGAATCTGTTAAAAATAGCTAGTAAATCCACTCAAATTCTTTCTGAATGTAAACTCGCAGTTGATTATTTTAGTGATGAGACAAACTCGATTGATTGGAGAGCAGAAAATGTAGTCATATTAGCCAAGATGGCAATAAGTCAACTTTGCATGTGCAAGATTAGTTATACTCTACGATCGCCAAATAAATTATCCAATTAGGTAACGACGAGGTTTAGATTGTGCAGCCAATTGGGTATAACACACGTGCCGGAGCTACTAGCTTTTCTATGTTCAAATTATAGCTACTCACTTTATGGAGTAAGTTGTTTCTAAAAAAATTGGCACCCAGATAATGTAAAATTTTTTTGAAAGGTCGGTATTTTTTTCAATTGTAGTCTGCTATTGACCGGAGATTAAGGAAAATAAATAAAGAATGAAGGCTAACGAATCTGTAGCGATGCATGTTCCTACCCAATAAATAAATAAAAATGTTTAGTAATACATCAAAGGGAAAATAAGGAAACCGAAATTGACTATCATATAATTTAATCTGTTATTTATGTCAATGCTTCATTTTCTATCTTTTGATTGGTGTAGCCATTTGCCCAAATAGTGGAGCACATTTCGGTCCTTGATTATATAATTTGAAAGCTTTATTAAAAAAATAATAATTTGAAGCTAGTACTATACTCAAGTTCTGATAAACCACCCCATAAATCTGCAGGATACATGTCATAATTGGAGCGATGAAAATGTAGTAAAAGTGCTCAGAAACATATACGAAGCATTGCCAAAGAAAGGGAAGCTCATAATAGTCAGTATAATAATTCCGGAAACTCCCAAACACACCAAGGCTTCTCAGTGTGCTTCGGCTTTCGACAATTCCATGCTGACCCTCCACGCAGGAAGACAAAGGACTGCTAAAGAGTACGAGAACCTCACTAAGGAGGCTAATTTCACCAATTTCGACGTTGCTTGTGTTGTTTGCGGTATATGGGCCGTGATGGAATCTTACAAGTGAAGGAATTATTGGAGCAGCCATCATCTGTTGTAGAATATATTTACCATCTTTTGCATTTTACAATCAGCTTGTTTACTATGGAACAAGGATTTCCTATCGTAATATGTGAAATAAATTGTACTGGTACTTCCAATTTAATCGAATATTAGTTGGTCTAATTTAGGTATCTCGTGACCATCATCATTATCCACCTCAGAATTGCATCAACAATATCTTGTTTGGTTGAAGTATAGCAGATCTCGCTCAGCTAAAAAATCAAGTAACTGATTAGCATCCACTAGATTTTCATTGTTCAAGTTTCAAATTAATTCATTCAGTTCTTTTACAACACCATTCATTTCAGAATCTTCAGCAATGTCCTCGGGCTCTATTGTTTAGGAACCATATGTATAGGCACTATTGATAAATTTAGAAAAATCTATTTTAATTATCAGCATTTTTTGGATGAAAGTTTTATCATAAATAGATGTTAATAAGTTATTTAGAAATTCAAAAAAATATTGAAATTTTCTATGAAATAATAATTGTGATTGTTATTCGTATATGTTTTGGAGACTTGAATATGGACAAAGAAATGATTATAATTTTTAAATAACTTTTTGTTGCCTTGAATAGAGACAAAATATTTTTTATAGTAAAGAAACATAAACTTCCCTTATATGATAACCTATTTGAAGTGATAATTATCTCTGGTCCCAACAATTTTACTTTACAGAGATTTTATTGTATCTCATTTTTCTCCTCGGGGAAAATGGTTTTGGGCTTTCTTTTCTTAGGTGTTAAAAATTCAGAATGGTCATCCAACTTTAAGCTCGTTCTATTTTAGTCAGCAGTTAATTAACTATTTGGCATGCAATTCCCTCAAAATCAAACTGAAATTTATGGGGCCGACTAACTTACAGGTGACCACGAATCGAATCGAATTCAATTATCAATATCATGATTCTTATTCAATTCGTCTAAGGACGAATTCAAATACGAATTATAAATTATCGAATTCGAACTAAATTTATCCTAATTCGAATTCTTTTTTATTCAAAATTTTTGAGTTTTTTTACAATGCCTTGTGTCGTTAGGCTACAAGTCCTTTGGCGTGATGGGTGAAGAGTTGGCTCTGATACCAAATTGGTATGAACTTGAGCGCTATACAAGTTGTAGCAGTCTGCGGTGGGATTTTGAGGCTCCGAAGCTCGTCGTCCTCACGCTGTACTAATAGAAAATGGAAAGAAAAAGATAAAATAAAAGAGACTTATTTATTATTTGCTTGACTACATAAACCCTAGAGAGCGTAGCATTATATAGCCAAACACTAATCATCCAATAAGAAATACTAATATTGAAAGGGAAAGTGTTCTAAAAGGAAACAAAAACAGAAAGGGAAAGGGAAAGAGTGCTGAATTGAAAAGGCAAATAAATGGAAATTACTATTATTCCCAATGAAGTCTCATAAATATCCTAACACATAACAGTCCTAATCCCACATCAACGATATGTGCACAAAGCTTAGCGGTTAGATTTCGAGGCTTCGAGCCTCGACGTCTTTGCACCGTATTGAACAGAAATGAAGGAAACTAAATGTAAAGAAGACTTCTTATTTTTATTTGGTGCCTAAACCCTAGGGGAGCGTGGCATTGTATAGCCTAATGCTTACAACAAATTAGGAACATTCCTAATAGGACACGCCTACTAATTTGGAATGGGAAATACGAAAAGGAAAGATTACTAATAGGAAATAACAAACAGAACAGGCCTCTAATTGGGATCAAATAGTAGAGAAAAGAATCCTGACACATAACATTACCCCCGCCCTCGTGAGACTGCTCGGCATTGAGCTAACAAACCTAAATGTGCATGCTAATCCATCACAATGGTCTCATCAATTTTTCCCTCCCCACTTTCGTAGTCATCGACATCAATATTGGTATGACCTTCCATGCTTCGCAAGTTGCAGCTTTGTGTAGTGGGAGTTCGAGGCTTTGAACCTCATCTTCCTCGAGCCGTATTGGAAAAACAAAATAAATTGAATAAACATAAATAGACTTCTTTCTTATTTCTTGATGCATAAATCCTAGACATTGCGGTATTATATAGACAAATGATTACAATAGAATAGGAACATTCATAATAAGACTCGACTACTAAATTTGGAAAAGGGAAATGCTAAATGGAAATACTACTAATAGAAATAGGAAATACCAATGGAACAGACTCCTAGTTGGAACTAACTAGTAAAGGAAAGACTAGACTCCTAACACGTAACATTACTACTGCCCTCGCGAGACAGCTCATCCTGGAGCTGGCAATCCAGATATGTGTGCTAACCTGGCTCAACGATGTCATCGATTGCCCCATCCTCACCTTCGTAGTCATCGACATCAATAAAGAGGAGGCACTGATAGCGATGTTCTCGCATAAAATGCTTGTTGCAGTTATAACATAAGCCTTATTTGCGTCGATCAGCCAATTCTACTAGAGACATATGGTTTCGATGACAAGTTCGCAGCAGTGATGCTTCCTGGCGTATGTGTATCGGTCTTGCCAAGTACAACCGATGGATTACTTTACCCGACTGGCGCTCATAAGCTCGGGCAGGCTCATGGCTTCCTAGAGATCGGAAAGGTAGAGTAGTTCCACGTCAGTCTATAGTGGATTGGGTAGGCCTGCAGTAGAGTAGTTCCACGTCAGTTTTTACGATAACAGGGGATCGACCACGAAAAGTAAGGCAAGGAATTTCTCCTGGTACTGCTCCACCATATCGAAAAGGGGTAGTCGGGCCAGTTGACCAAAGTGATTACTTTGGGTTGGCGGCCCGTAATACTGATGGCAGAGATCAATAAAGTTGGCCTACGGAGGCAGTCTATAATCTCGTTCGAGCTAAAAGTACCAGTGATGTGTGACCCCTATTAGATGATATGACGCCAGCCAAACATTATCAGCCTCAGGTATGCATTGGCCATGAAAAAATTGCTCGCATCAATTTAACCATGTTGGTGGGTCATCTTTCGTCAAAACTCAAATATTCCAATTTATAATAAAGGACTCCCGTTCCAGCAAATGCGGCGCTGGTGGTGAGGGATCACATGTCCCCAATAACTCAGTTATGTGGGTACAGTTCTGTTACTTATTGCTGGTAGGTCGCATGTAGAGGATATAGCGTATGTGGGCTCGCCATATGAGGGTAGCCTGCGTATGTGCCCGGGTGTCGAGAAACAGCAAAGTAGGAGCCGTGGCAATATTCTTGGTCGGCCAGCAGTGGAAGTCTGGCGTCCCGAACAATGGTGGCCGAAACAGGCGATTGTGTTTGATGCGTGTTAATTTGCATCATTATTTGATATATTATTTATATTATTTTTAGTCTAATTCATATTTGTATTATCGTATTTTATTCCAGTTGAGTCGTGAGAGTGGACGTTTATACATTGTACTATCTTATAGGTAGTCGAAGTCCAATGATCGTGTTCGAGTACTAAGTAAAGGAATCAGGAACAGTTGAAGGCCAGAGATAGAGTTGGGCTCGTACATGTATTTTTACTCCACCTACGCGTAAGCATCGAATCACATTTTGATTTGTACGAACAGTTGAAGGGGGTATTTATGCCCCGATGCAATAAAGGGAGTAACAGGTATGAAAATATCGAACCACAAGGAGCGGGTTCAAGACATCCTGAAGAAATGCAAGTAGATTAGGTTGATTATTATTTTAGTTGGTTTTTGGAAAATGGTGAAGCAAACGCGGGACAACTAGAGAGTTTAACATTAAGAGAAAAATGGGCCAGGCACCCATCAAACAACCCCTCACAGCTTGGTCTCTACTGGGCATATTAAGTTAGTGGTGGATGTAAGTTAGTCTCCTGCATGGTGTGTACACGGGATTGGATTTTTACATCTCAACCAGAAAATCTCTTTCACTCATGTTTTGCATATCCCTCTATTTATGTGCAATTTGTTGTCTATGAGCAAGTTGACTAAGGATCTCAATTGCACTATAACTTTTCATGCTGATTCATGTGTTATACATGACTCAATTTCGAGGAGCCTGATTGGAGTGGGTAGGCAATGCGATGGGCTCTACTACTTTGAGGATGTGCAACGGGTGGCATTATCAGAGGGAAGCGAGGTGTCAGCTTGGCATCAGCGACTCAGACATCTTCCTGTTGATAAGTTACGGCTCATACCATCCTTGAATACTTTAGCTTTCCCTTCAATTCATAAGCAATGTGATTTGTGTCTTCATGCGAAGCACATTCATTTTTCTTTCCCTACAAGCTCCATAAAGACAAAAGATTATTTCGAGTTATTACATTGTGATATTTGGGGGTCATATAAGACACCGTCCTCTTCTAGGGTATTCTTTTGGACAAAAGGGGTACCGCATATATAACTTGAAGACTCGCAAGTTTCAAGTCCCATGTAATGTTACCTTCATTGAAAGCATCTTTCTGTATCAAGCTTACTCAAACTCAGGGAGACCAGATCGTTCTTCTTACAAAAGAAATATTATGATCCTGCCTTGTATGAACAATTTTATGTCACCGACGGATTTTCCATCATAAGGAGAGGCTTTGAATTCTATCAATAATGAGGACCAGCTTGTTTCGACCTTTTTTCCCGATGAACATCATAGAACCAATCAGCCCGTAGAGGTTTTCAATGGTACGGAGCAGCCCGTAAAGGTAGTCCACGGTACGAAATAGCCTACAGAGGTTGCTCAACCTCGTTATCGCCAAAGAGAACATCTGCCCCGCACACCTGCTCGCGTTGATAAATATCAAGTACAGCTTGCCCCTTCCCTCGCCTCTGCACATCCCCAAGAGCTATCCACGTTGTTGCCCTCTCCTTCAGGTAATTCGAACTTGTATCCTCTAACGAATTTTATTAGTTATGATCGGTTCTCATGAGCCCATCAGGTGTACCTTACCTCCATTAGCTCTACTATCGAGCCTCGCACATATCATGATTCGGTTGAGCATGCCTATTAGAGAGAACCATGCAGCATAAAGTGGATGTACTAGAGGCCAATGGCGGATTCTTGTTCACTTGCCACCTGGCAATTATGTTGTCGATTCCAAATGGGTGTATAAAATCAGGTTCAAACTTGATGGGGGCATTGATCGCTACAAAGGAAGACTAGTGGCTCGAATTGAGAGCATTGATTATCGCAAAACCTTTGCTCTGGTGGCAAAAGTCATCACTATTTGTTGCATTCTGGCGCAGGCAGTGAAGCGCGGGTGGCTGTTTTACCAGTTGGATGTCAATAATACCTTTATGCACGGTGATTTGAAGGAATAGGTATATATGCAGGGTCTTCAAGGTTTTGCATGGGCAGGGGATTCTCGTGTATGTAGACTTAAAAAGTTAATGTACAGAATGAAGCAGGCATCTTACCTGGTATGGTAAGCTTACGTCCTTCTTGCTTACCCTTGGCTTTACCAGGTCTCAAGAATACCATGCCATATTCACTTTTCGTCAGGATTCTCTGGTGCTCATTCTCCTCATATATGTAGATGATGTGATCCTCGCTGGGAATCACGCTCATATGCTATAACTCACCAAACAGACTCTTGATGTTCAGTATGGGATTAAATATTTTGGGATTTTGAAGTACTTTCTTGGCATAGAAGTTGGGACAACTCCGAAGGGATTGGTTCTCAATTGAAGGAAATATACACTCGATATCATTAAGGAGTACGAGAAGGATGAATCTCGCCCTTGTTATTTCCCTATTGAGCAAAATACCGACTTTACTCTAGTCTGGATGTCATGGATGAGTCATTGCGGTGTCATCATCTCATTGGGCATTTGATGTATTTGACGGTTACTAGACCTGATATCGCCTATGATGTAAATGTTCTGTGTCAGTTTTTGGACATGCTAAATACTGAACATGTCCAGGCCACTGATCGAGCCCTTTGATATTTGAAGACAACTCCGGGCCAATGTATCTTTCTCGCTAACTCTCCCATGTTAGATCTTGTGGCTTATTGTGATGCCGACTGGGGTGGATGCCCTATGACTAGACATTATCGCACTGCTTATTTTGTGTCTTTTGGAGGTTCTCCCATTTCTAGTGCACAAAGAAGCAACAAGTTATTGCCCGCTCATCCGCTGAGGCCGAATATCGAGCTATGATTAATACTATTAATAAAGTCTTGTGGTTGCATTGGTTGTTTCGTGATTTGGGGATACATTTCCTGCACGCTACCACCCTATTTTGTGACAACCAGGCTGCTCTTCATATCATAATGAATCAAGTCTACCAGGAACGTACCAAACACATGGAGATGGATTGCTATTTTGTTCGTTAACGGGTCCAATCCGGTGATATCGCCTTCGCAAGATCTGTACCATCTTCTAGTTGGCTGATTTGTTCACTAAAGCCCTTGGTCAAAATCGTTTCCAGGCACTTAATTATTCGCGAGTATTGGAGAATACTTATATTGTAATTATCATGAGTATGTTGTAATTATCCATTCCGTAAATCGGCTAGGGTTAGTCTCGAGTCCAACACTAGAATGTGTATATATTGACACCTTATGTCATGATAATATATACATTCACCCAATTATTCCTTTCATCAGGGTTTGAATTCAATATTGTTTTAGTAAAAGAATATTTTATTAAATATTAAATAAATCTAAATAGTATCAAAATTATTATTATCATTTAAAATTATTAAAATCATAATTTTAATGCTTTTTATCAAACAAAACTTGATGAACATAAATTTTGGACAATTTAGTTTGGACCGGTCATTGCAACCAAATGTACAGGTTGTTCTAACCAATTAAACTAGTGTCTGTTAAATTTTGGTATTGGAGCTAGCTCAATGGAACAATAAAAATGGAGACGAAGAAGAATGGAAGAAGAAGGATTGGGAGGAGAAAACACACTTCTTCATTTCTACATTTTCTCTATACAAAAAGAGAATAATACAAAATCTGTTAAAATAATTACAACTATTTATAGTGGGTTTTGTGCGGGGGCCATTTCTCGAAATAGATTTCCCCCTTCTAACTAATTGTTGCCATGTGACTAGCAGCGAGCTTGGGAATCTTTTCCTTAAGCATGTACGACGAGGTGAAGGCAGTTAACATGGATTTGCTCTTCAAGTGCACGATGTTTCCCTTCCATAACGTAATGTGCGTTTGTCATATTATAGGATGATTGGGCCAAACATTCCTCTTGAGGAAAAAGGAAAAAAAATTTCTTCTTCCATGCCCTTGAGCTACGAAGGAGGAGAAGAAGACGGAGGATCCGTCAACACGCCCCCACAAGCTGAAAGATGAATGTTCACCATCCTAAGCTTTTTTTTTTGTTGTAAAAGAACCTTTATTAATAAGAAAAAAAAGTTACAGAATAAGGATGAGAAAGGGGAGAAAAAGAGAAAAAAAGGACTACAAGCAAAGCCAAGGCCTCAACGAGTAACCATAGTAGAAAACCCGCTGTCATATCTAGTAACTCACCCAAGCAAACCCACAAGTTGGGTACTTAAGGGTGATATCAATCAGCCGGGGCACAACAAAAATTCATATCATACTCCAACCAACGTAGATCCTCACTGTTGTAGGCAGTCTTAGTCCTCCTCCTCGCTTGAAAGTGAGTGTTTCTGGCAAGCAGTAGGTCAAAATCCTTCAAGTCTAGCCGCGAATCGATCTTGTTCAACCAATTGTTTTTTCATCTTTTTCGTAATCGAACTCATGAACTTCAACGAATCTAGAAGACCATCATTGTTAGAAAAAGCAACAACCTCATTGCCCTCTTGACCCGGGATAGGCATGGGATCTGTAGTAGGTAAAGCAGAGGCATGGCACAAAATAGACATGGACGAGCCCTGTAGAATCAGAGTCTCATTGCCAAGGAATTCAAACTTGAGACCCTTGTGCTTAGAGCTCTTACAACTTAAAGATCTGCTAGGCAAAACCCCTCCCGCGGCGACATAAGCAGCCTTCCTAGCTTCAATTCTTGCCGAATCCAAATCTGACAAATGTAATGAAAAAATCGAACCCAATTTAGAACTTTTCTTGCATGCATTTTTCTTGCTTAAATCTGAACTAACACCCAGCGAACTCTGATTGTCTAGAAAAGGTGACCTAGCACTCAGAATCAGAGTCCAAGGTTTCGTAATAATTGGCAAAGTAGTTTGCAGGCTCGTATTAGGTGAGTCCATTGAAACATTCTCAATCCGCACTCCACTAAATTTTTGTCCGCCCACCTGCAAGTCAGCCCTTGCATTCTTGCTACCATCCTCGAACGTTGTGGCCAAGCCTAAAAACCCCTCCAATTCTGCATCATCCACAGCCTGCTTGGATTGCACTAAAATAAGTGACAAACCATCCCTTTTAGAACCATCAGTCACAAGATTAGGTCTCTGACCGATTGGGCAAGAGCCATCTGAATTCGTCTCCAAACCAGCACCAACCATAGGCACTTAATCAATATTTTTTGAAATTAAATCAACTTCCTTATTCCTAAAAAGCAAGCAAGCTTTATCGACTTGCATCTTCCCAAATTCGGTCAAAACAAAGTTGTTAGTCTCATGAGTATCCATATTGGTTTTGACATTCACCAAAGCGAGTTCTGTAGGAGATGTCCGAGAGTGCTCCCCTTCCAAAGAGGCAGCAGATCCAAACTAGGACCTAAAATAGATAAAGAAGCCAAAACCTCAGCCACCTTGCCCACCAGTTCCCCCTCTTTCAACTCCACTTCGTAAAAGGCTTCAAAGCTATTAGAAACCTGGAAAGTAGAGGCAACCAAAAGCTTCTCTAACACACAAGGCCCAACATCCGTAAAGGAGGTTGCTCCAAACTTTTTCCTTCATCTGCAACTTGAGACATAAGAGAGGCAGAGACATGTCCATCAATATTGGCATCCTTATGCTACCAAACCCACTTGCCTAGAGTAATTTCACGTCTCTTATCATCCTGCGGGTGTAGATTATGATACTTATCTTCTAAATAGCCAATTGTTCTGTAGTGAGCACAAAAACTAGACAACTTCTCAAAGATCAAAGTCACCAGATAACTACCATCGACCATCTATAATGCTTTATCTCGAGGAGGTTGATACATATCCAAATTAATCAGAATTCTAACCGAGGTCCCATGAAACCTATTGAGCGCAGCAGAGTCTTTTTGGATGGGGTCACCAATTGTCGTGACCAAGCCAAAATTAATATCCTGAGCGATATGTTCCATCCCGAGACCCTCGAGCCTGACCTAAACCTTCGCAAATGATGTCCTAACTTTAGAAGGGTTGAATCCAAGAGACCAAGGCTGTAAATAAAGAGTTCCTTGTGGGACCCTCCAAACCTGAAAGCACCACGTAGCATTTTTATCCAATTTCAAAACAAAACAAAATCCAAAGTAACCTATTCCCAAAGGAAGCATCTGACATGAATGAATTTTCCATATCTTCGGCATCAGTAAGTCAAATGATGAGCATGGCTTCGAGCCCTTCGGAATCACCAAGCGACCAACAACCGCACATTTGCCAAAGTTAGAACACATCGCAGAACGATCCTCATTCAACTCCTCAGTAGATAAATCATCTTTGAGCATAGGTTTAATAAAATTACCATTACTCTACCAATTCTCACATTGTGAACGAACACGGTCTGCATAAGATGTTACACTACTGCCAATTTGAGCCTTCTTTTTTGGGGAAGAAACAGTCGCAGGACCTCGACCATTTTGAACCTTTTCTATTATATTAGTGACCTAGTGCATACCACAATCCTCCTTTTTTGTTATATCAATGACCTGGTTCATAGCAAGAGAGTCTCGGGATAATCAAAATGCTAGGAATCATCACCATGGAGCGTATCATGGCCTCCATGAATTGAAGCCATTATGAAACAAAGGTTGGATGTCACATTAGGAACCCAGAAAGGCCCGCTTGTGGGAGCAAAACCAACGACCCACGATTGACCTCTGTAGCTGAAGTGGACATAGAGTGTGTCGGGATGGCCTGGGCGGCCACCATGGTTGGCGGCGATGGAGCAGTGACCAAAGCCCTAACCGATTAGTCAAGAAAAGTCACAGGCGGCGCATAAGAAATCAGAGCGGCGAGGGCCTGATTGTAGAAGAGAGACGGCATAGGAGGGAAGGCTACCACCCCCAAATTCAGAGGGAGTCGCCTCATGGCCGCCAAAGGGGCAGGGCGGCAGTACCGGGGAGGCCAAGAGAGGGAATCGCCAATCACCTTTTTTCGCTTTAGAGCGTCGAGGGTTTTCACAGATCTTAAGATTGGAAATAAGGAACTCATGCCGAGAAATCAATAAAGGCTTGTTGAGAAGGTCTGTGAGTTGTAGCACGGATGAAAGATTGAATAACTTCAAATGACCTACTTGGAGTTTTTCACGGGTGAAATGACACTCAATTTTTATAAGTTTGGTGCGCTCATGGAAGATATGATTCTCTGCAATGTGAATGGCAAACTTGCTATCGCAGAAAATGAAATCCAGACCAGAGAAAGGAAGACTAAGATCATGAATGAAATACAATTGTCATCGAATCTCGCAAGTGACTTTAGATTGACCTTGTACTCCACTTCAGAGGAGAAGAGGAAAACTACACTCTGTTTCTTGAAATGCCAAGAGATGAGAGTGTCACCAAGAAAAATAGCGAAACCCGTAACAGAGTGGTGAGAATCACAACAATTATTGTAATCGCTATCACAAAAGGCATATTCTCAAAATAGATAAATTCAAATAAAAAATAAGAAATATGTACTTGAGTTTACCCACTAGCAACTGAAACATGGAACTTGCAGGATATTCACTTAAAAATAATGATAAAAAAAGAGGGTGGCGGCCACTTAGCCACCCAGGATCCTTATTTTTTATTTTATTTCCTCAAATTTATCAAAGTGATATAATTTGGTACTGGTTATCTAAATGAGTTAATTTATTTATGATTTTGCATAATTTTTTGAAATTGCGTATGTCTCAAAAAATTATGTAAAATAAAAATATTAACTCAAATAATCAAACAACAACTTATCAACTCTTAAAATTTTGAAAAAAATTAAAAAGATAAGGTTAATCGACCTATTTTTAGGTCGTCTCCTTCTTTATTAATTTTTAAAATTTATAACTTTTTACAAATTTCAGAAAAAATTAAAAAAAATCTGTGTGGCAATGTGGCAACCACCCATGGTCGCCTTCCTTTTAAATTTATGTTTTAAAAAATATACCTGTGTCATTTTCACGTGGTAGTAGCAGAGGTGGAGTCGACCAGCTGCTTGGTCGACTCCAATATATTTCTAACTTTCTATTTATATTGAGAATATATTTGTTTTTTGTTTATTTTAGAAAAACAATATCCTTTATTATTCACTTTGACCATTATTGTGAATTCTATGCAATTGATCTTCCGGTTGTTCCTATGGTATTGAGGTTGTAGTTCTATGCAAGTGACTTGTGTTTGTCGTGCATCATGCTAGTTTAGTAGTTGTTATAATTTTGAGTGCTTGTCTAGGAATTAGGACTTGTCTTGGAGCTTAGTGTGTTTTCTTTGGTTTGGAGTTTGGTGTGTTATAATTTTGTTTTGATATCATACCCGTGATCAGATTTAGGAATAAAGGTCAAATAAATCCATATACTATCTCAAACGGTTCATATAAACCCATGTACATAAAAGAGGTTCACATACTCTGTATTTTTCTAAATGGGTCAAATAACACCCTAAACCCATTTTTCCGATCACCGGCAATACGTTATCAGTTTACATTGAAACTTCGTCATTTTAAATACGATATGTCATCTTTGTTTATTTTTTTTAAACTCCCTAATTCTTCTTTTTCCACCCCCACCCCTCTCTATCTTCAAAACAAAAATATATCAAGCAATCCAAAGAAAAAATTAATCCCAGAACTATCACGCACAAACCAAATAAGTCAAACATCTCTTTGGATTATATCCATTAACCAATTGTAATACGGCTTTGAGAGCGTTGGAGCTACTAGCAACAAGAGTTGAAAAGAGGTGCTTAAAGTTTACAGTTCTAGGTACTTCTGTACTTTTAGTGGATCCATATTTCTTTGATTGTTGTTTCTTTTCACTTTTCGTAGTTCTTCAGGCAGAGGGGAAAGCTCTCGGATATCGACAATTAGGTTGAAGGTATGGGTTTCAAAAATGTATACTCGGGTTGTTTCCATGTACAGCTGATGGTGGAAACACATTTTCCTTTGTTATGTTAGAAATAAAAGGAAAGAGATCCGTGTATATGGTGTGAGAAATTCACCTACTATTTTTGCATCTTTGGAATTGCAAATTGTTGGTCCATAGATAAACTTGGTATTTGGTTTTCTTGAACACTGCAACATATTTTCTGTTTCCGAGCAGAAGATAACCACAAAGCACACTATTTTTTTCTCAAAGCCGTATTACAATTGGTAATGGATATAATAAACTACAAGGATGATGTGGCTTATTAAAAATCATAAAGACGTCAGACGAGGTCTTGTTGGTGACCGGAAAAATAAGTTGAAGGTGTTATTTGACTCATTTAGAGAAGCACATGGAGTTATGTGAACCACTTTTATTTAAAAAACTTATGTGAACTATTTGAGATAGTAGGAGTGATTATTTGACCTTTAGATTTAAAATATTTCGGATGAAACTTCCTTGGAACCCACGCACCTTTCCAGTTTGTAGTTTCTAGAGGGTAGGACGACCAGCCGCCTCCTCAGGAAAACGTCAGGTCAAAGTCTTTGCTGCTTCAGATCTCGGATTAAATTTTGTTGTCTTCCGTGGACATAGGTTGGTGACCAATGACTAAACAAGTACAGGATAATATAAATATTCCGAATTCAAATCCCTCGGCTTGAAGACAGGATAATCGGTGCTCTTCGGAATAAAAAACCAGTCAGTGCACTCCCTTTAATTCAGGCTACCTTGATATGTATATTTTATTTCAACATGGTGAATGAAGATGATTATGGTGAATGAAGATGATTGGTGTATTTTTTAATGTAATAATATTTACATAAAATAAATATATACAAATGTAAACTCTAATGCATATGCCAAAGTTACTTGTCCTAACCGTACGAAATAATAGATTAACGAAAATTCAATGTTTAATTCCTATAAAAAAATATAATGCATATTTCAAATGATAAAAATTCGACATTTTTTTGCAAAAGATATAAAAAAATGTAACTCCTACAGTGGATAATGTCCGCTATTTAGACTCCTTGACAAAGAGTATTGATTCCAGGAATCTTGGTCAATATTCCGGTATTTGTCTAGTCCGTGAGACACGTGACTCCAATAGTTTATTGGGTCTTTTTTTTCATAATTGGAGCTTTTATTAATTAACAAAAAGAAAATAATACACCAATGTCCGGACCTGAAATGATCCCATGTTCAGGCTATCTTAGATGTAAATAGTCCAAAGCAATCATATACCACATCTAGTGGGTACCCAAAACAACTCTCTCATACAGAATCGTACGAGATTACAGCCTCAGTCACAATAAAAAATTCTGTTGCAGTAAAATATTGTTTGAAAAAAATCAACGATAAGAAAAAAGAGCGCAGACGTTATTGCTAAAAAAACCTTAAGTAGGGTATTAACGCCAAGTCACACCGAATGGATCGCATTGCCTTCCCAAAAAATGTGCAATACTCGAACCTCCATGCTTGCCATTTTTTCCAATAGTAACCACCGATTCTAGAATTTTCACGGAACTCCCTGCACCTCTCCTGAAACATATTTTATACATAAGTCGAATCAGTCTCTAATTATATTCGATGCCACTCTTTGTCGAATGCAATCTCAATAGCCACCAAAGCCGCAGATTACTCTGCCTCAAAAGCATAGCCAACGCCAATTTTCTGCATGAAGCATCCTTAAACAAACCCCCTGCAATTACGAAAAATGCTTACTGTCATTGATACTCCTGGGCCCCATGGACACTACCATCTGTGTTGCATTTTATCCACCCTGGAAAAGGAGGGAATCATTTGACTTCTCAAATTCTCGAGCTTGCCTCAGACAACGTGCCACTCCCAATGTACAAATTCGAAGCAAGTCCTCCTGCGAGTTTTGCATTTAGCCAATGTTGAGCGATCCTGCTTCTGCCACCAGCACTTTAATTGCGACTGTCAAAGAGGTCGTGCGACGTACAATCTTGCCAAAAAACTGCTCATTCCCCTCCATCCAGATAGCCCATAACTCTGCAAAGGTGAGATAATCTGCAAAAGCAATCTGAAACAAAGAACAATATTGCCCCACGCCGCTCTTGCTAAGGTACATAAACCGAGGATATGATCAATCGATTCTTCCACCTCGCTGAGTATTTTTGACCAAATAAAATTATGAATTGGGACGATCACCAGCCAACAGGCTAGTGAAGCGTCAACCTACCAGATATCCTCGAGCTAACCCACAAAAATGGGCAGTTGGGAGGGACAACCACCATCCAACAAGACATTAAACTGCCAGCCTAACCCAGATAGCCTCAAGATGACCAACACATAGGTAGACATGAGGAACATACCCACTAACCGACACACATATTTATATGTGGTTACAGCCGGGAACCTTTGTAAAAAACTCTACTATGGTAAAACCCAGTGGGAAAAAATATCGTAGATACTGCATGTCCAATGAAAAAAGAAAAAAAGGAGATAAAGAGAGATCCTGCCCAACATGGCACTGGATGAAGTCTCGCGCGATATACCACCACTTGGTCCCTCTTACCTTAGGCGCGGTGTTTGCCGTTGTATTGCCCTCTCTATATATGTGTGATATTCTGAATTCCATTATGCGCAGCTTCGCCTGCACTTGTAGCCACCTATTGCGATATCTCTACAGGACTAGCTGATGATTATCTGGAAAGAGGGAGAAAATATAAGTGGAGTCAGTTTTCACCCACAACTGATGCCATCCCACTTCTAACACAATCAAAGCTGCAACCAACTCTGCCTTAAAAGCGTAACAAATTTCAAGCTCCCGCACCAAACACCCCTGCATAAAACCGCTGGAATTTTTGAAGATTCCAGTCGCAACAGCCAGTCCTGATGATCCTATAGCACTACTATATGTGTTGCACTTTCTCTATCCTAGCAAAGGGCAAAACCAGAAGACCTCTTGAATTTTAGGTGCAGGACCCCTACACTCTAAGACTCTAAGAGCACTCGAGCGCAACAAATCCTCTTGTGAGGTATGCATATGACCAATATCCATGACCCCTGCCTCTACCACCAGTGCACAAATCTGGGCCACGACAGATACCCATTGCCCTGAAATATTTGTTGGTTGCGTTCACTCCAAATGGCCCAAACTACAGTAACAAAAGATAGCAGCCAAAGAGCCTATAGCTGCGGACTAAACTGAAGTTGCATCGATGCTACACATAAGTCTGCCAAGCTTGATACACCTGCAAAATGAATTCTAAATATAAAGAAAATTGTATCTCGTACAATTTTAGCAAAAGAGCACCCTGCAAAAATATGATCAATAGTGTCTTTTGCCCGCGGACATAAGGCACAACATGACAGGCCAACAAACCCTTATCGGTGTAGCATATCTAATGTAGGTAGTCAATCGTGCACCACACGCCAGACCTTAAGGAGCGCGTGGTAGGAATAATGGTCGCTCATATCCATTTTCCCTAACGAACAATAGGGAAGGAAGGCCGCAAATGATGATAACCCACTTTGGAAGTGATGAAGTCGTCTATAGAATGCGACCAGAACGTGGTATCACAACCTTCCGGGCCAAGCCACGTACCTCAACATATCTGCAACTATGGTCAGATAGACCTCAGCAAAGACCTTGTGGATCCTTCACCTCCCATTATGCCAAAAATACTTGTAAATATTTGTTTGAACTTATCTATCCTACTTCATAGGTTCCTAAGGTTAAATAGAATACACTGAGAGGTTTACTTCATAGTTTTTTTGTCCTTGAGTTTGATAAGTGAACTAATTAATTGGTCATTATGTCCATTTTTTGGTTAATAATTCTAGTGGAATGTCAAAAATGTCCTTCTCATCAATACAAAGCTATTATTTTACTATTTTCTATAAATGACTAAGTAAGAAAATTTGCCAAATATGACAAATAATCTACCCACTTCCTTTTCTCTTATTGATCAGATATTTTTCTTCTTCGTTAATACAAAAGCACTAACAAACATAGTTAATTCAAAAGCACAAGGTTGGTAGATTTCCAAGGACACTAAGTCCGTATTTTTCTCAATTTGTGATAAATTCCTTGTTTAGAGATAAAATTGGCATAACTTTAGTTGTTTCTTGTTTACTAGAATCAGTCGTGTAATTTAGTCTTGAACAAATGAGAACATGCAACTTATGGACCAAATCTTGATTAAAAAAAAAGCCTAGAATAAAAGAGGCCTTACTCATTCTATATGAGTTTTTGGACATAAATTTGCTTGGATTAAGACTTTTTTCTTGTAACTTCTAATTGTTGATTTAGTTTGGTATTGTTTAAGTTAAAGGGACCATAATTATGCTCCAAACTCAAAATTTTGTAAATATAATATATCATTTATTATATTTGATAAATTTTCTTGCATTGTCATTTATAGAATAAAATAGTAGTTTTAGGTTGAAGAGAATGACATGTGGGCTTGTGTGGTTGTATTTTTTCTTTTTGCTTTTTTCTGTACTTTTTTGTAACATTTTTCTGTTTTTAGTAATAAAATGGTCTTTAACAAGTAAAAAAGTTTGAAGAGCATGGCAACTTTGACAAATTATTGACAAAAAATTGAAATAGGGGCCAAGTAGTTCAATTTTACAAAACTTAGGGACTAAAAAATTATGAATTGAACCTCTCAGTACAATATATCTAACCTTAGTGACCTATGAGTTTTTTTTCCTAATTTTTTATAAATGTAAATTGCCCCCTTATACTTTTCTGTATATGCAAAATTTTGGTGACAAAATAAAATTTGAAATAAGGTTCTCCTTGGACTATATATATTTAGTAGAGAAAGGAAATGAAGGAGGATGTTGAGATGTGAGAAAGTGGGAAAATATGTGTGAGAACGTCGAAATTTTCCTAAAAATTATATTTTGGATGAACTTGATTGTGTTTAATAAAATGTCCTTAGCCATCTGATTTTTTGAGACATGTGCCCAATTTTTCAAGAAATCTAATCTTATCAGAATTCTGAGTTAGCACTATAATCAATTTCTTCTGTAATTATATAAATGATAACCTTCCACTTTATTATGCATTGGAACGGAATGTTATTGGGTCTATGAATGCTATTTTGAAAGAAAATTAAATTTCTGCATATAATATGATCATGTAATTCTTAATTAAAGTATGCATGCTTTATTGGTAAAAAAATCAAGTATGAAACACTATTGCAACAAACATTTTCATGACTTTTACATGAAAAATTCGAACCATATAGAACTACGTGCTAGTTACTAATCTGTGAATATAATAAAGTTGAAACAATATAGTTTTTTTTTGTTCATACTAAAATTTTCCCCTAGCTTATGAAGGATGGTCGGTTTTATGTTTCAGTTTTTTCCTTCCCATATTCCATTCGGCAACAGCTCTTCATAAATAATTAAAACGTTCCACATCTTTTGCCCTTTTTATTGAGGAAACCCAGCGGGAAAATCTGTACCTATCTGTCCTTGTTATTACAGTAAAATCTCTATAAAGTGATCTCCTTTAAAGTAATAATTTCTCTAAATTGATAAAAAAAATTCTGGTCTTGAGTCGAGAACAGTGTTAAAATTTAATAAACTTCTATCGTAATAATTAATACTTTTTTAGAAAATTTTAGTGCAAAATGTCGGTCCCAACTTTCGCACAAAGTAATATTTTTTAATAAATACATATATTTTTACATACTTCACGAATCTAAAAAATATTTTAACATAATAGTTTATACTAGACTTACTTGTTTAATAGATTTTATATCATTATTCATCTTCTGAATTATTTTTAAAATGGTCCTTGTGATCAATGACTTGTTATAAAATGATATCTCAATCGAGTGTGGCATTTGAATAACGTTACAAGATGAGATTTTAGGTGACTCGAATATAGATGAAGTAATTTTTGCGTATTTTTTCTCAAAAACTCAATTTTAATAATTTTGGAGAAAAAAAATGTAAACCTCTATTATTTAATAACCTCTCTAAAATTATATTTTTCTCCGGTCCCAACAATATCACTTTAGAGAGGTTTTAATGGAATCAAGTAAAAGAAGGTGGTGGCTGAAAATATATATCACAACCTTCAAAATATATATATATATATATAACCAATTTATTGTGAAGATAAATTATGACATACTTTTTTTTCTTAGCTCTTGTAAATTGTAGTCGATCATTATTGAACCACCTGAGGGTGATTAATTGTGCTGAAAATTGTAAATAATAATCTATACAACCAACTCAGAGAATATTCAGAATTACTCAGGAAATTTTTGTACTAAATCTAATTAATAATAAAGTTATTTTTTGAAAAAAAACTTCTGATACATTCAATAGATGGAAAACAGAACAGGTCACTTTCGGGTGGTGTGTAAAAAACATTAGTTTTATATAGACGAGAGTGCTAATCAAGTGTTTTCTATAGCCGTCAAGTGTTTGCTATTGATTTTTTATTTTGAAAGGTAAATATTACACCATTCAAGAGTTTGAACTTTAGATTTCCATAATTTTGTTCACTCTTTGTGCGTTAGCCTAAGTAATCTTTGGTTTTATATACATTCAAGTGTTTTCCCGTACGCAGGTACCAACTCTATATATACCTCTAGATCAGAGAAAACGTAATCAAGCAAACTCTACTCCTGCAAGAGGCCTCAAACACTCAAAGTTAGCCACACAAAAAAAAAAAAGAAATAGCTGAGCAATTTGCTTGATCCCAATCTTAGCTAGAGAGACAGTAACAATGAGTGCCACCCAGAATCACAGACATGAAGAAGCATGCCTCGATGCGATGCTTCTGGTAAATGCCCATGTCTTTCCTTTGGTCCTTAACGCAGCCTTAGATCTAGACCTCTTCACTATAATAGGCAAAGCTGGTCCCGGTGCTTATGTCTCGGCAGCCGAAATCGCTTCTCAGCTTCCGACCCAGAACCCGGATGCCCCTTCTATGATTGACCGTATGCTTCAGCTCTTTGCCAGCCACTCCCTTCTTAATTTCTCCTTGAGATACGTAGACGACGGCAAGTTCGTGAAGCTCTACGGGCTGACTCCGGCTTGCAAGTTCTTTCTCCGAGGAGAAGATGCGGATGCCAACTTGATCAAGGCGTTAACCCTTTCTCATAAGCCTCCTGTGAAGCAAACTTGGTAATTAAATGGCTCAAACTCTCATGAATCTTCTTGGAATTGTTTCGAGTGTTCTTACTCGATAATTTGTGATTGTGTGCAGGTTGAACATGAAGCAAGTGATATTGGAAGGTGGGAATTTGTTCAAGAAAGTGCATGGAAAAACCATGTTCGAGTACATGAACCAAGATCCGGAGCTCAGCGCTTTCTTCAACGAGGCAATGGCGGGCTTCTCTAACACCGTCGTGAAGGAGATTCTTGACAAGTACAAAGGATTTTCAGCGGTTTGTTCGCTGGTTGATGTTGCCGGTGGCATTGGTAGGACCTTGAACATGATCATCTCCAATAACCCGACGATTAAAGGCATCAACTATGACATGCCCCATGTCGTTAATGACGCCCCTTCGTACCCTGGTAATTAAAATCATCGATGATTATTTTCAGGTGACATAAATTGCGAGAAATATAAAACAAGCCACAATTTTTTATAAGTAAACTTATAAAAAATGTAAATGATATAAATTTAATTGTCTAATATGGATTCTAAGTTAACGGATTGAATTAAATTTATAACATTTTAAAAGTTTAAGAATTTTTTTTTACTAATTGGAGACCATATAGTTACCAAAATAAAATGAAAAAGATAAACATCCGTACTCACCAACCAAAACCAAAAAGAGTTTAAGAACATTTAGGAAAAAAGAAAGTAATTTTCGAATCTGCTAGCCGTAAATTTTGACTCATTTCAGTTCAAAGGAGAGATGTATGACTCGTGATTGAACCGTTTACCAAATCAATTCTAATTTTTGTATGGTAACGAACCGTTTCACACAGGAATTAAACATGTTGGAGGAGACATGTTTTCTAGCATCCCAAAGGCAGATGCAATCATGATTAAGGTACTCAGGCTTATTTATAGCTCATGCTTCCTTTTTTGCATATTCCCAATCTTAAATTCGAATCCAACTTTTGATTGGTGTAGCCATTTGCCCAATGAGTGGAGCACATTTCGGTCCTTGATTATATAATACGAAAGTTTTCTAAAAATAAAATAATTTGAAGCTAGTACTATTCTCAAGTTCTGATATACCACCTCATAAATCTGCAGGATACATGTCATAATTGGAGCGATGAAAATGTAGTAAAAGTGTTCAGAAACATATACGAAGCATTGCCAAAGAAAGGGAAGCTCATAATAGTCAGTATAATAATTCCGGAAACTCCCAAACACACCAAGGCTTCTCAGTGTGCTTCAGCTTTCGACAACTCCATGCTGACCCTCCACGCAGGAAGACAAAGGACTGCTAAAGAGTACGAGATCCTCACTAAGGAGGCTAATTTCACCAATTTCGACGTTGCTTGTGTTGTTTGCGGTATATGGGCCGTGATGGAATCGCACAAGTGAAGGAATTATTGAAGGAGCCATCATCTGTTGCATTTTTAGAATCTGCTTGTTTACTATGGAACAAGGATTTCCTATTGTAATATGTGCAATAAATTGTACTGGTACTTCCAATTTAATCAACAATAGTTGGTGCAATTTTGATTTCCGAAAATAGTTGGTACAACGAAATAAGCCTCCCAGGAAAGGAGCTCCGTAGCGATTGGCGCAAACATTCTCAAGGGAGGCAGTTTCTTCCGCAGCCAGGTGCAAATCGAAAGTGACAATGGTGGGATTAAGGTAACCGAAAGCAACCGAATAGCACTCGCCCACCATCGCCAACCCTAACCACCGTTGTTTTCTTTTTGAGAAGTTTCGTTTTTCTTGGATAATGAAGGCTTGCTTTTCCCCTTTATGCGATATGGAAAGGTGGAATTCCTCACACAATATTGAGTGCTTCCTGTGGGCATGAAAGTGTGGCATGCGTTATATGGTGCGATCATGTGAGGCCTTTCGAATTCAAGAAACCGGGTTATATTTCAGGGCCAGAGAGGTATGATCTTCTGCGTGCCAGGGGGTTCTTGTTCTGGTCCAAAACTTCCGTCTCTTATGTGAAAACCAGGATATCTTGCTGCTTAAATCGGGCTGTACCTAGGCGAATTTTATTCCTGGGTGAGTTTGTAATTAGTGATGATAAAAGCAAGGGGCGTTTAGCTGTTTTTGGATTGTCACCTAGTGAGATTTTGATTGCAACTGCCATTGGTAAATTGCAATCAAAATGGCCAAGGTTCTAGGTGACTTTTTTAAGTATAGCAGCATGGTGCATCACAAAGTAGTTCCAAATTCAGCAATTCTAACGTCAAAGTTGTAAGTAAATAATACTTATTAATAAAAATTTACTCACCAAAAAATTATACTAAAGTCAAAGTCTTGGCTGCTGTGAATCTAGATGGGATTAGTTTTTGACGTCGTCCATGGTCGTAGGTTGTCACTAATCAAGTATTTTTTTTCTTTGAAAGGTAGGTCACTATTCGAGATTATAGGGTATAAGGATATGCCAAATTCAAAGTTCTCGGCTGTTTGATCACTTATCTAATTGAAATAAACATGAAAGCAACATAGACAAGTCCCAAATCGTAGTGAACAAAGGATTGAAGCAACCTGAATCTATTTGGTCCTATGTTTACCATATTTTCTACTTCAATATTCTTATTTGGCACAAATTTATATGCATAATAAATTCTACTATAAAAGTCAATTTGACTAATAAGAGTTGATTCAACAAAGTATAATTCATCTTATGCATCGTAGGGAAGCCCCAATTTTACGTACACACCATGAATCCGTTTCTAGTCCAGAATAGCTTCGATGCCATTATTCAATGTTCGCCAACCAAGTATAGAATTGCCTCACCATATTCGACGAGCAAAGACCGAACAGTCTCTTACTCTGCAGCTCCGGTGGACATACATAGTCAACCAATCTCATTTCTTCTTGTATTCTCTAGCCCCGAAGATGGTAGATCCAATTCTGACATTGGTACTCCCCAACTCAATCTGTAAAGCCACCAGTATGCCATCAGTTGACAGTTGTGTATTGTCTAATGAGCTAACAGCTAATGAGAGTGATTACAGAAATTATACAGAGATGATTCTTACAGCTAGCTCAAAGTCATTAGACATGCCCATTGAGAGCTCGCATTGGTCTTCCGGTATGCCAAGTTCCTTGCTGATCTCACTTCTACAATTAGCTAATGTCTGGCAACAGGAGAAAAGTTCAACACCAGAAAATAAGCAGAACTAAAGTATGAGGAAAGGGAAAGGAGGCAAAGAAGTGAATCCCGTGTTACTAGCATGAAGGCATCACCTTAAAATTCTCCGGTGTTGATGTATAGTCGAGCATCCCTATTGTCATAAGACCACGAAACTCAAGATTTGGGCAGCTCTGACTAACATGTTTGGCAAGTTCCACGCATTCAGATGGCTCAACACCAAATTTTGCTGACGCGAAAAGATGAGAAAAAAAACAAAAACAATATCGTTATGAACGGATTTGCAAAACTAAAGAAACATTCATATCACTAGACGATTGTTCAATATAAGATAAAAGCTTCAGTTAGGTCCAAGTCATCAGTGTGCAATATTCCGAAGTAAAAATGTACAAACTGTGCAAACGAAAAGCGAAAACAACATTTTGTAGCGATCACAAGCTGCGGCATTGAGTACTCACACTCTTCACCGCTAGTATTAACTTGAACCAAAATCTTCAATGGCTTCCTCCCCAAATTTCCAACCGCACGGTCAAGATGATTGGCAATCTACCAAAAACACGAATTATTCCTCATTCATATTAATCATAAGCAAAACCCGAACACACCACATTGGTTACCAGCACCTCATTACCTTTTGATCATCCACACTCTCCACCATGTCAAGGTTGGGTACACCAGCTGAAACCAAACCCGGAACAACGTGAATTCCACAAGAACACAACTAAACTAACTAGTGTCCGTTAAATGGATTGTAACTCGAACAAAGAGAGAGAGGCGCCTGTTCGAGTGCATACCCAGCAAAGGCTTCACTTTGTTGCTCTGTAGATTCCCAATAAAATGCCACTCCATGTCATCAGGAAGCTAAACTCCATTAAAGTCCACAAATTAATTAAATAACCGGGTCATCCATAAACATTAAAAAAAAGCATACCAAAATGAATTAAATAACAAATTAATTTTTGCTTCCTTTATAAGAATTTAATTGAGGGGGTAGGTACCCACCTGGGGCGCTTTCTCGACCAGCTCTTGGACGTAGTTCTCCCCGAAGCAACGGTGGCCGGCGTCGTACACCTGCCTTATTACCTCCACCGGCTTCGTCTTGCTCACCGCCACCACCCTCACCTGGGACCCACTCCGGCCGGATCGCTCCGCCGCCACGTTCACCCTCTGGAGAACCGACCGGAGTGCCGCCGCCGCTAACCCGTCGATAGATGCCGCTGCCATCTGCGGTTGGGATTCGCCTTCTCTTGCTTCTTTGTCGTCTCTGGGAGGGTTCATTATCTCTTTTTTTTTTCTACCGAGGGGAAAATGGTTTTGGGCTTTCTCGTTAGATGTAGAAATTTCAGAATGGTCATCAAACTTTTAGATTTTTCTGTTTAAGTCAGTAATTAATTAACTAGTGGCTCTCAGCAGCAACTCTAACCTTCTCGTGCAATTCCCTCAAATGTCAAACTGAATTTATGGGGCCGACCAAGGTTGTTAAGATCTAGAGTTAACTCCTGGGATCTTACGATTTTACGATTCATCATGAACAAAACGAGTCAGAGCATGTACAAGATCTGGAGTCGAGCGGGATCTGTGAGATCTGAGTGATAACTCCTAAGATCCTGAGATCTACGAGCTAACTCCTAAGATCCTGAGATCCGAGTTGGAGCAATGGATATTTCTCAACGATTCCAGGGGAGAGAGAAGAATAAGAGGTTATCTTTCGTTTAATATTTTAATAATATATGTTATTCGGGTAACTATACTTCTTTTACTGTATAGGCCAAAACACAAAAATCTACATACTTGGTTTAATATTTTTTAATGATAGTTGTTATTCGGATAACTATTGATCGACTAAAATGTTTAAAATGACACAATTGTTGTTGAGCCCAAAAATTAATAATCAAATTTATATTAATTAATATCTCTAAGATTAATAGCTTTAGAGTTATTTAAATCCATATTTCATCCTACCAATTTTTTGCCACTTATTTTTTTACATCAATTTTGATGTTTATTTTATTTTATTTTTTGCTTGTCAATCACATTATGTCATCTATAGATATATAGTGGATTACCATTAAAAAATATATTGAACTGAGGTTTTTGTGTGTTAAATTTATGAAAAAAATTGGTCATTAGTAAAAAGTTTATGGAAAGATTATTAATCTTAGTTATTTTTATAATTTTGTCTATTTAGTGAATCTTACGATCCGTGTTACGATTCTACGATCTACGCTTTCTCTATGCCCGAACGATCTTTAATGGGATCCCAATTTTAACAACCTTGGGCGACTTCATTTTCAACTCACCTCCTTCGTACGCTACACGAAATTTTTATTATTTTAAGAGTGGTGCAAGCAAAATGATTTTATCAGCTACATTTATTTAGGAATCCCAAACACTTTTTGAGTAATATCTATGAGCTTCATGATTCTAGTTATAATTTTGTTAAAGTTTAGTAAACTAGGTATTTTGATGCAACATTATTTTATGGTTCCAACTTTCCTATTATTCGACGGAGTCAAGAAGTCGAGATGAAGAGGTGAGAAGTGAAGGGGGGCGGCCACCAGCCCTTGCACCATGGCCGAACCCGAACCCGACGTCCACCTGCCCGCCCGTGATTTCTGCTAGAATTTGGACAAAAATGCCCCTCCGTGTTCTATTTGCTTCCTAGGGTTGTTGGCTCCATAAATACCCCTTGTAACTCATTTATAGCCCTGAAGAGAGAGAGTGTGAGGTCATTGTGAGTGGCTAAAAGAGAAAAAAAAATCTAAGTGAGTGTGGGTGCCAAAGCGTGCCTTTGCTTGTAAGTGTGAGTGAAACACCAAGAGCACAGTGAAATCTCTCTTGGCTTGGAACGCCCCCAGACGTAGATCGTTGAGGATCGAACCGGGTAACCAAATATTGTCTCTCTCTCTTGTGCTTTTCCTTTGTGTTTTATGAGTTCGTGTTTCTCTTGAGTTGGTGGTGTGCTTGTGGGTGCATTGTGTGGGTCCACTCGGTTCCCAAAAATTGGTATCAGAGTCTGGGTTTAGGGCGTGGTGGGAGCGACCATGATGGGTGAAGGGAAGTCGCCCGTGGAGAAGTTCGACAGCATGGATTCTGGCTTTTGGAAAATGCAAATCGAAGGCTACTTATATGGGAAGGACTTGCATTTGCCACTTGTTGAGAAGAAGCCGGCCGATATGAAGGAAGAGGACTGGAAGCTCCTAGACCATAAGGCCGTAAGTGTAGTGCGCCATTCTTTGTCTAGGAATGTGGCTCTACACACCGTGAAGGACAAGACTACGAATGACATACTAAAGATGTTATCCGAGATGTATGAGAAGCCCTCGCCGGCCAACAAGGTTTACTTGATGAGGAAGCTCTTTAACCTTAGGATGGCGGAGGGGACGATGGTGGCAGGGCATCTAAACGATTTCATCATGACAATCTCTCAATTGAGTTTGGTGAAGATCGACTTTGATGATGAGGTACAAGCCCTAATCATACTTAGTTCTTTACCCGATAGTTGGAGTGGCACGGTCACGGCGGTGAGTGCCTCGGCGGGGATGGTAACACTCAAGCTTGATGAGGTGAGGGACTTAATAATGAGTGAGAAGATTCGAAGGAAGAAGTCCGGTGTAGTCTCAAGTGCGGTATTGAGCATGGGTAATAATGGGAAGTCCGATTCTAAGTCGAAAGGGAAGAAGGAATGGAGGAGATCCAAGTCCAAGTGGAAGGGTGATTCAAAGAAGGATAGGAGCACCGTTCAATGTTGGAATTGCGAGAAATTTGGTCATTTTAGGGACCAATGTACAGCACCAAAGAAGAAGGATGACAAATCGGAAAATGCCACGATGGAAGATCATTGAGAAGCCTTGGTCTTGAGTATGGGAAGCCAGTTGGAAGCATGGGTATTGGATTTGGGTGCCTCATTCCACTCTTGTAGTGACGCGAGTATGATGGAGAGGTACACCCCGGGCAACTTGGGCAAAGTCTATCTAGCAGCCGATGAGACTTTGGAAGTTGTGGGGAAAGGGGATGCTAGAATCCACACTTGAAGAGTGTAAGGCACGTTCCAGAGTTGAAGAGGAACTTGCTATTCGTGGGGCAACTTGATGATGAGGGTTACGCGGTGAACTTTAGTAGCAAGACATAGAAGATTACGAAGGGAGTCATGGTGGTGGCTCTAGGTGAGAAGAAATTATACACGACAAGGAACACCAATAGCATCAATCTTATAGGAGCTATGGATGATCCGGGCTTATGGCATAGTCGCCTAGGCCATATGAGTGAGAAGGAGATGCAGATGCTACACTTAAAGGGGAAGCTACCGGGCCTCAAGACCGTGGATGTGGGTCTTTGCGAGGATTGTGTTCTTGGGAAGCAAAAGAGAGTGAGCTTTTTGAGAGGTGGAAAGCCCTCGAAAGAGCAGAAGCGCTCAAGGTTGTCCATAGTGACTTGTGGGAACCGGTACTGGTGGCATCCTTAGCTGGTTCTTTGTACTACACGACCTTCATAGATGACTCCACAAGGGAGTTGTGGGTCTACTTTCTAAAACACAAATCTAAAGCCTTCGATCCTTCAGAAAGTGGAGAGCCCTTGTGGAGAATGATAATGGTCTTAAGGTAAAGTGCTTGAGATCTGACAATAGCGGAGAGTACGAGCTTTAAGAGTTAAAGAATTACTGTGCTACGAATGAGATTCGCATGGAGAAGACAATAGCTGGAACCCCTCAACAAAATGGCATCGCAGAGAGGATGAACAGGATAATCAATGAGAGAGCTAGGGCCGTGAGGTTGAAGTGTGGCCTACCAAATATGTTTTGGGAGGATGCAGTAAACACCGCGGCTTTCTTGATCAATAGAGGACCATCAAGTCCTTTGGAGAACAGGATACCGGAGGAGGCTTGGAATGGTAAGAAGATTGATATAACCTACCTTCGGGCATTTGGTTGTATTGTCTATCCTCATGTGGATGCAAGAGAAAGGAGCAATTTAGATGCCAAATCCAAGAAGTGCACGTTCATTGGATATGAAGGAAGGAGATAATTTTGGTTCAGGCTATGAGATGAGAAGAACCACAAGGTTGTGAGAAGCCGGGATGTCATATTCAATGAGGAGGTAATGTATAAGGATCGGGGAAGTATATCCAATGAGGCGGGTTCTAGCATAGAGATGATCGAGTTAGACATCTCGAAGTCCACTAGGAGCAAGAAGGTACGAAATGGCGAAGAGGCCGAGGAGGAAGTGGGACCAAGTTCTCCACCGCCAGTAGTTCCGGTGAGGAGATCCACTAGACAACGTGGGTCTCTGGATAGATATTCGCCAGCTAAATTCTACATCCTATTCACTGATAGAGGGGAGCCCGAGGATTTTGCAGAGGTCTAGGAGAGTGGACAAGTGGAACCTTGCAATGGATGACGAGATGGAGTCATTGAGGAGTAATGGGACTTAGGAACTAGTCCAACTCCCTAAAGACAAGAAAGCACTGCAAAGCAAGTGGGTGTATAGGATTAAGCAAGAGGCGGATGGCACCAAGCGTAACAAGGCAAGACTCGTTGTGAAAGAATTTCAGCAGAAATACGATAGAGATTTTACGGACGTTTTCACTCTTGTGGTGAAGCTTACCAATATTCCTATGGTGTTGAGTATGGTGGCTTTGGAAAATTTGATGTTAGAGCAAATGGATGTGAAAATGGCATTTCTCTATGGTGATCTAGATGAGAAGATCTATATGAAATAACCGGAGGGGTACTTGTCGAGTTGTAATGGTGAGCTTGTGTGCAGGTTGAGGAAGAGCTTGTATGGGTTGAAGCAAACTCCAAGACAGTGGTACAAGAAGTTTGATGGGTCCATGCACGAGATTGAGTTCGTGCGTTGTGAGGCGGACCATTGTTACTATTTCAAGAGTTTTGATAAGAGCTATATCATCCTCCTGGTTTATGTTGATGACATGTTGATAGCGGGCTCAAGTGCTCGAGAGGTGAGAAAGGTGAAGAAGCAATTATCCGAGAGGTTTGCCATGAAGGACTTGGGAGAGGCTAAAGATTGAGAGGAACAAGGTGGAAGGGAAGCTATTTCTCTCACAAGCCGAGTATATTGAGAAGGTATTAAAAAGGTTCAACATGTAAAAGCCGAAGCCCAAGTTGACTCATTTAGGTGGGCACTTTAAGCTGTCCAAGAAGGACTCGCCTAAGAGTGAGGCAGAGAAGGCTCAAATGGAAAAGACTCCTTATGCATCGACGATGGGTAGCTTGATATATGCTGTAGTTTGCACAAAGCCAGACGTAGCACATGCGGTGGGAGTAGTGAGCAAGTTCATGAGCAATCCGAATGAGCAATATTGGGTTGCAGTGAAGTGGATCCTTGATTACTTAAGAGGTACTACTGAGAAGTACCTTTGCTTTGAGGGCAAAGATGTGAAGCTCCTAGGGTATTGTGATGCTGACTTGGGGTCCAATGATCATGATGAGAAGAGGAGCACGAGTGATTATGTGTTTGCGCTGGGAGGGACAGCGATATCTTGGGCCTCTAGGTTGCAAAAGTTGGTGGCTTTGTCAACCGCAGAAAGTGAGTACGTGGCTGTGATGGAAGCAAGCAAAGAGAAGGTATGGTTTCAAAATTTCTTGGCGGAATTGGGAAAGGAGCAAAGCGAAAGTGTGCTCCATAGTGATAGCCAAAGTGCGATACATTTGACAAAGAATCTCGCTTTCCACTCAAGGACGAAGCACATTGAGTTGAAGTATCACTATATACGGGATCTCTTAGAGAGGAAGATCTTGAGGTTTGAAAAGATTGACGGAAAAGTGAATCCCGCGGACATGTTGACCAAGGTGGTTACCTTGGAGAAGCTGAAGCTTAACATGGCTTCAGCAGGTCTAGTGAACTAGAGAAGAGACCTAGCATACCAAGAGGTGAAGAGGAGAAGGAGGTCATCAAGTGAACGATGACAAGTGTTGAGCTCGGTCTCCAGGTGGGAGATTATTGGGTATGGAGCCTGAGAAGTAGTTTGGGAGTGGATCAGATGTGATTGGGTGCTCGGGGACCAATTGGGTTAAGAGACAGAGTCAATAAGTCGAGACGAAGAGGCGAGAAGTGAAGGGGGGCGAGTGCCAGCCCCTTGTACCATGGCCGAACCCGGCGGACGTCGGGTTCCTGGCAGGTGCTGGCCCGCCTGTGATTTCTGCTGGAATTTGGACAAAAATGTCCCTCTGTATTCTATTTGCTTCCTAGGGTTGTTGGCTCTATAAATGCCCTTGTAACTCATTTTTAGCCTCAAAGAGAGAGAGTGAGAGGCCATTGTGTAAGTGTTAGTGAAACACCAAGAGCATAGTAAAATCTATCATGGCTTGGTACGAACCCAGATGTAGATCATTGAGGATCAAACCGGGTAACCAAATATTGTCTCTCTTGTGTTTTTCCTTTGTGTTTTGTGAGTTCGTGCTTCTCTTGAGTTCGTAATTTTTTTGTGTGCTTGTGGGTGCATTGTGTGGGTCCACTCGGTTCCCAACACACCACTACGAATACCATGTCATTAGAGAGAATTTATGCTGAAGAATGGGCCCCTGCTTCTAGGAACATGACATACGAGGTATATGATGCCCATCAAATGGGACCACCTTGTATTTTCTTTTGTTTGTTTGCCACTTTCTGTTCAATCTTAGATGATTATAAGGATGAAGGTATCAGGTATCAGGTATCAGGTTTCTACTAAAGTTATTGCTAAGGTGCAAAATGCGGGTACTCCGTAAAGATTCCACTGATATCTAGGTCATGCGGATTCCACTTATATCTAGGTCATGCAGTTTAAGCAAAAGACTACCATATTTGACAAAGCTTCGAAGTCTATGCTAACAAAAACCGATGATCGAACCCACGGTGGGGCCTGATCGAAGAGGCAGTGAGAAAACCTAAAATCTTTCCGGCTGTAACTGATCTCGCTACAAAGATGAATATATGATTGGCATTTTTGTGTACGAATCCATAATTAAATCCTACTCTTCTTACGTTGAGGGCATGGAGATCAAACAGCCCAGAGATGACTTGTGAGGGAGTAACAATATCAACACCTTTCGTTTTGTGAACATGACTCCAGCGTTCTGGATACTGCTATCATCAGTTCAACTGGGTGCCAAGCCAAGACATTACTCCAGCATTACTCTAATAAGAAACCAAGAATATGGCATCCAAGTTCCCACATAATAACAAATCTCCCACCGGATCTAGCATGTTGCGACCAGTTAAAGGAGGAGTACTAATCCATTTCATAACCTACCAGCAAGTTCCTATAAATGCATGATCATAACATTTGTCGCCTCCTACCAGCAAGCCGAGCTTGGAGCTGTACGCGAAGTATTTGTACTTGAGGTTAGATTCGTAATAAAGGATAGAAATAGTATGAACTGGAATGCTACGCAAGTTGTACAGTGCGCGGTAGAATTTCGAGGCTTCGAACCTCGTCGTCATCGCATATTGATAGAAAGCAGAAAGAAAGAGATAAATAAAATAGACTTCTTTATTATTTGCTTGATGATTAACCCTCGAGGGCGTAGGCATCATATAGCTAAACGCGGACACAGAACAGGAACATACCAACTAGGAATCAAACTACTAATGAAAATATGAAATACGAAGTAGGGAAACTACTAATAGGAATACAAAATACGATACGCAATAGACTCCTACTAGGACCAGACTCCTAACACATAACATTACTACTAACTTAGCGAAACAACTCATCTTCGAGCTGGAAATCCGGATGTGTGTGCTAACCCGGCTCGGCAGTGTCATCGATTTCCCCATCCCCGCCTTCGTAGTCATCGACATCTATACAAAATAGGCACTGGCATCGATGCCTATTGCATATACTTCTCATCGCAGTTATAGCATTACCCCTTTTTATATCGATCAGCACACTCTGCCAGTGTCAGACGGCATTTGGTTCTGACAACAATGTTTCCCAGCGAACGTGTGATGGTCTAGGCAAGTGCGGCTGGTGGTTTTTCAGTACCCAAATTGATATCAACCGGATTGCAATGCAAGTTGTAGTTGTGCGCGATTGGATTTTGAGGCGTCAAACCTCGTCGTCCTCGCCCCATATTGATAGAAAACAAAGAAAGAGATTTATAAAATATACTTCTTAATTATTTGCTTGACGATTAACCTAGAGGGCATATGCATTATATAGCTAAATACAAACTCGAAATAGGAACATACCAACTAGGAATCAAACTTCTCATGGAAATATAAATACGGAATAGGAAAACTATTAATAGGAATACAAAATACCAAGCAGGAGAGACTGTTACTCGCACCAGAGTCCTAAAACCTAATATTATTCTCGCCCTGACGAGACAGCTCGTCCTCGACCTAGAAATCTGGATGTGTGTGCTAACCTGGCTCAGCAGTGCCATCGATTTCCCCCTCCCTGCCTTTGTAGTCATCGACATCAATATAGAACAAGCGCCGGCAGCGATGTCCCTGCAAATATTGCTCGTCGCAGTTATAGCATAACCATTTTTTTTATCGATCAGCACACTCTGTCGAAGTCAGACGACGGACATTTGGTTCTGACGACACGTTTGGAGCATTGATGCTTCCCGACATACGTGCGGTGGTCTAGGCAAGTACATGCGGTGAATTTTCAGTAACCAAATTAGTATAAATCGGATTGCTACGCTAGTTGTGGCGATGCGCGGTGGGATTTTAAGGGTTCAAACCTTATCGTCCTCGCATCGTATTGATAGAAAATAAAAAGAATGAGATAAATAAAATAGTCTTCTCTGTTATTTGCTTGAGGATTAGCCCTAGAGAATGTAGTCATTATTTAGCGGACACGAAATAGGAACATACCAACTAAGAATCAAACTACTAATGGAAATATGAAATACGGAGTAGGGAAACTACTAATAAGAATACATAATACTAATGTGACAAACTCTTACTCGAATCAGACTCCTAACACCTAACATTTCTCCCGTCCTCGCGAGACAACTCATCCTCGAGCAGGAAATTCGGATGTGTGTGCTAACCCGGCTTGGTGGTGCCATCGATTTCCCCCTCCCAACCTTCGTAGTCATCGACATCAATATAGAGCAGGTGTTGGCAGCGTTGTCCCCGTAAATACTGCTCGTCGCAGTTATAGCATAACCTTTTTTGTTGATCAGCACACTCTGCCAGTGTTAGATGGCTGACATTTTGTTCCAACGACAAGTTTGCAACAGCGATGCTTCCCGGCATTGGTGCGGTGGTCTAGGCAGGTGCAGCCGGTGGATTTTCAGTATTCAAATTGGTATGAAACATATTCCTGCACAAGTTGTGGCGGGGCGCGATGGAATTTCAAGGCTTTGAACCTCGTCGTCATGGCGTCTTATTGATAGAAAACAGAAAGAAAGAGATAAATAAAATGACTTCTTTATTATTTGCTTGATGATTAACCCTAGAGGGCGTAGGCATTATTTAGCTAAACGCGAAAAGTAATAGGAACATACCAACAAGGAATCAAACTACTAATGAAAATATGAAATACGGAATAGGGAAACTACTAATAGGAATACTAAATACTAAATAGGACAGACTCCTACTCGGTACTGCTCATCGCTATTATAGAAAACCCTTTTTTTGTCGATCATCACACTTCGCCGGAGTCGGACATTGGTTCTGACGACACATTTGTAGCAGCAACACTTCCTGGCGTACGTGCAATGGTCTAGGCAAGTACAGCCAATGGATTTTCAGTACCCAAATTAGTATGAACGGAATTGCTACGCATGTTGTAGCGGTGCGCTTTGAGATTTCGAGGCTTCGAATCTCTTCGTCCTCGCACCGTATTGATAGAAAACAGAAAGAAAGAGATAAATAAAATATAATTCTATGTTATTTGCGTAACGATTAATCCTAGAGGACGTAAGCATTATATATCTAAACGCGGACACGGAATAGGAACATACCAATTAGGAATCAAACTACTAATGGAAATATGAAATACGGAATAGGAAAATTACTAATAGGAATATACAATAATAAACAGGACAGACTCCTAGTCGGACCAGACTTCTCACACCTAACATTACCCTCGCCCTCGTGAGACAGCTCATTTTCGAGCTGGATATTTGGATGTGTATGCTAACCTTGCTCGGTTGTGTCATCAATTTCCCCTCCCCGCCTTCGTAGTCATCGACATCAATATATAACGGGCGCTGACAGCGATGTCCCAATATATACTGATCGTCAGAGTTATAACATAGCCCCTATTTTTATTGATCAGCACACTCTGTCATAGTCAAACGACAGACATTTGATCCGATGACATGTTTGCAGCAGTGATGCTTCCCGACATGTGCGGTAGTCTTGGCAAGTGCGGCCAGAGAATTTTTGGTACCCGACCGACGCTCATAAGCTCGGGCTAGGCTCATGGCTTCTTGAAGATCAGGCAGGTGGAGTAGCTCAACATCAGTACGGAGCAGGTTGGGCAAGCCTGAGGTGAAGAACTCCACTTGCTGTCGTGTTACTAGGAGTTCAATCCGGCAAAGCAATGCCAGGAATTGCTCATGGTACTGCTCCACCGTGTTAGGAAAAGGTAGTCATGCTAGTTCACCAAAGAGATCAACAAAGTAAGACCTTAGTGGCGGTACCAGTCTTGTACGACCCCTATGAGATGATACGATGGCGCCCAAACTTTTTCCTCCTCGGAGGTCCTCGATAAAATTGTTCGCATCAATTCAGCCACATCAGCAAGTCCTCATTTCCGTCAAAAGTTGGAAATTTCAACTTTCAATAACGGGGAACTCCCACTCCATCGGGAGCTTCGTGTCCCCCGCAGCTCCCCCCCAAAGTGTACAAATCTGCTACTGACGAGTAATGGACCTCGTGGGGTAGGTTCGTTGCTAGAGAATAACCAACGTTCAATCCTTGGTATCGGGGAACAGCCGCATAGGCACCCTGGATGTATCCTCTACTAGCCGACGGTGAAACTCTGACATACATTTTACCGATCATGTAACGTTGAATCCTAAGGTCGGGGTCATCGGTGAGTTTGGATTTGGCAGTAATGGCGGCTGCTTGGTGGTGCTGCCCTGACCGTCATCATCCTTCTCGTCTAGGGTCATTGGTGGCCCGGTTGTGCGTCTGGGTTGTCCCGACAGTGCGTCTGGATTTGGCAGTAGGGGCGTATTCTGGCTGGCCTTGTGCAGACTGTCACCGAACTTCTTCTCCAGGGCCGCTAATCGTTGCAGCACGTCAACCATCTGTTGGAGCACTTCCTGACGCGCTTATTCCATGAGTTTCAGAATCATGGCAAGTGTTATCTCGTTGCTCTATTTGCCTAAGGTCAACATTAGCGAATTTTGTGACAGCGTCAGCTCTGATACCAAATTGGTATAAACTGAATTGCTACGCAAGTTGTAGCAGTGCACGGTGGGATTGCGAGGCTTCGAACCTCATCGTCCTTCCATTTTATTTATAGAAAACAGAAAGAAAGAGATAAATAGAATATACTTCTTTATTATTTGGTTGACGATTTGTAGGCATTATATAGCTAAATGTGGACACGGAATATAAACATACCAACTAGGAATCAAACTACTAACGAAAATATGAAATACGGAATAGGGAAAACTACTAATAGAAATACAAAATACTAAACGGGACAGACTCCTACCCGGATCAGACTGCTAACACCTAACACTGCTCCCGCACTTGTAAGACATCTCGTCCTCTTGCAGGAAATTTGGATGTGTGTACTAACCCGGCTAGGCGGTGTCATCGATTTCCCCCTCCCCGCCTTCGTAGTCATCGACATCAATATAGTTTATGCGCTGGCAGCGATGTCTTTGCACATACTGCTCGTCGCAGTTATAGCATAACCCTTTTTTCCGATCATGACACTCTGCCGGGATCAGACGGCGGACACTTGGTCCCGGCATACGTGCGGTGGTCTTGGCAAGTGCGATCAGTGGATTTTCAGTACCTGGCCGACGCTCATAGGCTCGAGCCAGGCTCATTGCTTTTTGGAGATCAAAAGGGTGGATTAGCTTAACATCAGTACAGAACAGGTTGGGCAAGCTGAGGTGAAGAGCTCCACTTGCTGTCGTAGTGCTAAGGGTTCAACCCGGCAAAATAAGGCAAGGAATTACTCCTGGTACTGCTTCACCGTACCGAGAAAAGGTAGCTGAACCAGTTCACCAAAGAGATTGCTTCAGGTTGGCGACTCGAAACACTGATGGCTGAGATCAATAAAGTGAGACCTTGGTGGCTGTCTTTAATCTCATTCAAGTTAGAATTACCAGTGCTGCGCAACCCCTGTGAGATGATACGATGCTAAGCAAACTTTTTCTGCCTCGGGGAACCTCGAAAAAATTGTTTGCATCTTTTCAGCCACGTTAGCGGGTCCTCATTTCCGTCAAAAGTCGGACATTCCAACTTGTTAGGTGGTCTATGTCCCCCGCGGCTCCCCCTTAAATGTACGGATCTGATGCTAGCGGGTAATAGACCACGTGGGGCGGGTTCGTTGCTAGAGGATAACCAACATCCATGCCCTAGTATTGGTGGCGGAACTCTGGCACCCTGGAAGGCGGTCATCGGCGCTGAATCCTAGGTCGAGGCCGGCTGTGAGCTCGGATTTGGCAGAAAGGGCGGCTGCTTAATGGCGCTGCTTTGGCCGTCATCGTCCTTCTCCTCCAGGGTCATCGGTGGCCCAGTTTTGCGTCTGAGGTGTCTTGACCGTGCATCTGGGTTGGCAGTAATGGCGGCTGCCTGCTGGCGTTGTCGAGACCATCGTCGGTCTTCTTCTCTAGGGCCGCTAATCCTTGCAGCACGTCGGCAATATGTTATTATTTAGGGTAAATTACCCTCACATCCCTGTACTTTGGTCAGCCTCCCCCTAGGGTCCCTGGATTTTGGAAAATGATTGTCCCGTCCCTAAGTTTTGATGATAATAGACTATCGGGTCCTTAGTGTCGGAATATTCCATATTCTCTGGCGATTCCCCACTTAAAAAGACTAAAATGTCCCTTGCACTTAAAAAATAAAAAATAAAACTCCATCTTCAACCTTTTTTTGAAACTTCATCTTCAACCTTTGAAAATAAAAAAGAACACTCTAACCTAACCCAGAAAACCATCCAACTAAATCTTACTAATCAACCAGAATAACAACAAAAATCAACCATCCACTAATCCCAGGAAATAAACAAATCCCCAAATCAACAACTTCAACCTTGTTTCCTTCGACCTTTAAATTTCCAAACAACAACTTCATCAACCTTCAAATCTCAAACAGCAATTTCATCTCCTTCAATCTTCAAATCTCCCAACAACAACCTCATCTATTTCAACCTCCTTCAAGCTTGGTCATCTCGGTGGCTCCGACACCTACCGTCGTGATTGGTTTCCAGCACGGCCGCGCCGTCAAGATCTTCAACAACTTCGAGCTCCTCTTGGACGACCCTACCCACTCCCTCGACCGCAGCTTCCTCTTCGAGATCCCCAAATCGAAGTCGGAGGGGAATTGGGAGGAGATGGACTCGAGCATGAGTTCCACATGTCCGCTCGCTGTCGTCTGTTGGTGAGAACCCTTTAGCCGTTGCCATCGTCGGTTGGTTTCTTAAATTTGCTAGAAATCCATCACAATCGATGGGGTGAGGAAGATGACCAATGTCACAATTTGAAGGAATTAGGGTTGGACAAAACCCAGGAGCCACGCTCCGTTGCCTCTCCTTCTGCGCCATCGACGAGGATGAAATTGGGAGGATTTACAGGCACTTCATCTGTCAATTTTTATTCGATATTAATGGAAAGAGGAAGGGGTTATTTTAAGAGGATGAACTTGCTGGAGTGATTTTTGAATCCAAATCGAGAGAACGGGGTTGAACTTGCTGGAGGATGAACTCAGTTTTTGGGGTTGAATTCGAGAGAATGGGAATCATCTAGGGGCCGACGAGGTCGGGGAGGGAGGAGACGGCGAGGCCATGGACGACGGAAGGCAGCCGCCTCGAGCCGAGTTTAGCTTGAGGACGGTGGGGCCCTCGATAACGCTCTGACCTGTTGACGGTTCCATTTTCTGAGGACGGTTGCAACGTTCTCGATGTTCTTGTGAGAGAGAGAGGGATGAAGACGGTTCCATTTTCTGGGTTGGTTTCTGGGTTAAGAGTTGAATTATTTTTGGGGTTTAAAGGTTGAAGATGGAGTTTGAAGGTTGAAGGAGGGTATTTTGGTCATTTTAAGTAGAGTTTCGCAGGAGAATATGGAATATTCCGGCTCCAGGGACCCGAGAGTCTATTATCATCAAAACTTAGGGACGGGACAATCATTTTCCAAAATCCAGGGACCCTAGGGGGAGGCTGACCAAAGTACAGGGATGTGAGGGTAATTTGCCCTATTATTTATTATTTGCTTGACGATTAACCCTAGAGGGCGTAGGCATTATATAGCTAAACGCGGACACGGAATAGGAACATACAACCTAGGAATCAAACTACTAAGAAAATATGAAATACGAAATAGGAAAACTACTAATAGGAACACAAAATACTAAATAGAACAGACTCCTACTCGGACCAGACTCGTAACAGCTAACAAGAAAAGACAGCAGTGCACTAACATGAAGAAAGAATGATGCTTTGCTGAGTGAATTGTGTCTAATGAGATGATAAAATAATTTTCAATGACAAGCTCATGGCTAAAATTGGTCCACGGAAGAACTGTATCGCTGAGAACACTTCAGGCCAACATTAGATTATTATTGCTTTCTCATGATGAGTCCACAAACAGATCCAAAACTTCAGCTAGTAAATTAATCAGACTAAAAAGGTAGAGCAATTACCAAGAACCCAAAACTATATTAGAAAGGCTAGTACTGGTTTCTGGTTGGTGTCTTCGGCCTGTGATTGACGGTTGACACGGACTGTCTAAGTATTGCCACAACACATGATGAAAATAACAGCTGCTGGACCTATTCTTGCAGACTGTCAACATTCCTCCAATTGTTCATTTGACAGACAATCATCAGCCGAGAGCATAAACATGTTACAGACAAATACACAACAAATACAAAATATAGACAATGTAGTTCCGACTTACATGAGAATCAAGTGTTTCTTGTGGTTGACTTCAACTACTTGCGTAAGCAACCAACTGCGAGAAGTGAAATTTCCTCATCAGAAATGGGCTTGTACCATAATCTAGTCATTTAATGGAAACTAAAATCATGACATGAATCAGGAGATCTCAAGAAAGTTGGAGCTATCAAGTTATGTTGTATAAGAAAGAGGAGAAAAAGGACCCCACATAATTGTTGAAAAACTTGCACAAAAGGTATTTAAAACCGAGCTACATGTTAAATGTACACTTGTGGAGCATTCTGGACCATCCAGCCAACAAGATCAAGCAAATGTAAATCCAAATTTGAGCAAAATTGCCAAAACCATTCATCTCCTCATGACCATAGTAACATTTTTCTTGCCATCTAGAGTACTATGAGTTCACATTTTATTGGGGAAAAAGCTGTATCCAAACTTCCACCAGATTGAAGCATTACTGTGCTTAAGCCAACGAGGAGGCTTACAACCCATGACTTTTGAGAAAAGAAATGTGGATATGTTGAGTTGACTGATCATCATCCGTCTCAAACTTCGAATATGAAGACTCCGTCATAGTAAAACAATGTAACCACCTTTGCCAGAACTTCCTTCAAAAGGGCATGCATATCGAAATCTGGATCCGGAGGTTGTATACTCTTTCAGATAATTAGGAACAGAGGAACAAATCAATTATGTCCTTGACATTAGTATGTGAAGACCATTCTTGAAAAGCATCCACAAGTGCCTCGTCAGTTTCCGGAGAAACTATGTCGAGCCGTGATTGGGTACTATAAACGCAGGCAGTTGTTAATGTGGTATCTGCTCCATTCACAAGATTAATACCCATGTCCTTGTATGATTGTCTTGCACACTTGTACCAACTTCCGTTGGCTTTAATCTAATTATTTGGGACTTTGAGTTGTATCTCTGTACCATCTTCTTCTGCATTTTTGAAGATCCTTTTAGAGGATGCAAATAATGATTGATGATCTCCTTCCATGTAATCTCTTGCATCACCAGTAATCCCCACAGGAGCACACTCCATCTCGGAAGTGATGATACCGCATTGGATCTCTTATGAGAATTGCGCGAGTCTCCAATTTGGATACCAGCTTTGCAAAAAGGTGACAGTCACCGCATATCCTCATGTTCTTCCTTATCCTAATAGTCTGTCCCCTAGGCAAGTTCATCAGACCAAAGACAAGTGCTAATTTCTCGCTGTGACATCTCAAGGAGTCTTCCCCTTGTTCTTCCTCCACATCTTGCAAGACAAAATCCGTATTCGCAATGTATCCCACTGAAACAAGCTTCTGCACCAACTTTTCCAATTCTAGGCGGATGGGGTTAGTTTGAGGATGAGAGTCATCTCCTAACATGAAAGCATGTATCTTTGTGCCCACTTCAATCCAGCTGCATCCTGGTATTTTTTTAATTCCCATGTCGTCCATGATCTTCCGAACTCTTGCAACATCGTTCCATCGGCGAGTATTTGCATAGATATTCGACAGTAATACATAGGTGCCAGCATCCATAGGGTCCAGCCTCAGTATTTGTTCAGCAGCTAGTATTGCTAGATCCACATTGCGGTGAACCTTGCAGGCACCCAATAGAATCTTCCAAGAGACAACGTCGGGTTCAATTTCCATTTCGTTTATCAGCCCAACTGCTTCGTCAAGCTTACCAGCTCTTCCAAGAAGATCAATCATGCAACCGTAGTGCTCCCTCCCTGGATCGATTCCAAAGAGCTTCTTCATAGACCGGAAGTAGTACCAACCATCTTCCACAAGGCCAGCATGGCTACAAGCAAACAGTACCCCGAGAATGGTGATGTGGTTCGGTTGGGTGTCAGATGCTTTCATGGACTTGAACAAGCTCAACGCCAGCTCGCTATAACCATTTTGCGCGAAGCCAGCAATCACCGTGCTCCAAGAGACAACATCCCTGTCTGGCATCCTGTTGAACAATTCACGGGCATCTTCCAGACTACCGCACTTGCAGTACATATCCAAGAGGGAGTTATCGAGTATCAAGTCAGGGTCACACTTGACCACATGGACATGGAGCTGCCTACCCAACTCAAGGAGAGCCAGCCCGGTACATCCTCTCAGGACGCTGGTGAGTGTGGACTGGTCAGCTACAAGGCCGCATCTCTTCAGCCTCTTGAAAAGGTCGAGCGCTTCGTGGCCGTCATTGTTCTGTGCAAACCCCGCGATCACAGAGTTCCAAACCACAAGGTCGGAGGTAGCCATCTCGCCATCAAACACGGACAGACCAGCAACGGGCTGGCCCCACTTGGAGTAGGCGTCGATCAGAGCACTCCTGACAAACACATGAGCGCGCAACCCGTCCTTGAAGATGGAGCAATGGAGCTGATCGACTCTTCTTAGCCCGTCACACGCCCTCAGAACCGACGAGTAGGTGAACACATTGGGCCTCACCCCTTCCCGGAGCATCGACACCAGGAATCGGAGCGCTTTCGGGGAGGGAGAGGCGGAGATCAAGGTGGTCCAAGAGACGACGTCCCGGTGGGGCATTTCGTCGAACAGGAGGTGCTCGGCCTGGGCTAGGAGGCGGAGCTTGACAAACACGTTGAGGAGGATGTTGCAGAGGAACGTGGAGGGACGGTGGGAGGAGGCGGGGGCTACGAAGAGGTGGCGGTGGAGGCGGAGGGCGTGGCGGGGGGAGAGGCAGCACTTGGCCAGCTGCGAGTAGGCGGTGGGGTGGGCCCGGAGGTCCGCAGCCTCCATGGCTTCCAGGGCCAGCATTGCCCCAGGGAGGTCCCTTTGGAAGCAGAATCGGGTGAAGTTTTGCACCACCGCAGGCGGCTGGGAAACGGCCGGCGGCCTTTCAACGGCCTTGGAGGAGCTTCTCATTTTCTTCTGGTCGGTCGTGAGAACAAAGCTCTAAATTTTATTTAAACGGTAAGCGAGGATGTTAATTGGGGCCCCGGAATCAGTGGAGTCTGATAGACTCATTCTGTACCTACAGGTTTCATAATTTTTTTTATCTCGACGATTAGACGCGCGTCAAAAATCTGACCGTATTAGTTATCTCGAGAGTATTAAAGTCATTTACATCCCTCTCTTTTTTTCTTCCTCCACCGTACCTCACTTTCTGTCTCTTTCTCTCTCCTCTGTTCTCTCCTCTCCCTCACTCCCCTAACTTACGCCACCGCCGACGACGACGAGGACGCTGCCAATCGATCTAGAGCCGACGAAGAGAACGTTGGAGCTGACGACGACAAGGAAGCTGCCAATCGTCGGGGTGACAGTGTGCCGACGACGAGGACACTGCCAATCCCTGGAGCCGACGACGAGGACGCTGCCAATCGAGGATGAGGACGTTGTTGATCTCTTTGTTTGTTTCTCTCCCTCCCTCCCTGGACGCTGCGAACGGTGGAAGAGATCTGTGTTATCATTTAGTCCCATGCTCTTCAATTTTAATTATCTTCTCTGCAGGGGAATGGTGTGGGTTTTTAATTGGTGTGAATTACTGCCTTCGATTTTTTTTCTTTTGGTTTAATGGTCTTCTTTTGTGTTTTTTTAATTTGGGTTCAATTCTTTTGGTTTAGAGCTTTGAAGATGGAGTTCACCATTTTTGGTTCTTCTTTTCTTCTTGAGCTTTTTTATCAGCGAATTGTTTGTTCTTTTCTTCCTTCGCTTTTTTTCTTTTGGTTTAGATGTTCTTATTTTTTGTTTTTTTCTGTGATGTATGTAAAAAAATGGCATGTCTGAGTATGACCAAATGACATGTCTGCTTAAGATCAAATGGCAGACCCGGTTACAATTAAATAGTATGTCCAGTTATGACGAAATAGCAGGTTCGGTTATGACCTAATGGTAGATCCCGTTACGATAAAATAACATACTTGTTTACGAAATAAAGACATGCTCAGTTATGTTAAAATGGTATGCCCGGTTACGAAAAATGGCATGTCCGATTATGTTAAAAAGACATGTCCGGCTATGTCTAATGGCATGTCCGTTTAATATTTAATAGAACATATAATTAATTAATTAAATGACATACCGATTTATGTTAAAATGACATATTCGATTATGACCAATGGTATGTCCGAGTATGATAAATGGCATGTGAGATTACGACAAAATGGCATACCTTGTTCCGATAAATTGGAATGCCCATTTATGACCAAATAACATATCCGGTTACAATAAAATGTATGGCATACATGTTTATGATAAAATGTCATATTTAATAATATTTATTATAAAAATTAATCATTTAATTAAATAATTTTCTAATTGGATTCCATACGGTAAACTAATCTGATTTTAAAAAAATATTAATAATAAGAAAAAAAATCAAAATTCACCAAACTTGTGTCAGCGCTCGTCAGTGCTTGCGTCAGCGCGTCAGGGCTTGCGTCAACGAGTCAGTGCTTGCATCAGCACGTATCAGGGCTTTTTCCTATTTTGGGCCCCCGTACCGAATTCAGGCCCGTTATTTTATTATTCTAATCTCGATTTTGAATTATTAATAACGAAATAATTATGAAAGCTTTGCACGTTATTAAGGATAATCAGAAGGTTTCTCTATCAAACAGCACTAATAAAATATTTGAAAGGGTAAATTATCCTCAAATTTTTGGTTTATAGAGTTATTACTCGCATGTCCCTAGTTTTCAAAAATAGCGCATGAGGTCCCTGCTTTTTAAGAAAATATTGGTCTGAGGTCCGTAGTCACCGAACCGGACCTCAGACCAATATTTTCTTAAAAAGCAGGGACATCATACACTATTTTTGAAAGTTAGGGACTTGTGAATAATAAAACTATAAACTAGAGACTTGAGAGTAATTTACCCTATTTGAAATAGTACTAATCAATTAGAGGACCAGCAGCGTGAATTTGTAATTTTTTTCTGATTAACACTTGTTAGTTATTTAGAATATTCTCCGCATCAACATAGATCTAAAATGCCCTCTTATTCGACGGGCAATTCAATTGACGTAAAAACACATAAAAGTATCGGTTTGGTCTAAAAAATTTCTGATTGCTAATTTGATCTTGGATTAATCTTGGCAGCATAGATGTTAGGTTGGAGCATAGTTGACGTTGAATCTAAAGGATCGACTGCGAGATAGATACTTTTAGCAGTTAATCTTCTTGATTGTACCGTAGTAACATCTAAGTGTGCAAATGTCGTAGCAGGAACGGGGTCCGTCAAATCATCTGCAGGTACATAAATTGCTTGAATAGAAATTATGGCCCCATCTTTTGTGGTAGTAATTCTTTCCTGTAAAGAGACCGGGTACTGTTCATCACCCAGCCTCATCTGCCGTCGTGGCCAATTTTGGTGGGCCACTGCCGACCACTCCCTCGTCGAGACCGATGCATAATGAAGGTCAGCACCGTCGCCTCCGGGAGGAGGTCCAGGCACGGCGGCTCTACCCCTTGGAAATCTCGCAGGCGGTGGTGGTTGTTCTCGACTTGCGATTCTTCTTCCTCTTCATGGCCATGATTTTGACATGTCTAATTTATTTTGAAGAGAGATAAAACTCAAATCCATGTTTTTTAAGTTTTGATTATCTAGTTTGATTTGATTCTTATTAACAAAATTTTGGTTTTTAGTTTTAATTTTAGTTTTGGTTCTTGGAGGAAGAAGAAAGATGGGAGGAGGAGGGAGATATTTTTTAATTTTTTTAGTGAGAGGGCATTTTAGTTTTTTCAAGAGCAGATTCGCCGAAAAAATGGCATATTCTAGCAATTGGGACCTGAGAGTTTCTAAAACCAAACATGGGGGACGTCAGCAAGGATTTTAGAAATGCAGGGACCCGAAAAGGAGGGACGCCAAACTACAGGGACCTGAGCGTAATTTTTCCAAAAAAAACTATGTTAGTGCTTTTGTAACTGATCGAAAAAGCAATTTGGTATGAATAAGCAAAACGTGCAAAAGTCAGCCGCGCGCCTAATTGGGTGGTTTCCTCATCCGCTGACTTTCCCTAATTCGGTATTCAACTCTTTTTCTGTGTGTCCTAACTTTGTTTTACTATTCTTTTTTTAATAAATGAGCTGATATTATTACCAAAATATTAAAAACTTTGTTTTACTTTTCAGAGTCTCCCATTTGCGTTGAATTAGACCATCCCACTACCACTACTTCACCTATCGCTATATCATCGGTAAATAATTTCTAGTTCAATTAAGAGGTTTCAAATTTAAACTTTTGAAAATGTATCATTGTCAAATAATTTTTTAAAGAACTTTACAATTTTAATTCTACCATGTTCGAATTTAGATTAATCAGTCCATTAAGTATCTGAATACCACGTGGTATAAAACAAAACTATTGCTGCCCCTCTTCCCTATAAATACTCTTCCTCGATGCTTCGTCAGTCATCACCGCATCCATAACATCGTCTAGTTTCGCCATCTTTCTCTGATTCCCTTTACTACTAGCGCCTTTAATTGTTCGAGTTGCAAAATTCCTCATTTCAACACACACAAAAACATGATGAAGAAACCCTTCTTACTATGTACTCTCATGGCATTAGCCATTACTAAATCTCTATCCACCACCATACCACAAGGAGAACAGTCTTTAACTCTCCTTGACCAAGACGAAGATGCCGATCAAACCCGATTCGAATCGCCATTCTCTATTTCCTTGAGAGGCGCAAATCGGTTTGTAGCTCAAAGGAATCCCCGGGCAGGGATGACATGCAATGTAAACCCTAGAATATGCCGCGTAAAGGGCAGCCCTGGTCCAGATTGTTGCAACAAGAAATGTGTCAACGTCAACACCGATGGGGTCAATTGTGGAACGTGTGGGAACAAGTGCAGGTACCCTGAGACTTGTTGTAAGGGCAGGTGCGTCAACGTTATGTCTGATAAGAAGCACTGTGGGAATTGCAATAACAAGTGCAAGAAAGGGAGCAAATGCTCGCTTGGGATGTGTAGTTACGCTTAATTAGACTTTGGTTTAATACGAAATTAGATTAATACGAAATTAGATTAATCAATTTATTAGACGGTGGTGGAAAGATATTAATTAATTTGTTGTGTTATGAAGTGGTTCATATATAGAATAAAGTATTGCGAGCACATAAGCTCATGCCTTCGTAATTTGGTATTTATTTTTCTTTTAGTACGAATTACGCTCCCATGTATGATATTTATTGTTTTATAGGTTGTACCTCAGGATGGAAATAAAAGGCATACATGTATTATATTGGTAATTCATAGAAGAAATAAGATATAGATTCTTCAACTTTAGAATGATGCATCGATTTTTGTTTATAGTATCTCTCGTTTTTTTCTTTGGTTCCCAACCATTATATTAGATATTTATTTATAGAAGAAAAGATATAACAGCTCTGTAACGCAGTACATCTACGCTGGGCCAACCAGATCCGTTGGTGAGACTTTTCATGGGCTCCGATTGAGCCCTAATATATACTATTTCATATAGCATGTTCCTCCTATGGCGCAATCTAGGCAATAGTTGCAATGTTTTTAAAAACAGACCGATATGAAATTGTTTTTTTTTGTTCGATCGGTTAGATCTTTGGTAGTGTCAATATTTTTTTATAAAATAATATTTTGTTAAATAGTTATATTTATTATTAAATATTAAATCTAAATAGTATCAAATTGTATTCTTATCGTTTAAAATTATTCAAATCATAATTTGACACTTTAATCTAACAAAACTTAAAAAATATAATTTTTGGACAATTAGGTTTGGGCTGCTTGGTCCAACTAAGTATACCCGTCGATCTGACTAATTGAACTAGTGGTCCGTTAAATTTTGGTTTTGAAGCTAGCTCAATGGAACAATAAAAATGGAGACCAAGAAGAAAGGGAGAAGAAGGATTGGGAAGAGAAAACACACTTCCTCATTTTCTCAATACAAAGAGAGAAGAATTTAAAATCTACTACGATGATTACAACTATTTATAGTGGGTTTTGTGTGAGGGAACATTTCTCGAAATGGGTCTAGATTAAGTGGGGACCACCCATAGGGATCAAAAGGAGATTGAGATGGACTCTAAGTAATAACAAGACAATCAGGGGTAATATTGGAAAATCATTATTAACCAAACTAAGTTACAAATTAGGGATAATATAATTATGAAAATATTTAAAAAGAAAAACTAAACAAAGCAATCAATCACATAAGTAAAAAGAGATTTGCTAGACTGGTGACGAAGCATGGTGCTAGTAGAAATGATATTGGTACGATATACGAATAATATTGGTACGACATACGAATGATATTGGTACAATGTACAAATGATATTGGTACGATATACAAATGATATTGGTACGATATACAAATAACATTGGTACCAATATGAAATAGTAATTAAAAAGAGAGTTGTTATATTAGTGACGAAGCAAGCTGCTAGTACAAATGATATTGGTATGATATACGAATGATATTGATACAATATACGAATAATATTTGTACAATGTATAAATAAAATTGATACTATGTATGAATAGTGTTGATAAAATATACAAATGATATTGGTACAATGAACAAATAATATTGATATGATGTACGAATATGAATGATATTGGTAAGATGTACAAATGATATTGAAAAGATAAACAGATGACATTGGTACCGTATATGAAATAGCGATGGACTTCATGTCGTTCATGATGTCGCTGATGACATCGATGGAAATTTTCGTGGTCCTTATGCCCCTCTTCAGGTGGTTGTCACGGCGGCCATGAAATACCATCGTTTACTACCCGAATAGGATACTGAAGGGGATGGAGCCGTGGTCGTCAGTAGGTCCACGTGGCCCGTTTGCGTGGATACAGGAGGCCATGGCATCCACCGAACGGGATGTCATCGAGAAGTCTAGCGTTGACACTACTGTATACTTTGTCTTTCCCATCTTTGACGTTGGGACATTTGAGACCATGAGACAAGGCACCAAAGCGAGGGGGGGAGAGAGAGAGAAAGATGGGGGCGATATTTTTTAAAGGGAGGGGAGAGGAGAGAGAAGGGGAGGGGCCATTAGGTTTAGGTTAATTACTATTGTGTTAAATACCGAGTTTGTCCTTTAACCAAGCTTATTAAATTTTAGTATTCAGATATTTAAAATATTTTTTAATTACATCGAACAGCTCACATGCAATCCCCACCATGGGAACATCTTTTATGTAGTCTCCACAGAATCTAAAACCTCCCGAAACATATTTTTTCCTTCTAACTAATTGTTGCAATGTGACTAGGAGCGAGCTTGGAAACCTTTTCCTTAAGCATGTGTGACAAGGTGAAGGTAGCTGACGTGGATTTGCTCCTTTTTTCAGAAAGATGTTTTGCTCCTCAAGTGCATGATGTTTTTGTCATAATGTGGGATGATTGGGCTAAACATTCTTCTAGAGGAAAAAGAAAAAATATTTCTTCTTCTAAGTCCTTGAGTTGCGTTGGAGGAGAAGAAGATGGATGACCTGTCAACATGCTCCTACAAGCTAGAAGGTGAATGTTCACCATTCTAAATTTGGAAACAAAGAACTCATGCCAAGAAACCAATAAAGGTTTGGTGAAAAGGTCTGCGAGTTGCAGATCGGATGGAATATGGAATAACTTCAAGTGATCCGCTTGGAGCTTTTCATGGATGAAATGGTAGTCAATTGCTATATATTTGGTGCGCTCATGGAAGATAGGATTTTCAACAATGTGAATAGCAAACTTGTTGATGGAGAAAATAAGACCCAAACCAGAGGAAGGAAGACCAAAATCATGAATGAGATACGATAGCCATCAAAAATCACAAATAAATTTAGATAGACCATGTACTTTGCTTCGAAGAAGGAGAGGGAAACCACAGTTTGTTTCTTGAAATGCCAAAAGATGAGAGAGTCGCTAAGAAAAATAGTGAAACCCATAATAGAGAAACAAGAATCACATCAATTACTGTAATCGTTATCTCAAAAGGCCTTCAATTGAAGAGAAGATCCTTTAGGGAAGTAGATGTCATGTTATGGGTGTCCCCTAAAGTAATGGAGTATCCAGTACGACACCTTAAGATGAATATTAGTAGGGCGAGCCATGAATTGCTAAGTTATTGAACAGAGAAAGTGGTGTTCGGCCGAATGATTATGAGATATGAAAGACGCCCAATAAGTTGTCTATGAGTTCTTGAAGTCACTAGTTGATCAAGTACAATGGAGAAGTCATCATCATGATTAGGGGTGAGCAAATGATAATTAGAATTCGGTACATTTGGTAAAATTTTAGTAATCGGTATTCGATAATCAATTCGATAAGAGGTTTTTAAGAAATTTGGTAAATATCAGTATTCGGTAAATTTTGGTAAATATCGATATTTTACCAAATTTACCAAATTTACCAAAATAGTAATTTACCAAATATATTAATAAATATGTAAGCCAAATTATAGATAATTTATCAAAAAATTCATTGGTCTCGTCAAAAAGTCGATGCTCAAAATAGACTTTATACTAATTAGATTTGATGGACTTGTACTTATTAGATTAAATTTGTGTTTATTGAAACTATGTTTGCATTTTTTGATTAAATATAATGATAAATTTTAATTTTCCAAAAATTTTGGTAAATTCGGTAAATACCGAATTTATCAAAATTTAATTTGATAAATACCAAATTTTCCGAATGCTATTCGGGATCGGTAGAGCTTTTTTTAGTATTTCGATATTCAATAAATTCGGTATTTGATAATCGTGATCGGTAAATACCGAATGCACACCCCTAATCATCATATAAATCAGGCTCGTCATCAAGAGAGATCTCATTAGTGGATTTTAATTAGTAGTCGATGACCAGGTGAGTAGAAGAAGGATTCATAATTTGATAACCTGTATCTTTTAGAATTTCCAATAAGTACTTCTTCTGGTTGAGGTGAATACCATCATTGCGTCGAGCCACCTCGATGCCCAAGAAGTACTTCAAGTCTCAAAGATCATTGAGACAAAAAAAGATAATTCAGCTAAGTCCAGATAGTAGCCAAGAAAGAAAGATTATCCCCACATAAGATGATATCATCTGCATAGACAAGGAGAGATATGAAAGATGAACTAGAGTATTTGACAAAGAGAGAGTAATCATAACACAATTGCGTGAAACCTTTGTTGAGGAGGGCCAGAGACAGTTTGGCAAACCATTGTCGAATCGCTTACTTAAGACCATAAAAAGAGCACTGTAAAAGACTTTATTACTATCAGTCGGTGGAATAGAGAGACTAGGATGTAGGGTCATGTAGACTTTCTTTATGAAGATCGTCATTGAGGGAGGCGCTATTAACGTCAAGCTGTTGTAAGTACCAACTACGTCGCATTGCCACAACTATTAACACATAGATAGTAGTGAGCTTGGTGACGGGTGAAAATGTATCAAGAAAATCAACCTCGTATGCCTGAGTATACCCTATTGCTATATTACGAGCCTTGTAATGCTCAATTGTGTCATTAGATTGCAGCTTGATCTTGTAAATCCACTTTCATCCAATGAGTTTCTTTCCAAGAGGGAGATCAACAATAGACCAAATTCGATTTGTTTCCAAAGCAACAAATTTAGCTTGTATATGAACTTCCTTGCAAGGATCAGTGACAGCTTGCTTGTAGTTTTGATGTTTATGGGACTTAAGAAGCTGCGTACAGAGTGCACAGTAAACAGTAGGTAAAGCAGCAAGATTGAAGTATGAAGATAAAGGGTAAGGATAAGAACTGGATTGTGCCCGAGAATGATCAGTAAGGCCTATGATTGTACCACAAATGTAGTCACCGTGGTACTTAGATGATTGTCAGTTCTTTGGTTGCAAGATATGTTGACTGCAGATAGAGAGTCCACGATCCTTGTGGAGAGTCCATAATAGACTACGTTGATTAATAAGCAGATCTAATAGGAGATTGTGGAGCAGCAGCTTTAGGAGAAGGACACAGAGGTGGAGTATAAGGTCATTGTGGTGTTTTGGTTAGTGGGAAGATCTGGAGAGTCAAGCAAGTCAGTTAGAGGACTAGCAGATGGGAGTACTAAGTTTGATAGAAGGTAAGGTTGAAAAACTGTGAAATTGTACATGTGTTGTTTTTGAAATGAGAAAACTTCCTCATGAAAGACAACATCACGAGAAAAAATAATTGTATGGTCTTGCAAACTATATAGTTAATAGCCCTTAATGCCAAAGGGTATTATAAGGAAAACATAAAGAGCTGACATTCGATCAAATTTTTTATCTTCCATACTGCAAAATTGAACCATAGCACATGCATCCAAAGACATGCAAAAGGTTCAACTTAGGTGCTTGGTTATACGGTTTTTCAATAGGTGTTTTGTTACCTAAAGAAACAGAAGGTGTTCGATTAATCAAATAGGTAGCATGAAGTACAATCATTATAAAACACGAGGGGAAATGAGCCTGAATACACAATGCTCGAGAAATATTTAAAATATAGATATTTTGTTCAACTCTCCCATTTTGTTGTGGAGATTGAACACAAGACGTTTTATGATGAATGCCTTTTTGAAGAAAGAATTGAGTCATTAAAAATTCTTTCCCCTGATCACCTAATTGTCTTAACTTTTTTTGCAAATTAATTTTCAACCATATTACAAAATTATTCTAGTAAAGATCTGGCTTAACTTTTGTATATCATTAAGAAAGTCCACAAGCTTCTAGTGTGATAAGGAATGTTATATTTTCTCCAAATATCCATGTGTATAATATCAAATTTGTGTGCTGCAAATGTTGAACAAAGAGGAAATGGAAGTCTTTTCTATTGCCAGGTGACAAACATCACAAGGGTTAAGAACTCTAGTGTCTATGCTAGGTTCATGCTGCTTTAAAAGCTGCAGTTTGGAGGTAGCAACATGACCAAAACGAGAATGCCAAAGAGCTAACTCATTATGAATAAGTTGGGTAATAGATGCAAAATTTGGTGGAGAAGATTGAAGGGATGTTTGATGTCTTACTTGTAGAATGTAAAGTTCATTTGTAACAGATGTCTTACCAATAATCCTTAGGGTAGCCAGGTCCTGCAAAATGCAGATATAGCTGTGAAATTTACAGTATACAGAGATGAATTAAGAAATTGACTTATGCACAGAAGATTGAATATAATTGCAAGGACATGTAAAGCATTGCTCAGCTATATGCTATCATTAATTGCAATAGACCTATGTGAATGGCGTGACCTCTAGAACTAGTGGGTAAGAGGATGTGGACATTAGTGAGAGGTTGGTAAGTGATAAAAAGCTCTAACCCAGAAGCTATATGATATATTGCAACTGTATCTATTATCCAAGACCTATTTGAGATATAATTGAGTGAACCAACAAAGGATGTGATTAAGTTACCTGACAGTGAAGAAATCATAGAGAAAGAAGAGTTAATTTGGGACAAGTAACTAGTGAGAGAGTGTTAATTTGGGGAAGAAGAGTTAATTTTGGACAAGGAAGAAATTTCCTTCAATCTTACCAGACATGAGAAAGTGATGGTTCATAGGGTTCATTACTGTGGAGTGTTCCTGTACAGTCAAGTTCAACATGGAGAGTGCCTAAGTAAGCTTAGTTGTGCCCTGCTGTAGTTCACCATGTTAGGACTATGAGAAGGGGAAGATTTGGCCTGAGACTTGGGTTTCCATCTTGCTGGGTACCCATGCTTCTTGTAGCATTTATCTATTGTGTAACCAAATAACTTGCAATAGGAACATAGAGGTTTTCCCGACTATATTTTATTTCTTCTCGTATTTCTGCTAACATTGAGTAGCCATAGTAGCTGACTTAAAAGATGGGGGAGGATCAGAGAACAATCCACGGGTCATAGCTGTAGGTAGCAGAGTAGCCAGCCATGTACTGTTGATATGAATAAGATCAGCAAGAAGCCCAAATTAATTAATAATTTTTTTTGAGTTTTAGAGTTTATTTAGGAAGTTAATTATTTGTTAATTTTATTTTATAGGAGTTATATTCTGTTTAGGAAGTTACTGATGTGATAATTTTATTTTATTATGAGTTCTAGTTTGTTTAGGAAGTCAATTATGAGATAATAATATTTTTGAGTATTCCTAGTAGGATTAGATTTATTTTTCTTTTTATTTTCCCTTTTTAAGTCATATTTATCTAGTTAGAAGTTTTGTTTAATTAGAAATCTCTTTGTAACTTTCTATATACATATAAAGGCATTATCAATGAGAATGGGAAGAATAATTTGGATACAAAAATGTGGAGTTTGCTCTCTTGGTTCTTCAGAACTATTTGAACACAGCGGAGGGATTTTGTTCATTCTCCTATGACTTATCAAGCGGATCTATATCACTGTTTGTGGCATCTTCATCAAATCAAGGTTCTTGTTTTTCTACCGCAGCGGATTGAGGTTGTTCATACTGAGGTTCTTGCAGAGGCATAAACAACGATCGAGATTTCCACCAATCTGAACCTAGAAAGATCTGACTTCTGCGTGGATCCGTAACGGAGTTCACATCAGTTGGTATCAGAGCTTAGACTCTACTTCAGATCCATCTATCTTTAAATTTTGTTTTTTTATCATTAGTTTTTAGTTATTGTTCTTATTGTAATCTGAGTTGGAGAAAAAAAAATAGAGAAAAAAAGAAAGAAAGAAAAGAAGTCAGCCTAGAAAAGAAAGAGACAGAAGGCTGAAAAAAAAGAAAAGTTGAAAGAAGAAAAAAAAACTGCAAGAATGTCTTACAACTACTCAAGGAGATCCTTTGAAGGTGTTGCACCATTGGTTGGTAATCCATACAAGTTTATGAAAGCCCTTCTTGGTGGGATGAGGCTTATAATGAGAAGGGAGGTCAAGAAGCTCAACGAAAAGATAGACCAGATATTGTGCAAACAAGAGCAGCTACATGATGTTCCTACTGTGTCTAGGGAAAGATGAATTAACCCAAGGAAAGTTATGGACTTGTGTGCAAAAGAAGTAGGTGAAGGACATCAAGAGGACATCTTTCATGCTAAGTGTAAAATTGAGGACAAGGTATGTTGTTCTGGTATAGATGTTTCTTCTGGCGAGATTGTTGAAGAGGTTTTGACATGGGATGAGTTTGGTGAATATTCCATTGACTTATTTGATGGAGATTATTTTGATGAGCATGCCATGTCACTTCTTTACTTGAGAGATTTGTTCGATGAATCAGAAGTTGTGGATGTTGATCACATGAAGAGGTGCATAATTCCTATTGACGGTGAGCATAAAGAACTTGTTATTGCTCTTAACAAAGAAGATGTTCAACTCATATCTTACATGTCTCCAGATTTCTATGTTGAATATATTAAGCATAGTGACTTCTTGCGAGTTGAAAAGTTTGATTATGTTAGAGGGTTAGCGGTTGTGAACTTTTGGAATTCTTTGAAGGTTGAAGAAAGACTTATACAGATCTGTAGGTCTTTAGCTTTTAATTTGGAGATGATATCAGATTGCTTATGTTCAAAGTATCTATTCTGTTGGGATGGAAGATATCAAGTACAAGCAAGACGTTCCAAGACTTGTTCAAGCATGGTCGTGAATTGGAAAAAGCATGACACGTGCAAGGATTTGAGGAAAAATCCATTTCAAGAGGAGGAAAATAATATGAATCAGATCTGCAAGAAGCCCATATTAATTAATAATTCATTTTTTAGTTTTAGAGTTTATTTAGGAAGTTAATTATTTATTAATTTTATTTTATATGAGTTATATTCTATTTAGGAAGTCAATTATGAGATAATAATATTTTTGAGTATTCCTAGTAGGATTAGAGTTATTTTTCTTTTTAGTTTTCCTTTTTAAGTCATATTTATCTAGTTAGAAGTTTTGCTTAATTAGGAATCTCTTTGTAACTTTCTGCCTACATATAGAGGCATTATCAATGAGAATGGGAAGAATAATTTGGATACAAAAATGTGGGCTTTGCTCTCTTGGTTCTTCAGAACTATTCGAACATAGCGGAGGGATTTCGTTCGTTCTCCTACGATTTATCAAGCAGATCTACATCACCATTTGTGACATCTTCATCAAATTCAGGTTCTTATTTTCCTACAGCAGCGAGTCAAGGTTGTTCATACAGAGAATCTTGTAGATGCATAAACAACGGGTCAAAATTTTTACCAATCTGAACGTAGAAAGATCTGGCTTCCGCTTGAAATCGTAACAGAGTTCACATCAGTTATTCATACTACTGAGCAAGAAAAAGGACATTGGCCAACTCAGGAGTGGATTAGCTAGCAGGATCTCATAATGTACTCCAATATAGTTCTCATTGAGACCCATCAAGAAACGAACAACTTGATTAGTCTTATAATAACCTCTAACTGTACATATAGCTCACAAGAATCATCTAGATCTTCATCTTTCTCATTAGTGTGCATGCACTTTCATCGAGGAACATGTTGCAATTCCTTTAACCTATCCTAAATAATCTGAAACGAGTAAAATAATCATTAAAAAATAAGTCTCCCTGCTTAAGATTGTGAATCTCTTCAAGCAAATTATAGATGCAAATGTCATCTCTCTTGCAAAATCTCTATTTCAAATTATCTCAAACTCTTGTAGCAGTGTCGAAACGATGCAGAGATTGAGCAATAACAGGTTCTACAGGCCTAATGATCAAGTTAGGCATCATATTGTTGCATCTTTTCCAAGCAAGGTAGTGAGTGTCACTATGGCGAGGGACCTTAATAGAACCATTTTTAAATTGATATTTTCTTCTTAAAACCAATTGTAAGAAGCATGAGTAGTTACTAGTTAGGGTCATTCAAGAGGGGAGAAACCTACACCTAAGAAGGCATTTTGCTGGAATGGAGGAAGTACAGATTTACCTCTTCAGTGGGAAGTGCCACCTCATAGCTGGACTCCAAGGATCGGATTGAAGTAGCCTAGGATATACCTCTGTTACTCGAGGTGCTCTAATACCATGAAAATATTTGTGGAAAAGGAAGAAAAATTAAGTGGAAAGAGGTGAGCAATAGAGAGGAAAGCTGGAGGAAGAAGAAAACATCTCATTCCTTCATTTTCTCGTACAAATCCATAGTGATTTGGGTAACGTTATATATTATCTTAAACTCAATTACAAATCGACATGTGTACTACCAGATAAAAGAAAGAAATAAAGGTGGGAAACATTATCATCCACCTGTGTTAACTTTTTTTTATAAGTAAAATTTTTATTAATACTGTAAACAAAAAATGTACAGGAAGTGACCTGCAAAAGTCCCCCTAAATCTCCCTCATTCACTTGTCACCAAGTGATTCAATAAACAGAATTAAATCTTGACCCGCTAAATCTCGCACTGAGTTCGACCATCTTAACTACTCTTAAATTCGACGGATAATGGTATGAATGAGAAGCTCATGGTTGCTTCGTTCTTTTTGGAAGATCATTCAGTTCCGAAGGAGCCAGATTCCCCACATTGTTGCTACATAGATCGCAAATCAAATTTTTCTGATCATACCGCCTCCAACCATATCCATCCAGATAGCCAAGAATGATTGAACATCCCTACTTCCACGCCAGCACAGTCCCCTCTTCCAGATAAAGAAATCACAGGTTCTTCTTGCAAAAGAACATCGAGTGTTAACTAACTCTGTCTTTAGCGAGGAGGGGAGAGATTTGTTTCGTCAAGTGGGACCCACATGTTATCCACTTGAATCTCCGGCTCCGTGGTTTGGGGAATGCACTCATGCACCTTGGGCAACTCGGACACCATCTTATGTGAGAAGAGAGCAAGAGAGTCTAGGGAATGAACTCAACGATAATTAAGATAACTCGAAACACACGATCTTCAATTATAGAAAGAACTCAACGATAATTGAGATAACCAAAATAAACCAACTAATATTACGACGTTATCTATAAATAGGAATTAACAAGCCCTAAAATAACTTCAAAGGTCCAAGATTATTGACAAGCTCAAACATAACAAAGGGCAAATTTATATAAAAAAATGTCAAGTAGTAAAAAATTCACATGATAATTATGATGATTATAAATTAACCGTTTGCACGCGTTTGGAAAGCCAGAATATGTTAGCTTTAGTTTTGAGAAGCTGATTCTCCATGTCTCGAGGTGTCTGCCGGAATGGATCTTTTAGTTTAGTTTAACCACCCGGATCAGTTCTCAGGACGTACTCTTGTATATTAGTTCAATGGCGTAGCAGTTGTTTTGCTTTCTTAGGCGTGCCTTGTTCTCTTTTATTCGCTGCGATTGCTCTCTTTGCAATCGAGCATCTTATGTACAGTTTCGTTCATGGTGGAATAAAATATATCTACTTTTCAAAAATATTAACCGTGCCACTATCTCAAAATACCTGCATGCCGATTCATCCACCACGTCATTTTGTTAGTTAACCTTGCATAATGATAAGAACAGCCTAGAGATAGAAAGTTGTAGCAAGTAAGCTGCGCGCCTAATTGTCTTCTTTCCTCACCCGCTGAGTTTACCTAGTTTGCACATCAACTTTTTTTCCTCTGTAGCCCAACTTTGTTTTACTATTCAAAATCTCCCAATTGCGTTGACTAAGACCATTCCACTAGCATTACTTCGCCTAACTAAAACTTAGAAATCAAACTATCGCCGCCATTCTCCTCTATAAATACATGTCCTCGATGCTTCGTCGATCATCACCTCATCCATAACATTGTCCAGTTTCGAGTTGCCAATTTCCTCATATCAACATACATACAAAAACATGATGAAGTCTATGAAGAAACCCTTCTTACTATCTACTCTCATGGCATTAGCCATTACTACATCTCTATCCACCACCCTACCACAAGGCGAACCATCTCTAACTCTCCTTGACCACGACGAAGATGCCGATCAAACCCGATTCGAATCACCATTCTCTACTTCCTTGAGAGGCGCAAATCGGTTTTTAGCTCAAAGGAAGCCCCGGGCAGGGATGACATGCAATGTATACCCTAGGATATGCCGCGTAAAGGGCAGCCATGGTCCGGATTGTTGTAACAAGAAATGTGTCAACGTCGACACCGATGGGCTCCATTGTGGAACGTGCGGGAACAAGTGTAAGTACCCTGAGACTTGTTGTAAGGGAAAGTGCGTCAACGTTATGTCTGATAAGAAGCACTGTGGGAATTGCAATAACAAGTGCAAGAAAGGCAGCAAGTGCTCGTTTGGGATGTGTAGTTACGCTTAATTTGACGTTGGTTTAAAACAAAATTGGATTAGTTGATTAATTAAAAGATGGTGTTGGGAAGAAATTAATTAATTTGTTGTGTTACGAAGTGGCTCATATGTAGAATAAATTAAGGCGAGCACATAAGCTCATGCCTTCGTAAATTGGTATTTATTTTTCTTTTAGTATGAATTACGCTCCCATGTATGATATTTATTGTTTTATAGGTTGTACGTAACGATGGAAATAAAAGCCATACATGTATTAGTTTGATTATTCGGAAATGAGATAAGATCTAAATTCTTCAACTTTAGAAAAATATATCTATTTTTGTGTACAGCATCTCTCGGTTTTTCTTAGTTTCCCAACCATTATATTATTTTTTTTTTGGAGAAACATTATATTAGATATTTATTTACAGAAGAAAAGAGAAAACATCTCTGCAATGCAGTACACTGGGCCAACCAAGCCCGTTGGTGGAAATCTCGTGGGCTCCGATTGAGCTCAAATATATATTTTTCTTAGGAAAAAATCTACTTTAGTACGTTGTAGTATCACCGATTATCATTTGGGTATTCTAGACTTAAAAATGATAAAACTAATCCAACTTATTCCAATTTTTAACACTTAAATCCATCCAAGTCCGGTTCCATTTTTGGGCAAACGACGTCGCTTAGACACATACGAAATCGCATCAAGGGAGCGGCGGAGTGTTACCTAGAGAGAGGAGGGCTCGTCGGCGTGGAGAGGATCGATGGAGAGGAAAACCTTAGCGATGGGGTTAGAAGACGAAGAAGAGGGAGACGAATCAGACACATACGAAGAAGCTCGGGTCTGCCACGACCGGCAAGCACTTCATGAGCCACAGCGATCTCTCTGCCTTGGCCGTCTCCAACACTCCCCCGATACCCACGCTTCCCCCCCTTCCGTTGTGGTCCCCCGTCCCTGATCTCTCCGCCTTGGCCACTTCTGGTGAATGTTCTGAGGCATCAGCCGCTTTTCAACCAGGACCGGCTCCAGCCCACAAGCCTAAATCTGACTCTTCCTCCGCCGTCAGTTAGATCGGTGTGGGTTCCCTCCGGGAGCGGGGTCCTCAAGCTTGGGTCCACTGACGCCGTCCCCCTAAACCCCAATCTAATTGGGAAGGTTAGGGTTTGGTTCAATTTCAATCAGACCGACGCCAAGAAGGGTGAGGATGGTGGGTTGGAGAGAGGAGATCGAGGGGAGGAGGAGGAAGATGGGGACTTCGAAAAATATTTAACAAAATTTATAGGGTTTTTTGAAAAATAATAAACAAATTTGGTACTAAATTGGCAATTTACTCACCGCCGCGTCAACATTGTGTAATCCGGGTTACTACCACATCGCACTCCACGTAAATGTGTAAACGATGTCGTTTGCCCAAAAAAAATGAACCGGACTTAGGTGGACCTAAGTGATAAAAATTGAAATAAGTTGGACTGGTTCTATCATTTTTAAACCACATGGTACTCAAGTGAAAATCGGTGATACTATAAAGTATTAAAGTAGACTTTTTCCATTTTCTCATCCCATGTTCCTGGCACGACGCTATCTAAGGGGGCCGGATTCCATCCTGGGCTTTGGTTTCCGTTCAGGCCCGTTCTGGATAGTTTCCAGGCCGTTGGATCAATCCGAAAAAATAGGGGCGTAGATTTGACGGGGCAGGGATGGTCGGGGGTATTTTAGTCACTTTGTTAACTTAATTGAATCCTATTTCGTGAGCGCGTGAATACAACCACGAAACCGCCCTCCCTCACTTTTTTCAAAATTGCGTCTCCTCTGCTTCTCCAACTATACTCTCTCTTCGCGCTCTCTCTCCGTCTATCTCTCTACCCCCCTTCTCTAGTCGGTTCCAACTGACGTCGAATTCGCGAGTGAACGAGGTAGACTACCGACGCAGCGAACGTACAGCCAACTGCGATGTCTCGAGCGGGCCAGATGGACAATCGACGGCGAGGTCAAAAACCGAAAGCGAGGTCGACAACCGACGGCGAGGTCACGTACTTCTCCTTTTACTTCATCTTCTTCCACGTTATTAGGGATTTTTTGTGTTATTAGGGTTTTCAATTTTGTCGAGAGTTTTCTTATTTTTTTTAGGGATTTTAGTGTTATTAGGGATTTTCTTATTTTCGGTTTTTGATTTGTCGAGATTTTTATTTTATTTTACTGTTATTTTTAGGAATTGTAGTGTTATTTTAGAGCCATGCTTTGTTCTGGAGTGTTTCAGTTGTTTGATCTTCATTATTAAATAGTTTGTCCTGTTATTATTGAATGGTTCAATCCTTTATTATAAAATGGTTTCTTCTCTTGAACATGCACCTAGCTGTGTCCAAATCTGCTCATCTTCATCGAAGCCAAGTTTATGGTTGTTTTTATTGCAGGCGGGTCCAGAGCAAAAGTTGTGTGGGAGGCCGAGCTACATGAAGGAATTGAATTATCATTTGTTTGGTCCCCAAAGTCACCCAAATGCTACAGAACGGATACGTTTTATTAAGCAAGCTGGGTTTTCCTACCTCTTCAAAGTTGAAGAGGCTGATATTAAACCAAAACAGATGGCTGAATTTGTTGCAACATGCAAGGATAAGGGGGCGCATTTGCTTACTGTTCCTGAGTTGTTTGTGAACAACAGCTATGGCATCCCAAATGGGGATGTTGATATTGTTCTAGACCGTGATGATTTCAGGGGGAAGGGAGATGGGAAAACGAATCTCACCGATTTTCTGGGTAGGTATTCATTGAAACGGAGAAAACATTCTTTTATTAGGCTCAAGGAAGTGAGGGCGGTATTGTTGCGTGATAAGCCAGTCGTGGATGTAGACTGGGCACAATTATATATCTTGTATGGCATTGGGGTTTTTCTTGCCCCAACCACATCTGATGTAGTTTGCGGCAAGCTTTATGCATATATCAATCCGCCACACCATTCAAGGAAATATAATTGGTGCAAGTATGTTGCTGAAAGGGCCAATGTTGGGTTGAGGCTCGGGCTAGATAGTGCTGCTACCACTGTAATCAAGTATGGTGGTAACACGCAGTTGTTGATGAGATACCATGCCCACCTTGCAGAGCTTGCTGCTGCCGAAAATGTCCCTTCCTCCTCGGATGCAAATGATGACCAATGGTCGTTGTTGCCAGATAAAGAGGTGCTTGTTTCATTTATTTCTTTATATTTGTTATTGTGTTCTTAATATCTGATATTTAAATTTTGTGTTCTTAATATTTGATATTTAATTATTTTTATTCTGTTGTTGCAGCTTCTTGAAAAATTAGGGGAAATCGATGTTCGGATCAAAGACCTGAAATCCCTTAGAAGAAAGATAATGGCAGAGATTGATGATAGGAAGGGGAAGGGGAAGGGGATGGCAATGAAAGAGGACGGGAAGAAGGGAGAGGCTGAAGGGGTAGAGGAAGTGGGAGAGGAGCGGGAGGGTGGGGAGAAGGGAGAGACTGGAGTGGGTGAGGGAGTGGTAGGAGAAGAGAATGGAGTGGGAGATGGAGTGACAGGGGTAGAGGGAGTGATGGGGGAAGATAGTGGCTTCGAAAATGAGGGTGCAGAGGTGAATGATCAATTTCCAACAGCGTCACATGGCAAGCGCGAAATTGTGAATGATGTGTTGTCAAGGTTGAGGGCGAGAAGGTGGCAGAACAAAAAGGTAATCCCTTGTTAAGAAACTATTTAATCATCATATAACAGACAATTTAATAATCACAGACCAAACTATTCAATCATAGCAGAACAAACCATTTAATCATAACAGACAAGCTATTTGATGATTACATAACAAACAATTTGTTGTTAATATGTACTGTAACAGGCGATTCATATGTGGGAACTTAGAAGAGGCAAAAAGTATGATGCGGATGACAAACATGACGATCGAGATTATTCGCCTACTCAAACTAGTGGCGCCACTCCGAGTGAGGACATTCAGAGTGATGTTTTCGCATCAGTGTCAAGCATGGGTGAAGACGCTGTTAGGAGTGCAGAGGATCTGTCACAAGAAGTTGTTAAGGGGGTTGAAGAGGGCAGGGGGTCTGATCATCATCATCGTGATCCGAAGAATCTAATTCGCAGAGCTTGTTTAATGATCCAATTTTTACACAATTGCTTTTTGCCCGGTTTGACGAGATTTCAACAAAGCTAAACGAATCTGATTCGCAAAGCTTGTTTAATGATCCAAATTTTACACATTTGCTTTTTGCATATGTAGATGAGATTTCAGCAAAGATGATTGCTGGCAAGAAGGGGGAGATGGGTAGTGTGGGTAGTGGTGATGTTGCTGGTGCCCCGGGTACGACTATTTTGGATGAGCCGGTGGTTCATGATGTTATAGGCAAACGCACAAGGTATCGTAGTAAGAACCTGAAGACTCCTTTTACGGGTGAGAATAAGAAGAAGAGGAAGAGGGGGGATAAGAACGAAGGAGTGACAGCTTCTGATGTTCCACAAATGGATTCTCCTTGTGCCGTCGTACGAGGGAAAATAAGGACAAAGGAGTAGCAGAAGCTGATGTTGTACCAGCAATGGATCCTCCTCCTTGCTCTAAGAAGGTGAAAAAGGACAAAGGGACAGAAGTTGAGTGGGCTGTTGTGCACGAGTTGACCCCCTCTGAAATTGAAGCACTTGAAAGGGAGGTAAAGGTTAACAACACACCTCCCAGATACAACAAGCATGTTGAAAAATTTGTTAATCGACCAGAGGCGGCTGCGGACGCCAAGAAAGTATTCATGGAGATGACGGATGATACGCGTGATGTTATCTGGCAGTATGCAATAGCGAAGAGACCAAATATGTCGTAAGTTGATTGTGTGAACGTCATTGATATGTGGGTGGTTGTGCAATATTTCTTAAATGTATTTTTTTAATAATTTGTTGTTATGGCTTGCAGAGGGGAGATTTTTGGATGGGATGGTAATATCAGATTGGTGCGGGACGACACTGTATCTGTTGACCCACTGATGTGGCTTTCATCAGCAGTTGTAGATTGGTATCTCAGATATCATCTCAAAGACATGAAAGCCCGTGGGGAGAATATTGATCACGTGATACTCCCTGTTTGGGTAGCGGTGAGTATCATACAATTGAATAATAACATTGTAAGCCATCGGATGATATCTGATGCTTTCGTATTTTATTTTTTTTATAAATGATTGTAGGAAAGGTGGTTGAAGCCTGAGCATCCAAATGTTGATGGAATTGCCAACCCTCGTGCTCATTTCACAGATATTGAGAATACTGTTAATAGTTTTTTCCCTTTTCTGAGCAAACCTGAAGACAAGAAGCGCATTCTATATGCGAGTTTGATCGCAGCTATTTTTTAATTTTATAATTCTCAAGTTTTGTGTTGATTTTTATTTTCGTTTTTGTTTCGTTGACAGTGGATCTTCCCATGGTTCCACGCTGATCACTTTTCTGTGTTCGTGATCGATGTTGCCACGAAAGATTGTTTTGTCTTAGATAGCATGAATGTTGAACATAAGGAGGACGAGTTGATCAACCACGCACAGAAGATTTTTGGTCTTTTTATTTACTTTCTGAGTGATTTCAGTGAAGTAAATACTGAAGAATATGAATTCAGGATCTTGCATAATATTCCGAAGCAACCCGACACCCGAAGTTGTGGAGTATATGCGTCCCTCTTCTGTGAACTATACACCAAATGCTGGCCATTGAATGAGATTGATCCAATGTACGCAAGGAATTGGAAGACAAGTGCATTTCTCAATGAGCGCAGGAAGAATATGTTGAAGACAATGGTGGTGCATTCTGATAATCTTGTGTTGCCATTGGTTGTGCAAGCCGCCATGAAATGGAGAGGGTCTAAAGGCAAGAAGAAGGGGTTTAAATGATTGTGATACTCCGCGGTTGAACGTTGTCCCTATTATACACTTTTTCGATCGAACTATTGTTGAACATGCACCTAGTTATAATGCTAAACATATCCACGGTTTATTCGAATTGATATTACAGATCTATAGATTTTGTGTGCTTCTGATGTAATATAGCAAGCCATTGGACGGTGTCTAATCATAATATAGCAAACCATTGAATCGTAACATAGCAAACCATTGAATCGTAGTGTAGTAAACCATTGAATCATAACATAGCAAACCGCTGAACCTTGAGAGAAGAAACATTAAACATCTTTGTCATGTTTGTTATTGGGCAGGAATGTTTGAGTTTATCGCTAAGTGTTTGTTCAATTCTATCCCTAAGCTCCTTATCATTGTATTGTAAAAAAGCCAACCATTACATCATCGCATACCTAACCATTGAATCGTAACATACCAAACTATTAAATCGTAACCTAGTAAACCATTGAATCGTGAAATAACAAACCATTGAATTGTAGCATAGCAAACCATTGAATCGTAACATAACAAACCATCGAATCGTGACATAGCAAACCATTGAATCGCAACATAGCAAACTATTGAATCGTAACGTAGCAAACCCCTGAACCTTGAGAGACGAAAACATTAAATGTCTTTGTCATGTTTGTTATTGGGCAGGAATGTTTGAGTCTATCGCTAAGTGTTTGTTCAATTCTATCCCTAAGCCCCTTATCATTGTATTGTAAAAAAGCCAACAAATCCGACATTTCATATATGAGCATTACATCATCGCATACCTAACCATTGAATCGTAACATACCAAACCATTAAATCGCAACCTAGTAAACCATTGAATCGTGAACTAACAAACCATCGAATCGTGACATAGCAAACCATTGAATCGTAACATAACAAACTATTTTGATTATTAAAGAACAGCCCACTGTATTAAAAGAACAGTAATGTCATTAATCAATGTATCCACTATATCAGAATGTATGGGAATGAACATAAACATATAAAAAATCTTGTTATTGGGCAGAATTGTTCAAGTCTATCGCCAAACATTTGTACTTTGCCTTTTTGTTCATCCGTCCGATCTCATTTTTACTCTTTATTCTATTCTTTGACTTCCTTGGATTCTCTCTCATCTTTAAAGTTTTGCCAAATTGTTGAGATGTTGATGTCTGAAAGTCATCCGGTTGTGCTGATTGTGTTTGAGCTTCTCTACGTTATCGGATTTGATGTCTCGCAGTAACAATTAGCTCTTCCAGAATATTGATATTCTGGGCATCCAACAAGGCTTCATCCGCCAGCTCCAGTAGCTTGCATTTTACTTTATTGAAGCTTTCGTTGTTGTTACTTTTCTGACTGCTTCTTAAAGGGAGCTCGGACTCCTCCAATCCATCCTTTGCTTTTACCGTCCACCTTTTCATAACATAATGGTTAGGCAGCTCTCTGAATTCTTCTTCTCCTAAGGATCTCAAAGCCCCCATGACTATTAATATGTGCCTGCAAAACAGTCCAACTGTTTCATACAAGCGGCATGTGCATGTGAGTATTATTTGTGACTTGTGAACCTGCACCATTCTCTCATCTAGCTTAACTAAAGGATCTTCCTTCGAAAGTGTGTAGACATTGTAGTGTCTAATATGATCTGCACATGGTATTAACAAAGACCATCTAATCATTTAAGCATAGCAGAACAAACCATTAAATCATAACACAACAGTCAGGGCAGTGATAGAGCATACCTGTGAGATGTTGGTTGTCCCATTGTAGCTCTATCATGTAGGCAGCAGATTGATCATATTGTTCATGAAACTTTTCATACATGCAATGTGTATAGACTTCTGCTGAATTTAACAATTGGTTGCATCTATTTTTGTTGTTGAGCCTCTTATCCTTGGAGTCATAGTCGGCCTTAGTTACTTCATGCCTTCTGCCATCCAAAAGATGGTTAAAATGTGTGAAGAACTGTAGGAGGTTGTATTCGGGTTGTAGATACCGCCTTATAATGCTGTTGAAGAATTCAACAACTTGTGTTGTGACCATCCCAGCGGTGAAGTGTTGCTTAACCCATGCAGATGACCATTTTTTTCTTAATTTGTGTATTGTATTCAGCCATTTGTGTCCAACAGAGTTGAAACACTCTTGTATCATGAGATTCCATTCATAATTAAACTCTTCCTCATCGTCTACCTCATTTATCATATAAAGGAACGAATTCGCTACCTTAGATGTGTATAGACGACTAAGATGTTTCTTCCCGTTCTCTAGTATATGCCACGTACAGAGACAATGGTACGTGTTTGGCAGCTCAGACTCGATGGCATTAGATATTGCTGCATCCTGGTCAGTGAAGATCATTTCTGGTCCTTTTTCATTCATGCACCTTAAGAAAATTTTGAACAACCACCGAAATGAATCTGTTGTCTCGTCAAACAAAAGAGCTGCACCAAAAATGCAGCCCATGCGATGGTTGTCATATTCAATGAATAGCGCTGCATGAACAAACCATTCAATCAGAACTGAATAAACCATTCATTCGGAACTGAACAAACTATTCAATCGAAAAGAACGAACCATTCAATCGAAAAGAACGAACCATTCAATAGTAACTGAAAAGACCATTCAATCGTAACTAAAAAAATCATTCAATCAGAGTTGACCAACCATTCAACATACCTAATGGCCGATAATTTTTGTTTGTTCGGTATGTTGTGTCGAAGCAGATTGCATCACCAAAACATTTATAGTCCATCCTCATCCTTCTGTCAGCCCAAAAAATATTTGCAATCTTTTCTTCACAGCCCACTTCTATATCATAATAAAAAGATGGATTTTGGTATGCTTCTGTTCTAAAATACTCGAGCAGGGCAGTAGCTTCACCTCCTTTCATTGCCCTTTGTCTTCGACTGCCCAGATGGTTTTTTACATCCACGTGAAGGAAACCAAGATGTTGCTTACCTCCAGCAGCTGCTGCCATCAGTTCATAAGATGATCTTAGTGGGATACCTATTTGATTATTTAGGTTAGCTATGTGTTGCTCAATAGGATTGAGAGCTCTGGCTGATCAGTGCATATGGGAACACGCCTCTGAGTGTAGCTCGTGATCATTATGTTCAACAACCCATTCCTTTATATAATAAGCTGCTGTCTCTATCGAATAATGGAAATAAATCATTGCACGGCACCCAACTCTTTTCTCTCTTTGATCATAAGGCCGAGCATCTTTCTCTTTTAAATTCTTAGATGGCCAGCGGAAACCCTCCTTGTTGCAGACGTATTTGACATAATATATGGTATTCAGGCCATTGATAGTCCGTCCTCTCCTATACTGAGTACGCACACCAAATCCTTTTTGGTGGGCGTAAGAGTAGTAAAATTCTCGCAGATCTTCAGGGGTGGCAAACTATTTTTCTTTCCAGAATTCTTCTTTTTCCAGTTGTTCCAATTTTGAGTCTGCATAAAAGAAAAACTGAATAAACAACTTAATTATAACTGAACAAACTATTAAATCATATCATGACGAACCATTCAATCGTAACTGAACCAGCCATTAAATCATATTAGGACGAATCATTCACTCTTAACATATCGATCGTAACATAACAAACTATTAAATTATATCATGAAGAACCATTCAATCATACAAAACGAACTATTAAATTATGTCATGACGAACCATTAAATAATAACTACATCTTTAGTACGAAGATAAGCTACGAGCTACAGGCTAATAGTTACCTCTCTGGGATTGGATAGGCAAAGTTTTTGAACCGTGTTGATTTGAACATGCTATCTTGCCCGTTTGTTGCTCTGGATCTGCAAGTGTTTTAGATTTCGATGTTGATTTTCAAAACGGATGGGGAGTAGTTCGATGTAGAGGTGAGGGATGGAGGAGATCGACTAACTTTCAATGGTCGAAGTTTCTTGCTCTATAATTGGAAGATCTATTGCCGTCTTTTGTGTTTCTTCTAGGGTGTAGTTCGATGTAGGGGTGAGGCAGTAGTCTGTTGCTCTGTAATTTGAAGATCCATGGATGGTTGCAGTAGTTTTTGCAGTTCCAATCGCCGCCGCTTTTTGGTGTGATATAGGGTTTCTAGCCTGCAGATGGCGAGAAAATTGGTGTTTATCCTTTTTTGTTTTGATCCTGATGAGGAAGGAGGAATTGGATCCCGAAAAATCTGCTGTCAACCGCTTTGTCCATTTTTTAAGCGGGGTTTGCCATTTTGAAATAGCCACGCGCGTCGCATGTGGTGTGGATATTTTGACCATAATACCCTCGCCTGCTCCCGCGTGCGTCCGGGCCTTATAAGCGTCCAGGCCGGTTCTGGATAATAGGCCCAGGACCAAATCGCGTCCCCTATCTAAGCACATAGTTGAAAAACGGGATGTGATCTAGAATTTCTGTTTTCTAGTTCGAAAAGTTGAATCGTCGGACCGATAGATTTATATAAATATTGTGATACACAATTATAATTAATACTAAAATTTTGAATAATGCTAAAGAGTTTATAATTTTAATTCAAAGTTTATTATTTACAACTATTAAAGTTATAATTTAATCAAAAAATAATAAATTTTGTGCAATTTGATTTGGACCGGCTGATTTAATAGGGTGAATATGCCAAAAGTGAGACTCTATCTAAGAATATATATGCTCTACTACGGGGAGAAAGGGAATAAAATTTTGTGAGTTTTGATGTGTATGAAATGAGAAGAAGAGGGCTACCTAATGACGATCTTTAATTTCCTTATTAACCATGACCAATAAATGAACTGTTACAACTATTAACGTTTCGTATTAACCATGTTCAATAAATTAGTAGTTACGGGAGTCATAAATCTCAAATTTATGACTTTCGGTAAAAATTGTATCACTTTGAACCAAATTTTCATTCACACCTAGAATTTATTTTTCGCAAGTTTTATTTATCGTTAGAAAACGTTTTCAACAAGTTTCGCATTGGTCTCATAGGGGACTGGATTCAGTCCTGGTTGTAAAAAACTTGCGAGGCCCGTTCTGACTTCAAGCAGAGCCGTTTGATCAACCTATCAGAAAAATTCGCGAATCTGAGGGCTAATATTAACTGGGGGTATTTTAGGCATTTTTTTTCTCCCCCTCTCTTTCCTTTGCATTCTAGCTCTCCCTCTCTCCTCCCTCTTAACCCTCTTTTCTCTCTCACTCGCTCTCTTTCAAGCTTAACGACAACCACTATGGATGGCGATGGGATGCAGCCAAGACAAAGACTCCGAGGGTTGGCTCGACAGTGACGACGCGGCGTGTACAGGCAGCGGCTTCCTCCTCGTGAAACACTAGGTCTGTCAGATTCGAACGGTCGCAAAATTGACTTCTGAGGGGACGACGGTGGACGACGGTGGTGCGGGAGATCCAGACGACTTGAGTGGTGCGACGGGAGCAGACGGTGGTCCATATTTCTGAGTCCGATATCGTGGTCGACGACTACACAGATGAGCTCTCCCTCTCTTCGACGATAACTCTGACGCTGATCCAGGCCGTCCATTTCTTGATCGCAGCTCGCTGCACCTGCGCCTCCAAGAGTGGGGATGAGGAAGGAAACTGGTCCCGGAGATTTTCTTGAATCTAGTCTCGGCCTCGAGGAGCTTTTGGTGGGACAAATTTGAAAGGGTACTGGGAAAAGTTGATGATTCTTTAGTTGGTTCTTTAGATGATTAAAGCACTGTCACTTGTGGTGCTAATGACAATTTCGAGCTACCGAGGCTTGTTGATGGAAGTGGGCATCATCCTGTGCTAATGTACAAGAAGGTCAATTTTTGAAATTTTATGGGCGAAAAGATTGAGGATGATATTTCATGGGTACACATTTGTTCTTCGATACTGTCGATGTTGGCAAATAGAGTGATTTTGGTTCATGTGATTTTTAGTTGAATTGTTGATTCTTCTGATTTTTGGGTGATATGGACACCATGTTAAATGGTCTATCTCATTATATTAAATGGTCTACCCGATTATGTTAAATTGTTTACCCAATTATGTCAAAATGGTCTACCCAGTTATATCAAATAGTTTTCATTATTATGATAAAATAGTTTGCACTATTATGATCAAATGGTTTGCAATATTTCGTTCAAATGGTTTGCACTATTACGATAAAATAGTTTGTTATGTCATGATCGAAAGGTTTCCTCTATTATGATCGGATGGTTTGCACTGTTATGATCGAATAGTTTGCACTGTTATATCAAATGATCTATCTGGTTATATCAAATGGTCTATCTGATTATATCAAATGGTCTATCCGGTTATATCAAATAGTTTACCCGGTGAGATCCAATAGTTTACCCGGTAATATCCAATGGTTTACCCGTGATATCCAATGATTTACCCACTCATATCTAATGATTTACCCGTTTATATCAAATAGTTACCTAGTTATATCAAATGGTTTACCCTATTATATCCAATGGTTCACCCGATTATATCCAATGGTTTACCTGGTGATATCCAATGATTTACCCGATTGTGTCAAATGGTATGTCGTGTTAAAAAATTAATTTGATAATATAAATTGTGATTTTTTCAACGAATTAAATCGAATATATGTACAATTGATTTACCCGATTATATCAAATAGTTAACCCGGTTATATCAAATGGTTTACTAATTTGATAATATTTAAAACTACTTATAATAAAAAAATATAATTATAATAAAACCAAAAAAAAAGTAAATTGCCCTCAGGTCCCTGGTGTTTGCTTAAATTACTATTTTTGTCCCTGCTGTTTCAAAATTAAAACTTTAGTCTCCCTAATTTGCTTTTATTTTACTCTAAGGTCCCTAACCGCTGATGTCATCGGTCAAAAAATTTTAAAATGACATTTTTACCCTTATAATAAAAAAGTTCTGGTCATCTTCTCCGGCGCTCCGGTCATCTTTTCCGGCCGCAATCCGGCGCCTCTAAACCCTAGCTCGCCAAGCCATCCCCCTCCTCTCCTCGCCCCTCCTCCTCTTTTCCCCTCTAACCCCATCCCTCTGGGCCCCACCTTCTCTTGCCTCACTCCCAACCACAATCCCGCCGTCTTCTGCCCCAGGTCTTTCCTCGGCCCTCATTTCTCCCGCCGCCATTTCTCCTCCGCTCCTCCTCAGGGCGGGGACAGCGATGACGAGGAAGAAGAGGGCAGCGAAGGGGAGGATGGCGAGTGCGAGTACGAGGAGGAAGTCGCGGTTGCGTCCGGTCCGGTGAAGGAGTACACGGCGGAGGAGAAAGAAGCGGAGGCCGCCTCTATTGGGTACAGAGTAGTCAGGCTCCTCCAGCCCAACGACCGTGTGTTCAAAAGCTACAAGCTTGTCTTCGCTGTGGTTCATTTTGAAATTAACCAGATGGATGGCTCGGCGAGGAGAGGAGAGGGATGGCTCGGCGAGCTAGGGTTTGGTGGCACCGGATTGTGGCCGGAAAAGATGACCAGAGCGCCGGAGAAGATGACTGGAACTTTTTGTTTTTTATTATAAGGGTAAAACTATCATTTTAAAATTATTTTGACCGATGACATCAGCAGTTGACTCTTAGGGACCTTAGAGTACAATAAAAGCAAACTAGGGGGACTAAAGTTTTAATTTTGAAACAGCAGGGATAAAAATAGTAATTTAAGCAAATACCAGATACCTGAGGGTAATTTACTCAAAAAAATTTTGAAAAATGCGTCACCTTTTGTCCCCGCGTTAGCTTTGCCCTTTTTCAAATCAAAGTTGTGACGCTGACGCACGTGGGTCCAGGGACCCGTAAATCCAAAAGGTGAGGCGCGTGGGTCCAGAAGCCATAAGACCAAATGATAATAATACCCCTATCCTTAGCGATCAAGGTCCATACTAGATATCACTTTCCAGGATTGAATCCAGTCCGTCTCATAGACATTCAGAACCAATTTATGTGCTCACATTATAATTCGCTCAAAATTAAGAGATTATATTTAATTAAATTTCTCACTCTAATTAATCTCTTAGACTCAAGCTCAACATAGATTTTAGTTAGACCAACGTCCTCTAAAAATTCAAAATCCAATTATCCAACAAAGTTATTACTATTAATAAATTTTAATTATAAAAAAAAGCCGAGGACAACTCTAGGCAAAACGTGCTTCAAAGTTGGGCAACAACAAATAGACAAAGAGGTCATATTGGCGGGTTTGGATTGGGTACGGAGTGAATGAATTGATTCCGGGCGGTTTGGACTGAAGGGGGACCGCAACGGCAAGCGTAGTTATGTGATAATGGCAAGTGCAGTTATGTGATAATGACATTTATTTTTGTGAAAACGGCAAGCCCCCATTGATGATAATGGCACGCGTAATTTTTTTCATTTTGGTCCCCGTGCTTTAGCATTTTTGCAAAAAGGTCACACTGGCATGCACAGTTATGTGATACTGGCATGTGCAGTTATGTGATACTGGTATGCGCAGTTATGTGATAATGGCATTTGTATCCGGCCTGTGTTTGTGCGTGACTTTTTCATTTTGGTCTCCGTATTTTAGCGCGTTTGCAAAAAAAATTTCGCATGTCTTCATTCCAAACGGTTCGGAATAGTGGCATTCCGTACCCAATCCATACCCCATATTGACGGAAATGTTGCTGAAGGCGTTTTTGACGTCTAGGCGCTTTATAAAGATCAATGTCCTAAAAAATTTTGTAATCGTAATGGAAATATATAAAAAAGAAGGTATGAAAGAAACTCTCTCCTTTTCTGGGATAAGTAAAACCAGGTAAAACACTGAGAATCAGGTACGGTATTCTAAACCCTTAACAAATTGTATATATAAAAAATCAATATATAACGTTAGGGGTGATATGAAAGTTTCGTTAACCGGATTCAAAATCGTCGTTAAGTTTCGTTAACAGAGGTTTCGGTTTCGAATCTATAACTGAATGTTTTGTTAACTAGATTTAAAACCGTGGTCAAGATTTTAAAAACCGTCCAAAAACCTTCTATAAAGGTTATGGCTACGGTTAAGGTTTGTCATTTTTGCGGAACCTAAAACGGAGGTTTTGGTTACAAAATCGTAACCAGAGGCTACGAACCATAGCGAATCTCTTCCATTCTTAAAAAATTTTAAAATTCATAATCAATTATCTCTTAATCTCTATTCATTAATTATTTTTTACTAGTATTCTCTCGATAAAGACAAAAAAAATATGTGACCATTGATTTCTTTAAAAAAAATATAAATATTTTCTCAAAAAATTAAAAATATAAAAAACTAAACCTTATAACTGGAGGTTTCCGAAGTCATAACCGTAGATTCAAAAATTATCCCAAAACCTTATTTTAAGGTTCCGAATATGGTTTCATCTTTTTAGAACCTTGTAATCGGTGGTTCCGGAATCGTAATCACCCATATTCACACACTTATTTGTAAAATAAATTTTTACATTAGAGATCGAACCTAGATCACTGACACATCAAACAAATACTTTTGGCAGCCGCACACATTATTACTTACATTTTCAAAAGAAGCCGGGCTCAAAAAAATATTTTTCTTTAATTCATTGCCAGCTCAATAAAATAACCATGTAATTATATTTATTTTTTCAAATTTATAATCGGGGTTTGCCTATCCATTTTCACAAAAGATTGGAAAAACACTTGTATAGTAAGAGTCGAAGCATTTAACACATAACAATTAACAAGCGTAAGACTCATATAGTCCGTGGGTCCACGTTCGTCCCCTAGTCTTAAAGTTCCCCAAATAATAACTTCGCCAAAGAATACAATGTTACAAAGATCGTGTGCACCACCTTCATTATACTCTCCTCCACTGTATACAATTGCATCGCATGTGTATGAAGCAATAATTTTTCCACGCAAATATTATTTGTAGTACTCAGATTTCGAAAACCTAAATTAGCATTTCCGCCACGAATTCTCAATCTAATGCACAAAGAAAGAGAGAAAACACAAGTACGTTATACTACGTGAGAATACTTATATTGTATTAAAAATTTGATGATATAATTAAAGGAGTGACCCTTTTATATACAAGAAAAAAGAGACACATAAAAGTCGGTGAAAGAGTCTCCTTAGAACAATGAAAAAGAGTCTAGAAAGAGAACTATGAAAAAGAGTCTAGAAAGAGAACTATAGTAGACTCTTTGGCATTTATTGGAAAATTCTATAATGGTCCGTAGTCGCCCTCGAAGTTTCTTGATCTTTCATGATAATTTTTTTTAGATTGGTTCTAAACACTTATTATCTATTCAATTGCCCCCGTATAGATTTTAAATTTGCCTCCAAAAAATATTGACATCTTCGCAATTCTTATATTGTTTCCGATGTTTCCTCTCGTCATCCAAATTTTATTTTTTTATGGGCTCCAAATTTAATCTTTTGTGATTATTAAGTAAATGTTTCGAATTTTATTATGTTTTAGACTCTTCTTCTTTTGAAATTCATTTATATTTTTTGACAAGGGATTTATTTTGGACGGTATTTTCAATTTTGTTTTCTACTTATTTGTTGTATTACCTTTGTAAGTTAGCGATATTTTTTACATGATTTAGCGATATTTTTACATGATAGTCTAGTTTATACCATATGCAATCTTTTTTTCTATTTAATATAATGTGTTTGCAAATTCCTAGGCTTATGAACTATATTAAAAATGTAGTATCAAACATTTTTAAACAAAGATATATTCAGATATATACGTTTTTTACAATAAAGATTGAAATAAAATAGGAATAAAGAATTAAATTTTGATTGGAACATATATGATTGGAAAATATTCTTTTGATGATTGATGAAATTACAAGGTAATTGTTTTTAACCACAACATATTTCATTACATATACATAAAATAATTTTATGTCAGTAATATTAAGTATATAACATAAATTATTTCATGTATATTGCAAAAATATTTTTACATCACTTGCTAATATTTCTGGTCCGCCCATGGGTGTCATATGCAGTGTTGGCAGTGTTAACTAACGCATTGTATCAATAAATAATTTGATCAATTGTCAATTAAATTGTTCTACTTCAATAAAAAGATTTTAAGTTTGAATCATTTGAGAATACGAGACTAAAAATTTATTGAAATTTTTTTATGATCTTTTAAGAATAGTATCTAATTTGAATCTAAATTAATCTAATCAATATAAATACTATATAACAAAAAAATGAACACCCACTGAAACTGCAAATACTTTTATGGTCATATGGTCGACGACAAATGAGGCAAACACGAGGCGAGGCGTCCAAACTGCATATGGGCCTGTAGTTTAATTGTCTCACAAACAGTTGGCCTCATGAATGGGCCTTTTAAATTAAGTTTTGATCCATATTAAACCAAAACTTTGTAATGATCTGGATTTAAGGTCACGGATCCGAAACAACTAAATCGAAATTATATTAATTCGTAGATAAGGCTTTTTGAATTTTGTTTTGGGATGGCTGATAATGATTATTCATAGGAACATTATATATATCAACAGAACAAGAAGATTCATTGATATAAAACTTTAAGCGAAAATGATAATCTACATAATCATCATTGACATTCTTTAAAAAAGGGGAAATATGATGAAAGAATACAACAAAAGTAAACAATCTGCCTGCCGGTAAAATATTTTAAAATGTTTCGCATTGACCAGTATAGTTATGTCACCAAGAGCGCGATGTAATCAATGTAATTGGTATAAGCCTTTTTGCGACATGCGCACAATAACACCCGACTAAATCTACTATATAAAATATGATAATTTGTACCAACAATTACTTAGAGAGGGAGTTGTTTTAATTTAACTAGGTTCCAAGTTCGAATACTTATGAACACATCAGTGTTAAATATTTGTTATGAGAGTTTTACCACTTTTTAAATGTCATGCTGACTCGAATTTAAATTAGTTGGATCAGTAAGCGGACACCAGATGGTATAAAAAAAATAATTTGTACCCAATAATCATATATTAATCCCGAAATTAGGATAATAATCTAGTTACCGACCTACAATCTCTGCCGTCCATTTCAAAATATTTCTAGTTAATAATTTTATCATTTCATTCCAGGAACTAGGACTGGTTAGTTCCATATTATTGGTCGTGCAACCCACATTGGGTATTATTAAAAAATGTCTCTTTTAGTACTTTAGGTCTTAAAATAAAATAATTCTGAGAAAGATTCCTCAAAACCGTCAAAATCAAAAGACCAAGTAATTTAGATCGTGTTTGCCACATTGTTTGGTACACATCTCCTATATTTATTCGCGATTCTTTGCCCTAATTTGGTATACCATTCTCCAATGGCATCCTCAGCTCCTTTACTAGTATGGCTCTCATCATTTCTCCTAATGTGCATTTCTTTGACCTTCCAAGTCCATGCAGATGATTTCAACAAACCCTTATCAAGTTACCTCCCTAGCTACGCCAAAAACGTGTTGAACCCTATCGACTCATGCTGGCGAACCAACCCAAACTGGGCCAGCAACCGCCAAGCCTTGGCAGATTGCGGGGTCGGGTTCGGGAAGGGAGCAATGGGAGGCAAATACGGCAAAATCTACGTCGTCACGACGCCGGAGGACGACCCTGTGAACCCTAAACCGGGCACGCTCCGGTACGGAGTCATCCAAACAGAGCCTCTTTGGATCATCTTCTCAAGGAGCTTGTCCATTGTACTTGAGAACGAGCTGATGGTGAATAGCTACAAGACGATAGACGGGCGAGGCGCGAAGGTGGAGATCGCGAATGGGCCGTGCATTACGATCCAGGGCGTGAGCCATGTGATTGTGCATGGGATTAGTCTCCACGATTGCAAGCCAAGCAAGGGTGGGATGGTGAGGAGTAGTCCTGACCACGTTGGTCGGCGTCTGGGAGCAGATGGGGACGCCATTTCGGTGTTTGCGTCTTCTAATATTTGGATTGACCACTGTTACCTTGCTCGTGCCTCTGATGGGCTAATTGATGTGATTCATGCTTCAACTGCTGTTACCATCTCCAACAACTTCTTCACTCAACATGACAAGGTAATGTATGATGGCATATCTAACGCCGGTTTTTAGAAATTAGCCATTTTTCTGAAAGAGAGCAAATTATCATAAATTCTATAACAAGCTGCTTTGGTATATGGCATAATATGCATTCTAAGTTTTGTTCTAAAGTATATGCAAAAAATGTCGGAATACCAATATAAATTTTTTCGGAACAATTACAAGCTTAATTAAAAAGTTATCTAGTGAACATGTTGAGATTACCAAATTTTTTAGATACAAAAGTGATGAAGATGTTTATAAGTGTGGCATGTGAAACAAAGTGTTCAAATCTTTGTCAGCACATATGCTAAAGCATGCAAACTTCAGTTTAGTGGTTTAAAACGAGTTATATGAACCTGAAGTACTGATATGGTATTCTTTCAGGTGATGTTGCTTGGGCACAATGATGCATATACAGCGGATAAAGTAATGAAAGTGACCATAGTTTTCAACCATTTTGGTTCTGGCTGCATCGAGAGGATGCCGAGGTAATTAAGGATAATTAAACTAACGCAATAAAGATACGTGAGTTAAAAATAATGATTTCATAAAATACTAATTTAATTGTCATAATTATGTAGAGTAAGATATGGTTATGCCCATGTCGCTAACAACAGATACGATGAATGGATAATGTATGCCGTTGGTGGAAGTGCTAATCCGACCATCTTCAGCGAAGGCAACTACTTTATTGCTCCCGATAAAGGCCCTTCAAAACAGGTATCTTACTATTATAACTATTTTATTTTTACGTAATAAATAAGCTAACAGTTAATCAGTAAAGGACTTTTTTCGAATGTTTTTAAAAATCGACCGCTGTTGACCGTGATTTGTTTTGTTTTCTGATCTGATTAGTCAACCGGTTGGATCACCGGTTTGTCGAAGGTTTTTTGTTAAAAAAGATTTTATAAAATGATATATTTAGTATTAACATATCAAATAATTCTAAATATTTTTTAATTTTATTACAAAGTGTATTATTTACAAATATCAAAATCATAATTTAATCATTTTTAATTAAACAAAACTCAAAAGACATATATTTTTTCAAAAGAATAATAATTTAATCATTTTTAATTAAACAAAACTCAAAAGACATATTTTTTCAAAAGAATAATAAATTTTAACAATTTCATGTGGATTAGCATGTTCAATCAGATGAACTAGCTAAGTTGAATTGTTGACCACCTACCCAACTACTGTTCAAGTTTTTGTATAAAAAAGATCCAACATTAGTGGCGGGCCGATGGGGCCAGATTTGGTGGAGACTGGGCTAGTCTCCATCTATGGAGATTAACTCAAACCAATATCACTACACATACAAATCAATATCACTTCACATGCAAACCAATATCACTTCACATGTAAACCAGTCTCTTGCAAACCAATATCATTTCACATGTAAACCAATATCACTTCACATGCAAACCGATATCATCTGGTAGGTTATTGACCATCAGATTTAAAGATAATCAAATCTGACTGTCCAAAATGTAGTTCCCACCTGTGGACAAATTTTCTTTAGTCCCCACTCAATCCGACCTCGGGCCGACGTCTTAGTTTAAAAGTATATGAACGCTTGTATCTCTCAAGAATGTCGTGAACTTTTTGGCATATAATTTGGTGCTCTGTATACTTAATTACTTATTTATAAAATCAGAAAAAGGGATCAAATAATAAATAAACATTTGGTGTGACAGGTTACAAAAAGAGAGGCTTCGGGGTACTGGCAAAGTTGGAAATGGAGGTCATCCGGAGACGTGTTTATGAACGGGGCTTATTTTGTCCAATCGGGATACGGTTCTTGTGCTCCACTTTATTCCCCAATTCAGAGATTCGCTGTTTCGCCTGGCTCCTTGGTCCCTGCTTTAACAGCTAATGCAGGACCTTTAGCTTGTGTTCTTGGTAAAGCATGCTGATTAATTTGAAGTTTTGACAGAAAATGTTGTCTCCGGAAGAGACTCCTTTTGTGCTTCTGTATGTTTCAGTGTTATTATCGGTTTATATCATCACACTTGGATATCATTATCTCATTAGAATTGGCACTTGTCATTGGGAGTAGCCACTTGATTTTCACTTGTATCCCGACCTTTTAATCGTATAATGTCTTGTGATCCGATCGATTATTTTTACCGACTAATACGACCTTTTTATATAGTACTTTGCCTTGACTCACATGTACCTTGAAATTTTTTTCAGGATGTCACCTATTTTTACATTTTTTAGACCAGAATCGTTTTACCTTTCAAAAAAAATGTTACTCCAGTCACAACAAACGTACAATTTTGTATATTTAACATATGATTTCTGTCATTTTCTAAATTTGTTATGAACTTTACAAAATTCAGTATTGATGTTTTCTTTCGTCAATTCACTTCTAGTTTACAATTTTAATGGTAGAACGTAGAGTTTACCAATTTAATTCTAAAGATAAATGATGTTAATCATCTCAACGGAGTGATGACGGTATATAATATCGCAATCAGAATTACCCAATGGCATACAAACAACATACGAAAAGGGGTACATAAAAAAACCTGAGGTGCTAATAATCATAGCAAATGGAAACAGCCTACTGAACTATGAAATTTTGATCCGAACTCCACCAGCGATGCGATGAGATTCGACTACAAAGCGTGAAAATTTCGGATCGTTCTAAATTAGTTCGTGATGGATGATCTCGACGCAATGCTCACAACCAAACAAAAACTTTAGTATAAAGAGCACGACTCACTGCTTGAATTAAAACAAAGGCAAAACAAATTGCAAAGAAATTGCAACAAGATTGTTCACCCATAAAAAATGGATGCAAGATTGTGGGTAAAGGGCTTACAGCAATTAGTAGAGGTGATAGTCATATATATTTACCTTGCTTTTGGTGTAATTACAAGTATGATTTTGGGCATATACTTCCAATGATCAGTGAATTACGATAAAAAAGATTGAAGCAGGTTGATCCAATTTCTAAATTTAAAATACGGTTGGACCATTGGTCATTACATTTGGACCGGTTGGTCTAAATTAAACTGATATTTTTTAGGAAAAAATTTCATTTAGTACTCTCTAGTTTTACGTTTTCAGAATTAAGGCCATGTGGTTTCAAATCGAAAATTTAGTCTCATGTGGTTTACACACTTTTTTTCTGGCAGGTACCCCAGCCAAATATGCTCGAAATGGTACCCTTTTTGTGTCCACGTGGCTGACACGTGACAAGTGATTGGGTTAAGTCGGCGTGTCCACGTGGCTGACACGTAGCTGCCCGACCAATCATCAGCCACATGGGCAAAAAAATATTACCGTTTTGAACATATTTGGTCGGGCAGCTACCCTACACCTGCCTGGGAAAAAGTGTGTAAACCACATGGGAGTAACTTCCCAATTTAAAATCACATGGCCTTAATTCTGAAAATGTAAAACTACAGGGTACTAAATGATACTTTTCTCTATTTTTTATAAAATGTTTTTGTTTTGTTAGTTTGATAGATGTTTGGGTATTTGTTAGTTTGAAAGACGTTTGGGTATTTGTAAATAATAAATTTTGTACCGATGAAAATATTTATAATAATCTGACATTTTAATGTTAAATATAGTGAAAATTAAGGTTATTTTTAAGTAAAAATTGATGATCCGACTAGTCAAACTGCGACTATGGAATCAAAGCGCTTTACGTTCTTGATATTTTTCCAAACGTTGCTTTTAAGAATTTGTTATTTGAATCTTATTCATAAATTGATGGTCAAGTTTTCCAAACTAAGATATGAATAGAGCCTTTATAAATTTTATCGATGTCCTACCTATAATTTTGCAAAAAAGTAGCTTGGATTTTGTTTCAGAAACCGAAGAATTCAAGTATCAAGCTAAGTCTTTGTTGGGCATTTTGGCTTCGATGGACTTTCCTTTTCAGGACTATGCCGCCCGAGATGTGGGCTAAGAGAATTAGTACGGTAGAGATAGCCATCCAGTAGTTACAAAACGAATCCCATGCACTAGTGATTATTACAATGCAGTTTCTAAGACAACCACTAAATTGACTAATTTTTTCAAGCCACTTAGTACTTTAAGAAAATGTCTACAATCATAATCGGGAATTATCCCGCACGAACTATCACTTAATAAACCTTACAATTACATCTCGTAATCTGTTTTTCTTAATCATTTTCTGAGGAAGAAAACGGCCAAAGCGATTAGACAGGGAACCAAAAGCTTGTTTTAACTGGATGATGTCAAAGGGGTACAGTCCCGGCTAGAATTCGGCGTCCAAGAATATACGAGCAAGCCCAAGAATTCGGCGATTGGTGAGGGAACCAAAAGCTTGTTTTAACCTTACATATACGTTTCACCTTAGAAGTTACCCATTTCTTCGTATATGAGAAGTCATTTAGTAGCTATAATATCAATTTTCTTATAGATGGTAACAATATAAATATTAAGTTATATATTGAAATCTATAAATAGGGCTCAGATTATGTTCAGAGTAAGCCTAACAACAACAAATAGACTACACAAAATGAGTCGCGTGTTATAAAGGCAAACTTGTAATATAATCGATTACATAAAGACAATTTTAAAAATGCAAGATTATACAAATATTTTAAATAGGAAACGCGAGCAATGGTATATCATACCGAACAACGGCACACCATGATATGAATAATGGTATAACACGCAACGAGTAGTGGTATACATTCGGTGAGTAGTGGTACACATGCAAACAACTATAGTACATCTGCAGCGAACAATGGTACATCATGGTACAAGTAGTGGTGCACTTTGCCTCTAAAACTAACAGTTAAGAACCATTATTACATAATTCAAAATATGATCCTAATTAGATTAATCTCATAATTCCAAGAGATATTTCTTTATCGAATAGTTACTCATTAATGAAAATAAGAAAATTCTCCTTGATTATAAGGAAATCCGATGAAAACATTCCTTGTTGGATAAAGACACCAATAAGGAAATAATAAATGTCTTGTAGAGATATTAATGAAAAGTAAATAATATCAAAAATGTCTTTAGTCCTCTCGGTAAAATTCCTTAGTCGTTCGATCTACACGCGCATCTAGCTCAACTGTTCTCATTTTGCTTCGAATGTTGCTCCTTGTCATATTAGAGACAACATCTATTCCACTCCCCTATAAATAGCAACCACTCATTTGGCTTCCCAAAAAAATCCAAGTCATTTCATACTCAAATATTCATCACTTTGAACCATACAACTTGATTGCTGGCCAATTACAGAACACTTCAAATTAAAACTAGTGTAGCCTTTTCCACTTTCCTCAATCTATTACTTGTCATTTCTGGTGCGTCTTGCTCTCTATTGCTTTTTTTTTCCAGTATATCATCATTCTTTTATATTACTGGTAATATGTATATGCTAACTGACGATAGTATTTGTCAATAGTATTTTAATCTACAAAATGTTGATACGTCATAAAATATTTTCTAATGAATTCTAAAACAATATTCTTTTTCATTCCATGGTAGTATTTAGACGTAACATACTGCTAATGATAGCGAGTTGCATTTTAGTTTTGTAGTTGGCAAAAACGTATAAATAATTATTTTTAACAATTATGTATTGAACGTCCAAAATGTTTTACAAAAATATTTTTCATATCTACTAAATAATTTAAAACCCAAAAAATAATAAAATTTTAACTAGGCCCCTTCATCTCTCTCACAATTGTAGGGTTGGTAACGGTTTCGTAATCTTAGGTTACAGTTTTTTTTTTGGTGGAATAATCTTAGGCTACAGTTACGATTACGGAATCCTTGGTTTGCATTAGTTTCCATGGATGAAGATTATTTCAGTCCCCATCAAATCTGGGCCCAACAAATATATAGAACCTAGATCGGAACGACGAGTTCATTGTTTTGGAACAAAATAAATAAGTTCAATGGCTTTACGATAAATCTTACCTGGTTCCATGGTTTTTCACAACCGTTGATTTTACGTTTCAGTACTAAGGTAGTTTTCCTAGAAGGTACTAGGACAGCTCTGTCAACTGCGACCACGGTTCAGCTTCCGGCTCTCGAATATATATATATATATATTCGTTCAGATGCTCGTGGGAAGAAAAGTAAATTTACATTCCAAAAAAAAACAAATAAATAAATTTGTCAAAGAGCTTGTAGCTCAAAAACACAAGACGTTATAAATATCTAAAAAATCTAGGGTTCAAACTCTGATATTGACATGCTGCAAAATTTACCTTTAAAAAAAGAAAAAATTTATCAGAACATATGTATTGTAAATATAATGCACCACTTTATCTGGTGTAGATTGTCAAGCACGCTCATTATTGTTGGACCCAAAGACTCATTGTGGGCCTGCCAAAAAGTTGTATGGAGGTGGGTGGATGTGATTCCACCAGATGCTTGTATGATGGCGAGGCTGCACTTGGTTCTCATACAAACTACACACTAGGAATTTGCCACTCTCATGCGTGCATCTGCTTGTTATTAGCTGTAGAAGCAGTTGTCATATAGTGGTGATCAATCAAATTAAGATGAATAAAATATCAGTTCGAAAACTTTCATCATTCAAAAAGCTTACTTGACTTGAATTTGATTTGATTTGATATGACAACATATGAGATCAAAAAGTACCAAAGTGTACAATAAAAGTATAAAGATGCTTAGCTTCTGGAAAATGTGGTGCTTGTTAGATTATCATAGCTTAATTGTGATGAGAATTTTTTCCTAAACGCACATGTATTCGCGAAAGACTGAAAATTAATAAATTATTGAAAGTCACATCTTTTTTTTGTCGATAATTATTAAGGAGATTTGGTTTTAGTTGTGGGATAAATTTTTTTTGGGTTGATACTATTTGATATCCGGACACTCACTAGGTCGACTAATTTAGATTTGAGTCGGTAGAAATTTTGAATAGTTATAAAACTCTCTAACAAGTATTTAATATTACATTGTATTAAAAATTTCAAAATTTAGACTTTTAAATTAAGGTAGAACAATTCTTTTATCATGTTATTTAAGTTATTTGGTTTTTGGATATCTTAACTCCAAATTGACGTTTCATTTTAGAGACTACTAATTTCTCCATGGAAGTCATTTAGCCATAATATAAATTTTCTCATAGATAGTAACAACATAAATATTGATCTCTATATTGAAACCTACAATTAGGGTTGGGTTCGGAGTAAGTCGAACAGTACCAAACAGACAATACAAAATGAGTCGTGAACTATAACGTAAACTTGTGATATTAGACACTACATAGTAGCAATTTTGAAAATGTGAGATTATATAAATATTTTCAGTAAGAAACACGAGAAATGATACATCATGTCAAACGATGGCACACCATGCTTTGAACAATGATACAACATGTTTCGAGTAATAGTACATATGCAGTGAGGGAGTGGTACACATGCGATGAACAATATTACACATGTGACAAGTAGTATTACATATGCAATAGTACACATGCGGTGAGTGGTGGTACACATGCTACCAACAATAGTACGTATAGATGTTTCCCATTAATGAAAAATAATCTTATGGTAATAATTTAAAGAGAAAATAGCCATATGTCCCTACTGTTTGAAAAAATTCATGAATATAGACAATCTAGTATTGTTTAGTTCCTGAAAGTTTGCAAACCAAATCATTTGTCTCTAAACTCATTTTATATGTCAAAAATACTCGTAGTTCAATTAAAATTACAAAATTATGAAAGGAAAAAAAATATTATATCTTCCAACACATCCATCTCCTGCTTCTTAAACATCCATTATGGAAATTTGTAACTTAACATAGACATGGCTTGATCAATTCTTGCAATTCGAAGGACGGTGTACCATCGCTCGAAACAAAACGACGATACTCGGAAGAGGATTCGTCGACCGATTGCTGGGAGATATCGACCAAGATATCGTGCGAGGATACTGCGGTTGAAAAGGCTAGATCAATATCGAGAATAGGAACCAGTAATAGGTCACGATAGCCATTAGTCTTGGCGCATATGATCTCATCCCTGCCTTTCCAGATGATGTTCTCCTCCTCAAGGAACTTGATGGTGTCCTCCCCTTTGAAGCTCAGTCGCTTGATCATATTTCGCTTTCTCGCGAGAGATCCACAAACCATCCTCCTCCTCACCCTACAAATTGTAATGATCGCGAACACCGTGACTGTTACAACCATAATTGTGATGATGATGATCACTATTGATGCCTCAATGGTGTTATTTTCTTCCCGTCTTGGAAATGGGTAATAGAAGGACATGTGAGGTTCCTGACAGTAGTGTTGCATAGGTCAGGGTTCCCATCAAAGCAGGAGATGATGAAGATGTTAAACTGTCCACCAGCGAGGAGGGTACACATAGTCCTTCGAAGTGCAAGAATTGAATGAGCTATGCCTATGTTGAGTTACGAATTTCAATAGTGGTTGTTTGGGAAGCGGGAGATGGATGTGTTGGAAGATGTAATTTTCTTGTCCTTAGATAATTTTGTAATATTGAAGTGAACTATTTGGGCAGTTAGAGACTGATGAGTTGATTTAAGAAACTTTAAGGACTAAACAATACTAAAGTATTCATATTCATTAATTTTTCAAACATGAGGCCTATCACTATTTTGCTCTAATTTTATAATTCCCAAATATGGCGGTTGTATATATTTACAATAATGTATTGTATTTTGTCTCCAGTGTATTTTGTCATCTAGTAACTATGTCATTTAGCTTTGTTACAATCCCACATTGGTTATAGTAAAACTTAGAATATGCTAGATAAGCTATAAATAAGTGAGTCTTTTGGAATACTAAATCAAGCTCAATTTACCTTCCATCCATTATAGAGGGAATTCAATAGAAGCTTCATTAGTCAAATCTTTTACAAAATAGTCTAATTGAGGAGAAGTAAGAGACATAGAATTAAAAAGAATTTTGGTCCTGATATGTTGACATACATGTAGAAGAGGATCCAAAAACTTTTCAAGAAGCTGTGACACAATCAGATTCTGATATATGAAAAAGAGCCATTGATGATGAAATCAAGTCCATACTTGATAATCAAACTTGGACTCTAGTAGATTTACCCCCTATGACTACACTTCTCGACTGCAAGTGGGTTTTGAAAAAGAAACTCAAAACCGATGGTACTATTGATAAGTACAAAACAAGGTTGGTAGCCAAAGGTTATAGTCAAAAGAAAGAGATTGATTATTTCGAGACATTTTTCCAAGTTTATAAATTTACATCTATAAGAACCATGTTTCGATTGCATCTATTTATGGATTAGAGGTTCATCAAATGGATGTCAAAACTGCGTTCTGAAATGGAGACTTAGATGAGGAGATTTATTTGCATCAACTGGAAGGTTATATTGTTAAGGGTGAAGAACATAAAATATGCAAATTAAACAAGTCTCTATACGGGCTTAAATAAGCACCAAGACAATGGTACAAAAAGTTTAAGCAAGAAATTAAAAGGTTTAGATTTAAGAGCAGCAAAGTAGAAAGTTGTATTTTTACTAAAGCTACTCCAGAGTATAAGGTTGTGGTGACTTTATATGTTGATGACATGCTGATTTTTGGTTCGAACATGAAATGCGTTAATGAAACCAAAGATTTTCTAAAGCAAGTTTTTGACATCAAAGACTTTTTTTTTTGCAGGGTGAAAATACATTTCATTAATCATATAGTCACTAATTAAATTCAGATACTACGGATACAGAATATCTTATAATCAACCCTATAGCTCCAACGCACAATAGCATGAGAGAACTACTACCCATCTAGTCCCACCACCCTCCACCTGGCCCTACAAAGAAGCTAGTCTACCTACCCATCCTAGGGCCCACAGCACAACAGTGCGAGGACACTACCCTCCTAGATCTATCCCACCACATGTAGGAATCCCCTCATACATACTATAAGGTTGCAGCCGCCGTCCTCATTAAAAACCTATCCAGAAAATTTGCTCCACCGGGAAAAAATCAGACTAGGAAAAGAGCACATCGCGGTAAAAACCCACTCTAGCGATAGCACTGCAAATTTGATTCCCACATGCAAATTTTAAATATTTTAATGATGAAAAAATATTGTATAAAGCCGTAGTTGGCATGAGACAAGAGGGAGACTATCTTTTTCATTTTGTCTTTTCTTGATATATTCTTGTTAGTTCTTGGGTCCAGGGTCTCTATACTCAGAAAGATAGTTAATTACTTTTATTTTTAATAATATTTTAATCTACGAAATATTGACACGTAATATTTTCTGTTTATTTATTAGTGAAATCTTGTCACAATAAAGATTTGAACTCTGGTTCACTCAAAACTCAATTCTCATCCCTACCTTTAAAGCAAGTGCATAATGGTATCAAATATTTTGGTTGAATGCTCAAAAGCAAGAAGATTTTTCAATCTATTGTAATAGTTAGAAAAATATAATGTCATTGGTAGCGAGTTGCATATTAGATGTTTAGCCGGTAAAAACTTATAAACAATTTTTTCCAATCTTGCATTGAACGTTCAAAATATATTACAGAAGTATTCTTCATATTTATTAAATAATTTAAAAACCAAAAAATTGTAACTGTGGCCCCTTCATCTCTCTCACTCAACACATAGTTATATTTTACCCTTTACTCTATTAAAAAATATTTATCTAAAGAGTACCTATATAGTCATATACTCACAAGAACAAAAATAAAATATTTAAGAAAACATATCTTTTTTTGGTGAGAGCTCTGGTATTCAGAGTCGAGTACTGTCATGTAGAATTTTAGGAGGTGACTCTAAATTGCTTAAACGAATCCAAGTCTTTTACAACTTGTACCAACTCATTTTATTATCAGAGCATGTTGTGAATATAATGCACCATCTTATCAGGTGCAAGTTGAGAAGCAAGATCATCAACGTTTAGATCAGAGACTGAGTATGGGACTGCCAAAAAGTTGTATGGAGGTGGAGGCAATCGCATCAACTGCTCACAAGATTGCGAGGCTGCACTTGATTCTGATACAAACATCACACAAAGAACTTGTGTTACTGATGCATGCATTTGCCGTGTTAATAGCTGTTGATGTAATGGTGTAGAGGATTGGTTTTCGAACCATGCGTTCTTCTAGGTTTTCATGTATTAGACACTCCACTCCCAGATGTACTCCCCTATTAGGAAGGACTAGCACAAAAACTATCCGTGTAGTCATTGATGGAGCCAAAAAATTTGGGGAGTAGGAGCAATATAATTTTTTGGGCCCGACTAGCATATGATAAGTCGATAATGGACCATTCTGATTTTAATTTTTAGGTTAATTAATTTATTAGTGGGATCAATTTCTAATTTTAGTGAGGACATACATTAAAAAATATACCTAGTTATCAAACAAAAAAATTAAGTGGGGGCAATTGCTCCCACAACATCAAACCTCCATCCGCCCCTGCATGTAGTTCATGTTTTAATGAATAAATGAGTGCAAGACACTCACCAATTCCAAAAAAATGTTGTTGTAACTGGCATGTGATCAATCAAATTTAGATGAATAAAATATGAGAAACATCTAAATAGATATGGGATGAAAGTATTGTTAATGTATCAGAAGATGCCTGAGTTTTACTTTTAGGATTTCTCTCTTTAGGCAGTTTTTTGGTGCAATTATTTTCCAGTTTAACCAAAGAGATCTCATATGAATCATTAAAAAATTATAATGTTAAATATTTGTTTATAAAAATTTGTCATTTTTTGAAAGTTCTGCCTGACTCAAACTTGGTTAGTCAGCTAACTGGTAAGTGGTATAAAAAAAATCAATAATTAATTGAACATAAGTACCATGTGTTGATAACAAAAGAAAATGTATCCCAATTTTGTGACAAACACGAGCCTCGTTCAATAGAATAGAGTTTGCCTACCTTTAAGCCTGGTTAGTGATTGGGGATGAACAAGGTAAGAGACAAAAAAAATTAATATAAGTCAAGTAGTTTTTGTTTTATATATTACTATTCCTTTATTTTGTAGATTTTTTTTGGTATAATTTTATTTTATAGATTATTATCCTAAAATAGTTTTGAAACTTATGTGAGGTCTCCCAGAGAATCAAAAAGAGATAACAACCTTCAATAAATAAAAAATTAATTACCATTGTCACGTTTCATTAAATATTGCCAAATAAGTTATTACCATCATGTCAACTATTAGTACCATTATTTATTTGTCATTGCCATTTTTTGGTACAAGTTCGTTTCATTCATTATGGTAATAATATAAGTTCTCTCATATTTATGTGGCAACAATAAATGAATTTCAATATTGCTACTAAATAAATACCGCCCAACCATCCAAGTTTCCACAAGACAATCCAACTAGTCAAAATATATTTTTTACATTTTCAATCATACAGATTAGTTGCTGGAACTATCGTAGAATAATCCATGATTAAAACTATTTCAACAGTTTACATTTTTCTCATCCTATTATTGTTGACATCTGGTATGCTCCTCTCTACATTGATTCTTCATTTTTCTACCAATTAAACAACATCGAACTTGATTCGCATAGCAAATTGCTTTGACTGTTTATCAATTGCATATCTTAAGTGTAGAGAAAAGTAGATTTGATGGAATAATAAACTAAATAAATATTTGTATGTTTACTATAATTATAACATAAGAAAATTTTTTACGTTGCGTTAAGATTACCACTTGGATTGTGACAAGAGTGTTAATGCATCGCAATTTTGGATATATAAAAACTTTAACATAATATTAAAACAAATTGATCTCGTAGTCAAAAATGCCATTACTTGCATGAAGCCCGTAGGCAACATTTGAGGAAAAGCTTCGAGATTACCAACAACCTTAGACTGTAACATATTAATTCCGGAATGTAAAAACAATATTATATTTTCTACAAAATTATTTACTCTAAAAAGTGACTTTTGCATAACAAAATTGAATATGGTCTTAAACTCTAAAAAGTGACTTCCGCATAACAAAATTGAATATGGTCTTAAACACATTTTTTTACGACCATTTTTTTATTTCTGTGCAGATTGTCATGCAAGCTCACCACCACCTTCTCGTTGTTTGTCTTATAAAAAGTTGTATGAAGGTAGATGCCAACTAAACGAATGCAAACTAGATTGTTGGATTAAATTTTCTCATAGTCCTGGTGCACTCACCAGCATATTAGGGCAATGTGCCAATGATGCTTGCGTTTGCGGTATATTTATTTGTTGAAATGAGTCTCACCTCTTCGTTGTACTCGTTTCAATAGTTTTCTAATAAATGTTTTGGGTTTTTTTAGCCCTTGTAAATATAAAGTATCAAGTTGTCAATGAAATAAAGATGGATACTTATTCCTACTAATTATTAAAAATATGTGTATGTGCAGTGTGCACATCTACATGAATAGACATGTATGTGATGTGAACTCTGTTACGGATCCACACGAAAGCCGGATCTATCTACGTTCAAATTGATAGAAATCTCGACCCGTTGTTTACGCCTTTGCAAGAACTTTGGTATGAATAACCTCGACCCCCTGCTGTAGGAAAACAAGAACCTAGATTTGATGAAGACGCCACAAACGGTGATGTATATCCGTTTGATAAGTTATAGGAGAATGAATGGAATCCTTCCGCTGTGTTCGAACAGTTCCGAAGAACCAAGAGAGCAAAGCCCACGTTTTTGTATCCAAATTAATCTCCTTATTCTCATTAATAATACCTCTATATGTAGCCAGAAAGTTACAAAAAGATTCATAATTAAACAAAACTTCTAACTAGATAAATATGACTTTAAAAGGGAAACTAAAAAGAAAAACAACTCTAATCCTACTAGGAATACTCAAAAACGTGATTATAAGTAACTTCCTAAACAGAATATAACTCTTATAAAATAAAATTAATAAATAATTAACTTCCTAAATAGACTCTAAAACTCAAAAATGAATTATTAATCAATTTGGGCTTCTTGCAGCTCTGATTCATATCAGTATGTTAAATTATTTAACAGTGATTCCAACAATAATTATATGACAGTATTTGAAGTAACAAGCGTAGTATCAACGGTAATCTTTACTTTGATCGCAAGATGCATAAGTGATACAACAACTTTTTAAGTATGAACGATTATGTAAAGCGTTGATCAAAATTTGTTCGAATTCGAATTCTTCAAAATTTTGAACCGTATTTGATTCGTCCGAAGATGATTAGAATACGAATTATAAACCGTCAAATTTGAATCAAATTCGAATCGAATTCGGATTAATTCTTTAATTTCTTTAATATTAGTGTTACTCGAAATTTGGGTTTTTTTTGGTAAAAGAAAGTGATGTGCGAGTCTCGAAATTAGATGAGAAAAAAGTTCAAGGGAGTTTTGTATTTATATGATGTAGAGAGAGGACTTGATTGGTTAGTTCCGGAGGTATGTTGATTGATGACGTGGATAATTTGGTCTATTGGAATTTTAGAGGGAGATATCAATGACTAATATTACATGAGGATAGTTCGTCTTTGGGGGTATAAATGGCATGATTCACGTGGATAAGTTTTAAATTTTAAAATTTTCATGTTTCTCCCGTTTCACATCATTACATATTTATATATACTTACATATTTTAATTTTTTTTACATAATATGGACGAATTTTACAAAAATTTGACTCGAATTAAATTTGTCAGTTCGACGAATTATAGAAATCTTTAACCATATTCTCTTTGTTTCAAGATGAATTCGAATCAAATTTTGGACGAATTGAATCAATTTTTTGACAAATCAAATCGAATCAAATTACGAATCGGATTCTAACAATGGCTAGGTCTACTACCACCTCACTACAAGTATCATCTCATCCGTTTCTTTTTTGGGCCACGAATTCAGCATGTGTTGAGAATCTCACATCGCTTAATGCATGCGTAGGGGGCAAATTTATAAGTGTGGAGAATCTACCAACCCATAGCCTTAAGGTTTTGGGTTGGATATGGAGATTCTAGCATGGTATCAGAGCGAGGGGCATGGATTCAGTAGGGACAAGGGGTAGTCCCTACCCATATAGACTAAAGAGAGTGAAAGCAATAAATTTATATTCAGGGGTAATATTAGAACATTACAAAACCAAAAGAGAGAGGAATAATTAATTACTTTTCCTAAACTCAAAACCCTACTATTGATTGACTCTTCACATCTCTCTTCTTTTCAAAATTCAAAATTATTCACTCAACAAAACCAATGGTTTTCAAAATACGACCCGGAGTCGACCCAAATTTTAGGTCGTACTATGGGTCAACCGGTCTGACCGGATGGACTACCGGTCGGGCCGGATTTTTTAATATGAAAAATAAATATATTTATATATAATCTAGGTATAATTGTAAATGTAATCGCATACATACCTAAAAAAATTACATTTTTCATCAAAAATATTAGAATATAACCAATATGAATATTAGACCAGGTCAAACCGCATATGTGCTTTTTATTAAAAAAATTTGGGTGAACCACCCCGGGTTGGTCAGATTTTTGGTGGTCTGACCGAATTTAGTTCGGTTCACAAGGTAACCATTTTTTGGTCAAAACCCGGTATGTCTTTTACACTACATATGAAAACCAATATCGCTACACATGCAAATCAATATTACTATATACGAAAACTAATATTCCAACATTCGAAAACCAATATCATTACACATGCAAACCAGTATCGTAACATATGAAAACTACTATCGCTACACACGAAAACCAATACCAATACATCCGAAAACCAATATCCCAACATACGAAAACCAATATTCCAACATACGAAAACCAATATTCCAACATACGAAAACCAATATCATTACACATGTAAACCAGTATCGTTACATATGAAAACTACAATCGCTACACATGCAAACCAATATCACTACATACGAAAACTAATATCAATACATCCAAAAACCAATATCAATACATTCGAAAACCAATATCCCAACATCTGAAAACCAATATCCCAACATATGAAAACCAATATTCCAACATACAAAAACCAATATCATTACACATGCAAACCAGTATCGTTACATATGAAAACTACAATCGCTACACATGCAAACCAATATCACTACATACGAAAACTAATATCAATACATCCGAAAACCAATATCAATACATCCGAAAACTAATATCCCAACATATGAAAATCAATATCACTACATACGAAAACCAATATCCCAACATACGAAAAACAACCGAGATCGAACAATATGAAACCAAACTCAGAAATCAATAGATCCACTAAAAAAGACAAAAAACAAAAACCCAGAAATTCACTAAAAAATCGAAACAGCGGCCGTTACACTCCCAGTTGCCGAATCGGGTGGGCTTGGGCTCGCATGGTCCACCGACCTCACCGGTCTGCTCATTGACGAAGGCCCCACCGTCGTTCTCCTCTCCCTCATCGCCCCCAGCCTCTTCTCCTTCCTCTCCTGGCTCGTCTCCTCCTCTGGCTTCCTCCTCCTCCAGCTTCCTCCTTGTTCAGGATCTCCCCAGTCGGTTGGGACAACGACGGGGAGGAGGTGGAGAGTAGCTGGATCAGCGGGGTGGAGTCGAGCCGAGCCACCGGCTCCGACGGGGCATAGGATGAGAGCAGCGCGCGGCCACTCCCTCTTCCGGTGAGCTACCTCCTCCTTCTCCGCTGTGGCAGGGAAGGGATTGAGTGGGGTTTAGAGCCACTCCCTCCTCCAGCGAGCTACCTCCTCCTTCTCCACATTCAACAAGCTCAGCCAGGTTGGGTTCAAGTCTGTGTACAGGCCGTGAAGATGATGGACCGTAGGGGCATCCCCGCTTAGAGAGAGAGAGAGGTTTGAGGGGCTCGAGACAGCGAAGGGAGGGGGGAATAGAAATTAGGAGAGTGAATTTTAATGAAAAAGTCAAAAATACCCTTCGTGTGATATTGACCATCAGATCAATTTTTTAATAGATCCAAGGGCTCTGAATCAGTCCACTCCGTAGGGATAACTTTTTAGTAGTCCCCACTCAATCCAACACCCAGAGCGAGTTGATCTCGTGCCCATTGTTGTGCTTGCACTACCCCTATTTCTCGCACGTTGTTATCTTCGACCCGATGGGTCTCGTTTGAGCGAGCGTATTGAGAATCTCACATCGTTTAATGCAAGTGTGGGGGACAAGTTTATAAGTGTGCAAAATCCACCAACCCATAGTCTTAAAATTTTGGGTAGGATATGGAAATTCTAAGAGGATGGCTTACTTGTTTCACTTTTTCTTCCAACAGTTAAGCTTATAATGGGCCTACTCTCGAGCGCCATTCTTGGATCTTCATTAATTAAGCCGAAGGCCAAGTTCCTAACGGTAATTTGTAATAGAAAGATGAACAAGAACCAACGTAGTAAAAAAAAGGAAGAAGAACCAACATAATCATCACACTTGCATTCTCCTTCTATTCTCGCGTAATTTATCAGTGTCACAACTTTCCCTTTCAAAAATTACACGGAAGTTTTCAAATCGCGAGGATAAAAAGTACATAGTCGTATCAGAAAAATAAGATGATGATAATAAGAAGCATTATGTTGTGTTCGAGGGCAGTCTCAAGTTTTCAATTCGTGAGAATAAAAAGTACATAGCATTATTTTGTGATTTCCATCCTTTTATGATAATAAGAACCATTATGTTGACGAGGAAAAAAGTAGATTTCGGCCATTAAGATTGAACCTTGTATGATTTTATAACGAATCTACTTACATAAAAAATCTCCTACGAGCTTTAACTTAGAATGATTTCCATTGACCAGACCAGTCTCATGTTGCATTAGAGTTGATTTATTTAAAGCCTCCAAGCAAGTTTCTAATTTAACTCCAGCCAATAATCGTCTGGCCGTCCATAAAAGTGAGTCGTGATTCAAAAAAAAAAAAGTGAGCCATGGCCCTCCACGCTTTTTTTTAACAGTCCAACTTCAACGTCTACGTTTATGCTACCAGAACATCCAAATTTCGACTTTCTAATTCGTTTATTTTCCGTTCACGAAAAAAGATATGAACTTGCGGTGGAATTCATTTCAAACCTAATATTGGTACACTTTCGCTGTTTCCATTCTGACTATTGACAATGGAAAATTCAAGTAATTCTAATAATATTAGATATTAATTTCGGCAGAATAATCTGACAATGAACAATTATATTAAAATTGAAAAGCGTTCACTTTAGTGCCATGTGGTTTAGGCCTTTTGAATTAGGTAGTATGTGGTTTAAAAAATATCAAATCAATACTTGAGGTTTGAGGTTCTGACAATTTAGTGACACGAGCTCCTCTCTCATACTACCCGACCACCTAGCTAGCCAAAATGTAAAGTCAACAACCACGTGGATGAAGGTATTAGTCCACGTGGCAATCTGGATTGACGTAGCCGCTAGGTGGTAGGTGGTCGGGCAACATGAGAAGAGCTTACCGGATCACTAAAATATCAGAACGTCAAACCTCATATATTGGTTTGATGTATTTTAAACCGCATACCACCTAAAATAAAAAAAACTCAAACCACATGATACTAAAATAATTTTTTTCTTATAAAGTATACTCTCCTCCCGATGAAAAATAGAATTTTATTAATGGTAATGCTATGTACATATATATCCAGGATGGAATTCTTCATATTGCAGCCACCTCGTTAGAATCCGGACCTCGTTCATATATTGTCAGAAGTCATTTTAAGATGCATGATATTATCTGTTAAATTGCCTTGTACCAAATCTTCAATCTATGTGATCGAAAATAAACATGTCTGAATTCTAAATTAAATTGAAGGAGATAGATACGAAAAAAATATTGTGACAAGCGTTTTTCTCATAAAAAAAATTCTACTGGACAAAAAAAATGTTTAAACACTTATCAAAAAAATTAAATAAATGTAAATCCAGCGCCACTACACATTTCTTTATCGCGTTCATAATCTTATTCTTATCGATCATATTAATAGAGTATCATTCCTATGGGGTACGTACGTTGGAGGGGATATGTATTTTGTTCAAATACTCGGTGGACTGGGACTGAGTTCCATGTAGAATGAGTATCAATGTATAAATTCTTGGATTGAAGACTTATTAAATGTAAACATCATTATTGTGGAACGGTGTCCTAAATAAGGTCTTCTGAATATAGAGATTTCACCAAAAATGTAAGTCAAATTGGTTAATAAAGTTATTCAAATAATTTCACAATAACGAAATTTTGTTCCATTCGTTCCATCGTGAATATTTTGATGACAATTGTTTAACTTGATCATAATTAGCATATACTTAATTATTTAGGATGTTGCAATCTTTTAATGTTCAAACTTTCTGAATTATAATCTTCTTCTTTCCGAAACGTAGTTAACTAACTACTTACTCTTCTACCCAAAATAAAAACTAACTACTTACTCTGCCTATAGTATATTCATGAGAACAACCAACCTGTTCTTTGATAAATTTTTTAGTCAAAACGCATTGCTTTATCAGCGCTATTCACGCATTTTTTTAAAATATTTATGAGTTGCTTTCTTATTAATCATTCATTTGACTGATTATCGAAGGATAAATTATTTTCAGGTTCCTGATATTTTGTCATCCTACCTTTTGTATCCTTGAATTTTTAAAAATGATTTTTGTCATCCCCATATTTGGTTTTATTATACTATGGGATCACTGTTGCCAGAATATTCAATTTTCTCTGGCGAACTCCCACTTGAAAAGACAAAAATGCCCCTCCCACTAAAATTTAAAAAAAACACCTCTCTCCTTTCCCCGTCACCTTCTTCTTTCTCCCACTTCATCTTCTTCCTCCCATCCAAAATCAAAACTAAAACTCAAACTCAAACTTTGTAGTGAGAATCAAAATAAACTAGAGAATCAAAACTTAAAAAATTCTAATTTTTAAAATTTTAATTCGAATTGAAATCCAAATTAGAAAACAAAACTCTGATTTTGATGGACAAAGACTTGGAGCCCCATCTCACCGATTGCAACAATAATGAAAAAAGAACATTAACATTTTAAATATTACTAACTTATAACTTCATGATACTTAACGCACCTAGTTTTTGCTTGACCATTCCCTAGTCTTTGTTGAGCCAACATAAATTTGAATTTTGTAAAGCTCCAGAATTTTTACCCTTAAAACCGTCACTTCGCTAACTTGGAATTTTAAAAAAATGTAGTCACCATGAATGTAGTCCGCGCATCATCCATAGAGACGTGAAGTCGTCCAACATTTTGATGGACAAAGACTTGGAGCCCCATCTCACCGATTTCGGGATTGCGAAGAGCCTGTGCATCTCAAAGTCGCACACTTCTACCTACGTTATGGGTACCATTGGGTACAAAACAAATTAGGGTTTTGTTTTCTAATTTGGATTTTAGTTCGAATTGGAATAATAAAAATTAGGATTTTTTTAAGTTTTGATTCTCTAATTTTTTTTTAATTCTCACTACAAAGTTTGGGTTTGAGTTTTAGTTTTGATTTTGGGTGAGAGGAAGAAGATGAAGTGGGAGGAGGAAGAAGAAGGTGAAGGAAGAAGGAGAGTGGTTTTTTTTTTGTTTTTAGTGAGAGGGGCATTTTATCTTTTCAAGTGGGGGTTCGCCGAATAAAATGGCATATTCCGACCACAGTGACCCCATAGTATAATAAAATCAGACATGGGAGATGGCAAAATCATTTCTTGAAAACCAGAGACGCGAGAAATAGGGTGACAAAATATGAGGGACCTGAGAGTAATTCATCCTTAATCTAATTTAAATAAATCTAGATAAAATATACTATTGTCAAATTTTAACACGGTTATTAGAATTCGAACCTTAGGATAGTAAAGCCAATCATCCTTTAATTTATGCGTTCACTACGAAGCGTTTTACGGGAACTCCTAATGACTTACGAATTAAACTGGCTATATTATACAATTCTGAATCATGTCGGTCATCCAGGAGTTTGACTTTAGAGGAATCCATTTGAGCAATGTAGACAAAGTAAGTCGATACTTGGAAAATGACATGGACGAGAGACAAAAAGTTGATAACAAGAGGAATCAGAGATGACTTGTACAAAAAGGATTAGTAAAGCCATGTATCGCGCTTGCATTCACTTATTTATTGATTGTATCCTCTTATTTTTGGTCAAGATAGATCGATAACATTCGACAGAAATTTATACGAATTTTAATTTTGTCATTTGCTAATGTACCATCACACGTTAGTCATGCGAGACAATAATAAGTCATGTGATCAACATATCGTGATACTATATTAAAATTTCTATATTCAATTTAAAAAGTTAAAAATAATTATCCGAACGATAATGGAAAAATCATGTATTTGGGTCAGGACAAGTAAGGTTGCATCGCCAAAGATGCCGTGTACCTTATGTCTCCGTTTGCATTTAATTATATCCGCCGGTTGATAGTACTCTCAAATTGCCTCATTTGTTGATTATGTTCTCCTCTCTTCTTGTAGTCCAAGCTGTCAAAACCTAACCACTTTGCACCAAATTTCTTCGTCATGCAAGTAAGCCACGTGCGACTGTATCATGTTTGGTCAATGTGAATCTCAGTCTCTCTCTCTTTATATAAAATATCAAATGTGAATCTCAGTCAACTCTTGTCATTTTCTTCGACGTTGGTTACGTTTCTCTCTGGGTTTTGAAAATCTTGATTGTTTAATGAGTTGGGTTATTGACATTTTGGGATTTTTTAACGCTCTATTGGCTCCTACCTCCGATCATTAGTTAATTAATAAAGGGAAAAGTCCACTTAAGTACCTTGTGGTATCGCGAAAAATCAAGTCAGTACCCTGTGGTTTAAAACGTATCAATTGAGTCTAACTTATTCTAATTAAAATCAATCAGAGGCCCGGGCAGCTGCCCGGAACCTGCCCGTCTTACCCGCACCCTGCCCGGCCATGTGGACTAGCCACATCAGATTTCTCTGATGACGTGGCCGTCTCTCCTCCCTCATTTCTTCTTCTTCTTCTTCCTCTTCCTCTTCTTCTTGTTATTCTATATCCAAGAAAAAAGTAAAATTAAATACCCGCTCCCAACTATTACTCTTCTCTATATTCCGTCATTGTTTCCCGATTATTTAGGAAGCCGCTCCTTTCCTCGAGAAGGGAAAAAAAGCGAAAGAGGGAAACCGTTAAATTTACGATGGGGAAACCCTCTAAGCACCGAGCGTCTTCCGATGATGCAGCCTCCGACGGATCTAACTCCTCGGGCTCGTCCGAGGAGGAGGAGATCAACCAGGTAGAGGACGCAATCGACGAGGAGGAACTAGAGGCCGTCGCTCGCTCCCCTGACTTCGACGACGACAAGGCCGCTATAGCCAGCAACGAGGATGATGTCGTCGAGGGTTTTGGATAAATGATTGGGCTCCCGATGATCCAATTCCTCAGCTTGTCCTGTGTCCGGATCGAGATCGATGTAACCACCGAGAGTAGGGTTTTCAGCACTTGGAGCTCGATCCCGTCGTCGTTGAGCTCCACGCACTTGCAAACTGATCTGATTAGCCTCGCAAGGAGCTTGGCTCGGGGCTGGCGCTGGGGTCCACCTCGTCGCGGAGGTACCTGTGGGAGATGAGCTTCTGGACGCAGTCGATGGTCAGATCGACGATCTTGAGGAACCCCGTAGAGTAGGCGTTGATGAGCGGGCTGGAGACGGTCTCAGACTCGAGGAGTGTGTACTCGTGGCCCCCGCCATCATTGAACATGCCAGGGATCGAGGACGAGGAGATGGCGTCGACGTTGGGACACGGGACAAGCCGAGGAATCAGCCGTCGTGGTTCTGTGCATGACCATTTTTGGGTTTTGGTGTTTAATTTCTTGGTAAGGGACGAGAGTTGGTGTTCCATGGTTAGTTTGAACTCTGGGTATTCTGTTGCTTCAGTTTTGAATGGATTTGTGGCCATGTTGAAGAAGAGAGCGGGGAAGAAGAAGAGAAGGGAAAGAAGAAAAAGAGGGGGAAGAGGAGAGAGATGGGGAGTACACGTGGTGCCATGTCATCAGAGAAATCTGATGTGGCTGGTCCATGTGGCCGGTCAAGGTTCGGGCAAGACGGGCAAGTTCCGGGCAGCTGCCCGGGCCTCTGATTGATTTTAATTAGAATAAGTTTGACTCAATTGATACGTTTTAAACCACAGGGTACTGACTTGATTTTTTGCGATACCACAGGGTACTTAAGTAGACTTTTCCCATTAATAAATGATGTAAAATGATTGGTTTCCCAGCGCCTGCAGTCATAAGATTTGGATATACAAATGAACCCTATACTGATTTCCCACCTTGTAAGAACACAAAATTTATTAGGACATTCGTAATAATTTCAGTATTTGATAGTTAATTCCAAAATTCTGACATATACTACTCATATTTTATCTTGTGTGAATCTCACTGCTTTCTTTTGGTTCTGTGTGTTAAGAGGTCTAGTTATTGCATAGAGATGCTATTTGATAAGGTGATTTCTTTAGCCTAATGTGTATGCTATTATTCCAGTTCGCCTTTTTTAGCCCAATAGTGCGTATATATCGAGTGGAACAACATTATATGTTTTTTTAGGGGTAAAATAGATCACATATATATTAATGAAACATCATGAAGGGAAATCCTTGTACAAGAGGAGACGGAGCTCCAGGGAGGGTCAGAAAGCCAATTGGGTGAACAAAGATTGAGACCCGTATTCATCGCGACCCAATTGGCAAACGCATTTGTGGTTCTTGGTGTGTACTTACACCTATGCAAAGATAAAAGGGACAATCTATCTAGCAACGCATCAGCTTTAACATTCCAGTCGATAGAGCTAGATTGATAATTGATGAAGTCCACCGCTACCTTGCAATCCGAGAGAATATGCAAGGTATGGTACCCTCGATTTGCCAGCATTGAAACAAAATCAGAGGTACCAATTTTTGCTGCTAGAACAAACTAAGGAAACTTGTGTGCAGCAAAAAATTAGATTTGTGAGATAAAGGGTTTAAGAGCCAGGATGCCCAGGCATAGGGAAAAACAATAGCATGTGAGCTACTGTTTCAGATCCTATACCGCAGAGCAAAAAAAACCTCATCTCGATCGATCGAGATACCTTCACTTCAGGTTAAATGCAGTAGTTATGTAATCAGTCGACAGTTTCTACGTAAACGTTTTCAATTTTGGAGGCACCTCCAATTTTCAGTACTGTTCGGAAACTGACACTATAACCGGAGACAAAAGATGACCAACTAAGATGTTTCGCAAGTTAAGATACCCGACCGTAACTGAATAGGTTCCATTTTTTGCAATTTTCCACACAATTCTATCGGGGATCAGTTTGTGAGCAATCTTTAAACAATTAATAGCAACTCTCTGAGGCATGTTAAATTTTTTTTTACAAGTAATCAGAATTCCATAAGCCAGTACGCTGGTCAATTAAATCAGTAATAAATTCAAAAGGGAAATCGACTGGTTTAGTGTTGCCAAGGGTCACTCCAGATTTTAATGGACTTGTCATTTCCAATACGCCAAAAGACATCATCCTTGAGTGTTTCTTTGCCACAATGAAGGCTCTACCACATCCAGGAACTTCTTCTTCCTCTGTCTGCCTGCGACAAAGACGTGTGAAAAGTATAAACCTTTAAGCAGTTTGGCACAAAGCATTTGAGGATTATTCAATAATCTCAAAGCTTGTTTTCCAAAGAGAGCATGGTTGAATTCCTCCATTTCCTTAAAAACTAAGCCCCCAAGATATTTGGATCTTGTGACTTTGTCCCATCTCATCTAGTAGATTTTCTTGTGATCGATGTCACCAGAACACCAAAACCTAGCCAAGATACCATTTGATTTTGTGCAAAAAGATTTTGGAAACTTAATGCAATGCATTGTGTAAGTAAGGATGGCACTTAGGATAGATTTTACCATGATATCTCAACCAGCAGTCGAGTTTTCGCATAAAATTTATACGGGTAAATTACTGTGGTATCTATCGAATTTGATTTAGACGATTTAATCCTCCGTATTTCAAAAATTATTCTCATGTTTCCTGTTTTTTATTTTATTATACTCTCGGGTCTCTCGCTAACGTCATCCACTCTATTTTTTCTTTTTTGTGATTGAAATGACCAAAATACCCACACCGGAACTCATCATCAAGCAACAGAAACTCGGTGGCGATGGCGAAGGAGTGGTCGAGGTCAGGGTCGTGATGTCGGGGATGATGTCGGACAAAATCCCCTTCGACATCGCTATCGATCTGGGTATTGGTGGCCGAAACAATGCCGGAATCGGGCACAATCCCGAAGAAGAAAGGAGGAGGAGCAGAAATTCGGTGAGTCCGGCTCCAGTCCCACCCGGTCCCGGTGGTGGAGGAGATGTCGTTCAGGGAGGGGCTGAGACCACCGTTGACGGAGTAGCAACCGGTACAGGATTTCTCCTCGCCGCTCCCCTTCCGTTCTTCGCCTATATGTCAGTCTCGCTCCCGTGAAAATCAAGGCAGGTAACATCAACGACACCGTTGACGAATAGGATAGGACATCCATGCCTAAAACCATATCGGTGAGGTCGAGCGGTTACTGGAGTTCAATATTTCCGATCTCTCTTTGTTAGTAGGTTAGTGGGTTGCAATTAAATTGTTATTGTCTGATTTTGATCGATGGATTACTAGTGACCGGTTGGATTTTTTCTTGGGTAACGATGGCGACATGTTGGTGCTTCTCTTCGTCGGCGCCGGTGCCCTAACCTCAAGGCGCTTGTAGCCGTTGGCGGTCAGTGATGATGACGACGCAGAAGAAGAGGCAACGGAGAGGCGGCTCCTGGGTTTTTTTTTTTATTTGGGGAAGATCATTTTGAATCTGGGTTCTTTGATTTGGTTGCTTAATTTGTTTTGATTTGTTTGATCGGAGTTTGCCGGAGTTGATGACCGGTGGTGAGTCGATGAACGGAAAGAAGATGAAGAGGAAGGGGATTTTTTTCATTTTTGAAGGGTATTTTGGTAATTTTATTGACAAAAATGAGAACACAAAGGACAGGAGAATAATTTTTGAAACATAAGGGACTAAATCGTCGATTTAGTCAAACTCGAAGGATACCACAGTAATTTGCCTAATTTATACAACTAGCAAACTTGAAAAAAAATCTCTAATTCTAAAGCATCGAAATATAAATAATACTCATTTATCTCTCTAATACTATTTATTATGAGCGTGTAAACATATTAATACAAAGAAAAAGAAAACGCGAAATAAATGAAAAAGAAAAGTGTTTTTTTTTTCCTTTCTGGTAAGCACGTTGAAGAGCTGTATAGATTGGTTTTGGACTTCATATTATACTGGCACAAGGGAACTTTCCATTCGTACTCTTCTGAGAAACGAGATTCAAATGCTAGGACCACTTTATTATCAAGCACTTTCTGCAAATTTTCTCTTTTAACTATAAATATGGTACCACTATTATAATATATGCAGCTAAATTCATATTAAGTACCATTAGACCATAGAAAGATAAATTCAAAATTACACTTTTTTAATAAAATAAAATTATCACACCAATTTATCAAATTGATTGAATTTAAATATTTTGTACGCTTTGCTTTTTTGAAAGATTTTTACACTTCTTCGGGCCGCCGTATGTTTGAACAAAAACCACGAGAACTATTAACTTTTGTGAGTAGGACAAAACCGCATGCAAGAAGTGAAATTCTCCACGACTTGTTGCCGATGGAGTCTAGGATCCAACCTAATTACGTTGACATGGGAATTTCGGTGATACAATCACGTTAACGAGGTGGCCGTTTAATTCGACCATACGACGAATAAAATGAACAAGTTTACACATGCAAGCCTCAAGTTCGAAACCAAGAAACAAAAACAACTATTTTAAGAAGAATTGCGTTTAAATTATTAAAAAGACACAAGTATTAAATACTTGTTGATAGAATTTACTTATTCAAAGATCCTACTCAATTTAAACTTGAACTAAGAGAGTTGGTATCCGAATACCAAATAATTGTAACCAAAATTTTTCAATTGGTCAAACCCCGGGCGAACCGTTTTCCAATTCATTTCTACGAACTTTATCTTTCTCAGCAGCTTTTCTAAGGGGGCCCTGATCTTGAAGTTTCTAAAAAGGACTACTACATCTAGTCAAGGTAAAGAAAGGATGCTAAGCTATTTCCACGTACTTTTGCCTTTTCCCTTGTTTGGGATGATCTTAGGAATTAGGCAGCCAGCTGAGAGTCATCAATATTCCACGCCTTTATTACCCAAAACAAAAGAAAAGCCAATGTCCAAAAGGCACATTGGAGGAAGTGGACAAAAGGAAGACAGTGATGGACAGAACGTCGTTAGATGTTGAAAAACATAGGCCACCCCGTGCGCAAAGGAAAAAGGTTGTATACCAACGGTGGGAGCTGTATAATATTCGATTCTGAACGGATCAAAAATTATATTGATGTTTATTTCAGTTATATTTTGATCAAATAAATAAGCTACCGGGCAATTTTTTTCTCCTTGGTGAGCAGCCATGACCACATATATTTTTAAATGTTCTTGTTACTATAAGTTTACAGTAACGCAAATAATTAAGACCGAGATTTGCTATGAGAGATACACAATACAGCTCACTTGTATTCCAATTTCTTATTTTCTCAAGATTATGTGGTCTTTTCTTGTAAGAATGTAAATATTTACCCATATTTTTAAAGAGTATGGAATTTATTGCGCTTAATAGATTTTCTGCTACCAACAAGCATGTAGTTTAACGGCAATTCAAGACATGGCAAGTGTCATGGTATAAAATATTTACCTTTTAAAAAAATAAATTTTCTATTTGGGTACACGTTAAATAAGTGTAAATTGGTTACAATTCTACTAAAAAAAGTTGCAGATCTTTCTTAAAATTAGTGTACCATAAATTGTGGCAGTTCATCGTAAAATGTATATGCGAACCATATTCTTGGTGTAATTTGATTTCGGAAGCAATAAAACTATTTATTTATAAAAAATGGCATAATAATAAAACAATAACGATCAAGCTTATTTTCAATTGCAACAATTTCCTGGCTCAGAAGATTATCTAAAATTGCGAGGGACAAGACGGGGGGACAACATTTATAGACAGGATGGAAACTGCAAGAAAATCGAACCAAACTAGAGATGGCAATGGGCAGGATCCGGGTAGGATCCATAGGACCCAGATCCTTACCCTCTTTTTGAATGGTGGACTCAGATCCTTACCCTTATCCTCTTTAAAAATAAGGATTCGGGCAGGATCTGGGTCCCAAAAAATCGGGCAGGATCAGGGCGACCCGCGGGTTCGTGTTTTTTAAAATAATATTTAATTTTTAAAATATTAAATTATCATTTGATAGTTTTCAAATAGCAATGAGACATTTTCATTCATTAAACAAATCAATACAAAGAAACCAAACAAACAAATTCAAAAATAATTGAAGTCAGGTAAGTTAAAATTGAGAGTTTGATATTATGTCTAATAATTAATATACATATATATTATTTTAATATTAATTTAAAAAATTCGGGTAGGATCAGGGCAGGATCCAATAGATCCATATCAATGCCCTTATTCTTTTAAAATATCAGGATCCGGACAGGATCAAGGTCTAGACCCGGTCAAAGTCAACGGATCTTGAATCCTTCGAGTCTGAATCAGGATAGACCCTCAGGATAAGGGTCTAATTGCCATCCCTAAACCAAACCACTCGGTCCCACAGGTAAACAGTCAACAAGGTTACCGGGGAGCAGATCTTAAACGGGGGGCCTTCGAAATGTCACGTGGGTCCCACACATACGACTTTGCCACTGCCCCGCCCGGTCTCCCTTCACCCACGCCCCTCAAGAGCCGGGCCGTCAAATTCGTTGACTTGGCCAACTCTCTCTCCTACCCTACCTCCCTTTTTCTATTATCGTTTCTGTCTTTTACCCCTTTAATATATTTTTTCTCCAAACTACATAATACCTTAATTTGACTAATCTTACATGATTTTAGCGCATGAATACATGTTAAATATTTTCGGAAGAACACTAATTTACAAAATAATTTTTAGTTCAAATTTAGATTAATTAATTACGTGAGTATTTAAATATGATATTGTATAAAAAACATAATTTTGTAGCATCCAACGAAATCTCAAAAAGCTTTTTAAAAAACAAATTAAGTCGTCAGGACTGGGTTATAATTAATAAATTTTTAATTTTCTATTTCTTCACGTGGAACGCGCCGCAGCGTTCGGGGCGGTGGAGTTGATATTTTCCTTTTCCTTTCCGTATTACACATGGCATTTACGAATTAGTCAAACTTCCCCTTGACGATTTGTGGACGAAATCCACACTACGTTTCATTTCTTCTCACTTAATTCGGGTACTGAGGAGGATCCGACCCGCATGTGTATTTTCTTATTTTCTTCAGATTTGGACGTGATTTAAACGTCATATCCCAGTTAAGAGTTGTGATTTTCTAAGCTTGTCCAGCCAACAGACTCCCTAGGCTGGAATACCAAATTTCTAAAAACTATAGTCATTACGAAAGTAGCAAATTGTCATTCACAACTTAGTAATTTATCATTACCTAAATTAAACTGTATTCTATGTGGCGATTAAAATTTTAAAAAGCGTAGCAAATTGTAGTGAGAATTTTTTTCTTTTACCAATGAAAAAGTTTTTTATTACAGTGAAAAAAAACCCAAAAATTCTTCAAATAGGTAAAAAATTTACATTTTTTTTAAATGAGTAACTCTTTTAAATTAAAAAAGAGTCGACCTATTAGCGGGTTGACTCCACTCGGGAGGCTGCCACGTGGCCGCCCAGGTTCCCAATATTTTACTTACGATCATAAAGTGCAAATAACAAAGTTTGTGAATAGCATAAAAGAGTTTGTGGCCCAATCGAAATTCTCCAAGCCACCGACCAAGGGTGGCGCTGTTATTATGCCGGTGAAGGCCCCTGGACACGGTCATACGGCGGCCGTGGCCGAGCCTTCCAATGCTGCTATCGTGGCGGTGCATGGTTGGACGGCAAAAGGCAAGGAGGTTTTGGCCACAGTGAACAGGGTACAGGACTCACTGGACCCCCCGGCGCGTTCTTTCAACCTCCATGTGCATGATGATGAATGGCTCCTTCGAAGCCTGGTGGGTGTTATGGATGCTCGGATGTTAATTCCCACTCAACAAAAGCTCCTCCAACTGGGCTTTGATGGTTCTCAGGTCAGATTCATTGGAGGGAAGGCAATTCTAATTTCCTTCTCCTCTCTGAGTGAGATGGAGGGCAAGTTGGGGGAGCTTCAAGGCCTTTTCAAATCGCTATCACCGTGGTCCCGCGAGTTCTCCTCTTCATCCAGATGTGCTTGGCTTCAGGTGGTCGAGGTACCCCTCCAGGTATGGTCTGAGGCTTTCCTAGACTGGTTAGTCTCCCCCCTTGGAAATATTTTAATGTTGCATCCAGATACGGCGGCGAAGTCAAGGTTGGATGTGGCTAGGATTTTGGTTTCGACCGAAACCCCCGAAGCTGTGATCAAGCTTTGTCTGGTTGAGGTGCAAGAAAAGACGCACTCCATTGCCATCTCTGAGCTCTCTTCCCCTATTTTTGATGAGCTTTCGCCGAGAGTGGTTGGAATGGGCTTCTCGAGGAACAGTCCACCTAGGGGCAGCACATCTAGTTCGAGGCCTACCACTATAGCTAAGGTGGGGGTTGGCCACCTTCTCTCCTTCCTCGGGGAAGAGCGGAGGGCTAGTTCTCCTCTGGTAGTGAGCCTATGTGCTGGTAATGATTCTCTATCTGACATAGAAGTGTCTGACACACCTTTCTCATGTGTTAGTGTGGTTGGTGGGACTGGCCTGTGCGCTCCCTCAAATAGGGTTATTCTCGAGGTCTCTCACGAGCCTACTTTAGAGGCTTCTTTTATTCCAGACTCTTTTGGGGAGACCCATGAGCGGCTCACAAAAGCCTGCAAATGATCAAAGCCCTTCAGGAGGATGATGTGGATGGTTACGCCTGGAGATACTGCAACCATGTAGTACCACTTGACGCAGTTAAGCCATTGTCGGACCCACGACCTTAAGGTTGTGTACTCCGCGAACTCGCGACTACCATCGGTGACGATAACCTTGCCTCCGACCGATGCCATTTTTTGGCTTGGTCAATCATCGAGTTAGCTTTCCTGTGTTTTAAGCAAAGAAAGATTTGTCAATCCTCTTACTGTCAAGCCCTATTCCTCTCTCGGGTCGACCAGGCAATGAGGAGGGCTCTGAGTCCATCTCAGATGATTTAGGAGTTGGGCCGGTTAGGATTCCTAAGCGGCCCAGGAAGCCAACTGCCAAAGGTTTGACTTTCAACCTAAGCATCAAAAATAAAGTTTCTTTGGCTCCACCCAATCCAGCAGGCTCTTCAACGATTTCTTCCATTCCTGGTCTGCCCGATAATCTAGCTCTAGATGACTCGATTAGGCAGGACCTACTGGACGCACAGGCCGCGAAAGCTAGAGCTGTTGGGGCTCGCTTGGGGATTGATTGGGATGCTGATGAGGATCAAATCCTTTCGGATATCAAAGCTGCCGCTTCGTGTGCCAGTGATAAGGAGAAGAACCCAGTGATAAGGAGAAGAACTCCTCTCCATGAATTTCACAACCTGGAATACTCGAGGGGCGAATTCCCCTCATAAATGAAAGGATGTTAAGAGCTTAGTACGTTCTTCTAACATAGGTTACATTTTTATTCAGGAGTCTAAGATGGAGCACCCTCGTCTGGCATGGATTAAAAGTATATGGCGAAGGGAGAGTCTTGGATGGGACTATATTTCGGCTGTTAGCAACGCTGTAGGTCTAATCAGTATCTGGAGCTCCTCTTTCTTTGACTGTTCGGTGGTGCATAAAGCGTCCAGGTGGATGGCTATGTTGGGCACTCTAGTTGACTCAGACACCAGGATTAGGGTGATCAATATATATGGGCCTCATGATACGGTGGCTGAACATGAGGTTTGGGATGAGTTACTTGATTTCAAGGACAATAATCAGGGCCACATGTGGATTATAGCTGGCGACTTTAACGCGGTAACAGTGGGATGTTAAAGGAGAAATGGTGAAGGTAATGATTCGGCCAGTACTCAAAACTTCAAGGACTTCATCGATCAATCTCTCCTCCTGGATATCCCTCTCCAAGGGCTTGTTTACACGTGGAGGAGAAATTCCTCTGCAAGTAAGCTGGATAGAATGTTATTATCTGAGGATTGGCTTAAGGTGTTCCCCGATCTCTCGCTACTGAGCCTTCCGAAAGGGCACTCTAATCATCATCCTTTGGTTCTACAGCTGTCCTCCTCGAATTGGGGGCCTCAGACTTTTTAGTTCTTAAACTGTTGGCTAGAACATCTGGATTTCCTTCATCAAGTTGCATTGTGGTGGAATTAATTAAACTGCTCAACTTTTGGCCCTCACAAAGCTGTTTATAAACTGAAATTAATCAAAAGCAAGATGCAAAAGTGGAATAGAGATATTTTTGGCTCTACCGAAGGGAGAATCAAGAGGGTAGAGGCTGACATTCATCGTTTTGACCAGCTGGGTGATGTTGGGCCTCTTTCTGAAGCAGAATCTTGGGAACTTTTTCAACTAAAAGGGGAGCTCTCAATGGCTCAAAAACACTTAGAGAGCCTCTGGAAACAGAAGTTTGAATCTGTTGGGGAAAAGACGGTGACTGCAATACTAAGTTTTTTCATGTGTCAACTTTAATCAGAAAGTCTTGTTATGCCATCGGGTGCCTAAAAGTCAATAATATAATTTCTTATTATCCACCCACGATCAAGGCTGAGATTCGGAGCTTCTTTCCTGGGCAGTTCGAGGACAACAGAAGGAATAGGCCGGGTCTCCCTGTGGATATGTTCAGGAAGCTTAAGGACTCATCGATGGCTCTTCTTGAGATGCAACCTTTTTGTTAGGAGATTAAAGACGCGGTCTGGTGCTGCTCTAGTGACAAGACACCCGGTCCGGATGGCTTCAACTTCAATTTTCTCAAAGTGGCTTCGGACATTGTCAAGGAAGATATGCTCCTCTTCGTTCAAGACTTCTTTTGGCATGGCAGGATGCACAAGTTCGCTGCGTCCTCCTTTTTTAGGCTCATCCCAAAGATTTTTGGGTCACCTACTATAAGCCCATCAGTTTGGTTGGATGCCTATATAAGATCATTGCGAAAGTAATGGCGAACAGACTCAAGAAGGTTATTCACGAGGTCGTGGATAAATGAGCAAGCAGCTTTTGTGGCTGGAAGGAATATTGTTAATTGCATTATGATCTCTAACGAGATCATAAGCCACTTGAAGAACTTAAATCAGGAAGGTGTCCTTCTCAAGCTTCACTTTAAGAAGACATTTGATTGCATAAGTTGGGATTTCCTCTATGACATCCTACTCTCTATGGGATCCGACATCAACTGGAGACTTTGGGTTCGGGGATGCATCTCAAGCGCTTCTGCTTCGGTGCTGCGGTTCACCTACAGATATCTTCAAAATGTCTCGGGGGTTAAGGCAAGGTGAACCCCTTTGTCCCTTCTTATTTACCATCGCTGCGGAAGGGCTACGAGTCTTGATTGAGAGGGCGGCCAACCTAAACGTCATTAAAGGTATTCAACTCCCAAACAACCTCTCTCATAATATTCTTTAGTTCGCGGATGACAATCTTCTATTCTCCGCCAACTGTGAGGAAAGCATCTTTAATCTCCACCACATCATCACTATCATTGGCCTTGCTTCAGATTTGGAAGTTAACGCGGTAAAATTCTCCATGTTTAGTGTCAACGTCCCAGAAATTGAGCTTTCAAACTCTCTTAATCTTTGGGGCTGTAAATGGGGAGCACTTCCGCTGAAGTATCTGGGACTCCCGGTGGGGTACAACATGCGAAGGATTTGTCATTGGAAGCCTGTAATTAACTCAATCGATAATAGGCTTGCATCCTGAAAAGGTAATCTGTTATCTTTCGGTGGAAGGGTCACTTTAATCAAATCGATTTTGTCCTTCCTCCCGATCTACTTCTTGTCCATCTACAAGATTCTCGCGGGGGTCTTAAATGCTATTGAGAAGAGGTTAAGGCACTTCCTATAGTCCAGTGGGGAGGAGGCTAGAAAGTCAGCCCGTGTTAAGTGAAATTTGGTCACCAAGTCGCGTAAGATGGGAGGACCGGGAATTAATCGTTTGAAGCTAAAAAATAAGCTCATGTTAATTAAATGGTTATGGAGATTCTTCTCGAATAAGGACTCGCTTTGGGCTAAAACCATTGCTGCCATCCAACATCGAAGCGAGCCAGGTTTCCTTTCTCTTCCCAGGGCAAACGGAGCGGGCACCTGGGCTGATATTTGTTCGATGGTGGAGGAGGGTGACCTGTACAGCCTTTTCCATGAGGATGTCCACCTCAACCTGGGTAATGGTGCAAGTTTCTTTTTCTGGCACGATCCCTGGCTTAACGGAACTCTACTAAAGGATGTTTTTCCTCTTCCTTTCTCCATTTCCACTCAGCAGGGCCTCCATGTTATCTACTGGGGCTCTCGTGTGCTGGACTCGTGGGTCTGGGCACTTAAGTGGAGGAGATCTTTAAGGGCTTGGGAATCTGAATCGGAAGCACAACTTTTAATCTCCCTGTCGGTTGTCAATCCAGAGGACTTGCCAAATTTTATCTCCTGGTCAGGGGCGCCAGATGGTGCTTTCTCTTTGAAGACTTTGCGGGGCAAAGTCGATGGCCAGAGCTCTACTTTGACCCCCCCTAGCTGGCGACCTGAATAGAATTTGGATCAACTTGATCCCCTCCAAGGTGGAGTGTTTTCTTTGGGTGGCACTACAAGGAAAGCTCCCTACTAGAGACGCCCTCATCCGTGCCAACAGGATTGAGGCGTGGGACTGCCTATGTCTCTTATGCGGGTTGGAGGACGAAACAAATGTGCGCCTCTTGCTTAACTGTCAAATCTCCTGGAAAATTTGGAACTTTTTTGCTAAGAAAATCGGGGTCAGCTAGTGCACGGGACCCACTTTGAGCTCATCCCTTTCCCTGTGGATGGGTTTGGTAAAAGGCTATATGCTAGATAAGGTTTGGTTTGCTCTTTTCGGTGCTATCATATAGAAAAATTGGCTTCTCCGCAACCAAGCTATCTTTGACGATGCCAATTACAACAGAGAGCTTATAACGCATTCCATTTGCTTTCATGTTAACGAGTGGATTCTCTGAGCTAACACCACTCGACATTGGGTACCAGGATCTCCTCTTATTTTTGGACTCCCTTGCTGTTGTATAGGTGTCGGTGAGGAGTCTCTTCTGGTTCTTATCCGGTTTTTTCCTGGCTGTTGCCTGCCGTTTCGGCTTGGTTTGTAGGGGTGTTTTATTTTGGTTTCGGGCTGCTGCTTTTTCCTTGTTCGGATTAGTGGCACTTTACTTGTAATTATTCCCTTTTAATATAATCTTTTTTACCGACCAAAAAAAATATATGACTTTTTTCAAACGAAAAAATATAACGTAGGTCTAAAATGGGCAAGAGTGGCGGTAAATGGGCGGATAACCCATTTGGGCAATTGGAAAGGGATTTGATTTCAACTCGAGTCTAAGACCTATGAATCTAATGGGAAACCCAAAAGCCACATATCCAGCTGGACTGACGCAGGGTGTGACGCCAAACAACGAAGAACAAATTAATTAATTAACTAACAAAAATCAATCCCATCAATTTCCGAATAAGAAAAAAAATCCAAATATTTGGTCTTCGTCCTCGGCCCCTTTTTATAGGCGAGCCCTTTGTACCGGTAAAAGACTTCACAGACTTCCAGCTCTCCCCACATAAACACACACTTCTCTCTCTCTCTCTCTCTCTATTTCCCTCTCCTAAATTTCTCTCTAGATTTAATTTTATGGACAAAAGATGGGGCCTTCTTGCCCTTGATAATTCTGTGAAGGCCGAGAGGAACGGTATTGCTACTACCAACTTTGATAGGATGTTCCAATTCCCTTTAAGCAGCAACCCCGCCCGGCCCCTATCACCTTCCCCGCTGCGTCCCGCGGCCGACGAAGAAGGCGGCCGGATGGCGGTGAGCGAGGTGGACTTCTTCTCCGAGAACAAGAAAAGGGTTTGTGGTGGTGGTGGTGGTGATCACGAGGAGGAGCACGAGAAGTGCTCAAAGCCCACCAGTGATTTTCTTCGTGTCAAGGAAGAGATTAACAATAATTCTCATGACGATCAAGCTCCCTCGAAGTACAACCCTGATGTAAATGTAAGCTTGTTTCTTTCAGCTTGTACTTTATTTAATTTATTATGTAAATTAACTCGAGGGTGTTATAAATCAATTAGAGATAGAAGCTGGTATGTGCTAGTTTTAAAATTTTAGCTTTTGCTAAATGTACAATTGGAAGGTTTTCTCTCTCTCTCTCTCTCTTTGCAAACTTGGGATTATAGCAACTGAAAAGTGTTGGGATTTGTAAGAAAGTTAAAGATTTAAGATGAAACTTGTTTTCAAATTATGTAGTCTTACATATTTTATTCAATCTGGATATTCAGAAACTAACTAATTTAGATTTGAATTGATTAAAATTTTTAAAAGGTGACAAAATCTCCTAACAAATATTAACTATATTCTTAAGAATTTAAATTTAAAATATTTCAGTTAATCTAAAATAACTCTCTTTAATTAATTAGTCTTACTTGTTCAAAGAGGAAGAAGTAGTTGAGAATTACGTGCACGGCGGAGATAAAAACAAGTAGTGGTTGGATAAATTCGTTGGACTCTAGGGTGCGGTAAATTGGACCAACTCTATATTTATGTCGACAATGAAATAATAAAAAATTAAATGATAATTTAACCATGGTCCTTTTTTCTTCTTGTATTAATTATATTCGTGTAATAAAAAGAAGAATATATCTGACTTTTTTACGCGGCAATTTTGATATTATTATAGACCGGATTGCAACTTGTCATTTCGAACACGGGAAGCGACCAGTCAACCGTGGACGAAGGAAGTTCGTCGGATGTTGAAGCGAAGCGATCTAGGACTAACGAGGTAAACATCATTATCTGCTTCTTTGAAGTAATAATAATTATGTCTACTCTTTGAAATAATAATAATTAATTAACTGGTTAACTGAATGAATAATTTCAATTTTCAGCTGGCTCAAGTGCAATTGCAGCTCCAAAGGATGAACACCGAAAACCAAAGGCTAAAAGAAATGGTTAGCCAAGTCACAAACAACTATAACGCTTTACAGATGCATCTTTTCGCGTTGATGCAACATCAACAACAGCAACTACAACAGCCAAATCACCTTGTTGATAGCGGCCGAGACCATAGGGTACGTACTTAAATTGTCAAATAATCAAATTAGTCCTTCTATAATTAATATTCTCTTCTATATTTCGAGGTGAAATTATGAATATAAATTTTGACATAATATCTAAATAGAGTACATATTTTTGTATAATAATCAGGTTGTTGAAGCAAAATCAGAAGGAAAAAAGTACGACACAGTAATCCCGAAACAATTTTTCAATCTGGGTCAATCAGAGGAGACGGAACATGATATATCTCGATCTTCATCAGACGAGAGGACGAGGTCCATGTCCCCTCAAACCAACAACAACATGGAAGTGGCATCAATTAATAAAAACAACCGGAAATTGGTGGAGGGCCACAATGTTGTCGTTGGCCACCAAGAGAACAATGGAAATAAGAGGGGGAACCCAGAAGCTAGCTCGGATTCTGGGTCGCAGGATTGGAATCCTAACAAGGTCCAAAAGGTTAATAATAATAATAATAATGATGAGGTTAATAATGCTAATGGTAAGGCAATTGACCAATCTACTGCCGAGGCTACTATGAGGAAAGCCCGTGTCTCAGTCCGAGCTCGATCAGAAGCTCCGATGGTATGTAATAATTTTTCTTTAATAACCTTTTTTTTAATGTCGGGTGACAATTAGATTATAGTTTAATTGTAATTGGGATGTTGCAGATAAGTGATGGGTGCCAATGGAGAAAATATGGACAAAAGATGGCTAAAGGAAATCCTTGCCCTAGAGCTTACTACAGGTGTACTATGGCTGTGGGTTGTCCAGTCCGAAAGCAAGTAAGCATCTATTTAGTGGAGTCTTAACAACTACAACCCCGAATTATGTGTCACGTTGCTTATAATGTAACTCATCGCGCAGGTCCAACGATGCGCGGAGGACAGGACGATCTTGATCACGACATATGAGGGCAATCACAACCATCCGCTGCCACCGGCCGCCATGGCAATGGCATCCACAACAGCTTCCGCGGCGAGCATGTTGCTATCAGGATCAATGTCAAGTGCCGATGGAATGATGAACCCTAATTTACTAGCAAGAGCAATCCTCCCTTGCTCTTCTACTATGGCAACTATTTCAGCTTCCGCGCCATTCCCAACCATCACGCTAGACCTCACCCACCACGCCAACCCGTTCAGCCAGTTCCAGCGGCCGCCCGGCCAGTTCCAAGTCGCTTTCCCCGGGCCACCACCTTTTGGACAAGCCCTATACAACCAGTCCAAGTTCTCCGGCCTCCAATTGTCACACGAAGTTGGCAACAATTCTCAATTAGGCCACCTGGGTCAGTTCGCTCATCAAATGCTCCCAACAGGAAATAATCAGCCTAATCCGGTTGTTGATCATCTTAGCGCCGCCACGGCCGCCATCACTGCGGATCCCAACTTCACGGCCGCCCTTGCCGCGGCCATCAGCTCAATTATCAGCGGTGGAAATGGCAACAATAATAACAAGAGTAACAGTGCCAACCCAAGCAGCACAACCAACACAGGCTAGAGGGTGTAAATACTCCATTTCGGAAATTTTCGTTTCGAATAGGATGTTGATATTTTTCCGTTGTTCTTTGAGCTTCCATTATATAGTAATTTCTTCTTTCTTTGGAGATGGAAAATGGAAAGTATACATGTTCACGCAAATGTTAACGTTTTGTTCTTGTCCGGGTCAGAAACACAAATTGGTTAAACTTTCATTTGTTACCCTCTCATTTTTTAATTGCTGTACTTGTTCCAAAGTTCCCAGTGAATAGAAAGTTAATTTATTTCCTTGGATGAATCGGATAATGTATAAAATACATACTTATAAAAAAATATGACTTACTATATTAATATAGTCAACGGATTGGAAGCGAGGACTGGTCCCAAGCATTTATTATGGCAAGGTCTCCATTCAAAAGAGAAGAAAGAAAAGAAATCCCAACGACCGTATACTGTTGATTTTTATGAGTCAAGAAGAACGGCTATTATTTAATTTATGAAGAGGAAAGAAAAAAAACCAAACTCAATACCGGCCACGGAAAATGTTGCTTTAGAGAGGAAAAACCCTGGAAAAGAGTGGACTTCAGAATTAAATTTGGAGGAAGGAGACTTCCAGGCAACTACGTGTCTACGTGGGCATCATAAATGTGGACGGAATCGAAATTGGGATATGGGCTTCAACTGGGAGAGGTCAAATTTGGTTGGATATAACAAAGGAAAATGAAAGGAAACGTCCTCTGGCAGTTTCGTGGAGGTTTGGTTTGTGTGGGGAACTTGTAATATATTGGACAACTAAGTGAAGTTTGTTGACTTTGGGGAGAACCATTTTGATGGATATTTGACGTCTTTTTTATTCTGATTTTCAGGTCGGTCGGCATGTAAAATAATATTTACATTTGTACGGATGACACAGCATTTACGAAAGTTAAGGATTGAATTTAAATAACATCCAATTTTTTTGAAAAATATAATAAGAAGCAAAACAAATGTTGAAATCATAAAAAAGACTTTGAACTACTCCTGTAAATAACGGAAAATTTAAAATAGTTTCTCCAAATTTGGTATATCTTATGATCAGGAGTTCACCCTATAACAGTTTATGTTGGACATATCACTTTCTCTTTCAAATATTGACACTTTGGTATGAAAAGATCATTTTAAAATTACTCTTAAATTGTAGGCCACTAGATGAAAGATTCTGAAGGATTAAAGAAAGATATTTATCAGATGATTCAAAGTGTAAAAAATTGTTTGGAACCTGTACATGATCTTTCATCTTAATAATCGTGTGGGGTTTTCTTAAATAATTTGTTGTTTATCCTCGAAGGGTGATTTTGTTTCGATTTGATCAGATAAAATACAACGTGCGACTCGGTGGGTCTCACCGTACTTAATCCACCGTACAAATATCTCAGTATTGTTTCTTTATAAACGTGTGTGCATATCCAGCCAAGCCTTACCTTACAAGTTTATGAATTGTCGCAGCCTGTTTGGGGTAATTGCACATGCTTTCATATGAGTGGGGGTTAGAAAAAATATTGGTTAAGGGTGGAGAGTTGGAAAAATGAAGTTATAAAACGATTCCATTAATGTGGCATTTAAAACTTTGTTGACTTTTGCTGCATCGGGATTGCCCAAGGAACCCTAGATAACTAAGATAAATTCTTTTAAGGGATATGACCGAGAAACCTCTTACTAAGATCCAAAGTTACAAGATATAGCAAATATAACAGGCATAACATCCCTAAGCTAGTTGCCAAACATGGTATAGACCACCCCTCGAGTCCCCACTCGTGGCCTTCTACTCTACGTCGGTGATCGGTCGGGGAGTGGAGACAGCGGAGCTGACTTGTAGAGCAGCGACCTGGGCTTGTGAGAGGAGACGATCTAGGTGAGGCAGTTGGGGCGAGGACGGAAAAATAATTTTTGAAATAGTAAAGAGCGCGACTGCAATTATTACACAGACCAGGAACATGATAATAATTTGACCAAATATGTAACATTTTGAGATAGATTAATAATTATTCAGCTTATAATTTATGAAAAAGTCCAAAAAGTCTTAGGTGGCCAAACAGCCCATAAATTTTCAGCACAAATGGTGGCCAAACAGCCCTTAATTTTATGAAAGAGTCTAAAAAATTGTCTAGTTTTGGCGAAAGCCAAACAAAGCGCCGAGCTTTGAAAAACATCATTTAAAGTCTTGTGAATTCAGTTATAGCACAAATAAGATGCTATAAATTTAAGGGAAAAGTCCACTTAAGTACCCTGTGGTATTACCGATTATCACTTGAGTACCCTGTGGTTTAAAATCGATAGAACCGGTCCAACTTTTTCCAATTTTTATCACTTAGGTCCACTCAAGTCCGGTTCGAGATTTTTTTGCAAAACGCGTCGTTTTGACGCTTATGTGGACTGTCACGTCGTAGTGACCCGGATTAGTCATTGCTGACATGGCGATGGAAAAGTTCACTTAAGTACCCTGTGGTATCACCGATTATCACTTGAGTACCCTGTGGTTTAAAATCGATAGAACCGGTCCAACTTTTTTCAATTTTTATCACTTAGGTCCACTCAAGTCCAGTTCGGGATTTTTTTGCAAAATGCGTCGTTTTGACGCTTATGTGGACTGCCACGTCGTTGTGACCCGGATTAGTCATTGCTGACATGGCGATGGGTAAATTATCAAATTAGTACTAAATTAATTTATTATTTTTCAAAAAAATCCTTATCCTCCCATCTCTCTTTCTCTCTCTTCTTCCATTCATGTTCTTCAATCTCCCCATTTTTTCCATCTTCAACCTAACAACAAAATTGGAATCCAACCCGTCCCCTCCGTACAGCCCCCCCCCCCCCCCCCCCCCCCCGTCCTCCTCCACGGCGAGGTCGAGTGCCAACTCCTCCCCGCCATCAACCCCTCTCTGCCGTCACCCACATTTTCTTCCCCCAAGAAGTCCATCAAGTCGATGTTCCACTCCCCGCGCCTTCGCTTCCAGGTGGTTCCCGCGCGGGAGTCCCGAAGCGTGGTGGTGACCGCGGTGGTGCGGGGGCAGAGGCTGGGCGGCTGACGTGGAGGCGTTCCTGGGGAAGGGAGTGCTGGAGGGCTAGGGCGTGGAAGGAGGAGGAGGAGAGGGAGGAAGAGGCAGGGAGGGGGCTCGGGTCGGGGGCGGACCCGAGAAGAAGAGAGAGAAAGAGAGATGGGAGGATAAGGATTTTTTTGAAAAATAATAAATTAATTTGGTACTAATTTGATAATTTACCCATCGCCATGTCAACAATGACTAATCCGGGTCACTACGACGTGGCAGTCCACATAAGCATCAAAACGACGCATTTTGCAAAAAAATCCTGAACCGGACTTGAGTGGACCTAAGTGATAAAAATTAGAAAAAGTCGGACCGGTTCTATCGATTTTAAACCACAGGGTACTCAAGTGATAATCGGTGATACCACAGGGTACTTAAGTAGATTTTTCCCTACCCATCGCCATGTCAGCAATGACTAATCCGGATCACTACGACGTGGCAGTCCACATAAGCGTCAAAACGACGCGTTTTGCAAAAAAATTCCGAACCGGACTTGAGTGGACCTAAGTGATAAAAATTGGAAAAAGTCGGACCGGTTCTATCGATTTTAAACCACAGGGTACTCAAGTGATAATCGGTGATACCACAGGGTACTTAAGTGGACTTTTCCCTAAATTTAAAGATGTTAAATACGCTCACGTCACACCTTTTGACGTATTCATTAAAATGATATGACAATAGATTTTACATCGTTTCTTAGAGCTCCATGGGTCAATTTTTACTCTTGCAAAAATGAAAAAAACTTTGTTTAGGAGAATAACAAAGTTAAATGTCGTCTAAAGTTCCCGATGTTTATGTTTAGTTGAAGCGACTTTTTGTGTTTTGATATACTAATATTTTGTTGTGCTAAATTTCCTAACAAAAAATTTTTCTGACCCAAAATTAACGCTTAGCTATATATTCTCAAAAGACTAATTCAATAGAAAAACAAGGCTGTGAAATTACAGCATTAACCACCGCACATAGCTCTTTTACATAGTCCCATTGAAAACGAACCTTGAATTGTGATGAAGTCTTTACCACAGAATTAGAAACAAACAACTACATCCTCACGTTTTCCCCGATCAAAAAGCCGGTCTCACCGAAGAGTAGCTACATCAACGGACCACGGACCACGACATGGGGAGATGCTCTGGGGAAGCTCAACAGTTTCTGTGTTATTTCTTCAACCTCTTCTTCATCGTAGCTACCACGTCCGAGAATGGTCGCTTTCTGCAAACAACCACAGTTCTTGAGCAGGTACTTCATTAACTCCAACTCGGTTTCGTCCTGTGTCGGGTCCAGGTCGATAAACTCAACGGTCTTCAATTGCAACGACAATGACAAGCTGTTGAGTAACTTTTTCTGGGATATTCGGAAATTCAATTCCGGACGGTAGCGATTCGAAAGCTGAACAGTCGCAACATGCAGGGTATAGGGTCTGTGTTAGGCCATAAATGAATAGTAGACAACATGATGAATCAACTCAAAGAAACTCATAGATAATGGAAATGGTCAAGTAGCAGTTGTAAGTGTAGCCAGTCATACCTCCATGTACATGTACCCGCATCCGAAGCCGCTTATAACTAACTTTTCCAGATTAGACGAATTACGGATCAGACCAAATATTGCTGGAAGATCACCAGCCCTTAGGCAGTTGAGTACTTGAATCACCAAAGATCTGCAGTCCAATGGAGGCATAGGCAGAGCTTTCACTTCCATCTCCGATAGAACCTTTGCAGGAGAAGAAAATGAGAGTCTAAATTATCTGCCAACTCTGTTTCTGAATTACATCATAACTAGCGAGCACATCTACAATCATGATACAAAAGAACGAGAAAGAAACAATGATCCGAAGATGGATTGTTATGTTCTTCATTAACTACGAAACCAAAATGAGAAGATAAAGTGATCTTTCCAAATGAAAACTCCAATGTAAAAGCAGAAACCGAAGAGCAATATGCACGACGAATCACTCTAAATTGTAAAGAATTTCACAAACATTACCTCATAGCAGTTGCTTAATTTGAATTCCCCAAAATGGGTTATTATGAGGAAGTGATTTAGACCTAACCAACAGAGCTAAAATACAATGGACATGTTACCATCATGTACCAGAATGTCACAATCTCTTTTGATAAAAAGAAGAAGAAAAAATTACAATATCACATGCAAAATCTTGATCCCAGTTCAATATCAGCTACCTTTCTGTTGAATTACCAATGATTTCTATGCTTATTCATGGTGTTTATCCCATTCCAGGATCATGTGGCTGCTGTCTTCCAGATTCTTCTCCTCCTCAAGAACAAGAACATGCTGATGAAGTGCCAGCTAGGAGGAGAAGAATCTGCTGACAAGCATCTCAGAAATTGCTACACTAATGACCTACAGGTTCTGCAACGTAAAGTTCAATTACATGCTGCTTTCTCTATCCTAGTCATTCTGTAATTAAATTAACTTCTAGGGCAGTACATTTGTACTAAATGTCTGTTAAATAAGTTTATGTCCATACCAGCAAAAGTAGATGCCTTTGTCAGCCTTTTACCCATGCTTCCTTTGTCTGTTAACGGCTCTTTCATTGATAAAAGTCTGAGTGGCCTTGCTGCAATCTCTCCTGTATAAATGGCAGCAGATGAATGTATTAATACATATTGGAATAGTACATTAATTTTCCTTTGTTACTAAAGTTTATATGGTATCAGAGCTCCATGGCTGATCCATCCACTATAGCTTCTGAATCTACTGCCACAAACCAGCAACCCAATCCATCAAGAAAAATCACCCGATTTGAAAATGATACAAGTACAAATCTCAAATTCACACCCACTCTTCTAAATGGGCACAACTACTTACCTTGGGCTAAAGCTGCTAGAGTATCCTTGAACACCAAGGGTATGCTAGGCTATGTCACTGGCAAAGTTGTCTCTCCCACTGTTGAAAGTGAGGAATATGAAGCATGGGAAGTGAATGACAATCTAGTTATGAGATTGCTTCAAGCTTCCCTTGAACTTAAGATCTATGATGTGTTTGCTTTCACAAACACATCAAAAGAACTTTGGGATGCCCTCAAAGAGATGTATGGAAATCAGAAAAACCTCTTCAGGGTATATGAACTGAAGAGGAAACTTGCTGATTCCAAGCAAGAAAGAGGCACTACCCTTGTGGAAACACTTGGGAAAGCCAGAAAAATGTGGGATGAGTTGGCTATTTACAGGCCACCAACCAATGACATGCTCATTTCTCAAGAAAGAGCTGAGCAAGATAAGATATTTGACCTACTTGGCATGCTTCCACCTGAGTTTGATGGTTTGGTTGATCAGATTCTCATGGGAGCTGACCTTCCTTCCTTGAGCAATATCTGTACCAGGCTCCAACAAGAGGAAACCAGGAAGCATCTCTTGCCTGGAAGCAAAGAGAAGGAAGAACACATTGAATCAAGTGCTTACTACTCCAATGGTGGACCTGGCAGAGGAGGAAGCAACTTCAGGGGAGGATTTAAAGGTAGAGGAGGTAGGGGCAATGGCTCTAGAACCAACCTGTTCTGTGAGCACTGCAAGAAAACAGGGCATACACAGGACAGGTGCTGGTTCTTGAACCCCCATTTGAGGCCTCAAAAGCAGGGCAATGCCTCGGCAAATCTCTCAGCTGCTGCCCCTGCAGTGAATCACGCTGCTACTGCCACCAACAAGGAGCAAACCAAGCCAAATGAGATGCAAGAATCTGTTGAGGCAATGGTTCAACAATATTTAAAACAACTAAGCAAAGGAGGAGGTCTGATGCAGCATCTAAATCAGACTCACCATGCTGAGAAGCAAAATGAAAGTGGTAACATTCCCGCAACCTCATTTACTATCTTTAGAGAAAATCCTAGTTGTTGGGTGATTGATTCTGGTGCTAGTCACAACATGACCTTTGATCCTAATGAGCTAAATGAATTAGATCACAAAAGAAGTTTATCCAAAGTATCTGTAGCTAATGGTGACTGTCTTCCTATAATTGGCATAGGAAATAAGAGATTTCTGAATTCAGATTTTGAATCTGAAGTTTTGATAATCAAAAAACTAACTGCCAAACTACTTTCAGTTAGTGAAATCACCAAAAATTTGAATTGTAGAGTAATTTTTGAACCCAAATCTGTGTTTTTTCAGGACATGAAAACTAGGAACATGATTGGTAAAGGAAAGATGAGGAATGGGCTTTATATTCTTGATGATGGGAGTGAAAGGACTGCCTTGGTTGCATCCACTCAAAGTAGAACTGAAGCTGCTTTGAGTGTATCCACTCAATGCAATCCTGAATCCTGGCACAATAGATTAGGCCACCCATCTGATGTGATTTTAAACAAGTTTCTTCTATGTAACCAGCCCATTTCCTCCAATTGTTCCAGTTGTAAAATGGCTAAGTCATGTAGAAACGTTTTTCATGACTCTACTACTGAATATTTTGAGCCATTTGCTTTAATACATTCTGATCTATGGACTTCCTCTACTTTATCGTATGATGGGTTCAAATATTTCATTACTTTCATTGATCAATTCACCAAAACTACTTGGTTATATCTTCTAAAGAGCAAAACTGAAGTTTCTGGTATCTTTGAAGAATTTAGAAACCTGATTTTAAATCAATTTGAGAAGAAAATCAAAGTGTTAAGGACTGACAATGGTTCTGAGTATCATAATTTGTCTAATCAGCTGAAAGATCTTGGAATTGTGCATCAAAAATCATGTACTTACACACCTCAGCAGAATGGTGTGGCTGAAAGGAAGAATAGACATCTTCTAGAGGTAGCTAGGGCAATCAGATTTGAGAAAAATGTCCCAAAGATCTACTGGTCTGATGCTGTTCTTACAGCCTGTTACTTGATCAACCGGACTCCTACTAAATCTCTGAAGTTCAAGGCTCCTTTAGAGGTGCTACTTCAGAAACCTCTGAATCTGGACCACCTTAGAACGTTTGGTTGTGTTTGCTTTGCCTTAATTCCAAGAGTCAAAAGGGACAAACATGATCCTAAAGCTGAAAAGTGCATGTTTTTGGGATATTCTTCTATCACTAAAGGCTATAAATGTTATAACCCTAAAACTAAACAGAAATATCTAACTAGGGATGTAACATTTATTGAAGATCAAGCTTTCTATATGCAAAAGTTGCCTTCAAATTGGACTAACGAGTTTCAGGGGGAGAATAGAAGTGAAACTCCTTATTCTGAGACCAACAGGATAAGGATAACCTATGAAGACATCCACCCTGAACCACCTCAGCAAAGGAATGAAGAAAGTGAAGCTCAACCAAGTGCTCAAACTGAAATTGAAGTGCAGGAGCAAGAGGGAGACATCAATACTTCTCATAATCTGAGTGAAGAAAGCAATAAATATTCTGATTTACCTTTTGTCTATGCAAGAAAGAGAGTGAACAGGTTGGAAAAACCAGAAAAATGTGAAAGAAGTGGTGCCAAGAAAGGAATTCAAGTGGCTACAGAGGAGGAAAACAAATCTGAATCACCTATAATCTTGAGAAGATCTTCAAGGGTAAAGAAAAATGTCTACCCCAAGGTATACAACTCTACTTTATACCCTATATCAAGGTATGTCTGTTATAACTCTATTTCTGGGAATCATAAGTGTTTTTTAGATAAGTTAGAATCTGATGTTGAACCTACTGATTATCAAACTGCTAGTAAATCTAAAGTTTGGAAAGCTGCAATGCAAGAAGAACTTGATGCAATTGAAAAGAATAAAACCTGGATCATCTCTGATTTACCCCTGAATAAGAAAGCTATTACCTGTAGATGGTTGTTTAAAGTCAAGTACAACAAAGATGGTTCTATTGAGAGGCATAAAGCTAGGTTAGTTGCTCGGGGGTTTACTCAAATTCCTGGGATTGACTACACTGAAACGTTTGCTCCAGTGGCAAAAATGAATACCATTCGTGTAATTATTTCTGCTGCTGTGAATAATAGCTGGCCTCTCTATCAGATGGATGTTAAAAATGCCTTCCTCCAAGGAAACTTGGAGGAAGAAATCTACATGGAGCCTCCTGAGGGACATTATGTAGGTAGAATGGGAAAAGTACTCAAGCTAAAAAAGGCCATTTATGGCTTAAAACAATCACCCAGGGCTTGGTATCACAGATTGAGTAAAGAGCTTATTGGTCTTGGTTTTAAAATGAGTTATGCTGACAATACTCTATTTACTCATAATAACTCTGAAGGTAGAATTGTTGTGTGTATGTATGTGGATGACATTATCATCACTGGAAGTAATCTGAATGGCATTGATCTATTGAAGACTAACCTGAAGTGCAGATTTGATATAAAAGATCTTGGAACTCTCAAGTACTTCCTAGGGATTGAATTTGCCTATTCTGATAAAGGGATCCATTTATGTCAAAGGAAGTATGTTCTTGACATCTTGAAAGAAACACTGAAGTCACATTCTGCCCCTGCATCTACTCCTATTGAACCTGGTATGAATTCCTCAAAACTTAAAGGTGATCTGCTTGAAAATGTTGGTAGGTTTCAAAGGCTTGTGGGAAGATTAATCTATTTAACTATCACTAGACCTGAGATATCTTATGCTGTTAGCATCATAAGCCAAGCTATGCATAAACCCAGGTCTAGCCATGCTCTTATTGCTGACAGAATCTTACACTACTTGAAATCCAGTCCAGGGCAAGGTATTCTCATGAAAAAATCTGGTCATATGAAGATTATTGGTTTCTCTGATGCAAGTTATGCAGGCTGTAAACAGGGGAGAAGATCCACCACTGGATATTGCACTTTCGTGGGAGGAAATCTTGTCACTTGGAAGAGTAAAAAGCAGACGGTTGTGTCCAGATCTTCAGCTGAAGCTGAGTATAGAGCTATGGCTCAAACAGCTTGTGAACTTGTCTGGCTTAAACTCCTTGTTTCTGACTTAGGGTTCAAACAAGAAGGACCTATGCTGATGTTTTGTGACAATCAATCAGCTATTTATATAGCTGCTAACCCTGTTTTTCATGAGAGAACTAAACACATTGAGGTTGATTGTCACTATATTAGAGAGAAAGTTCTTAGCAAGGAAATTGCTACTCCTTTCCTCTGCAGCAAGGAGCAAATTGCTGATATTTTCACTAAGGCTCTAAGTCCTGGTTATTTTCAATACTTATCCAGCAAGTTGTGCTTGTTTGATCTATACAAGCCCAACTTGAGAGGGAGTGTTGAATTACCAATGATTTCTATGCTTATTCATGGTGTTTATCCCATTCCAGGATCATGTGGCTGCTGTCTTCCAGATTCTTCTCCTCCTCAAGAACAAGAACATGCTGATGAAGTGCCAGCTAGGAGGAGAAGAATCTGCTGACAAGCATCTCAGAAATTGCTACACTAATGACCTACAGGTTCTGCAACGTAAAGTTCAATTACATGCTGCTTTCTCTATCCTAGTCATTCTGTAATTAAATTAACTTCTAGGGCAGTACATTTGTACTAAATGTCTGTTAAATAAGTTTATGTCCATACCAGCAAAAGTAGATGCCTTTGTCAGCCTTTTACCCATGCCTCCTTTGTCTGTTAACGGCTCTTTCATTGATAAAAGTCTGAGTGGCCTTGCTGCAATCTCTCCTGTATAAATGGCAGCAGATGAATGTATTAATACATATTGGAATAGTACATTAATTTTCCTTTGTTACTAAAGTTTATACTTTCCGAAAATAATCATACATGATACTTGTACTAGAGCATGAAATTAGTAAATGACAGGTCCAGTCAATACAAACAATCCCCAACCATACCGATGTTAGTTGTTCCAAATGGCGAGGGACTTGGAAAAGACGGCCCCACTAGGGAAAAGACACTATGATCATCATAATATTGGTCAAGTGATACTACCTCAATGCACCAAGATCCAATCTTTAATTCGTCAACATGAGAAACCATCTTAAGTAGCTCCACGACCATATCTCTGCACTCCTCATGGTAGCTAACACCTTCAGGAACACCATACTGCGGCCTCGCGAAATCAAACCTCGCGCATTTCAGCGAGGACGCGTTTGTTAACTTGACCTTTCGATCCCATACGCCAATGATCTCAAGGACATTGAGATTAGGGCACCAAATTACCAGGTCTTCATCAGAATTACTATCCGGCCCTCCAACATCTGCAACCACCAATGTCTTTAAACTCCGGGAGGCAATGTCGATTCTGCTGATCCCGACGCACTTGCTTAGCTCCATGAACTCGAGCACAGGGGATCCAGCCAAGAGATCCGCGACCATTTTGTCGGTCAACTTCGAGTACTCAACGGTCAAAACCCTAAGCGACTTGCAGGCGAACTTCTCCCTGGGAGAGAAGTCGCAGCAGGTCATCCTGAGCTCCCTCAAGACGGCATCGGAGTCCAGGAAAGGCGGAAGCGGGTAGGCGTGGTCAATGATCTCGTGGTCCTCGTAATCGGGGCCCTCGCCGTAGACGAGAATGTGGTTTAGGTACTCCTCCGGGTCGAAGTTCTCCCAGTCGCGCTCCAACGAGAAGTTGAGCGAGAGCTTCTCGGCATGGTGGACCGCGGTGACGCGGCTGATCCAAAGGCCGAGAACGCGTCCAAGCTCGTCCGCGCACGCGCCGTGGATGTCGAACTCGGCGCATGTTATCGTGGATGAGTGGGAGGATAGGGTTTTGTTGACGAAGTCCGAGAAGGCCGGGAGGCGGGTGAGGAACCCACGCGCGCGGTTGCGGAAAAGGAGGTTGGGGAGGTGGGACCACACGTGGCGCCATCGCTTGGAGAGGACGCAGGTCCTCGCCGCCTCCTCAGTTTTCGGGAGGAAGGAGAGAATACGGGCCAGGAGACTGTCTGGTAAGGTGCTTATGCGATCAGCCTTCCGCGGCTGCAGCTGCGGCTGAGGGTGAGGAAGCCACGTGCGGGGTTGCGGTTGCGGTTGCGGTTGCGGCTGAGGGTTTCGGTAGTTGCGGCGGCCTCTTGCCATTTTTTGGTTTCGGGTGATCCGAAAACGGTTTGTTTGGATACCTCTTTCAACTGGAGACGTTTGAGTTTTTGCAACCCAGGCCCACTCTCTCAGCCCATGACTCCAGTAAGGACTAAAAGAAGGATTTACTCAAATAACAGAAATCTTAATAGTTCTTATTAATGAAAAAGTGAAAGTCTAATAGCTCTATTCTAGAGTCTAGAGGAGGGTACGAGGAGAAATGATGAAAAAAACAAGGAATAAAAAAAAAATAAAAAAAAATCAATCTCAATTTCATTTTTTGTGAAGGTTGCATTTTATTAAATATAATGTGCAGAATTTTGTATTGGTTGAATCTTATTGAATATAATGTGTAGAATTCATTTGTACCTCAAGGGAATTCTACAAATCAATATCTATTTCCTCATCTAGTTTATAGATTACTCTTTTCTTATATTATCTAATAGATAACACTTGTAAAATGATGTGTAATCACGTCTTTAAATGGGACTCTCAACGGGAGGAAAAAGAAGTTCGTTGCTCTCTCAACGGTAGGCGCGTCTCCCACGACACCAGAAGGTCTAATCTGCTCAGCTCAGGGGTCTCTGTTGTGCCAGAAAGCTCAGCGCAAAATCATAATCTAGTCTGTACAAGAACGGCGACAGAGAACCTAGGCACATGGGGCGCTCTACTCTCTACCTGCAAGAAAAGACTAAGCACTATCGTGGGGAAGAGGGCCTCTAGTACTGACCTCTAAAGGGCCTGCAAATTTCCTCCCCCCCCGGGAAAGGAACAGAAGTGAGAATCCTTTTTAGATGGAAAATTTTCATGGTAACTTCTTAATTATTTATTAATTGATTTTTTTTTTTTGAAGAACAGATTAACAAATTTGAAAAAACATCTTACATTGCTCGTTATGTTTTTTATTTGAAAATTTTTCTAATTTATTTTCAAATTTTAATTTAATAATTTTATGAACATTTTATATAAATAATAAGATGTCAAATAATTTTTTTTATTTATGATCATCAAATATTTTTAGAATGATTACAATGGCGTGCAAGTGAATTAAATTAAACGACCTAAAATTCCCCAAAAAACACAAACCAACAATTTTAAATGGGCCTACCCCTCTTATCCCAAGACTCTAACCCCGAGACAAAACTTCCCTAACACTAACACGGCAAAACCCGGACAAGGATGAGTGCCCAGAGCTCTACAACCAGGGAGGTGTAGTTACAGATGCCCTTCGGCAAAGTTGCACAACCAAAATCCTCCAAAATCGCGGATAACGCCTGCAGTACCTGCAGCTCCCGAGTTGCCTATCGAAGAGGTTAGGTTTTTCGTGGTGTAGTTTTTCATCTATTGAGACAACGCTCTCTAATTGGCGTGGTCTTTCTACTGATGGCATGGTCGGGAAGGTTTGGTTCACTTTGTTTGGAGCTATTACCTGGGATTTATGGAATCATAGGAACCGGGTAATTTTTGAGGAAAAACAATGTGATGTGGAGCTTCTCAAGCATTCCATCTTCTTCCGGACGCGCGAGTGGTTATTTTGGGCAAGAACTTTGAAGGATATGGAGTCTCAGGAGCTGGATTTATTTTGGGATTCCCTTCGAGTTAGGCGATTTCTATTGGGACTGTTGTGGGGATCGTTAGCTTGTTGTAGATATGTTTCGTTTTCTTTCCCCCTTTCTTTCGGTTGTTGCGTTTTCTTTCTCTTCTCTTCTTTAATAAAGCATGTTTACTTATTTAAAAAAAAGTTTCATCTATGTTGAACTTTAGGAAACTCTATGGTGGCCGCTACGACTAAGATCTCGCGTCTAGAAAAAATTTGAGTACTCTGGTACGTCAAATTTTTGTGTCTGTGTAATGACGAGGGAGGCGGTGCCCCGTGGTAGTACTCGGCCGAAAGATGACATCAATTCGCCAGCGCCATGACCACTAGCATGCTATCACAAACGTTATTACCCATAGTGGAATGTCACTAGGGATAGTAGTGGTCGAGATGTTAAACTAGAGCCACCAACAAGAGTCCATTTCCACGTACAAGTCTCGTGGAGGTCGTGGAAGAGGGTATGGATTGGGTACGGAATGCCCAGATTCTGAACTGTTCGGAATGAAGACACACAGGGACTTTTTTGCAAAAATGCAAAAATACGGGGACCAAAATAAAAAAACTACGAGCAAACACAGGCCTGAAACAAATGCCATTATGACATAACAGTGCATGCCAGTATCACATAACTGCGCATGCCAGTATGCCTTTTTTGCAAAATGCTAAAATATAGGGACCAAAATGAAAAAAGCCACGCATGCCATTATCATAAATGGGACTTGCCGCTGTCACAAATACACATGCCATTATGACATAACTGCGCTTGCCAGCGCAAGCCCCCCTTCACTCCAAACCATTCGGAATAATTTCTTCACTCCGTACCCAATCCACTCCCCGTGGAAGAAGGGACTCTCACACCGCCCTAGAGAACCTATAATCACTAGATATATGCATTAATAACTCAACATCAATACCATACCTCGGGCACGTACTGTCCCCTGTGAAGTGTCTCCATGCGCACTCCGCATTGATCATCAAAGCTGCCATGACAAATAACCATGTGAATAAACTTATATACTCAGCGACCCGCATAGCCCATATCAAGCTCCAGATCGGTTCACTGGTGGCATCGCTTCCACATTGTACAAGTCTCTATACATGGATTGGATGGAGAAGCGTCTATCCTGGGTAAGGCTCTAAAATGGTATATCCGTCCATGCTGGAAAATCCTGCAAAAAAGTAACCATCAAAGAACCAATCGGGTGTGGGAACCATGATTCCACAATGGACTGCTAGGTGAAATTTCATCTGAACCGAGCTTCGTCTATAGCAGATCGAGATCACTAACCTTGCCATACTTGGGTATCATCTACTATATTATGCTTTTACATTATGCTTTAAATTATGACTGTGAGCGTACTTTTACGCTACCTAATCTACATGATGTTTTTTCTCAAAAAAAATCTACGTGATATTTAAATTATTCGAAATTGAATTAATTGGACTAATAGTTATATGGATATTAAAGATATAAAAAACATATTTATTCATTTAAAAAAAATTCTTCTTCCATTTCTAGTAATGATTATTTGAATTATTTCTACTTATTTTTAATTTCAATTATAATGATATTTATTTAAGATTTTAACTAGAAAAAAAATTCACTTGATCCAACATCTTTGAAATGTTTCGACCAAAAAAATTCTTTAAAAAAGATACCGTGTAAATGAGTCAAAATCCCTTAAAAAAGACAAAACGAACAATTTTAAATGGGCCCGCCCTCACCAACCAGGCCAACTCTCTCGGCCCACAACTCCAACCCAAGACAAAACTTCCCTAACACGGCGAAACTCGAACGTCGCCACTTCCCTGAACCGTTTTACGTCCACCGCGCCCCCTCTTTCTCCCGAAACTAAAAAATGGCTAGAGGCGGGCCCAGCTACAGAAACCCTCAGCCGCAACCGCAATGGCAACCGCAGCCGCAAACGCAGCGGCAACCGCAGCCGCAAACGCAGCGGCAACCGCAGCCGCAACCGCAGCCGCAACGGCAGCCGCAATGGCAACTGCAGCGGCAACCGCAACCGCAACGGCAACTGCAGCCGGGGAAGGCTGATCGCATAAGCACCTTACCGGACAGCCTCCTAGCCCGTATTCTCTCCTTCCTCCCGAAAACCGAGGAGGCGGCGAGGACCTGCGTCCTCTCCAAGCGGTGGCGCCACGTGTGGTCCCACCTCCCCAACCTCCGCTTCCGCAACCGCGCACGTGGCTTCCTCACCCGCATCCCGGCCTTCTCGGACTTCGTCAACAAAACCCTATCCTCCCACTCATCCACGATAACCCGCGCCGAGTTCGACATCCACGCCGAGTGCGCGGCCGAGCTGGGACGCGTTCTCGGCCTTTGGATCCGCCACGTCACCGCGGTCCACCATGCCGAGAACCTCTCGCTCTACTTCTCGTCGGAGCGGGACTTGGAGAAATTCGACCTGGAGGAGTACGTCAACCACAGGGAGATCTACGGCGAGGGCCCCGATTACGACGACAACGAAGGCTGCTTTGACTACTCCTACCCGCTCCCGCCGTTTCTGGACTCCGACGCCGTTTTGAGGGAGCTCGATATGACCTGCTGCGACTTCTCTCCCAGGGAGAGGTTCGCCTGCAAGTCGCTTAGGGTTTTGACCGTTGAGCACTCGAAGTTGACCGACAAAATGGTCGCGGCTCTCTTGGCTGGATCCCCTGTGCTCGAGTACATGAAGCTAAGCAAGTGCGTCGGGATCAGCAGAATGGACATTGCCTCCCGGATCTTAAAGACGTTGGTGGTTGCAGGTATTGAAGGGCCGGGTGGTAATTCTAATGGCGACCTGGTAATTTGGTGCCCTAATCTCGATGTCCTGGAGATCATTGGCGACTGGGATCGAAAGGTCAAGTTAACCAACGCGTCCTCGCTGAAATGTGCGAGGTTTGATTTCTCGAGGCCGCGGCATGATGGTCCTGCAGGTGTTGGTTACCACGAGGAGTGTAGGGATATGCTCGTGGAGCTACTTAAGATGGTATCTCATGTTGCCGAATTAAAGATCGGGTTTTGGTGCGTTGAGGTAGTATCACTTAACCAATATTCTGATGATCATAGCTTTTTGGCTCTGTCAAGTTTGCCTTTTTCCTAGCTTGCTTTCTGTATTTTAGCATGCAGTCTGTCTTTTCCACCAAAATGCTTGAGAATGGTTTGTGATGACTGGACCTTGTCATTTAGTAATTTTATGCTATAGTATATATGTGAAATGGTATCAAGGTTTTGCATTTGATATGGTAGTTTTTTTTATTGGATTTTAGCTTGCATTTCACTGGACAACCTGGTGCATGATGGTAACATTTTCATTGGATTTTGGCTCTGTGTAATGGGATGCATGCCAATGTATTAGTTGGTTAGGTCTAAATCAGTTCCTAAAAAAAATTCTAATTTCGGGGACTTCAATTAAGCAATGGTTATGAGGTAATGTTTATTAAATATCTTCACACTTTAGGGTGATTTGTGCCTATTGCTCTTCGGTTTCTGCTTTATATATTTCATTTGGAAAGATCACTCGTATCGTCTCACTTACTTTGGATTTCTAGTTAATGTAGAGCATTACAATCCACCTTCGTAGCATCATTTCCTTCTTGTACTTTTGTATCATAAACGGAGTTCATATGATTGAGATTCTCATTTTTCTTATTTGCGAAGGTTCTATCGGAGATGGAAGTGAAAGCTCTGCCTATGCCTCCTTTGAACTGCAGATCATTGGTGATGCATATAGTCAGCCACCTAGGGACTGATCATCTCCCTGCAATACTTGGTCTGATCCGTAATTCATCTAATCTGGAAAAGTTGGCTTTAGGCCAAGCCGTCATGTTATTGGAGGTATGACTTGCTACACTTGATCTGTTACTTGATCAATTCAGTTATCTGTAAGCTTCTGTCAGTTGATCCATCATTTTGTCTACTATTCATTTATAGCCTAACACAGACCCTGCCCTGCGTTTTTTTGTTATTGTTCAGCACTCAAATGGCTACCATCAAGAATTGAACTTCCGGATATCCCGGAAAAAACTACTTAACAGCTCGTCAGTGTCACTGCAATTGAAGACCGTTGAATTTGTCGACATGGAACCTACATATGACGGAACCGAGTTTGAGTTAATGAAGTACCTGCTCAAGAACTGTGGTAGTTTGCAGAAAGCGGCCGTTCTCGGACTTGGTAGATATTGTGAAAAAGAGATTGCAGAAATAACACACAAGTTGTTGAGCTTCCCCAGAGCATCTCCCCATGTTGTGGTCCGTGTCCTTTGATGTAGCTACTCCTTTGTTCTCCTGCTCGGGAGAAAACGTGAGGATGTAGTTATTTTGGTTCTAATTCGGTGGTAGACTTTATAATATTCGGATTCCGTTTTATATGGGATTTTATGAAAGGGCTATTTGCGGTGGTTAATGCTATTTGTTTTCCTGTTGGATTAGTCTTTTTTGAAAACCCAGAAACCTTTTACTAGCCCAAGAAGTTGACTTGGTCTCAAGATCCAACGCTTGAGATCGGTGGATGCTTAGTGGCTAGATTTTACTGTCTTACTAATGTGTCAAAGAGTTGAATCGCATGATATATTTTAAAGCATATGTATCAAATTTAAAAAAACTCAAAACGACATGGTAGAAATTTTTTGACCATATATAATCCACGTGTTAGCATAGGGGAAAGTCCAAATAAGTACTATGTGGTTTCACGTTTTGACAACACAGTACCTTGTGGCTTTAAATTGTCCCCGTGGTTTTCAAAAAATTTCTCGGACAGCTCTAGGGCAGTTGCCCGTCCGTAAACACTTGAAAGCTGTCATTTTTTATCCAATGTGGCGGGCATGTCACTACCGCATGCGTTTAGTTATTGGTCATGTGTAATATGATAAATTATATAAACAATCTCCAATATATATATATATATATATATAATATAAAAATAAAAATTATATCCCTTGTTCCCACTCAAATCTCGTGGACCCATCTCTCTAGAATCCAAACACCAACGCAGGCCCCCTAACTTCACATCCTCTCTATCCCATTGAGCAACAACAGCAACAACGACGGTGTGGTGCCAAACCAGCAGGCGCTCCCAATCCGCGAGGACTGCTAGACAACCAGATCAAGAAGGTGCACCAGACGGATGGACTCACTGATCAGATCTAACTTTTCTAAGAAGAAGCTGGTAGAGTCGTCGGTGTCCTCGTTGCCTTCCCAGGCGCTGCCGATTGAAAGGTCTCTGGGTTAGAAAGACTCGTGGGGACCCTGGTGCTACTGCAGAAGAGATCGATGCCGAGGAACGACTGGATTTTTTTAGAAAGAGATATCCCGCTATGGAAGATGGTGAATTTGGAGAAGCTTCGCCAAGGATTTCGAGAAGGGCAAAAGGTGGAGAGACGGGTAGGGAAGAAAGGATGGAGTTTTAATTTTTTTAATATTATATATTAAAAAATTAGAGAATGTTCAGGTAATTTATCCTATTACACATCGCCAATAACTAAACTCATGCTGTAGTGATGTGTCCACCACGTTGGATTAAAAATGACAGCTTTCTAGTGCATATGGACGGGCAACTGCTCTGGACTTGTCCGAATTTTTTTTTAAATCATGAAGACTAAATTACCAATTTAAAACTATAGGGTATCCCATTGTAAAAATGTGAAACTAAAAACTACATATATTGACTTTTTCCAAATTAAAAACTCAAACTACGTAGCATTCAACTTTTCCTATGATTCTTTCCTACGTAGAATATTCTTTCATTTTGCGTAAGATTATGCGGTCACTAAATTAGGTTTATGAGCTCCAATGGGCCGCTTCAACTACAACTTTAATTCGTTTTGATAAAGTAATTAACAAATCTCTCTTAAACATGGAAGATGATGAGCTCCCATCAGATAACCCAAAATAGCAAATAAAATTTACCATTTGGGGTTCAAAATAGTTTTAAGTACGATTATATAGAACCAGTATTTGAAATTTAGTCACTGTCACTTTATTTTATCTATAATTAGGTTTCCTACGTGATATAGAAACCAGTTATTTAGATTAAACTGAGAGCCTTTTTTTTGTCACAGGGTGTTTTTTGTAGGATAAATTTTTTTTTTTGGTGATAATATTACCGCTATCTCCATCTCCATGATAAAATCTACATTTTTTTCAAATGCATAATATCTTATTTCTAAAATGTATAACATCTTGTAACAAGACTCAAAACGATTTTGTTTTTCAAATCTGAAAACTTTTTTTTGGCTTTCACCAAAACGATAACAGTATTTTAGACATAAATTATTTATGGGTAGTTCGGCCACCATGTTTTTGAAATGAAATCTTCTGATCTTATCTCGATACAGAATATTTCTTAAATAGTGGATCCAGAATATTTGGCTTTCACATCAATATTTTCTGATTTTAGAAAGAGTGAATTTGCTATATATTTTGTACATGCTTAAAAAAGAGACATAAGAGAACTGAATTGAATAATTTAGAAAAATGTGCACTTTAGTATTATGTAGTTCTCGTTTTTAAATATTATATGTTTTTTAAATAACAGAAATTAAAACATTAAAGGATTGGATCATATATATTCTGTAGACTCTGGATCTTCTCTAGAATTCGAGTATGACAATAATAATAAAAAAATTGTAGAGTCGAAGGTATAAGCCCTACTAAGAAACTAAGGTGTGAGTGGGCCTCTTTGGACCAAAAAGACAATGAGTGATATTTTTATTATTCATAAAAAAATATGGTCAAAATGACAAAGTCACAAGTGCAAGAGGGGGCCACATGTCAGAGAGGGGTTGACCAAATGGGTACATGTGTAAAAGAGGGGTTTTTTTTATAGACTGCACATTATTTATTTTTGAAAATTAGTTTTTTGTAAAATTTTAGAAATTAGTTTGACCATTCATATCATTTTGACATAGCAGGTTATGTCATTCTGACATAACAAGACATGTCATAATTAGATTATTAATTAGTTATTTATTATAAGTATTCTTAAATTTTAATTATGCATGTCATTCTGACATAACATGTTATGCCATTCTAACATAACAGGGACAGCAGATCAAAATACATATTTTGCCGATTGGAAGGACATCTTATGTGAGGGAAAAAAGAAGGAGAGGAGGAGAGAGGAGAGAGGAGAAGAAGAAGGAAGATGGAAAAAAGAAAAAGAGGAAGAAGAGGAGAAGAAAGAAAGAAAAGAAGAAGATGATGATAAATCGTAGAAGAAGGAAGAGAGAGAGAGAAAAAAGGAGGAAAAGGAGAAGAAAGAAAAAAGGAGAAGATGAAGATAAATCATAGAAAAAGGAGGAAAAATTAAAGCCAACTTTGTGGGAAGCAAGAGAGAGAATGGACAGAGGGGAGGGGGAGAGAGAGAGAGAGAGAACTAAGGGGAAGGTAAACGGAGAGGGAAAAAAGAGGGAAGGAAGGAAAGAGAAGAGAGAGGGAGATAAAGAAGAGAGGTGAAATACGAAAATAACCCAAGACAAATTATTACCGTCAGATTTTTGATTCGCGCTTAATCATTAAGATCAATAATTCAGATTAGATTTCGTATCGTTTGGACTATTCCCATTCAGTATTATAGGGCCCACGGAGAGCGAAAGGAATCTTTCGGGACTCAAATAATTTTACAATAATAATTTATTAAATAGTATAATAATTTTGCAATAATAATTTATTAAATAGTATAAGAAGAGTAATCTATAAACAAGATAAGGAAATACAGCTTGATTTAGTGAATCCTGCGGTTGCTTGTCAGGCAATTTGACACATTATATTTAATAAAATTCAATCTTTAAAAAATGAAATAGAGATATTCATTTTTATCCCTTACCTTTTTCATCATTTATTTTCATACTCACCTCTAGACTTGAAAATAGAACTATTAAACTTACACTTTGTCATTAATAAGAAGAACTATCTAGATTAATATTATCCATACACAAATAAGAATAGAATGTGAAATATGAACTACCTAGATTATATTTTTTCAAGTATTTTATTACTTAAATAACTTCCATTGTTTGTGTAATCGAATTGTTTAGTTTTTTAAATATAAGTACCAAACTTTATTAATATAAGAAAAAGAAAATAAAAATGAAAAGAGCATAGAAGTCCATGTGTCTACGGACACTTAAGGCAAGGAAATCAGTTTAGGAATAGAGTCCTATTATGATATTCTAATTTGTAAAGTCCGTATGGACTAGAGACCTAACAAAAAAATGTATCTAGTGTATCTAGGTTTACTTTGTATGTGTACATGTCTATATATATGATGTACAACAGCAATGAAGCCTTGTGCGGCACACTTTTGTTCATAGTATCAGAGCAATTCTGGTAAAATTGTTAAAGAAGTTGCTTGCCGCTACATACAAACATACACATAAAAGATGTCCGGAGGAGAAGTCGTGGCACGTTCTTTGCCTAGCTTCACTGGCAGCTCGGATGTTATGTCACCATACTTCATCCATGCGTCAGACAACACTGGGCATATTTTTGTTGGTGACCTACTCTATGACAGTAATTATGGAGAGTGGATTGCAAACATGTCAAATGCGCTATATACAAAAAATAAATATGGATTCGTTGACAAAACTATGAAGCATCCCGCAACAACCTCTGAAGAGTATCCCACATGGATGCGGTGTGATGCCATGGTGAAAGGATGGCTCAAAAGTTCCATGGATAAGGACGTTCGTACGAGTGTCCGTTATGCCAAGATGCAGCAAAAATCTGGTATGATCTGGAAGAGCGTTTCGGCAAGGGCAGCGATCCAAGGGCTTACAACTTTTTCGCTGTAAAATATCACTACTTAGGCAAAAAAAGATATCAGTCTCGGCTTACTACACCAAGTTAAGGGGGTTGTGGGATGAAGTTTGGACTATAAACCCATTGCCTAAGTGCAAGTGTTCTAGTTGCACATTCGATGTTCAGAAGAAGATATCCACGATGGGAGAGAAGGAGCAGCTATACGATTTCTTGATGGGCTTAGACAAAGCATTTAACGTGGTGAAGACTCAGATTTTGAGCACCACGCCATCACTGAGTCTTGGAGCTGCTTATCACCTTGCCACCAAGGACGAACAACAGCGCAACCTTTTCACATACAGGAGATCGGTAGCAGGGTCTGCTACCTTTCAGGTGCAGCAGCGAAAGGTAAATAGAGGGGAGAAACCCCGATGTGGGCACTCTCAAAAGGTTGGCCTTACTGAGGATAGGTGTTTTATACATTCCTAACTTCAAGTGCAATCTGCTCTCAGTTAGCCAATTGACCAATGAGATCAACTGCTCGCTAATCTTTCTCCCTGATTGTTGTATTTTACAGGACTTACCTACGAGGAACCTGATTGGTTTGGGTAGGTGTTGTGATAGACTATACTACTTCGAGTCAGTGGAGGGTGGGCGAGTGGCAATGGCGGCTGAGAGACATGAAGATTTTTCAATTATGGCACAGAAGGTTAGGGCATCCCTCTAGAGAGAAGATGATGTGGGTTTCTTTTCTGAAAAGTACAAGTCATAAGGATTTATCTCATTGTGATTCTTTTTTTAGAGCAAAATAAACTAGACTTCCATTTTTGGATACTTCAATAAAGAGTATTCGTTGTTTTGAGATGCTGCATTGTGATATCTGAGGTCCTTATCGTAGACATCGTATGTAAATACACCCTAGTAGAATAGAGTGGTTGAAAGAAAATATCGATATATCCTGGATACGGCTTGCGCCTTGAGATTCCAAGCTGGGCTCCCAATTGAATTATGGGGGGAATTCAACTTAACTGCTGCTCATCTGATCAATCGGATGCCATCAAAGGTAATCCAGGACAAAACTCCCTCTGAAGTATTTTTTGGGAATCCAGCGAACTATAATTACCTGTGCACATTTGGTTGTTTGGCATATGTACATCGTTCGACCTCTGACAAATTTGGCGACAGGGGGAGGAGAGGTGTGCTTATCATATATCCTTCAGGCAAGAAAGGATATAAAATATACAAATTGGAAGATGGGACCATTCACACTTCACGTGATGTTATTTTTTTCGAAGACGTGTTTCCGTTCAAGGAACATACAGTGAGCAATGTGCCCAATTATTCTGTGAGAATCGGAGTGGATGATAATGTGCTAATGGTAACCCGAGTCGTTGAGCAACCAATGGTTCAAGAGCGAGTGGTTGTTTTAGAAGATATTGTGGTGGAGCTTGAACCTATTGGTCCTATTGATGAGGCTTTGTCACACTTGTCTGAGGGCACTAATGGAGGGGATGAGATGGGGAACATAGATCACAGCAGACTCGATGACCACCATCGCATTTGCAAGAATATGAGGTCCAGTTGCCACCCTTCATGTCTACTTTGCCACCCTTTATCTCAGATACATCACAACAGCCTGCTCGACCTTTAAGTAACTTTGTGGTATATCCCGTCTCATGCTATGTGAGTTATGATCATTTTACAGGTCCACACAAGGCGCTATTGGCAGTCATAGCCTTGCATGATGAACCCCGTAGCTTCTTAAAAGTTATTAAATCCAAGCATTGGAGAGAGATAATGTTATAAGAAGTCCAAGCCCTCAAGGAGAATAGGACGTGGATGTTACAAGAGCTTCCGAAAGGAAAGCGAGTAGTAGATTCCAAGTGGGTCTACAAGGTGAAATTCAAACCAAATGGAGAAGTGGAGTGTTACAAAGCTAGACTCGTTGCGCATGGCTTTACTCAAGTGGAGGGAGTCAATTTTCATGAGATATTTGCCCTCGTTGCGAAGTTAGTCACATTAAGGTGTCTATTTGCTGTGGCCGTGAAGGAAAACTTGCTAATTCACCAGCTTGATATGAACAATACCTTTCTGCATGGCGATCTGCATGAGGAGGTATACTTGAAAATTCCACAAGGGTTTTCAAAAGCTGGAGATACTAGAGTATGTCGTCTGAGAAAATCGTTGTATGGACTGAAGCAAGCCTCAAGAAATTGGTATACCAAGTTCATGCGAACATTGCTAGAAAAGGGGTTCGGTCAATCTAAAGCTGATCATTCGCTCTTCATATATCGAAATCAAGGAAAGACAGTGATAGTTATAATCTATGTTGATGATGTAATACTTGCAGACACAGATGAATGGAAGATTCAATCGGTCAAGAAACACTTGAATGAAAAATATGGCATCAAGGACTTGGGCCCCTTGAAATATTTCTTAGGGATTAAAGATGCAAGAACCTGGGAGGGGCTCGTGTTGATTCAAAGAAAATATAAGCTTGACATTCTAAAGGAGTGCAAGAAGGAAGCAAGCAAACCGGCTACTTTCCCAATGGAGCAAAATCACAAATTGGCAGTTAATGTAGGCCATAAAGTGGAGGATCCAACGCGATACTAGCGATTGATTGGAAGACTAATGTACTTAACAGTAACGAGGCCTGATCTGTCGTATGCTGTTGGGATAATAAGTCAATTTGTTGATTCGCCATGAGAGGAGCATCGACTTACTGCGGATAGAGTGGTGGAATATCTCAAAGGGACAACCGTACAAGGTATTCTTCTTTGAGAAGGTGGTGGTACAATGCTCATAGCTTATTGTGATGCAGACTGGGAAGGTTGTCCAACAACCCGACCTTCCCGCACGGGGTACTTTATTATATTTTTGGGAGGTTCTTCGGTGTCTTGGCGTAGCAAGAAGCAATCGGTAGTGGCCCGGTCATCAGCTAAAGCCGAGTATCAGGCCATGGTAACAACTGTGAGCCAAGTGATTTGGCTGTGGTGGTTGCTATGGGAGTTGCAGATGCGTCAAGTTCGGCCTACCCCGCTCTATTGTGATAATCAAGCTGCATTACATATAGTGATGAATCCAGTCTATCATGAAAGAACAAAACATGTAGAAATGGATTGATATTTCATCCGCGAGTGCATACAGTCCTGAGAGATTGAGCCATGGAAAGTTCAAACACGTGATCAACTAGTCGATATCTTCATGAAGGCTCTTGAGAAGGAGCTTTTCCGCATATTACTTGGCAAGTTGGGTGTAAGTCGTCAACTTACACTTTCCAACTTGAGGGGGAGTCTAGAAATCCATGTGTCTACGGACGCTTAAGGCTACTTGGCAAGTTGGGTGTAAGTCGTGAACTTACACTTTCCAACTTGAGGGGGAGTGTAGAAATCCATGTGTCTACGGACACTTAATGCAAGGAAATCAGTTTAGGAATAGAGTCTTATTATGATATTCTAATATGTAAAGTCTGTATAGACTAGAGACCTAACAAAGAAATGTATCTAGTGTATCTAGGTTTACTTTTTTTTTGTGAGATTTAAATTGTTTCCACAATTTTGGATCTTAGACGGTCATGAGATTCGATCCTCCCACCTCATGCTTAAGGACTGACACCGTATCCATCAGACTGTATCTAGATTTACTTTGTATGTACATGTCTATATATATATATATATATATATATGCTGTACAGCAGCAATGAAGACTTTTGTTCAAAGAGTGAGAAGAAATCCAAAAGCCCAAAGGGGAAGACACACTCCAACTAGTCTGCAAGAAATATAAACTTTTAGTTAGGCATAGGCAAATTTGCTTTCCTACTCCCATTATCTTTTTCAATGATCAGTATATTAATGTACCTCTCTTGAAGCCGATTTTGACGTTTTCCCTTCAACAATAAAAAATAGAGATAGTCCAATCGGGAAGTACTCTCAGTTGACAGTGAAAAAAGGGCTCGATTTGACAATAAAAGGAACCAAAATACAGGAACTTGATGATATAGATGAAGTTAATATACAAGAACCAAATTAATTCATACTAGGTTTTTAAGCATAGTATAAAAGCATAATATAGTGGGGAACATAAAAGCACACATACCCATGATCGAATTGATCGGGGTTATATAATATAAGAACAAGTTTCAAGTAAACCGGTTCGGTTACAACCAGACAGTAGCTAGGCTACCAAAACGTCGAAGTCCCGTAATACATAACTCAATTCGGATCCATTATACATCAGTTGATAAAGAAGACGAGCAACTCTTGGCTCCCACTAATGGGCGATTCCTGGATCAGCATGTCGTCGCCCATATGATGCCCATTGATCTCCATATCCTCGGAAACATCGTACCCGTAGATTAAGTTGATCTCTTGCTTGAGGTCGCCCACTTTCCAAGATCCATGGATGAACATTCGATACGATTCTTCGTCAACGGTAACCTTCACCGGATATCTGACCATCAGCACCATTCGATCGTTATCTCGAACACCGAGGTGGTCTAGCCTCGCGATGTCGAACCGGAGGCGACCCGTCTCGCCGTAGTATAGCTCCTGCTTCCATTCTGGGATACGAAGAACTACTCTGATCGTTTCTTTTATGTTCCTTACACGGTCGGGAACAGGCACGTTCATTAGGTATGTGTCTTCGCCGAAGACTATAATTATCTCCAAGCTCTGCGAACGTTGGATGGAATTTTTTTACAAGTAAAGCAAATTGGGAAAATTCGACGTTTGTATGGAACAAATGAACGCCAAACGACATGTATAACGACTATAGTTGCTCTCCACATGCAACTCTTGAAGTACCTTGTAATTTTCCTTTATGTATTATTATAGGGTAGTAAAATTTATCTACTTCTCAAGAAAAACATCGACTGTAATTTTACATTGTTTGGAGTTAATAAAATGTACACATTGTAAAGTACCATAAAATTTTAAATGCGATTAGAAGAAAACGTCAAAATCTAAGTAATTTTATGATGATCCTTCTATAATTAATGATAATATTTGGACCATTGATCTTTAATTCTTTCATAATTAGTGATAATATTTGTACCATTGATCTTTAATCTTTTCACAATTAGTGAAAATATTTGGACTATTGATTTTTAATCCTATCATAATTAGTGCAATATTTGAAACAATGATATTTAAGAAAACCTAAGAGAGAAAATAAAATTTGCAAGGCTCCGAGTAAAATCGTGACCCGATAAATAAAAATTATAACTATTATGTATACCAATTCAATGCACAATCCAAGTCATACTGCATATTGTAAAATTTTCCGCTAAATCTTGACGTTAGCCTATGACTCTTAACCTTAAACGGATGAATAGATGTCCGAAAACAGCCAAAAAGAAATATCAATGTGATTGTAGAAAATGAATTATAATTATAATATTTTTTAAACAGATATACATTATTAATCGCCTTAAAAAGAACAATAGCATATTACGCCGTCGTTGTTAGATAAGAAAGAAAAAGAAAACACTTAAAAAATTATAATCATAATTAATCAATTTAAATTTCGAGAAGAAAAAAAAGCACGTAAATTCGAGTACCTTGATGATTTGGATAACACGGTCATCGTCGAAGACATTTTCGTAATCGGAAACGAGCAAGGCATCATCCATTATCAAGTCGGTGATCTTCAGTGTTTGTCGGTGGATCTCGACGTGCAACGACGTGTTCCTATAGATTATATGTTTCAGAGCCAAAACGGTGTCGCTTTCGTCTACTGTGACAACTTCTGTTGACTGATTATGGCTCACTCTTACGGAAGGCATTTGCACTCTATTTGGAGACGCAGATCGAATGGGAACTTTCGGGTGACAGGCAATAAAAGTTGGTGGTAATTTGCAATTGATTTATTGGAGTTTGAAGGTAGTATAACTTTGGTTAATATTCATTAATATCTAAAAATTTACTAGATCGACTAAATTAATTTATAATAGATAATAAAGTGCATGATCATGCGTTTCTGTTTCATATTGCAATATACCTGAAAGGTTAGGGCTCAGGACCGTTAATCATCATCAAGTTCCACGTATCGTCATGCAATTGTAAATTATGGATAATTACATATGGCATGCCTTTTACAACCCGGTTAGTTAGACTCGAGTCACATAGAATTTCGGACCCACAATTTAGGTATGGTTTATTTTTCAAGAAAAAGCTTATTGTTGGAAAACATCGTTATAAGATAATAGTATCAATTTATGATTTTATTACTCCTTATATGTATAAATTTACCATTGTGGCAGCATTGTCCCTAGTACACCAAAATCTTTTTTTTGATAGGTTAGTACATCAAAATATAATTCATTTATGTTGAAAATTTCCGAATCAAAGTACATAAATAAGAAATAGAAAAAGTATAAGGATGAAAATAACTGGTCCTTGTTGTTGGAAATAAATGACATTTACTCCACCTATTTACATGATGATCCCTTTGGTTGGAGAAAAACGTATTAGCATTACAAGGGGCTTCACATATTTTCTACCAAAATTTGTTAACCAACTAAATTTCGTGACCAAACTGTTCTTCCTACATATTAAATAACAAAAATTCCAGGAATATTAAAAAATAAAAATATTAAATTCCACAAATAATCAATATTTGTAGGCAACAACCATGGCAAGTTCTTGTCAATTAAATTCCACAAATAATCAATATTTTAAAACGAAAGCCCATTTTTGCACCCACCTCGGATTATGGTTCATCCAAATAATCTTCTGTTTGGTTTTTGAACATTACTAATAATAGCTCTCTCTTTCTTAAAAACATACGTGAAAGCTAAGGTAATGAATTAATGGAAATAGTAGGGCTATGACTTCCCTTTCTCCCGCCTATCTATCTCTCTTATGTATCTGTCTGGGTTCGTTCGGTAGTAGCAGCATTAAAATTTTGGGTAGTTTGAATGAACAACAATGACCAGACGCAACCAAAACTGATCATGAATAATCTACAGATTAAAATTTTGGGAAGTTTCAAGTTTTCACCTTTTCGTAAGAATCGATGAGAGAATGGCACATTGATCTAGTTGTCGGTTGGGCGTGGTCATAATACATTTTTTTTTTGTTACAACGAATTCATTGAACTAAATCAACAGCATGGTTTTTCAAAATGCAGTTTAATCTGAGCCTGACCGCTATTTGGACCAACACCGGGTAAGTTTTGACCCTAAACCTAGACCTGGCTCGATTGGGACCAGATTTGGTCCTGGAGGCCAAATCCAGCACGGTGCTGGTGGATTTTTATTGAAGGACACGAGGGGACTATTTTGAAAAAATGCAGAAATACGGGAGTGCAAAATAAAAAAAGCCCACAACCATTGAATCATAACTGGATAAACTATTGAATCGTAACTGAGTAAACCATTGAATCGTAACTGGGTAACTGGGACGGACCCCGATTTATACTGGACGAAAAAAATGGACCATTGAATCATAACTAGGTAGACCATTGAATCATAATTAAGTGAACCATTGAATCATAATTAAATTAACTATTGAATCGTCCAGGACGGTCCTGGTTGGATTTGGCCTTCCAGGACCAAATCCGCTCCCGGCTTGATCAATGGTTAACTATATTGATTGTCAGTTCGATCAGTCGGACATGCCAAATTTTTTGGTTGGATCGACTGCCAGCTAAACAATATTTTCCTCGAAAAATATTTTTAAATTTAAATATATGTTTGATACTTTTAAAATAAAATTAAATAATTTTTATAATTATTTGATATTTTAATTCTAAAGTAATAAATAATATATGTTTTTTGATTTAAAAGATAGCTGGTCTCACTCGCGATCTAACATGTCAAACCGGATGACCCAAAGGATGAAAAAACCAAGGTCAACTACCGGCTCATAATAAAGGCCAAATAAGTCCATGTACTTACTCAAAAGGGTCATATAAGTCCCTGTACTTGAAAATAGCTCACATAAGCTCTTTTACTTCTCCAAATATATCACATAAATCCTCGATAGTATTTTTTCGGGTACCGGCAACTCGTCATCAGCTGACGTGATATCCTTGTCATTTAAAAAAATGTCACATCATCAGGTTTACCTTTAAAATGACAGATTTACCCTTAAAAAAAATTCTCCTTCGACCTATCTCTTCAACCTCATCTCCTTCAACCAAATCTTCTAATAAAAAGGTAATTATGAAATCAATATTCTTCAAGCTCAAAAAAAAAAAGAACAAAGTCCAAAGAGAGACTACTAATGGTCTCGTCCTCTATGAAAAGGTAATGAATCCCAAAAAAGAACACAATCCCAAAACACAATCTCAGAAAAGAACAAAGTCCAAAGAGAGACTACTAATGATCTTCTTCAACCCAAAAGGCCAAAAAGAAGAGAATTCATCATGACCACAATTTAAACTCGAGAATTCGCTGGAAAAGAAAAGAAATCAAACTGAACTGACTGGAGAGGACGCGGGTCGCGAAGAGGATGCAAAAAGGAGATGACCGGAGAAGGAGATGGAGCGATCGACGGAGAGGACGCGGGTGTCGCCGCCATTGTAACAGAGATTAATGTCGGGGTGCACAAGAACTTGCCGGGACGATTGTCTACGACGATGAAGACTCGGAGGACTTGAACTTGGACGAGCTGCAGGAGGTAGGAGGTCGTGTTGTCCCTCGACGTTGCTGTTCCGTTCAGGTCGTAGGTCCTAGCCCCGCCATGAGGCACCAGGGCCATCGAGGTTTGTCATCATCAGCTTTTGGGGTTTTGGTTGGGGGTCGATTTTTTCTAAGAAAGTTGGGGGTTGTTTTTTTTGAGAAAAAATGGGGGTCGATTTGGTTCTTTAAGTGGGTAGGAATTAATTTTTGAGAGAACTTAATTTTTGGATAATAGGGCGATTAGGTTAAATATTTTACGATGTGGCATTTTTTATATGATAAAGATGTCATGTCAGCTGATAGCTGATGACGTGTCGCCAGTGATCGAAAAATTGCTCTCGGGGTGTTATTTGACCCACTTAAAAAAATGCTGACACTTATGTGACCCATTTGGAGAAATACAGGGACTTATGTGAGGCACTTTCAAGTGTAAGAACTTATATGATCCTTTCGAATAAGTACAGGTAATTATTTGACCTTTATTCCTTTTTAAAATATGACCAACGGATACAACAATGGAGTGCTAGGCCTCTTACATCATCCATAAATACATGGAACGCAAATTTTCGTCGTACTGTTTATACTATCTTGGGATAATTTTCTTCAATCTTTCTATCAAAATATTTGTAGAGTTTACGTTTTCAATATATTTGTGTAAGATATTTGTTACAATTTGTTAGGATCAGTTATTTTATTTATTTCTATTTATCTTTTTGGAGATTATATTTTTATCTTTTTAACTAACGGGACACCCAATATAAAGCCATAATACGTTTTGATTGGGGCCACCCAACACTTACAGTACAAATTGCAGCATTTTCCTGTAGTATTTTCTCTACTCGTTTTTTTTCTATTCCAGTTTAGTCTAATCTATTTTTGTCTACATCCTTATTTCTTGTTTACCCGCTTTCAATTGATCGAAGAGATTGAATATTATACCTTGACACTTCAACTAGATGCGAGAGAGGCTGACAATTCGAGTTTACTGGCATAAGACTATAATTTGGTCAAACTGTTATTTTAATTATACTTCTCCAAGTTCAATATTGTCTTACTTTTTCTATGTACAAATCATATAATTTACCTCCCCGAAATTTTGCGTGTTAACAGTATAAAGTATTGGAGAATATCCCGACTAGTTAGGAAGTGTATCTTGTTGGAAATTGAATGAAAGTTTAATGCAAAGGCCCAAGGTAGAAGGTCCAAAGTGGGAGGCCCAATGAAAAAGGAAATTATTATATCGGGAAATGCAACGAAGTTTCCTAGTTTATAAGGAGACGTTCTTTGTAAGCTAGGAACTATGTTGACCACTTGGAAAGCCAACTCAGATATGCTACGAGCACAAATACGAGCACGTGCACGTGCGTATTCGCATGGCACATTGGATGCAGGTCGCAATGTACGCTTTTAAGCGCACTTTGTAGTTCGCAGGTGCGCATCGTCTGGAGGAGCCTTAACATTTTGGCAAATTTTGAAAAACTCCAGAAGGGTCACGAATAAGTGTGAAAAGGTGCCTGTGCTCAGATGCCCATCGAAGGGACACAAGCGGAGGGCTGCCTGTCGAAGGGATCCAAAATGTCTACCAAAGAGACACGAGCGAATTGGCTGGGTGAAGAGGTGCTTGAAGGGCAACCTGCTTGCTGGCCGAACGGATGCGTCTCCTCGGAAGTGCCTCATGCCCCTTCAGAGTTGCCTGCCTCCCCCCCCATCCAGCGCCTATAAATAGGCATCTCCCCCTCACTTCCAAATTCATCCCGAATACTCATTATATAAGGATTCATTAGCAATAGTCATTTCTCTCTCTCTCTCTCTCTCTCTCAAGAAAGTTTCGAGTATCTAGCGGTTCACCGAAGCTTCGAGACTCGTTGTGCTACAATCTTGGAAGTAACTAGTTATTATATCTTGGGGACGATTGCCATAGCCCGTAAGTACTGAATACGGGACAATCTCGTCTTACGAAGAAAGAGTTAAACTCTTGCCTCGACTAAGATCCTAATCAAGTACACCACATCCTACAAACAACAAAGATGGCATTGTTAAGCTCTGCAGCGGTTCCAGGAACTATCCACGCCGAAAGGCCGGCAAAGTTAAACGGCACCAAGTTCAAGAGGTGGCAACAGAAGATGCTGTTCTACCTAACAACGCTCAACCCGGTCCGATTCTTGAAGGAAGAGGCTCCAAAAGTGAAAATGTGGCAGAAAATGAGGCTAGCCAACAGAAGATCAATGCTCTGGATGCATGGAACCATAGCGACTTCATATGTCGTAACTACATTTTGAATGGGTTGGACGACACCTTCTACAATGTCTATGCAGTAACCACGACTGCAAAAGAATTATGAGATTCCCTGGATAAGAAGTACAAAATGGAGGATACTGGGTCGAAGAAATTCATCATCAAAAAATTCCTCGACTTCAAGATGATAGACTCCAAAAAGGTCATCAAACAAATGCAAGAGTTACAACTGATTCTGCATGAGATTCATACCAAAGAAATACAATTAAGTGAGTCTTTCCAAGTGGCGGCAATGATTGAAAAGCTACCATCCATGTGGAAGGACTTCAAGAACTACCCCAAGCATAAGAGGAAGGACGTGGGCCTTAAAAACTTGATTGTGAGACTAAAGATTGAGGAAGACAATCGAAAGTCTGAAGTCAAGAGCAATAAGACCAACTCTGAAGCCACGATACACCTTGCTGAGGGCAGAACAGGCAAAAAGAGGAAGAAGTCGGGCAATAAGCAGGAGAAGCAAGAGTCAAAGCAAAAAAAGGCCAAGATGGAAAACTGCTTCAACTGCGACCAGCCCGAACACATGGCAAATAATTTTTGTCTACCAAAGAAGGACAATCGTGAAAAAGCTAATCTGGCTGAGGACCTATCTGAGTTAGACCTATCCGTCGTGGTGTTTGAAGCTAATTTGGTAGATAACCCAAGAGAATGGTTTGTCGACACATGGGCAACCTGTCACATCTGCTCAGACAAGGAGATGTTCTCCACCTATACACCAATCATCGGATGAAAGCTATTTATGGGTAACTCTGCAATATCCAAAGTAGTCAGATTAGAGAAGGTGGTCCTGAAGCTGACCTTTGGCAAAGAGCTAACCCTCAAGAATATGCTGCACGTTTCGGACATCTGCAAGAATCTAGTATCCGGTGCCTTGTTAAGCAAGGCTGGGTTGAAGCTAGTTTTTGAGGCTGATAAATTTGTATTGACCAAGGCTGATACATTTGTAGGAAAGGGTTACCTAGATAGGGGACTCTTCAAGAGGAATGTAACAAGTGTACAACGTGCCTTTGAGGGTCAGAATAAAGTTGTTAATTCTTCTTACTTGGCTGAGTGTTCTAACTTATGGCATGATAGATTAGGACACGTAAATTTAAGCTTACTAAGAAAGTTGGTAAGTTTAAATTTATTACCGAAACTGGAGTTTAACCCAAACGATAAATGCGAAGTATGTGTTGAGGCAAAAATGGCTAAAGCACTTTTTCATTCAGTGGAAAGAAGTACAACATCTTTATAGTTAATTCATACCGACGTCTGCGATATGAAACACGTGTAAACTAGAGGTAGAAAAAAGTATTTCATCACATTTATCGATGATTGCACAAGATATTATTACGTATATCTCTTGAAAGGAAAGGACAAAGATTTTGAAGCCTTTACAAGTTACAAAAATGAGGTTGAAAATCAACTTAGCAGTAAAATTAAAATAATTCAAAGTGATAGAGGGGGAGAATATGTAGATCCGTTTGAGAAATTTTGCCAACAAAATAGCATTATATATCAGACAACTGCACCATACTCACCTTAATCAAATGGCATAGATGAGCGTAAGAATCGAATTCTAAAGGAGATGATGAATGCTTTGTTGATTAGCTCGGGCTTATCCCAAAATATGTAGGGAAAGCTGTACTTTTAGCTAACCATATTCTAAATAAATTACCACACAAGAAAAGGGATAAAACTCCATATGAACTATGGAAAGGAAGGAAGCCTTCCTACGGTTACCATAAAGTTTGGGGGTGCCTAGCTAAGGTTGAAATACCTTCCCCTAAAATAAAAGAGCTCATGAAGCTATTCAAGGTTCTCATCAAGTTGTTGAGGAACCTAGATGCAGCAAAAGAGCTAGAATGGCCAAGTCGTTTTGTCTAGATTTTATGATATACACATTAGAAAATAAACTCAGGACAATCCAGGAGGCATTATCTAGTCCAGATGTTCCTATCTGGAAAGAAGTATCAATAGTGAGATAGAGTCCATCATGCAAAATCACACGTAGAAAATCGTGGATCTACCACCAGGTTACAAACTTTTAGGTTGCAAGTGGATCCTTAAAAGAAAATACAAAGCTAATGGGTCAATCGATAAATACAAAGCTCGGTTGGAAGCTAAAGAGTTCAAACAGAAGAAAGAATATGATTACTTTGACACGTATTGCCAGTCACAAGAATCACATCTATTAGAGTGCTCACAGCCATTGCACCACTCTATAACCTCAAGATACATCAGATAGATGTAAAAATAGCTTTCCTAAATGGAGAACTGAAAGAGAAGATATATATGGAACAACCTGAAGGATTTGTTGCTCTCGGATAAGAGCATACAGTATGCAAACTGGTCAAGTCATTGTACAGGCTAAAACAGGCGCCGAAATAATGGCATGAGAAATTTGACAGAACAATGATGTCAAATGGCTTTAAGATCAATGAGTGTGATAAATTTATTTACATTAAAGGCACAACAGATGCTTACGTGATTGTATGTCTGTACGTAGACGACATGCTAATTATGGGAAGCAGTAATGATCTTATTGTAAAAACTAAGAACATGTTGGAGAACAACTTTAACATGAAAGATATAGGTCTAGCTGATGTCATACTAGGGATCAAAATTTTATCGTGAAAACTAAGAACATGTTGAATAACAACTTTGATATGAAAGATATGGGTCTAGCTGATGTCATACTAGGGATCAAGATCTCTAGGACGACTGAAGGAATTGTCTTGTCACAATCTCATTACGTAGAGAATGTACTCAAGATATTCGAAGCTTCTGACAAACCTCCGGCTAAGACTCCGGTAGACCTGAGTCTATAGTTAGCTAAAAATAGAGGGGACCCAGTATCTCAACTGAAATATACAAGAATTATTGGGACCCTGATGTACGTGAAAAATTATACACGCTCTGATATTGCATATTCAGTTAGTAAGCTTAGTAGATTCATAAGCAATCCAGGAATGGATTACTGGATAACTCTGGAAAGGATTCTAAAGTATCTAAAACATACCTTGAACTATGGCATATTTTATACTAGATATCTGGCTGTATTGGAAGGATACAGTGATGCAAATTAGATATCGGACACTAAAGACTCCAAATCCACTAGTGGTTATGTGTTCACCAAAGGTGTATGAGCTGTGTCCTAGAAATCCTCTAAACAAACGTGCGTAGCTCGATCCACCATTGAGTCAGAATTTATAGCACTAGATAAAGTTGGAGAAGAAGCTGAATGGCTCAGAAACTTTCTAGAGAATATTTCTTATTGGAATAGGCCTGTACCTATTATATTGATACATTGTGATAGCATGTCAGCAATCAAGAGAGCACAAAGTATAATGTACAATGGTAAGTCTCGACACATTCGTAGGAGACATAATATCGTTAGGCAATTGATCTCTTGTGGTATGATTACCATTGATTATATGAAGTAAAAAGAGAACATAGCTGATCCTTTGATAAAAGAAATCAACAGAGATCAAATGTATAATGCAGTAAGAGGAATGTGGCTAAAACCCACACATTAGAAACGTTCATAGCGGTAACTCAACCGTGATGAGTGGAGATCTCACAAACTTGGTTCAATGAGATAACTAAGTTATGGATGGTTAAGAAGATCATTTGGAACCCATCCCATTCTCAGAAGCTGCCCAAGTACTAACCTGCAGAGATGTGATTAGGTTAAGCGTCTACGCTTTTAATAATTCATATACCAGATAAAGGTGGAGTATGGCAGGATACTCCTGATAGGAGATCACCTATATAAGTATGAAGTGAGGCTGCTTCAAATGGAAAAATACTTATGAATCTAAGATCAGGTCCATGGCCGAAACGGACACAATGTGAGGACTAAGAATATTAGAGATATCATTGTGTAAATATTATTACCTTGGTTTACATCAAAAGTAGACCAGTTCAAGACATCGCGTTCACTGAGCAGCAAGTAAATTTGATAACATCTTACTAGAGAAGGTTCAAAGTCGTAAGCTACCAATCTCTAATATCCGTAGTCCTCACATTGTGTGTGTTTCGGCCATGGACACAATGTGAGGACTAAGGATATTAGAGATATCATTGTGTAAATGTTATTACCTTGGTTTACATCAAAAGTAGACTAGTTCAAGACATTGCGTTCACTGAGAAGCAAGTAAATTCAATAACATCTTACTAGAGAAGGTTCAAATTCGTAAGCTACCAATCTCGATGCAATGATAACTCGTCGAAACTTTTCTTAAAAGTGTCAGCATGCATTAATCATCATTCATGTGAGAGATTGTTAGAAATTGAATAAAAGTTCAATGCAAAGACCCAAAGTGGAAGGTCTAAGGTGGGAGGCCCAATGAAAAAGGGCATTACCGGATCGAAAAATGTAACAAAGTTTTCCTAGTTTATAAGGAGATGCTCCTTGTTAGCTAGGAACTATGTTGACCACCTGGAAAGGCAACTCTAACATGCTACGAGGATGGTGTGTAGCACCATCCGAGCACGAGCACGAGCACGAGCAGGTACATACACACGTGCACGCACGTGTTCACGTGGCGCATTGGACGCAGGTCGCAATGGGCACTTTGAGGCGCACTTTGTTATGGAAAATTCCAGAAAACTCCAGAAGGGACACGAGCGGAGGACTGCCTACCGATGGGATCCAGAATGTCTACCGAAGAGACACGAGCAAATTGGCTGGGCGAAGTGGTGCCTTTAGGGCAGCCTGCCTACTGGCCGAACGGACGCATTTTCTCGGAAGTGCCTCGTGCCCCTTCGGAGTGCCTGCCTGCCTCCCTCCCATCCAGCACCTATAAATAGGCCTCTCCTCCTCACTTCTAAATTCGTCTCGAACACTCATTGCATAAGCATTCATTAGCAATAGTCCTTCTCCTCTCTCTCTCTCTCTCTCTCTCTCTCAAGAAAGTTCCGAGTATCCAGCGGTTTGCCAAAGCTTCGAGACTCGTTGTGTTACGATCTTGGGAGCAACTAGTTGTTGTATCTTGTGGACGATTGCCGTGGCCCGTAAGCGCTGAATACGGGACAATCTCGTCTTACGGAGAAAGAGTCAAACTCTTTCCTCGACTAAGATCATAATCAAGTACACCACCTCCGATAAACAACATATCTTGTCTAGGATATTTCATATATGCAGAGTCCTATTCAGGGATGACGTCTAAAGCAACTGTATCTTATGTATCTAGGGTTTCGTCTCTAGGATTATATGTATGTATTGCTATATAACTGTACACATCTAATGAGAAGTCCACGAGCGACATTATTTCTCCAGCTTTGCCTTGTTATTTTACATAATGAATATAAATATGTCAACAACAGTCACCCTAAATCATATTTTAATTTTATGATTCTGACATTTATCCAAACAACTAATTCGATAACATTATTTTTATAATATATTGGAATAAAGAAATAAAATTTTGTAGTATGTCTGCATGTAAGAGATTGCTAGTAATTTTACAATTTAACGATAACAACCAATCTCAATTTACAAAATATTGTTTATAATATCAACTAACAACTAATGGGCTAGCCGTTGAATTTGATCAATCTCAGCAATTATTGCGATTATGTGAAATCATGGCCTGCAACTTACTGGTTATAAAATCGAGAGCTTCTCGATTCAGCTTGCGAAGAAAAAGACGGAAATTAAGACGCAAGATTCTACAATTTATCTATAAATCCAGTACTCCGTCGACAACAAACCACGGCACGCCATGTACATATCTGCTTTTCTTAACAAAGCAAGGCAATACATATTTGTGGCAAATGAATGCACTACTTTAGCAGATAATTCCCTAGTATTATCCAAGCCCATCAGTGTTTAATGGTTTCGCTTCCAACTGTCTGGTAATATCATTTTGGGCAAAATAAACTTCTCGATGTCGATTAACTCGGACATTCCTTCTAAAAAAAATAACGAGGACATACACATTTTAGTTAGTCTCTCATCCTAATTAGTTCATATTTGAAGTATGAAGGATTAGCCAATATTTATTTATTCTGAATATTCAGTTTCTTCAAATATGAAAGACATATAATTATTTTCTCTTATTATTTTATTATCAAAGTCCCAAAATATAGATATTATATAATTCAAGTTTCAATTTATATATGTATAATCTTTGTGTTTTATTTTTTTCAAAACGATACGATTTAGAAGAATCGCTATTGCTCTAGAAAAAAAGGAGAGAAGATGAAATAATTATGGAAAAGTTTACTTTAGTACCCTATAGTATCACCATTTTTCACTTGACTACCATGTGGTTTAAAATGCATAGAAGATGTCTAACTTATTTCATTTTTAATCAGTAAGAGGTCCCAGGCAGTTGCTCGTGATTTTTTTCCCAAAACAATGTCGTTTTGACACCTTCGTGGACTGCCATATTTACATTTTAGCATCTAAATAGTAAATAATGTGGCAGGCAAATTTTTTTAAAAATGATCCAAAATTTTTAAATAAACACTCAAGAAAACCCTTCTTCTTCCCTTCTCCACCTCTCTCTTTCATCTCCAACACGAATAGATGTTAAGAAAGAGAAGCAGCTTCACGACGACAACCACCACCTTCCTTGCATAGGAAACAAAAGGCGAAGAAGAAAAAGTCAAATTTTTAGGTTCCTAAGTAAGAAAGCTCGCTAATTGAACCTGGGCTCGTTGATTGCCGACATGAAGGTATAAGACGATGTTCTCCAAGAGGAGCTCAGGACTGAAGTTTGGCGCCTCGCAGTCACTACTGGTCTATCGTTGGAGGAGGGCACTTCATTTATTCTCCATACGATCAAGGTTATTGCCTATGGTTTGGATCATTTTTTGAGTTTTGACCCTCTTTAATTTTAGGCTACTTTGGTTTTGATTCCCTTTTGAAGATTCTTGGTGTTGGCCCCAGATAGCGCTAATCACTAGCTTGCATTTTAATTCTCGTTATCTAGTGCCTAGGATGCGGTTACTTCGGTATCTGCGATGTATATTTTGTATGTCCAATAAGCAACCTAAAAGGGTGGGTGAATTAGGTCTCAATTGAGTTTTTAACTTTCGTTGTTACTTAATCAATAAATGTAAACGAGAATAGAGATAGAGAGAATTGACACCACATGTATAGTGGTTCAACTCGGTTCACTTGAGACTACATCCACTTTTCAACCGTCCTCCCACTTTTTATTGCACCAATAAAAACACAAGAGTGCACCACAAGTTTTACCAAGTTCACTTACAAACCTACAAGTTTTAACATGTTCACTTGCAAACCTCTTACCCACTAGCTAGCTACCGATTTTAGTTTTACCAGGTTCACTAGTAATCTCTCAATACAATAGCTTTCACATACACTGACTAGTTACCTCTCTCTTGATTTACAGGATCTCTAGAAACCTCTGAGCTTATCGTTGCTTTTACAAATATACATCTCGCACCTTCACACAAAAGTTGAGCAAGTATTAAGACAAAAGTATATCTAATAAGTTCTTTGTCTTAATCACTTCTTAATAATTGATTTTCTCTCTTTGAATGTAGGAATTGAGCTTCAATTTAGATTTCATGTTTCAATCTTTATCACAATCTTTTTCTCTCAAGTGGTTCACCTTTGTTCTTCGCTTGATCTTCTATTTATAGGATCTCTCCAAGCAAGTATTCAAAATTGCTCCCCATGTCAAAAATAGGTGTTAGAGGAGAAGTCTTCAAGCTAGCGAAAGCTAGCACTTTTTTCCTAGGCTTGACTTGAGTTGACTTTGACATGAGGGTTAATTTGATCCTTGAAATAGCTGTTACAAAATAAAGCCAAAAGAACTTTTGAAATTGCTTTTGCTATCGAATTGTGTTAGTATAGTTCAAACAAAATTTAAATAATTATAGCTTGGAAAAAAGCATGATTCGTCTTGGGCAGCTATCCAATCACATGGACTACCTTAAGATGATTATAAAACTTTTTTAAAAGTTAATCTCTCTAATCTATAGAAGAGTGCTTTAACCTCAGAGCAACCAGGCCAAGGCGAGGCACTAATACGGCGGGTAATAATCTTAATAATTTTGATCCTGGCAAAGTTCAAATTTGGACTTGCCTTGGGAACAATATATAGCTCATTTGGTCAAGCTTTAACTAGAGTGTGTAACTGAAGACTTGACCTGGACTTAGGAGAATTCTTAACAACCAAACTCACAAAATAGTCTTCATTGACCATTCAGATTTTATCGAGAAATCAATGATCACACGACATTAAAGTTTATGATTCAGCATAAGAATAAACCTAATCTCAACGACGAACTCACTTACCTAACTTGTAAGTTAAGTTCTCGTAGCTTACGACTGATCTATTGATATACTTCTTTATCCCATTGATCATGACTAGCATTCTGTAGTACTTAAAGATAACTGAGTTTACGATCGGTGTACTACTATGCATAGCTTTTTTCTTGATCATATTTAACCAAATTTAGATATGCACTTAATTAAAACATCAAGGCATTTTCAATCTTTCCCATTTTGATAAGGGCAACTTCTTTTCAGAATCTGGCTTAAGCTCCCCCTTAATTTTTGATGATTACATTTTTCTCACTCATCGCGCTCCCCTTGTCTGTATGTACTCAACAACCATGTTAGATGATTTGGGATGGGCTTAAGTTTATGACAAATATGAGCCATCGCAAATTTGATTTAAGTATAGTAAATCAAAAACTTCATTTGGTCAAGCTTGCCATGTGTAATTGAAGATTTGGACTTGCCTTGGGATAAATATCGAGGTCATTTGGTCAAGCTTCAACTAGATTTTGTAACTAAAGACTTGATCTGGACTTAGGAGAATTCTCAACAAGCAAACTCACAAAATAGTCTTCATTGACCATTCAGATTTTACCGAAAAATCAATGATCACACAACATCAAAGTTAATGATTCAGAATAAAAATAAACTTAGTCTCAACTAAGAAGTCATTTAATTAACTTGTAAGTTAAGTTCTCGTAGTTTACGACCGATCTATCGATATAATTCTTTATTCCTTTGATTATGACTAGTATTTTGTCGTACTTAAAGATAACTGAGTTTACAATCGGTATACTACTATGCATAGCCTTTTTCTTGATTATACTTAACCAAATTTTGATATGCAGTTAATTAAAATATCAAGGCATTTTCAATCTTCCCCTTTTTGATAAGGGCAACTTCTTTTGAGAACCTGGCTAAAGCTCCCCCTTAATCTTTGCTGATTAAGTTTTTCTTACTCATCGCGCTCCCCTTCTTTATATGTACTCAATAACCATATTAGATGATTTGGGATTGGCTTAAGTCCATGACAAACATGAGCCATCATAAATTTGATTTAAGTATAGTAAATCAAAAAGCTTCATTTGGTTAAGCTTGCCTAGAGTGTGTAACTGAAGATTTGGACTTGCCTTGGGATAAATATCTAGATCATTTGGTCAAGCTTCAACTAGAGTGTGTAACTGAAGACTTGATCTGGACTTAGGAGAATTCTTAATAGCCAAACTCATAAAATAGTCTTCATTGACCATTCAGATTTCACAGGGAAATCAATGATCACACAGCATCAAAGTTTATGATTCAACATAAGAATAAACTTAGTCTCAACAAAAAAGTCATTTACCTAACTTGTAAGTTAAGTTCTCGTAGCTTACGACCGATCTATCAATATACTTCTTTATCCCTTTGATCATAACTAGCATTTTGTAGTACTTAAAGATAACTAAGTTTACGATCGATGTACTACTATGCTTAGCCTTTTTCTTGATTATACTTAACCAAATTCTGATATGCACTTAATTAAAATATCAAGGCATTTTTAATCTTCCCCTTTTTGATAAGGGCAACTTCTTTTCTGTATCTGGCTAAAGCTCTCCCTTAATCTTTGCTGGTTAAGTTTTTCTCACTCATCGTGCTCCCCTTGTCTATATGTACTCAACAACCATGTTAGATGATTTGGGATGGGCTTAAGTCCATGACAAACATGAGCCATCACAAATTTGATTTAAGTATAGTAAATCAAAAAGCTTCATTTGGTCAAGATTGCCTAGAGTATGTAACTGAAGATTTGGACTTGCCTTGGGATAAATATCTAGATCATTTGGTTAAACTTTAACTAGAGTGTGTAACTGAAAACTTGATCTAGACTTAGCAGAATTCTTAACAACCAAACTCATAAAATAGTCTTCATTGACCATTCAGATTTACCGAGAAATCAATGATCATACGACATCAAAGTTTATGATTCAGCATAAGAATAAACTTAGTCTTAACGAAGAAGTCATTTACCTAACTTGTAAGTTAAGTTCTCGTAGCTTACGACCGATCTATCGATATACTTCTTTATCTCTTTGATCATGACTAGCATTTTGTAGTAATTAAAGATAACTGAATTTACGATCGGTGTACTACTATACATAGCCTTTTTCTTGATCATACTTAACCAAATTCTGATATGCACTTAATTAAAATATCAAGGCATTTTTAATCTTCCCCTTTTTGATAAGGGCAACTTCTTTTCAGTATCTGGCTAAAGCTCTCCCTTAATCTTTGCTGATTAAGTTTTTCTCACTCATCGCGCTCCCCTTGTCTATATGTACTCAACAACCATGTTAGATGATTTGGCATGGGCTTAAGTCCATGACAAATATGAGCCATCGCAAATTTGATTTAAGCATAGTAAATCAAAAGGCTTCATTTGGTCAAGATTGCCTAGAGTATGTAACTGAAGATTTGGACTTGCCTTGAGATAAATATCTAGATCATTTGGTCAAGCTTCAACTAGAGTGTGTAACTGAAGACTTGATCTGGACTTAGCAAACTTCTTAACAACCAAACTCATAAAATAGTCTTCATTGACCATTCAAATTTCACCAAGAAATCAATGACCATACGACATCAAAGTTTATGATTCAGCATAAGAATAGACTTAGTCTCAACGAAGAAGTCATTTACCTAACTTCTAAGTTAAATTCTCATAGCTTACGACCGATCTATCAATATACTTCTTTATCCTTTTGATCATGACTACTATTTTATAATAATTAAAGATAACTGAATTTACGATCGCTGTGCTACTATGCATAGCCTTTTTCTTGATCATACTTAACCAAATCCTGATATGCACTTAATTAAAACATCAAAGCATTTTCATTCTTCCCCTTTTTGATAAGGGCAAATTCTTTTTAGAGTCTAGCTAAAGCTCCCCCTTAATCTTTGCTGATTAAGTTTTTGTCACTCATCGCGCTCCCCTTGTCTATATGTACTCAACAACCATGTTAGATGATTTGGGGTGGGCTTAAGTCCATGACAAACATGAGCCATCGTAAACTTGATTTAAGCTTAGTAAATCAAAAGGCTATCAATAACTAACACATTCATGCAAGACGTAAGTCCATGACAAATATACGTCTAACGTATGATATGATAAGTAGTAGTAGCAATTCATCATAAACAAAAGCACTGAGCAAATATAATAGATATAAAAGTATAGAGAGTTTTTCATCCCTGACTCAAAAGATCAACAGATCTTTAAATGTGTTTGTTTTGAGTAGTGGGCCTTTGATAAATGAGAATCACCATCGCTTGCATCTCTTCCATAACCTCTTCCATTATCTGACTCATGGCCAAAGACATCATCTTCTCTTGATTCTGAGGAACTCTTGTTCCAATTTTTACCTACGAAGAAAGCCCTATGAAAGGAAGTGGGTGATTCTTTCTTCTTCTTTATGACAGTAGAGGCAGAGGTGTTCTTGACCTTTGGTGGAGTCTTGCGGAGACTTTCTTCTTCTTCTGCACAGGCTTCTCTGTCAATGAAGTAAAGACTCCTGAAGTTAAGCTAGTCTTTTTTCTTGGGGCTACGGCAATACCCTTGAACTTTATATATCTGAAGTAGATCCTTCCTCATCTTCTTGTCAGCTGTCTTGTGTATCTTCAACTTTGGACATGTGGGAAAGATAATTTTGTTAGAGGAATTCTTGAGAGTGGGTCCCTTTCTCTTCTCAAATTGAGCAGCCATTCTCTTGATGGATAGAATAGCATTCTTCCTATTTCTATTCATCCATTTCCCAACTTGTTCCTTGATACTAATGCTTTGCAATGTTGTACAATTATAGACATCCATAGGCACGGCTCTTTTGTCAAGAGGTTCACATATTCCAACCATAAGAAGGATATAATATATGATCCTCCCATAAGGAAGAAACTTTTTGGGCTCTTTTGCTGCTGCTTTGATCTTGCAGATCAAAAACTCATCAACATTGATCTTGTCCTTAGCCCACACGTGCTTAAGGAAGTTCATCTCCTCATTAGCAATAACATTAGCATTGGAGGGTTTTTAAAGACAGTCGTGGTGATGAAATGTTGAACCATTCTGAACTCAGCATCAAAGATAGAGGTGACTCTATAGTTTACTTCAACCTTTTTAAACGCTGTCCCGCTGATTTCATTCCACGATTCTAGACCCATCAACCTATTATTCTCAAATTTGGCTAAACTTAGCCCTTCATAACTTACCCCAAACATCTCCCCTAAATTATGAGGATCGACCATGTAGAAATCCATCTCATGAAACCATTATATGGCCCTAGCATCATGCCTAGATCCTTCAGTTGCTCTAGGGGCTAGTCTTTCATTGGTTAACAAAGTAGCATAGAATTCTCTCACTCTATCCGCATTGATCTCGTAGCCTATCATTGATAGCCCAACAGACCGAACACTTCCAACCACTCTTTGACCCTCTCACCAAACCCTTTAGGCAATAAATTACCCCCTTCTATTATTCATCCATAAATGACCTTTTTGAAACTCAGCATGTTGAATTGAAACTCTTCATGCTTGAACAAAAGGTTCTCATAGATAGAATAAATAATTACCAGTTTGTGGGACTTAGGTGTACACCTTCTCACAAAGGTATCCTCAGTCTCAGTGGCCTCAGTATCTTCTTCATTCTCTTCTTCTTCGAGAACCATCCTTTTCTTGGAGGTAAACCCCATTTCTTTCTAGACGAGCTTGACCCTCATTACCTTATGTTTGTCCTTGGAAAAAGATCGCTTTCGGTCGCCCAACTTGACAGCCTCTCCTCTTTTTCTCCGGTGGCTCGACCATATGGGCTTTTCCTTTCATGAGCATAGGAGGTGGTACTTCCTTATTTTGCTCCTCTACATGCCTCTCTTCCTCCATCTCTGGTTAGTTTCTAAGAGAGTGGCGAGTTTTTTTCCGAAGGGAGTTTGACCTTGGGTTTTGACTTGGAGGAGTCGCCATTTTCTATAATAAGAGCACATGACGTCTTCTCGTTCTCTTTCAACCAAGAATCCACTGGATTCTTCTTCTTGGGTGGTTCTTGAGACTTGCAAAGACCCTGTAGGCAGCTAGAATGCCTCATCTTCCCAAATTGGAGTGAGAGAGAGAGAGAGAGAGAGAGAATTTTTAAAAAAACCCTTGGGAGAGAGAAGAAGTGGAGGTTTTATGAGAAAGGACGGAGAGAGGTAGAAGATAATTATGACTAATTTTTCAAAAAATGTAGTATAATCTCTCTCTTATATAGGCTGAAGCAAACCCAGTTGAGGAACACCAAAGATTAGTAGTTATAATGTGACAACCGATGGTTTTCGTCCATTGATCCTCTACAACAGTTGAGAAAATCTCTTAGTCCATCACGATGTTTGAATCTAAACTTCTCATTCGCATGTAAGTCCTAATTCTCTCCTTATTCTAATAAAATCTCCTTCATTTAAAAGCTTGGTAAATATGTCTGCTAATTAATTTTTAGAGCACAAAAAGTGTAGCTCTATATCACCCTTTTGGACTTGATCTCTAAAACAGTGATGCCTAATTTCAATGTGCTTGGTGTGAGAATGTTGCACCAAATTTTTACTAAGGCAAATAGCACTAGTATTATCACACATAATTAACATTTCATTGAAATTCATACCATACTCTTTGACTTGTTGCTTCATCCATAGAAGTTGAGAACATCAATTTCCAGCAGAGATGTACTCCACCTCAGCTATGGAGAGAGATACATAATTTTGCTTCTTGTTAAACCATGATATCAACATATTCGCAAACAATTGGCATGTTCATGATGTACTCTTCCTATCCAGCTTACAACCTCTTTAATTGGCGTCAGAATATCCAATTAATTCAAAGCCACTTTTCTTAGGATACCAAATACCCATATCGGTTGTCCCCTTCAGGTATTTAAATATCCTTTTAACAGCCATAAAGTGAGTTTCCATGGGACTAGATTGAAATCTAGCACACATGCAAACACTGAATAGTATATCAGGACGACTGATAGTTAAATAAAGTAGGGATCTGATCATACATCGATACATTTTCTGATCAAATGGAACACCTTCCTCATCCTTGTCTAGCCTTGTGCTAGCAGCCATAGGAGTGCCCATTTCATTCAGCTTCGTCATGTCAAACTTCTTCAAGATATCTTTGATATACTTAGTTTGACTTACGAAAATTCCCTTTTTGGATTCGTTAATTTGAAGACCAAGAAAATATTTTAGTTCTCCCATCATACTCATCTCAAACTATTTTTGCATGGCTTCAGCATACTCCTTGCATATAAAATCATTTATTGCACTAAAAATTATGTCATCAACATATATTTACACAAGCAACAGATTATTCTTTTCATCGTTAATGCACAACATTATATCAATATTGCCTCTTTTAAAACCTTTTTTGATAAGAAAACCACCTAGCTTTTCATACCAAGCTTTGGGAGCTTGTTTTAAACCATATAAAACTTCGTTTAGGCGATAAACATGATCAGATTTATCAAAGCTGTCAAAGCCAAGTGGTTGTTCTACATAGACTTCTTCTTTAACAATACCATTTAGAATGCACTTTTAACGTCCATTTGGTAAAGTTTGAAGTCCATATGGCATGCAAATGCTAAAAGCAACCAAATAACTTATAATCTAGCAACAGATGCGAATGTTTTATCGTAATATATTCCCTCTTCTTGGGAACAACCCTGTGCTATAAGTCTAGCCTTATTCTGAGTTACTATAGCATTCTCATCCATATTATTCCTAAAGACCCACTTAGTGTCAAATCACAGGATGATCAGCTGGTCTAGGAACAAAGGTCCATACATTACTTCTCTCGAATTGATTTAGTTCTTCATGCATAGCAATCATCCAAAACTCATCATCTGTAGCATCATTTATATCTCTAGGTTCAACTTGAGATAAAAATACAAGGTGCGTGCAAGTATTATAGATTGCTCTTTCGAGTAAGAATACATTTGTCTGGATCACCTATTACCTGTGTGAGGAGATGATCTTTGCAAAGTTCAAATTCGAACTTGGATTGGGATAAATATCTAGATCATTTTGTCAAGTTTTAACTAGAGTGTGTAAGTGAAGACTTGATCTGGACTTAGGAGAATTCTTAACAACCAAACTCACAAAACAGTCTTCGTTGACCACTCAGATTTCACCAAGAAATCAATGATCACACGACAGCAAAGTTTATGATTCAGCGTACGAACTTACTCTCGAAGAAGTCACTTACTTAACTTGTAATTTAAGTTCTCGTAGCTTACGATCGATCTCTCGATATACTTTTTTATCCCTTTGATCATGACTTGCATTTTGTAGTACATAAAGATAACTGAGTTTACGATCAATGTACTACTATGCATAGCCTTTTTCTTGATCATACTTAACCGAATTCTGATATGCACTTAATCAAAACATCAAGGCATTTTCATACTTCATTGGTGATTTTCTCGTGGAACATAATACTTTACTTAAAAAAAGTAAGAAAGTTCGCAAATTTCATCAACCCAGCAAGAAGAGCCTGTCCACGTCGCAAGGTCAAGCCCGGAGAAGGTGAAGAACCCCACGGTGCCAAAAATTGAGGCCGTCGAAACCCGCCTTATGAAATCCTTGTTCGGGAATTCCGACACTCCTCCTCTGCTGGCAGGTGGTGGAGGGCTAGGATCGTCGGCGAGGGCTGTTTCGAGAAGGAAGGGGCACTTTGGAAGGCGGCTATCCGGAGGGGTTTGTAGCAAACAGGGAGGCGGCAGAGAGGTTTATGGATTCTTGTTAACGATGGTAGCTTATGTATATCTAGAAGAGTTTATGCTTGTTCTTTCTTGTCGAAGGCTGTCCGTGTCGGACACGAAAGAGAGAGGTGGAGAACGGTAGAAGAAGAATTTTCTTGAGTGTTTATTTAACATTTAGGACTATTTTGAAAATTATTCACATTATATGCTAAGTAGATTCTGAAATGAAAAGATGACAGTCCACGTAGGCATTAAAACGACGCAGTCTCTAAACACCGAAGAAATTGAAATAAGCTGGAAATATTTTATGCATTTTAAACCACAAGGTAGTTAAATGCAAAACCGATACTACGGGATACCGAAGTGAATTTTTTTCCATACAATTACTATATTTAAACAGATAAGAGGGAAATAGTGAAGTTGACGGAAGAAGGAAGGAAAGTTAGCAAGGGAGGCAAGGTGTCGCGTGCACGGCCAATGCATGTAGTGAGCCTCTCTGATCACGCAACGCACACTCCCCAACCCCCACCCTCTTCCAATTCCACGTAATTACTCCCACTCTCTCCCCCTCTACTCCTCGTTTTACTCCTAATAAACCCACCCCAACGGGTTCGGTGTTTTTAACCTTTAACGGCCGAAAAACGGAAGAGGGGAGGTGGGTTTCGTGGGCCCCGCCAGTAAGGTTGACGGATTGTTTATTTTATGTTTTTCCTTTATTTCCTCCGATTTCGCTGTGTTACTTCCCTTATATAAAGGGAACGTTCCAATTCCCCACCATTTATCATTCTCCACTCTCTCTCTTCCTCTGCTTCTTCTCTCTGTTGAAGTCGTCTTGAAGCGGTGGGTAGTGACTCTTTTCCTATTCTATATATTTTTTTCTTGACAGAGTAATACAAATTCATTAAAAAAATTATTTGCATGCGAATTGAATTTATGATAGTGAATCCATCTTTATTTAGTTATGCAGGTGTTTGGGAGTTTTATATTCTGATCATATTTGAATTGCATGTTCCTGTTTTATTCGAGCTATTCGGATTGATTAGACGTGAAATCTAGGCAGGGAAGCTTGGAATATAAATGAATTTTCAACTTTTTAATGGGCAGTAATGGTTGCGGGGATCAGAATTAAACTTTCGTTTAAAGGCGAAATCCCGAAGAATTGTTAAAAGCATAAGAAATGTACTATTATTGTTAATAATTTTGATGTACATAAGATTTCAGAATTTAATTTGCAATTCGATTGATAGTTGTCAGTCGGTTGCTTAAGATGTGGTGCAGAGAGCCATCATTTAGAAGCTGATCGATGTGATTTCTCCTTTTGTGGATTATGTTTATGTTTTAAATTTCCATGAGCCAATTTGACGTTCGTGGACATAAGTTGTGACTTTTTTTCTTTTTTAACTGCACTGTGCAGATGAACATGGATATCAGCTTCAAATCAGCCATCGTTTTGCTGTTTCTTGGATCTCTAGCGTTTTCATCTGCCTCCTCCAATGATGATTTGGTTAGAATTGGACTGAAGAAGTTGAAATCGGACGAAAACAGCCGACTTGCTGCCCAGCTTGAGTCGGACGACATAAATGCTATCAGAATTAAGAAGTACCGTCTCGGCTCGAGCCAAGAATCACAGGATACTGACATTGTAGCACTGAAGAATTACATGGATGCTCAGTACTATGGCGAGATTGGTATCGGGACTCCTCCTCAGACGTTCACAGTGATTTTCGACACAGGTAGTTCGAATTTGTGGGTGCCATCCGCCAGATGCTATCTCTCCGTAAGTAGAAAAATGTGTATGTTTCTGTATCTTGGAGTCAATGAATGATTTTCTGCCTCGTCAGCAGGTGTTCACAAGTTAAATGCTGTTGAATGGTTTTGCAGGTTTCTTGTTACTTCCATGCCAAGTACAAATCAAGCCAATCAAGTAGCTATAAGAAGAATGGTAAGTAAATTGCTTTCGAATGCCTTTACTCATTAATCATCAAACAAATGCCACCTTTGAAAGAAGAGAAAGGAGTCCAACATCTGATATAATGCGGCGCTGCATCTACTTATGTCACTTTAGTTTACAGATCGGACATGGCTTTTTTTGTACGCTAAACAACTATGTAAACAATGCCACTGCTAATCTATTTCGTTGTTTGCTTGCTTACAATATGCAAAGACCATCATCATCTTTCATATTCAGATCCCTAAACTTGCAATGAAATTTGCAGGGAAGACTGCTGCAATTCAATATGGTACTGGATCTATTTCTGGCTTCTTTAGTAATGACAATGTCAAAGTTGGTAATTTGGTTGTCAAAGACCAGGTAAGCTTTTCCATTGCTCTATTCGTTAACCAAAACACCAGGTTGGAACTTTCTCTTTTTGCTATGGTAATGTGCTTATTGTTTGTTGAACTCAGGAGTTTATTGAAGCAACTAGTGAACCTGGCATCACCTTTTTGATGGCTAAATTTGATGGCATTCTAGGACTTGGTTTTAAAGAGATTTCAGTCGGGAATGCTACCCCAGTCTGGTATATTCCGTTTCTTCTTTGTTCTCGTTTATCAAAAGACGCCGCCGTAGGGTGGTTTTAGGTGAAAATGATCGGTTATGCCTTTGTTGGTTCTGACAGGGATAACATGATGAAGCAAGGCCTTATTAAGGAACCAGTTTTCTCATTTTGGCTGAACCGAAAAACAGAGGAGGAGGAAGGAGGTGAAATTGTTTTTGGTGGGGTTGACCCAAAACATTTCAAGGGCAAGCACACATATGTTCCCGTAACTCGGAAAGGCTATTGGCAGGTGGGGAGTTTGCTGCTTTTTCTCTGCCGTTGTGCATGTTGCTGAACATTGAACTTCCGAATTTTTCTGCATTGTTTTGAGTGAGTTACTATTTTTATAGTTTGACATGGGCGATGTTCTCATTGGTGATCAATCTACTGGTATGTTCTTTCACTGTCACTTTTGTTTCATTTTCTTTGAAGTTTTAATGTCGATGTGAACAATAACTGCAAGTACCTTTCATTGTAAAACTTATCCACCTGCAGCTAAATAGTCAAGGTTCGACTCTTTCAATATGTTCCATTCTCAACGTCCAATTAAATTTTATACAGGCTATTGCAGTGGTGGTTGTTCAGCAATTGCAGATTCTGGAACTTCCTTGTTGGCAGGTCCAACGGTACGAATAGCTGATCTTCTACGGTCACCCTTCATCTTAGTTCTTTTTATTTTCGAATAGAATTCCGTCTCAGCTTGAGTCACAGCTAAGTTACTGGCCAACTTTTTTACTTTAAGAGTTATGAGTGCAAACCTGAGAAGAAACTCTATTGTATTGTACAAATACACGCTAACAGGATTTTTGGAATCCTATGGAGGTTCTTCGAAATCCTAAATTTGCACTATAAATCATGTATTTGAGCATGACCACCATCTGCAACTCCATTGGAACGTTAAAGCACCTTCTTCATTTGCTAGTGAAATGCTTCGGCTGTCCCAAATTCTTAGCGCAAAGTTTACGCATCAAGACATATTCGTCGAAGATATATGTCATTGCAGATTTATACCGCTGAATGGAGTTCATTAGGATTGACACCCTGTTTTCATTGGTCGAACTTTTTCGGCTATTTATTTCTCAAGTAGCGTGCAAGCCTGCTCTATGGGGTATCCTCCATATTCAGTGTCACATAATTCTTAAATCGTGGTTGGTTATTGACTTCATAATTGGGATAAAGGATATAGACTGATACTAGTTCCTGATCATGAACTTATTACCTTCTTTAATCTATCTTCAGACCGTGATTACAATGATAAACCGTGAGATAGGTGCCTCAGGAGTTGCCAGCCAGGAGTGCAAATCTGTTGTTGATCAGTACGGACAAATGATTTTGGACTTGCTTCTAGCCCAGGTGAGGCCTTCCTCTGTTAAATTTTTTTACGTACTGCATGACTATATGCTGTTCATTTTTCAAGCATTGTACTTTCGGTAGAGTTTTGCCTAACTTGTCCGCTCGCGGGATAAAAAATTTTCGATTAACTGTTTTTCTTTAACTTGTATGTGACTTGGCACTTTGAATAGGCACATCCGAAGAAAGTATGCTCTCAAGTTGGGCTGTGCACATTTGATGGTAGCCATGGTGTAAGGTAACGGTCTGAAGATTTTTTATTAGTATTCTTAGCATTTCAGCTTTCTTTGACCAGAAGTGAATTCCTCTGTCAATAAACTCTAGAGGATCTTTCATTCCGAGTTGCAACGGATATTGGTTGCACATAAGCAATTAGCTCACAAGATTTGATTCATATATGTGTAGCACGGGCATTGAGAGTGTGGTAGATAAAAGCAATGGCAAGTCATCTGGTATTCTTAATGATGCTATGTGCTCGGCATGTGAGATGGCCGTTGTGTGGATGCAAAACCAGCTCAGTCAGAATCAGACACAGGACAGAATCCTAAGCTATGCCAATGAGGTGTGGATTCACAATTTTGTTTTATCTGGATGTAAGAGTACTTATTAATATGGGAAAAGTCCACTTTCGTACCCTGTGGTATCGACCAAAATCACTTTAGTACCTTGTGGTAAAAAACCGATCAATCGAGTCATACTTATTCCAATTAACATCAAAAAGGGCCTTGGGCAGCTGCCCGGAGCTGCCCGAACCTACCAGCCCGCTGCCCGGGCCACGTGGGCCAGCCACGTCACCAATTTTGGTGACGTGGCGCCACGTCACCAAGTTTACCAGCCCGCTGCCCGCTCCTCCAATTTTCCTCCTCCTCCTCCTCCTCCCCTCCTCCTCCTCCTCCTCCTCCGCCTCCTCCTCCTCCGCGTTCCTCCTCCTCCTCCTCCTCCCCTCCTCCTCCTCCTCCCCGCATCCCCCTCCTCCTCCCCGCGTCCTCCTCCTCCCCGCGTCCCCCTCCTCCTCCTCCTCCGCGTCCTCCTCCTCCGCGTCCCCCTCCTCCTCCTCTCCTCCTCCTCCCCACGTTGCCCTCCTCCTCCGCGTCCTCCTCCTCCCCGCGTCCCCCTCCTCCCCCGCGCCCCCCTCCTCCTCTCCTCCTCCTCTCCTCCTCCTCCCCCTCCTCCTCTCCTCCTCCTCCCCGCGTCCCCCTCCTCCTCTCCGCCTCCTCCTCGCGTCCTCCTCCCCCTCCTCCTCTCCTCCTCCTCCCCGCGTCCTCCTCCTCCTCCCCGCGTCGCCCTCCTCCTCCTCCTCCTCCTCCCCGCCTCCTCCTCCTCCTCTTGGTGACGTGGCGCCACGTCACCAAAATTGGTGACGTGGCTGGCCCACGTGGCCCGGGCAGCGGGCTGGTAGGTTCGGGCAGCTCCGGGCAGCTGCCCGAGGCCCTTTTTGATGTTAATTGGAATAAGTATGACTCGATTGATCGGTTTTTTACCACAGGGTACTAAAGTGATTTTGGTCGATACCACAGGGTACGAAAGTGGACTTTTCCCTATTAATATTTCGCTACCTGATATATGCTGATTTTTCAGCTTTGTGATCGGATGCCGAACCCCATGGGACAATCATCTGTTGCATGTGAAAAAATTGCTGATATGCCTAAGGTCTCCTTTACTATCGCGGGAAATGTTTTCAAACTTTCCGCGGAGGAGGTAAGCTTCTATTCCCCTGAACTTAACATTGATGCTGTAGTCTGTGTTGGCTTCTTCCCTGAGAAGCTGACTTTGTGATGAGATCAGACATTATTCAGCAAAGCAAATTAAAGATCTTTTCTCATGCCAATTTCCGTGCAATGGCTTTCAGTACATTCTCAAGGTAGGTGAGGGCGCGTCGGCACAGTGCATCAGCGGCTTTACTGCTCTGGATATTCCTCCTCCGCGTGGACCTCTTTGGTACGTTGTTGTGCTCGGCTGCTTACGTCTTACAAATTAGCTAACCGCACTTCTCGAAATCTAATATCTGCAGCTCTTTTTGTGTTCAGGATCTTAGGAGACATCTTTATGGGACGTTACCACACAGTCTTCGACTACGGAAAATCGAGGGTCGGGTTTGCCGAGGCAGCATAAAGAACTGTCTATTAAGCTGTTATGCATTGTGTTTTTCCCATAGAAATATATGAAGTTACTGGTGAAACATAGGTTTGTTATATCTGTATATTCTAGCTGGCTTGTTCTGTTCTAAGTTATATATAAAAATATATGGGTTCTGGATACAGATTGATGCATAGAAATATTACAAAACTGAAGTTTTTATATCTATTTCCAGGGTGCCAGTTGCCTTGTCTGGTCATTTTGTCTGATTTACTAAACGTTAACCTTGTAACCTAAAATCTTGAGCAATGTGTTTGTAGAGGTAATCTCAAACATGTTCATTTCAAACAAAGCTCATCGGATATCATAAGTTTGTAACGGTTTTGACTTTTTCAATTAAAAATAAAGCAGGAATTGTCCAAATAACAATAGGTCACGGGAATAAACAAACAATGTAATAAAATCTCAACATATTTGTATCCGCTTGAAGCTGGATCTCACAAAATCCAGAAAATTGTAAAAGCCCTTGCGATTTTCCCACCCAAGTTGGTTCAGAAGCTGTAGATGTCACTACCGAAAGAAAAGGTGAACAAATTCTGATGATCAGCTATTGGTAGAAGAATCAAGGTGAATAATAGGCTTTATTTTAAACCAGCCGCAATATAAAATGTTAATTGCAACCGAGGTCAGGTGCATCTTGTCCCCTTCTTTATCCAAAACCACATCCTATCTTTTGTTTTTAGTGTTTGTCTGTTTGCTGGTCTTTGTGTAGTAACCAAATATGGCCCACATGCTCTGATTATTGTTTATAGATTAGTACACTCGGTTGAGGTGCTCTTACTTAGTACCTTGCTAAAAAATATTAAGAAAATATGAATGAGGTTCTTTTCGACACTTCAGTGACATTGGCTTTACTCTGTTTTTTATAAATATATTTGCTACAATACTACACTATAAACAGAATCTGTTCGATTTCTCAAACTCTAAACCTCCCTCAACTATTGAGCGTTCACTTGATTTTACTCTTTGTTGAACAATACACATAATAAGACAATAACTAGAACTCTAATTGAAAATAAACATAATCCAACGCACAAATTAGAACTCCAATAGTCATATTAACATAGTTTTTTGCATTGTTTCTTGAAGAAATGGATAAATCTTAATCTATACTCACCCCTATTGGCAATCATTCTTGAAGACAAAGACTTGGGTGTTTTCGGAGCAAATATTGAATCTCATTAATCTACGAGTGTCACCAAAATGCCAATAGGAGAACCTCTAATTTACATTTTAAATCACAAGGCATTCAAATAAAAATACAACAAATTATATGGTACTAAAATGAAGTTTAAAGTTCATTTTATCATTAATCACGTAGAAGAAGCTAACAGTGACGTCTAAAGCATGTGACGAACCCTAGTAGGTCCCTTACTTTTACCGAAAGCCAAAAGGTATAGAGTACAAGAGAGAAGCCAAGGAATTGGTGGATTGCACATGAGGAAACCAACCAAAAAAGAAGTGATTTGAATTAACTTGAAAGCGAAGCATCCCAGGCTAAGAAAAAAGAATTCACCGTCCAAAAATCAATCTAACCGAATTCTGTAAAGGCAACTAGAACTCTATCCGAGAACAAGCTAGAGGCCTTGACCAATGGGTGAACTTGTCTTAGAAAGAACAAGAAAATGATGGATACAACTTAGAAACAGGTCGATGCTATTTTGTTTTTTGGCTTCTCATTGCAACTAGAGTCCAAGTCCATTTGTTTTTAGTTTTTGTTTTTATTCTATGGTTTGCTTGGCTTCTTTTTTCACTATGATTTGTTCACTTTTGTTCGGTTTCAACGAGTAACGACTAATTTAGAGTTGAGTATTGCAGTATCATATTTTAAAATATATATATTCTAATAATACCTTATTCGAACTTGACACTTCAGTGAGAAAATTTAACTCCGTTACCAATTAAACGAACAAGAGAAATCTTTTTTTTTGAAAGATAATTTTTTGCACAAAGTAATCACACCTTGTAAGGGTTTCAACACTATACTTCTGTGAAATCGTTTGACACCTTATATCGTTAAGTCAAATGCCCTTTGGTACAAGAGAAAACTTCACCTTAGTACTTTGTAGTATTTAAAATGTATAAAATGCATACCTATGTTTTGAATGACGAGACATTTAGCGACTCGGGAAGTTGCCCGGACTTCTGCGATGAAACGACGTCGTTGTGGAGTTGACGTGGCCGGCAACTTGACATGAATTCCACCCCGTATGTGATGAATTATCTTGGAGGAAAATTTTGAAATAATACCACCTTATCTTAGTTTCCGAACAAATCCGAGCTGGCCACCACAGCCCCGGCAACAACCCATCATGCTTGGCTTTTTCATTGCTTTAGCCGCAACTTAAAAAGTATCTCCAATCACTCTACTTTTAGCATCTTGCCCTTTTCTCTCCTCCTCGTAAGCTCCCCCTACAATCATAATCAGTACAATCTGGAATCTCTAGGAGTTTGGCTCATTCTAATCTATGGCACTGAATTCTATGCCCATGTTAAGAGGATCATTAATTGGAACGACCTAGTGTTACTCAACCAGCTAAGTTGTTCTAGTTCGTGCAAATATCGTACACCGTAATTCTTGGAAACGAATATACTTTAATTGTTTGTTTCAGAGCAAACCCACTTGCTACAACAAGTAGATTACTATGAAATTCCTTTGTATTATGTTTTATATTTTCAAGATTTGAACTTGTGGAATACCATCGGAAATCTTAAAATATCCACTCATTAATTGAAACGAAAAAGAATAAAACTCTGAAGTAGTGGCAACTTTTTACTCTCTAGAAACTACCTAAAAACGAAGGATTTTGATCCCAAACATTAACGATTGTGAGCATAGCATATAATATAAAATGTAGTACATAATTTTTTAAAGGGTAATAACATTTTTCCTATAAAAATTGGTCATCCATCATCACATGGTTGAAGGTATCCGTAGCCATATAGGTACATCATCCAGTAGACCATACCAAAAGTCTTGAAAAATTTCTCTAAATACATAAACAAAACCTATTTCCTAATCCATTAGACCTAACAACATAGGTTGGAATATCCAACACAAAGATACCATCCAATGCTTGTGAACAGAGATGACACCGCATCCTAAGCATGAGCTCACGAGAATGCACAAGACCCCCACAGTATTAATTTTTTTCATATTACGCTCATATGTAAAATATTACTAGCTTTGATAATATTTTTTCTAATTTGTTTTAAAAAATGTAGAATAGTTTTTTTCTAATTGTACTTGGAATATTTTTTTCCAAAAGACTAATTAGTAACCTCTATTGCTCAGTCAGATATTTTTAAATCATAAAATAGTGATGGCCAATGGATCAATTTACATGGTAATTAAATGGTACGAAAATGGTTTTTAACTTTTTCTTATCATCATAGATTATTAAGACGGCCAAACATCTCAAGGGCTACCTCTTGCCGCCACGTGGAGTCCAGAGGCTTAGGCTGACAAGGGAACGGCGGCCGCCCAGCTGGCCCAGACTAAATTAAAGTGGCAAATAAAGTTGAAAAATAGTACATATTACATTACAATTTCTTTGTATTAACCATGAATTTTTATTATATATAGTAAAAAAGATAAATAATTTTTGAAAGAATCACAATTTGAATTCAAAATCGCCTCGGTTATCTAAAGATTACCAAACAAAAGACATTAGCTTATTCGCCAATTAAAATAATATTGCTTGCAACTCTTGTGATCTCATTGGTATATATAGCAAGAGGGCCATCGCATCTAAAAGCAAAGGCAAACACTTCATTGAACTTCTCTTCTGTCCTGCCCATCTCCCACAAGAATGGACTGGACCAGAGGCCGAAACATCGGCCGAGGCTCGTCCGCCACGGTGTCGATCGCCATCGCCACCGAGTCCGGCCGTACCTTTGCCGTCAAGTCGGCTGAGCTCTCACGGTCAGAGATCATTCAAAGGGAACATGCTATGTTATCCACATTGGAGTGTCCTAATATCATAGCAGAGTTGGGGCATGACGTTACAAGTGAAAATGGTAAATTGTTCTATAACCTTTTCTTGGAATTTGCACCCGGTGGATCGGTTTTCGATCAAATTCAGCGACACGGAGGCCAATTGGACGAGGGTACCGTCCGATCGTACACGAGACAAATTTTGCTAGGGATGGAGTACCTCCATTCTAATGGAATTGCTCATTGTGACATCAAGTGTCACAACATTTTGGTCACAGGGGACGGACCGAAAATAGCGGATCTCGGCTGTGCCAAGCGCGTGGGTGGGACATGCTTCGGTGACTGGCCAGAGAAGGAGTCCGTGTGCGGTACGCCAGCCTACATGGCGCCCGAGGTGGCGCGTGGTGAGCACCAGAGCTTCCCGGCTGATATTTGGGCGCTCGGGTGCACCGTGATCGAGATGGCCACGGGACGGGCTCCGTGGACCGGTGTATCGGACCCGGTTTCGGCCCTGTACCAAATTGGGTTCTCGCATAATCTGCCAAAGATTCCAGGTCTCATCTCCAAGCAAGCCCAGGACTTCTTGGGCAAGTGTTTGAAGACAGACCCAATGGAGAGATGGTCAGCCAGTGAGCTGCTCAGCCACGATTTTGTTGTTGGTATTGGCCCAACAACTTTTAACGTGGTTACCCCAACAAGTATATTGGATACTAAATTATGGAATCCATTTCAAGAGTCAGAGCCATCTTTGGGTTCGAGTCAGACAAGTTCTTTGGATTCTCCGATCGAGAGAATCCGGAAATTGGCAGGTACAGAATCTCCCAATTGGGAAATGGATGATACTTTTTTTTTGGAGGGGAAAATGGATGATACTTGGGTCGTGGTAAGAAGCAAGATTGGAGAGTCCAAAATAGAAGAAAAGGCTTGTAGCTACCAAAGTCATAGTTTGGACATGAAATGTTTTGCTTGGGACAGCTTGGAATATTTTAGGGCTGTTCATGTTGTACCTACTGATAGTGTTAATGGAACATTAGGACTCGAAGTTCCTAATTTGGTGCCTTGTAATTGTACAAAAGATTCTCTGAACGTCAGCTCTAATTTTGAAATTGAAATCGTAATTCGTTCGATACAAATGGCCTTGCACGAGCTTAAACCTTTCATTATTTCCTTTTCTTTTCTGTTTATGATCCAACCTAAAAACTAGAAGGTGTTCTTTCCGCTATGAACCGAGTTTGAGCAGCACCTAGTCAGATTAGAATAATTTTTTATAAAAATTCAGAAAAGACTAAACACAATTAATATTTTGAAATCAATAGATTTCTTAAAAAATCCTAAGAAGTTGTGAAAATTTCTAACATAAACATAACTATTTCATAAATATGCTGAAAAATAAGAAAATAATCTTACAAAACTTGAAACCATTATTAAAGAAAATAAAGACCAGAAATCAAAATCTAGGCTCAAAATAAAACTCTGGGCCCGAAAGCTTAAGCCTAATACATGCGGGACCCGTTGAAAAATAAAGGCTAGAAGTCCATTCTAAGCGCAAACGCTACCCATTTAGCCGCGGTCTGATCCTAAATAAACCAAGATTGGGTTATGGATAGAATATTTATTTAAAATGTAACTGCCTTTCATTTTCTTATTTATTTATCGGGCTAATCCTCCATTTAAAAAAAAAATAAACCAAGACTGGATCGGTGCAGTCTGCAATAGAATTGGCAGACAAAAGTTTAAGACAGGTTTTGGGTCTTTATGCATGTGCACATCGTCTCACGCGGCATACCGAGGGAGATTTTTTATAGGGATAAAAGACATTTTATTATTCTGTATTATGTGAAATAGATATTTTGTATTTTGTGTTATGCAAATAGATATTTTAGTACCATGTATTATGTGAAAATAGACACTTAAAACCGTCTTCTAATATGAACTTTGACTTTCGCTATGATTTCGACTTACTGACATGACACAAATAGATAATATATTCGCTATGATTTTGACTTATTGACACGACACAAATAGATGATGTATCAAGTAATATTACTGAAAAATTACCCTCTGTTAGAAATTTAAAAAATCTTTTTTATATTAGAGCACGTGCATCCCCCCACCCCCCCCACACACATCTCTGCGACAAGTTTTTCTAGATCCAAAACTCCCCTGTAGATTGTGAAGAAACAAAGGAAAAAAAAACGGAACCATCACCGCGAAAATGAAATTACATGTACTTGCAGATCCATTTCACCATCAAAACTAGTGGAATGGTGCTCTTGACCTCAAATAACTCGTCTGCTTCATATATATTTACTTGGGGCAATCTTAGTGCGCACCCATGATGGTTTATTAGGCTTAGGGAAGGGGATTATTGATGTGTGTTTTACAACACGCATTAAACGCATGTGATTTTGAGTCATTTTTTATATTTTTATTCTTACTTTAGTATCATTTTAGTGAACATTTTAGTTTGGGTGACTAATAGATTCTTTGTGCTAAATTTTAGGAAAATTAGGCAAATTTGGAAAGGAATTATACTTGAAAGAGTCCAGCAGGGACAGCTGATTTGGAAGGATATTTTGGTCAATTTCAGAGCCGAATTAGAGGACGCCTATTATAAAGAAAATTGAAACACTTTCTTTACTCTTTCCGTGCATATAAAGAACTCCTAAATCGAATGTCTAAATAGGAAGTTACAAGCAAAATACTGAAGACTGGTCTGGCAGAATATTATTGACGAAAATTTGGGGCAATATTAGAAATTCGGTTTTTGCATCGCTGAGGACTCTCAAATCGATTTCTCTAGATTTTTACACTTAGGAGGGGTACATATAACCCTCTAGACTTATTTTTTACAACACTTTTCATTCCAGAGAACAAATACTTTAATATTTTATCTTTGCCAAGATTATGAGGAACTAAACCTCTAGGTTGATTCGAGGGAGGAGACCCAGGTTTTGGTTGTGAGGATCTTGGTTATTCAATTTAATTCCGCAGCATTTACTTATTCCTTGTGCTTATTATTGTTCTTGAATAGTTTGCGGTTGTGGATTTATTCTAGAACATATTTGTTATTAATTCTTGATTAGCAGTTGCAGTTAGGAATTGAACGAGGAGCAAGGTTAATTCAGCGAGGAACGGTCGTTACCAAACTAATTAACTAAGAATAAGTAAGGCTAGTTAGTAGATACCAAGGTTTTGAGTATAATTGCTAGGAGCAAGAACATCTGTTCTTAATGCTATCGCCTTATAGGTTGATATTCTATCTATTAGGTGGTAAACAATTAGTTATGCAGTCGTTTGGCTAGTTGATATTGATGTTTGTGGTCTCTTTGCGGTCTCTTTGCGGTTGCGGGAGATTTACCCCTACTTGCTACATGTGCTAGATTATCTTTTGTGATCCAGTGATCAACCAAGCTGTCGTGGTACTCTAATCTCGAATCTACCATTTTCTCTTATTGATTTCACTCACTACTCTCATTTGTGTTCGTTGATTTCGTATGACTTTGAATCTCTCAAAACTCCCCTTTTTACTTCTATTTTAATAGTTAGATTAATTGAGTATTCGTTCCTCCTTGAATTCGACTTAATACTTCCCATACTTTCTACAAATTAGTGAGCCGCAAAATATTAGTTTATTTTGAAGGGCCTCGACACACTCGTCAAAATTTGGCGCAGTTATCTGGGAGGTTTGATTTATTTGATTAATCTAACTTTTATGCTAACTCGTTCTTCAGGTTCAGGTACTTTACCTCTTGACCAGGAGATTGAGAAGACTGCAAAGGCAAATCGGAAGGCAAAAAGGCAAGCCTTTCCTTCTGGTGATTCTTCTACTGAGAGAGACAAATCTACTTCTTCATCCGACACTGAAAGCATTCCTGAGGATATTCCCAACATGGCAAACCCACAGCTCATCAGGAATGCCATGGCAGACAATGATGTTAACCAACAACCGTTGTGCATTATCCTTTCTGATGATATTCCTTAGTTTGAGCTCAAGTCAAGCTTGATTCTTCGGCTACCCACCTTCCACGGACGAGCGGGAGAAAATACCAACAGACACCTACAAGAACTTCACATTGCTTATTTTACTATAAAACAAACCAGAGTCTCTACAGATTTAGTCAAGCTGATGGCCTGTCTATTCTCCCTTGAAGACAAAGCTTGGGACTGGCTATACAGTCTTGAAGACATGGGCAGAATTGCAAAAAAAGTTCTTAGATAGGTACTTTCCTGCTTCAACAGTGATATCTAAAAGGAAGGAGATTAGTGACATTACCCAGCACTCTGGCGAGACATTGTATGAATATTGGAAGAGATTTCAGCAGTTGTGTATAAGTTATCCATAGCACTAAATCATAGAGAATTAGTTGATTTAGTATTTCTATAAAGTACTCCTTCTTTCTGAAAGAAGCATGCTTGACGCTGCCAGTAATGGTGACCTCATGGAGAATACTCCTACTCAAGAAAAATAATTGATTGAAAGGATGGCTGAAAATACACGAGGATGTCATAGCTCCGGAGAGCAGAAGGTCAATAAAGTGAACACTTCTAACTTGGAAGAGAAATTCAATGAGCTCGCAACGTTTGTGAAGTCAGCCTTTAAAAATGGCTCAGCCAAGCCAATAGTATGTGGTATTTGCTGTATTTTAGGGCACCATTCAGAAGCATGTCCTGAGGTTCAAGAAGAGGCATATATTGTAGGTAATAGTGATTATCAGCAAAAGAGGAAGTATGATCCATACTCTAATTACTACAACCCGGGCACAAGAGACCATCCCAATTTCAGATATGGGCCACCTCAAGGACAACCAAATCAAAGAGCCCCTCCTGCCTATCAAAACTCTAAGCCCGAGCCACCTAAATAATAAGCTGCTAGTTCTTCTCAATCATTGGAAGACCTTAATAAGACTTTGACCATCAGCACCAACTAGAGTATTCAAAATGCTAACTAAAGCATTCAAAATCTCGCTAGCCAAACTAATGCGAGCATTAAGAATATTGAAAGGCAAGTGTCTCAGATTGCAGCTAATGTGAGAGAGATGAAGAACTCTCAAGGTTGACTACCATCTCAGACAGTGGTAAACCCAAGAGAGAAAGCAAGTGCTATCACTTTGTGAAGTGGAAAAACTTTGGAAGCAACACCTTTCCTGGAAAAGAACGCTCAGGAAGAGAACAAGACAAGTGAAATTGAGAAGGAGGTAGAGAAAGAGAAGGAACCCATACAGTTGAAGCCCCAACATAGAGATTCTTCTACCATTTCCTAGAATATTTACTAAAGCAAAGAAGGAAGCTACTGAGCAAGAGATTTTGGAAACCTTCCGCAAGGTAGAAATGAATATTCCATTGCTCGATGCCATCAAGCAAATACCGAGGTATGCAAAATTTCTTAACGATCTTTGCACCAATAAGAAGAAGTTAGGCATATATGACAAAGTTAGAGTGGGCAAGAATGCTTCAGCGATCATCAAAAGGAAGCTTTTCCAAAAGTGCAAGGATCCAACTATGTTCACTATTCCATGCACTATTGAAAATACGAGAATTGAAAGAGCAATGCTTGATTTGGGTGCATCTATTAATGTCATGCCACTGTCTATTTATAAAGTCTTAAATCTAGGATTTTAAAAGACACTAGAATCATAATTCAATTCGAAGATATGTCTAATTCTTATCCTGAAGGAGTTATAGAAGATGTGCTTGTTAAAGTAAATGAATTCATCTTTCCTGTTGATTTTTATGTGATTGATATGGATGATGATTCTTACTCTAATTTTTCTCACATTTTGCTTGGACGACCATTCATGAAAACTGCTAGAACAAGATAGAGGTGCATAATAGAACTCTTTCATTAGAATTTGATGTGGCAGTAGTAACCTTTAATATATTTGATGCCATGAAGTACCTACAAGATTCTGCAACTATTTTTTCTATTGATGTGATTGACCCCCTTGTCCAAGTTACTTTTGAAATAGTATGTGTGAAGGACTCTCTAGAATGGGTGATTCAAAATTCTCCAACTGATCATGATACAATCATGGAACTCGAGGAGGAAGATCAAGACACTGTCATGGCTCTCTACTCACTCATGGAGGCACCAAGAATGTACGAGAATTCTATAATTCTTCTACCAGTTACTAACTAACATATTCTTCCTTCTGTTGAACATATATATAACAACATATATATAATAACAAATCATAATTCATACATTTTATTCCATATTTAATACTATATTATTATTATATTTATTGGCAAGGAAAATTTTTTATTCAATAAAAGTAGATATTTTTTATTCTATTTATGGTACAAATAAATTGCATTTAAGGTAATATTCTACTTTCCATATATGAAAGAAATATATTTTCTTCCATAAAGTTGCTTCTATTTATGGGATAAATGTTTGTAAATAAATAATTCCCACATTAAACCATTCGTACATAATTTCAAATACTTTTTCTAGAGGGTGAGGTTGAAATGGCTAATTACTTTTGCCTTTTTTTTTCAATTAGCAACAGTTTTGCTTATGAATGTTCATGGGACATCATTGGTCAATAGAAGTGATAAGTTTCATTTATTTCCTAAAGTGACCGCCATTATTAATAATGATATTGGTTATAATCGATGGCTCGCTGTTCATTGCTTATCTAAGGAAGATGACTTGGGTACTCATTATTTGACACCCGAAGGACCAGATTCAACTTATTTTTTTAGTTTTCTATAATTTTTTTAAAGAAAATTCCATTGTGAATTTACATGGATGGAGAAAGATGCCCAACAAATTAACCAAACAATAGTCAATAAATGCGCAATTTACGATTATCAAAGAGATTATGAGTGTGATACATGTGCTTGGAACATCACACCTACTGAAATTTTTCCAATTGGTTGGCAGTCAGCAAGTTTTCAAGGATGCCTTCAATGGGGTAACCCGGAATGCTAGATCATTTCGAGTTGATTGAGTAGAGATGTAATAGATTTTATCATGTCCTAAGACTATTTTCTTTGCACTTATTTCTTGTTTTGAGATATAGATAAAGGAATTGATCATCTCATTAATATTGCTACTTGTATGAATTTCACAATCGCTTATGCTCATGATTCACGCTAAATATTTACTCAATTTAATAACATAACATAGGTGTAGTAAATTTTAAACATATATTAATTTCCAAAACAATCAATCGCAAAACTCCAGTAACAATAATTTATCTATTAGTTACAATTTCGAGTTTATACAAATAAATTTCAAATTTTGATATTGTTTTAACAAAAAGCAACCCAACTTATTCTTTATATTTTCCAAAGATCAAGGTGAACCATGTTGACTATGGGGCTCCTAGACAAGATGGCAAAATACATGTGGAAAACCTTACTGCAAATCTTGAATAATAAAAATGGAATCATAGTTATCGATAAGGACAATATTTTTTCACCGAAAGTGATATGTTATAATTCTATATATGGTACAAATAAATTGAATTTGAGGTAATATTCTACTTTCCATCTATGTAAGAAGATTTTCTCTTCCGTAAAGTTCCTTCTATTTATGGGATAAAGATATTGGAAATAAATAAGCTCAATTAAACCATATACATGATTTAAAATACTTTCTCTAGATGGTGAAATGGTAATTACTCTTTATCTTTTTTCTTTTTCTAGTGGCAACAATATAGCTCATGACTATTAGTAGGACCACATTGATCAGTAAATGTGATAAGATCCAATTATTTTCTAAGGTGATTGTTGTTATCAATAATAATATTGGTTACGATTGATGGATGGCTCTTTACTGCTTATCTATGGAAGATGAGTTGGTCACTCATTATTTAACACCAGAAAGACCTGATTAAGCTTATCCAATTTAAATGCACAATTTAGGATTATCAAAGAGATTATGAGTGTGATACATGTGCTTGGAATGTCACACCTACTCAAATATGTCTAATTAGTTGGCAGTCAATAGTTTTTCAAGGGTATTATATTGACTACTACATTATCTAACACACCCTAAGTATCTAATGTAACTTATTCATTTAATTTTTACGAATCATTTTTCCATAAAAAGTTGCTCAATTATGGATTTACATGGATATAGAAGGTTGTTTATTAAGTCAAATATATAATGAGATAATTACTCTCGGGACTTCATGGTATAGTCAAATAGACACTGAGGACCCTGTAGTTCTCCTACTAATTACTGAGCCCTTGTAGTTTGGTTATTATTATACTTTGGGGTCCCTGGCTGATGTCATTAATCGATTTTTTCTTATCTTATATTTGAAATGACGAATATGCCCTTGTTCCGGTCAACTAAAATCGTCAGTCATCTTCTCCGGCCATTTTTCTGGCGAACACCAACTCATCTAAACAATTGGGGATAAACCCACTCGAGTAGGCCCCACATGTCGAGCTTCTCCCCCTTTAGTTCATAGGGGAAGTCCTCGTCGAGCAGGGGATCGTCCTCATCCTCGTCGGTCACCGCCGGACCTTTAATTGGAAGTGAACCCAATCCCCGAAGCGAATCCAATCCGCACAAGAAACAGATCTGAGAGGGGAGGAGGAGCGTCGCTGTCATTTTGGTGGACGGAGCTTGAGGTTGAAGACGGTGGTCTTCTCCGGAGCTTGGCTACCAGTTACCGACGGGCTTGAGAAATGAACGAAGGGTTTTTGCGGGTACAGTGAAACAAAATCTCTACGGCCTTGAAGATCTGCAACGGGATGAAGAGGATGACCACGACGAGTCTATTAGCAATGAACGACCTAACCAAGCCGCTGATGAAATAGCCATTGATGGAGGCGATGCTCGCCGAGAAGGTTCTGGACAATCCCGGAGGCGGAGGAATCTTCAGGGCTTCTCCTTGAGCAAGCTCGACTTTCTCTTGAACGACTGGTCGCTCGCGTCCTCCTCCTTGCTGTTCCGGTTGTTCCTTCTCCGGAGCGGATCCCCCGACTCGGGCGGTTCAGGTCGAAAGATATGTAGTTGGGGGCGGCGGCGGGAGACTCCGAGACGGTGGGGAGCAAGTTGAGCAAGGGTAATTGATTTAAAAAAAAATTGCAAGGGTATTTGAGTCATTTACTTGAGCTAGGGATCCGAAAGTATAATAATAACCAAACTACAGGGGCTCAGCAATTAGTAAGAAAACTACAAGGTTCTCAGAGTCTATTTGAGTATACCCTGGGGTTCTGTATGTAATTATCTCATATATAATTAATCAATAGTTGTCGTTTACTCAATAAGAAGTTACTCAATTATGGATTCACCTGATAACTAATATTTTCGCAGTGCTGACTTCCCGAGGGCTGCAACGAATACTGTATCAACCAAAGGTTGATTGGACATGATATGTAAAAAATTGTAGGAAAAATTATTCTTAGTTTCCTAATATTTAGTTATCAATATTCTTGTAATGCCCCGTGATCAGACCGACTGTCTCCACAGACCAACACATGTCTTTTCTAGTGTGTTTTGTCATCACTTGCACGCATCCCCGAAAACTTCTCAGGAGGTCACCCATTCTGATCCTACTCTCGGCCAAACGCGTTTAACCTTGGAGTTCTCTCAAGATGTGTGCCGGAAAAGAAGGTGCACCTTATTGATATGTATAGTACCAATCAAATCACTTAAGGCATTCCAAATAGTACATTTCATTTACGAGGTATCATATTCACCCCTCCTTAAATACGTGACGTCCTCGTCGCGCCAGACAGAATACATAACAGTCCCAGAAGCTTATTTATTTTGATACCAAATGTAACGCCCCGTGAATTGATCGACTGTTTCCACAGACCAACACAGGTCTTTTTCAGCGTATTTTTTTCCTCACTCACACGCATCCCGAAAAACTTTCCGGGAGGTTACCCATCCTAATCATACTCCCGGCCAAACGCGTTTAACCTTGGACTTCTCTCATGATGTGTGCCGCAAAAGAAGATGCATCTTATTAGTATGGATCGTACCAATCAAATCACTTAAGGCCTTTCAGACAGAACATATCATTTACAGGGTATCACATTCACCCCTCCTTAAATACGCGATGTTCTCGTCGCGCCAGAATCAGACAATCCCAGAATCCCTCGTATTCTAGTGCGTTCGATCCCCGAACTACACCGTACTAGCCGAGGTATTGCTGTGATACCAAATGTAACGTCCCATCATTAGACCGACTGCCTCCACAAATCAACATGGGTCTTTTTCAGCGTATTTTTGTCCTCACTCGCACACATCCTGACCCTACTCCTGGCCAAACGCGTTTAATCTTAGAGTTCGCTCAGGATGTCTGCCGGAAAAGAATGTACACCTTGTTGATATGGATAGTACCAATCAAATCACTTAAGACGTTTCAGACAGTACATATCATTTATGAGGTATCCAATTCTGTATGCCAATACGTGCAAAAAAATCATCTAAAAATGTAGTAACACGTTAAGAAGACAAATGCAAACATCACCGCTCCAAGAAATGGCATCGATATTCAATTGGAAAATAAGAAATGAGTGCCCAAAAAAAAAGCAAATGACTTGAAAAATTAAATAAAAGAGAGAGAGAGAATCGGTGAACTAATAACCATATTCCCGGATTTGAAAAATTAAATAAAAAAGAGCATGATGGAGAATGGTTTCTGGATACGTTTGGTGAATCTTGCGCATAAGATCAAAGTCAAATCGCATCCAACTCATCGTGAACAGATGGTTTCATGGAGATACGCGGCGAGGGGCTGAAAATCTGTGGGGTTCTGGTGGTTGAGAATGAAAGGAGGCCGAGGTGCGGTGCATCTGGAGAGGTGCAGCGCGGCGGACGGTAGGAGGTGGACGATTAGCTGGAGGAGAGATAAGAGAGGGGAGAGAAGGAAGAGATAGGGGATGCTTTTTTGTTTCTTAACTGCGGGCATCTATATCTTTTTAAGTGGGGATTCATCGGGAGGCCAAACCTCCGGATTTATGTATTTTTTGGAAATTGAAAGATGTGATAGAAAATATGACCAAACTTTCGAGATCCGAGAATAATTTGTCTAAATTATCATGTTCTAAAAACTATTTTTGCTCTTATTTATTTTTTCCAACAATGAATGACGAAAATACGTATGAAGTGATCATCTTTGATAATGTTATTTTTATTAACCAAAAATTCCTTTTTTATTACATTATAATTTTTAAGTTTAATTATTGTCAACTATGATAAATTTTATTTTAGTAACTTTTGAAGACGAATCATTCGTTGATTAGAGCAAAAAGTTAAAAAAAAATCGAACGAAATGGACAAGAGAATTGCGGATTTATGTTTGAAATTTGGGAATTGCTCGATTGTGGGATTGAGGTTGGAATGGATCTATGAATCTATTTGCTTGGGAAAGAGAGTTTGGGTAAGTGAGGCCCAATACAACCAAGTGGACAAAATATGTTTGGGGTTGAGTTATTTTGGGTGGGTTGCCAAAGTTTAATTTTTATTTGGATATTTCAGATAATATAAATTATTAAATTTACAAATTTTATTTGAATCCGAATTTAAAATATTTATTTAGGATAATCTGAATTTAAAAATAAAATTATTTGAATCCAATATAAATTCAGATTTTTGTTCTTGTACCGTTTTTTTTAGCAACAAACTCATGCTAATATATTGAACCATATGTTTTCTAATAATTAGACGTTAGAATCTTCTTATCAAATCAAAAATTCTAAGACAATGGCTAGGTGCCACACTCATAACCAACGATGCGTGGTATCATCATATTATGATAAAATCAGGTTGTGCGAGAGATATTGGGCCACAAAGTCAACCCGCTCAAATATAATATTAGAATTTATATATCCATCAGAAAATTATAACACAATGTATAAATAAATTTTCTACAATTATACACAAGTACATCACACTAGCAACTAAGGTGAATGACATGACATGTTTACAGCCAATTGGCTTCTGCTCATGACAAAGGTGCCCAACAAAATTGGCAAGAAGTGGAATGTTATGCTAGTTGTTCATACAATTACAATCGAGACAAATTAACTGTGCAATTAGCTCTACCCAAGATGTTTATTAGTGGAAACAAGAGAGGATCTCCATTACGGGATAGAATATATCCTCCATGTCGTACGTGAACTGATGCCGCTTTATCCTTTAGTAACCCTACTGCAAGGTGGTAAAGGATGTGTACGTTGCAACAAAAGTAAAAAAGCCTCCTATGTCAGCATCACGTAATAATAACATATCAACAAATACTTAGTTAAATTGTTGATTGCGTTACCAAGTTTTCAGTTTGAAGTATTGAGATAGTAGCAGGGTTAAATATTTGTCGGAAGAATTTTACAACTTTTCAGAAGTTTAATTTGGCTCGAAACTCGATAAGTATATTAGGACCGATGAACTTGTAAAAACTATGGTTGAGATATTAGGAACAACCAACGATTATAGTGTTCTACAAATTGTTGAGGTGAAGAATGTGTTCGAAAGTATAACTCAATTCTCAACAAAATTGGTTTGATGATTACAAACAGTTGATTGTTCCAAGTGCTTATCCTGATAGTTTGTTCTTAAGTGGAGCATCTTTGATTTTTGATGAAAATGGTCCTTCGACAAGAACACATGTTGCTTCAACAAGGATGCATGTTGCTAGTCCTTTGACAAGAACACATATTGTTACATTTCAAGTATTTCAACAAGATAATATTGTGAAGAATGATAATAGAGTTGAAACCCCATATGCAATTACAAATTGGCACACCAAAGAAGACGAAGAAGAAGAGGGAGAAGAAGAATGGGAAGATGATGAAGAAGAAGAGAGCACGGTGGAATCAATCCTAATGAATGTGCAGCAATGATCATTCATGATGAAGATTGGGGAGGTCTTGGTCCAACGAAGGAAAGTGATGATGACTTGAAGGAGGGTATGATTTGGTCCACCAAAGCTGATGCAATAAGGGACATCCAGAAGTACTCAATGAAAGTTGAGCGTGAGTATGTCATCAAGAAATCCAGACTTGAAACTTATCCTATGAACTTACAAGATGACATAATGGAAAAAATAAAAAGCGATTGTCCAGTTATGAAGCGATTGGAAAGATTCTTATGATCGATTTCCATAATGGTTTGTTGCACGTAAGGCTTAAAATCCAGAAACGATTTTTTTTTGAAAGGTCAGAAACGATTATTAATTACGAATATTTGCAGTGTTGGCCTAGCACAACGTATGATTGCCTCTGCCTTTTTGAATACAGATATTTAGCCGAGTATTCTAGAGCTTCAAGCCTAGTATTGAAGCATTCAAAAAGTGCATTCATGTGTTGCAGATTGATGGAACGTTCTTTTATGAAAAATACAACAATGCCCTCTTGATGGTCGATGTCATTGTAGGAAATAATTCTATAATTCTAACAGCATTAGCACTCATTGAAAGTGAGAACACACAAGTTGGCCCTGGCTGATGCTCTAAATCAAGTGGCATGTGACAGACTGATATGAATTTGTGTTATTTTTTATCAGCACAATGACATAATAAGGGCAATGACAGAAAAGTGTGGTTGGGGAGATGCAATACGAGTTGTCCATCAATTTTTTGTTCGCCATATTACAAGTAACCTCAACACCCATTTCAGAAATGATATCATGAATAATGTGATGAAGATGATATCCTCAAACATTTTGTAGTCATTAACTTAATATGGTACATGTTTATAAATTATTTCCCCATATATGATAGTATATTTATGTTGGTTGAGGAATGAATGCACAAAAATGCAAGTTACACAAAGAATTGGAACAGGTAAAAGGTATCAACCCGGACGTATACAATTGGATCGACGTGGTGAAATTGCCTAAGTGGAGCATAGCATTCCGTGGCGGGCGCCGATATGGTCAAATGACGATAAATATTTTTTGATGCGCAGGGTTTGGGACCACCCTGTAGTGAAGATAAGTAAGAGTATCGAACACAGGGAGCGGGCCTAGAGGTGACAAGATCAAGCTAGTTTTGTTAGATCTGGGATGGATATATTTTTGTTGGTTTTTAGAAGAGCATGAAGTCAAGCAATCGAGGACGCTAGATAAATGGAAAGTAGGGTCGGACACCTTCCGTGCTCCTTCCCGACTATGTCACCTGGTGGGCTTCTTAAGATCATCACAGTCTAGGATTTTTAAATCGACTTGTTACTTTACATCAATCACAAGCCAAAGTGGGTACTAGTGCCAGTCACCAACATATCACGTACCAAGTCTCATCATACTCCCATTGTGACACAGATAGCTACTACCTGGCAAAGCACCTGAAGCTACTAGCCCCACTGATGAATGCTAACCTATAGACTACTAGGATTGGTTTACGGTGTCTGGCATTTCCTGTCATACCAGCTAGTCTACTCCCCGATACTCCATAGTCACATACCTCCTAGAGTTTAGGTCGTATACTACTAAATCATCTAGCGTGAACCTAGCCGAGCTAGCACACCATCAATTATCTAGCTCAGTCTAGGAACATTCATGGCTATAAGCATTAAAACCTCCAGTTCGTATGCACTATAAGGATGATCAGCCCATTTCGATCATCTAGTCGGTCAGGTGTACTTAGGGTTCCCGACACTTAAGGACTCTACTCACTAAGCATGTAAAATACAAAGGATAAATAGATAGATACAGTCATAAATATCATGAGAAAGATAAAAGATATGAGGACAGATGGACTTAGCAGCATGTGCTCCCTCGGACCTTCCTCTCCGATCTAGCCCTCAGCTGACTACCTACCCAAGAGAGTCGCCTTTCCTCTAGCTAAATGTCTCCCAAAAAGCCTATATAGGTTAAATGGGAGGGGGCTATTTATACAAGTCTTTGCCTCTTACCCTAAAAGGAAAATTACATCTAGGCGACAAGACCAAATATTTGGTTTAATCATAACCAAATATTTGGTTTAATCATCTAGGTGATCGTAAGCTCTGTGCAGATTCCCACATTTTGTACGGCTTCTGTCTGACAGGCTTTAGTGCTTCGCAGCTTGGGTGTCTTATGGATCCGCTTGGGCATCTTTTCCTCCACTTTGCTCAGGTGTGAAAATTTCATTTGAGTGATCCAGACTGAGACTACTTTGGACCATGAACGGCAGCTCGTAGTTCACGCTTCATATTTTTCTATACTTGCTTCGCTCTTCCTTTCGCTCTGCCTTGCATCCTTTCCTGTGTCTTAGCCTTATCGTGGGCTTGACCTCCTTCATTCCTCCGTTTAGCACTCAAGTCCCCTGAATTCCCCTTAAAACGCAAAAGACTCACAAATTACTTAATTCTAGGTAACGAGCCTGAAATGGGTAAAAAGACGCAAAACTAAAGCTAAAAATAACTAAAAACTACCTAAAATAACTCTAAAAGGGCCTAGTGAAATGGCTGATATGGTCATATGACGATGAATATTATCGGGTACGTTAATAATATTTTCAAAAAAGTCTGTGAAAATCCCAGAGTTCAACATGGATTTCTTCCGCTTGGCAATCCTGTATATTGGCCAGCTCAGAAACTTATTCTAGATGAAACAATAGTGAGGACCAGAGGACAGCCACACAAGCGAATACATAATGAAATAATAGTGGGGACTAGAGGACACTCACACAAGCGAATACATAATGAAATGGACCTGGCGACTCACGTCTGTTGTACACTGGAAAATGGGGGGATACACCCTGACCTGTTGTACTAATATACAGGCTGCATGGCTAGCATTACATGATCTTATTTTCCAAAATGGAACCTTGTTATGGCGTACTGTGTAATATTACTTGAAACCTAATGTTGAATTGAAACCATTTAGTCTGGAATATTATGTATTAAGAGTTTATGCTTTATGCTTTAAAGCTTATGTGAATGTTGAATTTCGTCCATCTTAGTTTATGATTCAGAGTTTATGGTTTATTTTGAATTTCGTCTTGAACAATGTTGAATTCGTATGATAAATAATATTTTAGCAAATAATTTTGCATTGTTCAATAGCTTAATGATGCATTATACTCCAGGTGTCAAAGGGCATGTAGCCTAACGGCACAAAGCGATGTCTAATTCAAGGAGGTCCAAGGTTCAAGCTCGGGTGAATATTATGGTGTAAAAATTTACTTTTCAAAAAAAATTATACTCCAGGTGACATATTTAGGAATATGGGTCGCTATTGGTTTCTAGAAGATGAGTATCATTATCTAATGGACCTGTTGATAATTAATACTCATGTTGTAACTTGAAAAATGGTGAATGCATGTTCTTTCCTTATAAACAAATCAATTAGATTACGATTGGCCGCGGGTGGATTCGTTGTGTAGGTTCCTAGAGCAACACCTATCAAAATGCCGCCTTCAAATGCACAATTTTTGTTATACTAGGAACTCTTTTTCGAATAAGGGATGAAAATAACTTTATTCAATAATGTGTCATCAAATATAGGAGAAAGCAAAGTATCAACAAGTTTATTCAACATGGTGATTTTCAAATTGCACGAGAAAAAAAATATATTTATGCTAGAACATGGTACATCTGATATTGAAAACGAATTCGCATTGAATATTGAAATGTCAAATGAAGATAATTTGGACATGAAAAATATATATTCTGCATTATTAAAAAGTTTAGAAAAAATTACATCTGGAACTTCGATGTTTAGTAAAATAGATGCTAGGAACTTTGTAGTTTGCCATCTGATTTTGTAACCCCTCTAGTTTGATTTTATTATACATTAGGATCCTCGCTCACGTCATCAATCAATTTTTTTAAATAAATGACTCAAATACTCTAACAAAAAAAATAATAAATTAATTAAGGGAACCTTCTTCGAACACCATGAAGAAGAAGGTCTTCTTCTTCGACGCTTCTCCGGTTCTTAGGTATGATACTCGCGAATAATAGGCCAGGGAATGATCCTTGTACCAGTGGTAATCTGTGGAATGGGATTAGTCTGGTTGCGAATGTGGAAATTAACCATAATATGCAGTGTCGATGACGGGGCACTCAGAAATGTGGGTGTTGCGGAGGCAGGCGGACGCTACATGGCCCTTATTGAGGACGGTGGTGGAGGACACCACCCTCGCGACCAGCGTGTGGCCGTACACCCCAGGCTTAAGATCCTCTGCATTCACGAACACCAGCTTCTGCTTCTCCACCGCTGCCGGCTCCTTTTGATCTTGACTTCTCACGGCCTTCACGAACTCCGTTCATTTGGCTCTCATAAGCTCAGACGTAGACATTGATTTTTTTTGTCTTAAAACATTTATTTGGGTTTTGGTTTCTGAGATTTAGAGAGTTGAAAAAAATGTATGAAGGTTAGATTTTTTTCTCTGAGAGGAGGAGGTGGACGGCGCAGTACTGGAGTTCAAGGCTAGATACGGGTGACAAGAGGGTTTTTATACCCCAATGTAATAAAAGAAATACGGGTATGAAAATGTGGAACTATAAGGAGCGGGTTCAACACATCCCTAGCTAATACACAAGTAGATTAGGTTGAAAATATTTTGTTTATGAGAAAAGTCAATCCAAGATAATGAGAAATCAAGGAAAATAGAAATAAAAAAGAAATTGGCTAGGTGCTTTCATGCAATTCCCTTGCAACTTGGTCTCTCATGGGCTTATTAAGTACCAGGTGGGCCAAGGTGAGCCTAAGGCATGGTGCTTCACCTTCTGAGTCCATCACATCATAAAGTCAGGTTGTAGGTTTCAAACGGCTCACTTCATGGACAACCCTTCTTATAGTGAGTTGTCAACCTCATAAAAGTGTACGAGTCACCAGTTATCCTCCTTAACCCCAACCGATTACCGAACTATCTAATAGCCAACTAGTGTTCTCCCTACGGTGTCACTAACGTAGGTTCTCACATTATGAACAACTAGTCTAACGGGTAGTATTTCTGCTCTTCCCATGATAATTAAGTCTTTCGAGAGAGGCTAGAATCTATTGGCAATAACCTACTGTCGAGAGAGAGGGTTCTAGACACACAATCCTAACACGAAGTCTGTTAAACCAAAGCAATATGTGGTCTACCCACTACATGCTCTTAAAGTAAAGCCTTATTTGAAACCAAGTCACGCGGGATGCACTACGGTACCCGACCCAAAAGCGACTACTCACACATCATCATCATTCAACGACAATAATGCATAAATATAAGAATAATGTCCCAAGAGCTAAATAAGAGGAAAGGGAAAGATAAAGCTCAATCGTGAAGAGCCGCTTGAACCCCAGCTCGCATTCGCTTCTTGCTCAAATGCCCTTCTTCTTCTACTAGAGAGTCATCCCCCAAACCCTAGAATGCCATGAGTTTGACCAAAATGCCCTTAAAATATATAATCTTTGTGGGAAAAATCTGTTGAAAATGCCATTCAACGGGAAGTTGCGCCATTTGGTGGCCAAGAGAAAGTGCCAAACGACGGGATCTCTCATCGCTCAGCAGGAAAATACCGTCTACAAAGAGATTTTGCCATTCGGCAATTGGGTATGGATGAGCCTTCATCCCGTCGTTCGGCGATAACACGCCATCAAAAATCATCCAGGGGGCTCAGGAACTCTCGGGGAAAAATACGAACAGGACAAACACAACATCATGCGATTCTACCGTTCTGCAAAAATTGCAGGAATGGCGCCGAATGGTGCAGATCTCACCATACGGCGGGTGCAGCTTTCAATCTGGTTATGCCTTCTCCTGTTGCATTTCCCTCCTCGCTCTGCCTCTTCGAGTGCTCCTCACTCTCAACAAAACTCTAAAAGATACGGAAAAATATGAGTGAAACCATTCGAGGCAACAAACCAAGAAATGGCGTAAACGATGCTAAAATAGTCACTAAAGACACGAAAATAGTCTAAATGACCCTAAAATGATGCAGTGAAATGTGCCTTTTTCAATCGCATCAACGGGTATGGAGGTTTATTGTTTAGATCTGACTAGAGATATCACGAAGTTAGTGTTCGTCGGAAGACTGACTGGAGAAGATGACCAGAGTCGGTGTTCGCCAAAAAAAATGACCGAAGATTTTGGTTGGCCGGAGCAAGGGTATAACAATTATTTTGAAAATAAAAAATAAAAAATTGATTGACGATGTCAGCGAGGGACCTTAGAGTATAATAAACTCAAACTAGATGGGCTATAAAATTAGAAGATAAACTACAAGGTCCCTAGCATCTACTTTACCAAATACCAGTGTTCTAGATATAATTTTTCCAAAACTTTATCCTGATGCATATCTGATAGCTCCTTACCTAACATTGATACTTGATTCCTTGCCAAATCTAGCATATGATATCGATTTTGTCTCAACATCAAGCAGTTATTCTCTTGACAGATTATAATGCTATTAAATTAAATAAATCTATATGCTTTATTCTGCATCCAACGACCCCTTTTCAAGAGAGGTGCATTCAGCATTCGCAAACCTGCAATAAGTGTTTGGACTTAGCTGCTTGAAACACCCACTCTCCTCACAACCCAGCATAATAATACTCTCTCTATCTTTACCACGTTCATGTATACGATCATCATTAAATTGAGGAAGTGTCCACCTCTCGTCGTCTAGTGGAAAGGCCAAATATTTCTGTACGGACGATACTTTTCCCTGGAAAAGCCAAATATTCTAATGTTGATAAGACTTCACTCTAAAAAGGCTAATAAGTCACGTGAGTTCTCATTTAACGAAAGGTTGTCGCAAAAACTGTGTAGTCATTTCACAATTTTTTTTAAAACCAATATAATTCTGTAAAAACCTACATAAACTAAGGCATTCACATAGAGACTCAAATTCTCTTCTCATTGTTCCTCCATAAAAATTTCTAGTATTTGCTCTTCTCAATCTTTGGATTTTCATAAATTGAAGGTCAAGTTTTGTGAGTGTGGTGTTCGCTCGACTGTGCAGATGGAAAGAATATATGAAAACATGTGAAGATAATTTTATGATTGTGGTCGATATAGTAAGTATGGTAGAAAGATGTGTAATTTCTTCCAATGGTTTGATCTACCAACTTGTAGGTGGGGACTATAGTTGTTGCCAATACTATTAGTCCATTAAGCACAAAAAATAAGGCACACAAGCCCTACCTTCAACTGTTGAGGAATTAGTAGTTGATCTTCAGAAAGTGAAGGAGGGTGCTTGTCATATGGAGAAGCATTGCACAAGAATGAGGAGAAGTTCTATATATATCATTGTTGTCTCAAAAATATAATTTTAGTTAGCGTGCTTGTAATTTGGGTCACCGAATTTGAGTTTTTTAAATTCATTTAATTTGAGTTATTATAGGTTGTTTGATTAATGTGTTTGTAATATGTATTGTTTAATTAGAGTTATTGTAGGTTGTTTTATTGATGTTTTTGCAATGGGTATCATTAAAACATGTTCATTGACATTCAAAATCTGAATAATGTTCTGTTATGGTTTTTTTTTGTTGGGTTTTGAATGAAAGTTCAATGCAAGCCCACAAATGGTAAGGCCCAAAGTGGAGGCCCAAAAGGGAAATGAATGGGGCAATACCACATTGATTAGAGCAAGGAGAATTTTCTTGTTTATAAGGAATTCCCCTCCTTGCCTCTCAAATTGATTGGATACCCAAAAGGCTGACCCACCGCTAGCTGCCTGCGAGGACGGTGCGAAGCACCGTCCGAGCACGCGCACGCGCACGCGCACGTGCGCATGGCCCATTGGGCGCTTTGTGGCGCACTTGGTACTTGGCACGTGCGCTTCGTCGCGAGGAGCTGGAGGAGCCTTACCGAAGGGTCACGAGCGCAGCCTGGCGCGCCTGGAAGGGTCCAGAAGCCACCGAAGGGCCACGAGCGTAGCCTGTTGGCCGAGCGGACGCGTCCCTTCGGGGTGGCTGCCTCCCTGCCTCCTCCAGCCTATAAATAGGCGTGCCCTCCTTGCCATTTCCTCATCCTAGCAGCAATTGCATATTCCGAGCATTGTTGACTTCTCCTCTTCCCCCGTTCTTCACTTAGAATCGAGTCCGAAAGTTCTGGGTATATAAGGGTTCGCCCGAAAGTTTCGAGATACGTGTGCAACGGTCTTGGAAACGCCCTAAACACAGTCATTGTATCTTGGGGACGATTGCCGAAGCCCGTACCGCACTGAAATATACGGGGCAATCTCGTCTTACAGAGAAAGTGTCCAACACTTGCCTCGACTGAAGAAGATCAAGTACACCAACTCCAACAACCAACAATCGTAAGACGAGATTGTGTACTTGAAGATGGCATCGACAAGCTCAGCACCAGTGCCAGCGGTTCCGGGAACTGTCCACGCCAAAAGGCCGGCCCAAATGGTAATAATTGATATTTTTAACATAGGGTTGGGAAAAACCCCTCAAATCGCTGACTATTGGCCACTGTCAACAACTACGGTAAATGCTACTTCAACGTCAACCCAAAGAGAAGTGGAGAAACCCTAAACTTTTCCTTCTCTACGGTTGACACAGTTGCGCCTTAAGAGTTATTATTAAGATTGTAATGGTCCGGGTGTTCCTAAGACAATGAATGCTCACTCTTGTTCTTCACACCATCAAAGCTAAGTTTTGCATGATGTCTCCCACTTTATATGGTAACTTGCCATCTAGTTATCAACCTAGCAACTCCTCACCTAGTTAATAAAAATCACCTCTAACCCAACTCGTTAAGCACGCCGCTACGGAAATAAATTTACCTCCATTTACTCTCGTTCTTCAGGAGTCGACTAGTCAACTAATTGGCCCTTTCCATTTTCTGTATTTGCTCTCGTTCTTCGGGTTCTCATTAGATCAATTAGCAAGTTCATACATCAAGACTTAAGCTCTCGCCATTAATCTTAACCTATGACCATTTAACTAAAAATATTATGCTCATCAACTAGTACGTTGTCTAAAGATAAAAACTCATTTAATACCTAGCTAGTTAGGTGCACTTAAGGTACCCAACCCAAAATAGATCTAATCATTAGTTATAAAAGGAAACATAAATGCAGTAAGGAGACAGGAATAAATGTCACAAGAAAATAAATGAGATAGAGTTTAGAGTGCTCAATGATTAAAACCTCTCCACGACTTCTTCTCCATAAATGTTCCTAGCCTCCTCCTTAGAGAGTGAGTGAGCTCCTCTAAAAAAAGCCTATACATGAATGTTTTTTAAAAGCTACCTAGGTTAAAGGCAAGGGGTTGATATAGTTCATCTCCCTTGCCAAAAGCCAAAATACCAAAATGTATCATACAAGTCAATGTCAAGAATATTCTTTGATGATCAAGTGTGTACAGCCCAAGCAACAGAAGAAGTGAAAACTTGCTGAGGAAGTGTCTCACCCTACAATAGTTCCTGCTCAGACTCGGCTTCCTTCTTGCGGATCGTTTCCCTTTTGTGCAGTGTTGCAGGGTCTTTTAGTTGAGCATTCTGTGCAGTAATCGACCTTCGAACAATAGTTCTACGCACCTTCAAGTCTTCGCTTTTGCTTTGCCTCTGTATGACAAAAAATTATGTTTTTGGGGAAGGTCTTTGAACAACTAAATGTGTCCTCCAAATGAAAAATTAGTATGCACGCTTCGTGGTTTCTCCATGCGGAAAGGGGTTCTTGCGAGCAAGCTGGCTTAACTTCTTCCTTTCCTCCTGCTCTGCTTCCAACATACTCCATAGGTGCCCCAAATGCCCTCCTCTGCTCCAAATTCATCTTAAGACACAAAATACTCATCAATTAAGTCCATTTGAGGTAACAAGTCCAAAATGAACAAAAAGACTCAAAACTCAAAGACAAACAGACTCTAAATGGACTAAAACAACTTATAAAAGATGTGGCATAATGAGTATTTGGACACTCATCACACCCCCACATTTGAATCTTTGCTTGTCCTCAAGCAAAAACTAAGCATGGGTACATAAACATAACATCACAAGAAAAAAAAAACACAGAAGAAGAGAATTTGCAAGACTAATTCATAAAAAAACTCCCCCAAAATCTCAAACCCTCATTAAAAGACTACCCACAACCTAGAAGTTCACTTACCTGAGTACAAGGAGTAAGAACGTGTAGACAACCACACCTCTTGGTTGTTGAACCAAGTGCTAACACTAGGTAAAAGACACTAGAGGATTGACCACTCAGAGGTTTGAAGTTTAAGCTCATATATGTAAGTAATCAATTTCCTATCACTCGCATACAAGTCTAGGATTTCCAAAGTATCCTAGGTCCTACTCAGTGGTGCCTCAAGTTTTGTAGGGCTCGTGATCGGGGAGACCTTTTCATTCGGTTGTAATGTGGCTAAGGTTAAGGTCAGGATATACATTCAGGAAGTAGCTTAACCACCCAATCTGATGAGCTTATTACAAAAGTAGTCTAGCTCTTGTCTATTATAAACATCTCACCCTATATCTAATGGTCGCGTATCTCAAGCCTTGCCATTTATTCACTGTTCCTTATTCAACTTCTTCCTCTTTTTTATTCTTTTCCTTTCTTCACTTTTATTTATTTATTTCTCTTATTTTTCTTTTCTTTTTATTTCCTTCCTTATTCATATCATGGCATACAAACAAGATAGGACTTGGCTTCTTTATTGGCCTTTCTACTATCCCATCCCCCATTGTTAATCCCAAAATAAACTTATTCTACCAATTAAACCCTTACACAACATACTTGAAAGATAAAGACCTATGCATCCTCGGACCAAGTGATCCAATATGGGTAAGATTATGGATATAGGCTTACATTGGCATACATATATATATTTCGACGGAAGGTTTAGGCTCAATGAGTTTAAACAAGGGATATAAAGGGTTTTAAGCTCTAAAGCTCTTGACTCAATGTCAAAAGAATGGCCCCCGTCATCCACTAACTCCCACACTATCAAGATGATACCAAGTACTAGCATACTACCTCGATAGATTGGAATATGTAGGCACCTCATGAACAAATGAAGATGGTTATCTCCTCCTTCGGCTAACAAATATCTCACGAGGTCACTCATCCACCCTCTAGTCTAATATTTTATCGAAAAATACTCTATAGTCTACTCTACCTAATGAGACCACTAGCCTAAACAACAAAATGTGTGATTTCTACAAATTCCTTTTCATTGTTCTCGGACATGGTTCCTAGCTAGGTATAGGATTTTGCTTCTAACAAATGAACGAAACCTGAGGGGGGTCCAATTTTGAAAAATTCTTGTCGACTCTCTACCTATACACAACATACTATTATGTTCTGATTTCCCGACTTAAGTTGAAATATTAATGATGGTATGTTAATTCTTAAAAAAGTTGTAGAAAAACCCAAATAAGCAAATTTTTTTTAAAACGAACCCGGAGGTGACTGAATTGCTTCGGTTCTCTAAACCAAAAGTTTTTCTAAAAACTATTTTGTTAAATAATTATATTTAGCATTAAATTTTAAACCATTCAAAAATATTCTCTAATTTTATTGCAAAGGTTACTATTTATAAGCATTAAAATCAAAATTTAATCATACTTAATCTAATAAAAAAATAAAAAATTATTTCACAAGAAAATAATTTTTGGGCAATTTTGTCTAAATCGCATGGTCCAACCAGATAAATCGACTAATCTAACCAATTAAACCAGTGATCAAAACCGTTGAATATGCCGATTGAACCGCCCTTTATATTTTTTATAAAAACAACTCAATATTGGTACCGTGTTGCGGTCGGAGCACCAATCGTGCTGCAGATTTTAAGACAATGCAAATAAGCAGGTTCCAATATCAACCATGATTGTTAACTTCGGAGTAGTTGGGTTGACATCACCCATTCTTTTAACTGACTCCCTCCTCTTGCACATACAAACTCAGTTGTCCGATACAGTGGCCACTAATTTATAACTAATATATCTTACCGATCTCTATGAATTCTTCATCCCGAATTCAGTTAGTTCTTCTTCTCTTCCAATATTGGCTTCTCAGAGCGGGAAGGATCGGATATAGACGAGTCGGGCCAATCCGTAATTGAATTTCTTCTCTAATTTGTACGTAACACACTTTCTAAATCATAGATCGGAACACACTGAAAGGAAAGGAAGTGGATTCCACATCGAAAACAAGAATTGGGAGTTAGGAAAAGTAAATGAAGCAAAAGAATGACACCTTTTTCGTGGTTACACTCATTTGATCCCATGCAACTAAGTGCTAGTACATGAACACCTTATCATCTAACTTTTCCTGTAACTATATTATTATTTATATTAGTTTTCTCTGAGCCACCCGTTAATTAGGGTGTGACATCACTTGACTATAGATACCAAAAAATTCACATTTGTGATGCTTTTTTCTCATTCAAATGATCAGACCGTCGGAAGCCACAAGGCTGGACCAAGACGTAGCTTGCAGCCACCAAATTAAGTACCATTCTTGTACTTAATCACTTAACCTTACCCATTACGGAAACCTGGAATATGTTTATAGTATAAAGGTTAGGTCATTGGTTGCTGATTTAAGGTTTCACATCGTGTTTTTCGGATAACGATATTATATAGTGTCTGATATTTTAAGATATCCTTGAAAAAAGCTTAAAAAGGAGTGTTAAAGCTAATAAAGCTTTGATCACAAAACTTGTGGTTGTGGATCATCTTGGAATAATTACGTTGGAGGGTCGACAAATAAAGAGCAAGCATGAGTAAGAAATTAGCCAAATACGGGCGTACAGATTTTAAGACGTAGTGAATTGGTAATGTTTTAAATGGAAAGATTACTTCCGATATTGTTGGAATCAAAAATTGTTCTCATCTCGTTTGCCACATTTAAATTTGGCATATAAGAGATCAAGATTCAAGAATACGAGTTTGGTGTTTACTTGGAATGGACGTTTAATGTTCTTGTTTAATTGGAATGACGGAAAGGAAAAGGACAGAATAGAATGAAAACTTTCGATTGTCTACATGCCTAGATGTAACATTCAATTTTGTTCCTGTTTAAAGAGAGGTTTCAAGTTATTTTAAGAAAAAAATAATATTAAATACTCATTAAAGATATTGTGTCACTACTGAAATTTATGACTCGCTCAAACATTGCATATTCAATTTGATAAATATCGTACCAAACATGCATTGAGGTGGGCATACAACTACCATATTTTTTAAATATATTATCCTTCAATAATTAGACAAGTGAGAGCATTATTTTATTTTAATTTTGAAGTCTTAACTCGAGTTTTGGGAAAGTTTCAGTGTTAAATATTTATTGAGAAAATTTTGTCACATTTCAAATGTTCCACTCGACTCGTTAATTTCCGACAAACAAAAAAAAATCCGTTGCCCTATTGGCATTCTCTTTGTTTTTCTTATGTTCGAGTCTAATTGTCAGATTATAATAAAACTTTGTTGTCATTTGTCATGCACCATCTATGTTCCTTTCATTTAAAAAAACCATAAAATACTTTTTGTAAATATTTCGGAAAATAAAACTTAGATTCCAGAACTCAAGTTGGATCCCTCAAAATCGGCCAGCTCACAGGAATTTGAGATCAATGTGCATGGGTATTATTATCTGTAGGGTTCTGCTTATCATGTGTTTATAACTCTAAAAGCTTAACTTTTTTTGTCAAAGCGCATTTGAACTAGCGACACAAAGAATAGAACGGTTTGATGAAAGTTCATAGTGTTGTATATTTGTGTGGGTAATAGAATTTAAAGATAGGTTAGGTACATCAAAAAATGATGCTATCTTTAAAGGTATTAATTCTCCATACTATGGTGTAAATGGTCTCAAGGAATTAACCTTCTAAAATACAAAAACTATATCGCTCGAAACTCGTAAGTTACAATCTTACAAATTTTTTGAAGCAAGAATCGCAAGTTGAACTCGGAAAAAGAAGTGGTTCAGTATATCTCAATATATCTCAATTAAGTACTCAACCCTCGAACACCTCTAAATATTTATAGATACTCAAGAGTTGTACTCGAAGGGTTGCACAACTCTCTCGAAAGAGCCTTTGCATTGAAGGGCTGCATGCCTTTCTAACTCAAAGGAATGTGTCTACCGAATCAAAAGGAGTGTGCCTTTTCACTGAAGGGTTGCAACTCACAAAGAGGCTCCTTCCACTTTAAAGGGAGGGTTGCAACTCTTCCTTCTCTTTTATTTATTTATTTTCTCTTTCTTTCTTTCTTTTATATATATATATATATATATATATATATATTCAAAAGATTTGAACTAATAAGATTCTATTAGTTTCTCACCATAATGAATGGAAGCCCAAATGTGCTTAATTAGTACCCAACAAGACTCACTTATTTATACTAGTTCTAGCAACTTTTAAGACCAAATATATAAATGTGCTTAATTAGTGCTTAATTTGGTTTCTAGGAATATCCAGGTTCTTGACACAAATTTATCTTCTTTTGATCCAAGGATTTGGAAGGGCATTTGGAGGTTAAAGGTGCCCCAAAAAATTCAGAATTTTATTTAGAACTTGGTCAGAAATGCCATCCCCATAGCGGCTAATCTGTTCAGGAGACATCTCTCTACCTCTCCTATTTGTCAAGTTTGTAGAAATTTGGATGAATATGTTATTCATGTGATGTTTGATTGTGCACTCTCTTGCTGATTTTGATCTTATTTTTCTGGTCATGTTTACTTGTTGGAGCATTTGGATGACTAGAAATAAGTTTTTGTTTGAGGGTGTTTTGATTGACCCAGTGGCAACTTCAAACAATGCAACTCATTTCTGTTCTAAATTTTTGCAGTGCCCTGATCCTGGTTTGCATCAGCATCTTGGTGCGGCTCGTGAATCTTCCTCGTGGGCTGCTCCAAGCTTTGGCACAGTCAAACTCAACTGCGATGCATCCTGGAAGGAGGAGAAGTCTCCTGCTGGTATAGTCACGGTTGCAAGGAATCATTTAGGCCTCATCATCGAAGGCCAGTGTAATCTGAGGAGTGCTTCATCGCCCTTAGAAGCTGAATTGCTGGCGTTGGAGTTGGCTTTACACCTCGTCAAAGTCAAGTTCCCTTCTCAGGCGTCTCTAGTGGAAACTGATTGTCTTCTAGCTTACAATTTCATTAATGATCTAACCTCTTTAGTCTTTTGGCAAGTTGAATCCCTTGTTTTAAGGATTAGATCTTTGTTAGGTGATTTACCAAATTGTAAGCTCTGCTTGATCTCTAGATCGCAGAATTATGTTGTAGATTGGCTATGCAAATATTTCAGACTTGGCACGCTCCCTGGGGACATGCTTGTAGTTCTGCCAGAGGAGTTGGATGTCCTCTTGTTCACTGATTTCCCTACCTAAGTCTTTAATATACTGGATCGTTAACCTAAAAAAAAGGTAACTTTCATGACCTACTCTTTCCAATGTGGTATTATAATATACATATATACAACACATAACTCAAACCCTACCAAGGTGCAATTACTTGGTACCTTTCAAAAGACCCTAGCTAACACACTGAGATCTTAAACCATTAACTCTCGTCTCAAATCCTAAATTTATGTTTTAGAGAATATTAATTTAGGGTTTCAAAAAAAAAAAGATTGGATGTAATCAATTTGGTTCCCTTACAAACAAGTACTGATTTCTAAGTTTCCCCTTCAGAAGAATATTTGTATGCGTCCTGTGTTTGCTTCTCTTGACCAAAACTTCGGCATGTTGAAATAATCTTATCCATATTTGGAGTTTGAATAATAAAATCTACAATTGTGAAAGAAGTATTCATTTCTGAGGTTTGAATCCTATTTTTATCTTGTACTCCTATGTCATTATTTGGGAAGAGAGAATGCTAATGGAAAATACATGAGAGAAAAGAAAATTGGTCAAAAATACAAGAGCACATTGTTTGGAAACAAGAAAAAATTGTTAGATATGTATAAGGGTTCCCACGATTCGACCTCCATCTGATGGCACACATGCATAATCAAACTCGTCAATTTTTGGTCCAATTGACTTCCTTTGAAGGATGTGTTAGGATAGTCTCATATTGAATGTGATGTGTGTCTTCGGCCAATTTATAGGAGTGCATAAAATACATCAATATAATTTGTGTGTAAAATATTTAAGAGAAATCTATGCTAAGAAGACCACACACATATGTTTAAAAAAAACCATACACTTAACACCACAAATTTATTGCAAAAATACTTATATTTTCTAATGAAAAGGAGGCATTATTGAACAAGATCTGTACCTACAGATAAATTGGTATACGTCTTGAGATAAATACAAGTCCTGACTTGCAACGATAATTTCTTCCTCGTCCATATCCTTTCTCGCAAGCAAGTTTAGATACAACATGAGAATCCAGTTTTTAACGTATTTACTCTTATTTAACACAACAGTATGCAGATTTGTTGGGAGGGTCGGCCACTTTTGAAAAATTTTACCCAACTTAAACGTTGATCAGTAAATCTATTAGTTGTACGAATATTAGGGTGTATAAACCAAAAAACATAACGGTTAACCACCGTTTGACAAGTATCAAGTGAATGTTGGCTCAACAATGCATGAAATTTGTGAAATAAAGTCATCTGGATTCAATCCCCATGAAATGAAAACACATCTTGTATTTGGTGCATGGAAGGTATGTTAGTGATTAATGTTAGGGTCTCAGAATCCAAAGATGTTTACCAATTTCGACTCCCATTGCTCTCTACAATCCAATGACGAAAACTGAACATTCCAACCGCCCTCTTAAAAAAATTCAATAGCCCTGTTACTTTTTTTGATAAGTTAGCCCTGTTACTTTTATGTGTTAAAAAAACAAAAGAAAATTGAAGGGCATCCGACCAACGTCCAAACAAGAACAAATTAACCAATTTAGTAACTAAGAGACAATAACCAACTTGGTTATAAATGACCAAACCAACTTTTGAGACAGGTTTTGCTTACGTGGAGATTTCCATTGTCAATGAGCAAATACAATTAAGCATCCACATAACCTGAAGATCGGTGGCTCTTTCCTTCCTTCCCACAATTTAATTATCATCATTTGGTACCATTAGATTAATCAAGACGTCTTGAATTTAAATTTCTAAAAAAATAACAGTGTTAAACATTTATCGAGAGAAATTTACTACCTTTTAAAATTTCAACTCGGCTTGAACTTAGATTAGTCGATAAAGTGGGTCGACGCACCAATTGGTATAAAAATATATATTCCTTTTGTATTATTCCTGTCTCATTCTAACTTTACTCTTATAAAAGCACCCTCTATAGAGAGAGACTGAAATGTAGGTCGCCTTATACACATTATAAACATAATAAACCATTTGCTTCCAACGCTTGAAACCCAATGGCCGAACAAGTACTCTCAAAGTCTACATCGCAAGTCATTGTAGATAATGCTTCTCCCATCATCACCAATGGCCAAGAACAAAATGGCCAACAAGCAACAACCATTAACAAGCCATCTCCATTTAGCCTTTGCTTCTTCACTAAGATCCACGCTGGCTATTTCAGGATTACCCTTTCCTTTGGTAGCCAAGCCTTGCTTTGGAAAATCCTTAGTGCACCTAGAAACAATGGCTCTCAGGATGTGACCTGGCACATGTTTAGGATGGTTCCTTCCAATGCTTTCCTGTTGCTCTGGTGGCTTGCCCTTCTACTTCTGGTTTCCTTATCCCTTGTATATGCTGTCAAGTGTTTGTTCCACTTTGACATGGTTAAGCAAGAGTTCATGCACCATATTGGAGTGAACTACATGTATGCTCCTTGGGTTTCATGGATCCTCTTGCTTCAGTCATCACCAGTTCCGTTCGCGGATCCAGTCAATCACCTTGCACTCTGCTTTGTCCTTGCCACACCTATTCTGATGCTCGATGTGAAACTATACGGGCAATGGTTTACGACAGAGAAGCGGTTCCTCTCCGCCTTAGCCAATCCGACCAGCCAGATGACAGTGATAGGCAACTTGGTGGTGGCAAGAGCAGCTGCCCAGCTGGGGTGGAAAGAAACTGCTGTTTGCATGTTCTCCCTCGGAGTTGTGCACTATTTGGTGCTTTTCGTCACCCTCTATCAGCGGTTATCTGGTGGAAATAGCTTCCCTTCGCTGTTGAGACCTACATTCTTCTTGTTCTTCGCCGCCCCGAGCGTGGCAAGCATGGCTTGGACCTCCATCACCGGCGTTTACGACACGTCTTCCAAGATGTTTTTCTTCTTATCGTTGTTCCTTTTCCTGTCTCTGGTATGTTCTTAATTCAGAATCACCATAAGGGTAGAGCAGAATTAACATGGTTATGGGTTTTTAAATTGGAAACAGATTCTATGGTACTAACCAATGCCAAGCATTTCCCCTGTACAACAGGCTTGTAGGCCAGCACTTTTCAAGAAAGCAATGAAAAGGTTCACTATCGCTTGGTGGGCTTACTCCTTCACACTAACATTCCTCGCCCTTGCCTCGGCCGAGTATGCAGAAGAGGTCAAGGGTCATTTAGCATCCGCGATGATGCTCATACTGTCTGCAATATCAGTTTTCGTTTTCTTCAGCTTGATCTTGTTCACTGCAGTCTACTCGGATCGGCGTCTGCTGGAGAATGATCCTGTATTGATTTTCACTACTTAAGAAACTGAGTCGAGCAATAAGCTTACGAGGAGAGAATGCTTAAATGTAAACACAAAGAAGCCTAACCATTCCTTCTCATGTGAATAACAAAGCAGGTCAATTCAAAAGTGATAAGAACATGAGTATGAGACTTAACCGGCTTCGCAGGTTCTGGTTTTCCTCCAGTAAGCGATCATTCTCAAGAAGGAAACCTTCAGATTGCTTCCTTAGAGCAACAGTGTTGACTTCTGAAGCTTTTAAGTCCTTGAACTTCCCTTCAAGTTCAGTTTGCAACTGCTTGAGCCTCACACTATGTGCAGCCGCCTCTTCTTTTAGAGCTTTCTTCTCCTCGATTTTTCCATCCTCAAAACTTCTGTTTTTTTTTCCTTTCTTTTTTACAGCCTCCATGCTCTTCCTTCACACAAGGAGTTCTCTGATATAGTAAGAAGAAGGGACGATCCTGCACATGGTGTCCACAAATGTCATCAATTACATTGTAAGGGTCTTTCTAAGCCGAAAAAGCAGAGATGTTGGACTATTAGAATTTGCACCAGAATTCAAATGCATAAGCTCTCACACCTCAAGGCTGTGCCCGACGATTAAGATGATGACACTTTCTCTAGTATCACTTAGCTAAAGCAAATAAGTCAGAGTCTCCGAGTTATCTATTCATAACAAACATCCCCTGCACTTTCCTGCATATTGGAAATTTTCTCGTGACATGAAGACTATCAGTTGGAGCATCTATCATTGTTGAATGATATTTATCTCCCATTAATCTTTTTTCCATCAGTCTCACCTTGTACTACGATCTATAAGGACTGAATGTAGAATGGAGAAAATGAACAAAATGAAAACTAAAAAGGACATTCTACACGCAGACAAAAGTTGGCAATTTACTTTTGTTTTTGATAAATAGCTTCTTCAACTTACTTCAACATCAAAAATTTCTGCAGGAAATCTGGCGATCTGCACTTTTTTTCCCTCAAAAATGAGATATTCCCGTCAAGAAAACAATTATTTGCATTTTTCTTTTTTGTTGTGCAGCCAGAGCACAATATCTTACACCGAATAATAGTAACCTCCATCCTTAAAAAAAAAATTTCTGGGAGAATACAGTGAATCTTCCACATAATGGAAAGGGTTTCACCACATTAACAAAGCAACATAATCTATCTCAAGCAATTAAAGCAAACTTAGTTTGGAAAGCAGAAACACGGGAAGCAGCAATCTTCACGCTCCGTTTGATATCCTTTCCAATCATCGTCTTGTCACAAATTCGCAACAAATCCTATGATCAACCAAACATGAGAGTAGTGAAAATCCCAAGTCCAAGAAACATAAAAATTTAGCAGCCCCGTGTTTGATCAGATTTCACAGGGAAAGATTCGAGAGATTGCCCTGTTCAATCCCAGCCCAAGCACAAAACAAACAATGGAAAAAAAAAGTAAACAAACAAACATTCCACAAGTCAAACTCAACCAACTTCACTATATCCATAATTGGCTCCAATAACGAAACAAAAAAGGAATCTTGGGAATCACCCATTAGAGTAGACTCGAAGACGTGGCCGGCCAAGATGACCAGCTCGGTGGGGCTGATCCCGGGCAATGCCGTACAAGCTGGAGGCCAGCACCACGAAGAGGGTCGCAGCGACCGTCTTGATCAAGACCGGTCCCTTTTGAACCGATCCAAGCCCACGATGGCCAGTTTCCTTAGTGGGTTCCTGGAGACGAGCACCAGAACCACGGCCATCTCCGAGAATATCAGCGCGAATAGAAGCTTGCTGCAACTCTTCTTGTCTTTGTTGGGTTGGCCCTTCGTTGTATGTTTCGAGAAGGGGATGGGGTCGTCGATTTAGGACAGGGAGCGAGGAAGAAGAGAGTGTTTTGTTTGTTGTTCTTGTATTAGTGGAGGAGGAGAGTGAGTTGCCATCTTCTTTGTCTTGGGAGCACGTTGTGTCCATCAGTGAAATAAGTGAAGCTTCACGCCAAACCTTTATTTATTTATTTATTTTTTGGGTAGAATGCCAAACTTTTATTTTAATGAAGTCCCAAATTGAGATTAGTTTTGATGCTCGCAATGTGACTCCTGCATTATTAACCTGTTCAAATTTGTAAGGTTGATTTAAAGATCTAGAGGGTTGAAACTAAATGTGAGCAATTTTTTTTTGAAAAAATTACGCTCAGGTTCCTGTAGTTTGGCGTTCTTCCTTCTGGGATTCCTGTATTTCTGAAATCGTTCCTGACGTCCCCGAAGTTTGGTTTTAGAGACTCTCGGGTCCCTGACGGCTCTTTTTTCATTTTTGGTATGGAAATAACCAAAATACCCTTAAACAAAAAATAAAAAATTTACCTTCTCCAACCTTTGAAAAAAAATACCGACGACCAAAGACCAACCAAAAACTAAGATCAAACTTACTAAAATCAAGAACACAACCAAGAATATTAAAGAAAAAAAACTCTGATAAAAATCCAGCTCGTCGATGTCGAACACCAAATTTGGAGACCAATTTGGGGATCGATAATACGTACCAGAAGCCGACGAGCTCGTCGATGTCGAACACCTAGGCGTTCATCCTGTCGCCGACAAGGGCCACGTCTCCAACTCAGAATCCCAAGAACCAAAAAGTACTCGAAGAGGTGCTTCAAGTCCTAATTGCCGATCTAAACTACGAGGCCGCCACTGGGATAGTTTGTCCTTCCACGCGAGAGTTCTTATGGGATAAGGAAGAATTTCTCGGGTGCGGAAGGGATATTAATTAAGGGCAATCAACGACGGCAACCATTGGTCGGAGTGAGGACCTCGCTCTCGTCAATGTAATCTACTCCGATGACCTCGAGGATCTTCGCGCTCAAAGAAATCGACGACGGCAACCGTTGTCGTTGCCGTACACCTCCTCGTCGTTGCTTCTTTAGTCAATTATTTCTTGGATCTGGATTTTAAATTTTTTGATTTAGATTTTTCTTAATTTTTTGGAAGAGTTTGATTTCTTGAGAATTTGTGAACTTGATTGGTGAGCACGATGAAGATGGTTGGAGACGAAGCATGTGGCCGGAGAAGATGATGGATAAATTTTTTTTTTGTTGATTATGATTTTCTGGATTGGATTTTTGATGTTCTTCGGAATTGAAAATTTTTATCTGAGTTTTTTTCTTGAATATTCTTAGTTGTGTTCTTGATTTTAGTTAGTTTGATCTTAGTTTTGGGTTGATTTTTGGTGGTGGGTGTTTTTGTTCAAAGGTTGGAGAAGGTAAAATTTTTTTGTTTAAGGGTATTTTGGTCATTTCTATGACCAAAAATGAAAAAAAGAGCCGTCAGGGACCCGAGAGTCTCTAAAACCAAACTTCGGGGATGTCAGGAACGATTTCGGAAATATAGGGACCCCAGAGGGAGGGATGCCAAACTACAAGGACCTGATCGTAATTTTTTCTTTCTTTTTTGCACATGGTTTTCAATTTTGTCCTTCTTTTCTTATCTTCTTCTTCCTCTTACGAAACTCGAAACTTGGTAACCAAAAAAGACAAAATTTATTTTATATCTAATTCTTCCAATTTTACTAACAAAAAAAATTGAATTAAACAATAACTAGATTTACCCACTCGTTTTTTTGGCCCTTGTATTTTTTTCTTTGAAAATCTTAGAAGGGCAATATCTTCGCACTCGGGTGTCCGTATCGAAATTTTTTTTTATTTCGCATGATTTTTTTAGCTCTACGCGGTGTCAAAAAGTCGTGTTTGTCCACTTTTCGACCCAAAAAAGTCATGTTGTCCGATTGGTGTTGCCGACTCCGAGTAGCACCCAATCCAACTCCTCCCAAATTATACCACACGAAGAAAATATTTACACCTTGTGAAATTCCTCAATATATTAGAAACAATACTAACTGATTAACATGGGATTATTTATCGCAAGCTCCATTTAGTCAAATCTCATACGGCAAAGCTTACGGAAAAATATTTTATTTTAGTTATATACTTCAACAATAGACAAACTAATTTTTGTTGTATGATCTTTAATATTCAAAACTTAATTTTAATCTTTTCGTAATTAAATATGTAAATCTTTTATGTATTTTCTCTCCAAAGTTTTATTTGTTTTCGACACACTCTACTCTATTAACAGTAACGAATCGATAATATGATAAAAGAAAGTTTTGAAAATGCGCAATCCCGAAAGGTGACGAAACCAAGAAAATATAGGCGGAGACTATGGTTTATTAAATGGGAACATCTCAGGAAAGGTTGTAGTTAGTTTGGCAGTAGAATATATTTTTTTTGAAAGGTAAATTGGAAATAGAATAAGAATTTTGTTAATCGTGATCGAGAACACTAAAACTTGATTCTTTTAACAATTAAAAAATATTATATTAGTTGTAGTCTGAATGAACACACATAATATTTTAGGAAAAATTCCTCTTTAGTACCATGTGGTTCACGTTTTCATAATTTAGGCCATGTGGTTTCAAATTGAGAATTCAGTACCACGTGATTTACACACTTTTTCCCGGGCAGGTCCACGATAGCTGCCCGCAAAATGTTCATGAAACGACACCATTTTTTACCCAAGGTGGTGAACACGTGGCTACCGCGTTGGATTAGTTAATTCTGACGTGTATGTGATAAATTATCAAAATAGACCCTAGTTATTTTATACCTTTTTAAAAAATTCAAACTTCATCTTCAACCTTTCCCTCCTCTTCTAAAACCTAGGTGAGTTACAAGTCGTCCAGGTATTTTTTTAAACTATTTTTTTATGATTCCAGTAATTTAACTACAAGTCGTCCAAGGAACTCAGCGGAGTCGATGACGAGGACAACGAGGGATTGGAAATCTACAATGTTAGGACAGCGGAAAGTGTAAACACGGATGTGTAGAATACCCATAACAAATAGTATGAGATAGGAAGAATCGAGGACACACGATATACGTGGTTCGGTCAATTGACCTACTCCAAAGGGCCGAGACGATCATCACTATATTATGTAGAGATACATGGTACATAAGCCATAGACGAGGCGGTGCCTCAAGCCTAACTCTCTCATGCCTATACTACCATTGCATTATGCCAAAACCAAAGAACACCTAATTCCTACTCTCATATATATAGAGGACAAGCCCAATATAATTTACAATAGGAAATAGAGTTCTATTCTAATTAAGAATTTGAGACAAATCTTAACAATCTCCACCTTGGACCAAATTTCAAAATCAATCGTCTTCTCCAGCTTCAAGCTCATCGTCCACATCAGACCGTCTTCACTCTGTGTGTGCCTCTTACAGTAAGCTTCATGCTCAACATATCATCATCCGCCTCAATCTTGAAAACTCCACCTTAAATAAAATCTTTCACAAATATCTCAACAACATATACTCACCTCGAGTCTTCAACTCCAGAAGAACCAACACAACAGGAGAAAATCTTCATGCGCACAACACGAGAGTTTTTTACATTGAAGAAAACCACTCCAACTTTCACAACAATGCCTAAATCTCATAGGCCAGCTTCAATCCCAAAAGCTCCGGTAAGACCAATACTCATCCTAGTATGGTGTACTCTCACGGGGCACTCTCAAACCTTTTCTCAACAGACATAGCAGACTGCACCTCAACGGAAAACCTCCACTTTCATGTGGATACCGACTGTTGGGGTTACATCACCGAGCGAACACCAATCTCAGTCCAAATAAGAGATGAGGACACCAGCTACAGACTTTTACATCACCTTCGCGTGAATACCTTCTGGACATCAATCTTGGAATCCTCTACCAGCTACGAGACTTTACATCACCTTCACGTGAACACCTTCTGGACACCAAGCTTGCTATTGCTATTACACCTCATTCCTCCATCCTCGTGGGCAACAAGGAGATACACTGTATAACCTGTGAGTCAAAATAAAATAGATACTTGTACCAAATCTTGGCATTCATCGTCAACGAGTAACTAGTTCAAATAATGCTTAAGGTCTTCACACGATCCACCACTTGGTCCAACATGATACGACTACTCTATGATCAATCAACCATGAATCCAAATAGACCGGATCAAAATCTCATAGAATAAAAGGAGTCTCCAGAGAAAGAAATTGCCTCAAGCTCCTCTAACTTTCTCACACAACTCTCGACCACACACATATTTCCACTATATGCGTACCATCGGACCCGAGCAATCTAATAAGATTTGGGTCAAACACCCAACAAGTCTCCACCTTGAACCAAATCACATGACCGATCTTTAACTGTGAATCTCCAAGACCTGAACCAATCTTCAATTCAACAGGACCCCAATCTGACCCTTCCTTGGTCAAATTCTTCAACTCTGACAAATAAAATCACCACGCCCATCAACCCGACCCAAAGTTCATGATCCAAACTAAGACCCAAGATTTTCTGCCCAAAACTAGTCTACTCCAAGGATCACCAATAATCTTTGCCCAAAAATAAGTTTCGTTCAACTTCCAAACCATGTCTAATCACATCCACCAAGCCTCCATTACCGAATATGGTCAAAACCAAATAAACCAGCCTCAAACCAGTCAAAACATAACTAACTAGCCCAAAAATCCACCTTCTGGTCAAACCAAGAGAACCAAAATTGGTCAAAAAAGTTCAATTAACCCAAAATTTCCCAAAATCCAAAATTAGGGTTTTACAAGTGGATAGGGGGCGGCAGCAGCTTCTTCTTCCCGCAACGGTGGTGGACTGACAAACTCGACAATGGTGGGTAGTGCACAGGCGGGTTGGGCAGAGCGGCGCCACTATCGATGGTGTCGAGGAGACGCGAGACTCTTTTTCCCGTAACTCTCTCTGTCTGAAGTATCTCTTCTTCCTCCGATGGGCTTCTGGTTCTTGGGCTAAGGGCGATGACAAAGCTCCTTCTGGCATGGTGCAGGGTGCCCCCTCCTTCGAGCATCGATAGCCTCTCTCTCCGAGGTGATGCAAGGACGGGTTGGCGCGGTTGGGGTCCTCTCTCACCCTGACTCTTCTCTCTTCACGGTGGCGACTTCAGGGCTTGGCAGCTCGACGAGGCTCTGTTCGCTCCTTAATGGCGAACACAGCAAGCGAGAGGCAGTATCACGAACGGCTATCACGGCCTATCTCCAGGACGACGGCTGGGAGGTGACGGCTCTGATGTGAGCGGCGTCTGCCTTCCGAAAATTTCCCCAATATTAGTATAATTATCAAACTGCCCCTGCCTTCTTTTTTCTGGATAATTACTAATCTGCCAGTCCCTTTAATACACAGCCCCAATATGAAATTCTTAATTAATTTTGACCCAGATCAATACTCTCAGTTCTGATACCACTTGTTGAGAAATAAGATCGAAACGAGTAAAACACGAGCTGAGAAAGTGCTGAAGCTGAAGCTGCTTCTACTGCCTCTCACCTTGTCAATCGTTCACCTCATACATCACTTCATGGCAAGGTACCTGAAGAATTGTGGTCTGAAAATCCTCCTAATTATGCTGATTTGAAGATATTTGGGTGTCCTGCCTATGCTCATGTGAATAATGACAAGTTAGAGCCAAGATCTGTAAATTGTATCTTCCTTGGCTATACTTCTGGAATGAAGGGATACAAGTTGTGGTGTCCCGAGCTATCTAAAGTCTTGTTGAGTAGGAATATTATTTTTAAAGAGACAGACATACTGAGTAAGAGGGAGGATGTTTCTTTACCTAGTATTTCCAGTGCTCCAAGTGTGGACTTGCAAAAGTCAAAAGTGCATGTGGAGTTTGATGCTGATCCAGAAGCGAGTTCCTTCCGTAATATTGATTGTCATGATCCTCCTCATGGTCGGTTGTCTGATGAAGCTGAGAATATTGGCACAGTTGAGAGAGAGCCAGTGTATTCTATTGCTAGAGACAGGCCCAGAAGAATTATCAGGCCTTTATAGAAGTTGGGTGAGGCTGATATTATTATTTTTGCCTTGAATGTGGCAGAAAAAGTTGATAGCTATGAAGACCCATCTAGTTACTCAGATGCTGTAAAGTCGAAAAACTCTGCTAGATGGTTGATTGCTATGGAGGAAGAGATGGAATCTCTTCACAAGAACAAGACTTGGGAGATTACTAAGCTGCCTAAGGATAAGAAAGTTATCAGTTACAAGTGAGTATTCAAGAAGAAGGATGGTATACCTGGAGTTGAAGAGTCTAGATACAAGGCTAGGCTAGTGGCTAGAGGATATAGTCAGATTTCTGGTGTGGACTTTAATGAGGTATTTTTACCAGTTGTGAAACATACCTCAATTTGTTCTCCTCTTGTTATTATCGCTATGCAGGATTTGGAGCTTGAACAGCTTGATGTGAAGATAGCTTTCTTGAATGGAGAGCTTAAGGAGCATATTTATATGGCACAGCCTGAGTGTTTTTATTTTGAAAGTAAAGAAGACCATGCGTGCTTGTTAAAAAAGGCTCTGTATGATCTTAAGCAGTCTCCGAGGCAGTGGTATAAAAGGTTTAATTCCTTTATGATTTCTCATGGTTATGAGATGAGCAAATATGATAGTTGTGTTTACCTAAAAAGGTTATGCGACGATTCCCAAGTGTATTTGTTCCTGAATATGGATGACATGTTAATTGCTGCCAGTGACAAACGAGAGGTGAGAAAGCTCAAAGCTCTGTTGAGTAGCGAGTTTGAGATGAAAGATTTGGGTCCAGCTAAGAAGATTATTGGTATAGAGATTACCAGAGATAAAGGAGTAAGGAAATTATTTCTGAGTCAGGAGAGTTACATTGAAAAGGTACTTGACAGGTTTGATGTGACTGGTAATCTTGTGAGTACTTCTCTTGGTACACATTTTTGGGTTTCATCCGCTTTATCTCCACAGTCAGCTGCTGAGGTCGATTACATGTCTGGTGTTCTATACTCCAGTACTGTTAGTTCTCTGATGTATGCTATGGCTTGCACACGCCCGGATTTGGCCTATGTTGTGAGTGTTGTTAGCAGATTTATGGCAAATCCTGGAGAAGGTCATTGGAGAGCAGTAGAATAGATTATGAGGTACTTGAAGGGTACCAAGGGCATGTGTCTACAGTTTGAAAGCACCAGTGATAGAGTTTTTGGTTTCGTTGATTCAGATTATGCTAGAGATCTTGATAAGTTCAGGTCCTTATCTGGATATGTCTTCACTCTTGGAGGTTGTGCTATCAGTTGGAGAGCTTGTCTACATGCCAGAGTTGCGTTGTCAACCACTGAGGCAGAATATATGGCTATTACTGAAGGTGTGAAGGAGGCTATCTGGTTGAAAGGTTTCTTCAGTAAAATCTATGAGAAGCTGCAAGTCAGTACAGTGTATTGTGATAGTCAAAGTGCTATCCATCTCACGAGGGATGCTATATATCATGAGAGGACAAAGCACATTGATGTGAGGTACCACTATATTCGGGAGCATGTTGCTCAATGTGACATTGTTGTGAGCAAGGTAGGTACCAAGGACAACCCTGCAGACATATTGACGAAGTCACTTTCTGGTACTAAGTTTGAGCATTGCTTGGACTTGGTAAGTATTCGTGCTTGATGATGATTGCCCTTACGGGCTGATGGTAAAGGAAGAGCAGCGTTGATGTTGGAGTCCTTGAATTTGGTACAAGGTAGAAATTTGTTAGGATTTGTCCCAAATTCTTGATTAGAGTAGAGCTCTATTCCTATTTAGAATAGAGTAATAGTCTCCTATATATATCGACCTATGCCTAGGTCTTTTGTGAGTAGTCGAGACAGAACCCTTGTAACCTATTTGACTCGCATAGTGGACGACTCTTCTTTGCCCGTAGTTTTCTCCCCGTCATGAGATTTCCACGTAATTCTTGTGTCTCGTATTTTACTTATTTCGATCTTAATTCTCAACAGACAGCGTCAAAGAGGCGGGCATCGTGGGAGAGGAAGAGGGGGTCGGAGAGGACGGGGACTCGACGGGACTTGACGGAGCGTAGCATGGAGGCCTGAAGGGAAGAGGAGGCGGCCATAGGGGCTTCGGTGATGGTACACATGGGGAAGTCGATGTAGTGGGGGAGGAAGATGACGTCGTCGTAGGTGGCGTAGCCCACTACCTTAGCCTCATCTTCACCATCTGTGGGTTGTCACCTACCGAACCAAACAAACCTCACCTAATTAGTTTTAACCAACATTCCTACGCCCCTAATTAAAGAAGATTGGTATTTAGTTTCTAATAATCATCTCTCTGAAAAGAGGGTTTTAATTTAATAACCTTCAATGTACTAGATCGGAAATAAAACATTAGAATAATGAAGACAATGACGTAGGTCAAGAAAATAACGTAGCTCACCTGGGTTTTAGAAGAAGAGGGAAAGGTTGAAAATGAAGTTTGTATTTTTTGAAAAGATATTAAATAACTGGAGACTATTTTGATAATTTTTTATATACACGTCAGCATTAACTAATCCAACTTGGTAGCTACGTGTCCACCACGTGGGGTCAAAAACAGCATTGTTTGATGGATGTTTGTACCGGCAGCTACCCTGGACATGTCCGGAAAAAAGTGTACAAACCACAAGGGACTGAATTTCCATTTTGAAACTACATGGCCTAAATTATAAAAATATGAAACTACAGAGTACTAAATAAAACTTTTTCCTATTTTTTAACTGATAAAGAATTCGCTAGACAGATCAAAGAATTTGTGTGATATTAACAAAAGAAATTGTCAGCCTATTCACCAAATAAAAAATTCTCGATCCTACATATTCACAACCATGAAGAAAGCTTCAGAATAGCTTGCTTGCAAACTCTTCATGTGGGTTTGGAGAAGAACTGGCTGCAAGGCCTCTGAGCTCAGATAGGCTTCTACCAAGCTGCAAGGCCACCTTCATCTCTAGCAATTCTCCATTCTCTCTCTTCTCCAAGTTCCTTTCCCTTAAATTTGACTCTATGGATTCTCCCATGAGCTTAAAGAAGCCAGCATTGCTTCTATACATCTCAAACACCATCCCAACTTGCCCTCCATGCTCTAAGCTACTCACTATACTTGCCAAAGCCCCACCACCAACTCCCACCATCACGGCCACCACGTTGAACTTACCACCCACCATAGCTGACCCTAGAGCCCTTAAGGCCGTTAACAATGGCGCGGAAATCGCCAACACCTTGTTCAGTCGCAATGCCTTTCCGCTCAACCTAAGGTATTCCTCCTTGTCCTTCCTCCTGAGAACCTTTGCAACCTCTCCCATCCTCTCTTCCAACTTTGCGCTCCAGCCATTGCTTCGGTTGGAGAGTGCCGATTTGTTCGGGCGTTGTTGCTTCCGAGGCCACCAAACAGCCGGCTCCACGGTGGACGGGAATTTTTCAAGCATTGCACCGAGTAAAGGAAGTGGATATGCCCTATCAAGAGCCAGAACTTTCTCGATCGCTTCATTTACGTCTCTGAGAGTAGGATTCCCATTGGCAAGCAATTGAGCTCCCCGTGGTACTGCTTGAACAACCTGGAAGCATTTCTTTGCTCTTCGGCCAATTGGGACGGCTGAATCTTGTTCATAATACTCAACATGCCGGCCGCTGCAAGGTAAAGGATCACAGATGACGCCTTGAGAGCTGACATGGAACCCGCGCTTGGGCTAATGGATGCGAGTCATGTCATAGTAGAAGCTGTGAAGGTCATATTATTGATAGAAGTCAAGAGGAGACGGTTCCAATTGTCTCTTTGGTCTCCTATGTTCTTATGCATCTCCACTCTATCTGCCACTTCCTCCATTATTGTGTATAGCTTGGTGATCACTTCAGGATCCGGAGAAGTACCCATCTTAGGCCTTGGAGAAGGGCTTCTATTGCCTCTTAACATCGAGTCTTTCTCCGCCGGAACTGTGTGGCCTCTTCTGGCTAGTTCCTCTACTATGGTTCTTGTGGAGAGGCTGGGAAGAGAGATCGGACTAATCGGAGTTCTGGGTAGATTGATCGTAGCTTTAATGGTCGTCCCTCTTCGTTGACTTGAACACGAACAAGCAGAGGTTAAGGAGGAAACGGAAGAGCCAGGAAGTACTCTTAAACTTTCCATAATTTTGTACAAGCTGTGTATTTTTATCCGGTTTATGTGTTGTTTTGGTTGAAGATTTACTTGTGTAATTCTCTGTTCTCTTTCTGTAGTACTAAGGTAATGTTTGTTCAGGCTTCTTATTTTTTGGTGGAAATTTTGTCTTCTTTTGGAATCGAGAGAAATGAATTGGTTTTGAGGTGGCGAAGGAGCTGGGATTGGTATTTATAGATGAAAATTGATAACACGGTGGTCGGATGTTGAATGTTTTGCTTGAATATTTCCGGATTTTGACGAATAGGACCAGTTCTCGACTTGGAGGTGCTACGATTTTATTAGTGGTTGTAATATATTTTTTAATAGATAATCATTTAGATAAATTGACAAGATAATTATTCTAATTTCATTAAGAGATTGAATTTAACCATTGACAATGTTACATAGTTAAATAATTACTCCGGAAACTTTGTAAATTTTTAAAGATTCTACCCATTGTCAACCTGATAGATTTAGTGTCCATATGATATAGTAAAATCATATGTTTTTTGAATGATTTTAATATTATATAGTTTTTTGGTAGAATTGTTTTAATATTACTTCAACGGTCGCAATCGTATCTCCGCCGCCCGTTTTGTTCTGACAAAATTCAAGAGATCGACGGGTTGGCGTTTGTTTTGTTTTTGAAAGGTTGGCGTTTATGACGTTTCTCTATAATTTCATAATTTGACGTCCAAACTTAGTCAACTATTTAATCTTCAAAAAACTTAGTCAACTATTTGACAATAAAGTTCAATAAAAATTTGGAGCTTAAGACTAACCAATCTAAATTTTAAATTAAAAAAAACTCGGTCAACCATTACAAAGTCAAAACTATAAACACAACTTGGATGGCTGATAGACGATTTGATTAAAATTTGCGCTTTCAATTATTTTATTATGAACAGTAATTAATTGATTGAGGTGTTTCTGATTGAGTTTTTGGCAATAAGCGGTTGCTGATTGTACATATTACAATAAAAAATGTTTATATAATAATTTGATATTAGAATTAACATTAAAATTAAATTAATTCATGGGGATGGGATGAGCGTCAATGTTATGCTTGTTGATGAATGCGACTCTACTATGGGTTGCAATTCTGACCATAATTACAAACTCCCTTGCCCTAACAACGTGGTGGATGCCTCCAAAACTGTATGGGAGGCTGTTGGTGTACCTTTCGATAAAAGGGGCCAACTAAATATCTATTCGTCTGATGTTAAAATTTTTTAAACCTCGTATTACTATATAGTTTATGTATATTTGCTGCAGTTAGTATGATACGTAATATATGTACGTGTAAGTTATTTGTGTTGTCAAACTAGCTTTTTGTAATGAACTTAACATGTATCATGTATTGTAGTTTTTAGTTTCAAATATATTACTTGTGTTGGATTTTAAATGCATTACTTCTATTTTAAATTTCCTTTATTTATCCTGCATATGTTTACTTTTGGTATATAGTCACGATTTTCATCTTTTTTATAAACTTATTATATATTCTCCTGACATTATCGAAGAGAAAATCTATTTAAGAGGACTTATCTATAGAAACGGTATATGTTAATTGAAAGTACCTATGTCATTTTTAGGGGTCGCATGAAGAGGAAAGTGTGGTTTGCTATTTATGCAGGGACTCATGGGGACTTTGGCTCTCTAGAAATGGAGCTGTTTTTCCGAGAAGAGAAATGCAATTTGCAACTGCTTATTCATACAGTGTTATTTCGAGTTCAGGAATTGTTGAGATGATCCTATTCGACATCTGAACTGACCCAGATCTGCTCCTATTTTTGAATTCCCTTAGATTGGGAGAGTGTTGATGGTCGGAGTTTTGGACGGACTAAGGCCCTACTAGGGAAAACAGGGGGTGGCCTTGGCTCAGATACAGGAAACCAATCAACAAGTGGGAGAACGCAAGGGACATCACCAAAGGTTTTTCTTTTCCAAAGCGCAAGCATGGAAAGGAATGTAGAGTCTTGTTCACCATTTAACTATACCTCGGACCACCCTAACTGGTTCCAAAGTAGCCCTCGTGATATTCTCCCCGACGATGGGAGGTGATTTCCTTCACTCCTTTTTCGATAAATGCATATATTTTTGGATATGCGAAAAATTTATTACTTTTTTTAGGGAAAAAGTAGATCTTTCATTCCACTTAACGAGCAGAAGAAACAATACATCAAAATCCAGGCCATCCATGCCGATACATCGCTAACCATTTTCTAAATCTAGATAAGCTAGTAATTCCGCCGGCGGCGAAGAGAAGATCAAAGTTTGTTTGCCAGAGGGTGTACTGCTTTTGGCTAGCTAGCCTATGTGCCACTTCGTTTGCTTCTCGGCGGATGTAGGAGACTACAGCAAAATCAAAACCTTGCATGGCTAGGCGACAGTCCTCCACCAGGAGGGATAAGTCACTACGATCCATAAGTTGTCGCTGTATGGCCAGGATTAGGGGCTGGCAATCAGACTCGAGCATGATACGGGGAAGATGCCATATCCTTCCAATAGAGTAGGATGTGAGCCCATTGGATACGACCGAATAGCCCCTGCCACAGTACACCCTTCCGAGTCCCTAATTATAACGCCGACTTGGCCAGTTCCATCAGGGGACATGCCAGCATCGGAGTTGATTTTAAAGCAGCCAGGAGGTGGAGGTTGCCATCTTGCACGGACAGTAGGGCGACGGGAGTCTGTACTGCCTGTGACGTCTATGAAGTCCTCCCAAAACTTGAAAGCAAGGTCTAGCTCACGCTGGACGTCCACATCAGTTGCATTCCGAAAGACGTAGAGGTTGCGAATTTTCCAGATGCTCCACATACAAACGATTCTCCTTCCACGTTCTTCAGCATCGCCGTGGGAGAGTAATTCCTTGCAGGCTAGAGAAATGTCTTGTATCGGTACAACTGAAATATCCAGCCCTGCCTGCTGCCATATGAGTCTTGCAGAAGGGCACATGATAAAGAGATGTAATGTAGTCTCCTGCTCCACTCCGCATAAAGGACAAGCTGTAGGGATGTCGATGCCTCTCCTGACAAGATTGACACAAACAGGGATATTATTATCTAGTATCCGCTATTAGGAAGTTCTTGATGCGGGGTGGACACTTTAGGTTCCAAACTCTACGCCAGACATCCTTCTCCAACATCGATAAAGATCCCATACTCTCCAGATTCCACCATTGACGAAAGTCAACGTGATACGCGCTGCGAACCGAGAATAGACCATCTCGAGTGTGCTTCCAACGGATCACGTCCACTGGCCGTCTTGGACTGAGGTGTATCGCCTTAATTCGTTTAATATCCTCCTGTTGAAATAATATCTCCAGCGAACTCTCATTCCACTCCGTCGAGTCCTGTTCCCGTAGCTCCGAGACAAAATGATACGAGTCTGCACCAGGAAATACATATCTCGGGCGACCATTACCTGTTCCATGGAGCCAAGAATGCTCCCATATCTTGACGTTGTACCCGTCGCCAATTCTCCATTCTATTCGGGCCTGCCGCAATGGGATTCCAGAAATATACTCCGCCAGGTGTAACTAGGCACATAACCCCTTGCAGCATCCAAAATATCATGTCGTGGGTAATATTTGGCTTTAAGCACCCGTGCCGTTAATGAGTCGGGATGACTTATAAGTCGCCAGACCTGTTTTGCTAGCATCGCGGAGTTGAAATTGAAAAGCCTTCGGAATTCCATGCCTTCCTCACTCTTCGCAGTTGAAATTTTTTAAAAATATTTCTTATGGTGATTATAATTTTCTATAACAATTCAATAAATACCAATTTAGTCAACTATAATTAAAAAATTACAAGTGCAACGACATGTATTCTAAAAACTAGTTACTCGAAAAGGTGAAAATAGTATGAAACCAAATATTTCTTGCAGGCAAGTCGTACTCCTTTTGGCACCCCTCTACTGACGCTATCATAAAGCGCTTCTTTGGGCAAGAAGAAGCAAGGGACATGGTGGACCTAGTCGTGGAGGCCACGCGGATGTACGACATCAACTCTAGAGTTTTCAAATACAAGTCGGAGAGCGACCCGCTCTTACATCAGGATCACATTTCAACCGGTCCGACCGGTTAGACCAGTGGTCGGACTGGTACATTATATATAATTAAAATATATTTTTATTAATATTTTAATTACCCCTATCCTACAACCCCAACTTTTCCTTTTTTTTTTGACCCACTGTAACCTTGAAATCCTAAAAAAAATGACCAAACATAATTTTTCTCTTTTTATTACGATTTGGTCGATTTTTTTGGGTCAAAATATCTGAACAATCCTGATTTTTTGTCAAAATATATGACCAACCCTGATTTTTTGGTTCAATCTTACGAACCGAAAAAAATAGAATAAAAAATTTGATCAAACTGCCCGGTCCGACCTTTTTTGTGCGGTTGATAAGGTTGGCGGTTTTATGTCCATACTTGATACACTCTCCTGACCGAATCACAGTCCGACCAATCACACCGCTAATCAGACCGCGTATTTAATAACCATGATAAACTCTCTAAGCGAACAGCTCGATAAGATAACAGCGAAGATGAATCAAAAAAGAGAAAGGAAGAAGGTGCATGCGCTGAATAACGACAAGGAGGTGGAGATTTGGTGGACCACCCCTATCGAAGAAATCAAATAATTTATGGGATATTAACAAAAGAATCTGAATGAACAAATATAATAATTTTTTAATTTACAAAAGAATTCGCTATACAAATCAAAGATTTTATGAGATATTAACAAAAGAATCTGTCAGCCTATTCACAAAACAAAAAATTCTTGATCCTACATATTCACGGCATGAAGAAAGCATCAGAAGAGCTTGCTTGCAAACTCTTCGTGTGGGTTTGGAGAAGAACTGGCAGCAAGGCCCCTGAGCTCAGATAGGCTTCTTCCAAGCTGCAAGGCGACCTTCATCTCTAACAATTCTCCATTCTCTCTCTTCTCCAAGTTCCTTTCCCTTAAATTTGACTCTATGGATTCTTCCATAAGCTTAAAGAAGCCAGCATTGCTCCTATACATCTCAAACACCATCCCAACTTGCCCTCCATGCTCTAAGCTACTCAATATACTCGCCAAAGCACCACCACCAACTCCCACCATCACGGCCACTGCGTCGAACTTACTACCCACCATAGCTGACCCAACAGCCCCTAAGGCCGTTAACAATGGCCCGGAAATCGCCAACAGCTTGTTCAGTTTCAAAGCCTTTCCGCTCAACCTAAGGTATTCCTCCTTGTCCTTCCTCCTAAGAACCTTTGCAACCTCTCCCATCCTCTCTTCCAACCCCGTGTTCCATCCATTGCTTCCGTTGGAGAGTACCGATTTGTTCAAGCGTTGTTGCTTCCGAGGCCACCATGCAGCCGGCTCCACGGTGGACGGGAATTTATCAAGCATTGCACCGAGTAAAGGGAGTGGGTATGCCCTATCAAGAGAAAGAACTTTCTCGATAGCTTCGTTTACGTCTCTAGGAGTAGGATTCCCAATGGAAAGCAATGTGTTGAGCTCCCCGTGGAGCTGCCTGAACAACCTGGAAGCATTTCTTTGCTCTTCGGCCAATTGGGACGGCTGAATCTTGTTCATAATACTCAACATGCCGGCCGCTGCAAGGTAAAGGATCACAGATGACGCCTTGAGAGCTGACATGGAACCCGAGCTTGGGCTAAAGGATGCGAGTCCGGTCATAGTAGAAGCTGTGAGAGTCATAGTATTAATAGAAGTCAAGAGGAGACGGTTCCAATTGTCTCTTTGGTCTCCTATGTTCTTACGCATCTCCACTCTATCTGCCACTTCCTCCATTATTGTGTATAGCTTGGTGATCACTTCAGGATCCGGACAAGTACCCATCTTAGGCCTTGGAGAAGGGCTTCTATTGCCTCTTAACATCGAGTCTTTCTCCGCCGGAACTGTGTGGCCTCTTCTGGTTAGTTCCGCTACTATGGCTCTTGTGGAGAGGCTGGGAAGAGAGATCGGACTAATACGAGTTCTGGGTAGATTGATCGTAGCCTTAATGGTCGTCCCTCTTCGTTGACTTGAACACGAACAAGCAGAGGTTAATGAGGAAACGGAAGAGCCAGGAAGTACTCTTAGACCTGCCATTATTTTGTATTTCAATCCTGTTAATGTGTTGTTTGGGATATTATTGGTTTAGGCTTCTTTTAGAAGAGAGGGAAATGAATTGGTTTTTGAGGTGGCCAAGGAGCTGGGATTGGTATTTATAGATATGAGGGTGAGAGAGTGGAAGAGGAAGGGGAAGACCAGAGAAGTAGTCTAATAGTTGAAATATATGACCGGAGGTTGGACGTTGAAAGTTTAGCTTGAATGTTTCCGGTTTTGGATTAAACAGACCAGTTCTCGCAGCCATTTTATTAGTGACTGTAATAAATATTTTTTTTGATTAATTGTTTTAGATGAACTAGTAAAAGTTGTTATTGTTTAATATTTGTCACCTTTCAAAATTCATAACATGAATTAATCAATTTAGTAATAGTTTGAATATCATATATATAAGTCAAATAAATATGTAGATTTTTTGGTTGAATGGTTTTCATATTATATAGTTTTTTTCGTAGAATGGTTTAAATATTAGTACAACGGTCACAATCGTGTCTCTGAGGCGCGTCTTGTTCTATCAAAATGGAACGGGTCGACGGCTTGGTGTTTTTTTTAGGGTTGTCTATAATTGGACGTCCAAACTTGGTCAGCCATAAGAAAGTCAAAGCCATAAACTCGACTTTTTTTTAGAGATTAAAATTTGTTCATTCAATAAGCGGTTTCTGATTTTTAAAAATAGTTTAACTTGAAAATTTGACATTTTAGTTAAGATTTAAATAACTTTTTTTAAAAGAATTAGGAAGTAATTTAAATTTTATATGAACATTAACTTTTGTTTGTTAAGAGATTCAGATAATATTAGAATAATTTTTTTTCATTTTCATATTACAACGATTCATAGTTAATGATGTATAATTAATATATTTTTACTATGTATTATACATAATTATATAATAACTAGCATGAAAAATATATTACAATTTCATTAAATACATATATGCTTTTTTTAAATGACGTCCTATTGTTAGAGTAGAAAATTTGGTGGCAATGTCGGAGTTTCACGTACCACCAACCAATTTTCGCATGTATGGATCTGTTCAACAGGCTCACCTGATGTCACGAGGTGTTTCTAATATCAAGAAGATTTGCAAACGACGAGAAATTTTGCATAACCCGACGCACTTGTTGATAATCCTTTCCAATCGTCCGAGATTTTACGTCCATTGAGTAAGTTTTAGTAAATCGGCCACACTTTCGTCCGATATTGAATTGACACGTATTTTATAGACTACAAAAAGCTAAGACAAAGATTAACATTTTCTTATTTGTCTGGATCTTCATATTCGTCATGAAAAATGGTCAAAACTAGGTTTCAAATATCAACCCGCTTGGTGTATTATGCGTCAACTCTCGAAACTGATATCTCGGTAAATTATCCATAATATTTCACTCCGAAATCAGATTGTGACGATTCAAATGATTATGGAAAGATAAGATAAAAATATAAATTTTGTATTTGTGGCATCTTCAAATTCTATCGTGGAAAAGAATAAAAATGGGTTTCAGGTTTTAGTTCAGTTTGGTGCTCAAGCTCGGATCGTCGCATTTTCTCCTTAGACTACCCACAGTAGTCGTTCACCCGAGCGATTGGGTGAATATTTTATTATTTAAAAAAAATTGATTAGAAGCCAATCCCGCTCGGCCGAGCGGATTGGCCAACCAATCCCGCTCCCGAGTGGATTGGTTGGCCATTTTTTTTTCAATAATCTAACTATCTAGTTATTTCCACTTGGCATAATATTATTCGTAAAAATAGATTTATTCGTATAAGATTTTTTGGTTAGCATTTAGTAATAAATTTAAAAAATAATTTAAAAATTATTAAATTTTGTATCTCTATAAATAGAGTCCAATATTTTTATCTAATTTAGTATTCTAATTTTTGCTTTTGTAATTTTATGACTTAATCACAATATTTAATCGTGTTATTGAAAACATAATTATTTTCGTAATATATAATCGTGTTATTGAAAACATAATTATTTTCGTAATATATAATTTTAATCTAAACAAATCAGAGTAGATAATATGTGGATGAGAGAGAAATTAATAATTTATTCTGTGAACTAGGTTACTGATGTGGGTAGAAAATATGTAAGTGAATTGGATTGGGTAGGAATTGGGTATGGAAGAGAGAGAAATTAATAATTTATTCCGTGACCTGGATTGGATGGGTTGCTGATGTAGGTAGTCTTACATGATGCAGTCTGCGCCGCAGGTTGCAAATCCCTCAACGAGGGCGGGTCTGAACCGACGGAGGCCTCCCCTAGCTAGCGCATGCGGCACCCTGTTCTGACGCAATTTTATAGGGTTTTGTTAAAAAGCTACGACCCAGAATTCCAATTTGACGGGATTCACTTTTGAATAGTTAAACAACTTTAAAAGTCAATTTTAACTCATAAGCCGTCAATACTAGAACTAATATTAAATCACTGACTAAACGCTGCACCACCAAATCGATCGAGAACTGGTCCGATTAGTTAAAAACCGCGAACCATTCTTCCTAAATAATATTCAACATAATGAACAAGTGACGTGACGCTGGCTATATTATGTGTTTGACGTGTAGGTGGAGGTTGACTCGATGCTGAATATACTATGTGTTTGATGTGATGTTGTGCAGGACCACATGTTTGTTACCCTTGCACATCGCGCTACGGAACTGCTTGATCGTGTGAGGGTGATCCACATTCAGTATACTTAGAGAGATGTAACCGTATAGCTGATGTCCTCTCCAAGTATTGCCTTGACGATTGTATTTTGACTGTATTATATTTTTTTGAATGACTATGTTATGTTTGTGTTGAGGTACAAAAATAATCTCGTCATTGTTAACACATTTTCGAGGTCTCTGGTCTTGGTTTTGTTGGACTTCGGTAGATCGTCATATCTTTTGACTCGGACATCAGATTGAGTTGATTCATTCGGCAATGAAAAGCTAAGGCATAGATCTACAATTTTATAGTTTACTACTTCTTAAGATTTGGAGCAAAAGAGGTCAAAAAGCTAATGGTAGTCTATGCCCTGCCTTGCAGGCGTGGAAATATGGCACCTAAATGGTGCCCACGCCCACATGGGCGCCAAAATGGAAGCCCACACCTCCGTGTTTGGGGCGTTGTGTTGACTCTTGCATCTTGGCCTTGGCTTAGGTTATTGGACATCGGCCACAGATATTGGCCTTGGCTTAGGCTGTTGGACATCAACAATGGATATTGGCCTTGGCTTAGGCTGTTAGATATCAATCATGGATATTGGCCTTGGTTTAGGCTGTTGCACATCGGTCATGGTTTAGGCTGTTGGATGCCGACCATCGTTTATGTTGTTGGACATTGGCCATTGTATAGGACAAGGAGGAATACCTTAGGTTGAGCGGAAAAACTTTGAGATTGAACAAGGTGTTAGCAATTTTTGGGCCATTGTTAACAGCCTTAGGGGCTATAGGATCAGCTTTGGTAGGTAGCAAGTTCAACGCGGCGACCGTGATGGTTGGAGTTGGTGGTGGTGCTTTGGCAAGTATAGTGAGTAGCTTAGAGCATGAAGGGCAAGTTGGGATGGTGTTTGAGATGTATAGGAGCAATGCTGGCTTCTTTAAGGTTATGGAAGAATCCATTGAGGCAAATTTAAGGGAAATGAACTTGGAGAAGAGGGAGAATGGAGATATTCTAGAGATGAAGGTGGCCTTGCAACTTGGAAGAAGCCTATTTGAGCTGAAGAACCATCCAATAGAATTTCAAGAGTTTGGAAGCAAGCATTTTTGAAGCTTTCTTTTTTATGTCATTATGTAGGAGGATAACCTATTTTTTGTTTTGTAAATTCTTTTGTTATTACCTGACAAATTATTTGATTTGTTTAATCAAATTATAACAATATATACAATACATAATGAAAGGTGATTCTATTTTATTGATCATGAATATGATTCAAACAATAAAAGATGAATTTATAATTGTTAAGAAAGTCAAACAGTTGTCAATTGTGAGCGAAAACTCCTTTTAAGGGAGAGGAAGCCATAACATTAAGTTCAGTGCATGGTTACTAATTTGTTTATTCCTAAGAACTCTACAATGAGAGATATATGCTAGAAAAGTGGGTAAATCGATAAGGATGCTACAAAAGTGTCACATATCTAGGGTACATTATATCAAAGAATAGGGCGGCGTTTGTTAGAGTGAAGTCAACCAACGAACACGTCGTAAAAAAACATTTATCAGAAATAGTCTGGCTACGGCCACTTGTTTATAGAATTATTTTAGAGGTAGCCCAATGGTCATTGCATCAAGGGCAGAAATGAATTATGTTCGGAGGAGCAAGCGAAATCAACTACCATAAATTGAGGGAGAAAAAAGGTGATTTACTCTTCTAATATTCTGAAGTACGCTACAAAGGAAGGGCATGTATTACATGAAAGTTTTATGGAGTTATGATTAGGTGAAAGCAATAAGAAAATGACAATATGGATCCTAGACTTTAAGTTACATAAATTTTGTAATGGGAGCATTGGATGCATCAAGATATAGTGACCAACTTTTTAAAGAAGGGGCGACTTAGAGTTGGAAACAGCCATGTACAAAAGTCACCATTCTTTTAATTTGGTGACAAACTCTTTTTAAGGGGTGAAAATGAATTATTTTTTATCCAGAATGATCCAGCAAAAAGTCCAACTTTGAACGCCTATTTATCGTAATTGGCAATGAATCTTCCTATGCTCCGTATATGGTTGGAAAGATCTACGAATCTAGTTTAATACGCTTTAAACGAAGAGTCATTTGATATTTCCTAGAAGAATTTATGTCAATTTTACCATAAGGAGACAAATTTATCCGAAAATCCACCAAGTTCATGAATTTAGTCATTTCATTTTGCAATTCTTGGTTTCATTCGAGTCACATGCATTGTAGGAGTTTATGTATGAATTCTTCCTGATCAAGGAATGATTTTATGTATTTAATAAATCTAGAAGATATGGAGTCAAGTAGTGTCATTATGTATTGGCTCTTATAAATAGCCCCACAGTTGTAATATTTTGATTATTGAGTTGAAAATCTTATAAGTAAGTCTCTTGACTTGTTTAGAAGATGGATTTCTTCTAGTTATCTTTTTAGTCTTTAGGTGGATTTTTTAAGGTGATGAGTTGCTCGAAACTCCTTGGTGAATTCTATTAAGTGAAGAGTTCTGCTCGAATCTCTTTGTTGAATTCCATTGATTGAAGAGTTCTGCCCGAATCTCTTTGATGGATTCCATTGAGTGAAGGGTCCTATTTTGTGTCTTGCTCGACTTTCTTTGGTAGATTCTATTGAGTGAAGATTTTCTACTCGATCTCTTTGGTGGATTCCAACAAGTGAAAGGTCATTTTCTAAGTGTGCTCTTGTGTTTCCTCCTCACGTCTCTACTTTCCAGTAAAGTGGTATATTCTATTGAGTGAAGGGTCCTATCTTGTGTGTTGCTCGACTCTCTTTGGTAGATTCCTTTAAGTGAAGTGTATCTACTCGATCTCTTTGGTGGATTGCATCGAGTGAAAGGTTTTTTCTGAGTGTACTCCTTGTTGGAGAATTAGTTTTTAACCAATGGAAGAGGTTGACTCAATACATTTGAGTGCATTGGGCTTTGGGCCCAAATATTAGTGGACAACTTTGAGCTAATATAATTTGAGGTCACACCATTTAATTTTGGATGTTTGTGAGATTAATGCGAAGCTCGTTGACTAAGTTTTGTAATGATATAAAACACTTGCGAGAAAAATTAATTGACGGTGTGAATGAAAAATTCACTTAAAGGTGGTATAACTACGAGTTGCGGGTTTGTGGATTTTGTGGGAATTGTTCCAGGTTCCAGGGCCTTATTCTTTTGGAACTGGGCCGGACCTGTTGAAGCGATTCTAGGCCCAAAAATCTATTAGGCTTCCGTCTGGATAAGCCCGTGCTCTAGAAGCTTCTTCCCTTTCTAGATGCCATTTGAATTTAAATTTGAAATTTAAATTCATGAGTAAAAGCCTATTAAATTAGGGATTTTATGGCCTTTGTAACAACTCATTTATTCACCAAATGAATGAGCTAGTTAATGGCCAAATTAAATCTGGATTTGAATGTTGGAGGTCCTAGGCCCCTATAAAAAGATCCCTCCTCCTCCATTCCAAATTACCCCTAGCTCACACTCTTCTTTGAGCTCTCTACTTCTCCCCCTCTAGATCATAGCATTCTTCTCTTGCATAAAAGAGTAAGATTTTTACACCACCAAAAGTTCGAAATGTGTGCTATAGTACTTCCTATAGCACTCGTGATTGGGCGTTGTACCTTGGGGGCTCTATTACCCACGGAGGCCTGAAGCATATAGGTGGGTAATAAGAGTTTAAGGGCACACGGTTAAACTGTGGCCTCGTCCAGGATTGCATCCGAAGTCCTAACTTGAAGATGACGTTCTTACACACTTAGCCCGAAGTGTGATCGTGAGCATACTCTTACCCTCCTCTTTATTCTATATTTGTGATTTATATATATGTACAAACTATGTTCTTACTAATATTTGTCCAACACTCATGTGTTCCCTCCTCACGTCTCTACTTTCTGGTATCAAAGTGGTATCAGAGCTGCGGTTCATGATGGCTCTACGCCAAAGGATCACCCTAGATGACTCCCTAAGACGTGAGCGTGTTCTTCGCAATACCGAATTGGATGACTTGAGAAGACAAGTGCAACAACTCCAGCAGCATCTCGGACGTTCTGGACGTTTGGAACATGATGATTTGCGTCATAATTCAGAGGATGGTGATCAAATCGATAAAGAGTTGGAGAATCCTTTCTGTTGTGGCCGCATTTCGAGATCACATGGTCCACGTGATCATAAATCTCAACAATACTTCAATGCCAAATTTGATATTCCTGAATTCAAAGGAAGAATGCACCTCGAGGAGTTCATGGATTGGTCGAATTTCGTGGAATTTATTTTTTGATATTATAAGACTACTGAAGATCGCAAGGTGAAGCTGGTGGCCAACAAGTTGACGAAATATGCGTCAATCTGGTGAGAACATCTCATGAAGCAGCGTGCTCGTGAAGGAAAAAACTGAATCATGACATGGGAGAAAATGAAGATGGTGCTCAAGAAAAAGTTCTTGCCAAATAAATATCGGGAAGATAGTTTTCTCAATTTTCACGACTTTAAGCAAGAAGAGCAAACCGTTGAAGACTTCACATATGAATTTGAACACCTTATAATGAGGTGCCAAAGCCGCCATATTGGACTTACTATGATGAAGAAGAAAATAATTCCATTAAGGAGGAAGATTTGAAATATGACGAGGGGGATGATGAAGAACAGATAAGTAACTTATGACGACGAAGACGAGAATCTTGTTGCGAGAATAAGTGCCATTTAAGAAAAAGATTGGACGCGACACAATATTTTTCACACAAGATGCATTTTCGATGAGGTATGCAATATAATCGTTGATGGAGAAAGTTGTAAAATATGATGTCTACAAAAATGGTTGAAAAGCTAAACCCATTTCGCCACGTCGCCTGCCCTACCTCTCCTAATTGCTTTCAACAAAAAGTTTATTTTTAATATTAATTATAAAATCAAATTATATAAATTATTTTTAATTGTAATATGTAAAATAAGGAACCGCTTATTGCCAAAAACTCAATAGAAACAATCTCAATCAACTAATTAGTTATTCTTAATAAGAGAACTGAAAATACAATATTTAATCAAATCATCTATCAGCATTCCAAGTTGAGTTTATGGCTTTCCAATTGCTGAGTTTATAATCAAATCAAATCATCTATCGCGCCACTTTATCCCTCAAAAATAAAATTTTTGACGATGTTTGGTCGTCAAATTATAGAGAAACCTCAATAAACCCCAAGCCTTCGATCCCTTCCCTTTTGTCAGAACTAGACACGCTGCAGAGATACGATTGCGACCGTTGAACTAATTTTAAACCCATTCCACCAAAAGAAATACATTTTTTTTGACAAGTAAAAGAAATATTTTTTATATCAATTGTTATACAAATGTTATTTATCTGACTAATTAAAATTCGAGTTGATCGAACCTTTAAAAGATGGTATTTAACAATATGTTTTTAAGAATTCAAACTAAAATTTTTTTAGTTAAAGTAAAATTGCAGAATAATCAAAGTGTTTGTCCGTAAAAAACAATATATTACAACCACTAATAACATCGCTGCGCCTGAAGTTGAGAACTGGTCCTATTCCTCCAAATCCGGAAACATTCAAGTAAAACTTTCAACATCCAACTTCCGTGTTATCTATTTCAACCAGTAGACCACTTCTCTGGTCTCTTTCTCTTCCACTCTCTCACCCTCATATCTATAAATACCAATCCCAGCTCTTTGGCCACTCCCAAAAACCCAACTCATTTCCATATCTTCTAAAAGAAGCCAAAACCAACAATATCTCATTACTTCAATAAGAGAATTACACTCAACCCAAACAACACATAAACAGGATAGAAGTACACAGCTTGCACAAAGCTATGGCAAGTCTAAGAGTGCTTCCTGGCTCCTCCTCATTAACTTCTGCTTATTCTTGTTCAAGTCAACGCAGAGCGACGACCATCAAAGCTACGATCAATCTACTCAGAACTCGGATTAGTCCAATCTCTCTTCCCAGCCTCTCCACAAGAGCCATAGTAGAGGAACTAACCAGAAGAGGCCACACAGTTCCAATGGAGAAAGAATCAAAGATAAGAGGCAATAGAAGCCCTTCTCCAAGGCTTAAGATGGGTATCCAACGAGGTGACTTCACCTACAATCATGTTTCCCACTAACCTGTAGGTGTTCTTATCATCTCTTTCACCCTTCATCACTACCACAACATCCTTCTCCACCTCAATTAGCCCGCCTACAACCTTATAGTTGTACCCGTTACAGTCCAAAGCTCCTAATGAGATCAAATTCCTCTCCAAATTCGGAACATGCCTAACCCCACACAATTTTCTCTCAATACTATCCCACATCTTGATTCTCAAGTCTCATATGCCAGTAATTCTACAAGTAGAACCATCACCCATAGTCACCATACCTGAATCAAAGAATTTGTAGGTGTCGAACCACCATTTTTTGGGCGCCATGTGAAAGGAACAAGCACTATCCAAAATCTACGAATCAGAATGCTTTAGACTTGACAAAATAGAAAGAAGACTACTATCCGACCAGTCCGAATATGAGACCACATTCATGGAACCCAATCCTTTTCCCTCACGATCCCAAGTTCTTTTCAGACAATCCTTCTTCACGTGCCCTTTTTTTCCATACTCGAAGTAATTTTCTTTGAACTTCCTTGACCTAGACTTGGATCCTTTTCCATCTTCACTACGCCCACCATGGCTACTGCTCACAACCAGCCCTTCTGCTTGTTGATAAGCCAGTTTTTCTACTTTGATGAAACCCTAGCAAAGCATTTGTGATATCTTCCAACACCAGGGACTCCTTCCCCTATGTTAGAGTTGTAACCAAATTTTTGTCAGAGCCCGGTAAGGAATTTAGGAGCAACAATGCCTTGTCTTCTTCCCTCGAACTTCAGATCAACCTTTCTCAAGTCGCTCACAAGTTGACTGAAAACATTAATACGTTGGCTCAAATCCGAGCCCTCCTCCATATTGAGCCCGTACAATCTTTGCTTAAGATAAAGCTTGTTCGACAAAGACTTAGACATATTCCTTGCCTCCAATTTCTTTCATACCTCAGCTGGTGACTCCTCATCCATGACGTGAGCAAATTATCGCCACATCACATCACATCGTCCGTCTAGCACAAGCGAATTATCGCCACAACCTTGGCCTCCATCTCCTTCCACTCTTGCTCCTCCATCTTATCGGGCTTCTTCTCCGAGAGCACGATGACCATCCCTTGTTGCACGAAGAGATCCTTGACACGCCTTTGCCATAACCCAAAATTCGATGAACTATCGAACTTCACAAGAGCAAACTTCGCGCCGTAATCCGACATCCTCCAAACTTAGCTCTTGATACCACTTGTTAGGAATTCAGCAACTTCAAGAATAAGCGTGCAAATAATACGGACATAAGATATAACGTGGTTCGGTCTAATGCCTACGTCCACGGAGAGAAATAAGAACTTTTATTGATAGATCCAAGTCACAAAAGCCTTACAAAACTCTTGGGCAACATGCCTTTATATAGAGACAAATCCGTGTACATCAAGTAATCTATTGAGGTCGAATTAGGAGTGCGAAACAAAACAGAAAAATAATTCCTCTTTTACTTATTCCTCGCCAAACTCAACAATATACAATACATAATGAAAGGCAATTCTATTTTAGTGATCATGAATATGGTCCAAACAATAAATTCCTTGATTCGGATTGAGATACGCTTATCCTCAAATTAAATCGCAGCCTATTAATTAATTTTTCGTGGTGTGAGAGGCATATTATAACATACGATAAAAGACGAATTTTCAATTGTTATAAAAGTCAAACAGTTGTCAATTGTGAGCCAAAACTCCTTTTAAGGGAGAGGAAGGCGTAACATTAAGTTCAGTGCATGGTTACTAATTTGTTTATTCCTAAAAACTCTAAAAGGAGATCTATGCTAGAAAAGTGGGTGAATCGATAAGGATGCTACAAAAGTGTGACATATCTAGGGTACATTATATCAAAGAATAGGGTGCGGTGTTAGAGTGAAGTAAACCAACGAACAAGTCAAAAAAATTTTATTAGAAATAGTCCGGCTACGACCACTTGTTAATAGAATTTTTTTAGAGATAGCCCAATGGTCATTGCATGAAGGGCAGAAATGAATTATGTTGGAAGGAGCAAGCGAAATCAACTACCATAAATCGAGGGAGAAAAAAGGTGATTTGCTCTTTCTAATATTCGGAATTACGCTACAAAGGAAGGGCATGTATTACATGAAAGTTTTATGGTGTTATGATTAGGTGAAAGCAATAAGAAAATGACAATATGGATCCTAAACTTTAAGTTACATAAATTTTGTAATGGGAGCATTGGATGCATCAAGATATAATGACCAACTTTTTAAAAGAGGGGCAACTTGGAGTTGGAAACAACCTGTAACATATATGGGCTTGGATGTAATAGATGAATAATTAGATGATCATTTTGTAATTGATCATCAAGGTATAAATAGAAGTTAAGTGTAATACTGAGGGTATTCTTGACATTTATATCCAATTTCCTAGAGGAACAGTTACGTTCTCTTCTTTCTATCTCTCTTATCTTCGTCTTCCCTCTTTTTCCCCTTTTCTTGATTTCAATACTTAAAAACCCTGCCAAAAGACTTGTAATCCAACGGCACAAAGCGTTGTGAATAACTAGAAGGTCCAGGGTTTAAACTCTAGCATTGACATGGTGTAATTTACCTTTCAAAAAAAAAACTTGAAAATCCTAAGCAAGATCATTACATGGTATCAGAGCTAGAAATTCCTCGAAAATTCTAGCACATGACCCGATCGAAGAACATGAAAGGCCACATCCAAGATGTCGAACAGAAATTGCTGCAACACATCGAGGTTTTGGAAGGGGAAAATAAACATCGTAGGGCTCAATATGATGGTTTGCGGGAGCCGACGATGGAGCGCTTCGTTACAATTGAAGCTTCACAAGCGAGGATGGAAGACTGGAATCGTGAAATTAGGGAAATGTTGAAGTCGGTGTCTGCTGCAGTGTTGAATTTTATGAAACAGGCCCGAGGCGACTTCTGCTTCCTACTCCTACTCAGCCCGAGTTCAACCAGGGTTCGAGAGGCAAGGCGAGTAACAGCTCGAGAATGGGCGTGGAAGTTAACCAACGAGAGGAGGGTTTCAATCACTCTATTTTGCGACAATGAGAGGAGGGTTTCGGTCACTCTGTTTCGCGGCAACGGTTTGAGGGCATCCAAGAAGTGAATCAGAGACATCGAGTGGTGGAACGTCAGGAGGTTAACCAGGTAACCCAAGCACTTCCTAAAATTGATATTCCCTTCTTTTCAGGATTTAACCCTAGGGTTTGGATGCGGAGATGTTAAAAATATTTTAGGGTTAATCAAATTCTAAATGAGAAGAAAATTGATGTGAGTTCAATCTACTTAGATGAAAAGGCAGATATATGGTTCATCCCTTGGATCTTGGTTCATATGGAAGCTATTTGGAGGACTTTGTTGAGGTATTATACCTGCATTTTTGGGACAGATGCTATGACTTCCTAGTTAAGGAATTTAACCAGCTGAGACAAACAAGGGATGTTGAGGATTATGTGAACAAATTTGAAGAATTAAAAGGAAATATGTTGTTGGAAAATAGACAACTATCTGAGAGATATTTCACATCAAGCCTCTTAGCTGGGTTAGATGAAGACATTCAAGCTATGGTTTCTGCAGCTAGACCAGCTTCCTTAGCTGAAGCAATTAGATCAGCGAGACTCAATGAGACGGCAATCTCTGCTATGTTTAGGCATAATCAGTATTCTAGGTAGTCCGGAAATGGAAGTGATGGCAACATATTTAGTAATCCTGCTAGCAACCTTGTTGTGAGTAAGAGTAATTGAAATTCTCTTGGAAATAAAAGTGGTGGAGGTAGTAATTCTATTGGTAGCAGCAACGGAAAACCAGCAAGGAAGGATCCAACATGCTGTACGTGTGGGGCTAAGTACTTTCGCAGCCACGTTTGTTTTAATGAAAAGAAGCCTACACTCGATATGCTCAACATTGATGATTACATGGATCCCATGGCTCAAGAGGAGGAAAGAGTTGCAATTAATTCAATGCAAGTTGTTGAGGATGTAGGAGAAATTTGCATAAGTGGAACTTTGAAGATAATGGAAAACAGTATGGAAGAACCTCTATTAGTTTTGTTGGATTGGGAAAGCAATTTTAGCTTTGTTGATAATGGAAAACAGTATAGAAGAACCTCTATGTACGTATTTTATGTATTATTGTTTAAAATAATATTTTTCTCTGAAAGCAATGCATTAACCTTATTTGGTAATATAAAACAAAATATCTAAAGAATAACAAAAGATAAAGTCTATTCAGTAAGGAGTGAAACTCTCATATGGAATTGATATTTTTTAGAAATGAGAAAGCAAATAAAAGGTTTGAGACAAAAGCATTGAATCGTGATTATCTTTATTGGATTATCATATTTGAGTATTGAATATTTACTTTAAAAAAACCTGTAAAAAAATAAAATTATCTATTTTTTGTTCTCTATTTGTTCGACGTCTTCAATCACCCATAAATAATATGGCACTCTCTACTCTAATAATAGTGACGAATCAATAATATAATACAGGAAGTTTTGAAGATGCGTAATTCCAAAAGGCGACGACACAGAGAAATATAATAGATTATGTCAAGAGAGATTGTAATTAGTTGGCAATAGAATAATTTTTTATAGGTAATTGGGCAATAGAATAAGAATGCTTATTTTGTTAATCGTCCTCGAGAACACTTAAACTTAATCGCAATTCTTTAACAAATCGAAGAATTTGTGAGATATTAACGAAGGAATTAGTTGTCATCTGAATGGACAAATAAATTATTTTTTAATTGATAAAAGAATTCGCTATAAAATCAAAGAATACGTGAGATATTAACAAAAGAATTTGTCAGCCTATTCACAAAACAAAAAAATTATCGATCCTACATATTCACAACATCATAAAAAAAGAAAGCGTCAGAAGAGCTTGCTTGCAAACTCTTCATGTGGGTTTGGAGAAGAACTGGCAGCAAGGCCCCTGAGCTCAGATAGGCTTCTTCCAAGCTGCAAGGCGACCTTCATCTCTAGCAATTCTCCATTCTCTCTCTTCTCCAAGTTCCTTTCCCTTAAATTTGACTCTATGGATTCTTCCATAAGCTTAAAGAAGCCAGCATTGCTCCTATACATCTCAAACACCATCCCAACTTGCCCTCCATGCTCTAAGCTACTCAATATACTCGCCAAAGCACCACCACCAACTCCCACCATCACGGCCACTGCGTCGAACTTACTACCCACCAAAGCTGACCCCACTGCCCCTAAGGCCGTTAACAATGGTCCGGAAATCGCCAACACCTTGTTCAGTCTCAAAGCCTTTCCGCTCAACCTGAGGTATTCCTCCTTGTCCTTCCTCCTCAGAATATTTGCAACCTCTCCCATCCTCTCTTCCAATTCCGTGTTCCATCCATTGCTCCCGTTGGAGAGTACCGATTTGTTCAAGCGTTGTTGCGTCCGAGGCCACCATACTGCCGGCTCCACGGTGGACGGGAATTTTTCAAGCATTGCACCGAGTAAAGGAAGTGGGTATGCCCTATCAAGAGAAAGAACTTTCTCGATAGCTTCGTTTACGTCTCTAGGAGTAGGATTCCCAATCGAAAGCAATGTGTTGAGCTCCCCGTGGAGCTGCTTGAACAACCTGGAAGCATTTCTTTGCTCTTCGGCCAATTGGGACGGCTGAATCTTGTTCATAATACTCAACATGCCGGCCGCTGCAAGGTAAAGGATCACAGATGATGCCTTGAGAGCTGACATGGAACCCGCGCTTGGGCTAATGGATGCGAGTCCGGTCATAGTAGAAGCTGTGAGAGTCATAGTATTAATAGAAGTCAAGAGGAGACGGTTCCAATTCTCTCTTTGGTCTCCTATGTTCTTATGCATCTCCACTCTATCTGCCACTTCCTCCATTATTGTGTATAGCTTGGTGATCACTTCAGGATCCGGAGAAGTACCCATCTTAGGCCTTGGAGAAGGGCTTCTATTGCCTCTTAACATCGAGTCTTTCTCCGCCGGAACTGTGTGGCCTCTTCTGGCTAGTTCCTCTACTATGGTTCTTGTGGAGAGGCTGGGAAGAGAGATCGGACTAATCTGAGTTCTGGGTAGATTGATCGTAGCTTTAATGGTCGTCCCTCTTCGTTGACTTGAACACGAACAAGCAGAGGTTAATGAGGAAATGGAAGAACCAGGAAGTACTCTTAGACCTGCCATTATTTTGTATTTCAATCCTGTTAATGTGTTGTTTGGGATATTATTGGTTTAAGCTTCTTTTAGAAGAGAGGGAAATGAGTTGGTTTTTGAGGTGGCCAAGGAGCTGGGATTGGTATTTATAGATATGAGGGTGAGAGAGTGGAAGAGGAAGGGAAAGACCAGAGAAGTGGTCTAATAGTTGAAATATATGACCGGAGGTTGGAAGTTGAAAGTTCAGCTTGAATGTTTCCGGTTTTGGATTAAACAGACCAGTTCTCGCAGCCAATTTATTAGTGACTGTAATAAATATTTTTTATGACAGTTGTTTTAGATGAACTAGTAAAAGTTGTTCTTGTTTAATATTTTTCACCTGTCAAAATTCATAACATGAATTAATCAATTTAGTAATAGTTTCAATATCATATATATAAGTCAAGTAAATATATAGATTTTTTGGTTGAATGGTTTTCATATTATATAGTTTTTTTCGTAGAATGGTTTAATACAACGGTCACAATCGTGTCTCTGAGGCGCGTCTTGTTCTGTCAAAATGGAACGGGTCGACGGCTTGGGATTTTTTTTTAGGGTTGTCTATAATTTGACGTCCAAACTTGGTCAGCCATAAGAAAGTCAAAGCCATAAACTCGACTTTTTTTAGAGATTAAAATTTGTTCATTTAATAAGCGGTTTCTGATTTTTTTAAATAGTTTTACATAACAATTTGACATTTTAATTAAGATTTAAATAACTTTTTTTAAACGAATTAGGAAGTAATTTAAATTTTATATGAACATTAACTTTTGTTTGTTAAGAGATTCAGATAATATTAGAATACAAATTTATTTTCATTTTTATATTACAACGATTCATAGTTAATGATGTATAATTAATATATATTTTTACTATGTATTATACATAATTATATAATAACTAGCATGAAAAATATATTACAATTTCATTAAATAGACATATATATTTTTTAAAGACGTCCTATTGTTAGAGTAGAAAATTTGGTGGCAATGTCGGAGTTTCACGAGGTGTTTCTAATATCAAGAAGATGTGCAAACGACGAGAAATTTTGCATAACCCGACGCACTTTTTGATAATCCTTTCCAATCGTTCGAGATTTTAAGTCCATTGAGTAAGTTTTAGTAAATCGGCCACACTTTCGTCCGATATTGAATTGAGACCTATTTTATAGGCTACAAAAAGTTAAGACAAAGATTAACATTTTCGTATTTCTCTGGATCTCCATATTCGACATGAAAAATGGTCAAAATTAGATTTCAAATATCAATTCGTTTGGTGTATTATGCGTCAACTCTCAAAATTGATATCTCGGTAAATTATCCATAATATTTCACTCTGAAATCAGATTGTGACAATTCAAATGATTATGAAAAGATAAGATTAAAATATAAAATTTTTTATTTTTGTGGCATCTTCAAATTCTATCATGGAAAAGAATAAAAATGGGTTTCAGGTTTTAGTTCAGTTTGGTGCGTCAAGCTCGGATCGTCGCATTTTTCCCTTACATGATTAGTCTGCGCTGCTGGTTGGAAATCCCTCAACGAGGGCGGGTCTGAACCGACGGAGGCCTCCCCTAGCTAGCGTATGCGGCACCCTGTTCTGACGCAAATTTATAGGGTTTTGTTAAAAGGCTACGAGACCCAGAATTCCAATTTGACGGGATTCACTTTTGAATAGTTAAACAATTTTGAAAGTCAATTTTAACTCATAACCCGTCAATTCTAAAACTAATATTAAATTACTGACTAAACGCTGCACCACCAAATCGATCGAGAACTGGTCCGATTAGTTCAAAACCGTGAACCACTCTTCCTAAATAATATTCAACATAATGAACAAGTGACGTGACGCTGGCTATATTCTGTGTTTGACGTGTAGGTGGAGGCTAACTCAAAATACGGCCTTGGGGGCCGGTTGATGCTTTGTTGGGTTTTCATGGCCACGACTCAGGATTTTCTTAAATTGAGCGGATCTTCCAATATTCGGCCATGATCTAGGATGTTTCTACTTTGGATTAAGGTTGCTTGCCCGACACGGCCTATGTGTTTTTTTTCTAGGCCGGATCTCTCTATTTTGGAAGTCGACCTATGGGCTATGTTGGAAACGGCCTAATTAGAGTTTTTTCTATATTGAAGGCTAGGGCTAGGTCGAGACCCTCTATATAAAAGTGGCATGGGCAAAGGAGAAGGGACACCACAAACATAACCAACAACAAATTTACTTATATTGTCTTTAGCTTTTTTTTTCTCTAGCATAGCTTAGCCTAGTCTAGTTCTTTTTTTCTCTCTCCGTTAGGCCGACTTTGGGACTACTACTCCTAGGTTCTCTTAGCATTCATGTACCTCTTTACCCGCAACAGTTTGATAAATCATTATTGTCGTGTTTAGATATGTACTTATATGGCCTTAAGATGCTAGCTTACTGGTGACCCGCACTATTTTATCTATTTGATGATTAATAAAAATTAGGAGAACTTTTGTCACCTCGTTCAGAAAAAGTTGAATTTATGGCTTTGACTTTTTAATAGTTTACCAAGTTTAGATGTCAAATTTTGGAGAAACCTCAATGAACACCAAGCCGTCAATCCGTTCCATTATGTCCAAACAAGACGCGCCGCAAGAGATTGTGACCGTCGAACTAATATTAAAACCATTCTACCAAAAAAAATCTATAGAATATTAAAACAATTCAACCAAAAAAACTAATTTATATTTAAAACCAGTAAGATATTTAAAAAAAAATCAACAAATTTTTATTATCGGTGTATATGCAAGGTCCAAACTATGGACTCTTAATCGAGTTAAAATAGTTCTATCAACGCCTTGGGTAAAAACAATATATCAAAACAACTATAATTGAATAGCTGCACCTCCGAGAACTGGTCCCATTCGTCCATATCCGGAAACCTTCAAGTAAAACTTTCAACATCCAACCTCCGTGTTATATATTTCAACTATTAGACCACTTCTCTGGTCTTCCCTCTTCCACTCTTCACCCTCATAAGATTATCAACAACAAAAAAATTCCCCCTCATATCTATAAATACCAATCCCAGCTCCTTGGGAACCTCAAAAAAAAATTTCATTTCCCTCTCTTCTAAAAGAAGCCTAAACCAACAATATCTCATTACTTTAATAAGAGAATTAAACAAATTAATCCTCAACCCAAACAACACTTAAACAGGATACAAGTACACGGCTTGTACAAAGCTATGGCGAGTCTAAGAGTGCTTCCTGGCTCCTCGGTTTCCTCATTAACTTCTGCTTGTTCTTGTTCAAGTCAATGCAGAACGACGACCATCAAAGCTACGATCAATCTACCCGGAACTCGGATTAGTCCAATCTCTCTTCCCAGCCTCTCCACAAGAGCCATAGTAGAGGAACTAACCAGGAGAGGCCACACAGTTCCGATGGAGAAAGACTCGATGTTAAGAGGCAATAGAAGCCCTTCTCCAAGGCCTAAGATGGGTACTTGTCCGGATCCTGAAGTAATCGCCAAGCTATACACAATAATGGAGGAAGTGGCAGATAGAGTGGAGATGCATAAGAACATAGGAGACCAAAGAGACAATTGGAACCGTCTCCTCTTGACTTCTATTAATACTATGACTCTCACAGCTTCTACTATGACCGGACTCGCATCCATTACCCCAAGCTCGGGTTCCATGTCAGCTCTCAAGGCGTCATCTGTGATCCTTTACCTTGCAGCGGCCGGCATGTTGAGTATAATGAACAAGATTCAACCGTCCCAATTGGCCGAAGAGCAAAGAAATGCTTCCAGGTTGTTCAAGCAGCTCCACGGGGAGCTCAACACATTGCTTTCCATTGGGAATCCTACTCCTAGAGACGTAAACGAAGCTATCGAGAAAGTTCTTTCTCTTGATAGGGCATACCCACTTCCTTTACTCGGTGCAATGCTTGAAAAATTCCCGTCCACCGTGGAGCCGGCTGTATGGTGGCCTAGGAAGCAACAACGCTTGAACAAATCGGTACTCTCCAACGGAAGCAATGGATGGAACACAGAGTTGGAAGAGAGGATGGGAGAGGTTGCAAATATTCTGAGGAGGAAGGACAAGGAGGAATACCTCAGGTTGAGTGGAAAGGCTTTGAGACTGAACAAGGTGTTGGCGATTTCCGGGCCATTGTTAACGGCCTTAGGGGCTGTAGGGTCAGCTATGGTGGGTAGTGAGTGCAACGCAGTGGCCGTGATGGTGGGAGTTGGTGGTGGGGCTTTGGCAAGTATAGTGAGTAGCTTAGGGCATGGAGGGCAAGTTGGGATGGTGTTTGAGATGTATAGGAGCAATGCTGGCTACTTTAAGCTTATGGAAGAATCCATAGAGGCAAATTTAAGGGAAATGAACTTGGAGAAGAGGGAGAATGGATATATTCTAGAGATGAAGGTGGCCTTGCAACTTGGAAGAAGCCTATCTGAGCTCAGGAACCTTGCATCCAATTCTTCTTCCACTTCTCCAACAGAATTTCAAGAGTTTGGAAGCAAGCTTTTTTGAAGCTTTCTTTTTTATGTCATTATGGAGGAGGATAACCAATTTTTTGTTTTGTAAATCGGCTGTCAAATTCTTTTGTTATTACCTGACAAATTATTTGATTTATTTAATCAAATTATGACAATCTATACAATACATAATGAAAGGTGATTCTATTTTAGTGACTACGAGAATGGTCCAAACAATAAATTCCTTGATTCCGATTGAGATACGCTTATCCTCAAATTAAATCGCAGCCTATTAATTTATTTTTCGTGGTGTGAGAGGCATATTATATCATACGATAAAAGATGAATTTTCAATTGTTAAGAAAGTCAAACAGTTATCAATTGTGAGCGAAAACTCCTTTTTTAAGGGAGAGGAAGCCGTAAAATCAAGTTCAGTGCATGGTTACTAATTTGTTTATTCCTAAGAACTCTACAAGGAGATCTAGGCTAGAAAAGTGAGTGAATCGATAAGGATGCTACAAAAGTGTGACATATCTACGGTATATTATTGTTGGGTATGGAGCCTGAGACGAGTGGTGGTGTTCGATCGGACTCGAGAGGTGTAACACTAGTGCACTCGTTATGCCGTAACAGGTCATCGAAATGGTATGCGTCGTGTGAAGACGAAGCGAAGACCTGGCACCCGCCAGCCAAGGAAAAAATGCGGGCTGGTACTTGCCAGCCCCACCTACTGTCCGAAGTCTGGCGCCCGCCAGAGAGGTGGCTTCCGCCAAGGGTGCTGGGAAAAGTCATTTTTCTGGACAAGTTTGCCCCTCCTTTGCCAAAAGACCTAGTAAAGGTGTTGCCACTATAAATACCAATGTAAAGCTCATTTATTGTAGTTCAAAGTGAGAGTGAAGAGAAAAGAAAATCATAGATGGGTGCCAAAAGTGTGGCCTTTTCTTGTAAGGAGCAAGTGAAGCTCTAAGTGTGAGATAGTAAAATCCTCCTGGCTTGGTACGCCCCCGAACGTAGCTCGTTGAATAGGGTGAACAAATCTTTGTCTCTTGTGTGTTCTTTCAAATTGTTCTTCTTGTGGTTTCCTGGCTTGCTTAAATTTTGGATTGCGTTGGGTCTGTTGGCTTAACAATATCAAAGAATAGGGCAGTGGTTTTAGAGTGAAGTCAATCAACGAACAAGTCGGATAAAAAACATTTATTAGAAATAGTCCGGCTACGACCACTTGTTAATAGATTTTTTTTAGAGATAGCCCAATAGTCATTGCATCAAGGGCAGAAATGAATTATGTTGGGAGGATCAAGCGAAATCAACTACCATAAATCGAGGGAGAAACAAAGTGATTTACTCTTCTAATATTCGCAAGTACGCTACAAAGGAAGGGCATGTATTACATGAAAGTTTTATGGAGTTATGATTAGGTGAAAGCAATAAGAAAATGACAATATGGATCCTGAACTTTAAGTTGCATTAATTTTGTAATGGGAGCATTGGATGCATCAGGATATAGTGACCAAATTTTTAAAGGAGGGGCAACATGGAGTTGGAAACAACCATGTACAAAAGTACCATTCTTTTAATCTCGTGACAAACTCTTTTTAAGGGGTGAAAATGCAAGAACTGTAAAATTATTTTTATCCAAAATGATCCAATAGAAAATCTAAACCCTAAAACTTAAATTGATATGAGACGACTTGACTCTGTGTATGAGACTTTGTTATTTCTAGAGAGTGTGACATAACCTTATATAACCTTGTTTATATAGTCGAGACCACAAAATTGCAATGAGATGGATTATGCATATTCAAATGCTTAAGGTGGTGAGAAATCTGTGCATTGTTATAAAAGAAAAGTGTTTTGATCATAATTTGTAAGTAATTAATGAATGAAATTTTGGTTTTGAATATTATGGATACTTTTTCCCTTTTTAATTTTTATGAAAAGTAATACAACGACAATTCCTACCGTTGCCATTAAAACTGAAGTAAAATATAGATAATTTTGGCAACTAGGTTAGACGTTATACCTATTAGGATGAGAAATTTTTTTCATTTAATTAAATGCAATGGAAAGAATTTATGGTAATAAAATTTAATTCTGGAAGGAATTGCCTTGATCTTAAATGGTAGAATATGTTTCAATCAGTGCTCAACCTATAATTAATTGAATACCATTTATTGCAAAAAGAATTAAATGATGGGTACATAGGACAGATGTTGGATTCTTACGAAGCCGGCTAAAGACGTCTCGCCATGGGCTACTCTAGTGACGAAGGTCCACTTTGGTCCGGGGATGATAGACCATCCATGTATCATCGGCTCACTTCGGATGAAAGAACTTCAGATTCCTTGGGAGATATTTTTGGGGTGGCCTTTCTTGCCCGCTGATTCTTGCCCCCGAGCCTTAGGGTCGACCTTACATTACTTTGGGCCTTCTTCCTTTTGACTCCTTTGGAGGCCAACTATCAAATTGGAAGCAACAAAATGGTAGTCATTTGATGGTTTTTCCCGGGGAATTGATGTAGGATAGAGCCCTCAGATTGAGAGAATTGGGGTTTACCTTATGTCCTTGGTTGGAAGGTAGAATCGAACATTAGCCGATGATTGGCATTGTCCTAACAGAGCTCCTATTGTCTCAACATCACGAACTAAGGGGTTGGGGCAAGAGCACGAACACTTGGTTCTAGCTCCTCTTGCCTCAGCATCACGAACTGATGCACCGGGGTAGGAAAAGAGCAATGTAATGAACTGTTAGGTAGTTGTTAGCCAACATAGTCTCATATTTCCTGAAGAAACCTTCTTGGGACCCCTTTCTTGTAGAAGACCATTGTAAGACCGGGTTACAAGGGGCCACAATCGATGGGGGTCGGCCGAGTAGTCATGTAATGTTTGAGGTCTGGGTGTTGTGATAAGGCAAAGGCCTTACCTTCAGATGCTCTGGTATAGACTCACTAAGGGGTGGTGGCCCCATATCTAGATCTATTCTATAAGTTAGAGTAGCTATTAGCATAACCGGCAGGGTGCTAATGACCTCGTTGCTATGTCGGTTACTCTTCATGAGCTTGATGCGGCAGATTTTTGATGTCCACCTTGTAGCAAAGAATAAGTAAGGTTGTCGAACCCACAGGAGCGATCTTAGGGTTGCCCTATGAGTTTGCTAGCTTGATTTAGGACGAATCTATTTTTTGTAATTTTTTAGATGATGTGTGCGCAATCGGAGAAAATAAACTCTAGGATCTAAATAGAAAAAAGGGTCGGACACCTTCTGTGCTACCTTCCTAACCAGGGCTTTACTACGCTCGTGCCCTTGTGATTTTACTTTCAAAACCGATTCGCCATTGTGGTTTTGCCATATATTTTGGTAGATTTACCGATTCTCTCTACGTTTTTTCTAATTTTTTAATTTTTTTTTGTGAGGACTAATTTTTTAATTTACTGAGGTGTTTTATGAATAAAATATTAATGGAGTGGGGTGCAGATTGCTAAGGAACATGGTATCCCCCAGCAAGATCTAGAAAGGAAGAAGGATTATGTAATGTAGGTTTTCTTGTTATACCATTATTTTTTACTAATATTACAAATTTGACATTAAAAATCCCTTGTTAATTCCTTATCTTTTTGGTGGTGCTGGCCTGCTGGGTCCTAGTCGACTAACTTAGATGGGAGCACAATAAATTTTTAAATTTATAACAAAACTAATTTTTTTTTTCCGAGGATATAACAAAGCTATTCTAATCGCAAGAGTTTTATTACATTTTATTACGACAACATGTTACTGTGTTTGGACCGTACCATTTCGGTCGGACCATGATCCCGAACTAACTTCTACTCAACCGTCCTGTTTAATCATCTAAATTCTAAGTTGCACCCTAGGTTTCTTTCAGGCTAAAACGCTGTCGTTCCATCATAAAGCAACCCACTGTCTCCTCCATCGCGCCGATTCCATTTCTCTCCCGTAGTTTTGGATTGTCGAAGAAACCATGATCTGGGCGAATAGGGCGCGTGGACTTGTGGGCAGGGGAGGGGGAGGGGGAGGAGGAGGAGGATCCCTAGCTTCCCTGGTCAGTTTCTTTTCTGTTCCCATTTATTTTTCTCCGTCTCTTTTCAATTTTAGCTATAGCTTTTGCTATGGAAGAGGCCAAAGTTTGTAACTTTATTGCTTTCCAGTGAAGCTTTGATTAGAATGTCAGTTGTTTAGTGCGACTAGTTCGAGCGGTTTTAGGTTTCTTGTTCCGGGAACTCGGGCGTTGATCGGTTGTGTTTGTCCCCGGATAGGATTAGTAGAAGCTTTTGATGTTTCGCGGGTCCGAAGGGCCAATGAGTAGTTGTTGGGTTGGGAATGGGGTGCATATTTGAGGGAATGTACCTCAGTCTCAAGTGTATGTTTAGTTGATTTGTTGCTTCGAATACGCGTTGAGTGGTTGAATTTGTTTTTGTTGGTTTGAACTGTAATTCGCATAGATAATCCCTGGCTGGCGAGGATCTGCCTCTGCGAATGCTTACTGCAACCGGTATCTAGGTGAGCCGTTGCATCTCTTAGTAAACTTGTGATTTGGTTAAGAGAGACAAGTTTGTGCTCGTAACATTTAAGAGTTTTATTCCAGGGTCTGCGATTTCTCTGAAAAATCCTGTAAGGTGAGTTCTTGTACTTGGTAAGATTTTGGTACTTCAAGAATCCATCAGATGATAGCATTTCAAAATGCTCGTTTCTGATGAGCTCGTCTATCATGTTTCTTTACCGGCTGCGTCTATCTCATACCCTGCCTGTCTTTCTTTGAACAGGGAAGCTATGCCACTCCGGCAACTGGTATCCCCACCACATCTGCAGAGTAGGCTGTTTTCTTCAGCTAATGGTAATATTTTTTCTTCTTAATCCCTAAGCTTCTTCCAAAAATGTGATTCCTAATGCAAGTGTAGTTCTTTTTTGATGAATATGTATCTAATCATCGCAAATGTGGCTGAAGCAGAGTTAGGAGTTCAGCATCAAGAAGGAGCTCCAGTTCATCAGGAAAGGCATAATTCTTCATATACCAACTGGCACTTCCTCGTCAATGAGCTTTTTACTCTGTTATCCTGATTTTATCTTGAATGAATGTTACTGATATTGTTAAATCCTATGATCTCTCTGCTTACAGGGGAAAATGCCATTTATCGATGCGTTCTTGTTTAAAATGAAGAACAACCCAAAACTTCTCATGAATAAGAAGATCTGGTCTCGTAGATCCATGATCTTGCCAGAATTTGTCAATAGTAATGTCCGAATCTATAACGGGAAGAGTTTTATTCGCCGCAAGATCACCGAATCCATGGTCGGTCACAAGTTTGGGGAGTTCGCTTTCACACGGAAAAGGATGAAACTGAAAACAAGTACAGTGAAAAAGAAGGCAAAAAAGGCTTGAGCGCAGATGGCTAACCTATTTTGTGTACCATGGTTCAGATCTTAGTTGATTCAGCCATGTAACTTCAGGCTTCCTCCATCCTCTTGGAGCTAATGGCACTAATTGATGGCCATCCACCGAATTTGAGACATCTCCTTCAATTTTTTCCCAAGTTCACTTTCCTTTTTCGGTAGCTGCGGAGATCCTTGACACTGGCTAGATGTGCTTCCTCCATATTATGGTTCTAATTTGAAACTTGGACAGCTTTTAGCTTGGTCATCAGCTTGTACTAGACTTGTGGAAAATTTTCGCCATGTACTTGTTTCAGTTAGCTCCATAGACAGGTGTTGGCAATGTCCATTTTTGTACATCAGTTCTGCAGCTTCTTTCCTGTTGCAGATTCCTTGCTATTATGAGCAGTGGTCAACTGGTAATTGGTTATGGTATTTATGATAGTTGATTGAAAAGAGTAGTATATGGTAAAATTTTATGTTGTTGGTAGTTTTTTTTTACATATATACGAATTTTATTTTCAAAGTAAAAAAAAAAGAGATTCAGAATTACATTGCATCTAGCCTCCACCACTAGCTAAATTGCACACGATTAGCTAAATGGTTCCTAAAACTATCCTCCAAATAACTCACAAATCGATAGTCAAGAGGGGACATTCCCCTGCAATTTGTGGAAGCATCAAAGCAATTTATTCTCTCTTCAACCTTCTTTTGATGAACAACATAGTAAATAGTGGTCAATTATACCAGAACACGTGAAAAATAGAACAACTTAGCAAGTCCACAGGGGCTGTGGCTTAACAATCAATGGAGTTAAGAAGAAGGCTTGTAATATTTGGTTGGCACAAACGGCATTTTCGTTACAGTTCCATCGTAGCCCTTTCCTCGTACCACCAACTTCGCTTTGGTTCCAGCCTTGTGAAGTCCTGACTTAACGTACCCCATTGAAATGTTCTTCTTAAGACAAGGGCTGAACCCTCCACTGGTGACTTCTCCAATGTTTGTTCCTTTATCATCATGAATCTCACTGTGGGATCTCGGAGGTGGGCCGGCGGAGATGAAGCCGACACGTCTGATCTTCGGACCTTCTTCGAGCTGTTTCAGTATCACCTCGGCTCCTAAGAAGCCGCCCTCTGCCCTTCTCCTTTTGCCTATTGCCCATGTTAGTCCTGCCTCTATAGGTGTTATGTGCTGTTCCATATCATTACCATACAAGCACAACCCAGCTTCGAGTCGTAGACTGTCACGAGCACCGAGCCCTGTCAGCCTTATCTTTCCTTCGGACTTCTCCAGAATGGCTTTGGCAAGATCAACAGCATTCTCATCTAGAACTGAGATTTCAAATCCATCTTCACCAGTGTACCTAAAAGATTAAGCAATTCAATAAACATCCTACTTTGACACTGCATGAAAACTAGAGGACAGGTAAATGAGAGGCTCGAAAGAAGCGTACGTACCCAGTTCTTGTGATAAAGCAAGGGAACCCCATGATGTCTATCATACGAAACTCGCCAAAGTAAATCTTGCTCAAATCCTCTTTCGTAAGATGTTGAAGAACTGGGGCAGAAAGAGGACCCTGCAGAATTCAAGAAAATTAGAGGAGAGTAAAGTAGAAGAGACAAGTCACAATAGATGAACAAGCCTTTGTATCAGCAATCTCTTATAAACAAGGATCAGTAATGTTCTAATCATTAGCTTCAGCTAAATACAGACCACTAAATCGTTACAGAGATTTACCTGAAGGGCGAGAAGCGATCTCTCGTCATGGATGTGCCACGAGACATCCCCACCTTTTGCCTTGAATGACTTCATATGCTCCTCAATGTGAGCCAGATCCTTATCACGACATCCTGCATTCACGACCAAGTAGATGTGATCATCCTTCACCTTGGTGATCACTGAATCGTCGATTGCTCCTCCCTTCTCATTCGTGAAGACAGTTAGAGTCCCCGTTCCCGGAGCAAGGCCAGCAACATCAGCGATTACGAGTTTCTCAAGGAAAGGAATGCAATCCTTTCCCTTGAGGCTCAGACCACACATGTGAGCAACATCAAAAAGGCTACCATTCTCCCTGCAGTTGACAGTTGAGTCCATGATAGAATCCTTGTACTGAATGGGCATGCTCCATCCAGCAAATGGCACCATCTTCCCACCATTAGCAACGTGGAAGTCATAAAGAGCAGTCTTTTTAAGATCAGCTTCCGACCCGAAGTACCGACGAGTGATTCCCTTCTTGTCAGCCCGAGCAACACGACGTGTGATTGTTTGTCCGAGTTGCCAAAGACCTCCTCTCATTTTTGGAACAATATAATCTGGTGAACCAACCACAAAGAAACTTCTTAGTCCGCGCATTGAACATCAACAGAGATATACATGGATCGCCATTATACTCGATTGAAATAGAACGTTCGAGACATTCAAATGAACAGAAAACGGAAGAGAAATGATAATGTCAATGAATTCTAGAAAATGAACATCAGTATGCAGATCACTTCAGGTTGGCAGGCATGTACCACCCTCAAATCGACTTAAGTTTTTCGATCCGACATTGAGGTTCTAACATTCCCATATGTTCTAAGATTAATGCATCATCCCAACCCGAAAAACACGCATTTGATTAAGCTAAAACAAGTCGCATCGACCTACCATCAGAACAATCTTTCAATAGCTTAATCCAAACAAGATTAGGAGGATCTCACAAGCATTGGCACACACACAACCAAGATTGGAGATTCAATTCTCCCACTAAATCTAAACACCAAACCAAGGCACCACCCTTCTTATCCATCAACCAGAGGAAAGCTAACAAGATCTCATATTACATTATCTTAGGAAAGCATGTGCCTTGAATCATATAGAAGCAGAAAAATCTGAAAAAGATGCAATCTTTAACGCGAAGAATTGTAGAAGAAGACAACCCAGATTGGGAGAGATGAGAGAAGTAAAACTTACAGAGAAAACCAATCTGGGTTGGTGGTGGTTTAGTTGGTTCAAGTGGAAGGAAATAAGGCGAGAGAGAGAGCCCAACTATAGCATCTCCGCACTAGGTATATATTTGGTTATTTATCCTATTACAAGTTGGTTAGAGTGTCTGAATATTGGAGAAGGGAAAATAATCGTGTTTTTTTATAACACTTGATATTCGAACCTGATTTGAAGATTAATTCAGATTTTAGTCGGATAAAATTTAAAAAAATTAGAAATTTTTTTAATAAATATTTAAAAATTGTGGATTATAGAGTTATTAATTTCAAAATCTTAATTGATCTATAACTCATTTTGTCCGTGAAAAAATAATAGATAGGGATGTGTGATTTGGGTTTTTTTTAGTGTATGATTTGGGTTGGGTTGGTGTGGGTTATATACGAGGAGAAGTGGGTGGAGGAAAGTGGCTCTTGCCCAATCGAGAAACAGCCAACCTTTGCGCTTGTAACCCCATCCCCACTGAGTGGTGCTTAGATTTCCGGTGTTTCTCGCCCACTACCCAACCAAGGATAGCAGAAATATTTATATTCGATGAGTCGGACTCTATTTTTATCGCATGAGTTTAGAATATGTTAATTTTGACTACATCTGCGGTATGGTATAGACACGAGTCCATTTTTAGTAGTAAGGTATAAATTTTATTTTAGCTCTTACTTTGGATCATAGCCTAACTTTTTATTTACAATATATATTCACTTCAAATTTGAGATATTTTTTTATCATTAAACTTATATTACAAAATTTAATATCACCCACATTTTTAATTGAATAATGATGCATAATCTAAGAAATGTGTAAAATCTATCTGATTTTTATATGCTATATTAAAATTTTACATGAAAAATTATCAATCTCTTTAAAGGTAAGACCTTGTAAACCCTCCAAATTCTGAGGACTCCAAATTCTGAGGACTCCAAATTCTGAGGACTCCAAATTCTGAGGATAAATGTATGAGTCTAATAATAAAAATTTATTAAGGTTGAAGGTAAGATATAAGTATAACTTTCCAAATTACGGTATGAGTCTAGTCTAACATACCAGATCGGAGCCCCGTGCCTAGAAGGAGCCTGGAGGTTAGCGACGAACTGGAAGACGAAGGCAGTGTAGAAAGGGCCAATCTTGTCGAAGCTGGAGGAGGACCTATCGTAGTACTAGACTTGTTTAAAAAAGAAAGAATATATGATTAAAATAATAATATGAAAAGATGTGTAAAAAAAAAGGAAGATTTATTATGCAAAATAAAATATAATGATTGATTAAGGTCAATATGATAATAATGTTAGACAATAAATGTGTTTTAGGAAAAAAAATTCAACCAATGAAAATTGTTGGGATAATATTTGGGATAGAGTTTTGACAAGAGACTTGTTCACTAAATATAGTCTAAGATAATATTTTTTGTTAATTTTGTTCTTGGAAATAAATGCACAAACTCTGATATATAAAAAGACAAAAATAAAATAATTACATCATAAATAAATATTATATCCGCAACTCAGCTTCCTAACTGAAGCATCTTAAATATTTTCTCGTTAAATCATGTGCAATTCATCTAAACTGACGCACTATCGTCTTCCTTCACATGTTCTTCTCCGGGTTCAAATTCAGTGGGGACATGAGTAATCTCCACTGAAAGAGATAGGGGTAATATTAGAAATATAATAATTAAAAAAAATATCAGCAAAACAATACAATTTATGGAAATACAAGTATGGGAATATTGGTTTCTATTTTCTCGGATATTGGTTTCATTCTACTATGATATTGGTTTCATTCTACTATGATATTGGTTTCCATCTTCTATGTTATTGGTTTCATTCTACTATGATATTGGTTTCATTCTACTATGATATTGATTTCCATCTACTATGATATTGGTTTCATTCTACTATGATATTGGTTTCCATCTTCTCGGATATTGGTTTCATTCTACTATGATATTGGTTTCATTCCACCGTGATATTGGTTTTCATCTTCTCCATTATTGGTATCCCATTATAAGTGAAAAGGTATACCATTTGAATGTATTGGTTTCATTCTTCTCGAATATTGGTATCATCGTTCTAGGATATTGGTATCATTCTACTTTAATATTGGTATCGTTCATCTATGAATTTTTTTTATTCGAAAGAAGATATTACCCCTAATATAACGAGAACCCTAAACGATGACGAATAAGCACACCACGATCCAAAAAATTCAAAGGACATAGATAGAGAGATTGAAGATCTAGAGATGGCTGCAGTCGGCGACGAAGATGGGCCTCACGGTGTGGCCAGAAGATGATCCGACCTTCTCGATGGCCTTGACGACGTTGAGGCCATCGACGCTGAGGATGACGTGATTGCCGTCCAGCCAGGAGGTCTTGGAGGTGCACATGAAGAATTGCGAGCCGTTGGCCGGGCCCGGCGTTGGCCATCGAGAGGATCCTGGGGCCGGTGTGCTTCCTCACGAAGTTCTCGTCCTTGAACTTGGATCCGTAGATCGACTCCCCTCCGGTATCGTCTGGCCACCATCGGAGGTTAGGGTTTCGAAGATTTTTTTTGGGGGGGGATGGGGGCGGCGGATGGAGGATAAGAGGGGGGGAAGGAGGGAATAAAAGAGAGATGATATTTTTTTTGTGGGATTATATAGGAAAATGGTGGAACCCTAATGAGTATGTTTGGATTAAAATTCGAAAATACCCTCAACAGATTCTGACCATCAGATCTATAAAAAAAGAATTTGGTCAAATCTAATGGTTTAAATTTAATCCATACCATAGGGACGACTTTTATGTACTCCCCACTGAATTCAAATCCGTTCTTCTCCACCTTGTTCTCTCAATCATGCTCCATCTTCTCTCTACTACTATTTTCTCTTCTCATACTCTTCTTGATCTCCTAAATATATAAATAAAAGAAGTTAGGATTGAGATTCATTTGGGATTTTTTTTTGTGGCATGTGAAAATGGGGTACTTTTAAAATATTTTTCGAGTCACATGTAGTACCAAAAAACCAAAACTAATAAACATATTATGACCATAAAATGATTTTCCGGCCCGATTTATGGGAAATGAAATTTTGTGTATCCTATAAGCCGAGCCGCAAACATGACTTATGGACACAAACATTAGAGGCTGTCCAAAACTCAGCCCTTCTTTAGAGATAGGCACAAAAACAATATTTTTAAAATCGACCCAAAAGATGATCTAGAATTCTTAAAATTTCCAGTTCATTCAGTAAGGCCACCGTCGGACTGAAAATTCTATTTTATATTAATATTATTCAATAAAGTTTAATAAATTTAATTTAGCATAAAAATGATAAAATATCAAATAAGTTCAAATGTTTAACAACTTTATTATATAGTTTATCCAAACAAAGTCTTCAAACATCAATTTAACAAGTCTAGAAAATAAATTAAATTCGATAAAATAGAAAAAAATAAACAATAATTTTCCTGATTCGGGTAAATCGGGTCACCCGAAACTACCTGACTAGGTGGTCTGGCAGGATTTTGATCGTTCGAACCACTTTCTGGATTTTAGGCAAAAATTGACTTGGGTTTAGTCCCAGGTAGTAGTCCGACCGGTCGGTCCGCTAGTTAGATTGCGATTTTGAAAGCATTGAGCAAGAGTCGAGCCTCATTCTCTGCATTCGGAAAAATTTGGCGCAACACTTTCTTCTCCTTTATGGCCTCCCCCTCCGAAACCGGATTGAGTGGGGACTAAATAAAATTTGTCCCCAGGTGGTAATGGTTTGCATGTGAAGTGATATTGGTTTGCATGAGGCTGGTTTGCATATGAAGTGATATTGGTTTTCATGTATAGTGATATTGGTTTGCGTTAGTCCCCATGGGTGGGGACTAGCCCAGTCCCCACCAAATCTGTGCCCTCTCCTTCACAACACGCCGTCAACCCCAACGACGTCGACTCGTATCTTTGCTGACCCATTGTCCAGACAGACCACCACCACCTGTTGCCACCCTCCGCTCTCTATCGTTCATCTTTGCCTTTGATTTCTAAACATCTTTGGAAAAAAAAAGATTGTGCTACTGTACTATATTAAGTTGCCTATGCATCCTTAGCTTCCAAGAAATCAAACTCTACGTGAGGGGACTCACTGGACTAAAGGGCAATATTGAATTGCAATATTCGTGTTCTCTCGTCCTTCTAAATTTGATCCTATTTCTTTTTTATATTTTTTATACATAATTTTTCAAATTATTCGACGAATCAAATCAGATTATGATTCGCCGAATAATTCGACGAATATGGGATATATGGATTCGAATTCGATTCGCCAAGGACGAATTCGTTCGAACTGGTTTGAATTTGAAATAATTTTTTGACAAATCGTACCGAATTGAATTCGGATTCAATTCATCATCACCCCGTGCAATGTACTTGGTTAAAGATGTATCCAATTATAATGTACTAAATTGTACTTTGACCAAAAGACAATTTGGTGTGTACCGTGTACGATCTCCACAAAAACAACGATCCAATGGCAATGTTGGAGGAGGCAAGCAGGAAGTGGACTCCGGAAATTCCAACGGCCAGGCTTCATAGTTAGTTGGGTCCCACTCCCATAACACAAACACAGAATCTCCGGGAAATTTGCTATTAACCACCAGAAAAACCAAATAAATTCTCCTCCCTCATATTCTCCAAATCAATTCAAGAGGGATCAAAGAAAACGAAGTTTCCAAGTGACAACCATTAGAAATACTCGTGGCCGCCCGTATTACCAATCGCCACCCTCGTAAAAATCTCCGTTTACAAAATCTTTGGCGTTATCTATTTCTTTTAAAGAAACCCAACTCCTGAATTGAGCTAATTTGGCCACTACTGTTGAGGTGCGTAATCCAGTTCTTCCCAGTGAAGTTGTATCTGTTTACTTTTGTAATGGATGATTAGAATTCTCCAGCCGAGCTATCTATTTTTTTCGTTCGTAAAGTTTGAACTAATACAAAATCGCTTGCCACTTGGACCGACCGGGCTATCTGTTTGGTTCTTTAGCTTGTTCATCGAATTTATGAAGTTGAGTTGAGTTGAACTTGTTGAGTTTAGTTGGTTTGCTTGTCCTAACGAAGGGGGGGTTTTGATGTTTCTTTTTTAAAGTAAGCAGCTTTCTGTCATGGTTAAGACATGGTGCTAGCATATCTATTGGGAGGAGGAGGTACCATCAACTTCCACACTGTTTATCCCAGCTCGTTCTGCAGCTGTGATGCTCCTCTTAACAGGACTAGTCGTGGCTTAAGCTGCGCGCCTATCGCCTCCGCGAACCTCGTAAACGGTCCTAGTAGCAGCGGACATGGACCCTATAATCATTCTCTTGCTTGGAGTAAATGTAGCCAGCTGAAGACCACCCACCATTTGTTTCAAAGAGTTGCTTCGAATAAATGGCTGGTATTGACTCTCTGCAAGCTCTTCAAAATGGATGTAATCCGATTCTGTTTTAACAGTTTTGGACTTGTGCAGTGTCGATCCCACGATATTGTTTCCTCTGATGACGAGTATCGTTCATCCCGCAACATCGCAACTAGCTTGTTTAAGCGGTATAGGAACTTCATTGATCGAGGAGGAGGTGACAACTTAAAAGTAATTCAGCAGTAACTCTGTCTCGTTTGAGGTTTACTTATGTTCCTCTTTCCATGTGATCAGTTCACATATTATGTATGCCTCAGGAGTTTATCCGTGCTGGTGTGAATGCATACGCTTTGGGCTGCACGGATGAGGGATTGCGCAAAGAGCTTAATGCAATGAAAGAATCTGGGATCGAAGTTGAACCAATACAGGGATTTAGTGGGAGCACAAGAGTGAAATCCAAGATTGTTGCTCGAGAGGTTCGTCATTCGAACTAGAAGAAGAACAGAACAAGTTATTCTAGTGCTCTCTGCATTGCCTACTTACTATTAGAAACTAATCAAACATTGTTTGTAGCCTTACCTTAACAAACCTCTGGTCCTGAAGATATAGCAATATATGATACTACAAACAACTTTTAAATGCAGTGGTTGCTCACCGCGTCGAACTAAGTCATTTCGTTTTGTGTTGCAGGTTGATGAATGTATTCTGTGGTTGAGCATCATATTCATCACAATCTTGTGTACACCACAACCAACTATAGTTCGATGGTCGTCAACGTCTTCGGTTTCAGATGAAATGCTCCGTCAATGGAAAGGCTTTTGCGCGATCATAGCCAACGCGTATTTTATCAGGGGAATGGCGTGGTAAGGAGCTTTCACTTCATTGATTTTGCTATACATGGAGCATTAACAAGGCACACATAATCTATTTACATAAACAAGCACACTCTTTTAATCCTGCCATTGGCTCTATCAGAACTTAAAACATACTCCTAATTGATAGAGACACAAAAAATTCCGCTCTCCGACTTCGTTTGCGTAGTTTTGACCAAGTTTTAACATTGCATTAGTGGTTTTTTTTTTTTGTCTTTTGTTTTTTTCTTCACAAAAGGTTACCAGTGAAAACTCTTCAGCTGGAGCAAATGGCAGTAACTGGACGGTCTGAAGAGCCGTCAGTTGTTGCTAGCCGAATGCGCCTCGTATTTAGTACTCTCGAGGTTAGTCGCTTCCAATTGCCTTATGCTTCTAGTACATTTCCTTCAGTCTTGCTCCATCCTTGATTAGCTCCAGCAACCATAAAGTTTTACGATCATGACAGACGACATTTATCAGTTAACTAGTTCTAAATTTATGCGGGACCGACCTCAGTCCACCTAACTTGCTACCTAATTATGCTTAATGAGCAAAACATGACATGACATGACATGACAATTACCACACCGGTTCGGTACATGTCGGTGTAAGTACGATTTGACCATTTGTATGGTGCAGGTAGTCAGTCCACAGTGGCCTGTAGCATAACCACCACGCCAGTAGCATCAGCGATGTTGGTATCATCGGAAGCCAGCTTCGTTTGTGTTAGGTTTCGCAAAGTTCCTTCCATTTTCAGTCCCACTGTTGTATACGTGCATAATATAGTATACTTTTCACATGTACATTAGAAAGCAATTGAGATGTGGTCAATAACATTAATGCAATTCTATTCATACAATATATACAATCAATTCATACAAACTCACTCCACCATTCAGAACCTGAAACTCCGGTATTCCTTGGGGCCGCCAAGCCGCTTAGGGTCTGTGCGATAGTTGAAGATCATGTGGTACATTTGGATCCCAAGCAAAAGCGGTAATCAGTAGTCTCCATGAGATATCCTCATGAAATCGAGATATGACTTGCCATTCAGCTTCCGAGCGAAGAACTCTTTGAAGTACATCTCTACAGGGACTTGCCTGAAGACCGGTGGGTTATGGGGGCCAATGGTGCTAGGTGCAGGGCCTAACAAGCAGTCGAGCTTGCAGCTGTAAAATGTTGCGACCGACAGCCTCGCTTTCGCGGAGTTCACAACTGCCCTGTGCTCTATACTGCGGTAGATTCCATTGCTAAAAATCTGTATAAGAGCAAACACATGATTAAACAAACTTCATTTTTCTCCCTTCCTACTTTAAATGATCGTCAGTAGACACAAGAAAGCTTAACCTCCATGATATCTCCAATGTTGACAACAAAACCACCAGGGACTGGTTTGACAGGAACCCATCTGCCGTCCTTCCGAATCTGCAGTCCCTCGGTTTCGTTGAGCTGAAACAGAATGGTTATAGCATCGGCATCAGAATGAGGAGTGAAACCCATGGCCTTCTCTGGTTCAGGACATGGGGGATAGTAATTCATTCTGACTGATTGAACTCCTCCACCGAAAAGCGCATCCATTTCATTAACATCCATCTTAAGGGCCTTTGCCAGGTGACACAAAATCGACATGGCTAGCTTCTTTAGCATCGAAGTGTAGGCTTCCATTGTCTCTCTGCAGTGAACAAACACGGTTTGATTTCGCGCATTTTAGCTCGAGAAGAATTAGAGTAAGAGTACACCAGAGCGAAACACAGACCTGAGCTTAAGAGGTAGTTTCTCAAAAAGGTCATTCCTCCTCAGGTTGCAGGGAAGAGTGGTTATATAAAACATGTCTGACCAGTCTAACTTCTGTTCTTCGGACACCACAAACAGCTGCCCGAAGCCCTCGTGGTTGTCTGGTTGCTGCCAGAGCTTCTTCTTCTCTGCATAAGGGAGCTCGAAAAATTTCACAACCTCCGCGTTGAAATTCTCCAGTAAAGCAGAACTAACTCCATGGTTAACCACCTAAATTCAGACCTCGGTGTTAAACACTTTCCATCTTATTATACTTTTCATATGCGACCAAACCATAACATTGAACGCAACGAGCAAGCTTGTGGTTCGTTCAATTGACCTACATCCACGGGACCGAGACGATTGTACATCAGCCATAGGCAAGCAATACGTCTCGAGCCTAAATCTCTGACTATACTACCATGGCCAATTAAGTCAAGACCAAAGCCAAAAATTCCTAATCCCTACCATCTTATCTTTATAATAGGAATTGGAGTTCTAAACGGCATGTAGTTCAGTAGAAGCTACTATAGATAATTCTTTAAACTCAGCAAAAACTTGCCCCCTCAAACAATACCCATCGGATCGAAGATTGCACGGGCTTTGACTTCACTAACGTGGAAAAAATGAGGGTAGTGCGAGCACAGGTCACGAGATCAACCCGCTCTGATACCATGTTAGAATCTCCATATCTAATCCAAAACCTTATGGCAATGGGTTAGTGAATTTTCAACACTTATAAACTTGCCCACCACACTCACAACTAGCGATGTGGGATTCTCAACAGAATAGACGTCCGGATACCAAATAGGTTCAAAAAAAAAGGAAGAAAAAAAACTACTACAGGCGATCATATCTTTGCGTGTACCTGAAAGAAGCCCCACTCCTTGCAAGCAGAATGCAGCCTCTCCAACTCGAGGCTGGTCGTGGTTGAATCATCAGCAGCCAGTCTCCCGAGATTGATGACAGGGACCGAGAGAAACGACCGGTCGGTCGGGATGCCAGAAAGTCCCTCCTGGTGTGGCCTTGCATAGCGAGGTGGGAGTTGGAGGGTGGACAAGTCCTTGGCCAGCTCCTGAACGCTTGGTACTATTATTGACTTCCCGAAGTTAACCCCTTCATCTCCGGACGACGCCTCCATATCCAGCTTATTGCTTTGCTACTTGAGAAGTCAACGGGGAAAGCCTTTTTTCCTTCCAAGGGGTCCTCGATGGCATTCGTTATAATATAATATAATATCGTAACGCCTGTAATTCGATGGACTATTTTACAAACAAATATGAGTATTTTTTGGTGTGTTTTATTTTGCACATGTGTAGAATTTTATAGAAGATCATTCATCCTAAAATTACTCTAAGCTAAATTCGTTTAATCTTAAAAAAATTTCAACATATTTTCCAAAAAATAAGATGCACTTAGTTGATATGAATACTAGAATCAAACCAAGTTAACGTTTCTTAACTTTTTCTTAACATACCTCGGGTCGGGTATTAGAAATCTGTAAATTAAAAATATTACAACTATAAATTTTATTGATTATGATGTATTAATTAATTAATCAAAATGAGTAAGAGCCAACAAGAATGTTGATAATTTTTTGTAGCAATACGAGGAGATGATACAAGGAGTTTTGAATGGAAAGGAAAATTTTAGAATTGAAATATATCGAGATTGAAAAGTCAAAATTATAATAGTAATATTCTACTAAAAAATCTTAGTTATATTCGTATTTTTTGAGAATCATGATAAGTTACTTTATACGATGGTTTTCCTAAAAGATATTTTCTCATTACAATATTTAATATACTAATTTGTAAACACGTCCAAGCTGAGCTGCAAAAAAATATTAACTTGTGTAAATTTTATTGTAGTTCCGTATTCTTTTCCAATTTACTTCTTTTTTAGGGGAATTTCCAATTTACTTCCTGATGCTGTTGTAAGTTGATTGCTCTCATCAATCGGCCGAGAATTCGAGCCTGTTGTTACTTCATAACCATTTCGGCTGTAAATTGGGTCCGAAGTGAAGAAAATATTCCGGATGGTTTAGAGTGAAAGGGGAACCGTACTGACATGTCCTGTTTATGTAGCGACATGCCCCGGTTACGATACCGGCACACATAGTTTTTTTTATTTTGGTCCCCGTATTTTAGCATTTTGCAAAAAAGTCACACTGGCATTTCCCGTTTACGATACCGGCATGCCCCGGTTACGATACCAGCATGCGCCGTTATGTGATACCGGCCTGTGTTTACGATACCGGTGCACATGGCTTTTTTTATTTTGGTCACCATATTTTAGCATTTTTACAAAAAAAAACCCGCGTGTCTTAACTCCAAATGGTTCGGAATGGGCGCATTCCGTACCCAATCCAACCCCAGCCATTTCGTAGTTTGCAACCAAGGTTCAGCTGGGTTGGTAATGCTTGGCCGACCCATTTCATTCCTTAGATACCGGGCTGCTAATCCCATTTATATTTGGGCAAATTATCTTTAGGGTCCCTGGTATTTTGACACCCTACTTCTCGGGTCTCTAGCTTTTCAGAAATAATCCTGCAGTTCTCTGTGTTTGGTTTTATTATACTCTAGGGCCGCTGTCGGCAGAATATGCTATTTTTTCTGACGAACCCTCACTTGAAAAGAAAAAATGCCCCTCGCACTTTTTTTTGAGAAATAACATTTTAATATTAAACAACCTAGGTCAGGAAGTCAGAATATAAAAGAGCATCAAGCTCGAGAGGATGGATGGTAATTCAGTCTTAAGGTAAAGTATCAAGTCTACAATTCTTGCAAACCCAATCAACAACATGGTTTTGCAGGCAGCTAATAAGGTTAAGATTACAAAGCGGGAGCAAGCATAAATCTTCTTGGATATCCAGGATCAGCATCTCAAGTTGCAAGGGACGTGAAGGTGAGGTTCTGTCAAGAAGATGTATGCTAGTCGGCAATCAATTTCGATCGTCATTGCCACTTGATCAAAGCGAAGTTGGATAAACCTGATAGTAGCTTGAAGCGCAAGAATTTTTGCTTTCAGAGGAGAGGAAGCTGCTATTCGCGAAGCCTGACCTTCAAGGAGAAGGCCAACTGAGTTTCTAACAACCGATGCGATACCCGAGGAAGATGAATCTTCGAACCAGGATTCATCACAGTTGAACTTCAAGGTTCTGAGTTTCGGAGCAGTCCAAGAAGTTATAGTTGAGTTGATACCCAAAGCGACCTGTCTTGTAGAACCTATGTTCTGCAAAGTTCGATCACAAAAGTAAGAGGCTTGAATAATAATACCTCGAGGATCAGGTTTAAGATCATCAAAAATAAACTTGTTCCTAGATAACCAAATAGACCAACATATATGCACAGCAAAAGACAACATTCTCCCATACGAAGCAAAGGGAGAAATATCAAACAAATTATTCAACCATCCCGTAAAACTGAAATGCACAATAGGATCGAACAAAAGGTCAAAGGGGGTGCCAAACCAAGCTGCCCGGACATAAGAGCATTCAAACAGGAGATGTTCGACAGATTCATCCGCCAAACAACAAAGTTTGCAAAGTGGAGATGGATTTAAGTTTCTCCGGTCTGGAAGGTAATTTTGAGCAGCTCTTCAAACAAAATGTAAGATCTTTGGTTGAGCAGCCACCAACCACAACTTTCACCAAAAACCTGCGCCAACAGGAGAGAAGTTAGGATTAGTCGCAGTTGTAGGGACATGAAGATCAACCTGAGCTTTAAAAATCTGATAGCCTTTTTTAACAGTAAAAGAGCCGTCAGTAGAATGGTGCCATATAGCTTTATCAGGAGTTCTTGCACGACAAACTTTGATCTTACTAATTATAGTTCGCTCCTCTTGGGAGAACAGATCAAGCAATAAATTAGTTTTCCAGCTACCAGTGAACAAACATATTAGATCAGCAACCGAGGAAACATCCCAAGGAACCACACCCCTAGGACTTGGTTTAAAGCCGGGCACTCCTGCAATCCACGGATCGTTCCAAATACTAGTGGTAAGACCATTACCAACCCTAACCAAGATATCATCCTTAATAGTAACTTGTCCGGCAAGAAGGCTGTTCCAAACCCAAGATGGTCTAGAGCCCTTACTGGCAATCAATAACTCACCTCTAGGAAAGTACAAACCCTTCAAAACCCTGAAGCAAATGGAATCCTAATTGGAATGCAGTCTCCAAACTTGTTTGGCAAGCAAAGCAGTATTGAAGACCTTTAGGTCCTTAAAACCAAAACCGCCAGAATTTTTAGAAACAGAAAGCTTGCTCTAACTACTCCAATGTATTTTATTCACATTAACATCACCTGACCACCAAAACTTAGAAATTAAACTATTAAGTTTAGCAATGAAAGTAAAGGAAAACATCAAACATTGTATAGTGTAGCAAGGTACAGCTGAAAGAACAGCCTTAATAAACACTTCCCTTTCTGCAGTGCTAATCATCCTTTCTAAGATGAAGTTCAAATGCGTCTCTTTTGGATCTACCCCAGAAGGATGGTAAACCCAAGTACTTGTCATCCACTTTCATTAGCTTCATCTCCAAAATCTCTGAAATTGCCTGCATATTGGAAGCATTCTCCCATTAAGCAAAACAAATACTTGATTTATCAAAATTTACCTCCTGACCAGAAGCATTAGAAAACTTAACAAACAGCTCTTTAAGCTTAGTAGCTTCAGAGATTGAAACATTGCTAACTCCAATTTTATAAACACTAAGAGCCCACAATCTTATTATTATTTTTATAATTAGAACCTTTATTAATAAGGAAAATAAAATGTAACGGAGGGAAGGTGTGAATGTGGAGAAAAAGTAAAAAACCTAAAAACAACACCCAGGCCTAAACGGATAATTAACCCGCTTCCATAAATAGGGACTGTACCCAAGCAAACCCATAAGGTAGGTAAGCATGGGTAGATGTTGTCAAAGAAGAAACTAACGCTTCCTGATGGCAAACGTTACACTCTTCTTCCTGGATCTGGTATTCCTGTACGGTGCACTGTGGTAGTCATCATATTCATACTCCGGTTCCTCCGAATCTGGCCACATTTTAACCTCATCCGTCCAGTTCTCCTTGGCTTTTTGCACAAGTGATCTCATGAACATCAGCGAATCGGGAAGGTTATCGGTGTACTAAAACCAAACACAGGGAATAACAAGATCATTTCTGGAGACCAAGGACCTGAGGATAATTTATCCTTTATATTTTATAGAGGAAAATAATTTTGCAATTATATTTGTCGGCCACTTCGAACTCGGATTCTATTTATAAGAGGCTCTTTCAATTTTTTCTATTAGGGAGATTTGAATCTATCTTCTTAAAGGAATTTAATTCTTTTATTATTTGTACCAACTAATTTTCTCTAACACCAAGCTAAGGAACCTATGGAATCCATTCTTTGAAATGAGTTCTTGTCCTTGAAGAAGTGCTCCATTGCTGAACTATTGGCTTGTTTGTGATTTCAACGCCACCCTTCAAAAGTCTGAAAGGAAAAAGTGGTGGTGGCTTTCTTCTGGAACTCAAAATCTTATGAAATTTTTGGAAGATTCAAAGCTATTGAATTTGGTAGGCACTTGATATCTCCTAGATGGCTTAGAGCATTTCCAGATATTAGAAACCACCTTTGTAGATTGGGGATCCACACCGTTTAAGTTTCTAGATTGCTAGTTTTTAGCTATTATTGCGGGGAAAACGGGTACAAGAATGTCAACAAGTAAGTTGAGAGGATCTGGAGTGGTCATCCCAATGTCGGCCTAACAGAGAGGAGAAAAAAAGTGCTATACTAGGCTAAGTTATGCTAGGAAATAGAAGGGAAAAGCGATACAAAGAAAGTAAAGTAGGATATTTTTTTTTCTAACGGTAAAATTTTAAATCATGTATATACTTGCCAGAGTTTGAACCTTGTACCTCTTTGAGTTTTTACAATGCCTTACGCCGTTAAGCTAAATGCTCTTTGGCATAAAGTAAGGTTTGTTGTTGTGTTGATAAAAAAAGTGCTATGCTAAGCTAAGTTATACCAGGCTACGGAAGGGAAAAGCAATACAAGAAAAGTAAAGTAGAATTTTTTTTTAAAGATGAATTTTTTACACCAAGTATACACTTGCTAGGGTTTGAACCCTGACCTCTTTGAGTTTTTACAATCCCTTATGCCGTTGAGCTAAATGCTCTTTGGCGTAAAGTAGGGTTTGTTGTTGTGTTGATGATGCCTCTTCCTCTACCTCGACTCCCCTTATTTAGAGAAAACCTTGACCTAGCTCCGACCTTAGAATAAGAAAAACTCTGCTAAATATGGCAAAAAGTAGTTATAGGAAATCCCAAATGCAGCCTAACATGGGGAACAAGCCGCTCTTATGTGAGAAATTTTAAACCTGGCTAAGAATAGGAAAAGCCGCTTCTTGGTCAAGCTCCTATCTCCAGAATAAGCCATCACTAGCTATCCATTATGGACCGCGTTCGTTAAGGCTTGCACCCGATGGAGGTTGCGCCTGTTATGGGCTGCCTTATGCTAACTTCGGTCGGCATGGGTCTTCGTGCGGTCCATGAACCCCTTACCTCGAACAAGCTCCATATAGAACAGTCCCTCTTTACCTTACCTCGATCAAGCTCCATGTGGACTAGACCACTCTCACCTTACTTCGATCAGGCTCCATGTGGTACAAGCATATTCCTAGATTGATCAAGAAATGGGGCTAGCTTCCATTGGCATTTCGACCACCTTCTGTTCTGAATTGGAAAAGGTCATAAACAAAAAAGTTGGAGATATGGGTTAGCTATCTAAAGCAATAAGAATCACCTCATTCTCACGATCTAGTAAAAAGTTACGGCTAATGCACCAACAATGGGCGCGGGCTACTCCCAATATGGACTGCGCCCAATATCAACTGCACCCAATGTGGATTGCGTCCAATGTGGCTCGGCGTAACGCGAGCAGTCATTTAAGGCCATCTCTTCAACACCTTGATCAAGCTTCATATATTGCATGCTTCTTCTACCTTGACTTAAGTTCAACATGGCACTAAAAATTCCTTAGCTCGACTCAGGCCTCCATGCAGTATGGGACCTAACCTTGACTCAGGCTCCCACGGTACATACCTTTCACCCCCTACCTCAACTCGGCCCATATAGGGTATTAGACCTTGAACTAAGCATCACCTCCACAGGTATAGACGTGAAGCCTGAGTTCCATGCGTGTGGATCTTCAGCTAAGCTCGCTTCCATGGGCATAGAATTTTTGCACTCCAACAATGCCCTTTGCATGTTAACGCTTTAGTACGACTAGGTGAGAAGCGTTGACATGGTCCTCATTAAGTCTTCTTGTCTCGATGAGCTTGAAGTATCTCCACTCAAAGTGTCCCTTAGCTCAGCCTTTGCATCGTGTAACTTGCTTGTATAAGGAGACGATCAGTAAACTTATGTAGCTCCAAGGGGTCTAGGCTGTCGTTCTCAAAGAAATACCTGGTCGATTTGTATGATGATGTGGTGTAGACCTCCAATCACCTTGTCACTTCACATATTGCATTACTCTTACTGAGTAAGACACAGTGTCTGCCCCCTAGGTGTGGCACGGATCAGTCATCGAGCTGATAGAACCCTCAGCTCGACCGAACTCGCATACAGGACATACTGGTCGTCTCTATCCAGTTCATCATTGTTAGCACTATTCAACCATTGTAGAAGGCCGCCTTTTTCTAGTTCATGGCTGATAGGAACAAATGTACATCAGCCGCCATCATCTTCACCTTCCTGTGCAGTCAGACTGGCATCCTCCTTTTTATTATGCTCTCTGAGGAGCAATTGAAAAAAGGTATTCACTATAGCATAGTTTTTTATGCGTATTCACTTGATCGACTCCCCGGATGTGAGCTGTGATGTCGAGAGGCTTCTCGTGTTTGCATCTCTTTCGGGTTGACCTCACGATGGCAAAACTGTTGTTGGAATATTCTACTAAGGGTATCACTACAGACCTCCCTCTTGTCTCGACCTCTATAAGTTCATCCTCAACCATGTCACCATTTGGTAGCTCGGCCGATTAAAGTTTGGCCTGAAGCTGCCGGCGCAATGTTAATTGTCAACTTTCTTAGGAAGTCCCCAAACTTAACATACCCGATACCAAGCTCGACCGAGACCTCCTTCCTCTTTAGCCTTTTCCTTCTAGGAGTAATCTTCCTTTGGATTGATCTCACTTCTCACCTTTGGCACCCATTTAGGATCTTTTTCTCGCGTAGGTCAGAGGATACCTTTGGTCGAAACTCGTTAACTTGCTTAAGGTCGTTCTTCTTTCTTGCCTTAGAAGCTTCAACCTCCTTGGCTTGGCCTTGAGTCAGGGCTGAATGGTGTGTCACCCGTGGGAAAGCTAGGAGAGCCTTTTTGTTGTTCCAACTTGGTCCTTTGTTCCACCAGTTGTCTTTCGAGATATTCAATGACTTGCTTCTGCCTTTGGACCTTCCTCTCAAGGCGACATCTCTGAGCCTTAGTCAAGACGTCTTGTGTTGGTTGCTCTTGGGTGACCCTCTTATCTCCAAGCCGGTTGAAAGAATTCTGACATGGATTGGGCTTGACTTGCTTCCCATTAATATTTTTAACTTATCCACGTCAACGCCACCTAAGATAGAGAAATATGATGTGGCGCTAACGTGGATAATCTTGTAAATGCCAACTGTGACAAAATTAATCATGGTTAAGAGTTTGTCATCAGAGGTGTCAAATTTTGAAACTTCAGTCACCTAAGCGATAAAAGTGAAACCACGAGGGAGAAAGTGTGAAACCAGGGGTACAAAATGAAGTTAAGCTGTGACACTCAAATATTTGACGGTTTTTTTATTAATGAATATGCTTTCTGAATTATAAAATAAAAACAAAATTCAAAAAATAAATAATTTTTTTTAATTCGTCTTAAATTTGATTTGAATTCAAACAAGTTCATACAAATAAAAATTTGTATTCGAATTCGTACTTGGACGAATCGAATCCAAATTTAGATATCTCGAATTCGTCAATTCGCCAAATCAACCGGCCAATTTCTGAATCGAATCCATCTTATGACATATTGGATACAAATTATAATTTTGATAATTCTAATTCGTTCGAATTTGATTTGTGGTCAAGCGTACCAAAGCCCATGAATTGTATGTTTTCGAGCATTTAACATAATTAACAGAAATATACTCTGCAATGGATGAGAATATAGCCAGTAAAGTTGTCGTCCAAGCGTCTCCTTCTAGTGATGTTGTCGCTGTCGTTTATGGTTCTCCTTTATTGACGTTGCCGTTCTTGCGTCCATGTAGCCAACAGCAAAGATTTTGTGGAATGAGGACAAAATCCAAGAGAAGGTTATGGGCTAATCAATCAAGGAAGAATTAATCGACGAAAATTGAACCAAGTGTTCTGAAATTTAGATTTATTTAAGTCGTGGTTTTCGATCAAGCGTCATGAATGTAAGATAATATTGAGACGTCATTCTTAAAATGAACCAGATGGTACTCAACTATGAACCCGATTGTACTAAAAAATTGAAGAAAAATTAGGGCCGTGGGGTTTTTACCAAGGTCCTGAACTGCAACCCTATATATTTAATAAAATATTCCTCCTTTTAAAACAGGTGTCTTAACACAGCATCAAGGGATGTATCCAAATTACTCGAGTAGTGAACACGAAAAAAAATTGCTCTAACATAAATTTTCTCAAGTAAATTTGAATTTTTTACCATCCACCGGTGTTAGCAATAAAATTCCATTTATAAACAAAAAAATCACATAGAAAGCCCAAAGTCCCTATGAGCTGAGCTATGTCCAAGACGACTCCCTTAATTGGGCCTCAATTTAAGATATGTTTGGCCCATCAGCAATGTACACCGAAGAACAAAGATGTATTGAAGAATAACGAGTACCAAATCAACTCCCGTAAATGTGAAAGCTGGTCTAAACAATATACACTTCATGATTGACTCAGGTTCGTGTTTGTAGGTAGGTACATGTCTTCCTTTGGTTAAATTCCTGTACAAGATTGACACAGAACACCCTGTGCAAACCCGTAAAATTATGTTAAATATACTTATTAGAGTTGATATAAATGGTAGGAGACTTCAATCACGAATGTTTAAAAAAAAGAACTGTACAAAGATTTCAGATTACTAGACTAACTTGTTTCAGATAGTACGTTCTTTGCATGATAATTATCCGATTCATACGTCATGCGTCCAAGAACAAGCAAGCCCCAGACCATCAGGTACCCATTACATTATAGTTGCTGCAGATGGGACAAAATAAGATGGTCTGAAATGGGCAAACAAAATGGAACAGCTGAGCCAAAAGTGTATATCACAACCAAGCTAACTTCGCTTCGTCAACATCAACCGGAAGACGAACAACAGCAGCAGGGGAAGATTTTGGCAAGTCCAACAACTTCTTTGCAAATATAAGCTTGTTCAAGGTTTTCCGGGATTGTATTTCATGAACCACTATTTCTTGTAAGGCTGTCGCATGCTTCAGTAGGAACTCCAAGATGTACAAGTTTTCAAGAGAATCATGGAGGCCATGCACATGAATAATCTTGATATTATGTATCGAGGAGTTAAATGCAGTACGCGGCTGGGAAACAAACTTTTGACGCTGCAGAAAGGCAAAGCATAAACTTTTGAAACAAACTCTTGAGATAATCTGTCATGTAATTTCTAATGGTAATGAATAAATTGACCATGCATCATCTGCCAACCAGTTTGGCATAACCGAACAAAGACAACCGACTTAAATCGGCAAACGGAACATTGCATGACTTGGTACATGTTTCAAAAAAAAATTGTAGGATTCACTTACATTACCGCCATCACCATATTCTTTGAAGTTCAGGACCAATTTCTCTACCATTGACGAACTTTGAAGTAGGCTTTTCACCCCAGGATAGGCATAATAGGTATCTTTCTCAAGGTTAACAATCAAGCACTTGCAAGAAAATGCAGGCAAGACATTCACTTGCATCTGCCATGTTGATAGAGCCTTTGCAGAACATGTAACACAGAGAAACAAAACATCAGCAAACAAGTCTTATAGCTATCTGTCATCGCTCACATTTATACTAAGAAGACGCTACAAGTAAGCACAGAGAAAAAAGTGATTTATTATTTAGTCCGACAATATACCAGGGTAGTACTAGATATTCAAGGTTATCCTTACTGTTAACAAGCAGGGAAGTGACACATGAAACAAATATGATGGACCCTCTTTTACCTATTTTCGTTTCAATGCAAGGAAACAACTAAATTCTCTCTAAGAAAACCCCATCCCACAGGATCTAAGCACATCCAGAGAGGTGAGCAGATGGCTGATATAGAAGTACTGATGCAAATCAAATGCCACATGGGTGTAAATATGGATATTATATAACATATTAAGGAGAAGGGGGGCAAAGGTTTGCTTCCATAATCAGGACTCAGGATTGCCACACAATGAAAGAGTTGGTTGATCATGTTGACTCGACATTGGCAACTCCGGCATCATTAAGTGCTCTCGTTTACATATCAATGGATTAAGAATCAGTGGGTCGTCTGTTTAGTAACAATTTGGTCCTCTTTTGGGAACAAAAGGGTTAGCCAAGGAACTCAGTGAAAAATCAACAATCCTAAACCCAAACATAGGTTAACCAACTCATTTCTTGGGCACTCCATACGACTGCAAATCTTGCAACTAAATTAAACCAGAACATTTATAAGAAAAGCTAAGACCAAAAGCTGTTCAAGTTCACTCCCCTAGCAGATATCAATTCAAGAGGATAGAGTCTGGGAAGTTGCTGATTCTATCTCCATCTCCTCCTTCCGAATTCTTTCTCTTCTTGTTGTTTCCACCACCCGACGCCATGGACCGGTTTAGGTTTCCGGCGAGAGAGGGGACGGTGATCGGTTTCTTTGTCCGTTGAGGGATTTTAGGTTTCCGGTGAACGAGGGCCGGTTTGTTTGTTTTGGCCTGAGAAAGTGGGCTTGTTCTTTTTCTTTTTCTTTTTTGAGTTTTCCCGTTACAAATTATCTATTCTTGAAAATAGATAATTAAGGACTTGTATTACGGAAACAATTAAAAATTTCCTAAGTTATTATAAAATATAAACACTAAATTATCATTTTTCAACTAGGCTTCAAACGGGGCGTTTCTGGACAGTATTGGTGACGCTTTCCTATTAGAAACTCATTTATAATTTTTTCATTTTATGATTTTTATTGTTTAGGAGGTATAATGTTCTTTGTAATATGTTACTGGAATAACTTATGATATTTCGTTATATTTATTAAAATTTTATTTTTTTTCAGATTTGTGGTCACTCGACAATTTCACTTTTCTTACTAACAATACGAAACTCGAAATTTTAATTTTTTTGTTTTATATGAGTGTGGTGTATATCTGTCAAAAAAAATTCAAATCGGCAATCACGTTGTAGTGAAATAATTTGTTTTCAATAAATTCAAATTTGGTGATATTTGTTTTTTTGAAATGGAGGGGCAAAAACTCCTAAATATATAAACAAAATGGTCAATTACATCCGACTAAGTACAAGACCCTCTCTCGACCTCTTGTGAGGTTGCGACCGTCGACCTCGTCAAAACCCCATCACGAGAAAATACAGTGAGAAAAATCTGTGATAGGGAAAGAGTACCTCCGGAAGGAAAGTCCCCCCTTAACGTTTGGTGTATCGCATAACCTGGCATTGCACTGTCACTAGATAATACATATCGGGAAGAAAAATTCTCCATTGGCTCCGCGCCATCAATAACTCTAGATAAACGAGTACATCGGGGAAGGCTAACTCTCCGCAAATCGTCCAAGTACACATTAATACAAAAGTCCGAGGGGGCATCAAGAACAACATACTCAAAGGAAGACCCAAGAGCAAGCTTAGATAGCGCATCCGCCACCTGATTACCCTCACACCAGGTATGCTGAAGGTCAATCTCTCAGTCCTTCGCCAGAAGCTCTCTTGCCCTTGATATGAGAGTAGCCAGGGGGTGGCTCGGTCAACAGGTCGTCCAACACAGAGAATGGCCAATAGGTCGTTCAACACTCTGCCATCGCCAAATCCACCAGTAAGCAGTCGCGAAGTTTGTTGCCCACGGTGGGCCATCTGTGGGGGTAGTAGTGTCAGAAATGATGGCCCAGAGCCACCGGCGGGGATCCGCATCTGTGTAGAAGCCCTGTGGCGGTCGTGGCAGAAGGGAAGCCCACACCAACCTTGATAACCTGCAATCACAAGACATGTACATCAGAAACTCAAAGCATTTCAGACATTTATCATCCTCCGTCAAATGCCTCTATGTCCGCTCCGTATTCATCATCAACCTGCAATGGCAGAACATCCATATGAAAAAATGAATCCTCTAAGGAGTCCGTAGAGTCCAAATCTATTTCCAGATCGGGTCAGCATACGACATCTCCACATCCTTGCAGAAAACCCTATACAATGATTGAGTAAAGACATGCCAATCCTGAGTGAGGTTCCAAGATAACGAGTCTGTCCAAGCTGCAAGACCTGCAAAAGAGTCGATGTCAAAGAACTGATAATATGCGGAGGCAGGAAGGCCTCCAAACGAGAGATATTGATGTGAACACGTCCACTATGGAGCTACAAGGCCCGCAACCAGTTCGAGTTCCACTTGGACCAATTACAAGAGCAAGAGCAAAGACGTTGCACGCTGAGCTCAATGGATTAATTCAAGGGATTTGGGCTACAACCAGTTCGTGCAAGCCCGTGGACGTTCAAGGAGCCCATGCAAAGCCCATGCACGTGATTGGAGTTATTTTGGACGCATCCTTTTCAGACTTTGAGTAGGAAATTATATCCTTTAGGAATAAGGCATGCGTATTAGACTTCCTAAAGGAGTAGAATTCGTTTCTTGTTTAGTTTTCCTAAATTCCAGCCAAGTTTCCTACTTTTTAGGAATAAGAGTTATCCAATAGTGGATAATGATTGTGTTTTTCAATTATTAGGATAAATATTCGTTTTAAGCCTAGTTTAGGTAGTTGGATAAGTTTGAAGCTCTTCAGAACTTATCTTGTTGACTTTGGAGTCTAACCAAGTCAGTTGTAACCTCTATTTAAAGGAGGCCACGAATTCAATAAAGGACACATCTTTTGGCATAAGAAAATTCGTGAGTCTTTGATACTCTTGTTGTTCTTGCGGGCTGGATTGCTTAGCTAGGGCGTTTGTACTTATCAAACGGAATTCCCATCTCCGTTTGTGGCGTATTCGATTCAAGATCAAGGTTCGCGTTCTCACCATTGCTACGGGTCAAAGTTAACCAACACTAAGGTTCGGTGCAAGGCGCAAAGCGACGGGTCAAGATCAACCATCATCCTAGAGTAGACGGTCCGAGTTGGTGCGAGTTCCTGACGAGATTCATATCATTTGGTATCAGAGCTTAGGTTCTACTTTAGGCCTTCTATCCTTTTGTTTAACGCTTTGTTTAATTCTAGTATTCTGATTTGTTTTTTTCGTAGTAGTTTGGTATTTCAGATTCGTGACTTTAGTGTCCTAAGTCGTGTATTCTGATCAAAAAGAAAAAAAAAGAAAAAAAGAAAAAAAAGAAAAAAAGAAAAAAAGAAGTCAGAATTCAAGTAGGATTAGTAGAATCGGAATTCAAGTAGGACTAGTAGTATTGGATAGTGCAATTTCGTGATTCAAGAAGATAGAAGCGAAGGCAAGAACGAAAGCAAGAAGAAGAAAGAAGAGGACTCGGCAACTAAAGTGTGCGAAGGCCAAGCTAATCTCTACTAGCTCAGCAAGAACCAACAAGAGTGCCACGAGTGGAAAAAGGCAAGAGTGGTGAGCACTATAGAGAGAAAAGAGCCAAATAGTGGAGTGTAAACACGAGTGAATCCGAGTGCAACATACTTTGAGGGTAAACACGTAAGGGAGTGATTGGTGAGGTCCATTATTATTTTAACTAACCAATTTTATTGCAGCAACATGTCTCAAGAAAATGAAGGAGAAAGACAAGGAGCTTGGGGCAACGTTGACCCTAAGGTATTTGTGGAGGCCTTAACAGGGAAGCTCCAACAAATGATGAGAGCGGAGGTTGAGCAAATACACCAATGCCTGGATGTCATAGAGAGTTCACGTGTTAGCCAACAACCACAAGGCATACCTCATGCCCAAAGAAGGATAGCACCTATGGGAGGAATGAGTGGAGATGATTCTGGCTTTGATGAGGACGTGGGCTCCACAAGGAATGTTAGGAGGTTGAGGAATGAACGCCAACCTAGGGAGGCCAGGCGGAGAAGGAATGAGAATTTGGGAAGCATCAAGTTAAAAATACCTTCCTTTGCAGGTCGTTCTGATCCGGAGGCTTATCTTGAATGGGAGAAGAAGATTGAATTTGTGTTTGATTGTCACAATTGTTCAGAGGCAAAGAAGGTAAAGCTGGCTGTGACTGAGTTTACCGACTATGCTATAACTTGGTGGGATCAATTTGTCACAAGCAGGAGACGTAACGGAGAATTTGCCATAGAGACATGGGAGGAGATGAAAGTTGTGATGAGGAAACGCTTTGTTCCTAGTCATTACTACCGTGATCTTTTTAAAAAGTTACAAGGACTGCGACAAGGAAGTATGAGCGTGGAAGATTACTACAAGCAGATGGAGATGGCCATGATACGAGCCAACGTAGAGGAGGATCGTGAAGCCACTATGGCTAGGTTCTTGAATGGACTAAATCCTGAAATTCAAGACAAAGTGGAGCTACAACACTACGTCGAATTGGAAGATATGGTTCATATGGCCAATAAGATAGAGAAACAAATGAAGAGAGGGGGAGGAACACGAGCTACATCAAGTGCTACTTGGAAGCCGAATTATCCAAAAAAGTTTGATAAGCCACAAGCAGCCAAAGTAGAACACAAGGCCGAGAGTTCTAGTACCAACTCTCAAAAGAAAGTGGAAGCCCCTCCTACAAGAAATCGAGACATTAGGTGTTTTAAATGTCAAGGAAGGGGGCACATAGCAAGCCAATGTCCTAACAAGCAGGTTATGGTGCTTAGAGAGAGCGGGGAGGTCGAGACAGAAAGAGAAGACTCGGACCATGGAAGCATGCCCTCATTGGAAGACCTGTCCGAAGAGGAATTCCAAGCTACTGAAGCACTCACTTTGGTGACAAGAAGGGCTTTGAACTTGCAAGTAAAAGAAGGGGATGACGTAGCACAACGAGAGAATATTTTCCACACAAGGTGTCATGTGCAGGGCAAGGTGTGTAGTGTCATTATTGACGGAGGAAGCTGTGCTAATGTTGCAAGCACCACTATGGTAGAAAAGTTGGGGTTGATCACAAAGAAACACCCTAAACCTTACAAGCTACAGTGGTTGAATGATAGTGGAGAAGTACGCGTGGAAGGGCAAGTGCTAGTGACATTTCGAATTGGCAAATATGAAGATGAAGTGCTATGTGATGTGGTGCCGATGCAAGCTGGTCACCTACTACTTGGAAGGCCATGGCAATTTGATAGGAAGGTTAAGCATGATGGCTACACGAACAAGTACTCGTTCACACTCAATCGACGAGTAATCACATTAGTGCCCTTAACACCGTCACAAGTTTGTGAAGATCAATTGACGTTACAAAAAGAGAGTGATGAGAAAAAGAAGAGTGACCAAAAGAAAAGAATTGAGCGGAGAGAAGAAGCCGAAAAAAAGAAAGGAAAAATGGCCAATGAAGAGAAAGAGCTTGAGAGAGCAAAAGAAGTCGGAAAAACAGAAATTAAAACGGCCAATGAGAGAAAAACCGAGGGGTGGAAAAGGAGTTTTTATGTGGGAGCAAGTGATATCAAGCAAGCATGTTTTGACAAAAAGCCAATGATCGTACTTATGTACAAGGAGGCATTTTTAAACACTAACGAACTTGAACCACACTTGCCTAGTATGGTTGTTTCCCTTTTACAGGACTACGAGGATGTTTTCCCCAACGAGCTACCATCAGGATTACCACCTATCCAAGGGATTGAGCACCAAATTGACTTGGTTCCGGGAGCTGCCATACCTAATCGTCCCGCATATAGGAGCAATCCGGAGGAAACAAAGGAACTTGAGCGACAAGTCAACGAGATATTGGAGAAAGGGTACGTGAGAGAGAGCATGAGTCCTTGTGCCGTGCCAGTCCTACTCGTGCCTAAGAAGGATGGATCGTGGAGGATGTGTGTTGATTGTCGAGCAGTCAACAACATAACGGTAAAATATCGTCACCCTATTCCTCGTTTAGATGACATGTTAGATGAGCTGTATGGATCGAGCATATTTTCTAAAATTGACTTAAAGAGTGGTTATCATCAAATTAGAATGAAAGAAGGAGATGAGTGGAAGACAGCCTTTAAAACGAAATATGGATTATATGAATGGATGGTCATGCCATTCGGTCTGTCTAATGCTCCTAGTACATTTATGCGGCTCATGAATCATGTTTTACGTCCATTTATTGGCAAATTTGTAGTCGTTTATTTTGATGATATACTTGTTTATAGCAAGAGCATGGAGGATCACATGGAACATTTGAAATCTGTCCTAAATGCACTTAGAAAGGAACAACTGTTTGCTAACTTTAAGAAGTGCACCTTTTGCACAGATAAGCTTGTCTTCTTGGGTTTTGTTGTTAGTGCTAAAGGAATACAGGTTGATGAAGAAAAGATACGTGCAATTCGAGATTGGCCAAGTCCCACGAGCGTTGCTAAAGTCCGAAGTTTCCATGGATTAGCTAGTTTCTGCAGGAGATTTGTGAAAGATTTTAGTAGTTTAGCCGCACCACTTACTGAAGTAATCAAGAAGAACGTTGGATTTAGCTGGGGTGAAGCTCAAGAGAAGGCGTTTCAGCTCATCAAGGAGAAGTTGACGAATGCCCCTTTATTATCGTTACCTAACTTTTCTAAAGCGTTTGAAGTTGAGTGTGATGCTTCAGGTGTTGGAATAGGCGCTGTGCTCATGCAAGAAGGACGACCAATTGCTTACTTTAGCGAAAAGCTAAGCGGAGCAGCCTTGAATTACCCAACTTACGACAAGGAATTGTATGCATTGGTTCGGACATTGGAGACATGGCAACACTACTTATGGCCCAAGGAATTTGTGATTCATACTGACCATGAATCTTTGAAGCACTTAAAGGGTCAACACAAGCTGAATAAAAGGCATGCAAGATGGATTGAATTTATTGAGACGTTTCCTTATGTCATACGCTATAAGCAAGAGGCACACGGAGGCGGATTAATGGGACATTTTGGGATAGCAAAGACTTTAGCAATTCTACAAGAGCACTTCCACTGGCCGCACATGAAGCGCGACATTGAGAGAATTTGTGGACGTTGCATCACTTGCAAGCAAGCTAAGTCTAAGGTAAAACCCCACGGTTTGTACACTCCCCTACCTATACCTAGTGAGCCTTGGATTGATATTTCTATGGACTTTGTGTTAGGACTTCCTAGGACTAAACGTGGTAGAGATTCAATTTTTGTCGTGGTGGATAGGTTTTCTAAGATGGCACATTTTATTCCATGTCATAAAATAGATGATGCCTCGCATATTGCTGATTTGTTCTTTCGGGAAGTAGTAAGGTTGCATGGCATGCCTAGGACAATCATTTCAGATAGAGATACTAAGTTCTTAAGCTACTTTTGGAAGACTTTGTGGTGTAAGTTAGGTACCAAGTTATTATTTTCTACTACTTGTCATCCACAAACTGATGGGCAAACAGAAGTTGTGAACAGGACTTTATCTACGTTGTTAAGAGCACTCATTAAGCATAACATTAAAACTTGGGAAGATTGTTTGCCACATGTTGAGTTTGCTTATAATCGGTCTGTTCATTCTGCTACTCAATTCTCACCATTTGAACTTGTGTATGGGTTTAATCCGCTGACCCCACTAGATTTATCACCTTTGCCTTCGAATGAGTATGTTAATTTAGATGGCAAGAAGAAGGCTGAATTTGTCAAGCAGATGCATGAGAAGGCGAGAATGAACATTCAGAAACGAACGGAGCACTACGCAAGGCAAGCGAATAAAGGGCGACACAAAGTTGTCTTTGAGCCTGGTGATTGGGTTTGGTTGCATATGAGGAAGGAGCGTTTTCCCGCACAACGACGTTCAAAGTTGCTACCTCGTGGGGATGGTCCCTTCCAAGTTTTAGAGCGCATCAATGACAATGCTTATAAGCTTGACCTGCCCGGTGAGTATAATGTAAGTGCTTCTTTTAATATTGCTGACTTAAGCCCGTTTGATGTAGGTGAAGATTTGAGGGCAAATCCTTTTCAAGAGAGGGGGAATGATGTGAACACGTCCACTATGGAGCTACAAGGCCCGCAACCAGTTCGAGTTCCACTTGGACCAATTACAAGAGCAAGAGCAAAGACGTTGCACGCTGAGCTCAATGGATTAATTCAAGGGATTTGGGCTACAACCAGTTCGTGCAAGCCCGTGGACGTTCAAGGAGCCCATGCAAAGCCCATGCACGTGATTGGAGTTATTTTGGACGCATCCTTTTCAGACTTTGAGTAGGAAATTATATCCTTTAGGAATAAGGCATGCGTATTAGACTTCCTAAAGGAGTAGAATTCGTTTCTTGTTTAGTTTTCCTAAATTCCAGCCAAGTTTCCTACTTTTTAGGAATAAGAGTTATCCAATAGTGGATAATGATTGTGTTTTTCAATTATTAGGATAAATATTCGTTTTAAGCCTAGTTTAGGTAGTTGGATAAGTTTGAAGCTCTTCAGAACTTATCTTGTTGACTTTGGAGTCTAACCAAGTCAGTTGTAACCTCTATTTAAAGGAGGCCACGAATTCAATAAAGGACACATCTTTTGGCATAAGAAAATTCGTGAGTCTTTGATACTCTTGTTGTTCTTGCGGGCTGGATTGCTTAGCTAGGGCGTTTGTACTTATCAAACGGAATTCCCATCTCCGTTTGTGGCGTATTCGATTCAAGATCAAGGTTCGCGTTCTCACCATTGCTACGGGTCAAAGTTAACCAACACTAAGGTTCGGTGCAAGGCGCAAAGCGATGGGTCAAGATCAACCATCATCCTAGAGTAGACGGTCCGAGTTGGTGCGAGTTCCTGACGGGATTCATATCAGATATCCCAACTATCCCAGGGGATCAATACTCAGCTACCCGCTTTCTGGTCTCCTCCGCTGGAAGATCTCCAAGGAGATGCTTCCGGAGAGGGGAGGGAGAGAGCCACAGATCATCCCAAAAGGATGTACGAGGACTATTACCCACGTTCCAATGAAGATCGTGGGCAAGAATCTGACGGCCCTTCACTATGGCCCGTCAAGTAGCAGATGAGCCATGCTTCTGTAGATCCAGGTCAGCGCCACCCCTACCATACTTGCCGATCAGAACATGTTCCCAGAGGGGGTCCTGAAACTGGAGAAATCTCCATGGCAGCTTGGCAAATGACGCTATATTTGCCTTTTGCATAGGCCAGAGCCCAATGCCACCTACATATCCTACTCAAGGATCTTGTCTACCATGCAGCCATCTTGCCACGGAGCTTCTCCAGAACATAGTGGTACGACTGATGATGGTACCGTTTGAGATTAGTATGGGCACCCAGGTATTGACCCAAGTCCAAAGCCAGGGGGACACCCATCACATCACTAAGCTTGCTAGCAAGCTCTATGCCAACGTTCTAAGAAACCATGACCCTTGACTTAGGCAGACTAACTCGCTGTCCTGAGAAGGTCTCTAGGAGGTCACGAATGACCTTAGCCTGGGTAACATAGGCCTCAGACAGGAGGATAAGATCATCAGCTGGGGGGAGGGGGGAGCGCGACGCGCGGACATGGGCCAATCTACCATCTCGTACCAGCTGCTCAACGGTATATGAGAGTCTCTCCATACAAAGAACAAAAAGGTAAGGAAAAATAGGATGGCCCTGAGGAATCTCACGTGTCGGGAAGAAGGCATCAGTCTTTCCCCCATTCTAAATGACCCGCTTCAACGTAGTCGAGACACACTCCATAATCCAGTTAATAAAGGTCACAGAAAGACTAGTCAGAAGAAGCGTCTTTCAGAAAAAATTTCAGCTAAGATGGTCATAAGCCTTCTCAAGATCTAGCTTAATAAATAGCCAGCCAGTCTCACCCCTTTTCTGGGACATCGAATAGACCACCTCTCGAAGAAAAATAATGTTGTCTAACAAATAGCAGTCCAGGACAAAGCTGGACTGCATCAGACTGATGATGTTGGTGGATGATGATGTTGGTAGTAAAAAACACACACTAACAAGAGAAATGTTGACTTTGGTCACATGTAGTTTTTTTAATACTTTGATACCATGTGGTTTAATTTGTACCAAACTAGTGACTGAAGTTTGACATTTTGACTTTTTAATGACATAGACAACCTCTTGTATTATCATTTGGATAATGAATACATGCATTTTTTAGATTTAGAAAATTTTAGTTACGTTAAGTCAATATGTTAAATAGATTTGATAAGACTAGAGTCACCTTCTTCAAATGAGCCCCTCATCTTTAACGAGCATCCAAAAGACTGCCCCATCCTCTGCTCTTTCTTCAACCCCTCGACAAGCACAACCTCATCAAGGACTCTACCTTCCTCCTCGAGCTCACCCACATCTTTGGCGTCTTCCCCAAAGTAGTACCAGTGTTACTAAAGTATTAAAATATCAAACATAAGTCACTCGTTTGATGCATTTTAAACTACATGGTATCAAAGTCAAAAAATCCAAAGCAAATGGTACTATAGAGAACTTTTTCCAAATTTAAAAGATTTTTAACAAACCATGTCATCAGCCACATGGCAATCCATATAGCAATTTGAGTTAACGTGGTACGCTAGGTGGCCAGGCATCACAGAAAAAATTACGTGTGTTAATTAAGTCTTACAATGTCAAATCTCAGTCAATAATTTGATGAATTTTAAAGCACGAGATATCAAAGTCAAAAGACCAATAACAAATTTTAGATAAAATGCAGTATAGCTTTGTTTCCACAAAATACAACTTAAAATGTCCCGAATCATTACCTACCTTAATTATTGCTAACCAATAAAACATCCGGGTCCCAAAATTTGCAGTGTAAGCCATGGACATCTGGATCCAATGCATGCAACAACCGAAGAAATGCATGGGAAAAATGGCAGTGGCACATGCATTGGGGAATTTAGAACGTGCATTAATGTAATTGGTACACATTAACGTAACATGCACCAACTTCGCATGCAATGGGGAATCTTAAAACTTGCATTATTTAAACTACGTACCTAATTCTGCACTATGCCATATGGTTGTACGAACAGTTGGTCAGATACCATGTCCAATAAAATTCCATCGTTTCACTCATATTGCACATACATTAATTATATATTTTTTCCTTCCTCCCCTCCATCTATTAACTCCAAATCGTGAAATGAAAGAAGTACATAAAATTTGGTAGAGAGAATTAACTAAAAAGAAGATTATATCTTGACTCTTGTTACTCATAAAGTAGCTCTTAAAGATAGGAATAATATCTTCTATACCACCTAAATTATTACACAACTTAGCCAAATGGAGCCATTCATAACATTGATGAATTATTCTGTGTATTTCTTTTGTAAGATTAACCAGCTCATGTCAGAAAATGACCTTTCATCTAATATCCTATACATCACAGTTATTCACTATGCTCCATAATAAAGCTGCAAGTACACAAAACAGACCTTTCTTCTAATATTCCCCCGCATGAGGACGTTCTTGTTGGAGAATTGGTTTTTAACCGATGGAAGAGATTGGCCCAATACAATTGAGTGTATAGGGTTTTGGGCCCAAGTATTTAATTAGAAATAGAATATTAATTAAATACAATAACTAAGTAATTAGTAGACAACTTTGAGCTAATTTAATTTGAGGTCACACTATTTGATTTTCGGTGTTTGTAAGATCAATACGAAGCTTGTTGACTAAGCTTTGTAAATGATATAAAATACTTGCGGAAAAAATCAATTCTCGGTATGAATAAAAATTGGCTTAAAGGTAGTATGGCTGCGGGTTACAGGATTGTGGGTTTGTGGAAATTGTTCTAGGTTCCAGAGCCTTATCTCTTTAGAGCTGGGCCGGACCTGTTGAAGCGATTTTCGGTCCAAAATCTGTTGAGCTTCCTCTTGGACAAGCCCACGCTCTAAAACCTTCTTCTCCTTGTTGGCATTTGAATTTAAATTTTAAATTTTTTTCAAAAAATTAAATTTGTGCAAACTTAATGAGAGTAACGGCCAAATTAATATGGGTTTTTCAACATCCCATTTACTTCCCTAGTTAATGGGTGGGTTAATGGCCCTATTAATTTTGGATTTAAATGTTGGAGGTCAAGGTTGCCTATAAAAGGAGCCCTCCTCCTCTATTCCAAATCACTCCTTAGCTCACACTCTTCCTTGAGCTCTCTACCTCTTCTCCTTTGCATAGCATTTCTCATCATCATAAGTGTCGGAGTTCTGAGGCCACCAAAGGTTCGAAAGGTGTACGAAAGTGCTTCCTTTTGTACACGAAATTGGGCGTTGTACCTTGGGAACTCTCTTACCCACGGAGGCCTGAAGTATTTAGGCGGGTAATAAGAGTTTAAGGGCACACGGTTAAACTGTGGCCTCGTCCAGGATTGCATCCGAAGTCCTAACTTGAAGACGACGTTCTTACACACTTAGCCCGAAGTGTGATCGTGAACATACTCTTGCCCTTCCTCTTTATTCTATATTTGCGATTTATATATATATACACACGTACAAACCATGTTCTTACTGATATTTGAGCAACAGTTCCCAAACATCGAACAACTCCAAAATGGAGGAGCTGCAAACCAAGCAATTCCGGCCTTCCAAAGGAAGTGGCACCAAACTGAGTTGGTAAAACAGCAATAGAAAATAGATCACTAGAAGTCTCACGGCAACAAGAGTTGGTCCGTTTTATAGGAAATTTGGGTTCAAATTTTACGAATGTAAAAAATAACTATCGAGTATAACTCTTAAGCCTTAGGATCACATAGTTCTCACTTTTAAAAATCAGAGATTCTAAAAAAAAAAGTTACAGCGGAAACTTGTGTTCCATTAGGCCTGACCATTGTTCGAATTCGAATGAATTCAAATCAAATTTTGTTTAATTCGAATTCATCAAAATTTTGAACCGTATTTGGTTCGTCCAACGACGAATTCGAATACGAATTATAAACTGCCAAATTCTAATAAAATTTGAATTAATTTTTTTATTTTTATTTTTGAGAATAAAGATTGAATTGTATACATTTTTGAGGAAAAAAAGCATTTGTAGTATTTTCAAGTAAATTTAATTTATTAAAAAACTAAAAAAAAAAGTGAAAAGGTAGAAGTGACGGTGAGGTGAGAGGTATGGGGAGACTTAGAGAGGGGACGCGGGAAGGGAGGGAAATGGGGGTTGAAATTTCAATTTTTCCCATATTTTCTCCTCTTTTCAGAATTGATCCTTTTCTTTTAATTATATGATTCAATTCGTCTAATCGAAGAATTCTCCATGAACTGCGTTCCATTCGTCTTTGTATGAATTCGAATCAAATTTTTTTCGAATCAAATCAAATTTTGAATTAAATCTTAAATCAGATTATAACAATGGTCGAGCCTATGTTCTGTAGAGATTCAATTCGTTTTTATTGGTGTGGTAAATATGATATGGGAAACATTAGAAAATTTTGTATTTTGTTTAAGGGTGACCGCAGTTCGGATTTGAAGGATGTGGACTTCCCGCACCTGGACAGAAAGATCTTATAAAGTTTTACTGTTTCCTGGGATTGATTTTGAGCCTTTCCTGCGCAGCTTACGTGGAAGGCAAAGAAGTCCCCCTTCCAAGTGTTCGAGCCATTAGTGAGATACCACTCTCGGAGAGCTACCATAATTAAGAAATCTCGATTTTGAATCGAATTTTTGGAAATACAGTGTTAAATATTTGTTGAAAAAGTTTGTCTCATCTAAAAATTCTACCTGGCCCGAACCTATATTAGTCAAAAAAGTGTCGGAACGCTAGATAGTTAAAAATAAAACCAGTGTGATTTTCCGGCTATAAAGCACCCCGCAGGCAAACAAGAAAGCGCATAGGTGCACACCAAGTTCACCAAAGAAATTAAGATCAAACTAACAGCAAATGGCACCAGCCTTGGCTTCCACCCTGGAGCAATCCGGTTGGATGATTAGCGTTCAGGAGCTCATGAAGAAGCATCTCACCTCAGTCCCACCCATCTATCTCATTCCCGGAAAGCACAACCTAAAGGTCTTGGACGTCCAAGTTTCTTCTCCGGTGATTCCTACCATTGACCTCGGCCTCTTGGTTTCGTCGGACTCTGAGCTGGGAAAGCTTCATTCCTCTTGCAAAGAGTGGGGTTTCTTTCAGGTTCTCATTTATCAACTCGTTCTATTTTTTTTCTGGTGTATTTCTAGTATTCAGAATCGAATATTGTCGAACTTTATTGAAATAGCAGAAATTCAAAGTCCCTTATCAACTAGACCGATTCTCATTCAACTTGTTCTATTTTGCATGTACAGAGTTACAGAGGTGATCCTCTCTAAAGTGATAATCCCTCTGAATTGATAAAAAGTTTCAGTACCGAGTTGGGATCAGTGTTAAAAATTAATAACACATCTATCGTAATAACTAATACTTTTTCATAAAATTTTAGTGCTAAATCTCGGTCTCAATTTTCGCATAATGTGATATTTTTGAATAAATACATATATTTTTACATATTTTACAAATTCGAAAATATTGTAAGACATTAGTTTGTGCTAAATTTGCTTATTTAATAAATGTTACATCATCATTCATCTTCTCAATTATTTTAGAATAATTTTTGTAATTATCGTCTTGTTCTAAGTAAATATCTCAATCGAGTATATCATTTCAATACCGCTATAAGTCTAAATTTTAAGTAATTTGTATATAGACTAAGTAATTTTTGGTATTTACATATTTATTGTTCAAAAATTCAATTTTAATATTTTTGGAGAAAAAAAGCGTAAACCTCTCTTATCTAATAATCTCTTTAAAATGATATTTTTCTCCGGTCCTGACAATATCACTTTAGAAAGGTTTTACTGTAATAATATGTGAAGTACAAGTGTAACGTGGCATCAGATAAGAATAAATAGACTTGACTATATATTAATAATTTGGAAAAAATAAAAGGCTACTATTGGACATTTTAAGATTTCTGATTATCTCTCCATTTATCTTGGATAAGTAAAATTGTATTGGTTACCCCGAGAATTATGTACAATTACATTAATGGCTCCAATTAATCATCTTCAGCTATGAGCAAGTTCAGTCCAGTGGCATATTTAATCCACTTGTTTCATCATCATTTCTAAAAAAAATAATTACAAGTACGTCAAGCTGAGTTAAAAAAATTAGAGAAAAGTACCATTTGAGTCCTTAGTTTACACCGATTTTGCGATATGATCTTGAGGTTTAGAAATGACTTTTTTGGTAGTTGCGATTTCACCTTTTTTGCGACAGAGGCTCGGAAAGGCCCCCGAGCCAAAAAATAGCTCCGGACCTAGAAACGACATCGCCCGACGATGAGGTGGCCTGCCACGTTGGATATTTTTCGCCTTGAAATGCTGACGTGTCATACAAAATAAAATATCAATTTCAATCACTTATTTTTTAATCTTTTTCAAAAATCCCTCCTTGAACCCAACCCAACTCAACCTAATTAAACTCAACCCAACCCAACCCAATCCATCTCCTTCAACCCACTACCCAACCCAATCCATCTTATTCAACCTTCAAACCAAGTAATAAAAAAAACCCAATTGGATTCAAGGAAAACCGAATTGGAAAAACTAAGAAAGCTCCAAACTTTATATCATCCCAGGAAGAAAGTTTCAATCTTCACAAAAAAAATCAGAAAGAGGGGAGAGAGAGGATGGCAATCCCTTACCCACCGTACACCTTCCTAGCCACGGAGAATGGGGGCCCACCAAAAAAAGGCGAACAACCCAATCCTGACCCAGGAGGAGCTCAAGCGGGTCTCGGCGGTGGGCCTCGGGACAGGCTCCACCGCCCGCTACGCGGTGGAGCAGATTGCCGAGCTTCTAGGGCAAGGCAAGCTCAAGGACATTGTCGGAATTCCCACCTCCAGGATCACCCAAGACCAAGCCCTGTCCCTGGGGATCCCCTTGTCGAATCTTGATGCTCATCCGGCGATCGACCTCGCCATCGACGGGGCTGACGAGGTGGACCCCGGCCTGAACCTCGTTAAGGGGCAGGGCGGGTCCCTCTTGAGGGAGAAGATGGTGGAGAGCGCCTCCAGGAAGTTTATTGTCATCGTGGACGAGTCCAAGCTGGTGGATTACATCGGGACCAGCGGGCTTGCGATGTCCGTCGAGGTGATCCTGTTCTGCTGGCGGTTCACGGCGGGGAGGCTGCAGGAGATGTTCCGGTTCACCGGGTGCGTGGCCAAGCTGAGGACTTTTGTGGGCGGAGTCAAGATTTTTTATTACTTGGTTTGAAGGTTGAAGAAGATGGATTAGGTTGGGTAGTAGGTTGAAGGAGATGGATTGGGTTGGGTTGGGTTGGGTTGAATTAGGTTGAGTTTGGTTGGGTTAAAGGAGGGGTTTTTGAAAAAGATTAAAAAATAAGTGATTAAAATAGATATTTTATTTTGTATGACATGTCAGCATTTCAAGGCGAAAAATATCCAATGTGGCAAGCCACCTCATCGTCGGGCGACGTCGTTTTCAGGTCCGAAGCTGTTTTTTGGCTCGGGGGCTTTTCCAAGCCTCTGTCGCAAAAAAGGTGAAACCACAACTACCAAAAAAATTGTTTCTAAACCTCATGATCATATCGCAAAATTGGTGTAAACTAAATGACTCAAATGATACTTTTTCCAAAAAATTAACCAAAAAAAGCTGAGTTAAAAAATCACATGCACGCATGATTCCAGAACACATTACATTAAGATTTTTGGACGTCGTCGAGTATTATGTTAAATAATTGTCGGGTATTATAGACTTGATGTAAAGATTTTACAAAAAATCGAAACTTATAATGATTACATTTTTTTTTCTTATTGTTTTCGGTTGATGAACTCTGGACTGCATGCAGTTGGTGAACCACGGAGTTAGTGCTTCACTGCTGGCCAAGCTAAAACGTGACATTGAAGAATTCTATGATCTTCCATTGGAGGAAAAGAAGAAGTACCAAATCAGGGAAGACGAGGTTGAAGGCTATGGAGGTCTCCCTCGCGTCAGAGGCCAGCTTGACTGGGGCGACCGCTTCTACATGTTAACCAATCCTACTCATGGAAGGAAGCCTCATCTCTTCCCGGAGCTCCCAGCACACTTGAGGTCGTAACTCCGTCAATTCGTCTACGTCTTGTGTCATTTGGGCAAGTGCCCTTTAGCGAGTACTTTCATAGCTAATTGCCTTTGGTCCTTCAAGCAGAGCAACTCTGGAAGAATATCTATCAGAGATGCAGAAGCTTGGGATGAAGCTGATTGCGTACATCGCGAAGGCTCTGAAGATTGAAGTGAAAGAAATGGAGGAGATGTTTGATGATGGGTTCCAATCTCTAAAGATGACATACTATCCTCCGTGTCCGGAGCCCGAACGGGTGATGGGAATCACAAACCACTCGGACGCAAGTGGCCTAACCATCCTGAACCAGGTCAACGGGGTCGATGGCCTGCAAGTTCGAAAAGACGGGGTCTGGTTCCCTGTCAACGTCTTGCCCGATGCCCTTGTCGTCAATGTTGGAGACATACTCGAGGTTTGTCCCGTCATACATTACGTTTTATTGATCTAAATCGTTCGGTATCTGACATCTACTAGACCGAATGATCTCTGTCTGTTGATATAGATCATGACAAATGGTGCCTACAAAAGCATCGAGCACAGAGCAACAGCCAATCCGGAGAAAGAAAGAATCTCTGTGGCGTTCTTCTTTAGCCCCAGGTTTGAAGCAGAGGTTGGCCCGGCAACCGGTCTGCTTGGTCCATCCAACCCACCGATGTTCAAAGCCGTGCCAATGGAGAAGTACGTCCAGGAACTGTTTTCCCGTAAACTAGCGAGATCCAACTCGAAGCTGAACCATCCCAAGACCGAAGCCGATCAAGAGGCTGACAAACACATATAATCATCATCTGCAGTTGCTCCGGGAACCGATGAGGCCACACTATATAATACGTGTGATCCGCGAATAAAATTAATCCTCGCTGCTGCTGCAGCTGGTTTGGGTCGTATCCGTTGTGCGAATTCGGTTTGATAGTGTTTGTTAGTGTGTTTGATCTATGGTGTTGGCCAGGAAGTTGATGAATTACATGTTGTTTTGTAGCCTTGGTGTTGCTTGTTCTATGACAGTGTGAGGGAAAATAACAGTTCATGTGTTGGTTTTAGAGCTCATCTTGTGCAAATGCAGACCCACATGAGCTGACGATGTTCCTTGTTCTATTTCTTTCGCTATATAATAAAATTCATTTGGTAGCATATTAGAAGAAATAAACCAATTTTTTTTAAAGTGCTTGTTAGTAATTTTGTAATTCAACAGCAACAACTAAAACTAAACAGTTATGCAATATCGTTTCTGAGTCATCAGTTATGTTTAACAGCTGGCAATTACCAACTATTAGCCATACCATAGGCCCACAACCAAGAAAGCATTGAGAGTATTATTGTAGCTTAACAAAGAGATATCAAATTTGAGTTCTTGAAAATATAACATTTTTAAATACGAGTTTTGACACTTTTCAAATCTCTCATCCAGTTCAAACTTAGATTAGTCGACGCAATGAAATTCATACCAAGTCGTCTATTGAAAAGATAAAAATAGTTTTGCGCAAAAGAGAGAACAAATACAAGAAATGAAAGAGGTGACCACGGTTCGAATTTGGACAAACTCGATGTATAATTCTCGAATTCGAATTAAGAAGATTATGATTCGTATTCGATTCGTCCAAGGAAGAATTTGTATTCGTATGAGCCTGTTCGTATCCGAATCAAATTTTCAACGAATTGAATCTAAATTGAACTTAATTCATGGTCATCCATACCTAATCGAATATGTTTGTATTTTTACCGGTTGTGTTAAGAGTGACCACAGAGTTCGAATTATATTTCGCCAAATTCAAATTATAAAAATTATAATTTGTATTCGAATGAGCTGATTCGAATAAAAACCAAATCAAATTTAATTAATGATCACCTGCTATTGGTATACGCGGTACGAATTGATATCTCGGAGCTTCTAAGCGGGTCCTACTAGTACCAAACCCGGATCACTTACACGCCCATTTTTAGCAATCCCCAAACCCAAAACCACTTCAGAAACAAGAAAACCGCTCCCTTTCCTTTCTTTACCGTTTCCCAAAAGACACCCCCAAGAAACCGAAGAGCAAGATAGAGAGCGTGAGAGATGGCAGTAGAGGAGAGCGTGAGGCCGCCGAGCAGCGAGGAGAAGCGGCGAGAGGAGGAGCCAGAGGCGGCGAAGGAGCCAGAGGCGGCGGAGGAAGGGGAGATCGGAGGGGAATCGAGCGTGCCTAGGAACCCGGAGGTGCACCCGCTGGAGCACAAGTGGACCTTCTGGTTCGATAACCCCTCCGCCAAGTCCAAGCAGACCACCTGGGGAAGCTCCATGCGCCCCGTCTTCACCTTCTCCTCCGTCGAGGAATTCTGGAGGTCTTCTTTCTTTTTCTTCGTTTTTTTATTAATTAATTATCGTGTCCTTTTCTTTTCTTGCCTTTTCTTTTGGGGGAACGAATTCCTGTTCTTTCTCTTTTCTGTGCCCTAGAAGAGTACGTTTTATGATGCCAGATCGTTTATCGGATATCGGATAGTAGATAGGGTTTGCTCAAATTTAATGCGCCAAACGCAATGTTGGTTAGGGTTTCGAGTGATTTCGATAGTGTGTTTCATACATTTGGGACTAGCATTGATAAGGTGTGTGTATCTGCCATCGTTAACAGATAACAGGTAGTGGATATTGGTTGATTGCGAGAGCGTGTAGCCGATAGTAGGTAGCTGATTTCCAATTAGGCAAAATAAGTAATTGGAGCAAAGAACGGAAATGTGCTATATGCTTGCCAACAATTACTGTGCCAAACCCAAAAACCTTAGTTAGGGTTTCAGGTGATTTTTGATAGGTAGATGCGTTCCTTGTTGTGTCTGCGAGCGTGCTTGTGAGCTCTGATTAACGGTGTGGCCCTTTGATGCTGCACTTGTTTGGTGGAGATTCTGCGGATTGATACTGTGTGGCTAATGTTTGTCTTGCATTCAGTGTTTACAACAACATACATCACCCGAGCAAGTTGGCAGTTGGAGCAGACTTGCATTGCTTCAAGCATAAGATTGAGCCCAAGTGGGAGGACCCTGTTTGTGCCAATGGTGGGAAGTGGACTGTAACCCTTCAGAAAGGGAAATCTGATACTAGTTGGTTGTACACGGTATTCTTGTCATCTCCTTTCTAATTCCTGGACATTGATGCACTTGCCTATTTATTTGGTCCATCTTACTTTGATTGGTTTCTTCCTTTTCTCGTGTATCATAGTTGTTGGCAATGATTGGGGAGCAGTTTGATCATGGTGATGAGATTTGTGGAGCTGTCGTCAATGTCCGAGGAAGGCAGGAAAAGATTTCTATTTGGACAAAGAATGCTGCAAACGAAGCTGCTCAGGTACATAATTATGTTCTTAAATCTGCAAATGACTGTCCTTTACCTCAGTATATAGACGTAGATAGTTTTGGTTTTTATGTCCAAATATTTGTCTTTGTTACCCAAGTGCTTGAGCTTGCTGCGATTTTTCTGATGTTAGGTCTTCTGCTCCCCACTGTAAGTAGGGACTTTTTTTCTTAGGTGTGCTTGAATTTATTAAGCTTCAAAGATATAAATGGCCACACACTGGGAAAATGTTTTGTTCTAATAGCACTGATTCTGGAATAGACAAACAAGAAAAGTTATGCCAAAATTTTATCTTTGCCGAACTTTCTGGAATAATGACCTTTCCACAATTTGCTCTTTTCCTAACTGTTCAGATCTGAAACAGATAAGCATTGGGAAACAGTGGAAGGAGTTCCTCGACTACAATGAAAGTATTGGCTTCATATTTCATGTAAGGACTTCGTTCTAATGCACTGATTCCGTATATAAACAGCAGAAACTTGTGCTCACTGTTTATTGGTCTTCTCTCTCAGGATGACGCAAAGAAACTCGACAGAAATGCCAAGAACCGTTATACGGCATGAAATGTGCAGCACTGCATCTCGTACACTCCCAGTGGTTTGGTTTTTTTGGCAATCAAGTAACAGTAGTCCGTTAAAAGTCGTGTTAGCACGGTTGAACATATGGTTCTCCTTGTCACATTTTACTTGACTAATCTGGTTGGACAGAAGCTAATATGGATTTTCGGATTTATGGTAAATGCTTCTTTTTCATATTCGTCGGTTTGAATCGACTAACTACTACATGGTGCTGAGTTCATGATGCTGGTGGAAGGAGGTTATTGCATCCTTCAAACAAGCTAGAGGACCCTTCAGTTTGCGGGAAAAGCAAAATTTGCTCTGGGAAAATTTGTCGTTGTGATCCAAATTCACTAGCAGAGATCTTCTTTTCGTGGATTCACTATAATGGAGATTGGTGAGTGAGTATACACGTGGACTCCCATTTTCATTAATGATTCCCGAAGCATCTTAAAATAAATATGCTATATATATATATATATTCTCTTAGGTACGTACATATTTGTTCTACGTACAAGTTTACCACGTAATCTGATTACGAGATATAATTCCATTTGAAGACAATGTCCACCCTCCCAATTTCCCTTCGAGATATTTACAAGCAACCAGAAGGCGGCATCGGCTCTGGTGTCAAAAAATTCTCTCCACTTCCTCGCCATCCCCGTTCAAAACCTCATCATCTTCATCTTCCAGGTCCTTCGAAAACAAACCCAATGGACTCCCCACTTCCTCCCATGTCGCTCCTTTCCCCCTTCCACTGCCAACGCGCGGACCGTAGATCAGAGTCCCACCACTGATCTCCTCCAATTCTTTGAGAATCTCAAGATTCAGTTCAATATCAGCATTATTTTAGCATAGCTTAACATAGAGATATCAAATTCGAGTTCTTGAATATACGACATTTTTTATTATTTATTGAGAGAATTTGACACCTTTCGAATTTCTCACCTGGTTCAAACATAGAGTAGTCGGCGATGGAATCCACATACCAAGTTGTCTATTGAAAAGATAAAAATAGTTTTGCACAAAAGAGAGAAAACAAATACAAGAAATGAAAGAGGTGACCACGGTTTGAATTTGGACAAACTCAAAGTATAATTCTCGAATTCGAATTAAGAAGTTTATGATTCGTATTCTATTCGTCCAAGGAAGAATTTGCATTCGTATGAGGCGGTTCGTATCCGAATCAAATTTTCAACGAATTGAACTACAGAGTGACCCATACTTAGTCGGATATGTCTGTACTTTTACTGGTTGTGTTAAGAGTGACTACGGAGCTAGAATTATTTTTTGCCGAATTCAAATTGTGAAAATTATAATTGAATCAGATCGAATCGAAACTAAGTCGGATTTAATTAATGATGACCTGGTATACGCATTACGCCTACGGATTGATCTCTCGAGCTTCTCAATGGGTCCTACTAGTACCAAACCCAGATCACATTCACGCCCATTTTCGGCAACCCCCAAACCCAAAAACACTTCAGAAACCAGAAAAACCACTCCCTTTCCATTCTTTATCGTTTCCCAAAAGACACCTCCAAGAAACCGAAGAGCAAGATGGTGTAAGGCTCACTTTCCCAGGGGATGTCACGGGTATGAAGGACTTCCGAGAGAGAGAGGGAGGTAGGGATAGAGAGATTAAGACAAATGTTCAATAGGCCCGTTATGGTAAGAGAGTAATGTCAGACTACACTCGAAAACGGCCTCCAAGAAAGATTCCTCCAATTATCTGGATAAGGATCCAAGATGATCCCATTTCATTTATATATACTCTCTCAACTTGGTACAGGGGGATGGCACCCTCGTTGTCCAAGTAAAATTGCCACCGGCGCTTACATCTGGCCTCAGGCCCAAATTGAAATTAACTACCTTATGGCCTTCAGGCCCAAAATAACTTTAAAGGGTCGAACAGAAATCTTTATGGAAAACAGACACGGACGACAGCTTCTCCATTTCCCTCAGCCGACCGTCATCCTGACTCTTCCATTTCCTCGTCGAATGTTACGCGGAGCTCGCCCTAGACGGAGGAGCTCGCCGGACCGGAGAATTGAGCGGAGGAATGGGTTTGACCGTTGCAACGGCTAGTTCCTCCCGTTCCCAGCCAGGACGTGTCACGGAGTTCGAGGGTGACGTGGCAAGTCGCTGGGAAGTGGCCGAGGCGGACCGTTGAAGATCGTGGGCCGGGCTGGGCTTTTTGGACTTATTTACATTTCAATTTAAAAGGCTGTGTGTTTAGTCGTAAACTCGCCTCGCCGAGACTTATTTCTTTTTAGTTCCCTGCTTTCATATTTTGTGCACCTGGGTCCCCGAGACAAGATGATGCAAGGTGGTCCCCAGGTTGCTGGTTGGTTAGCAGACCAAATTTTGGCTGTCATCCTATGATTGTAAAAGACCATATGTACGTTAATAGAACAGCAGGAAGTGCATGCTTTTGGTCGCCAAAACTTCGTGGCCAAGTTTTATCTTTTTTCTTTCCAAAAAGTAGGAGATAGGTCGTGGAGTGGACAGAAACTCAAGAACATCCGCTCGCAGAGCTTGTCTTGGGCTGGAACTGGTCGAGCAGGTGCTCCTTGAGGTTTAGGCTTGTACCATCGAACAACATCTCCTTCAAGCTCCAACGAACCTCCGATCCAGCCTTTATCTCTGCCATGCAACACACGATAGATAGAGAGAGAGAGATGGCGGTAGAGGAGAGCGCGAGGCCGCCGAGCAGTGAGGAGAAGCAGCTCGGAGGGGAATCAAGCGGCGCAGGCATGTCTAGGAACCCGAAGGTGCACCCGCTAGAGCACAAGTGGACCTTCTGGTTCAATAACCCCTCCGCTAGGTCCAGGAAGACCACCTGGGGAAGCTCCATGCGCCCCGTCTTCACCTTCTCCTCCGCCGAAGAATTCTGGAGGTTTTCTCTCTTTTTCTTCTTTTTTTTAAATTAATTATCATGTCCTTTTCTTTTCTTGTTTTATTATCGTTCATCGGATATTGGATAGTAAATATCGGTGGTTGATGTTAGTGTGTGTAGCCAACAGTAGGTAACAGATATCAGAGAGCTCATAGCATAATAGTAGTTGATGTTGGGAAAATTACTCACTTTCTGTGGATCCAAGCAACGCAAGCGAAAAAATACATACGAGCAAATCACGAGAAGCACAACGCACAAAGCATAAAGAAAGCACAAAGAGGGATACAAAAATTTGGTTATCTGGTTTGATCCATAACGATCTACATTCGGGGGCTTCCAAGCCAGGAGAGATTCCACTATTTTTACGCTCGAGCTTCACTCGCTCTCACAACAATGGATGCCTCGCTCGACTCACTCTCCTCCTCTTCTCACCATGGCTACCCACACTCTTGGGAGCTCACTCTCTTGGCAAAGCCCTAGGACTCTACCCACTCTTCGGGCATCTCTCCTTCACTCGGAGGCAACCCTTCACTTGGGTCTTCTTCCTTCTCCTCCTTCACTTGGAGGCAATCCTTCACTTGGGTCTTCCATCTTCTCCTTCACTCGGAGGCAACCCTTCATTTGGGTTGGGTACCCTCGGGGCACACTTCTTCTTCTCCTTCTCCTCCTTCACTTGGAGGAGTGGGCACTTGGCTTCTCCTTCACTTGGTGGGCCTTTCTTCTTCCTCCCTCTTCTCTCTTTCTCTTTGGAGAAGTGGGCAACACTTTTGCCTACCTTGCAACAATGAGGCAAATGGGTATTTATAGTGCCCACAACCCAGGCAACTACTTGGGAGTTTTGAGGGGTATTTTGGTCCAAGTTCAGCAACTTTCCTGGTCTAACTTGCGATCGCCAGTGACCTCACGCAGAAGTTACTAGAACTTGGCACTTGCGATCGCCAGTTAACTTGCTATCGCAAGTTCCTTCAGCTTTTTCATAAAGCTCTTCTTCGACTTCGCCTCTTGACCCGATTGCCACCCCGATCATCCTCAAGGCTTTTCACTCGAGCCACACGATCCTCGGATGTCTTCAACGTCTTCACTCGACTCTTGACTCGATTGATTCTCTGAGCATCCCCGGACTCCGAACCCAATCGATCAACTCTCAGACCATCCTCATGGCTCTTCACTCGAGCCACTCGAATACTTCACTCGTACTTAGGCTCCATACCCAATAATCTTCCACCTGGAGACTGAGCTCCATACGATCCACCCGTCACTAGGCGACCGTCTTCTTCACTTGGCAATCTTCCACCCGGAGACTAATCACATTATGAACCACCCATCATTAGGCGATCCTCACTTGTCAATCTCCCATACAAAGACTAACAACATCCACGAACCACCTCTCACTAGGCGATTCTCATTGCTAGGCAATCTTCCACCTGGAGACTAACCTCTTCATCAATCACCCGTCACTAGGTGACCTTCATCCCAATCGGCACTTCGGCCTTCCTCTACAAAGCTTGTCAAATGGATGGGCACCCACTTCTTTGTCTTCTCATGTTGCTTTCTAGGATTCCTTATAAGCCTTCTCACAACTCCCACCAGATCTGCTATCACTGGTCTTGTACGCCACTTTGCATACCTCACACGACCACCCGTGAAAGCACCTGGAGTCTTCTGCTTCTAAGTTCTCTCCTTGCAACACATGTTTTCTTTTGTCACACCAACTCTTCTAGCCTCCTGATTATGTCATGCCTTGCCACTATAGAGTTTGACTAGTTCCCAAGTCTCGTTGGCACTCAACGATTCTATCTTCTCACTCTTTGCAAGCATCCTCTTGGCCACATGCTCACTCTGCTGCACCTCTGCATAATCTCCTAGCTCACCACCTATCGACAAGAGATAGTAGTTGGCGGGTGAGAACCACTGCGATGAACCACCTTCACTTGTGGAACTCTGCTGTGAAACCACTGGCGGTGGAGAACTTGGTTTCACCTTCTTCTCTCTAGCCTCCTGGCCATTCAGTACATTCCTGCTCTCACCCGAGTTTGAGATGTCTCGCTCGACCATCTCATTGCTAGAACCCTCCATCATCAGTAACGCCTCCCTTGTCCTTCACTTAACTCGGCATCTTACTTGCTCTTCTCATCTGCATCAAACATGGACAAATGACACACAACCAAAACACACGAAGATGAGTTAGATCAATCTCCTTCCTACTCAGTATCTCACTCTTTAAAAGGCTTGATGGTACTCCATTGATCAAGCAAGCGGTGGTGTTCGCTGCATCCACTCTCAACATCTTCGTTAGCCCATACTTCACTCGCATGGCTCTCACTTGGTTGTCGTGTTCATCTTCTCAACGATGCCATCTTCTTTGGGGTTTCTAGCTATTGTCTTCACTTCACAGTACTTGAACTCTTGGAGCTTGTACTCTCCGCCATTTTTGATCTTAAGCACACCTCAAGATCCTTCTTACCAATGGAGTTCTTGTAGCACGAACCACCTAAGGATGCCACCGGTGCCGGTCCCTTCACTTGGACCAATTCAAGCTTCTCATCTTTTCAGAAACTGCTACCTCTCGAAGAGCTCACTCTCCGCTCTCCAAGACCACAATGCACACGGAGACCCAACTCTACGGTCTTCAAGCTTGGTAGCTTCCCTCTTGAATAAAGCACCCTCATCCTCTTCTCACACACATGGCTAAGTAGACAATGCTACCCCGCATCTTCCGTCGTACTCACAAGTCCAATGCTCTCATGGCCGTTCCTCATTGCATACAATGCACCCTTCTTGGTTATCACACTCCTAGACAAGGACAAGCATACCACACTCAACACTTACCAGTCTAGGAGCTTCCACTCCTCTTTTTTCATATCATCGAACTTCTCCAGGGGCGACTCCACTTTACCCATCATGGTTGCTCTCACCACGCACTAACCCGGGCTCTGATATCAGTTGTTAGAGAAATTACCCACTTCCCGTAGATCCAAGCAACGCAAGCGAAAAAATGCATACGAGCAAATCACGATAACCATGAGAAGCACAACGTACAAAGCACAAAGAAAGCACAAGGAGGGACACACAAATTTGGTTACCCGGTTCGATCCATGACAATCTACATCCAGGGGCTTCCAAGCTAGGAGAGATTCCACTATTTTCACGCTCGAGCTTCACTCGCTCTCCAACAATGGATGCCTCGCTCAACTCACTCTCCTCCTCTTCTCACCGTGGCTACCCACACTCTTGGGAGCTCACTCTCTTGGCAAAGCCCTAGGCTTGGGCTCTACCCACTCTTCGGATAACTCTCCTTTACTTGGAGAGCACCACCTCCTTCACTCGGAGGCAACCCTTCACTTGGGTCTTCTTCCTTCTCCTCCTTCACTTGGAGGCAATCCTTCGCTTGGGTCTTCCATCTTCTCCTTCACTCGGAGGCAACCCTTCGTTCGGGTCTTCCATCTTCTCCTTCACTCGGAGGTAACCCTTCACTTGGGTTGGATACCCTCGGGGTACACTTCTTCTTCTCCTTCTCTTCCTTCACTTGGAGGAGTGGGCACTTGGCCTTTCCTTCACTTGGAGAGCCTTTCTTCTTCCTCCCTCTTCTCTCTTTCTCTTTGGAGAAGTGGGCAACACTTTTGCCTACCTTCCAACAATGAGGCAAATGAGTATTTATAGTGCCCACAACCTAGGCAACTATTTGGGGGGTTTTGAGGGGCATTTTGGTCCAAGTTCAGCAACTTTCCCAGTCTAACTTGCGATCGCCAATCAACTGGCGATCGCCAGTGGCCTCACGCAGAAGTTACTAGAACTTGGCACTTGCTATCGCAAGTTCCCCCAACTTGCTATCGCAAGTTCCTTCAGCTTTTTCATAAAGCTCTTCTTCAACTTCGTCTCTTGATCCGATCGCCACCCCGATCCTCCTCAAGGCTCTTCACTCGAGCCACACGACCCTCGGATGTCCTCAATGTCTTCACTCGACTCTTGACTCGATTGATTTTTCGAGCGTCCCCAGACTTCGAACCCAATCGATCAACTCTCGGACCATCCTCACGGCTCTTCACTCGAACCACCCGAATACTTCACTCGTACTCAGGCTCCATACCCAACAATTGACTGCGCCAAACGCTTTCTTAGTTAGGGTTTCAGGTGATTTTTGATAGGTAGATGCTCTGTGTGCACTTCTGGTCTTGCATTTTATGTTTTATTGTCTTTTTGGTGTGATTGTAGTTTTGTCTGTTCCTAGTTGTGTCTGCGAGCGTGCTTGTGAGCTCTGATTATCGGTGTGGCCCTTTGATGCTGCGGATTGATTCTGTGTGGCTAATGTTCATCTTGCATCATCCAGTGTTTACAACAACATACATCACCCGAGCAAGATGGCAGTTGGAGCAGACGTGCATTGCTTCAAGCATAAAATTGAGCCCAACTGGGAAGACCCTGTTTGTGCCGATGGCGGGAAGTGGACTGTAAAGCTTCCGAAAGGGAAATCTGATACTGGTTGGTTGTACACGGTATTCTTGTCATCTCCTCTCTAATTCATGGACACTGGTGCTTAAACTTGCCTGCTTATTTCAACTATCTTGCTTTTCTCTACTGGTTTCTTTCTTTTCTCGTGTGTTGTAGCTGTTGGCAATGATTGGGGAGCAGTTTGATCATGGTGATGAGATTTGTGGAGCCGTCGTCAGTGTCCGAGCAAGGCAGGAAAGGATATCTCTTTGGACAAAGAATGCTGCAAATGAAGCTGCTCAGGTACATAATTATGTTCTTAAATCTGCAAATGACTGTCCTTTACCTCTGTTATAGACGAACAAGAAAAGTCGTGCCATAATTTTACCTTTGCTGATCTTTCTGGAATAAAGACGGTTCCAAAATTTTCTCTTATCCTAACTGTTCATGTGACATATTACAGATCAGCATTGGAAAACAGTGGAAGGAGTTCCTCGACTATAATGAAAGTATTGGCTTCATATTTCATGTAAGGACTTCGTTCCAATGCACTGATTCTGTATATTAACAGCAGAAACTTGTGCTCACTGTTTACTGGTCTTCTCTCTCAGGATGACGCAAAGAAACTCGACAGAAATGCCAAGAACCGTTATACGGCATGAAATACTGCATCTCGTACACTCCCAGTGGTTTGGTTTTTTTTGGCAATCAAGTAACAGTAGTCCGTTAAAATGTTAGCACTTCTCCTTGTCAGATTTTACTCTGACTAATCTGGTTTGGAAAATCACTATTATGGAGATTGGTACATGTTGACGGCCATTTTCATCATGTTACCTCAAAATGAATTTCATGTAAACGTTGTGAAATTCTACTATACTATATATATTCTTAGGTATATACATATTTGTTCTACGTACAAAATTACCACGTAATCTAATCTGATTACGATATATAATTCCATTTGGAGCCAATGTCCACCCTCCCAATTTCCCTTCGAGATATTAACAAGCAATCAGAAGAAGGCATCGGCTCTAGTGTCAAAAAATTCTCTCTCCTTCCTCGCTATCCCCGTTCAAAACCTCATCATCCTCATCATCTTCCAGGTCCTTCAAAAACAAGCCCAAACGCTCCAATGGACTCCCCACTTCCTCCCATGTCGCTCCTTTCCCCCTTCCTCTTTCGATGCGCGGCCCGTAGATCAGAGTCCCACCACTGATCTTCTCCAATTCTTTGAGAATCTCAAGGTTCAGTTCAATATCAGCAGTTTTCTCCATCTGTTGCAGTGCGACACGAGCAGCTTCGCGTTCCCTTTCTCGATGTTTCCTCAACTCCATTTCCTGCCTCTTTCGCGAGGCAGCTTCAGCAGCCTTTATCTGAGCTTCGATGCTGGCTCTTTCTGGAATTATTATGTTACGTTACAGTCAACATCAGAGAAGCAATAATAGTTGCTAAAATATATCCAAGTGTACACATATATTCAACAATTGTTAAACCCGGAACAAATATAATTGGCTTCTAGCAAATTAGCTACGAAATGCCCTCACAAATTTGTTGTCTACCCTTTCAAGATTATCACAAGAATAGAAGGACAAGAATTAATGCAATCACATTGCAGTAGCTCATATTACCTTCATGTTGCCTCTTTACTAATCTTTCTTTCTCCAATCGAATCTTCAACGGATCAGTCTTGTCAACCTGCAAAAAGGTCATTGGTACTAAACTGATTACATTGATCTTCTTAGGGACAAGACCTGGGCAAGAATACATAAAGAGGACAACAAAAATAAGAGAAAAAATACAGCTAGAAATAGAGAGGTTACATGATCATGAAGCGTCTTGTGTTGTGCCTTTAGAATCGTCTCCGCAAAGCGTTGCTTCAGCATTGCAGCTCGAAGAGCTTTTGTTGGGGATAAGTGTACATCAAATGAAGGTGCGCCCCATCCTTTAAAACAAAGCAAATGCCAAAATGAATCAACTAACCAATAAACAGATGCCATAAATACATCTGTTCTTCAACTGTAACAATCAATTAAAGGGTTTACCAACCTTCTCCAGAAGTTGCATCTGTTCCAATATTCAGCTCAGAACTAGGACACGTGGTTTCTTCATCCAAAGCACTGACAGCACCTTTTAAATTGAATCAGCCAGCGTTCAGATCACCAAGTAGAATATATTGAATTTCACATTACACAATGGAAAACTATCTCACCATCAGATTCTTGATCTGACTTGGTCATCTTTGATGCTTTCATTACCTTCGCCTGGTATTCCTAAATTTGAAAACCCGAGTTAAAATAACATCACACAAACAAAATATAGCAGCAAACTTCGAATGAATAATCTTTACCAGCTTTGAAGCATCAGGACCGCAAGCAACAATACCACTGGGTCTCTCGTAAGATAGATCTAAACCAACATCATTGCGACAGTCAGTTCAACTTCAACATGAGATATCCAATAAAAAAGAAACGAGGGGGGAAAGAGAGAGAGAGAGCATACCAGAGGAGGCTGGGGCTGAATCACCGTGAAAATTACATTTGCAAGTATTCATGCCACAGCCAACACATTTAGTGGCAACACCCATGACTGATGACTCTGCCTTTACAGAGGCACAGGCTCGTTTATCAATAATCGCAATGCCTGTATCAGATACATTGGCAGTTAGCTCCTGCTAAAAGAAACACACACAGCAGAAGGTTTAATCTGCAGCATCATACCTTTAACAGAATTTTGTCCAGAAGACTTGTCCACACAGTTTTCAGCTGGTCTAACAAGTTTAACCTACAAAAAGAAAGTCAGATTTCTGTTAATATCACGACACAAAAGAAGACAAAGTTGACAAAAAAGACAACAGGGCAAAACCTACATCTGCTGGCCGTGAATCCAGAGTGCTTCTCATCACCTTCCCAATAGAAGGCTTTGTCGTGTTCAGCAAATTCACACTCCTGTGAACAGGAGTTCTAGGACAAGTCTGCTCCTGGTCACTCATTTGTTTCACCAAGGCAGTAGAAAACTTTGCATTTGCAGACTTAAGTACATCATGGCTGCACTTTCCTTGCAATGATTTCCACTGTTTCTCAAACAATTCATTTAGCTCATCTGCCATTCGGTGGACGGAGTTTGTAGGAGGATTATAGAGCATGGCATTCGAGAAAGTTAGCCTTACATCAGTTGCAAACTCTTCAGCAGCGACATACTGATTTTGATCCAGCTTGGACTTAATCGTCCCCAAGTCCATGGGTTTTTTTATTATTGAAAAATAATCAGGAATGCTCAGTTTCACAGGATCCACGGGCTCCTTGAAAACCCAACCAGCAGGATGACGGATTAACGATCTTACAAGGGATGTGCACCGTTGTGATAGACTGCGATCCATCTTAAGCCTCTTCTGATGTGGGCCCTCGTCGAATGAAGGTGGACCACGCTTTTTCACTCCAGAGACGGTGATCTTTGGTTCATCCATCCTGGGATGAGAATGCTTATCCACAGAAGCACACGAACCCCATGTTCTCGCGAATGAAGACTGTTGTACAGAAACCCTAGTCCCATTGGTAGCCTCTCGTTGTTCAGATGGAAACTTGATCTTCAACGTCTTCTTCGGTAGTACAGCCTCAGCAGCAATCATTGTGTCAAAACACCAGGGACAAACAACCAAACCAGAATGCTATTTGCAGCAGCAATCCCCTTGAATCAAGAAACAACAGAGCATCAGCAAACAGACAAAGCTCAGCCGAAAATACGCGAATTATACCATTGCCACCCGGGGAATTCGACCACAAAAGTGACAAACACGCGAATTTAAACAACCCCACATCCCAAATTGGTACAAAATGCATAGAACAGTGCTTAACCCAGAGAATTACTAAAAGCAGAAACAACGGAGCCCCATAAACCCTCGCCTTCGTGCAATTAATCGCCTCATTCGCACCCAAACCCTAACCGAAAACATCGAGAACCACAAAACCGCATGCGATTTCGCCGGAAATAAAGAAAACCCTAAACAGAGAGAAGAGATTTTAGTTCATACCCGGACCGAATCGAAGATCGAAGGGCCGAGGAGCCCCCGATAGGAAAACGGATCCACTATAACGAAACGGGGAAACCCACGAACCGCGCCCGAAGAGGAGGCGCCGGATCCTTCTAACCCCTTTTCTAGGGTTTTAGCGTGAGGAGGAGGAGTGTCCTTTTCCCTCACTAGAGACCTACTACTAAGCTAGAGCGATTTCTTTCCCTTTTTTTTTCTTAATCTTGTCTTAGGTTTAGGCTTGTTTTGTCTGTTACTTTCCTTTTTAAGGGTTTTTCCAACCGCTGACGTCAGTAGGATCCGATTGGTAGATCCGCGTAGTTATTACGCGGGGCCCGCATTTATTGCCGCGTTTTGACGGAATTACCGTTTTGCCCCTGGCTGTCCGGTACTGCCTGTGTCAATCCGTTTTCCCGGGCGATTGGGGTATTTCAGGTATTTCCTTTGTTTATGGTCCTAGACATTTGTGTCTAATTGGGAAATTCGGATATCTTACCGGAAGAAGTATCTGTCATTTGATTACGTAGCATCATGACGCCAGCTGTACGCTTAAGTTTCTTCTTATGTAAAATTAATGAGATGTCAAAATTTTCATAATCTTTCTCTCTTATAGAATTAACAAATACTTATGGAAACCTAAAATTCATACTAATCGACAACTAAAGCATATATAAATTTTTATATCCTACCCAAAACTTTAATGTTGTGAGGTTGTAGATTATCCACACTTATAAACATGTTCAATCCATTTGCAACTTTCGATATGGGATTCACTCCAACACGCCCCCTCAAACGAAGCCCATCGGGCTGAAGTTTGCACGGGCTTAACCACTGCCTCTCGTGCTTTCAAAGGGGAGCGTGCAGGCCATGGGTCTCGTTAGAGAAATTGACTCTGATACCATATAAGAATTTTCATATCCTACAAAAAGCCTTAAGAATGTGAGTAAGTATATCATCCATACTTATAAACTAGCCCACCACAATTGCAACTAGTGATGTGGTAATCCCAACACGCCCCCTCAAACGAAGCCCATCGGCCTGAAGTTTGCACGGGCTTAACCACTGCCTCTCGTGCTTTCAAAGGGGAGCGTGCGGGCCATGGGTCTCGTTAGAGAAATTGACTCTGATACCATATAAGAATTTTCATATCCTACAAAAAACCTTAAGGATGTGAGTAAGTATATCATCCACACTTATAAACTAGCCCACCACAATCACAACTAGTGATGTGGGAATCCCAACACGCTCCCTCAAACGAAGCCCATCGGGCTGAAGTTTGCACAGGCTTCACACTGCCTCTCATGCTTTCAAAGGAGGATCGTGCGAGCACAATAGGCCATGGGTCTCGTGAGAGCAATTGGCTCTGATACCATATAGGATCTTCATATCCTACCCAAAACCTGAAGGCAATGAATTGTTGGATTTTCAACACTTATAAGCTAGCCTATCCTATTTGCACTAATCGATGTAGGATTCTCAACAAACCCTCTCAAACGAGACCCATCTGGTAGAAGATTGCACGGACTTTGACTTTGCCAATGTGCGAGAAATGGGGGTCGTGCGAGCACAACAATGGGCACGGTATCAACTCGCTCTGATACTATATTAAAATCTCCATATCCAACCCAAAACCTTAAGGCTGTGAGTATGTGGATTATCCACACTTATAAATTAGCCAACCACACTCGCAACTAGTGATGTGGTAATCCCAACAAAGCAAACCCTAAATACACTCCAGGATGAAGATCCAACAATTCATTCATCAGCAGCCTTCTTGGGGGACTTGGCACCCTTCGCCGTAGACTTGGTGGCCTCCCTCTCCCACTCTATTCCCCCTTCTCCATCTCCTTCTCCCTTCTCTGTTTCTCAAAATCCGCAGCTCCTCCTCCCTTTTTGCCGTCTCCATCGTTCGCAGCTCCTCCTCTCACTCCTCAATCCACTATTTTCCCAAATTGATTAGAAATCCAAAACCCAAATCGTTCCTAGTTTACTTAACGCATATTGCATGGAAGAATTTTGGTAAAGAAAGTGTTGGAGGAGACAACATTGACGAATGTATCGAAGAGGAAGGAGCCTCAGCTGCTTTTAAAAGGACATAAATCGATTGTGGGACATAGCTGAAAAGGGAGGAAGGAGATAAGCCTTGAAGTGTTATTTGTCTTTTTTAGTTTGTCCACACCACCAACCCGATCACAAATTGGTTTCACCGACACACCATGACACTATCGGCTGGTCGTGGAGAAAATTAGGCTGATCGGTGTCGGCTCAAAAAAGTGGACAAAAATCATGAGACCAATGTTTCCTCACCCCTACCTCCAACAGCCTCGTGAAGGGGTCGTTCTTAGAGGTTTTCATCACCTACCAAGGAACTACTTTTTCAAGAGTATGATTTTTTTTTAAATCTGATATTTAGAGTTGAACATTGTCAAACAATATTTAAGGTGTATTTTTCTAATATGGTTCTTTGTATTCATGAGATTTGATTCAATTTATATTTAAATTTATCAAAATCTCTTATCACTTATAATTTTTTTTTAAATATCTTATCACTTATACTATCTCTTACAATTAGGAATTTTATTGCATCAATATATTCGCATAATTTTCTTCAAGACGTGACTATGGTATAGGCGATCATAATTTCGTGTAATTATTTTCGTGAATTTTGTTATTTTGAGAGAGACCCCCACGCAGTTCCCGTCCTAACAACAATCTATATGTTTTATCCTAAACTAGGATTTTTAGATTATTGCAATGTTGTTATTTTGTATTTGTGTTTCTATGAACAAATCAAACTTTTGTGGGTAATATATATTTCAATATCTCTTATATATTGATGTCGTAACACTATACATAATAAACGGAAATATTTTATATTTTATTAATATTGCTTGAGACTATTTTATCTTCAATTGTATTAACGAAGAAAAGAAATACCAACTTTGGGATTGTCCAAAAAAATTACCGAACATGATAAATGATTCATTGATTGCTAGACCAATAATGAGTTGGTAAAATTAAGTGACTTGAATTTATTTAAAAATTGTGAAATAGAACTCGGAAAGATTCGTGAAAAATAATTGCAGGGCAAAATTATGGCCACATACACCACAGTCACGTCTTGAAGAAAATCACTTGAATATATTGACGCAAAAAAATTACTAACCGTAAATTTGGGTCTCAAAGAAAATCATGTGAATATATTATGAACAAAGAGGCAAATATGCTAACCAATTGGCCTACGATGGATTGATGTTAGAGGAATTATCGACTGCAATCGACCATCTTGACGAGATCGTCTACTCTTACAGCCGACCATCGCCTTAAGGGTCGACGGGATTTGATAAAATATCCCTAACTTTTCAATCGGGGTCTGATTGAGATGATGTAAGTTTTTGTGCACATCCAATACATAGATCTACAAAATTTTTAGGGCAAAATTACTCTCACGTCTCTGGTTTTTTGTCACTCTCCCTCTAGGGTCCCTGATTTTTGGAAAATGATTGTTCCGTTTCTAAGTTTTGATGATAATAGACTCTCGGGTCTCTGAAGCCAGAATATTTTTTTTTCTCCGGTGAACTCCCACTTAAAATGACCAAAATGCTCCTCCCACTTAAAAAACTAAAAAAATCTTCGTTCCTTCTCCATTCATCTTCTTCTTCCTCCCACTTTCAATCAAAACCAAACCATATCAAAGCACAAAAAACAACAACAACCAAACCCGAAAAAACTTCAAGGCAAGCGATTACTGGTGCAATTAAATGAATCACTGATCTAGTAAGTAGCTCACTAAGCGATTAATGAAAAAATCAAAACCCTAAGCACACGCGACATAAACAGATCAAAACAACAAGATTCAAACACATTACGAAGAAAATGGCAAAATAAAAATAGAAAAATGAAAAAAAATCTAAAAGGGTTCCGTCCGGGATGGTGAAGGTAAAAACCAATTAAAGGGAGAGAAGGGAGGGATCGAGAAGTGCGGGGGGGGGGGGGGGGGGGGGGGGGTGGGGGGGGGGTGAGGAAATCGGAAAAGGGTTTTGGTTTTGTGAGGGATCGAGAAGGGAGGAGAGAAAATTGGAAAAGGGTTTTGGTTTTGTTCTCGGTGCAATTTCTGGGTTTTGTTCTCTGGGCAATTAATTTTCTTTTGCTTCGCTAAGTGGGTTTTGTTCGAGGAGGGAGGAGAGAAAATTGGAAAAGGATTTTTAATCTAGTTAGGATTTTAGTTTTCTAATTAAGATTTCTAATTCAAATTAGAGTTTTCAAAATTAGGGTTCTATAGATTTTGATTCTCTCAAATTAGTTCAATTCTAACAAAAGAGATTTTGATTTTTTTTTAGTTTGAGTTTGAGTTTTGATTGAATGTTGAAGGTTAGAGGAAGAAGATGAAGTGGGGAAGGAGGAATTTTTTATTTTTAAGTGGGAGGGGCATTTTAGTCTTTTCAAGTAGGGATTCACCGGAGAATATGGAATATTCTGGCACCAGGGACCCGAGAGTCTATTATCATCAAAACTTAGGGACGGGACAATCATTTTCCAAAAGTTAGGGACCCTAGGGGGAGGGTGACCAAAGGCCAGGGACGTGAGAGTAATTTGTCCAATTTTTATGTACGATGTCTTCAAATTGAAGTGTAAGTGTATCAAAAAGTTGTTCGAAGTTGCCGGTCGACTGGTCGACCAACTATGATTGGAATTCACGAAGTAAGGGTCGACCAGTCGACCATTAGATTGCATAGGTTGACCATTCGACAAACTATGGTAAACCACCGTGAAGCAAGGTCGACAAAAAAGGCAAGGGTCGATGAGTTGACCAATTAAGGCGACCATGTGAAGTCGACAGTCGACCAATTAGGTTCAACCATTTGGAAGGCAATCATCAAGAGTTGACCAATTGGAGGCATCATCGATTACTTATAGTTGTCTAACAGGGAATGGCTACGGTTGACTTAGTTAAGGTTGCATTGACTACCTATGGCTGATCAGGTTGATGAGACGTCGACAAATAAAGGTTGGAGCGTCGACCGGTCGATGGGTAAGGTACAAGAGAATTCAGATATGCTCAAAAGACTGGATGGACTCGGACTCTTGGAGTTTTAGATGGACACAGATTTGGGCAGATTAGATAAACATTGAATATGGATAGACTTTAGATAAAGATAGATTTTGAGATCCGGGTTGGATTGTTATAGACATTAGATAAAGATAGATTTTGAGGCATCGTGTCCGACTGAAAAATGGTTTAGGGTATGAGACCAGGTCTGGTTGTAGCTTCCTCCAAGAAGCCGACACCCTCCTTTTTCTAATCGAACGTGGGAGGGAACCCGTCTGCCATGACTCCCTTTATAGAGTCGACCAAGGCAGACGATAAGATATCAGAAATGCTGACCTACCTCATTGACCAATACGACCAGATGATTACCAAGATTAAGGCCTACAACGAGGAGCTTATGAACATCAACTGATATAGTAAGGAGGTCATAAGCGGCATCTCAGTTGGGCTCATGTTCCTACCATGATGCCTTAGTTCGTGATGTTGAGGCAAGGAGAGCTAGACCCAAGTGTTCTTGCTCCTGCCCCGACCCCTAAAATTGTAATGTTAAGGCATGAGAAGCTTCGTGAGGACAACATCAATCGTCGACTGATGTTCGGTTCTACCCAATAACCAAAGACAAAAGGGCAACCCCAATTCTCTCATTATGAGGGTTGTATCCTATATCAATACCGTAGGGTGGGAAATCAAATGACCCCAATTTTAGTGCTTCCATTGTGATGGTTGAACTCCAAAGGAGTAAAAAAAAGGCTCAAACAAGGGAAAGCCGACCCTCATACCCGGGGGGCACAACTCGGAGGGCAAGGAAGACTACATGATAATGTCTCCCAATGACTCAGAAGTTCTTTCGTCCAAAGGTAGCAGATGATACGTCGAGGGTCTGTCACCCCAGACCAAGGTGCACCTACAAGACAAGAGTATCCCATGCCTAGACGTCTTCAGCCAGCTTGGTAAGAATCCAACATCTGTCTTATATACCCGTCAATTAATTCTTTTTGCAATATAAAATATCCAATAAATTATATGTTGAACACTGAATGATACATATTCCACCATTTAAGATCAAGGCAATCCCTTCAAGAATTGAATTTTTTTGCCATAAATATTGGCCATTGCTTTTAATTACATAACATAATTACTCTACTTAATAGGTATATCACCTAACCTAGTTGTCAACATTATCTATATTTTGCTTCGGCTTTAACGAAAATGGTAGGAATGGCCATTGTATTACTTGTCATAATAATTAAAAGGAAGAAATAATCTATAGTATTTAAAACCAAATCCTCCTCCATTAATTAGTTATAAGTTATAAACCAAACACTTTCCTTTTATAACAATGAACAAATTTCTTACCACCCTAAGCATTGAATGTGCCATAATCCATCTCATTACAATTTTATGGCCTCGACTTTATAAATAATTCCATAAAAGGTTAAGTCGCACTCACAAGAAACAATCACACATCATTTTGACACCTTCGAGTAACATCATCTATGGAAGAACCACAGTTGCATCAACCCAAATCAAAATCAACGAGCTTGATTATATTCATGTAAAGAATTAGTACATCTTTGTTTTGGTGGTAAGGTAAGGAAATTTAGTGCTTCTATTGTGATGGTTGATCTCCAAAGGAGTAAAAAAAAAGAAGGCTCAAACAAGAGAAAGCCGACCCTCAGACCTGGGGGGCATAACTCAGGGGGCAAGGAAGGCAGTCTGATAATGCCTCCCAATGAATCAGAAGTTCTTTCGTCCAAAGGAACGAGATAATACGTCAAAGGTCTGTCACCCCAGACCAAGGTGGACCTACAAGATAGGAGTATCCCATGCCTAGATGTCTTTATCCAGCTTGGTAAGAATCCAGCATCTGTCCTATATACCCATCAATTAATTGTTTTTGCAATATATGGTATCCAATTAATTACAGGTTGAACACTGATTGAAACATATTCCACCTTTTAAGATCAAGGCAATCCCTTCTAGAATTGAAATTTTTTACCATAAATGTTGGCCATTGCTTTTAATTACATAACATAATTACCCATCCTAATGTGTATATCACCTAACCTAATTGCCAAAAAAAAATCTATATTTTGCTTTGTCTTTAACGGAAATGGTAGGAATTGCCGTTGTAATACTTGTCATAATAATTAAGAGGGAAGAAAGAATCCATAATATTTAAAACCAAATCTCCCTCCATTAATTAGTTATGAATTATGAACCAAACACTTTCTTTTTATAACAATGCACGAATTTCTTACCACCCTAAGCATTAATGTGCCATAATCTATCTCATTACAATTTTATGGCCTCGGCGTTATGAATAATGCCATAAAAGATTATGCCACACTCACAAGAAGCAACAAAGTCTCATTTTGAGAGTCGGGTCGTCTCATATCAATATTATTTTATTTCTACCATGAGCTCGTCATCAAGCAACAATGGTTCTATTTCTCGGCAGAACGCCTACCTCATGTACTTCGCTGACAAAGAAAGACAATCAAACATTGTTCTGACCCCTCCGAGTAATGTCATCTATGGAAGAACCATAATTGCATTGACCCAGATCAAAATCAACGAGCTTGGTTGTATTCATGTAAAGAATTAGTACTTATTTGTTTGGTGGGTAGGGGTTGGAATCGAATGACCCCAATTTTAGTGCTTCTATTATGATGGTTGGTCTCGAAAAATGTCAAAAAAAAGAAGACTCAAACAAGGGAAACCCGACCCTCGTACTTGGGGGCACAACTTAGGGGGCAAGGAAGGCTGTCCGAAAATGTCTCCTAATGACTCAAAAGTTCTTTCGTTCAAAGGAAGCAGATGATATGTCAAGTTTCTGTCACCTCAGACCAAGGTGGACCTACAAGACAGGAGTATCCCATACCTAGACGTCTTCAGCCAGCTTTGTAAGAATCCAACATCTGTCCTATATACCCATCGATTAATTATTTTTACAATATATGGTATCCAATTAATTATAGGTTGAACACTGATTGAAACATATTCCACCATTTAAGATCAAGGCAATCCCTTCGAGAATTGAGTTTTTTACCATAAATGTTGGCCATTGCTTTTAATTACATAACATAATTACTCTTTCTAATAGGTATATCACCTAACCTAGTTGCCAAAATTATCTATATTTTGCTTCGGCTTCAACAAAAATGGTAGGAATGGCAGTTGTAATACGTGTCACAATAATAAAGAGGGAAGAAAGAATCCATAATATTCAAATCCAAATTCCCCTCCATTAATTAGTTATGAATTATGAATCAAACACTTTCCTTTTATAACAATGCACGGATTTCTTACCACCCTAAGCATTGAATGTGCCATAATTCATCTCATTACATTTTTATGGCCTCGGCCTTACAAATAATGCCATAAAAGGTTATGTCACATTCACAAGAAGCAACAAAGTCTCATGCAGAGAGTCGAGTCATCTCATATCAATATTATTCTATTTCTATCATGAGCTCATCATCAAGCGACAATGGTTCTATTTATCGGCAGAATGCCAACCACAGGTACCTCACTAACAAAGAAAGACAACCATACCTCGTTCTGACCCCGCCGAGGAACGTTATCTATGGAAGAACCATAGTTGCATCGACCCGGATCGAAATTAACGAGCTTGGTTGCATTCATGTAAAGAATAAGTATATCTATGAGAGGGCGAGCTTGCGTCGACTCATTCTTAACATGAATACAACCAAGCTCATCGGTTTCGATCCGAGTTGACACAGCTATGGTTTTCGGGATAGATGACGTTCCTCGAAGGGGACGGAATGAGATGTGATCGTCTTTCTTTGTCATGAAGGTACCCGAGGTAGGCGTTCTATTGGGAACTAGAACCATAGTTGCTTGACGACGAGTTCATGGTAGAAATAAAATAATATTAATATGAGATGACTCGACTCTATGTATGAGACTGATTTTCTTCTTGTGCGTGTGACATAACGTTATATGCCATGCTTATATAGCCAAGGCCATAAAACTGCAATAAAAGATGGATTATGGACATTCAATGCTTAAAGTGGTAAGAAATCCGTGCATTGTTATAAAAGGAAAATGTTTGGTTCATAATTACTAACTAGTTAATGAAGGAGGATTTGGTTTTGAATATTATGGATTCTTTTTTCTCTTTTAATTATTGTGACAAGTAATACAACGACCATTCTGAGCATTACTATTAAAGCTGAAGAAAAATATAGATAATTCTGGCAAGTGGGTTAGGTGCTATACTTATTAGGACAAGTAATTATGTTATGTAATTAAATACAATGGCCAGTATTTATGGTAATAAAATTCAATTCTAGAAGGGACTGCATTGATCTTAAATGGTGAAATACGTTTCAATCATTGTTCAACCTATAATCAATTGGATACCATATATTGCGCAAATAATTAGGATAAATTACTCTCAGGATCCTGGGGTTTGGCATATTCGCCTCACCCCTGTATTTCTGAAATAGATTAAAAGATCTCATAGTTTGACAAAATTATACTCTGGGGTCCCAAAAGCCAGAATAAGAGTTTTTCTCTGGAAAAAAGTCACATGAAATGACATAAATGCCCCTTTGGATTTTCCATGCTAAAGGAACTCCAAAATTAGGGTTTTTGCCAGAGAAAAATATGATTCCGGCTTCAGGAAATACAGGGGAATGAGAGGTGAATATACCAAACTCCAGGATCCTAAGAGTAATTTATCCAAATAATTAATTGGATTCTTACCAAGCCAGATGAAGATGTCATGGCATAGGCTACTCCTTTCACGAAAGTCCACCTTCATCTGGGGGTGATAGACCCTCTACATATCATCGACTCCCTTCGAACGGAAGAACTTCTCAATCCTCGGAAGATGTTATCGAACGGCCTTCTTTGCCCCCCAAGTTGTGCCCCTACTTCTTCTTTTTGACTCCTTTGGAGGCCAACCATCACTATGAAAGCACTAAATAGGGGTCAGTAGAGCCACCCACCCCCATACCCCCTAATTGATTGCGTACCATTATGACGCCAGCTGTATGCGTAAGCTTCTTCTTATGTTAAATTAATGAGATGTTAAAAGTTTCCTAATCTTTAACTCTTATAGAACAATTGAAAATGATAAAATTCTATTTTTGGAAAAAGTCCATTCTAGTATTCTCTGGTATCACGATTTTGCACCTGACTATCTTGTTGTTTAAAATGCTTAGAACATGTCTAACATATTACAATTTTAATCAAAAAAAAGTCCTGGGAAGCGCCTTTAAAAATGATTTAAAAATTTTATTAAATATTTATAGGAAAAGTCTAATTTAGTATTCTGTGGTATCACAGTTTTGCATTTGACTATCTTGTAGTTTAAACTACATAGAACATGTCCAACTTATATTAATTTTCATCAGTAAGAGGTCTCGAGCTTGCATTTTTTTTAAATGACGCAGCTTAGTCTCCAACATGGATTGTCACGCCATATAATTTGTCCCAGTGTCTCGCCATCTAGACTGGAAGGAACCTTAAACTTCATACTTTTCAACAACTAAAGCAAACCCTAAATACACTCCAGGATTAATATCAGGCAATTCATTAATATTCGGAGAGTTAGTGGCCTTGGAAAGGGACTTGGGCTCCTTCATTGCTAACAAATTTACTCCTTCATCCTTACGCCTCTCTCTCTCTCTCTCTCTCTCTCTCTCAGAACACAAAAGGAATATCTTGCTCCCGCCGATGTCGAACCATAACCACCACCACCACAGTGTGTCTTTGCTCTTGTCGCTCCTCGTTGGGACCCTGACCATCGTCCTCCTCACTCTTCTCCTTGCGTTCTTCCTCCTCTACCCCCAAAGTTCACTTGTAACCGCACTGCTCATCGACCTCACTGGAACTCAAGTCCCAGGTTGTTGGCATTAGAGTTAACCTCCGCGAACACCAATGGTTCTCACACTCCCTCCTCTGGAGAGTTACCTCCTTCTTCTCTGTGTCAAGAAGTTGGGCCACGGTGCGTTTGGCTCTGTGTACAAGGCCGTGTTCTCGGGGCAGCACCACCACACTGAACGGGAAGAAACTTGGAGTTGGAGACTGATATGAGGAGCAAGTTCCCTTCCCCTTCGATCATACAAGTTAAGTTTGTGGACCAACTTCTTTTTTAGCGGGGAATGATGTAAGAACCATAATAAGCGAGGCATTAATTAGTAATTTACCATTAGGGTAGATTTAAGCAATATTTTTAAAACCGACCGAGAAGGCGACCTGAAATTCTAAAATTTTTTGGTTTACCCGGTCAGACCGGTCAGGTCACTGGTCGGACTGAGACTTCTATTTTATATTAATATTATTAAATAAGGTTTGATAAATTTAATTTAGTAATTAAAAAATAATAAAATACCAAATAAGTTTAAATATTTAGCAATTTTATTATACAATTTATCCAAACAAAGTCTTCAAACATGAATTAAACAAGTCTAGAAGTACAAGAACATGATTATACACATTTTTTTGTTCGACATATTAGTCCAATTCGTTTGACTTAGTTCACATATTATTGAGAATTGTTAAAAAGATAAGTTTCTTGTGATCCAAAAGTGATGTACAGGCTCCGAACGTGGAAGTTGAGGTTATGTTTCTAAATTAAATCCAATAAAATGAAAAAAATGAACACTAATATTTCAGATCCGGGCGAACCGGGTCACGTGAAAGTACCTGACCAGATGGTCCGACCAAATTTTGACCAATCAAACCACTTTCTAGATTTTACGGAAAAAGCGACCCGGGTTTGATCCTGGTAGCGGTCCGATCGGTTGGATTGTGGGTCGAACTGCAGTTTTTAAAACATTGGATTTAAGGACTAAGTTAAGTAGTTAAGTCATTTAATGGTAGACTTAAGGACAAAGTTAAGTCATTCTTCCTATTTATAGAAGTTTTGGCTACCCTTTGGAATACCTTGACAACCTTTGACTCGTTTTTGACTCCTCCCTCAAGGTGAAACGAGTATCTTCTTTGGCAACGATTAAACAGAAGGTGGATAAGAGAGAGTGAGACGTCGAGGTAAGGTTACCCTTCCTCTACTGGTCGAATTCTCTTTCTCTTTCGTTCCCTGATTTTGTCTCATAGAATACTATGGTTCGAGTATAAGATTTTGAGGCTCAAGGTCAGTTTTAGAAGGAAAGTAGCGCGCCAAGAGGTAAGTCAAGTTCTGTCTTATTCATTGGGTACTATATGATGCTATCTTGATGTGTCTGATTCCATTGATGTCACGGTTATGTTTGTGATGTTATTACCTCGTTGGAGTAGTTGTGTCGGTAATATACAAATCGTGTTCTTGTTAGATTTCGTCAGTGTGCCTGTGGTTGAGTTCATCCGATTGCTTGGTGTGAATTGTGGTTATTAAATGAAGTGCTATTCCGACTGTTTGAATAAAATAATGGCTGACCGCTTGATTAAAATAATCCATGGTCTCATCTGTTTTCTTGATGTCTACTGCGTATATCAAGTAAATATATAATAATAATTTGATGAAATATGGTTTTCTTGTAAGAACCGCATGAATCTTGTGTTGGGATTGTGGCGACACCATGGAGGCTAGCGCAAGCAGCCAATCCCCCTTACAGAATGGGAGGGCTGGCGGCAGTAAGGTGCGCGACGCGGAAAGTTTTCTACTCGACTCAACTCTGACACTTTTTTGTATTTTTATATGACCTAGATAGATTTTGTGTTAGGAATTTTTTACAAAATAACAACAACACATAGAAGAACACGAACACAAGAGTTTACGTAGTTCAGCCTAATACTTACGTCCTTGGAGAGAAGGAGAAATTGTATTGATGAGATCCAAGCGACAAAGTCATACATCAATAGGGTAATATACCTTTATATGGAGAGAGTCCAAAACAAGAGTCCGACCAAAACAGTAAACGGCTGCCATTGCCACCTAGCGGGCACTAGGCCCCCAAAACCGATAACTTCTACCTCACCCCTACCGGGCGCTGGGGGCCAGCCCTCCCAATTTCTATTCGTTTCTCGCTACTCCCAATAATCTCTACCTTAGCGAGAAATCATCCCTTGTGAAGAACCATGAAACTCTACCCGAACATCAACAAATTCCTCCTTGATCAGAAATTGCCTCTTGGAGAAATATCAGATCTTGAAAAATCAAACCAACTCAACCGACTCCACCTTAAACCATAGATTCACCATCATCAATAAGACCATCTACAGTTTCTCTCAATATTTTGTTCAATTACTTGGAGACATCTCCCAAACTCGAGCAACTCCCGAGCTTGCTTGGTGTATTCCCTCCAACCTCTATTGAACCCCAACAAGCAAGTTCACCTGCCGAATCAACCTTGTGACCAATAGACACTCTCTATTTTTCGGCCACCCTTATGCTTTGTAACCTCAAATTACTTCCTCGTCGAACCTTTATGCCTCGTACTAATGCTATAAGTCCTATCATAAAATGGGCAGCCTTTTGTTCCACCAAGTAGAACCCTAGACATGTCATAAACTCTACCATTTGGCCTTGAATGAGATACCTGATTCATTCGTGTTATTACCAACGACTTCGTATTCTCAATACCAAAGCTACCCAACACTCTTGCTTTGTGCACGTGTTTAGACAACCATAGCAAGGCCAAATTCCCATTTCAAGAACCCTCTTGGCTGCAGTTAAACTATTCATATCAAAACCTCACTTTTTCATACGATCTAACCTCATATGCCAAGATCTTTTTCTCTCTCCATCGGAATCCATTGATGTGACTCCACCTACAACAGTGCCCCCACAAACCTGTAGGTGTTCCTAGCACCCCTTTCACCCTTCATCACAACCACAACATCCTTCTCCACCTCAATTAGACCGTCCACACCCTTATAGCTATACCCAATATAACCCAAGATTCCTAATGAGATCAAATTTCTTTAAAACTTTGGAACATGCCTTACCCCACACAACTTTCTCTCAACACCATTACACATCTTGATTTGCAAGTCTCATATGCCAAAAATTTTACAAGAAGAACCATCACCCAGAGTCACCATACCTGAATCAATGAACTTGTAGGTATCGAACAATTCCCTATTGGGCATCATATGGAAAGAACAAGCCATATTCAAAATTTAGAAATCAATAGGATGCTAAGGAACTAATAAGACAGAAAGACAATCACCATTTGACCCATTTGAATATGCGGCCATGTTCATCGATTTCGATCCTTTTTCTTTGTGGTCTCGAGTTCTTCATGGACAATCCTTCTTCATGTTCCCCTTTTCTCTACACTCGAAGGAATTTGCTTTTAACCTCCTTGACTCCGACTTAAATCCTTTTCCATCTTTTCCCTCTCTACAACCATTGTTACTCCTAACAACCAGCTCTTCTCCTCGTTCATCGACAGCCTTCTTCCTTTGATGAAACCCTAGCAGAGCACTAGTGATATGATCATCGCACCTCTGATCCAACGAATTGGGAGAGAATCTACATGAAAAAGTAATAAGGAGTGGAGGCGGGGCGGGCCTGTAGCATTCGCCTCATGTCTTAACTTTTTTGCAGATGATACGAAGGACGATATCTCTATTGACATCAGAAGAAAGAAGATCCATTAAGATTTAGAAAAAAGAATGAAGGAAAAATAAAAATATATCACTAAGAAGTTTAGTTATAGAATCAAAACTCTAGATAAGTAATCATTGATCCGTGAATTAATTATCCACTCCAACAGAGTACTAAACGAAGATGGAGCTCCTGGAAAAGAGATACCGAGATAAGAGACTCTCCACTCTCATTTTTTGTCACTTGCTCGTGGGAACACGTCTCTGTTTATTGGACAATAGCGACGCTCCAAGAGAATAAGAGCCACGCAACGCGTCACTTAGGTTCGTTGACTACCCAAGGGAGAAGAGACCACCCGCAAGAAGAAGGCCATGGCAGGAGGTCATGGCCGTTGCACGATGTTATACTACTGATTGCTAGTAGCAGAATTATGTGAGGGAGGAAGAGAATCGATAGAGGGAGAGAATAAGAGAAGGAGATATGAGAGGTAATATTGTATTTCATAACCACTCGAATGGAAATAACGGGTACATATAACCTCTCCTAGAGGAGGTGTAACTACCCACTAACACATGACATGACACAGATTCCACAATCTAAGATAACAACTCAGCTACTTGTGCTCCAAGCACTTAGAAAAATAGACTGCAACGTGCAATGCCAATGTCTGAACATGCGACTCTAACGGAAGTAACGACTAGACACATGCGACTTGCCAAGTGTCCTCTTAGCTGGACTCGTGACACACGACCGATGGGAAATGAGGACTCCGTCGGTGGCTGGCTGGCCGACGACGCATTCGGGGAGAAAGAGAGATTGGCAAAAGGCCTAATTTTTCTTAATCGGGTTTAGAATTTTTGGGTGGGCTAGATTTTGAATCTTGCTAAATTTATGAGGGCCTTAAACAATTGGAAATGGTGAAAACCATTTTTATTGGGCTGAACTTTTGAAGAAACAAACGGGGCTAATTTTTTCGTCTATTTTCTTTTAGGAAAAAGGGCACAAGTGGGCCTTGCGCGCATTAGGTTCGCGGCCGGTTTTGACTGGTCAACTTGGGCTAAATTTTGTTTTTTGGACCTAATTTTAATGCTAAGGTTCCTTAGTATATTTTAAGTCACCGTACCATTTTTTATTACCTCATATAAGAGATTAGTTGTGCATCTTCTAATTAACTCTTGAATCATGTTAATTTTAAGGAATAATTACTACCAGGTCCCTGGTGTTTGGCATATTCGCCTTTCACCTCCCTGGTGTTCGAAAATCGATTAAAAACTTTCCCTAGTTTGACAAAATTATACGATAAGTAGGGATGGCAATTAGACCCTTATCCTGAGGGTCTACCCTGATCCAGACCCGAAGAGTCCAAGACCCGTTGACTTTGACCGGGTCTAGACCCTGATCCAACGGGTCTTGGACCCTGATCCTGCCCGGATCCTGATATTTTAAAAGGATAAGGGCATGGATATGGATCTATAGGATCCTGCCCTCATCCTACCCGAATTTTTTTAATTAATTTTAAAATAATATACATGTATATTAATTATTAGACATAATACAAAATTCTCAATTTTGTTGGTAGGTAAATATTTTTTATTAAAACAAAAGTTCAAAACAGAGGAAGCGCAAAAAGAAAGACAAGATAAAGGGGCCCGATATTTACATTAGTTACAACCCCACCCCCGACCAAAACGTTCCTTCAACCTCAATAGGTAAAGAAGAGGGACCTATAAATTCTTGTAGGCAATCAAGAAAGTGAGCAGCGATTGATTGTGAATGATCAAGGCATTCGTCCAAAGGATCCGCTCTTGAACATGAAAGAGCACAAAATACAGGAGAAGCTAATTATCGTACCTCATCTCATTGAAGATAATAGCATTACGAAGTAGCCATATGCCCAAATAATAGCAGCAAAAATTACAAACCAAATTCTCAATTTTAACTTACCCAACTTCAAATTTTTTTTTTTTGGTTTCTTTGTATTGATATTTTTAATGAATGAAAATGCCCCATTGCTATTTGAAAACTATCAAAAGATAATTTAATTTTTAAAAATTAAATATATTTAAAAAAATACAGACCCGCGGGTCGCCCTGATCCTGCCCGATTTTTTAGGACCCAGATCCTGCCCGAATTCTTATTTTTAAATAGGATAAAGATAAGGATCTGGGTCTACCATTTAAAAAGAGGGTAAGGATCTGGGTCCTATAGATCCTACCCGGATCCTGCCCATTGCCATCCCTAACGATAAGGCCCCTCGTTGACGTCATCAGATATTTTTTTGGTTTTTTGTTATAGAAATGACAAAAATACCCTTAAAAAAAGCTTCATCTTCAACCTCAAGAATATGCAAGAACATAAAGAACACTCAACCCAGAAAAACAAGAACACCAAACTAGAAAAATTAAATCGAAATGAGCAACAACCCAATGAAACAACAACAAAACTCCCAAGAACACTCGATCAAAATTTTCTTGTCTCCACCGCCCTCTCCCTAATAAAACCCAAACCCAATTTAATCAAACCCATAAACCCTAATTGCTTTCTCTGCTCAAATCAAGCGAATCTCTCCGGTCTTTGACATCCGTGACAACTTTGGAAACTCACCGGTCTTCATCATCGTCATCATCCTTGCCAGAGATCAGCCTCCTAAAGAACCTCATCGTCCTCGACGTCAGCTTCAACCAGAGAACAACGGGTAGTTGTAGGGGTTGTGGACCATCTGGAGGATAAGGGGGTGACGGGTGCCCATCTCGACCTCCTTCATATTGAACCAGAACCCGAGCAGCGCCTCCATAATTTTGAGGACGACGAGGTTCAGGGGGAGGGCGACGAGGTCGATGGGTTCGCAAGAGGTGGTCGGAGCCACGTCCAGTCTTAGTTCAGAGTGACGGTGCCGGCGCTGGTCAGGATCTTAGAGTGGCACTTGAAGCTACTCATTGTCAGATCTCGGTGCCGACCAGAGAAGAAGACGAAATCAGAAAATAAATCAAGAATTTACCCAGAAACCAGGAAGTGAACAGCCATCCCTCGCTTCTGGGTTTTCTCATTTTGGTCTCCCTCATTTTTGTTGTTCTTGTTGTTCGATCTTGTGTTCTTGTGTTCTTCGATTCAGAGGTTGAAAAAGAAGATAGTTTTTTTATTTTTCTCAAGGGTATATTTATCATTTTACTGACAAAAATAGAAAAAATGTCTGACAGGGGCCTTAAAGTATGATTTCACCAAACTAAGGGGGTTTTAAATCGATTTTCAAACACCACGGGGTGAGAGGTGAATATGTCAAACACCAGAGGTCTAACAATAATTTTCCTTTATTAAAATTATTTATGATATTTTTTGACACAGCCAAATATTTTTAGAATATGTCTAAAAAATAAAATTTTCTTTTTTTGTGTAAGTGTACTATAAAAAGGGAAAATGACATGACCTATTGATCACCTAAGTTTATTATTGACGATATCTTTTATGCATGATATTATCGCTGTAATTGAAAAATTATTATTTTTTAATTATTGAGAAATATATGAATATTAACCCAATTTTTGTTCATAATATTAGGGATTCGCATGATGTTTTTCACCTAAACTCATGTTGTTGTACTATACAACATAGGAGGCACGATAGTTAATAGTCGTATCAGCTAATGGGTACAAAAAAGGATAGCACAATGATGTTAAAAATTTACATCATTTTTTGTTAATAAAGTATACAATAGTGTATATGAGCTAGGGGATATAATGTCATATCAAATTGACGTAGAATGTTCAAAGATCTTCTAATAACGTTGAAGACAAAGCGAATCTAATTCAGATTTTAACTTTATGAACATGGCATACATAAGGACTGACGAGGCACCTTATTATCCAACTAAGCAATGTTTTAAAAACTGCGGTCCGACCAGCAGTCCGACCGACCTGAAACTAAATCCTGGTCAATTTTTCCATAAAACCCAGAATGCGGTTCGACTGGCTGAAATTTGGTCGGACCGCCCGGTCAGGTACTTCTGGGTGATCCGGTTCACCCGGATCAGAAAAATTAGTGTATATTTTTTCCATTTTATCTGATTTAATTTAGAAATAAAAACTCAACTTGCATATTCGGACCATGTACATTACTTTTTGATCACAAAAAACTTATTTTTTAACAATTCTTGATAATATTTTAACTAAGTCAAACAAATTAGATTAATATGTCGAACCTGAAAACTTGTATAATCATCTTCTTGTTCTTCTAGACTTGTTCAATTCATGTTTGAAGACTTTGTTTGGATAAATTGTATAACAAAGTTGCTAAATATTTGAACTACTTTGATATTTTATCATTTTTATGTTAAATTAAATTTATTAAACATTATTTTAATTATATTAATATAAAATAAAAGTCTCGGTCTGACCGGCGGCCCAACCGATCTGACCTGGTGAACCAAAAATTTTAAGAATTTCGGTTCGCCTTCCGGGTCGGTTTTTAAAACATTGCAACTAAGTAGTAAGGGAATTTTAGATATAATTTCCTTAACGTTCCTACAATGTTACGAATTGGACTAATTGTGTGTTGCTTGTGCACTATAAGATGTTCTTATAGATTTGAAGATGATATTGCCAAAAGATTACGTAACTCTACATCAATCGTTCGAATTGGTGTTAGGTTTTCATTTTATTGGGCATGAATCATTATTGTTTTAGGTCGTGTTGGAAGTTTTAGAACATTTGTGTTTGGAGTTTTAGTAATTCTACATGGTTATTTTGACATTTAATATGTTGTCTCAATTAATTAAATTGTTTTATTCAAATACTTGATTATTCTCACGAGAGATATCCAATTGAACATACTACGAGGAGAACTTTAACATTTAAAGTTCTAAATTAATTCTCGAAGCGTGGAGGAAAACATGATCGTGACCAAGTTCGAATTTGAGAAGAATTGAGAACTTTAATTATTTTTTGAGTTTAGAATGTATAGTAAATAATTGTATTGCTGAAATAATATTTGACACAACAAATTCAAAATTTTCTGAAATAACTCGATTGCTTCCAAGTCCTATTGCGCTAAAAGAAAGTGATTGTAGTCGAGGATGAGAATGTACTCAAAAAGTGCGCTAGGTATGGTTAGCCACGTGCTTAGTGTAAAACACAAAATCCAAAGTGTTTTCTCCTTACGATTTGGGATCATATGACGATGACCCTAACACATGCTGATAATGTTATGAAATTTGACGAATGTGGATTGTCACCTTAAGATTAAGTAGAATTGTCTTTTAGCGATCTAAGTCCTTCCTAAGATGCATATGACTAGATCAAGCTCCATTGGAGCTAAAAGAGGATAGACCGCAATTTATAAATGCAAAGGAAACGTCTCCAAAACAAAAAGGGTAAAATTAAACAGACAACCCCGAAAGGAGAGTTCTAAGTGTAAGAGAAAATGAAGGTTTAACATTTATAAGCTAAAGTGTTTAAAGTGTCAAAAGAATGGACATTTTGCAAAAAATTGCAATGCCGTGATAAAGAGACATCCATTTAACTCACATGCAAGTGAATAAAATGTTTCTAGTCTTTCTGACAGAATATCATCTGTTGTGGGTGACAACTTCAGGATCGACACACCATAAGACAAATTATTATGAATCATTCTTCTAATTTCAAAAAGTACCAAATGGAACAAGATCCATTTGTGTTGAAAATAACACACACAAAATCCAAGGGATTGGCACATGTAGATTGAGCATTCGTGAAAGACGAACACTATTTTTATATGACGTGTTATATTGTAACGCCCCGTGATCCAACCGACTATCTCCACAGACCAACACAGGTCTTTTTTAGCATATTTTATACTCACTCACACACATCCCGGACGTTGTCGGCGTGGTCATGGACGTGGATCCTGCAGATGGACATGGTGATGAGGTCCACAAGGGAGACAAAGAATGAGAAGGGAAGTGAGTTTCGACCATCACATATATATTTTTTCTCTTTTCGCCTATTTAAATCGATGTAGTAATCCTCAGTGAAAATTTTGTACTAAGAGAGTATTCATTCATAGGATGTCAGTGAACCCACCAGAAAATCTTGCGATGTTGTATAAGATGATATGCAAGCTATTTCTGATACGTATGTATTTGCATTCACAATCAACAAAGAACAAAGATAAATAATTGAAAATACCGGCATTTATCTGACTGGACATGTCGTCAGTCATCGGTAGTTGTACGTTGCCCTTTCAAGACTTGTTTCAAGCCATAACACTAAGGTGTTAGTCAAAAGAGGCGATGTTGCTAATAAAGTTGGAACGTTTATAAAAAAAATCATGTACAAAGTAGTTCTTATGGCGTCTTAGGTAAATAAAAAAAGAAAGTAGTGTAATAAAATATGTAAGAGAGCATATTAAAAAAAATTAATAAACGATATATTTTGCGAGTTCTGAAACAGAATAGCACTCATATCGTACGTGCGTCTTTGCTAGTATTAATAATAGAAACTTAGGTCAGAAAATCTGTATACAAAAGAACATCAAGGTCCAAAGGTTGGGAGCTAGACCAATCAAAAGAAAGAGAACAAAGCCTAAAGTTTCTACAGACCAGTCTACGACCTAGTTACTAACTGTACAATTAGGGAGCAAGCATAAATCTTCTCAATAGTTGCCACGGGAGAACTGGATGCAAATCAACCAAGAAGGTAAAAACTAGCATACAATCAGTCTCAATAGTAGAAGCCATCTGTGAGAAACTTGATCTGAAGAGCGAAAGAGTAGCCTGGATTGCAAGAATTTTAGCTTCAAGCGGGAAAGAAGCTGAGATAAGCGAAGTCTGGCCTCTAACAAGAAGGCCTTCAGAGTTTCTAACAACTGTAGAAGTGGCGGACGAGGATGAAGCTCCAATCTAAAATGCATAACAGTTGAACTTCAGGGCTCTAAGCATAGAAGCATTCCATGAAGTTAAGGCAACATCATTACCACCAAAAGAGCAGAGTTCGGTACATGGCAACTGTAATAGTTCGTTGTAGAAATAAGTGGTCTGGATAATAATGTTAACAGGGTCAAGCAAAATGTTATCAAAGATACATTTGTTCTGAGACAACCAAATTCCCCAACAAAGATGCATAGCAAAAGAAAGTAGAGAATCACAGGAAGTAGCGGAAGCAAGATCAAAGAGGCACTTAAGCCAAATCCAAAACTTCCATGAATAACACTGTCAAACCTACAATTCATATGGCTACCATGCCAAGCGGCTCTTGTATAACATTCAAAGAGAAGGTGAGAAGATAGATTCAACAGTAGATAAACAAATTTATACAACAGTAGATAAACAAATTTGACACAAGGGGGAAGGGTTTATGTTTCTCTTGTAAAGGTTTGAGGATATTGGTAGACCATTTTGCACAGCCCACCAAATGAAATGCTTGACCTTTGGCAGGGCATTCACCTTCTAAATAGTCAGATACCCCTTTTTAACAGAGTAAACACCATCATCAGAAGGCAAACATACAGGTTTATCAGGAATCTCCAATCTTCTCAATCTGATCCTAACAATCGCCTCATGTTCTTCCTGAGAAACTAGAGAACGCAAAAGGTCAGTCTTTTAGCTTCTAATAGACAGACAAATAAGACCTATAACTGAGTTCAGATGCTAAGGAATGGAAGACATGGGAGTCAACCGAAATACAGGCAAGTTTGGAACCCATGGATCATTCCAAATGTTAGTAGTAAGACCATCACCAATTCTAACCAAGACACCCGCTTTAATAACCTATTGACCCACAATAAGGCTACTCCAGACCTAAGAGGGCCCATAATCCTTAGTAGCACATAACAGATCACCGTGAGGGAAGTACAATCATTTTTGTATCTTAAAATAAATACACCTTTGGTTCGTATGCAATCTCCACACCTGCTTGGCCAACAAAGCAGTGTTGAAGATTTTTAAATCTTTGAAGCCCAAACTATCAGATTTCTTGGACTGGGTAAGCTTACTACAACTGAGCCAGTGAATCTTATTTTGACTCACATCTCGAGGCCCTATTGGCTCAATGCAATGGTCAAAATTTGTAATCAATATTTTATCTTATATTTGGGGTCATGTGACCTAAAATTTAGGTTAAAAAATTTAGAATTCTTGTTACATATCTTTTATTTTGTATAGTGGAGTGGTGGTGTACCTTTTTTATTACTGAGAAGTATTTACTGTAGTGCTCCTCAGATGATAGCTATGCAATCCTCGACCTCGAGGATTAGAACCTCGATGCTTTGGCACCGTGATGGTTGCTAGGTGATAAGTGAAGAAACGACTAAGATAAAATAAACTTTTTGTTGTATTTTGATCAATTGTCTTACTCCCTTTTCAAAGTTGTTAACTGCTGCCCCTCCCTCCCCCCATCATCAAAGTTGTTAACTGCTAGCCTTCCCTCTCACTGTCGTCTGTTAACCGCTATCCCTCCCTCTAATCGTATTCATAGTTATTAACCGCTACCCCTCCCTCTCACCGTCGTCCAAGTTGCAAAAATGCGTGTTTAAATGTCGTGCGGTTTTACAATAACTCACTAAGATGATATCAAATTTTGTTGAGATTATTTTATCATAGTTATAATCATGATAAAAAATGAATTAGTGGGACGAAGTAAATGTCTGGAAACAATACAAAAAAATTTGTTGCGCTATTTTACATGAACTCACTTACTTGATATCAAATTTTGTTGAAAGTGGTATGTTCACAGTTATAATCATGATAAAAAAATAAATTAGTCAGACAAAATGAGTGTCTAAAAATAATAGAAAAAAAATGATGCACGTTTGAATGTTGTGTGATTTTACATTAACTCACTTAGATGATATCAAATTTTGTTGAGAGTGTTTTGTCACAGTTATAATTATGAAAAAAAATGAATTAGTCGGACGAAGTGAGTGTCTCGGAGCAATAGAAAAAATATGTTGTGCAATTTTACATTGACTCACTTCAAATTTTGTTGATAGTATTTTGTTCACAGTTATAATCATAATAAAAAATGATGTAGTATATCGAAATGAGTGTTTGGAAACAACACAAAAAATAATGCACGTTTAAATGTTGTGTGATTTTACATTAACTCACTTAGTTGATATCAAATTTTGTTGAGAGTTTTGTCGCAGTTATAATCATGATAGAAAAATGAATTAGTCAGACGAAATGAGTGTCTAGAAATAATTAAAAAACTATTTTTATTTTTGAGAAATATTATAATACTAAGAATACGGCCTTGCAATTTCACTTTGCAAACAAAAGAATAATTGTATAATGCAAGAGACAAAAACTTTTTTCGGAAGAGCAAGAGATAAAATGTTACATATAGTTGATCAACGTCTCAAAATTGACTGAATAGGGAGAGGGAGATGGCGCCAAAAAAGATTATGAACGGATATATGAGTGTTTGTCATTCGATCGCAACTTGGGATTTTCCTATATTGAATCAAATTTTCTATGATTCGGCCACGGATAAGGTTAAGGTTTACGATGTCCCTATTTTGAGGCAGATTTCCTACATTGGAGGCCGGGACTAGGTTAAGGTTATGCTATATAAGGAAGGCTTGGGAAAAGAAGTAGGACATTCATCACACAACATATAAAAACCATACTTTGCACACTTGTAACGCTTTTCCTTCTTTAGCCTAGCCTAGCTTACCTTTAGCACTTTTTTCCCTCTCCATTAGGCTGATCTTGGAACAATCACTTCAGATTCGTCATTGGTATTCTTGACTTTCTTGTACATATTTTCCCTACAACACCATGCATTCTGATTTCTTACAACCCTGGAGCAACTAGTTGATCAAGCATTGGACATCATATCTATTTAATTAAATTTACTTAATGAAATAATAGAGATGAAAAAAGAATAAAAAAGAAAGGAGTATTATCGGATGACGAAGGAAATAAGATAGTAAAATTCCTTGATGCATGTTTAGGATATCTTACAAGGATCAAGCGCATTAAGGATACTTCCATTTCGTGTGACCAACCCCGAATATCATTTTGTCTCGATTTATATGACAATTCCTCTATTCGAAATTACTTACTCACTATATTATTTGCATAGGTCGGTAGACTAATAACTTAATTTACCCCTATCAGTCCATTTTACATTCTTCACCCTTTTTTTGCGATATTGCTTTTGTCACGCTTGGTGAGACGAAGGAGGGCTTCTGATGAGGCAATCTAAAACCTTTACACTGCCAAACATGACAAAGAACCCTGATGTTGTAGCTTCCTCTGAGGAGGCGGTCTAAGGTTTATACGTATCTGCCATGACTCCCTCAATGAGGTCGACTAAGGTGGATGAAAAGATATCATCAATGCTGATCTACCTCATTGACTAACACGACCACACGATTGCTAAGACAAGAAACTCATGAACATCAATCGACATAGTAGGGAGGTCATCTACAGCATACCGGTTGTGCTAATAGGTGCTCAAACTGACGGACTAGATCTCGGTATAGGATCTCAATAAGCCTACGTCAGAGCTGATGAAGGTAGGGCATTTGCCTTTCCATAACACTCAGACCTCTGACTTTACAGGTTTACTCGACTGAGACTCGATTGGGGCCCCTAGTAACCCATCCTTGCAATGGTCTTCTACAAGCAAGAGGACCCAAACTGGTTCATTTGGGCAATATGAGACTATAACGACTAACAAATGCCTAACATTTTATGACATTGCTCATGTTCCTACCATAACGCCTCGGTTCGTGATGTTGAGGTAAAGAGAGCTAGACCTAAGTGATGTTGAGGCAAGGGGGAGCTCTGTGATGCAGATGCAATAATGGCTGATGTTCGATTCTACCTAACAACCAAGGATAAAAGGGCAATACCAATTCTCAGAGTTAAAAGGAAGAAGGCCCTAAATAAGGAAAGGCCGACTCTAAGACCTAGGGGTAAAGACTCGAGGGGGTGGGGGTGGTTGAAAAGTTGCTCGATAACGCCTCTCAAGGACTTTAAAGTTCTTCCGTCCGAAGGATGTCGATGCTACGTGGAGGGTCTATCACCCTAAGACCTTGGCAACAGAAGTAGTCCATGCAGAGGTAAGAATCCAATATATGTTCCATATACCCATCAATTAATTCTTTTTGTAATATATGATATCCAATTAATTATAGGTTGAGCACCTATTGAAACGTATTCCACCATTTCAGATCAAGACAATCCCTTCTAGAATTGAATTTTATTATCATAAATGCTGGCCATTGCATTTAATTACATGACATAATTGCTCGTCCTAATATGTATAGCGCCTAACCCTGTTTCCAAAATTATATATATATTGCTTCTGCTTTAATGGCGTGGGTATGAATGGCCATTGCATTACTTGCCATAATAATTAATACAGAAAAAATAATCCATAATATTCAAAACCAAATCCTCATTCATTAATTAGTTACGAATTATGAACCAAACACTTCTATTTATAACAATGCACGAATTTCTCACCACTGTAAGCATTAAATGTGTCATATTCCATATCATTGCAATTTTGTGGCCTCGGCTATATAAACGAAGCCATATAAGGTTATGTCACACTCACAAAAAGCAAGAAAATCTCATACACAGAGTTGAGTCATCTCATATCAATAATATTTTGTTTTTACCTCATGCACCTCTTCTTGCTCCTCTTTATCGTGAGAGGATGGCCAGAAGGCTCGAGCCGGTATCAACCAGATTAGGGAGTAGAGGACTCGGTCTCTTTCTAGGAGAATTGCTACATGTGCCATAAGTGCAACAACATGTTAGCCACTCCTCAGGAGTTCACGGCCAATATCTGAAGCCACTATAGGAGGGAATCCTGTAAGGAGACCCTAAGGCGGCACGAGGCTAAGAATCAGAGCAGGAAGCTTCGGATCGTCCAAATCCCTCATGGGATCACCGTTGCTCCTAAAGGCTACACATATGTTTCTGCTCTTTTCTGTCCTCCTCCAGACACCAGCGTCGTTTGGTGGTATACACTATTGTCCCAGTTTTTATAGTCCGGGCAAGCAAGATTAAGCGGTTCGCAAATAAGGAAGACCTGACCAACATGGAAGATTGTGGTAATGGTGACAACTTGAAGATGGTGGTCTGAGGTAGAATCAATAGACTAGACTGAAGAGGATTTGTTTTATTACAATTTCTAGTCTATTGTCATTGTAGTTTGTTCAATTTCATCGTCTGTGAAATACATATGTTCACAGACGATGAAATAGGACAAACTATAGCGACAACAGAGTAGCAATTTTAATAAAAGAAATCCTCTTTAGTCCAATCTATGGATTCCATCTCGGGCCACCATCTTCTAGTTGTCACCATTACCACCATCATCCTTGTTGGCCAAGTCTTCCCCACTTGCGGACCGTTTAACCTCGCTTGCCCGGACTATATAAATTGGTACATAAGTGTATACCACAGACCAGCGGTTGTGCCTGGAGGAGTAAAGGGAGGAGTAAGAGCATATGTGTAGCCCTCAGGAACAACGGTGATCTCCTGAGGGGTTTGGACGATCCGGAACTTCCTGCTCCGGTTCCTACCCTCATACCAACTCAGGGTCTCCTCGCGGGACTTCCTCATGTATCAGCTTTGGATATTTACCACGAACTCCTGAGGAGTGGCCAGTGTGTTATCGCACTTATGGCACATGTAGCACCCTTGTTTTCTCTTAGGAAGAGAACGAGTCCTCTACTTCCTACTCCGGTCGGTACCAGCTGCTATGTTCTCTGGGACAATAGGGGGGAGGAGGAGGTTGGCTTGTAGAGTTCGAAGGAGGGGTGACGTCACTCATTTCGACCGACTCTTTCCCCTTTCACGAGGATCTAGGAGGAGACGGGGGAGGTGGAGAAGATTCCCTAACAACAACCATTAAAGGCTCAGGTTCATCCATAGGAATTGTCAGAATGACCCTTTTAAATATACGATTAAAATCGAGAGCGTATCCTAAGACCGGAGACGAAGGCGGAGCTAAGGGAGGGACAAACTTCCGATAAGGGTTGTTTTTATAGGTGAATTGTTCATCCACGTCCTTCCCCTTCCCCTTATCCCCGGAAGCCCCATCCATGGTGTTGGTGTTAGGAGAATCACCAAGAGACGATGAGCCCATGTTCAGGAAAGGTTTCTTCACCTCAAAGTTTTCAACAGGGAGGGCGCAGGGTAGTGAAAATATTAAATGAAATAGAGAAAAAATTGTGAGCGCTAATGCTCCTTTGGGAATTGTAATGATTGATGGTTTAGATGGCAACCATTGTTGCCCTCTACCTTAATTTTTTATTGTCAAGAATTTGCATTTGAAATTATTTTCCATATTTCTCTGTTGATGTAATATTTCATGCGAACATGGAATGAAAGTAATTTTCCAGTTAATTAATAATGTTTATTTTTTCATAATTTACTTTTATATTTTTATTGTATCCCAATATAGCATTTGATAATTTGTTGATGATTTGGCTTTCCCGTATACAAATATATAATATATTACAGGGAAATGAATACATTACCCGTGGAATGAAGGTCGATCGAACATAATTTTCATTCTTTAATTGGCTAATTAATTAATAGGTAAAAAGGCCAGCTTTATCAGCATATATAAGGTTGGCTGAGAACTTCAACTATATAAGGTGACAAAATTTCTCTCTACATATATAATAATAATAATAACACGCCGTTTATGTTATTTAAATATAATCCCGATTGGCTATAGATATGTAAAAGGCACGAGTATTGCTCAAGTTTGAATTAAAATACTAGTGTTAATTATTCATCAAAAAGATTGATGTTAATAATAAAAGGCATTTAATCTGAGAATACAAAAAATTTAATTATTAGCAAATATAATCATGGTATTAAAAATTTACCTAACGCTTCACATTTATTAATAAACTATGTACCTAAGTGCCAAAAGCAGATACCAGTAGAAAAAATCAGCAACAACAAAAAAATGCGTACGTTAACGCTGCAAGTACCTATAAAAAAAGGCAAATTATTGTGGTATCTTTTGTATTTGACTAAATTAATAATTTTGTTTTTCATATTTTAAAATTTTTTCCCTATCTTCATATTTGATTTTACTGTTCTCTAAGGTTTTTGGCTAATATCAACAGTACTTTTTTTATTTTTATTATTAAAATAATAAAAATATCCTTAAAAAAATTGATCCCCTCCCTCTAAATCAAATCTCTGCTCCCGGCCAACTAAATCACCTGTTTCCGACCAAAAACTAGCAAATTCTGGAAGTAGAAAATCAACCCATCTCCATCTTCTTCTTCATTCAAAAAACGATGAATGAAAATCCCTAAATCAATTTAGGGAATCGATAAAAAAAATCAATTAATTGAAAATGCCGTCGATAATCAACCCATCTCCATCCTCTTCACACTGTTTGCGTTGGTTTTCTGAGTAGGGGACGACTCCGCACCGTACGATCTTCACCTTGTTGGCCTTCTCCAACAAGAGGTTGACGATGCAGGCCACCGCCGATAAGGTTTTCAGCCGCGAGAGGAGCCTCGTCGTGCTCCGAGCCAGCCGACGGTGGTCACTCTCCTGCAAGAGGTTAACGAGGCAGAACTGACTCTTCGATTGGCTGGTCTCCTAACGACCCATCGCTGGTTGTCTTCGACTCCCTCTCCTTCAACCCCCTTGGGTTGGGTTGGGTGGTTTCGATGATGCCATGGATTCTTCGTTGCCTCGTTGGGGTTCCGGCGACGTGGAGGAATTTGGGGATTCCAATCTTGATTACTATTAAGATTACTATTGGGTTTCAGAATCTTCGTTCAAATTTGGGGATGGATTCGTCGTTCCGGCGACGTCGTGATTACTATTGTTTTCGACAAGGATTCGTCATCGTCGGCGAGTTTTGACTTAAACGTCGAGTCCGATTTGATTTTTGGCGGTGGAGCTCCGGTAATAGAGTCGAGGAAGAAGAAGGAGATTACTTTTTGTTTGTTTTTAAGGATATTTTTGTCATTGCAATAACAAAAATGAAAAAAATAAATACTAACGTTAGCCATGAATTCGAGAGTAAAATAAAATCAAAGAGGACGGAAGAATAATTTTTGAAACACGAAGGACTAGTGAAACACGAAAGAGTTTAGAGTAATTTGCGCCCCAAAAATAAGGCAACAAAGACAATATTCCTAAACTCCATATGTATTACATTTCATCCACCCTGGCAACAGACAGTACCATCACACCTCCCTTATATTCGACGGCCTACCCGGACGAACAACAACACCGAGAGCATGTAGATGGAGTATGTCATCATGTGTATCCAAATATGACCCAGATACATTGTACCTGCCTCCGCCACCAGCACCTTTGCCCATACCGCAATTGACTCCGGTTTGCACCTCCAACTATTAAAATTTTGCTTTTCCGCTCTGACCAGATTGCCCACACACAAGACACAAACGCCACCCGCCAAACTGCTTGTAACTGCGGACTAAACTTCAAATTCATTACCTTGACACAAAAATATGTAAAACTATCCCCATTCAGGAAAGAAATTTGAAACAAAAAATATTCTTTCAAGGCATGGAGTTACCCTGGGTCAAAAATAGATTTTTGTCATGACAAAGATTTAAAGCCCTGGTCATTCTTCAATCCACCCTTCCTTATATTATTAGAACAAGTGATCTTTGGTTTGTATTTTAATTAGTACTATTAAACTTGTCATATTGTTCAACTTCCACTTTTTTTGTTTGAAAACTCAACTTCCACATTTTTGTTCCTTACTAATGGACAAGGATGTCCTATTTTTAAAGAAGAAAAAGGATGTGATGTTGAATCATCGAAGTTAATTACATAGGCAGTAGATTTGGTCCAAAGTGAAAGGTCATTTTGGACTGTTTGGACTGAAAGTATTGATAATGACATATTCCGGTTATGACAATAGCATGCCCGGTTACTGATAATGGCATGAGATTACGATAATGCATGTTTAGTTACCGATAATGGCATGTCAGTGATCCCCTTCTGCGCGGGCACACATTTTTTATCTTAGTCCATGTATTTTAACTTATTTATAAAAATGCCCCCGCATGTTCTTTGGTCCTCATTCCGGATCCGATCCATCCCCAATTAGATATGAACCCAATTGATTACCATTTTTGTCCAATTAAATGTGTTTTTTTTTTCAAATCGATGAAATAAATTTGTGACCGAGTTGGTCGGCCAGTTTTAAATCTCCCCCATTTATAATTTCAAAAATAAAGAATTACGTTATTTTTTTACAAACTTGGATTAACTCAATTGGTAACTAGGTTTTCGTAAAAGGAATAGAACATAAGTTGTATACTCTCACTACCATTTTCCTTATACTAAAAAAAGAACATTCCTATCTTTAAAAAAATGGCATATTAAATTAGACACATTGGTAATAGTTAGACCCATTAATTACTTACCATATGTACACGATTATCTTTACCATACCATATATGAGTTCCACGATATAATTTTTATCTAATTCAATACTCTCACTGCGATTATCTCTAATTCAATAACATGGTGGTTATTTTGGTGATTTTACAATCAAATTTTTAGTACCAAATTACTTAGAATATCGGTCATTGTTGTTTGTCGGAGGTGGTGTACTTGATTAGGATCTTTAATAGTCGAGGTAAGAGTTGGACTCTTTCTCCGTAAGACGAGATTTTCCGGTATTCAGTGCTTTACGGGCTGCGACAATCGTCCCCAAGATACAACGACTAGGCTGCTTCCGAGTTCGTAGCACAACGACCCTCGAAGCTTCAGGCGAACCTTGGAAATTTGAAACTTTCTGAGAGAGGGAGAGAGAGAACTATAATGCTAATGAATGCTTATGCACTTGTAGTTGGGATGGATGCAAATGAGGGGGAGAAGGGCCTATTTATAGGCAAGGATGGCTGGAATCCGAATGGCTGGCTGGCGCTTCCGAGGGGGCACTATGCTCTCACATTTTTAGGAGCCGAGGCACCCTTTCGGCCATCAATTTTCTGGATGCCCGTAGGTGTCTCTTTGGGGCTCCTGGAAGCCTGTTGTTGTCTCTTCAGCCACAGGCCTTCCAGGCACTCCTCGTGCCTATTCGGTGGCAATCTGGAAGCCTCCAGGATATTCCAATTTTTTGGACGCACGCTGGTGGCCCTTCAACCGTTAGCCAGCTCGCTCCCTTGCACGCAGCTCGTAGCTCTTTCGAAATCTGGCAAAAGTCTTAAGGCTCCTCGCGACGATGCGCACGTGCGAAGTGCCAAGTGCACCACAAAGCACCCATTGCGACCTGCGTCCAATGCTCGTGCTCGTGCTCATGCTCGTGCTCGTGCTCGTGCTCGAATGGTGCGCGGTCTGAGTTGGCTATCCTTCTAGGTGGTCAACTTATTTCCTAGTCAATAAGGAGCATCTCCTTATAAACTAGAGAAAACTTGTTGCACTTTCCAATATGGGATTGCCACTTTCTATTTCCACTTTGGGCTTTCCACTTGGGCCTTCCACCATGGGCTTTGCATTGAACTTTCATTCAATTTTATTCCAACAATCTCCCACATGAATGATGATTAATGCATGCTGACACTTTTAAGAAAAGTTTCAACGAAGTATCATTGCATCGAGAAAGGTAGCTTACGGCTTTGAACTTTCCCTAGTAAAATGCTATCGGATTTACTTGCTGCTCAGTGAACGCGATGTCTTGAACTGGTCAGCTTTTTTATGTAAACCAAGACAATAACATTTACACAATGATATCTCTAATATCTTTTGGTTCTCACGTTGTGTCTGTTTCGGCCATGGACCTTATTTTGGATTCATAAGTATTTTTTCCTTTTGAAGCGGCCTCACTTCACACTTATATAGGTGATCTCCCATCAAGAGTATCCTGCCATACTCCACCTTTTCCTGGTATAGGAATCATTAAAAACGTGGACGCTTAACCTTACCACACCTCTGCAGGTTCGTACTTAGGTAGCTTATGAGAATGGGACGGATTCCAAGTATTCATCTGAACCATCCATAACTTAGTTGTCTCATTGAACCAAGTTTGTGGGATCTCCACTCATCATGGTTGAGCTACCGCTATGAACGTTCTTAATGTATGGGTTTTAACCTCATTCCCCTTACTGCGTTGTACATTTGATCTCTGTTGATTCCTTTCGTCAAAGGATCAGCTATGTTGTCCTTGGACTTCACATAATCAATGGTTATCACTCCACTTGAGATCAATTTCTAACGGTATTATGTCTCCTACGGATATGTCGAGACTTACCGTTGTACACAGTACTTTGTGCTCTCCCGATTGCAGACATGTTATCACAATGTATCAATACAGGGGGCACAGGCTTGTCCAATGCTCGTGCTCGTGCTCGTGCTCGTGCTCGTGCTCGTGCTCGTGCTCGGATGGTGCGCGGTCTGAGTTGGCTATCCTTCTAGGTGGTCAACTTATTTCCTAGTCAATAAGGAGCATCTCCTTATAAACTAGAGAAAACTTGTTGCACTTTCCAATATGGGATTGCCACTTTCTATTTCCACTTTGGGCTTTCCACTTGGGCCTTCCACCATGGGCTTTGCATTGAACTTTCATTCAATTTTATTCCAACAATCTCCCACATGAATGATGATTAATGCATGCTGACACTTTTAAGAAAAGTTTCAACGAAGTATCATTGCATCGAGAAAGGTAGCTTACGGCTTTGAACTTTCCCTAGTAAAATGCTATCGGATTTACTTGCTGCTCAGTGAACGCGATGTCTTGAACTGGTCAGCTTTTTTATGTAAACCAAGACAATAACATTTACACAATGATATCTCTAATATCTTTTGGTTCTCACGTTGTGTCTGTTTCGGCCATGGACCTTATTTTGGATTCATAAGTATTTTTTCCTTTTGAAGCGGCCTCACTTCACACTTATATAGGTGATCTCCCATCAAGAGTATCCTGCCATACTCCACCTTTTCCTGGTATAGGAATCATTAAAAACGTGGACGCTTAACCTTACCACACCTCTGCAGGTTCGTACTTAGGTAGCTTATGAGAATGGGACGGATTCCAAGTATTCATCTGAACCATCCATAACTTAGTTGTCTCATTGAACCAAGTTTGTGGGATCTCCACTCATCATGGTTGAGCTACCGCTATGAACGTTCTTAATGTGTGGGTTTTAACCTCATTCCCTTTACTGCGTTGTACATTTGATCTCTGTTGATTCCTTTCGTCAAAGGATCAGCTATGTTGTCCTTGGACTTCACATAATCAATGGTTATCACTCCACTTGAGATCAATTTCTAACGGTATTATGTCTCCTACGGATATGTCGAGACTTACCGTTGTACACAGTACTTTGTGCTCTCCCGATTGCAGACATGTTATCACAATGTATCAATACAGGGGGCACAGGCTTGTTTCAACACGGAATATCCTCTAGAAAATTTCTGAGCCATTCAGCTTCTTCCCCAGCTTTGTCTAGTGCTATAAGCTCTGACTCTATGGTAGATCGAGCTATGCACGTTTGTTTAGAGGATTTCCAGGACACAGCTCCTCCACCTATGGTGAACACATAACCACTAGTAGATTTGGAGTCTTTAGTGTCTGATATCCAATTCGCATCACTGTATCCTTCCAATACAGCTGGATACCTTGTATAAAGTATGCCATGGTTCATGGTATATTTCAGATACTTTAGAACCCTTTCTAGAGCTAGCCAGTGGTCTGGTCCTGGATTGCTCGTGAACCTACTAAGCTTGCTAACTGAGTATGCAATAATATCAGGGCGTGTATAATTTGTTAAGTACATTAGACTCCCGATGATCTTTGCATATTTCAGTTGAGATACTAGGTCACCTCTGTTCTTAGCCAAGTGTAGACTCAGGTCTACCGGAGTCTTAGCTGGAGGTTTGTCAAAAGCATCGAATTTCTTGAGTATATTCTCAACGTAGTGAGATTGTGACAAGACTATTCCTACAGTCTTCCTAGAGATTTTAATCCCCAGTATGACATCAGCTAGACCCATATCTTTCATGTCAAAGTTGTTCTTTAACATGTTCTTAGTTTTTATAATAAGATCATTACTACTTCCCGAGATTAGCATGTCGTCTACATACAGACATACAATTACGTAAGTGTAGACTCAGGTCTACCGGAGTCTTAGCTAGAGGTTTGTCAAAAGTATCGAATTTCTTGAATACATTCTCAACGTAGTGAGATTGTGACAAGACTATTCCTACAGTCTTCCTAGAGATTTTAATCCCCAGTATGACGTCAGCTAGACCCATATCTTTCATGTCAAAGTTGTTCTTTAACATGTTCTTAGTTTTTATAATAAGATCATTACTACTTCCCGTGATTAGCATGTCGTCTACATACAGACATACAATTACGTAAGCATCAGGTGTGCCTTTAATGTATACACATTTATCACACTCATTGATCTTAAAGCCATTTGACATCATTGTTCTGTCAAATTTCTCATGCCATTGTTTCGGCGCCTGTTTCAGCCCGTATAGTGATTTGACCAGCTTGCACACTTTATGTTCTTGTCCAGGGGCAACAAACCCTTCAGGTTGTTACATATCCTAACCGACTACATATCATACACATAACATAACTTATCAAAATTCAAAATTCAGATACCAGTATGCACAACCGAATCTTTCGCAATCAAAACTCGGACAGAAATATAGCATACGAAAACTCGAACAGAAAAATAGCAAAATCTAGCAGAAAAGAGATCGACTTAAGCCAGATCCCGAATTCAAGCCATACGTGTTCCAGACTGAGATGTAGATCATCTCAGGAAAACTAAACTCCTCGATCTAGGAGGTGACACAAATTCCACTTACCTGATGTTGCTCTGAGCTAGCCTAATCTAACGATCTGTCCGGGACTTCCTCGAATCCGACTCTTCCCCTCACAAACTCGTCTTCGTCACCTTTTATTTGAGAGGCAAACATGTGACTCATATCAGAAATTACTTGAAATCGAGTTTACAAGGACAGAACAGTGTTAGTGACTTACCCTCCTCGTACAGCGATTCCCGAATGGTCTCGTCCTCTCTTGGCACCTTCTCCCGAGTCTGATTTTGCTCCTCGCCTTCACAGAGAGAGAAAATCCGTGGGTGTTATTTAGGCTGACAGAATGGGCGGCCTATAGACCTATTTATATAGGCTTTCGAGACTAAAAGCCCTAATCTGCCCGAAGTTATCCTAATTATGGACAATTACCCTTTGCTCCCCCAAATCTTAAAAGTTCTCACTTTAGTTTTCTGATTCTTACAAAAAATTGTCCTTCTAAATAAGGTATAATAATATTTGATTGTAAATACCAAAGATTAAAAGAAATCGATGGAAAACGATGCGTACGACATAAGATAGTCGGTAATTTGGTTGAAAGATAGTCGGTAATTTGGATGAAGGGCCAAAACGATGGATAACTCTAAGGGAAAATTACTCTCAAGTTCTTTGGATTTGTTTAAATATATTTAAAAGTTTTTCCTGTTTGAAAAATGATCTCGTTGTCTCTCTAATTTGATTTTATTATATTTTCGGGTCCTTTAATAAATTTTTTTCTTTTTTGTCAATGAAATGACAAAAATATCCTTATAAAAAAAAATTAGCTGAATTCATGTTTTCTTCCTCCTTACCATCTCTTCAACACGAAACCGTAGACATTTTTTTCCAACAAAAAAAAAACAAACCGTAGAAAGTTCTAAACTAAATTTGGAGAAGAGAAAATAACAAAAAGAATCAATCATCGGAGGAGGAGGAGATCTTCTTTGGAACATCTTCTTCATTAAACGCCAAAACCCGATCGAGCAACCATGGTGGAAATTTCATTTCTCAAGGGTAAAACGCCGCCGTTGGGGATGGCCCAGCTCCTCGTCGTTTCGCACCACTCTCGTCTTCTTGTACTCGAGGACGCCGTTGAACAGGGCTGTTGTCCCTAATTTCAAATCATCCCTAACTTCAAAGGTCTCAATTTTTGTTGCTTTTTGATAAAAATGGTAGCTTGAGATGTGGGTCTTGAAGAAACCCAGTCTGGGTGCCTCTTGAACCTCTCAAGGCTCCGGGAGAAGGCGCTGCCTCCGACGCGGCCGGCAAGAGAGAGCGGGACGGCGTCATTTTGGTGGTGGGGAATGAGTGGAGAAGATAGAGCACACGGCGGTGGCCACAAACGGCGGTGTGGTGCCCTGTGGGGCTTCCAAGTGGCCAGAGAAGGACGACGGGGGCTTGGAAGGAGGGGAGAGAGATGGGAGGTTTGATTGGAGGAAGGGGGAGAAGGAGTTGGGGATCCAAGGATGGGCCGGGAGGACGGTGGCGGGGCCCACCTGAACACCTACGCCGACGATGCCTTCTTCTTCCCTTGCCCTCTCTCATCTCCATGGTCCCGTCCGCTCTAGAGCTTGAGGAATTTTGTTGTTGTTTCAATGATTTAGTGAAGCAGGTGTCTCGATTGCAGTCGTTTCGAATTTTGTCGAGCTAGAGGCCACCCACTTCGAAGGCGGTCGTTTCGATTTCTAGGTAAGATTAGAGACGATGTCACTGGCTGTAGGTAGAAGAAGAGAAGAGATGACATCATCGATTTTTTTTCTTAGGGATATTTTGGTTATTTTATTGACAAAAATGAAAAAAAAAAGAGTTGTTAACGTGCTCCAGGAACCCAAAAGAGTTGCTAACGTACGTTAGGGACCTAAAAGTATAATAAAATCAAACTAGAGGAACAACATGATCATTTTTTAAACAGGAGAGACTTTTGAGTATATTTAAGCAAACCCGAGGGACTTGAGAGTAATTTTCCCTAACTCTAATGACCTCGGGAGAAAGATCCTACTTTAATTGTTTATACCTTCTTACAAACTTCACTTTTTAGTTTCTGTAGTGGAAAAATTATAAAGAAGGACATCGGGAGAAATATCCTACTTTAATTGTTTATACCTTCTTCCAAACTTCACTTTTTAGTTTGTATAGTGGAAAATTTAGAAATTAAAATAAATATTTGTACAAAAAGTTCAATAAAAGATAAAAGATCAATATCAAAATTCAAGTATAATAATGTGCAACTATTTTTTTAAATAAATCAATTTTATAACAGTTGTCACTTATTGAGCTAGCATAACTCATTGGTCTACAAGACTTTGTTATTTTTAGTTGTGCTAGGTACATGAAGTGAATATAGTGTAGTTATCTTCCATACGATTTATGTTTCTTTCTCGTGGTATGTGTATGAGATCATTTTATGTTGATTGATAAGTAACCATTTTGTTTTGGGATAAGTACCATTTGAGTCATGTGGTTTACACCGATTTTGCGATATGATCCTGTGGTTTAGAAACGACTTTTTAGGTAGTTGTAGTTTCACGTTTTTTGCGTTAGAGGCTCGGGAGCTTCCCCGAGCCAAAAAAAGCCCTGAACTTAGAAACGACGTCGTTTTAAGGGTGATGTGGCACGCCACGTCAGAATTTTTTTTAACGGTTGGCAATGTGAATTGGCACGACTTAAATATCCTTTTTAATCCCTTATCTTTTTATAAATTTTCAAGTTCCCCCTTTCTTCTTCTTCTTCTTCTTCCGCTCCTCCCCTCTCTCTCCCCTTCACCTTCTCCATCTACAAACCGACGACGAGAAGGTCTTATTTCTCACTCATTTGCCGCTCCTATTATTTCCTCGTCGAGTAAGCCCTAACGTCATTCGGTTCTACAAAGTGATAAGTTAGTCATAGAAATTCACAAGTTTAAACATCGGTTCACAGCTGGTCACTCATCGCATAGGGATGCCATAAGTTCTCGCGGTGAAGACTAAATGGGCAAATCCAAAAATGACTGCGCTAATTCACAAGTTTATTTCCTCCAGCCGCGACTCCACCACATCAAGGCTGGCCCTTTCCTGCATCTCCTTCAACGTGTTCGACCCACTGGTCGATCTCGTGCTGGTACTTGGCCGAGGCTTGCTCGTTGCTCGCCGCGGTGGCAGTGGTGGGTCCGCCCCGGCCACGGAGGATCTTGTAGATGAAACCGTCGTCATCGTGGTGGAGCTCCCACTCCTGGTCTTCTTCCAACGGCGGCTACTGCGATTATGAGTTGAGGGATCGTGAATTCGATGTCAAGGTTCCCAGAGTGGAGTTCGGGTATGGGAAGGAGGAGAACGGTAATCCGAGAAGGTGAAGGGGGCCGGATTGCAGGAGAAGGAGTTATGGCGGTTGGCCCTGGTCTTTTTTAATTCCCAGGAAAGAAGATAGAGATGCAAGGAAGAAGATAGGAAAATCCTAGGGGCCCCGTAGCTGTTTTCTTGATTTCAATTTCCAATTGATTTTTTAGTCGAGAAAAAATTGCTTGTTTGAAGATGGAGAAGGTGAAGGGGAGAGAGAGGGGAGGAGGGGAAGAAGAAGAAGAAGTGAGGGGTTTTTTAAAAAAAATTATAAAGAACTAAGTGATTAAAATTGATATTTTTTCCTTGCCATGTCAGCATACCAACCAGACAAAAATTTCTAACGTGGCGTGACAACTCAGCAGAGAAAATGACGTCATTCCTAGGTTCGGAGCTGATTTTGGTTCGGGAAGGCTCCCGAGCCTCTGACGCAAAAAACGTGAAACCACAACTACCAAAAAAGTCGTTTCTAAACCACAGCATCATATCGCAAAATCGGTGTAAACTACAAGACTCAAATGGTACTTGTCCCTTTTGTTTTATTGTTATGGATCGTGTACAGCAATTGGAAAGAAGGAAAAAAGTTTCATTGTTTGAGTATAAGGTTAATAATTTCTTTAATTCGATGTGGGTTTCTTTACCATGGGATAGGATTAGTATTTTTATGGTAATTTTAGAGTTTTAAAGTGATCTAGGAATATTTTGGTACATTTTCATGTATTATTTGAGATGAAAATTGATAATAGGGACTACCGAAAATAGTTTAATTTTTTTACGATAATTTTGAAATTTTAAAGTGAAATTCCGTTGCCGGGACTTGAACCCGGGTCTCTCGGGTGAGAGCCGAGTATCCAGACTACAACGGAGGTTAATGGTCGGGTTCCATATTTCGTATTAAATATTTTTCAGTCCACTACAATGGAGGCCTTTACAGTTCACACTGTCGAAACTAATTCCTCGATTTAAAGAATTCATTTATTTATTCAAATTAGTGATCTGAGAAAATATTATGTGGGCGCTCCACAATATCAATCAAAAATTATATTTGATAAGAAAGAGATGAAAATCTTTTTGTCAACTGAACTAACTTAGGTTGGAATTTGCCTGGCCATTTGGGATTACAACAGAACAAGTGTTTAAGTTGGTACAAACAATGGGAGTCATAATTAGCCTACAACTTCAGCTCCATTGAATGAAAAATGACATGGATTCTCTCCAACCCTTCAAGAACCAATTCACATGCTTTTGGTGTTCAGCGCCTTCGAGATCGTGCACCTGCGATTTTGTTGGTTGGTTTGTAAGCAAACTGGCTGAAGTCCACAGCAGTTGGCCTTCAGAAAGCAATGACAACGGCGTGAGGCTCCGAAAATCAGTTGTAACAGCAACATTCGTAAAGTAAATGCATTACCTGTCGGTACAAGTATTTTGTACATCTTTCAGAGGTGCGCGGAGACCACTGGCACGCGAACCAGATGCGGAGGAGTACCTAAACGATGATATTGCAGAGGCAAATCTCTCCATGGACTTTTCTGCTATCTCGTTGTACTGGCTTATATGCGTGACGTTGGAACCAAACTTCCCTTTCTCTTCTGTTGGCATCAAGGTCTCCTCGCAGGGAGGGACATCGCAACCTAACGAGTTAGAGAAAATAAAATCAGAGAGCTTTGAGTAGAACTCGAGCAGTATTGTACTGTACCACAAGATGAAACAGGCAAAGGATCACCACCCACATTACACTTGCACAAGAAATATAAAATATGAGTAACAAACCGATATTCGACAGAATTGAAGACAAGTGAAAGGAACATCGATCTGTTAAGACAGAAATCAAGGATATAAAACAGGCTGAAAACTAGGTATCATCATGTTAACAGGCTGCAGAACCCGAGAAAGACGAAGTCATTACTGTCTGATGGCTTACCAGCACCAGAAAGGTTTGCGGCTGCAATTTTCTGTTTGGGATTAAGGTTCTCCTGAACCTGTCAAAACATCTGCAATGCTTAGGTATAAACTTTTTATGGCATTTAGGATCAAATAGAGATTATGGAGAAAGAGCACCTACTCTTTCCAAGTCGTCATCCAAAGAGATTTTTCTTTTCAATGTAATCCTGTTGCAACTCTTGGTCTCAGAATAAGCAAACTTGTAATCTATATCTTCGTAGTTATTGGTTGGACCATTGTCGACAGGTATGCTTTGCCGCTCTTTGTTCATCTCATTCTTGCTTACGTGCTGAAAATAAGAGCTGGAAGTAACCTTTTTGTTTGCTGTCCTTGTCTTGTGTTTATCATCAAGGCAAGCATCCCCTGGCATGTCAGGTAGAAGAGGGTCCGAGATTTCACTGCCGTGGTCATTTCGGCTAGCCGACTTGTGCTGAAAATAGGGGCTGACGTTGCTTTTTTTGTTTTCTGTTTCAGCTTTGTAACCATCTTTTCTGACATCCTTTTTAATGTCACTGGTAAAAACATCTTCGGCGTCGGTGTTCACCACCTTTTGCTGAAAATAGCGACTCCTTATGACAGCCTTTTTGTTCTCTGTTCTTGTTTTCTGGTCCACCTCAACACATACATTGTTCAAATCACATTCCTTTAGACAAGGCCTGTTCGCTTGATCAGATTGTTGCAGGAACCTGTGGTCAATGGTTTGCTTCTCACTTCCTGTCCCATCTGTATCTGTTGGATAAAATAACTCAATATGCAACTCAATAATCTCATACTTAATCTGGAAGAATAATAAAAAGAGCAAGCTTACCAGGACTTGGAGCAACCGAAGAGTCGGGAGTTTCAGCAACAGAACAGTTGTCAGCCTACAAAAGCAACAAGGCCTTGACCATGTGTTTATGGACAAAACACAAGTTAAACAAGAAGCACTGACCAAAATTTGCCATGACTCACATCAGTATTGCTGTTGGAGGGAAGAATCTCATTCCTTTCACTATCAGAGGCATTGCGAAAAGCTGGAGACCCGTTTATCTCGCCACGAGTCTCCTCGCTAGAATTCTCCTCGGGGATGATAGGAGAACCACCTTCGTGACTAACAGGTGACGTGCGGGGTGCCCTAAAATTTCTCTTTGCTTCAAGAGATGCAAAACCTTGTGATGTTGAAGAAAATTAAAGGAAACAAAATGCTCCGGATCATATTAGATTCAGACAGTGGTGGGGTTTTGCACTTTATCTAGCAGATTATCACCCATTACTGGATAATAAAACAAATACATTCTGATCCAAAATCCTCAATGAAATAATAGAGATGAAAAAAGAATAAAAAAGAAAGTGATGGGAATTATCGGATGACGAAGGCAACAAGCTCTGCTAATATGTCTGCTACCCTCCATGCAAGAATGTATCAAACTATATATCCAAAGATAAACATGAAGTTGGAATTCCAAGAGTCAAAGCTTGCAAGAAAGCATTCTAAAAGGATACAGAAGTATTTCGTCAAGAGATTCTTCTGCACTGGTAGGTCAAGCTTTTTCCTTCCGCTTTCCTGCTTGAAACTTTTGAGTGCAGAACTTCCATTTGGCACCGGCGTGAAATTACAACTCTTCGCCTACCATTACACAAATCATGAACATCAAGGAGAAAAAGAAAAGTAGAGAATGCTAGAAACTCTGATTAAGTTTGTACTAAAGCCAATCTGGTAAGCAGAGAGAGTGTAAGCCTATAATATTGCTCAAATCTCAAAACTAAAGATGCAATGCAGCTGTTACTTTGAATTTTCCATCACGTACAGTTTAGCTTCAGTTCGCAATCATTCAGAAGTTAAAAAAATAGAAAAAGTGACTTGTGGTTGAAATAAATTTCGGTACGAGAGAGCTTAAGAAACTAAGCTTTATGATGATGCTCTCGCACATCGAGTTTTACGTTTAGCCTTGGGCAACAAGAGCACCAAGTTACACCTTAAAAGTGCAGTCTGGTACTTAATGACCAAACAGTCAATACTAGGTTTCTCTCATTATCCTTTAATGACATGGAACACAAGTTAGTCTATTTTTTCTTGAGAAACAGATCCAATGGAAGCCTAACACATGTGTGGATGCTTAGGAGCAGTCCTTCCATTATCTCGCCCACGGAATCCCCGACGAATCTAACCAAAATCTCAAGGTCTTAGGGCTCTGCATTAAGAGTCAAGGCAATACTTTTGGCTAGGGAAAAGCAAGTTTGTATTATTTTTCTTCTTTATGCAAGTCACAAGCTTAGACAACTGCTTCCACCTTTAATTTTAGCAGCATACCTTCCTGTAATCTAAATTCCTTGCTTTATCTTCAAATTCACCTTTGAAAATCTAATTTATTGCACACACACACACACACACACACACACACACACATATATATATATATATATATATTCACCTACTTGTTAGGAGTACTTTCCTTTAGCTAATTACTTTAGCTTAATTTCTTGGTACTGGAGCTAGTGTGAGGAACATATTACAGAACTTTTTAACCAGGAACAGCAAAGCGAAAACACTTGAGCCACCGAAGGTTATACAATATCCAGATGAAGGTCATGGATGATCAAAATGGTGATAAAAGCAGTCAAAGAAGCATTTAGCATGGCCAGTCAACAAAAATATGAAAAGAGAAAGTACCTCAAAAGGCATCTGCGTAAATGGGTCCAGCTCACCCTTTGCGATCCCTTTAGCTATATGCTGCGGTATCGAAGTGTTCAAGGTTAAGGACACTGGATTAATTAAAATGAAGTTCCAGCAGTTATATACGAAAAGAATGCATGAAGTTCTTCACAAAGGATATGGGCCAAGGAAGTCCAAATCATCTGTAAGGTTGTCTGGGATGTCCAACAAGTGCACTACATCTTCACATAAAGAATCATAAACTCGTTGATGCTGGAAAGTCCATTTGGCTTTCTTGAATGATTCCTCATAAGAAGAAGGAATAGAAACTCCACTATACTTCAGATGCTTGATCACCTGAAGGAACAAAATATTAGTTTGCGATAAAAAAATCTTCTGCTGAGTAATATGAATGTCGTTACAAGCTGCTAACCAGTAACCACCTTGTCATGAGATTTGAATTTTGCAATTAAGGAATGGGCCCTTTTGAGTCCCATTCCTGGCAGTGATTGCAAATAGTCACAACCACTGAATATGCACATTTCGAGAAGCATCAGCTTGGTAAATCCTGTGAAACCGATTTCCTGGTTCTGTTGAAGCCTCGAACTTTGAAACTCCATTCCTTGCCCATACTTGTCCATCTTAAAGATAATCTGCATGATAAAATACCACAGATAAACATGGAATCAGGGGTGAAGGGCAACTGTAGAAACTTACTCTCGGGCAGCCAAACGGTATGAGATCGGAATCTTCAGTGACAACTGCATCAACTTGATGGGTCAAAGCCAAGTAGGCCATTTGAGCATCTGCCTCGTATGGAGCAACGACATAGGAAACGTTCTCCTGCTGCAAGACCTATAGCAAAGATCCATTCAGTACAGTGACCAATATTATGTAGCACTAACAATAACTTAAAGTAAAATCTAGCTTAGAGAAAATTAAGCATTATTTTCAACCAATAAGAACATGATTTTTCCACCTGTATCAATTCATGTGCAATTGAAGGGGATATGTCAACAGCCTTCTGGTAGCACTCATAAGCCCCGGAAGAATTTCCATTGGCCTCGTGCTCAAGTGCACGGGCAAGATTTTCTTTTCTCGACCTGCATGTATAGTTTCTTCAGATTCTAAATTATCCAAAAACATTTGAACTGTGAATCTCTACATCAACTCATTAGCAACCAGCTAATATAAACAAGTGCCAAAGCAAAAAAAATCCCTCCCCTTATTATGTGAACCTAGTTTGGTGAGATTCAAAGGATAGAAAAACCAAGTTAAGGTTGTTCTATGCTAATGTTTGTATCAGCTAACATAGTTTGTTCTATGCTATAGTTTGAACTTTGAACCAAGTTAAGTTTTTTCAACATCTCGGTACCAGCTGACAACCACTGATCACTAAGGACACAGTTGTGCTATGATAAATAATAATCTGTTTACCTCGACCGTTTGTTCTCTTGTTCCAATTTCATTGGCAGAAAACCTCCATCAAACACGAGGATCGGTTTTATACCATAATGCCGCAGCAAGTTGACTCGGTGCATGCAATATTCAATGTGCCTGTAACAACAAAAGCAGAAAGAGCATGTGTAAGCTTCATGATCCAGTCGTTTAACGAACGAGAAACCAGCTAATTGCCAACACCATAACACAGAGGACCTACATTCAACCACATTGCCAATTAACTCCAAAATTCCTAATCTTACACCTTTCCTAGTCCACAAGCTCACAAAAGCCGAAGCCTTTACCATCTGCAATACTGCAGATTCCACCGCGAATTACCCATTCCGCTAAGCAAGACAGCAACTTTAATGATAAACAGAAGACCCATTTACCCATTTCAAAACAAGAACCTCCCAGGACCACGAAACTACGCAAATTTTCACAAATCATCAAGAAAGACATGCCGACAAACATGACGAAGGCTTAGCCACTTCACAAATCACAGATTCCTTCTCCGGCCACTTAACCCGGGCCTCGAGGGCTAGCAAGACAGCAACTTTATGGATCAATAGATGACCCATTTCCCCAATTCAACACAAGAACCATCAAGAAAGACATGTCAACCCCACATGACGAAGGCCTGCCCACATCAAGAAACCCGCGAAAAACCCGAGTACCTGGAGGTGGGCAATCCCTTGCAGAGGTCGCGGCTGCAAGACAAGGCGCCCTTGTGGAGCCATGAGTAGGTGTCCACAGCTACACTGCACCCTTCCATTTGCTTCACGTGGATCGGTTCCATTGTGGATTTCAATAGAGGGAGAAGCCCCTGTATTCCCATTCTCCCTCCCTTCCTCCAATTGGGATCTCTCCCACAGATTCACAAAGAGAGAGAGAGAGAGGGTTAGCGGGAAATGTGAGGGTACATTGAGAAAAAGCGTTGGATTGGCGGGAACCACTTTTTGCCAGATTGCTAGGCGCACTCCGGAAACTGCTATTGTCCGGAACACTTCTGTACGGCTGGCTCTGTTTGTTACCTCGAAAAATATTTTCCGAAGAATGTATTTTAAGAATAATATTTATAAAAAAGGAGAAATTATTTTCCGGCATTTAGTATTCTACAGAAAAAAATTTCTGTTTTTGGGAACGTTGGGAAATTTGAAGGGAAATAAATGTAATGAAATAATTTCCATGCTATACAAATTTATTATAAACAAATTTATTACTCTGAACATAAGCTACTCAATTAAGTACCAAATTGTAAGAATCACAAATCTCAAATTTTAATTCTATATTCCAAATCTACAGAATTATGACAAAAGAATCTAAACTACTTCCACCGCTACTAAACATTTTTATTTGGCTCAAATATAAATTAGTCGACACGACGAATACTTATCCTAGACCAAAAATCATTGTCACCTCAAAACGGACAGGCTCCAAAGGAAGATTCACTTGCCAGGATGCCAATGTCCAATCCAACGCTTCGAGGTTTTTAAGAACTGGAACCTCGTTTCTAACAATTAATATAACAAAGAATAATTGAAAACCCCAAAATCGGAAAAGCCAGTCATTTTTTCTTCTAGTCGTCTCTCTCAATTCTAATTCTATTTTTTTTTCTTTTAGGGGTGATTCTAATTATATTGGGCTACTAAGTTTCAGGTGATGGTTCAACTTCGGAAACACCAATATGCAATTGTTGGAAGAGAAGCTTAAAGCTTTTTAACAACAAAATATGTAACAGCTCCTTCAACAACATCTGCAAGAGTTTTTGCTTGACAATCTATACCAAAAGTGGATCCCAAATGCAAGCTTAGCTCTTCGGCCTGCGCGCCATTTCGCGTGCCAAAAACATGTCGATAATGGAATCCGCCTTTATTCCTCAAGTTTTTTTACAAGTACGATATATTTAAGATTTTGTAATAATACAAAGAGATAAAATATAAATTGTTTAGTTATTTAAGGCCAAAGGGCATATAACCTAAGGACTTGTAAGTTTAAGGTGGTTCAAAATTCATACCTTGACAAATGTAGTAAAAAAATAGTTATTTAAGAACTGTTTTCTCGTATCTGAAATAAAAAAAATTTATACTGAGCTATGATGATTAGAATAATCAAGATTCTTATCTTCTCCACCTAGGTATCCTTATTCCTCAATTGAAAAGCATATCTGATTACGGTGAGAAAAAAAAATTTAAAGGTAAAATTTTACACTATAACATAAATAGACTTTGAATCCTGGACCTATTAAATATTTAAGAGGTCTTATTCCGCTGGGCTAAAATACATTTGCCACGAACCTTACGAGATTCATCGTACAAATATTATCATATAATATAAAAGTACGATCGTAAATTTACTCCGAGGCAAGTCATCTCACCCGGTAGACAAATTCTTACTTGTGGCAATTGAAACGATTCCTTGCGTGTTTAAGTCACATATGGAAATGGGGCATTTGGCAATTGCCAGTGGAAAGGACAAGAGATTTGATGACAGTTTAGGACATTGTTTGCTTATTTAACTTAACGATCCAAGTCGGGTAGAGAAATGACACACACAAAACCTTAATTGTTGGTACTTAACTAAATTAATGTGTGTGGTCGTTAATTGCCCACTTGGTATAACAAGCCAAGTTCCATTAAGGTCGGATCTACTTCTGTGGTCTACTACGTACTAAGGGTTTAAATTATTTTTTTACAAAAAAAGAATGGGAATAAGCTAATGTCTTTGTCCTTGTTTGGCTACCTCGTTATCAACCTGGAGAGAGGGACAAGCTAACCATGAAGACGTAATTCATTCTATTCTGCTCCACGTAGAGGAATGGCTACACCGATGGCGTCCAACTATGGATATTTTTTTTAATAAATAGCCGCACTTTATTACCAAAAAAAAGAAAAAGAAAAAATAATTCTCTATCATCTAACCTCTAACTAGTCCACATTTTGAGCTGTCAAAGAAGGGTTCTTCAGATCAATAAGAAAAATGAGAGCCCAAAAAACCTACCAAATGAACTTCGAGCTGACCCACACGTCGAATAGTCAAGAGGGACGAACACTAGTTAGTAGAACATCGACCTACGAACTATTTCTAGCTTATTCACAAACCGGACAGTCGGCCACCAAACAATAGTTGATGTAATTATACTAAGAATCTTTTGGTATATCAAACAACTATGGAGATTTTTTAAAAATCATTATGATATACTAAGAATCTTTTAGATAAAGTCGAATTGTTGTTACATACTGATGTAATTATATGAATGTTTTTTTATCTTCATATGGTAAATTTGCATTTTAGAGTAATGCAATTTTAGTTATAAAAAATCAACTTTGGGTTTGGCCACATTGTCATAAAAAATCGAGTAGTTCCGTACCAACATGGGATTGACTTGTTTATTTATACTTACAATTACAAAATTTAGCTTGATTAAACAATATGAAAAGGAACTTTCTAAGAAGAGGAAGGAAGGAACCCGATTTAGAAAACTCGTCGAGTCATCATACCAATTTATATTTATTTATTTGTACCCTGCAAAGTGATTACCCAATCTAATTGTCAAATAGCATTTTCTACTATTTTCTAAGTTCCTGCTTCAAGTTGGGAAGCCGAGCTAGGGGATCGAATCAAATCTTTCAACTTCCTGTCTAACTAACAACGTATGAAAGCCACGTACCATCTTCCTTCTAAGAGTAAAACCGACCATAACTGAATACTTTGAAGCGAGCGTTTTATACCAATTGCTATCCACATAGTTATAGAACCGATAATTATGTTTTGAGTTGGTTTGGTTTTTGAAACCTCTCATAACAAAGTAATTAATACTTTTCTAATAACTTAAACTCAATATCTCTTAATTAAATTAAAATAACTCTGTACTCAATTGATCTAAGTATTAGTTAGACTTTTCTTATTGTTTAGTGTTTTTTGGGTTAGTTGCACATAAGTTCATGTGTTATTTGGCATTTGCATAAATGTATCCCGGTTTAAGAAAATCACTACATCAATATCATGTGATTTTCTCCATAAACTAAAATAGTATCAAAATTGTTGTGAATGACCAAAATACCCTCAACCAATATCTTTCATAAAATTAAACAATATTAATGTATGTCTAGATTAGTATTAGTCGTCTGGTGCGTGCCCGGATACCGGTGGTATAAAAAAATTGAGACTAAACGGCGTGTTAGGACTATTAAAACACAAATTATGAGTATTCAAACTCTACCTAGTCTTGGTGTTCCTTTTCATGATGTTTCAGAAGATGAGCAGTATCAGTGTTGGACCTAAAGGCCCAATCAGGCAATTATTATTGTGCCTGATTGGGCCCAGGCCCATCAGGCCCAAATTTTGGATAGAATGGGCCGGTCAACCCGCGTTGACCGGCCCGGTGTCACGTAGGCACCGCGTCAGCGTGACGTGGCGCTGACACAGTTGCTGCCAAAGTTGGCGGCCCACGTGGCACGCTGACGTAGCACCACGTGGCAAAGCTAGGGGATAGCTTTGCCACGCGGCATGCCACGTGGCGAACATGCGGTCCGAAGCACCACGTGGCATACCACGCGGCGGACATGCGGCCCGAAGTGCCATGTGGTCCGAAGTGCCACGTGGCGGACATGTGGCATAGAAGTGCCACGTGGCGCATTTTGGATGTCTGGATTTTCCTATAAAAAGGGAAATTTGGCTGAACCAATCTGTAAGTTTGCCCACTACTACTCAATAAGAAAGAAAAACTCTGGAATAGTCCTTGAGTTTTGATCAGATTTTTAATAGAGGAAATCTCGTGAAAATTAATTACGAATCTGTTATAACGTGATCGTAATTCAACTGACACGAAGACATTGTGAACCCGAACCTGTGGACCTCTTGCTTCAACAAGTAAGTGATTTATTATTAACGAATTAGTTTGTTAATTAAACAGGTTTAACATATGATTACTCGTTAATTACACGTTAAATCCATCAATTGGTATCAGAGCATGGTTGAAACCATGTTTTGATGATGATATGATATTTTAATTCAATTAATTATGTGATTTATTTGGTTAAAAATCGTATTAATTGTGATTTTATTTAAAAATCATAATCTGATGGACTTTAATGTAATTAATTTAGAACCAGTGGGACTAAATTAAATTTTGCCTAACCACGCGGGCAAATTCGCGCAAGCGCAAAACCTTAAGGTACCAATCTGAAATTTGACCGCATACGTGGCACCTGCGTGTATTGGACTTCGGTGCAATTTTTGGAAAACTTGGGGATTAATTTGAAATTTGACCAAAAATCCCCAAATCAACAAAAAACCCTAATCGGGCGATTTGGGGCGATTTTCCCCAAATCGATTCTTTTCGATTTCGCTGAAAATTCGACGATTTCGACGTCGTAGATCGACGATAGTCGATTCTCCGGCTTCTCCTCGACGTTCCGATACCACTTTCGTGGATCGACGTCGTCGGAAAATGAAGATCGAAGCCGATGACGGCGGAGACACGCGGAAGGGAGAAGACGATCGCGACGGAGAACGGCAGCACGTCGGCTCGTGAGGCTGACACTGACGAGCTCGTTGCCACGACGCGTCGATTGAGACCGGTCCCAGCCATCGGTTCGCCGCCGTTGCGCCGCGGTCGTGAGCGGAGATTCGGTTTTATGGTCGTGACCTAACCCGATTTATGGTCAATTTTGACTTAAGTCAAAATTGGACTTAAATGTTGGGTTTTTCTCTTTTAATTGGATAAAATCAGTTTTAATTCAATTAAAATTCAATAAATTGATAAAAATTTTGAGCAATTTTTTTCAATTTGGTTTATTAAAATTATAACAATATTTTTAATAAACTTAAAAAGAAAATATTTTGGAACGAGTTACGAGATATATTAAATTTAACTAAAATCACATGAATTGGTCCATAGTATGATCATCAAAAGATTGAAAAATATGTTTTTCAATCCTATTTTGGGAGAATATGAGAATTAACCCAAAATTGGCTTGTAATTGATACAAGATTCGATGGCTACTGGAGAAAGGTATCTGAACTTCTGTGCAACAGAACTTCGACAAAAGGTTCTGAAGTGCCGTTTACCGGTGCGAGTGCCTAAGGATGACATGTATGTCATCGTTGAGCATATCGAGGCTGTTCATCGGGAGATGCAAGACTGCATCTGGGCCGGAGGTTATAATTATGGAGAGGACTAGCCCTCCATGTTTCGAGACCTCCTGGTCACGCTGAAAATCCAAGAAGATATGTGTGTCTTCTCGGAGCCCGAGTTCAATACCCATAGAGATGCCCTCTATGGTCTGATCCATTATCTCGAGAAGAGGGGTCTTCGCAGAGAAATGATACCTTCTCCTGTTCTGGAGCTACGAAATGGTTTGATCTTGAACCGCTACCTCGCTAAGGAGTACTATTATAGTTTTCGAATCGATCCCAGTTCCGGTGGTGAACTTGGAATCTTTCGCCGGATCGTCCTCGCACCCAGTCCCCACAGGATTGTCCTCTGACCCGGATCCAGATATGTATCTGGATTCTCCTACCGGATCGCCTGGACATTCGATCCTCGTGTGATTACATGTTATATTTAACTGTCTACATATACATATGTTAGTTTTGGGGGACTTTTGTACAATAGGTTGAGACCTTGTCTGAGTTTTTTGTGCATGTGCGAGCAAACTCAGAATGTACAAATGCATGTATCAAACATGTAATTAAATGAAGATGTTTGTTTAATTGCTTCCACTTGAGTTTACTATCGATGAACTTTAAACGGTTGAAGTTTAAGATTAATACTTGAATGGTGAGGGGAAGCATGCCCGCGACCCACTTCGATTTTGAGATTAATCAAGGACGTCATATCATTAAAAGTTATGAGTGATTAGTAAATTGAATCATATTGCCAAATCAAATTTCTAATATGTTCTCATATTAAAAAATCCCTATAGAGATGTCAGTTGCTTCTAGATCTATCATAGCTGAGTTAAACCGTGAGTTAAAACTCAACGGTGAAAACTATGAGAATTGGAGCATGAAAATCCAATATGTGCTTGAGGAACAAGAAGTTCTGGAGCACATACATGTGATAATGGATGAGCCTGAAGAAGGCACAACTGCTCAACATAAGCGAGACAAAGAAGCTTATGTTATTTGAAAGAAAAAGAACACTACTGCCCGATTAATTTTGGTGAGTTCGATGATGGATGATGTCACCCGACAATTTTGCGTGTATGACAACGCGAAAGAGTTATGGGACGCTCTCAAACAAAAATTCGGAAAGCTTTCAGTGTCAAAGCTGTGTGCTTTGACCATAAGGTTTGACACCTTTAAGAAGCATCCGAAGGTTACCATGAGGAAATACTTGAGAGTGATATCTAATATGATCAGTGAACTGGCAGAGGCTGGTCACATACTTAGCAACGAGCAACAGATTCAAGCTATCATCTGTTCCCTACCACCAAGTTGGGAACAGATGAAGATGAATCTTACCCATTTCGACCATTTGCTAACATTTGATGATGTTGCCAGACACCTTGAGCTGGAGGAGGATCGCCTCCTAGCTATGAAATCCCACTCTGAAGCCCATTCGATTTATTCGACTGGGAGTGGTGGGAAAAAGAAGAAAGGTAAAAGGAAGGGTAAGTGTAAAGAAACTCCAAAGGCTAAAAGCCATGGAACCAAGTTGGATGGCTGCAAGGCTAAAAAGAAAAGGCGGTTTAACATTTCAAAAGTGAAATGTTTAACTGTCAACAGAAGGGATATTTTGCAAAAGATTGCAAGATGCCCAAGCAGGTACACCTAAACTCAAGTGTGAGTAAGTTGTATGTATCCTCTTGTACCCTTCTAACTGAGTCACATTCTATGTGGGTGATTGATTCAGGAGCGACAGACCATGTAGCTAGAGACCGTTGTTCGTTCGTTGAATACAGGCGGTTGCCGGCTGGAGCAAAAACTATTTTTGTCAGTAACAACTCGTGCGTGGATGTGAAAGGCCTAGGCACTTGTAAATTGCACCTTCGTGGTGATCGTGCCCTTCTTTTACATTACGTGTTGTTTACTCCAGACATTCGGAGGAACCTGATCTCAGTTTTAGCCTTAATATCTTTAGGTTTTCGATTGTCGTTTAAGGACGACACTGTTAGATTATTTTTGGATGATACCTATTTTGGCCTTGGATATATATCGGAAGATTTTCTGATTCTGGATATTGATCCTTGTGAAAGTTTTTCCTTAGTCACTAGTTTAAACTCATCGGAAGATGATATTAAACTATGGCATTCTAGACTAGGCCATATCGGTCAGGATCGTTTAACCCGTCTAGCTAAGGCAGGACTACTAAGAAATGTAGAGAGATCTATATTACCCAGATGTGTATCCTGTTTAGAAGGGAAAAGCACAAGGAAACCTTTCGGTACTGGGGCTAGAGCCGAATTTCTATTACAATTAGTCCATTCTGACATCTATGGTCCAATGAACGTGAGGGCAAGGTATGGAGCATATTACTTCATCACCTTCATTGACGACTATACTAGATATGGTCTGATATACCTGATTTCTCACAAGTTTGAAGCCTTAAACTGCTTCATGACATACATGCGTTATGTTGAGAATCAGAAGGATAGAAAGATAAAGACCTTGCAAACTGATCGTGGCCATGAATATCTTTCAGATGAGTTCAAAGCTCTATGCATTGAAAAAGGGATTGAGCATCAGTTGTCCATTCCATATACACCCTAGCAAAATGGGGTTGCTGAAAGAAGGAATATAACCCTTCTTGACATGGTTAGATCGATGATGGCAGAGACAAGTTTGCATATATCATTCTATGGAGATGCGCTCCTGACTGCCGCATACGTTCTAAATCGTGTTCCTTCCAAGTCTGTTATAGCCACTCCTTATGAAATGTGGACAGATCGGAAGCCCGATCTATCCTATTTTAAGCCATGGGGGTGTGCGTCAAATGTCCATTCTACCTTAAGTACTTTCGGTAAATTAGGATCGAGAGGTAGAAAAAGTATCTTTATAAGATACCCAGAGGTATCTAAAGGGTACGTGTTCATGGGTGAACTGGACGATGGACATGTAACAGAATTTGAATCACGTGATGTCACATTTTTGGAGAATAAATTTCCAAGTTTGAGGGAGGTTAGTAATGACCTTACCCTTTGCGAGACAGATGAACCAGAGTCATCTGGATCACTTCTTCCGAGTGGGAGAATTGAGGAAGAAGATAGAGATTTTCCAACTCAAAATGATCCTGAAGGTCGTGATCTGAATCCTGAAAGGGAGGTAATTCCTTATTCCAGTGGGAGTACGATATTTCCACCCAGTGGGAGTGCGATTCCTGGATATGATGAATATATGAGAGATGTTTATCAAAACCAGAAATATCGTAGGTCTAGCAGAACTAGCATACCACGCCGACGATTTGACATCGAAGGTGAGGCTAATGCGTTCTTGGTATCACTAAAGAGATTTGGTGGTCCAAGTGAAATTCTTCTGGCCATCCTACAAGATGAAGATGAGCCAAAGAATGTATCTGGAGCTTTGTCATCTCCAAAATGAACTGAATGGATAAATGCAATGGAAGAAGAAATGTCTTCTTTGATCAAAAACCAGGTTTGGGATCTGGTCGACCTACCTAAGGGGCGCAGGGCAATTGGAAATAAGTGGATTCTCAAAATCAAGCGCAATGCAGATGGCAGTATCGAAAGACTACGAGGAGACTTTTTGTGATACCTTCACCCTTCAACCAAATTTGCTACAACAAAATAAGGTTGGTTTTAGAAGGGTTTAGGCATAGTCCATCGTTGTGTGGTAAAATAGGTGTAGTTTCCTCATCCGGACTCCAAATTAGGTGATTCTAATTTGTGTGAATTTATAATATCTGGATCTATAACTTTGTTTCTTTGTATTTTGTCATTAATGAAATAATCTGGCAGTAACAGAGTAATTAATCAAGGTGCTCAGAAATTGATCTAATCTCGTCAGTATTGGGAAGTTATGTGAAAATAATTTCTTATGTGACTTTATTTAAATAAAGCTCATTTTAGGGACTTATTAGAACATATTAAAAAGTTTAGAAATGATTTTTAATGGCTGGAAAAGTTTAGGATCAAAAAGGAAATTCTGTTGCAAGTTGGCTAGGTGGCAAATGAAAAGTAGGATGACTAAGCTACTTAGCATGCATATAAAAGGAAAAACCTTTTGGACCAGAAGATAGGCACGAACCAATTGGTCATTTAGGATAGAAAAACAGAGAGGAAGGCCTAGGAGAAAGGGAGAAACCAAAGGTAAAAGAAGAAGGAAAAAAGGTGGACAGATTTGAACAACTTCGAAAAATAGGTAAGTAACTTTATAGGATTTTGCTTAATTTAAGTAGAAACCCTTTTACACTTTGAAGAAGCTAGTAGGTGAAGATTAGAACAAATTAATACAGACCTAAATGAAGGAAGTTAAGGTAAGTTTTAGCTAGGATTCGTATGTATAGAAGTCAGAAGAGAAATTGATCATCGGGGGTGTAGTTTTGTAAATTTTAGCATAGGTTTTGGGGCTGCCTTGTGTAAATCTGAATCTAAGAAATGAACTAAGACATTTTTATGTTACCTAGGATCTAATTACATGCTTGAGAGGCTGGTAATGATAGTGGTTTATGTTCTTTTGACTAGTTAACCGATATTTTGAATCCGAGTGCCACGAGTTGTAAAACGAAGCACGGAGCTTCTCTTTGAATGGTTTGAGCAACCATTGTCTAGTAAGTGGATATTCTTTGTAACATGTATTTAGTTAACTACACGTGGGTGATATGTATAATTTGGTGTACTTTTTATTGGTTTAAAGTATGGTTATATGATTAGTTTTTGTCAATATGGGATTTGATGATATTTGTGGATTGTTTGTCTATTTGGGGCTATTTTGCCCAATTCGTGATGTGGGACTCTTTTGGTATGAATTTGGATATGTGGTCAATACGTATTTTGTTTGTTTGGAATGTTTGGTATGTCATTTGTGAGATGGCAGACGATGAGGTCTACCCGTGACCAACCGGGGATTTGGCATATGTGCACATATACTGAGGATACATTGGATATGTATATGATATTTGGCCGGTGGGGTTAGTTTCTGATGGCGCATTTAAGATATGGTATCCTCGTGTCGGTGTGGGAGTGACACTATCAAGACCTATCTGAAGTTCATCCGATTTGTGTTATGTATTTGTAAAGGTCTATCTAAACTTTTGGTTATGTTTGATATATGATTATTTGATTACCTTATTTGTAAAGTGGTCCTTTTGTCATAGTAGCCTTGTGTTAGTATTTGGGTTTGATGGAGATGTTTGGTTGGTTAAATACATGTTACTTATAATATTTGCTTACTAAGTATTTCAAAGTACTTATCCCTTACTTTAATCAATAGGTGAAGAGGTTTAGGCCGTGGTTTGCATCTGGAGAAGCTTTTCCCTCTGAGTTCAGCCTTTTATCTTCCATCTCGGGCTACATTTAAAGGTCTCCAGATGGTCTTTCTCTTTTGTGATCTAGGTCGCTCCATTGTACATACTTGTTGGTCTTTTGATTTATGACCTTAGATTAATGTTAATATGTAATATTTGTGTGTATGTGTTAAAAGGATGAATTTGATGATATGATGTTGGAGATGTGTACTCCAACTTTGGAATTATGCCTACCAAGTTTTGGACACGAATAAATATGCATTTTTTAAAGAAACAATGTTGTAAAAAAATATTTTGACTATTCTTATAATGAGACAGATGAGTTATGTTTGAGGCTTGCTAGGTTATGGTTTATTATATTAAGTTTGACCTGATCTAGCGCCGATCACCGACCACAAAATTGGGTCGTGACAGACTTGGTATCAGAGCTCGGTCAGAGCACAAGGTTTGAGCCTAGTTTATTGTTTGAATTATATGTTGTGCATAGTGGAGCATAGGATTTATCTTGTCCTTGAATCTCTTTTATTGTATTGTCCTTTGGTATGCTTAATTCTGACTTATTTGTATAGGAGGATATGACAGTTACACGTAGTGGTATGGATACGGTTAGGGAGCATGATGAAAGCTCCCAAGGTCGGAGGAATGATGTTGCATCTGATAATACACCACTAGTTGAGGCCACTACCACTGGTAGGGTCACTAGAGATGAGATTCCACCACCTGTTGCTGTTGTTCCTACTTCTGAGATGGAGAGGCAGGGTGGTGATGGTGTAGACAGAGTTATGAAAGCAATGGAGAAATTCATCGCTACTCAGAAAACACAATTAGAGCAGAATATTACATTAGCTGCTAAAGATGACTCTTTGGGTGAGTTCTTGAAGTTGAATCCACCAACATTTTCTGGCTTAAGTGATAATCGTCAAGTATTCATTGATGAGATGGAGAAGAGGAAAAGGATCTTAAGGTGCGATAAGGAGCGAATGGTGGAGTTGGCTTTATTTAAGTTGGTAGGTGTGGCTGGAGTTTGGTTCCAAAATGAGGGATCATATACGTGGACTTGGGATATCTTTACAAAGGCCTTGTTGGATCGATTCTTACCAGAGAGTTTAAAAGATGCCCGAGCTTTTGAATTTGAGCGATTGGTGAAGACACGAGAGATGACAGTATCTTAATATGATGAGAGGTTCACTTATCTGTCACGGTATGCAAAACATATGGTTCCTGATGATGAGATAAAGGTAAAGAGGTTTGTTCGTGGACTTGATGCTTCTATGTTCAAAGTTATGTATCCTCGTGGCTTTGAGACATATGCAGCTGCAGTAGATTGTGCTCGAACCTTGGAGATGCGAGATAATGAACGTCGAGTGGTCCAAAGTCAACCAAAATTCCAGAAGTTTGAAAAACCACCACAAAGGAGTTTCAACCAAGGCTTTAGACAGCAAGAGAGATGGACCAACATTCAGCCAGTATCGTCAAAGGGTGGAGAACCAGTTGGTAGATTTGGTAGAGGGAAGGATTTTTGTGGTCAGCTATTTAGCAAGAACCAGTCCAGTAATTTCAGGAGATGCCAAAGTTGTGGTAAACAACATCCTGGAGACATTTGTTATAAAAAGACAGGAGCTTGTTTTCGCTGTGGTATGCAAGGTCACTTGGTGAAAGACTGTCCTACAATTGATCAGCGTAAGCAAGTGGCGAGTTTGATAGTCAAGCCACCAACACAAGAGTTTTCTCGACCATAAGTTCAGCAGGGCAATCTACTTGATCAAAGAGAAGTAGGTTTGAGGATTGAGGGACCTAAGTCTGATAGTGGAGGAGGCGGTGCACACCCTAGAGTGTATGCTTTGACCAGGAGAGATGCTGATGCTAGTAATACTGTGGTGTCAGGTAACTTTCCCATTGGATCATCTTATGCACGCATTCTATTTGATTCGGGTTCTACACACTCTTTTGTGTCACCTCAATATGTTCAATGTTTGGATGATATGTTTGTATGTTTGGATGAGTCAATGATTGTTGCCACTCCTTCAAGCGGGTTTGTGTATGTTTGTGAAGTTGTTAGATCATGCAATATTCAAATTAGTGGACATGACTTGATGGCTGATTTATACATATTGGATATGGATGATTTTGATATCATAGTGGGTATGGAGGTGTTATCCACTTATCATGCGGTAATGGATTGTTTTGGAAAAAGGGTCATTTTCCATCTCACAGATGAGGCAGAGTTTGAGTTTCAGGGTGAGAAAAAGTTGACTACCGCAAAGCTTATCTCTTACATAAAAGCTAGCAAATTTCTAAGGAAAGGATGTGCAAGCTATTTAGCTGTGGTAAAGGAAATAAAGAAAGAAGATGTTTTGGTGGATCATGTTCCTATTGTGAGAGAGTACCCAGATGTATTTCTAGAGGATTTACCAGGCTTACCTCCAGAGAGGGAGATTGAATTTTGTATTGATCTTGAACCAGGAACTGAACCAATCACTATACCACCTTATCGTATGGCTCTAGCTAAAATGAAAGAGTTGAAAGATTAGTTGCAAGATTTGTTGAATAAAGGGTACATAAGGCCTAGTGTTTCTCCTTGGGGAGCCCCAATGCTATTTGTGAAGAAGAAATATGGGAGTTTTCGGTTGTGCATAGACTACCGAAAGTTGAATAAGATTGACTTGAGATCAGGGTATCATCAGCTGCTGATTAGAAAGATGAACATTCCAAAGAAGGCATTTAGGACTCGATATGGCCATTATGAGTTTCTGGTTATGCCATTTGGATTGACTTATGCCCCAGCTGCCTTTATGGATATGATGAACCGGAATTTTAAGCCTTTCATGGATCAGTTTGTGGTTGTTTTTATTGATGATATATTGATTTACTCTATTGATTAGGAGGATCATGAGAGACACCTTAGGCAAGTGTTGTAGACACTACGAGAGAAAAAGCTATATGCTAAATTCTCAAAGTGTGAGTTTTGGCTTCAAAGTGTAGCTTTTTTAGGACATGTGGTGTCTAAAGATGGAGTGTCAGTTGACCCAAAGAAGGTAGAGGCTGTTGTGAATTGGCCTACCCCAGCTAATGTTACTGAGATACGCAGCTTTTTGGGTTTAGCAGGGTATTATCGACGATTTGTCAAAGGATTCTCTACTTTGGCAGCACCGTTAACTCGACTAACTCATAAAAATGCCAAGTATGAATGGTCGGGTAGGTGTGAAGAGAGTTTCCAAGAATTGAAGGATCGATTAACACATGCACCGGTATTGGTTCTACCTTCAGGATCAGGTGGATATTCAATTTATTGTGATGCTTCAAGAATGGGTTTGGGATGTGTTCTTATGCAATACAAGAATGTTATTGCTTACGCCTTTAGACAGCTGAAGAAACATGAAGAAAATTATCCAGTCCATGACTTGGAAATGGTAGCCATTGTGTTTGCACTGAAGATTTGGAGGCACTACTTGTATGGTGAGAAGTTTGAGATATATACAGATCATAAAAGCCTCAAGTATATCTTTGAGCAACGATATTTAAACTTAAGATAGATGAGGTGGATGGAGTTACTTAAGGATTATGATTGCACCATTAATTATCACCCTGGGAAAGCTAATGTGGTAGATGATGCTTTAAGTCCCAAATCCTTAATTCAGCCAAAGTTTCTAGCAGAGATGCATATGAGACCTACCTTACGAGGATAGGTTATGAAATTACAATAGGAGGATCCAGAGGTTATTGTGATGATGGAACAAGTTAAGCAGGGTGAATTACCTAAATTTTGACTTAGTGCTAATGGTATCTTGTATTTTGGTTCTCGAGTAGTTGCCCCTGATGTTTGAGATCTAAGAAAGGAACCATTGACTCAAGCACACCGAGCGGTCTACAGTATTATCGCGACCCAAATTCGTGGTCGGTGACCGGCGCTAGATCATGTCAAAGTTAATATAATAAACCACAACCTAGCAAGCCTCAAATCATAATACATCATTCTTATTACCAGGATTGTCAAAATATTTTTTTTACAACATTGTTTCTTCAAACAAACATATTTATCGTGTCCAAAACCTGGTAGGCATTGGAGTACACATCTCCAACGTCATATCATCAAAATACATCCTTTTAAAACATAAACATAACTTACACATATATTACATATTAACATTAAGCTAATGTCATATGTCAAAAGACCAACAAATATGTACAATGGAGCGACCTAGATTACAAAAGAGAAAGACCATCTGGAGACCTTCAAATGTAGCCTGAGATGGAAGATAACAGGCTGAACTCAGAGGGAAAAGCTTCTCCAGATGCAAACCACGGCCTAAACTTCTTCACCTGTTGATTAAAGTAAGGGATAAGTGCTTTGAAATACTTAGTAAGTAAATATTATAAGTAACATGTATTTAACCAACCAAACATCCCCATCAAACCCAAATACTAACACAAGGCTACTATAACAAAAGAACCACTTCACAAATAAGGTAATCAAATAATCATATATCAAACATAACCAGAAGTTCACATAGAGCTTTACAAATACATAGCATAAATCGGATGAACTTCAGATAGGTCTAGATAGTGTCACTCCCACTCCGACATGAGGATACCATATCTTAAAGGTGCCATCAGAAACCAACCCGGCCGACCAAATATCATATCATATACATATCCAATGTATCCTTAGTATATGTGCACATATGCCAACATCCCCGGTTGGTCACGGGTAGACCTCATCATCTGCCATCTCACAAATGACATACCAAACACACATAATACACATTGACCAAAACATATTGACCACATATCCAAATTCATACCAAAAGAGTCCCATATCACGAATTGGGCAAAATAGCCCCGAATAGACAAACAATCCACAAATATCATCAAATCCCATATTGACAAAAACTAATCATATAACCATACTTTAAACCAATAAAAAGTACACCAAATTATACATATCACCCACGTGTAGTTAACTAAATACATGTTACAAAGAATATCCACTTACTAGACAATGGTTGCTCAAACCATTCAAAGAGAAGCTCCGTGCTTCGTTTTACAACTCGTGGCACTCGGATTCAAAATATCGGTTAACTAGTCAAAAGAACATAAACCACTATCATTACCAGCCTCTCAAGCATGTAATTAGATCCTAGGTAACATAAAAATGTCTTAGTTCATTTCTTAGATTCAGATTTACACAAGGCAGGCCCAAAACCTATGCTAAAATTTACAAAACTACACCCCCGATGATCAATTTCTCTTCTGACTTCTATACATACGAATCCTAGCTAAAACTTACCTTAACTTCCTTCATTTAGGTCTATATTAATTTGTTCTAATCTTCACCTACTAGCTTCTTCAAAGTGTAAAAGGGTTTCTACTTAAATTAAGCAAAATCCTATAAAGTTACTTACCTATTTTTCCAAGTTGTTCAAATCTGTCCACCTTTTTTCCTTCTTCTTTTACCTTTGGTTTCTCCCTTTCTCCTAAGCCTTCCTCTCTGTTTTTCTATCCTAAATGACCAATTGGTTCGTGCCTATCTTCTGGTCCAAAAGGTTTTCCCTTTTATATGCATGCTAAGTAGCTTAGTCATCCTACTTTCCATTTGCCACCTAGCCAACTTGCAACAGAATTTCCTTTTTGATCCTAGACTTTTTTAGCCATTCAAAATCATTTCTAAACTTCTTAATATGTTTTAATAAATTCCTAAAATGAGCCTTATTCAAATAAAGTCACATAACAAATTATTTTCACATAACTTCCCAATACCGACAAAATTAGACCAATTTTCGAGCACTTTGATTAATTATACTTTTACTTCCCGACTATTTCATAAATCATAAAACTCAAAACAGAAAAGTTATAGATCCAGGTGTTGTGAATCCACACGAATTAGAATCACCTAATTTGGAGTCCGGATGAGGAAACTACGCCTATTTTACCACACGATGATAGATTATGCCTAAACCCTTCTAAAACCAACCTTATTTTGTTGTAGCAAATTTGGTTGAAGTGTGAGGGTATCACAAGTATGCACCCTGGATCTACAAAAATGTACCATAATTTGAGAAGCAATTATTGGTAGCAAGGTATGAAAAAGGACATTGCAAAGTTTGTTTCAAAGTGTTTGACCTGTCAACAGGTTAAAGCAGAGTATCAGAGGCCTTCTGGATTACTACAATCCCTAGAGATTCCAATTTGGAAGTGGGAGTGGATAACAATGGATTTGTTAGTAGGGCTTCCAACTACCTCAAGAGGTTATGATGCAGTGTGGGTTATTGTAGACAGATTGACAAAATCTTCACATTTTCTACCAATAAAGAGTACATATGATGCAAGTAGGTTTGCTCAGATATTTATGGATGAAATTATTCGCCTTCATGGTGTACCAGTTTCAATTGTATCTGATCGTGGAACTCATTTCACATCAAGGTTTTGGGGGCAATTTCAGGAGGCTGTGGGAACTCGTTTGGATTTGAGTACGACCTTTCATCCTCAAACATATGGCCAGTCTGAGCGTGTTATTCAGACATTGGAAGATATGATGCGAACTTGTGTCATTGATTTTGGAGGAAGTTGGGATCGTTATTTGCCATTGATGGAGTTTGCTTATAATAATAGCTATCAGTCAAGTATCAAGATGGCTCCATATGAAGCTTTGTACGGAAGGAAATGTAGATCTCTATTATGTTGGAATGAGGTTGGTGAGAAACAACTATTGGGCAATGACTTAGTGCAAGAAACTAATGAGAAGTTACAGTTGATTCGACAAAGGCTAGAAACAGCCCAGAGTCGGCAAAAGTCATACTCAGACAAGAGACGAAAGGATATTGAGTTTGATGTGGGACTACATGTTTTCCTCAAGGTTTCACCTATGAAGGGAACAATGAGGTTTGGAAGAAGGGGTAAACTCAGTCCTAGATATATTGACCCATTTGAGATTTTGGAGCGAGTTGGACTAGTGGCATATCGATTGGCTTTGCCACCATCTTTATCGCATATTCATCCAGTGTTCCATGTCTCAATGCTTAAGCAATACTTGCACGATTCTACTCATATTTTGGAGCCACAGATAGTGGAGATAAGTAGAGATTTGACATATCAGGAGAATCCAATAAGAATTTTGGATCGTGAAGTTAGAAAGTTTCGGAATAAAGAACTTCCGATGATCAAGATTGAATGGGAAAATCGTTCCTTGGCTGAGGCAACTTGGGAAATGGAGGGAGAAATGAAAACTAAGTACTCACATCTATTTGTATGACAAGTAAGTTAACCTTCTATTATGCAAATTTGGGGACCGAATTTTATAAGGAGGGGAGATGTGATACCGTCACCCTTCAACCAAATTTGCTACAACAAAATAAGTTTGGTTTTAGAAAGGTTTAGGCATAGTCCATCGTCATGTGGTAAAATAGGCGTAGTTTCCTCATCCGGACTCTAAATTATGTGATTCTAATTTGTGTGGATTTATAACATCTGGATCTATAACTTTGCTTTTTGTGTTTTGTCATTTATGAAATAATCTGGCAGTAACAGAGTAATTAATCAAGGTACTCAAAAATTGATCTAATCTCGTCGGTATTGGAAAGTTATGTGAAAATAATTTGTTATGTGACTTTATTTAAATAAGGCTCATTTTAGGGACTTATTAGAATATATTATAAAGTTTAGAAATGATTTTGAATGGCTGGAAAATTTAGGATCAAAAAGGAAATTCTGTTGCAAGTTGGCTAGGTGGCAAATGGAAAGTAGGATAACTAAGCTACTTAGCATGCATATAAAAGGAAAAACCTTTTGGACCAGAAGATAGGCACGAACCAATTGGTCATTTAGGACAGAAAAACAGAGAGGAAGGCCTAGGAGAAAGGGAGAAACTGAAGGTAAAAGAAGAAGGAAAAAAGGTGGACAGATTTGAACAACTTGGAAGAATAGGTAAGTAACTTTGTAGGATTTTGCTTAATTTAAGTAGAAACCCTTTTACACTTTGAAGAAGCTAGTAGGTGAAGATTAGAATAGATTAATATAGACCTAGATGAAGGAAGTTAAGGTAAGTTTTAGCTAGGATTCGTATGTATAGAAGTCAGAAGAGAAATTGATCATCAGGGGTGTAGTTTTGTAAATTTTAGCATAGGTTTTGGGGCTGCCTTGTTTAAATCTGAATCTAAGAAATGAACTAAGAAATTTTTATGTTACCTAGGATCTAATTACATGCTTGAGAGGCTGGTAATGATAGTAGTTTATATTCTTTTGAGTAGTTAACCGACATTTTGAATCCGAGTGCCACGAGTTGTAAAATGAAGCACGGAGCTTCTCTTTGAATAGTTTGAGCAACCATTGTCTAGTAAGTGGATATTCTTTGTAGCATGTATTTAGTTAACTACACGTGGGTGATATGTATAATTTGGTGTACTTATGATTAGTTTAAAGTATGATTATATGATTAGTTTTTGTCAATATGGGATTTGATGATATTTGTGTATTGTTTGTCTATTTGGGGCTATTTTGCCCAATTCGTGATGTGGGACTCTTTTGGTATGAATTTGGATATGTGGTCAATATGTATTATGTTTGTTTGAAATGTTTGGTATGTCATTTGTGAGATGGCGGATGATGAGGTCTACCCGTGACCAACCGGGGATGTTGGCATATGTGCACATATACTGAGGATACATTGGATATGTATATGATATTTGGCCGGTGGGGTTAGTTTCTGATGGCATCTTTAAGATATGGTATCCTCGTGTCGGTATGGAAGTGACACTATCTAGACCTATCTGAAGTTCATCTGATTTGTGTTATGTGTTTGTAAAGGTCTATCTGAACTTCTGGTTATGTTTGATATATGATTATTTGATTACCTTATTTGTGAAGTGGTCCTTTTGTCATAGTAGCCTTGTGTTAGTATTTGGGTTTGATGGGGATGTTTGGTTGGTTAAATACATGTTACTTATAATATTTACTTACTAAGTATTTCAAAGTACTTATCCCTTACTTTAATCAACATGTAAAGAGGTTTAGGCCGTGGTTTGCATCTGGAGAAGCTTTTTCCTCTGAGTTCAGCCCGTTATCTTCCATCTCGGGCTACATTTGAAGGTCTCCAGATGGACTTTCTCTTTTGTGATCTAGGTCGCTCCATTGTACATACTTGTTGGTCTTTTGACTTATGACCTTAGATTAATGTTAATATGTAATATTTGTGTGTATGTGTTAAAAGGATGAATTTGATGATATGATGTTGGAGATGTGTACTCCAACTTTGGAATTATGCCTACCAAGTTTTGGACACGAATAAATATGCATTGTTTAAAGAAACAATGTTGTAAAAAAATGTTTTGACTATTCTTATAATGAGACATATGAGTTATGTTTGAGGCTTACTAGGTTATGGTTTATTATATTAAGTTTGAAATGATCTAGCGCCGGTCACCGACCACAAAATTGGGTCGTGACACTTTTGCACCTGTTGTTAGATTTACGTCAATTAGGGTCATTTTAGCTATGGTTGCTAACATGAATCTAGAATTACTTCAAATGGATGTAAAGACTGCTTTTCTCCATGGAGAATTGGATGAAAAAATCTACATGATTCAGCCTGAGGGCTATATTAAAAAAAACTGCGAATACAAAGTTTGCAAATTGAATAGATCAATTTATGGCCTTAAGCAGTCGTCTAGACAGTGGTATATTCGCTTTCATAATATGATCATGCAGCATGATTTTTTAATGATAGACGAAGATTACTACGTGTATGTTAAGCGATCAGGAAAGAAGTTTGTCATCATCACTTTGTATGTTGTTGACATCCTTTTAGCTGGAAATGACATGGGATTTCTTGTCGAAATCAAAGATTGGTTATCTTCCAACTTTGAAATGAAAGACATGGGTGAAGCAGATTACATACTCGGAGTTAAGATTTCGAGGAATCATTCGAAAATAATAATGTCTCTCTCACAAGAGACATATATTCATAAAGTAGTAAAACGTTTCAAATGTGATAACAGTAACCCAAAGTACGTCCCATTGGTTAAAGGTCATAATTTGGGTAAGGATATGTACCCAAAAATAGCTAAACAACGTGGGAACATGGAGAAGATTCCTTATGCCAACGCAGTTGGATGCCTGATGTATGCAATGTTGTGTACCAAACCTGATATTTGCTATGCTGTTGGGATAGCAAGCAGATATCAGTTTGATCTAGGCAATGCTCACTGAAAGGCTGTCAAAGGGATTTTAAAATATAAAGAACTGTGTATGAAACACATATCTATAAAAGATATGGTCCCAGATCCAATGACTAAAGCATTACCTCGAGAAGTGTTCGAGAAATATGTTAAGTCACTAGGTTTACGGCGGTTTCATTTGTAATCCAATTAGTTGAAATAAAGAAGTTTTATTTGGCAATATGAGTTAATTATGAAACATGTCGGACAGAGAAGTAGCCCACTCACACGGGTGTTTACCTCAGTAGGAGCCAAGAAGTTAATTCCTAGATGGGATGAGGCAGTTATTGGACATTCATAAGTGCAAGTCCTATGACGGAATGCCGTCTTGCTCAAGAGCAAGTTTCCTTATGGGATGCAGGAATAAGTTACTGCATTTGGATTTTCTACAATCCATATGATAAGATATAAGTAGAACTTATCATACTGTCTGTCCTATTAGCCTAGAGTTAAGCTAAGGCTGATACTCTAGTATGGTGTTAAATGACATGTGTTCCTTTAAAAAGGAATGTACATCGTAACACGTGATTAGTATCATGTGTGCTACTCGACCACTGGATGGGATGAAAATGTTGAGTGATTTCACAATCTCTGGTGTGAGACCAATTTTCGAGAATTGTGGTTCCCGAAACCTACCCTTAAGATCCTAAACGTATTCTGGAAGTATGGTCTAGTGCTGCTATTTTGGAAAGTTCATAAAAAAGTTTTGGCACAGCGATTCGACCTGGCAGGGCTGACCAGAAAAGCAGGCTGTATCATTATGAAAGGAATATAGTTAAGGGAGAAGGAACTATGTTCATCACATTCTGAGTTTCGTGGTTTAGGTGCACCAATTGTATTGAAAAGTACAATAGTGAACCCGAATATAATTGTTTGAAATCATTAATGTGAACAATAGAATGTGACATGAGTCCTGCGGTAATAGCATGCATTATACAAGAAGATTGTCGAGATGCTACTATTCAAGTAACCTGAGTGTCCGTGCTCTTGAATTTGGCTTAACACACTCGACGTATGCTGGTCGCACGAAATTCTTTAAAGAAATCTGATAGATGTTGATCATGGTCAATAATAATTTAGTAGGAGATGTTGGACCTAAAGGCCCAATCAAGCAATTATTATTGTGCCTGATTGGGCCCAGGCCCATCAGGCCCAAATTTTAGGTAGAATGGGCCAGTCAACGCGGGTTGACCAGCCCGGTGCCACGCAGGCGCCACGTCAGTGTGACGTGGCACTGACGCAATTACCGCCAAAGTTGGCGGCCCACGTGGCACGCTAACGTGGCGCCACGTGGCAAAGTACCACGTGGCAGACATGCGGCCCGAAGTGCCACGTGGCGGACATGCGGCCCGAAGTGCCACGTGGCGCATTTTGGATGTCCGAGTTTCCCTATAAAAAGGGAAATCTGACTGAACCAATCTGTAAGTTTGCCCACTACCACTCAATAAGAAAGAAAAACTCTGGAATAGTCCTTGAGTTTTTATCAAATTTTCAATAGAGGAAATCTCGTGAAAATTAATTACGAATCCGTTATAACGTGATCGTAATTCGACTGGCACGAAAATATTGTGGACCCGAACCTGTGGACCTCTTGCTTCAACAAGTAAGTGATTTATTATTAACAAATTAGTTTATTAATTAAACAAGTTTAACATATAATTACTCGTTAATTGCACGTTAAATCCATCAATAAGCATCACCAAGAGCCCCACAAATCATTCCGCTAACTTCCCAGGTGCGAGTTGAAGCCGCAACCAAATCATCCGGATGACAGCAATCAGGCTCTCACGAGAATCAGGTGTTGGAGGCAAACCACGATGGACGCAGTATTTTTTATACTTTCGGGTATCCAAAAACATACTAGGTCGACTAATTCAAGTTCCAGGTAATGACTTTTGAAAAATAGCAAAATTATTCCAACAAATATTTAACTTTCCAATGAACGGAACTCGAGATATCTTGTTTAATCTAAAACACTTTTGGCACAAGTTAATCTAACGTGGTGCACTCACCGGTTTACTTCTTTTTTTTTTTCCTTAAAAGTAAACTACTTTCCAATTAAAAGTTAATACTTTCTCCCTTGTTTAATTCCTCCCCTTTAAGGGAAAACGATCCTCGAGAAATAAAGAAAATGAAAAGGAGAATTGCAACTCTCGGAAAACAAACAATTGAATATATGGGGGGCCCCTCCTTTCACACCTCCACCATCAGACAATAATAGGACCAACAGTCCATGTTTGAGCTGTCCAAGTGAAGACAAACCACACAACTCATAAATTTGCCTGAAAGAGGTGGTGCACTGGGAGTGCACCTCTGGATTAGATATAGAATTCGGAAAGCCAAATTTTCGATCCAAATAGTAATTTGAGTTCAAATTTTATCGATACGATATATTATTTTTAATAACAGTTATTCATAAAATAAAATAAAAACATCCAAAAGGCATCAAACACACACCATTAAAAGCTGTTTGCTTCATTATTATTGTTGTTTATCACATATCAGAAATTCACCTTACAACATTACATTACAGACAACCAGGAGGACAACCCTTACTACACAACAATTACAACTACACCAATCATACAACACCAAGCTGACCCACATAGCTATTTTAATTGAGGTGAACAATTCATAAACCAGAACAATATGTACATTTATAACCAGGGTTATAACATGTTCGAATATGAATACCGATTGTGGCCGACCAAACTATTATTGTTGAGATTGATCAAACGTCCTTTCCATTTATGGGGAGTTACCCCGTGAGCTTTTTTGATGGAAGAATGTAAAAAATAGTTTTGATGCTCTTGAATTCTTTTTTTTCCCCTCTCTTTTCTTGTTTTCCCCAAACTTTTTTTTTTGGACTAAAGGCCGAATTGACTTTCTTGTTGTACAACGACTCACAATTGGCCTAAAAAAGTAAGAAACACAACAAAGATAATATTACACCAAACAATCACTAATTTACGTTTTCCCCCCTTTTTTCCAATGGTATAATCTAATCTAACCAGGTGGACAATTAACTTAAACAATTGTTGCACCAATCCTTATGAATAGAATAATTAAACCCCATAAATATTCTCCTCAACCTCAAGTCTCCAAAAACCCAGTTAACTTGAGAATTGAATTCCTGACTTGGCTCAAATCCCTGCCCTTCAATTTCCTCCCATTCCCGGTACACATCGAGAAGGCCATCTTCCCGGCGATCCGCCTTCCGACGATTACGTGCGGCGGCTCTAACTCCCCGCCGTCGTACTCGCAATAGTCCTGGTGGTAACCCGCCAGCTTCAGCACATTGCTTGGCTTTATGTCCACTGGCAGGCTACCGGTCGTCGACTCCCATCCCCGGTCGGCCGCCCTAGTACTACTCTTCTTCCTCTGCTTCTTGGGCTTAACTAGACCTTGCTCCTGGCTGGCCAGGTAGAAGCTCCCAATCTTGTTGTACTCCTCCTGGTCCGGGAAGATCACCTCGGATTCCTCGAATTCCTCGAATCCCTCTGCCATGGATAATACCAAATAAAGATATATACTTTGATTGATGAAACGAAGATTCCCAACTGGGTTGGTCTCGAAATGGGTTGAACTGAATTGGGTTGTGGAGAAGGAAGGGTGTGGAGACTTGAAGAAGGAAGGGAGGAAGAGAAATGGGGTAACGTGGGGATTTATAGGGAAGGGTGGAAGGAGAAGAATCTGTGAATCGTAGTGAGCACATTTCCTTTGCAATTTTTCATTTAATTTAATGATTTTGTATAATTATTTAATTGGGGGGAAACAAAAAAGTCTTGTCTTGTTGTGGTTTTGGAGATTGTGTGTTGTATAGATGGCGTCATTGTAAAGGTCGTTTGGAGTTAGAGTGTGGCCCCCGCTTTTCTCAAAGAGAGAGGGTTTCTGTGACTTGTGGATGGTTGCAAGTAATTAGTCGGCTGTGCCTAAGCCAGCTCACTTGCTTGAGGCTCACGGGTCGTATAGCTTTTATTATCCATTCTAATATTTACACGAATAGAATATATTTGAAGTTGAATACTATCGAATTTTACAAAGAAATAACTATGTTCGTACAATAGAATTTACTTGTGATACATTTAATTTTCTGTCACTCTGACCAAATACACTAATCTCACTTCATTTTTGCTTTTGAACTTTGTTCCATGGTATCCGTAGAAGATTCCCTCGGGGCTTTCCTTTTACCTTTTGGTTAGAAGAGTTCATTGTTGTTTATTTCCGTTAAACCGGTGGACTTTATCTGATCGATGGAAACTTATTTCGTTGGCATCAAATAGTGCAAAATTGTAATTGGCACAAAAGTAAAATAATTAGATTTATTTAAGAAATTTTTTATTTCAAATTTTCAAGGTCAATTATCATTGAGAGCATTGTCCTGATTCAACCGTTTTGCCTCTAAAATAAGAAAATTTTTAAAAATGATTTTTGATTGTTTACCAATTTTTTTGAAATGGGTTTCTTTATCAAATTGATGCTGGCCGTTTGTGTATAAAAACTAGCTTAATTAATTCTCCAATGTTAACGTTATAGGAATGGATTTCATCATCCGAAAGTTCCAGACATTTAGACATTATGAGATGACAGTACTTTTTCTAAACTATGTCCTCATGAATCAGATTAGTTTACTATGTCCTCATTGCATATTTATATTCTTAATTTTCTCTCTCGTCCTCCTCCTCTCCCTCTGTCTCTCTTAGTAAAACCCTAACAACATCTCATTAAAAAAAATTCTAGGACCGCCGTCGTCATTTTATTTGTCGGTTATCCACAGAAAATTTTTTTTGAAAGGTTATCCACAGAAATACTTTTGCAAGAATACTTATATATTTTAGAATCATGGCATTTGTAAGTATTTGGTGTGCATATCTGGACATTTACTAAAACATCTGGTGAATAAATGCAAATTATATATTTTTTAAAATTGTATGAAAAATTTATATCCAAAGAAAATTGCATTAATATGACAGGTATAAAGATTTCAATGGATAGAGTTTCCATTGTGAAAGACATTTGGACCGTAGCATAGCCAATTAAATATGTTGGTGTAGATTTAGCCGGTCAAAATCACAAAATTTAAACAATTAGCACTTTAGAAAAATGAAATGCAAATAAAGTTTGTCAGAAATTAAATGCATACTGGTGCATCATTTTCTTTTTGAAGCGAAGCAAGTAGACCATTCCTAGTGTTGATTTTTGCCCTTTTCCAGTAACATATACGCATTTGGAAGTTGTAATATAATTGTCAAATTAGACGCCGTAAGTATTAAGTTCAGAATCGAAGCATCGGCTCGGCTGCCGCGCCCGGTGGCTCATGCTCCGCTTCGGACGATAATGGAGGGGACCCAACGGATAAGCTGGGCGCCACTTCCCAATTTCCTTTTTCGATTTAATTAATCTGATATTCGATTTTATCGTACTAATTAATTCATGTTTAAATTGTGTAGTATTATTTAAAAGTGACAAATCTATCTTAATAAATATTTTAATACTATTGTATTATCAATAATTCAAATTTTAAATTAAAAGAACCCGCTCACAAATTCTTCGTAAAAACTGTTACCCAATTTCTTTTGTTTATTTGTTAAAAAATATCTTGTGTTTATGGAAGGAGGAAATAATGGGGTGGTGGACCCCACCTAAATTTATCCACCCTCTGTTTTGGATGGATTAGGAGGAATGATTCCCAATACGACAAACCATTCTTTGGAAGACACGTGCACCGTGACGTCACGAATAGTACAGTTCAGAATCTTGCAATAATTTTTCCCCTTTCCCTTCTTCTTGGGCTCTGGAGGTTGCCACGTAAGGGTTAAGTGTGGACCCATACTTCTCGCTGGAAGCCATTTTTTAACCTGTGGCCCCTGTGGGATCGTAATTGAAAATAATCAAATATACGAAAATGTTTTTTTTGAGGAAATATATAAAAATGTTAAATACTAATAAGTTTATACGTGTTGGAGAAAAAAAAAGTTTATGCTTTTCATATATATGTGATACCCCGTAAATAATATGTTATCTCTGAAAAGTTTCAAGTGATTTGATTAGACTATCTATATACCAACAAGACGTATCTTTTTTCTGGCACACGTCTTGAGAGAACTCTAAGGTTAAATGTGCATGACCTCGGATAATCTTAGAATAGGTGACTTCCTGGGAAGTTTTCGGAATGCGTGCGAGTGAGAATAAACTACACTGGAAAAGACCTGTATTGGTCTGTAGAGGCAGTCGGTCAAATCACGGGGCATTACATATGATATCAGAGTAGAACCTTGGCTAGTACATTGTAGTTCGGGGATCGAATACACCCAAATACGAGTAATTCAGGGATTGTTTGATTTTGGCACGACGAGGACGTCGCATATTTAAGGAGAAATGGGTGTGATACCCCGTAAATGATATGTTATGTTTGAAAGGTCTTAAGTGATTTGATTGATATTATTCATACCAACAAAGTGCACCTTCTTTTCCAGCACACATCTTGAGAGAACTCCAAAGTTAAACGTGGTTGATCTGAAGTAGTCTAAGGATGGGTGACTTTTTAAGAAGTTTTTCGGGATGCGTGTGAGTGAGGACAAAGTACGCTGAAAAAGACTCGTGTTCGGCTGTAGTGACAGTCGGTCAGATCACGGGGCGTTACAAGTAATTTTTTTCTTGCCAATATATCAAATTGATTTGTCTTTTACAAAATATAATGTGATTACGTGAATTCTCAATTCTTTTCTGTTAGTCTTTATCTACCACTACATTCGGGTTTTTTCACCAAATATCATTGCATATAAAAACGAAATAACTAATTTAGAAAAGTCTAAATTTTAAAACACAAGTTTTTTTTAAATAAAAAATAGATAATAAAAACATTTAATAACATTGGCGCAACCCCTTTAAGAGTTATCCATTTTTTAAATAGCGGACCTTTATTACTAAAAAGGATGAAAAGTTTACAGCAAGAGATCAGAAGCGAGAAAAACAAAATCAAGTATAGAAAAATCAAGGCCTAAACAGGCAACCAAAACGATTAACCTACTACCATAACTAGGAACTCCCACCAAGTTAACCCATAGGTCGGGAAGTCATGGAGGAAGGATGCCAAATTGAGAGACTAGCGCTTCTAGAGTGAAACCGTCACTTTCTTCGCCTTGAACCTGGTGTTGTATCCTGATGGACGCTGATCCGCATAACCACAAGCCAAACCATTCGGGTCGAACAGACCATCCATCCCAACCTCGTCCACCCAGGAGCCCGTCAGCCTTTCTGTCAACGGCCCCATGAACTTCAGAGTCTCTGGAATAACCCCGTGATCAGAACAAACAACTACCTCAGTACCTGCTTGGCTCGGAATGGGCATGGGATCAGGAGCAGGAAGCATCGAAGCCCTTCCCAACACAGACGACTCAGCGTCCTAGAGTACTGGAACGCCTTTGGCAAGAAACCCGAGCTCCAAATCCTTGCTCTTCTTAGAAAATGAAGATCTCTGGGGTAAAACTCCCCACCCCACTTCCTCCTCCCCCGCCACATAGGCCGCCTTCGAGCCTCAACCTTTGCCAAATCCTCAGGAGATAGCGATGCCAATAACTCGGCTGAAGAAGGACCTCTCATGCGCCCCTTTTTCTTGCTTGAAGCCGAGCTTGAACCATGTGAAGCCGGGGAACTAACCTGCAGGCTAGCATCAAGCGAGCAGCCTTGTCAACACTAGTAACCCTTACCAACGTAGGAGCAACTTGAGGACAAGAACGACCATCCCCCGGCGAGGGAGGATCGTCTTTGCCTGTGATAAATGACCATCGTGAGCAAGCGGAAGAACCCACGGTCCCACGTACCTCATCATCTACCCTTCGAACCAGCACCTCAGATAGCAAGCTAGGCGAGCTAGGGACGGGCGCCTATGAATACATATAACATAATTCATGAAACAACTCCGCTAAGCCAAAACTCCCCTCCACAAACACTGCCGATAAGTTAGGCACCTGAGAACTGGGTCTTGCCTCACCCCCACATCAACAGGACCATGCACAGTCACGTTCTCATCAATAACCACCAAGGCAGGAGCATCAAAATCCTCTCTGAATGCAATTCCAGAATTAGGACAGTTTCGCTCAAGAACCTAGTTGTGAGACGAGGCAGTAACCACCTCCTCGGCTGAAGTATGCACATAAACACCCTCTGCGGAAGACAAACTTGAAAAGAAAATATAATGGGGCATGTCAAAAGCAGGCACCAAATTATCCACGAGTTGGCCATCATGTTGCACCAAATTCTCTAGAACAGTAATCCAAGCGAGAGTAGCACACTTCTCTAATTCCGCAGAAAGACCAACCTCCAATTCAGAATTCGTTCCAATAGAAACAAGCTCACCTGATGCAACCTCCAATTCATAATTTTCAGGTAAAGCAAGCCCCTCTTGATAAGCCAATTGTTCTAACAAAATTGTCAAAGCCAGAGAAATACTCCCCTCAACTTCAAGAGCCGTGGGAGAAGGACATCCAACTGCACCCTCCATACCAATTTCACCCTCCTCAAGTTCTAACACCTCAGATAATCTATCAAGTAAATTTGAGGCAGGCAATTTCTGCTGCCAACTCGCCTATCTCTCCTCGCCTCCACCATGACCCGAGGTTCGGCCAAATTCTGATTCACCACCTCAACTTCCTCCACATGGGAAACTTGCGACAAGCAGAGGAGACATGTCCAAGCACCTTACCGTGCTCACAAAATTTTGGCAAGTCCTCGTATACAACATCCACAAGATAACTACCATCATCATGTCGTAAGCAAATTTGGTCCCAACGAGGCCTGGTCGTATCAATCTCTACAAAGACACGGATGGAAGCCCCATTAACCTTATTCAACGCATCTGAGTCAGCACATATCGGATCACCCACCGATGCGGCAAAACCGAAAATAATGTCGGGCTCAACATGTTCCATACTCAACCCCACAAACTGAACCCAAACCTTCGCATGAGTAGCATGGACCTTAGACTGATGAAAAAAGGAACCCACAGTTTTATGTAGAGAGTGCTATGAGGAATGTGCCAAACTCTTGAACTCCAAACCATATCCCGATCCTTCTCGGTAGCAAACTTGAACCCAAAAATAACCCATACCCAAGGGCAACATCTTCACATACTGAATTGATCAAGTCTTAACAATCGAACAACACAAATCATAAGATGAACAAGGCTTGCTTCCCTTCGGCCTCACCAACCTACCAATGAGAGCACGAGCACCATAATTAACTCTGCTAACCGACCGATCCTTATTCACCTCAAGCATAGGCAAGTCACCATCAAGATTAGGCCGAATAAAATTACATATGTTAGACCAGCAACAAGTTCTCGAGCGAACCAACTCCGTGTATGATCGTTGTTGAGCAGGTTCGGAAGCCAGAGACTCGTGAGGGTCATGAACAACCGAAGGTGAGGAGCCACCTTGAGGCTGGGCTGAGCCCAGGCCCAATGCCACTTGAGCCATCATCGAAGGCAGACCTGCCTCTCCATAAGCTGACGTAGAAGCGAGCGAAAGAGCCCTAGCGTCGCTTGAACTTGCAACAGAAAAAAGAGAACCGCCGCCAGAAGTCAGGATCTGCAGCACCGCTTGGAGAAACCCAAGCGCGGCAAGGGATTCCAGAGGAGGCGCCGCTACAGACCCGGGAGGAGGCCCCGCCACCGAAGGAAGCAGAGAGGAGGCGGAGAATGATCCGGAGAAGGAGGTCTGTCCTCCTAGCTCATTGAAAATTTTTTCGTAAAATTAATTTAGCAGATTATATATTTTTGGTTAAATTAAATATTAATTTATAAATTAAGCTCAAATAAAATAATATAAATTATTTATTTAAATTAAAATAGTAATAATTTAATATATATCTTAATTATATTTCTAAATAAATTTTTTGATAAAAGAAAATCGGTTAACTTATTGAATATATAATATAGTCAACATTAAAAAATTTGATCAAACATATAATATGCAACTATCTAGAAAAGATTCATATTTGTTGAAAGTAGAATAAAAATAACAATATCATGTCACTCATATATATTGAATAATTTTATTTTTATTTACGAACATACACATACTTAAAAAAATAGTAGGAATGAGAAAAAAATTATTTGTCAATTTTGTATTTATTCTTATTGATATTTACTAAAAATAATTATTACAATTTTTTTATCCAGTAGTACTTTTGAGATTTTTTTAATAAAGATATAAAAAATGCAACTAAAACTATAAAGATATAAAGAAAAAATAACTACCTACTCTACTATCTACTAGTAAATTGCAATAACTACTCAATCTACTCTTTCACCAGGTATATTGAATTTCCTACTCTCAATATATTTTTTACCCCTTCTATCTATTTCAACAAACACACCTTTAGCCTTTTTTAACGAATATTAGTTCCAGCAATTTTATATATAGTATTCCTAAAATTCTCGAATTTGTTTACTTTTTAGTTTCTTTTTACACCCACCGAGTTGTGCTTCTTTATGAGTATTTTTAACAAGAAGTTTATATTGATGCATAAACAATGAGAAAAGTGAAAATAGTTTGGCAGGAAAAAAACGTTAGCATAACTTTCAATGGAACTATTCGAACACAACAAAAAAATTATGTTAAGTAGATTTATATCACTGTTTATGACATCTTTCTCGTATTGAATTTTTTGTTTTAACTCAATCAACGAATAACATTGGATTCTTGTTTGGTTGTAAACTACGGATCAAGATCTTTCATCATGTTCTAATCTACAAACATATAAAATTGGGCAATTGTCCTTTGTATTTCACTAAATCGACGATTTAGTCCCCGCTATTTCAAAAAATATGTTCCTGTCCCTCGTATTTGCTTTTGTTATATTCTCGGGTCTCTGGTTGACGTCAGCAAATATTTTTTCCATTTAAATGATTTATATAACCTTACAAAAAATCAAAAAAATCCCCCCTCCCTCTTGTCGGCGTTCTCCACATTGGATCATCTTCTCTAACGAGATTGGGGATGAAATCGGCCAGCCGCTCCCTTGAAAACTTGTCGTCGTCCAACCATAACTGTCACGCCCCAATAATCAAGGCATGTCAACCGCCGCAGAGTAAATATCTTCACAAGGCATCTTTATTTTTCAAATCATAAAACCGTCCTCAAATCTAACAATAATTATTTAAACATAATAAAAAGTCTTAAAATGAAATGCAAAGTCTCAAACTGAATTAAATAAATGCATGTCCTCGCCTCTAGCTCTCACACCCGATCCGTCCCCGTCGCGTCCGAAACAAAATAATGCAATTTGCTGAGATCACACAACTCAGTAAGCCGAACTCGAAATTAAAAATACCTAAACTAATATACACAGATAGCACGGAACAGAATTAATAACTCAAATACAGACAACACAGACGAACTCCAGAGTACGACTATCGAAAACCTGTGGGACACAGAAGACATATCCTTCACGGTAGAGGCACAGAAACAGAAGGACAGTCTCACCACAGGACATAGATATCATCGGTGCTCACATAGAGTACGAAATTCATCCAGAGTACTCTACGGGCACAGAAGCACCGAGATAATTTTGACCAGAACAGACAGAATAAATACGAATATAATCAGGTAGTCCAAATCACCATAGCACATAACATATATCCACAACAGTCATACATCTCGAATATGAATTACATACATCTCCAATACGGATAAAATATATCCCAAATATGATCATACGATAGCAAAAACACAATAATTACGACACGAAAGATAGGGAGGTTTGACTTACCTCGTTTCCCTTTAACTTCGTCAAACCAGTCTTCCTTAATTTTTTGCGTCCTCCTCAAGTCCTTATAGTTCTTTGATCAATTAATGACACCCTACAATTTCTTAAGGATTAACAGCGACACGGACAAGACGGCTTACCCTAGCGTCTCGCGAAGTGTCATCGTGTTCTCCCTCGTCCCTAGACTCTCTTGGAAGACCTCCTCCATCTTAGGAATATAAAACATAAAATTTCAGAGGTGAGCTCTAGAGTTTCGCCCAGGCTTCTTTTATAGGCGAAGCATTAGGATTTTCATAGTCTAGGGTTTGGCAAAATTTTAGTTTAGTCCCTGGACAAATTATAGTTTGCTCTCCCATCAGTTTTAAATTATTCATTATGGTTTTCTGATCCTCACAATAACATTTCAGGCCAACACCTTATCCTAACTTAACCCATCGGTCGATTCCTCACTAGTCTCATCATTTCCCCACTCGAGGGCCTTGACTTGCTCCTCTTCACCCTCCACTCATTTCGTCTGGCAATCCCCCTCACCTCCCTTATTACTAGTGGCTGTCCCCCCTGAGGCTTCCGGAGGTGTGCCTGGTTGGCACCATCACAAATAAGCGCGTAGGCACCGGTGAGCTCCTCAGGGAGCACCATTCGCGGACCAGTCCGAGTTCTTCGTCATAGGCAAGTAGGCCTCATCACCGATGTACTAGGAGAGCTCGTGGTGGGCAGATTCGAGGTCGCCCTCGATATGTTTGAGGCACTTCTGGAGTAGAGAAATGGAGTCGACACAGTCGTAGATGGGGACGGCGAGGCGAGACTGGGCCTCCCAAAAAAGGGAGTTGACGACGTCTGCCTGCTCTGACGGGGGCAGCTCTTTGAACTTGTTATATCTGAATAGACGAGAATAATAGTTTAATCGATGATGGTTGGATGGGTTTGTTTTTGCTTTTATTTTTTGGGTTTGACTGGAGCAATAGTTAGATTATAACGGGTTTAGGCTTCGCCAGAGAAGATGAAGTGTCGTCGAAGCAGACAAAGTAACGTCGAAGAAGATAAACTATCGCTGGAGCGGAGGTAGGAGAATACGAGTTTTATTTTTTTTAATTCCAAGGGTATAATAGTCATTTCAGGATTAAAAAATAAATAAATTGATTGATGATGTCAGCGAAAGACCCGAGAGTATAATAAAATCAAACATGAGGGACAGAAAAATTATTTTTGAAACACAGGAAACTAAATCATCGATTTAGTCGAATACGAAAGAAACTACAGGAATTCGCCCTATAAAATTTCGTCACTATAGTTTATCCCTATATTTAACTTTCCCCTTTTCTTTGCTCATATTGGAGTTCATTTTTTTGGATGTCAATATCGGACTTACCGAATATGCGTCCAGATTTTTGTAGATCTGTGGAAATGTGGAGCAATTTTTTTTAAGGGGGTTCACATGCCCTCATTTATTAGCGTTTTGGCCTACCATTAGACAACGGCCCATCATTCGTCAAGGTCTTTTTATGAAAACAACGTAGATTTGGCTATATGGCTAATTTCTAAAGTAAATGAGATGCGGTATTTAGTTTCTGAAAATTAAATAGTTTGAGTTCAATTTGTGGGAGTGTCAATAAAAATATGGAAAGGATTGCTCTTATTATTAAATCCAATTAAACCATCGGATTTTAAATGAGATAATTTCCTGAATTTGGCGGAAAATACTTTGGAAATATTCTTGTTTTTTTAAATTGTTGAGAATATTCATTTAGGCTTAATTCACTGGTCAAAAGTCAGATTCATAAACTCATATGTAGAGTTCCTTTTCCCTTCCTTTGGCTTTAGGTCCCATCAACGAAAATATTAAAGTAAATAACATAGGAATAACGTCCAAGTGTTTAATGACTTGAATTTTTTAAAGAGATCCAGCATTCAAATACTACAAAAGGTAAAAACACCATAAAAAATTTCTCTTAGACGGAGTCTGACAGTATTCAACTATGAATATCGATATTCGCAGGAAAGAATATAGAATAAGAAGAAGGATAAAAAGGGTAGGGGCCCAATCTAACCCTCATTTGTCAATGTGCTTGCTTCATCTGGGTACTTGACGTAGGTGTTCTCTTTACAAAGACAGTGACTTGATACAGAAACTTGCGTCGTTGAACGGTTTTTTTTTAGTAACTCTTTTGGAACTTTTCCTCCTCTTTCTACATGATTAGGAAAATGTTGATAATGACATTAAACTCATCTGCAAGGATAGAGTATAGTATTGGCCTAAGGGGTTCTCTTGTGTCGCGGCATTACAAATTGGAAAAATGTTGTGACAAGTGTACGATCATGTTTCTATGAGACTGTAACTGTACATACTCCTGTACTGCTGATATAAACCGGAATTAATCGATGATGAAGGAGTTTCAAATTCAAGTTTTTTATACGTTAGGATAGCATAAACGAAACATAGAATAAGACATTCACGAAGGGCATTTGCTCTTGCAGTACAAAGTGTAAATGATTTGACAGAAATTCAGAGTTCAAACCTAACAAAATGTAATTCTAGGTGTAAAATATTTACCTTTCAAAAAAATCGCAACAAATAATAGAGGGAATATAGATGATAGTAGAGTCTCACGAATATGGTTTTCATTTGTAATAATATATCAATAAATTTTACTTACAAAAAAATGATAATAGAAGATACACATGGTATGCATGATAGACCATAAATCTTGAATTCACGGAGCTTGGGGAATTATCAATATAATATGTAAAGAGATGAGACATTGAGCTATAACTAACACCCATAACCTATGCTAAAAGAAAATCCTAACCCCCCTTAACATACAAGGTTATAGACCTGGTGTGTAAAGAAAACAGTGGAAAAATACTTCTTTGTGTGAGAAGTGAGCGCCTTTAGAATCTTGAAAATATTTCTGTAACCATCTTTTAGATCCAAAGAAGTACTTCCTTATATTTATTTTTATTATCTTTTTTAGAAGAAAAAATATTAGAAATTTCAACGGGTAAATAAGCGGGAGTGTTTTTTATAGGACAAATTATCCTCACATCTCAGTACTTTGGTCATCCTCTCCCTAGGGTCCCTGGATTTTGGAAAATGATTCTCCTGTCCCAAAATTTTGATGATAATAGACTACCGGATCCCTGGAACCGGAATATTCCATATTCTCCAGCGATACCCCACTTGAAAAGACCAAAATGCTCTCCCACTTAAAAAATATATAAAAACCCTTTCTTTCGCCCTTGTTTCTCCTCCCACTTCATCTTCAACCTCCCACCTTAAACTAAAACCAATTAATTTCCAAAATAGATAGTCCTGAACTAATCATTTCCACAAAAAAGATAATCTTTATTAAACAAAAATACAGTTATTCTCAAGATCTATAAACACCACTAAGAACCCAAATTGGGATTAATTCTAAAAAATAATGATCATGTTCAAACTCATTCCCAACAACCACAATAGCAACATACCGATTCCAAACCAATATAGCTCAGTTCCCAATTCATGATATCAAATTGGGTCTTGGTTGAAGCAAAAAGAGAAAGCCCAGTTCTATCGTCGACTGTATTCTAAACCAATACAACTCAGTTCTATCGCCGACTTTGGTTGAAGCAACCGAACCAGACCAACCACCCGCTGCCTCCACCTTCACATGCTCCTCCTTAACCGCTTCAGAAACCCTATGGACTCGATCACTACTCCAGACTTCGCCTCCTCGTCGCCGCTCCCTAGCTTAACAATGTCGCTCTTTGCATCCTCCTCTGCCTGGGCCCCGCCTTCCGAGCTCCGGACTGCTTTAGATTTTTTGGCGATAGGGGAAGGGACGGGGCGGCCACAGAGCGGCCCGATCAGGTGTGGCCCATCCGGGGTGACCCGGCACAAATCTCAGAGTGCGCTCGCAGCGCGAACTCGAGCTCTCGCTTCGAGTTGTCTTCTCCCTCAGAAGGGCGCCGTTGAGGCCCTTGACAAGGTTGAGGTCGGGGTCGACCTCGTCGGCACTGTCGATGGCGAAGTCGAGCTTTAGGTGGTCATCGAGGACAGAGAGCGGGGTCGACCTCGTTGGCACTGTCGAATTTTTTGGGTGTTTAATTGAGATTTTGTGTGTTTAATTAGTTTTTTGGGAAGGGGGTTGAAGATGAATGTCGGGGGAGAGAGAAGAGGGGAGGAAGGAGGGTGGTAAATTAATCTTTTTCAAGTGGGAGGGTATTTTGATCTTTTCAAGTGGGGTATCGCCAGAGAATATGAAATATTCTGGCTCCAGGGACCCGATAATCTATTATCATCAAAACTTAGGGACGGGATAATCATTTTCCAAAATCTAGGGACCCTAAGGGGAGGATGACCAAAGTTCAGGGATGTGAGGGTAATTTGCCCATTTTTTATACCAAATGTTTGAGTGACTCATTCAGTTCCATTAACTCCTGAAAATATTTTAATTAAATTAAAATAATTATCTCCGATCTAAATATTTATTGTGCATGAAAACTAGCTTTCCTCGTTAATATTGTTTTTTGGGTTAATTACACAAAGTTCGTGTGTTATTTGGCATTTGCGAGATGTATCCTGGTTTAAGGAAATTACTATATCAATATCATGTACCTTTCAAAAAAAAAACCCATATCAATATCTTGTGCTTTTTGTCCATAAAGTAAAAGAGTATCAAAATTGTTATGAATGATCAAAATACCCTCAATCAATATCTTTTATAAAATTAAACAAATATTAATGTATGTCTTAAATCAGATTAATCGTGCAGTGGGGACATCCATGGCTTCAAGTTTAAGGTCCCAATCAATCTCCGACACTAGCCATGTTGATGTAGTCCACAAGTACCTTGCAATCAGATTCAATAATCACCCATTGAAGACATGATAAAGCTGCACAAAATCTGCAGCAATTCTGATTGGAGAGAGCTCCGCCTCTGCTGCCGAATGAGCCATCTTTGAGATGGAATTCAGATGTGTAAGGCCTCCAGAGAGATCGCGAACAGCCGTGGGTAGACCAGCAGCGCGAAAAGGATCAATCCAAGAAGTATCCACATTGATCTTTAAGACCTCAAAAGTCAGGGGCGCCAACAATCAGCAACCACAATACTTGGTTCAATATTTGGTCCCCTCAAGTTGGTGGAACTTGAGGAACTTCTTGTATGCGCTCTGCCCCTCATAGATGTGCTCATTCCTCACCAACCATATCTGCCAACAAATAAACCCCACCAAGTTAATCAAATTATGCTGATTTGCAGAATCCAAATAACTCAGCATTGACAAAAGATCCAATCAGAGAAATTAGCAGAGTTCATGTCCTGAGATGGCAAATAGCCAAGAGGAGATAAAAAACCATGTGAACTTGGCATGAGTTCATAAAAATAAAGCATGAATCACATCCCCATTCTCATTTAGACACACACCACATGTACTATCAGAAACAATCTTTCTCCTACCGAGATTAGCGGGGTTGGATTCAGTGGGGACAAGTCTTGTCTCCACTGAAATAGATCAAGTAATTATACTTATAGACACGATTTTTAATAATTTTCAGATCTCTAGACATAATTTTTAATGAAATCTGATGGTTCAAATGAAATCCCTTCCGTAGGGACGACTTTTATATTGTCCCCGCTCAATCCAAAACCGAGATTAGCGGCAGTAGCCAGAGAGTTATGCCCTGCTTTCCACAAAAAACAACTTAATCTTAGGAAACACATCAAACTTCCATAATTTGCTCCAAAAAGCATCGGAGTTAGTGCTAGATGTTTCCGAGTTTGACTTAAGATGGTGGTAACCAAGTTTAACAGAATACATGCCTGATTTGGCCACTAGCCAAACCAACTTATCTTGTCCCATAAAGTAAAATATCATGTGCTTTTCTCCATGAAGTAAAATAATATCAAAATTGTTGTGAATGACCGAAATACCTTGAAGCAATATCTTTTATAAAATTAAACAAATATTAATGTATTTTTGAATACGGATGTCCGGGTATAGAAAAATTGTGAGTAAACGACGTGTTAGAATTGTCATAACACAAATTATGAGTACTCAGCCTTCTACCTAGTCTTGGTGTTCCTTTTCATGATGTTTCAGAAGATGAATGGTATCAGCATCACCAAGAGCCCCACAAATCATTCCGCTAACTTTCCAGGTGCGAGTTGAAGCCGCAACCAAATCATCCGGATGACAGCAATCAGGCTCACACACAAGCCGCAACAAAAAAAAAAAACGTCAACTAATTCAAATTTGAGATAGCTAATAATTTTTGAAAGATAACAAATTTCTTCCAACAAATATTTACCAATGCTATATTTAGTAGAACTCGAGACATCATGATTAAACTAAAATACTTTTCTAACACGTTAATCTAACTTGGTTCACTCTCGGTTTTTTCTAATTTTTTTTCTTCTTCAAAGTAAACTACTTTCCGATCAGAGGAACACATCCTTTAAAAGTGAACACTTTTTCCTTTGAAGCTCTGGGAAAACAAACAATGGAATATACGGAGGGGCCCTCCTCTCACACCTCATAAATTTTAGGGAAAAGTCCACATAAGTACCTTGTGGTATTCCCGATTATTACTTGAGTACGCTGTGGTTTAAAAACGATAGAACCGGTCCAACTTTTTCTAATTTTTCTCACTTAAGTCTACCCAACCCGGTTCAGCCATTTTTTGTCAAAACGACGTCGTTTGGACGCTTACGTGGATTACCACGTGGTAGTGACCCGGATTAGTCATTGCTGATATGGCGATGGGTAAATTATCAAATTAGAACTAAATTATTATTTTTTCAAAAAATTCATTATCCTCCCATCTCTCTTTCTCTCTCTTCTTCGATTAATATTCATCTTCAACTTCCCCATTTTTTCCATCTTCAACCAAACAACAACAATGGAATCCCTAACCGAGGATGATCTGGGCCGTGGATCTCCACACGGTGGAGCCGAGATCGTCGATGGCCTTGGCCTGGCCTGGCCGACCGACTCGAGGGGGCGGCGGAGGCCGCCTCCCAGATTACGGAGGTCTCATTCCGGAGGCCCGACGGGAGCTCCTTGATGTCCTTGCGCTAGTCATCGATCACTTCGGACCACGAGAGTCCTTTGACCTTCTCCGACGCATTAAACCCAATACGCAGATTCACCGATTACGACATCCAGAACGGGGGATTGGAGGACGACGGGGGGACTGGAGGTCAGCGGGGAGGCGGGCATCGGGGAAGAGGAAGAGGAAGAGGGGTCGAACAAGAAGGGGAGCCGGCAGGCATTAGGTCGGCCATTCTCAATTTGCTCGAGTCATAACGTGAGGCCAAGAGGGTGCGCTGACGGACACTCACTTTCTTCATCGTTTAATTAGGGTTAAAGATCCCAACAATTTAGATTCGTAATCGTTCATGTTCTCCCATAACCTAGCGTCCCCAGAACGCTGGAATCGTTTAATTAGGGTTGAAGAACCCAATCGTTGGGTTCCGTCATTTTGGTTCCATTGTTGTTGTTTTTGAAAAAAGTTTACTTTAGTACCCTGCAGTATCACAAATTCTCACTTAATAAGTACCATGTGGTTTAAAACGCACAGAACAGGTCTAACTTGTTTTAACTTTTATCAAAAACAGGTCCCGATTAGTTGCCCACAATTTTTTTTCAAAACGATGCCACTTCTTGTCCTACTTGGATTGTCACGTCATCAGTCAATGAGATAAATTTTTAATGACATGGTTTGAGATAAATTACCATTATAACACCATATTTGTAAATAATTTTCAAAAAACTCACTCTCTCCCCTCTCACCTTTGTAGTTCCCCTTCTTCCTCCTGTCTCTCTCTCTCTCTCCCCCTCACCCCCAAACAACCAATCGCCAAATTCTCCCCACCCCCAGCGACGCTAAGATGCCATAGAACCAATCGAGCTAGAACATCTCTTTCCTTCACCTTCCAGCAGCATCAGATCAATCGCTCCGACCCGAGTTTCGATTTCCTGCCACCGTCGTGAGATGCCATCGCCGACATCATTAAGTCCTTCCCGATGGGGAGCAGCGAGAGCGACCACGACACCACCCTCCCCGTCTCCCGATTCACGCACGTGTACAGACAGAACCCCAACCCGATGCTGGACCACGTCATCACCGACAATCAAAGCCACTCCAAGATCACCGACGATGTTTTTAGGCCGGCCAACACTCCGGATGACGAGGCCGCCCTCGCCGGAGAGGACGAGAAGGTCGGCGAGGAGGGAGCGGGACAGGATGGCCGTTCACCGCCTCACGGAACACAAACGGAACTATTGAAAATATCCACCCATGATTTATCCTTTAAGTTTAAATTAATTAAAAGATAAAAGAAATCTTTTTAATTTAACTTAAAGATATTTAATAGGGATTAAGTTGTTATACGTGATAACAACTCAATCCCTACTCTCTATCTCTCTAAATTTTTTTTAAAAGAAAAAGGGTTGGGAGGAGAGAGGGAGAGGAGAAAATCCTACGGATAATCAAACAGGAGAAAAAAAATGCTTCTTTTTCTCTCCAGGTTTTCTCTAAGAAAGCACCAGGCTTTTAGGCGGTGAAATTCAATCCCTGCTTCGTTCATACGTGAGCAGGGATCGACCAGTGACGAACCTCCATCAAGATCCTGTGAAGAACCTCTGAAGAAATCTCTGAAGAATGCTTTAAGTGGATTCTGCGCTACAAGAGGTAATCCTTTATTTATAGTCTTTATTTATGGTTTATTCATATAATTAAGATTATATATTCGAATAATAAACTATCAGGAACAAACTGCGAGAAACTACGAATCGAAGGAAATTATAATTGGAGTGAACGAATTTACATCTTAGGGTAGAAAAGGGGAACTAATTAAAGAAATCAGATGGGAATAAAAATCACATCTTCCTCCACAAGGATGTCGTCGATGTTGTAGTAGCTTCCCATGGCTACCGATTTTGTCGATGTCGGAGGGGAGACGATATATCGAGGAGGAAGGGATGCAGCTGACAATGAGTGGGTAGAGAGAGGGGTTGGGTTGGGGTTATTAATTGTTGTTTTGATTTGTTAATTAATTGTTGTGTTCTTATGTTGAGGGGAGAGAGAGAAATTGGGATTATCTTAATTAAAAAATTATAAACAAAAATAGTATTATTTTAATAATTTATCAGTAGCCACGTCATTACTCTCATGTAAAATACATATGACGTGGCGGTCCAAATAAGAAATAAAACTAGGTCGTTTCAATAAAAAAAATTCAGCTACCCGGACTGTCCGGGACCTGTTTTTGATAAAAGTTGAAACAAGTTGGACCTGTTCTATGCGTTTTAAACCACAAGGTATCTAAGTGAGAATCTGTAATATCACAAGGTACTAAAGTGAACTTTTTTCTTATTTTTTAGGAATGGGTTCCATTGTTGTTGTTTGTTTGAAGATGGAAAAAATAGAGAGGTTGAAGATGGACATGAATGGAAGAAGTGAGAAAGAGAGATGGGAGGATAAGGAATTTTTCAAAAAATAATAAATTTATTTGTTACTGATTTGATAATTTGCCTATCGCCACATCGGCAATGACTAATCCGGGTCATTACCACGTGGTACTCCACGTAAGTGTCAAAACGACGTCATTTTGACAAAAAATGGTTGAACCGGGTTGGATAGACTTAAGTGAAAAAATTTTAAAAAAGTTAGACCGGTTCTATAAATCACAGGGTACTCAAGTGATAATCGGGGATACCAGAGGGTACTTGTGTAGACTTTTTCCTAAATTTTAAGACCAACAGTCCATGTTTGAGCTGTCCAAGTGAAGACAAACCACACAACTCATAAATTGCATTATAAGAGGTGCATTGAGACTGTACACCTCTGAATTAGATATAGAAATCGAAACGCCAAATTTTGGATTCAAATGATAATTTTGAGTTTGAATCTTATCGATACGATTTTATAACAGTTGTTCATAAAATAACATAGAAACCAAAAAAAAAAAAGCTGTTTGCTTATTATTGTTGTTATCACATATCAGCAATTCACCTTACAACATTACATTACAGACAACCAGGACAACCCTAACTACACAACAATTACAACTACACCAATCATACAACACCAAGCTGACCCACATAGCTATTTTAATTGAGGTGAACAATTCATAAACCAGAACAATATGTACATTTATAACCAGGGTTATAACATGTTCGAATATGAATACCGATTGTGGCCGACCAAACTATTATTGTTGAGATTGATCAGACGTCCTTTCCATTTATGGGGAGTTACCCCGTGAGCTTTTTTGATGGAAGAATCTAAAAAATAGTTTTGATTCTCTTGAATTATTATTTTTTCCTCTTTTTATTGTTTTCCCCCAAACTTTCTTTTTTGGACTAAAGGCCAAATTGACTTTCCTGTTGTACAACGACCCACAATTGGCCTAAAAAAGTAAGAAACACAAAAAAAAATAAGACCAAACAATCACCAATTTACGTTTTCCCCCCTTTTTTTCCAGTGGTCTAATCTAATCTAAACCCGGTGGACAATTAACATAAAAAATTGTTGCACCAATCCTTATGAATAGATTAATTAAACCCCATAAATGTTCTCCTCAACCTCAAGTCTCCAAAAACCCAGTTAACTTAAGAATTGAATTCCTGACTTGGCTCAAATCCCTACCCTTCAATTTCCTCCCGTTCCCAGTACACACCGAGAAGGCCATCTTCCCGGCGATCCGCCTCCCGACGATGACGTGCGGCGGCTGTAACTCCCCGCCGTCGTACTCGCAATAGTCCTGGTGGTACCCCGCCAGCCTCAGCACATTGCTTGGCTTTATGTCCACTGGCAGGCTACCGGTCGTCGACTCCCATCCCCGGTCGGCCGCCCTAGTACTACTCTTCTTCCTCTGCTTCTTGGGCTTAACTAGACCTTGCTCCTGGCTGGTCAGGTAGAAGCTCCCAATCTTGTTGTACTCCTCCTGGTCCGGGAAGATCACCTCGGATTCCTCGAATTCCTCGAATCCCTCTGCCATGGATAATACCAAATAAAGATGTATAATTTGGTTGATGAAACGAAAATTCCCAACTGGGTTTGTCTTGAAATTGGTTGAAATTAATTGGGTTGTGGAGAAGCAAGGGAGGGAGAGAAATGGGGTGATGTGGGGATTTATAGGGAAGGGTGGAAGGAGAAGAATCTGTGAATCGTAGTGAGCACATTTCCTTTGCAATTTTTAATTTAATTTAATGATTTTGTGTAATTTCTTAATTGGGGGGAAACAAAAAAGTCTTGTCTTGTTGTGGATTTTTTTTTTAAAATTGTGTGTTGCATAGATGGCGTCATAGTAAAGGTTGTTTGGAGTCAGAGTGTGGTCCCCGCTTCTGAAGAGAGAGGGTTTCTGTGACTTGTGAGTGTTTGCAAGTAATTAGTCGGCAGAGCCTAAGCCAGCTCACTTGCTTGAGGCTCACGGGTCGTATGGCTCTAGAATCCGAGATATTTAAAGTCGAATATTTTTAAATTTTACAAAGAGCAACTATGTTTGTAGAATAGAATTTACTTCACATAATTTAAATTTTTTGTCACTCAAACCAAATACACGAATTAAAGTTAATTTTTGCTTTTGGACTTGTTACTGTACCCTCATGTTGTGGGTTGGGAATCTGGTGATTTGGTTTCCCCTAGAAACTTTGGTTTTTTTTATTAAAAAAACCCTGAGAAAGCTTGGGCTCCTCATGTTTATTTTCCGTTAAACCGGTGGACTTTTTCTGATCTATGGGAACTTATTTTGTTGGCATCAAATAGAGGACCGGATTGGATCCTAGAACATCGTTTTCAGGATGGTCCTTGACCTTATTTCGGCCGAATCATTTCATCATGACTGGACGAACCAGCACGTGTTCCGGGACGGTCCGTTCGGCTCATTCGGCAAACTTCAGGCGAATCATTTCATCATAACTGGGCGAACCATTGTATCATAATTGAGCGAACTATTATATCATAACTAAGCGAACCAGTGCATGTTCCGAAAAATCGGGACCGCTTCGGATGACCAATTGCATCGTAACTGGGCGAACCATTGTATCATAACTAAGCGAACCACTGTATCGTAACTAAGCAAACCAATGCATATTCCAGGACAGTCCTCGACAAAAATACACGTCCATGACCAAATCCGGTGCCATCAAATAGTGCAAAATTGTTATTGACACGACTAATAAAATAATTAGATTTACTTGAAAATTTTTAGGTTTCATAATTTTTCACTGCAAATTAAAAAAATAAAAATCATCATTAAGAGCGTTGTCCAAACTTACGGTGAATTTCTTTATCAAATTGGTGCTGGCCGTATTTGTAAGAAAACTGGCTTAATAATTTCTCTAATGTAAACGTTATAAGAACGGGATTTCACCATCCGAAAGTTCCAGACATTTACACATTATGAGATGACAGTATTTTTTCTAAACTATGTCCTCATAATTTAGACTAGTTTTACTATTTCCTCATTGCATATTCATATTCTTAATTCTCTCTCTCTCTCTCTCTCTCTCTAAGTAAAACCCTAGCATCTCATTAAAAAATCTTCTAGGACTGCCGATGTCATTTTATTTGCGGTTATCCACCGAAATACTTTTGCAAGAATTTTTATATATTTCAGAATCATGGAATATTTAAGTATTTGGGGTGCATATCTTGACATTTAATAAAAGATCTGGTAAATAAATGCCAATTATATATATTTTTAAAATCCTGTGTAAAAATTTACGTCCAAAGAAAATTTCAAGAATATGATAGGTATAGAGATTTCAAGGTATAGAGTTTCCATTGTGAAAGACATTTGGACTGCAGCATAGCCAATTAAATATGTTAGTGTAAGTTTTATTTAGTCGGTCAGCAACAGTATTTTTGAACTAAATATCACCCACAACTAAATTTAAACAATTAACACTTTAGAAAAATGAAATACAAATCAGCCTAATGATTGAAGAGCAGGAACAAGTTCGGATCATAATTAGACGCCGTAATTGTCAAGTTCAGAATCGAAACACCGGCTCGGCTGCCGCTCCCGGCGGCTCATACTCCGCTTCTGCCGATATTGGAGGAGGCCCACCGGATAACCTGGGTCCCACCTCATAATTTCCTTTTTCTTACGGTTTAAATTATCAGATATTTGACTACAATCATACATTCGTACCAATTAATTTATGTTTAAGTTGTGTAATATTTTTTTAAAGTGTCAAATTTTTCTCAACAAATATTTTAATACTAATCTATTGTCAACAGTTCAACTTGATACTCCACGATTAAATTAGAAAACCCACTCGCAAATTCTTCATAAAAGTGTTACAGTAACACTGCTACCCAATTTTTGTTTTGGTTTTTTTTTTGTGGAAACCAATTTCTTTTGTTTACGGAGGAGAAATGTTGGGGGAGGTGGACCCCACCTAAATTTATCCACCCTTTGTTTTGTATGGATTAGGGGGAATGATTCCCAATACGACAAACCATTCCTTGGAAGACACGTGCACTGTGACGTCACGAATGGTACAACGCAGAATCTTACAATAATTTTTCTCTTCTTCCCTTCCTGGGCTCTGGAGGTTGCCACGTGAATGATTTTTTAACCTGTGGTAGCCCTGTGGGATCGTAATTTAAATAATCAAATATATATAAATGTTAAATACTAATGAGTTTATACGTGTCTGGAGAAAAAAATGAGTTTATGATTTCATATCCAAGTGATTTTTTTCTTGCCAATGTATCGAATTGATTTGTCTTTTACGAAATAATGCGATCACGTCAGAATAATCAAGTCATTTACCTAATCTCAACGATTTCAAGTACAACAAGAAATTTGGGTGTCCAAGATTCGTAATAGAATTGGACCACCAAAAATACTCATAAATTCGAAACAAAATAGAATGAATAAGAAACAGTAGATTTAGCTTTAGCTTGTAATCCTGGTGATATATATATAATTTAATCCATTTACGAAAAAAATTTAGACTTGTTTATGAATATTAATTTAAGAAAATTTTAACTTATTTATAATAGCTCTTACATGTTATTAGTATTCCTCAAATGCATAGGTTTGCTTACTCTTTTTTTTGTATGGAAGGTTTGCTTACTTTTTAGTCTCTCTTTTAGAGCCACTTTTGACATATTGACGAGTTGTACTTCTTTATCAGTTTTTTTTACTATAAGTTTACATATTGAGGCATAAACAATAAGAATATAGAAAATATTTGTATAGAGAAAATGTGAGCATGGAATTGTTCGAACACAACATAAAAATTCTGTCAAATAGAACTATATCATCGTTTGTGACGTCTTCTTTGTATTGAGGTTATTGTTTCAACTCAATGAGCGAATTACAATAAATATGTATCTAATATTCTTGTTTGGCTGTATACTATAGATCGAGATATTTCACCAATATATAATCTACAAACATACAAAATTTCATCACTATATTTATCCCTAAATTTAACTTTCCCCTATTCTTTGCTCAAATTAGACTTCATTTTAAGATGTCAATATCGGACATACCGAACGTGCGTGCAGTTTTTGGCAGATCTGTAGAAATATGGAGGCGTTTTTTGTTTTTTAGGGGGTCCAGATACCCTCATTTATTAGCGTTTAGACCTACCATTAGACAACGGCCCATCATTCGTCAATGTCTTTTTATGAAAACAACGTCGATTTCGCTATATGGCTAATTTCTAAAGCCAATGAGATGTGGTATTTGGTTTCTTAAAATTAAATAGATTGAGTTCAATTTGTGGGAGTGTCAATAAAAATATGGAAAGGATTGTTCTTATTATTAATTCCAATTAATCCACCGGATTTTAAATCAGAAAAACTAATTTCTTGAATTTGGCGAAAAATACTTTGGAAATATTCATTTTTTAAAAAAATTGTTGGGAATATTCATTTAGGTTTAATTCACTGGCCAAAAGTCAGATTCATAAACTCATATGCAGAATTCCTTTTCCCTTCCTTTGGCTGTCCCAGCATAGGAATAGCATCACAATAGAGTTGGTCCAAGTGTTTTATGACTTCAATTTTTTAAAGTGATCTTGCATCGAAGTTTTATGAAGTGTGAAGATACCAGTGAAAAATCACCGCTAAACAAAATCTGACAGTATTCAATTTTGAATATCGAGATTCATACCAGAATAAGAACAAGGATAAGAGCGGCAGGGGTCCAACCTAACCTTCATTTGTCAATGTGCTTGCTTCATCCGGGTACTTAACGTAGGTGTTCTCTTTACAAAGACAGTGACTTGACACAGAAACTTGCGTCGTTGAACGGTTTTTTTTCCTCCTCTTTCTGCATGCTTTAGCGTGACATGATGGGTGGGATACAAATTATCATATACGTTATTAGGAAAATGTTGATAACGACATTAAACTCATCTGCAAGGATAGGATATAGTTTTGGCTAAGGGGTTCTCTTGTGTCACGGCATTACTATATGAAAAAATGTCGTGACAGGTGTACTGTTTCTATGAGACTGTAACTGTATGTACTCCCCCCATCTTGTTGATATTAACCGGAATTAATCAGTAATGAAAGAGAAATTGAGCTAACTAACGCCTAACATAACATATGCCAAAAGATGGGAGTACATCGCTGCCCTTACATTGTTTAAAAAGTGTCTAGAATGCCTTACATTGTCTTCAATAAAGTTTTATAGTGATCCCGTGTAAAGTATAACCACTCTAAATTGATAAAAAAAATTCTACTCCCGAGTTGAAACTAGTGTTAAAAATTTAATAATCTTTTTATCGTTAAAACTAATACTTTTTTCAGAAAATTTTAGTGTTCAATTCCAGCCCCCATTTTTACATCTTTTTTATAATCTCCCAATATTTTTTCTTCATAAAATTGATATTTTTGATAGGATAAATTACCTTCAGGTCCTTGTAGTTTGATAAATTTACAAGTAGGGTCCTTATATTTTTGAAACTCCTCCTTTCGTCCTCCAAGTTTAGGGGGGGTGCGTGAGGTGGGAGGCGAGAGAGAGAGAGAGATGTCTTAAAAGTATATGGGCTCCAGGCCTTTTACTTCTACTCAACAAAGCAGGCCCAATAACATTAAAAAAATATATGTTTTGTTTGTAGATAAGTTTACACCTGTACATAAATAGTAACTGGTTGGTAATTGTAAAAACACTTGATGAAAATCAATCCAGGACAAAAATTTTCTCTTCAAACTTCATCTCTCTCCCGATAGTTCCCTCTTGTTCTTTCTTCAATTTTTAACCCACAAAATCCAAGTTTTTTATCATGGTATTAGAGCAATAACTTGCTCCTTGCTTCAACTACGAACACCTCTTCTTTGTTCCTCCAATCTCACCTGATACTCGTTAAAAATGGCAACTCCAGCACCCACAATACAGACTCCAGAATCTGGAAGTTCACAACCCAGTCAGGCTATGGGAGGAGAGGTCCAAGTGCCTCCTCTCTATCTTCACCCAATTGAAAACCCAGCCACCGCATTGGTTACTCCTCCACTTGAGGGGAGCAGCAACTTCCACGCATGAAGCCGAGATATGAGGTTTGTCCTTCGTTCTAAAAATAAGCTTGGCTTCATTGATGGTACCACTCTTGTCCCTGCTCTTGATGATCCTCAATATGCTAATTGGGAGCACTGCAATACCATGATTGTTAGCTGATCTTGAGATCTGTTGACCCAGAGATTCACTGAAGTCTTTTGTATTTTAAGAATGTGTCTGATGTTTGGCGTGATCTGTGTGAACATTTTGGTCGTGGAGATGCTGTTGGAGTTGCTAGCATTCAGCGTGAGGTTCACTCTTTGAATCAAGGTGCTCGTAATGTCAATGGTTATTTCACTAACTTCAGGAATTTGGGGGATCAAATGATCCAATTTCGTCCTCTACCACACTGCAAGTGCAACCCTGTGATTGACTGCAACAATTGTGAACTCTATCGGGTGGTTACCCAGTATAGGGAGAATGATCACATTATAATATTTTTACAAGGTCTAAATGAGAATTATGCTGCTACTAGATAGCAAATCCTCTTGATGGATCCCATGCCTCCTATCTCTAAGGTGTTATTTTTGGTTCAACAACAAGACAGACAACTCTCTATTGATTCTATGGGATCTACTCACATTGTTCCTATCCCTCGTGTTGCTAACCACGTTGAGTCTACATATCGTCTTTCAGAATAGGGCACACTAATTGCTCAAGCCTCAAGTTACAAGAAGCCATAGGATAGCACCAAAAAGCCCCAGTACACTTACTACAATGGTGTAGGACACATTGTTGAGAAATGCTTCAAGAAACATGGCTATCCTCCGAATTGGAGGTTCAGGAATCAAGGACAGACTAGAAATCAAGGAAACTTTCATTCTAGCAATTCCTACTCTGGAAATACATGATCATTCTCCTCTGGCCAGGCATCTGCTGGTCATCCTTATGCACTCCCAGCTCGCCAAGCTCACTCTGTTGAGTCTAGGAACTTGGCAGAGGAACTGAGTAAGCTATGTATGTCTTCTGACCAATATAATGGTCTATTGGCTATAGTTCATCATACTGGACCCAACAATGTTCATGTTTCTCCTGCTGCTAACCTTGCTTCTGTAGCAGTCCATACTAATACCAACTCTCCATCTTTTCCTAATCATACTTTTAACATGACAGGTAAACTTATTATGCATGTTGTTCTTTCTTCTTTCTCAGTGTTCCATGGTAAATGGATAATAGATTTTGGAGCCACTGATCATATATCATGCACTTTGAAGTCCTTTTTCTTATACTCCCCTTTGTCAGATGTTTTGATAGGATTACCTAATGGCCATTATGCTAATGCAACTCACATAGGAAGAGTCTAACTCACATCCCACTTATTACTCAATAATGTGCTCTATGTTCCAACTTTTAATTTTAATTTGATTTCTGTTAGCAAACTCCTGAAGCAATCTCCTTTGACACTTATTTTTGAATCTTCTTTTTGCTATATACAGGACCCTCTTACATCGAGAATGATTGGTAGTGCCAAAGAAGAAAATGGGATGTAAATCATTAAGAAAGGACATTAGAATGCATCTATACTTGGACCACAATCCTCAGTTAACACCCTCAATCTCATACACAACCAGTTTAACTTATGGCATACTAGGTTAGGACATCTCCCATCCCCTAAGTTGCAGATTTTGCAGCCATCCTTCCTTCTATTTCTTCTGTTGTAGACAAACATTGTGAAATTTGTCATCTATCTAGACACAAGCAGTTACCATTCCCTCTTAGTACTTCTATAGCTAATGGACCTTTTGACTTAATACATGCTGATGTTTGGGGTAAATTCTACCTACCTTCTTATGATAGTTTTTAGTATTTTCTTACTTTGCTTGATGATTATTCTTGCACCACATGAGTATTTTTAATGAAGTCCAAGTCTGAGGTTGCATCCATTCTCACATACTTTTCTGAATTCACTGTGACACAATTTGATAAGAGGATTAAAACCATTTGCACTGATCAAGGCACAGAGTTTTTCATGAAAGATTTTTTCATCAAACGGGCATTATACATGAAACTAGTTGCATATACACGCCTCAGCAAAATGGTAGGGTCGAGAGGAAGCATCAAAATCTGCTTAGTGTGCCCAGAGCATTACTCATACATGCGCATTTATCCCTTTGCTTCTGGAGTGATTGTATTCTCCATGCTACCTACTTGATAAATTATTTTCCTTCATCTGTTTTACAAAACAAGACACCATACAAAGTTTTATTCAAAAGAGCACCTAGATTAGATCATTTACGGGTGTTTGGTTTCTTATGTTAAGCATCCACTATTATGCACAATAGAACCAAATTTGATCCAAGAGCAAAGAAATATGTTTTCTTAGGCAGACCTTTAGGGATAAAAAGTTACAAACTTTATGATCTTCATGTAATACCCTAGTCCTTTAATCCTATTTGTCTGACTTAAGTGAAGTATACTTAGTCGTAATGACATATTGATTTCGTATTTAGAGTAAGATTGCTATGTTAATAGTGTGCCAAAGATAGTTGGAAGAGAAGGATTGTTAAATCGGACTACCTCGGCGGTTCTGAGCATGATGTGAGAAGTTGATCATAAGTTTTCATTCGGGATCCAAAAGAGATGATTCAAAATGGTATTGAAAGGTAAGATGTGGACCTATAAGCTTACAAAGACATGGATTTATCATGCTAGTAATTTGGACCAAGCCTAGCAAGTGGATAAATGACATGTTGTATTGTCAATTCTTAAAGTACTTCGGTTGGACTCCTCGGTCTTTATTTAAACAAGAATTTAAGTTCCTATGCTTTTATGAAGTGCGTATAGATATGATTTAGTCTTCTAAGGGTTGTAGATCAAGCTTAGCAAAGCCTACTCAAGTTTTATCAGGCTAGTTGGACAAGTTCGGATAACACTGATACATGCTCGATAAAATAGACATAACGGTCTCAATTTTGCACTAAATTGGACAACTAAATATGATTTGGAAACTAGAGACATAGACCTACAATTGATTTGAAAATATATTTGGACTCTGAATTAAACTTTGGTACCTTAATACAACTTATAGAGGACTTAAATACCTTTCTAATGGTATATCATATGCTCTGTTTGTATCAAGGAATCATTGTCAAACCTTAGTTGAGCTACAGAATTACTTTCATATTTCAGAATTGAGGTGATTCAAGAGTAACAACTTGGTAAGTAATTTCTTTGGACGTCTAAGTTAATTTTTGGACTCGGTGTGATCATGAAAGAACAAAGAAGTGGTATATTGATGAAGATATGTACTTGGTTTTGTGTGATATTGAGTTATAAGGGCTGCTTACCGAAGTTAGTGTGAATGGCCTTATCTTGTGCTCGGTGTGTATTCGGTTGGCCAAAATAGATCTTTTTAGAAATTATTGTCACAAACAATTGTTGTATATGTTGGTAAGTTAATAATGGACCAGTGACTGAAAGGATGTAAACGACTTTGATGGACTTAAGTTATTTCTGACGTTGGTTGTCGATTGTGCCAAAGTTGGTTATTTACAAGTGTTGGAAATGATTTGCTTGGAGAAGTGAGCTGACCTCACTTTGTGATTGAAAATTATTATACAGAGTATGTGAAGCTTCCTCAAGGTTCTTGGTGGAAGAAATAAGCTTGGGAAGAAGGGTGGATGAAGGTACAAAGTGAAAGTAGAATTGAATTGGGAATGAGCATTCGCAGAGCAATCTTCATTAGTGTAAGCATATAGACCATGAAAACTTTGGTTTGTTTGGTACATGTGCATGTTTCAGATCTTAAGTATGTGCGTCTCATGCATATGAGTTTATCTATAAAGTGGTCATGTGCATATGTATTTTGTTTGGTCATACTTGGATTGGTTTGTGACATGTGTGGCATATGTGCATGGCCGGTTAGAGAATATGTGGTTCCTAGCTCGGGGCCAATTTATGAGGGTGTGACATGTCCATTTCTCTTGGATATGGTCTTGGAACCTGTGGTTGTATGAAATGTATGCTATGTTTGTCTATGGTGAGAAATGGACAGGTTTTCTCGTGCTAACCGGAGATGTTAGCCTATGTGCACATAGACTGGGGATATCCTAGTTTACTACTATATACTTAGTATATGATTATGGAAAGGAGATTTGATGGCCATGTTGATATCCCTGTGCTGAAGAGGAAGTGGCCCGTCTAAACCTAATTAGAGCTCACTATTTATTTTACTATGTGATTATGTGTTTCTGGCATAAGTTACGTGATGGAATGGGACGTCACACAGTTTGCTCATATTTTTGGTATGTGTGTGTGTATGGTCATGTGATTAGTATGCATTTTAGTGTTGTCTTAGATTATATGGGACATAGTTGAGTTCTGTCTCTCCCACATGTATCTGACATAACCAACACGTAATGTTCTATCTGCTTACAGAGTGTTTTCCCATACACTCACCCCCTCTCACCAATTTTCCAGGTTTATTTATGTGGTTTTGTATCCATCCGGAGATAGCTTTGTTGGTGTCAAGTCAATTTACTTCTTCACGACTTGAATGAAGTCTCCAGCATCTATTTTGTTATTTTGTCTAGTAGCTCCGTAGCCACATTGTTCACTTTGATCCTGGGGATAATGTAAAAATAATTGTATTTCATTTAGTTTTTTAGACTGAAAATTTTATAAAGTAAAATACATTTGAAGCTGGCTAGACTCGTTAGGTATTGTAAATGGGTTTGGGTCTAGCGCCGGTCACCGGCCTTTCTTTGGGTCGTGACACTTCAATATCATAAAGTCATTTTATCCAGAGATGTTGTACTTCATGAAGATATCTTTCCATTTCAGAATAGTCACATGTATGATCCTACCCAATATATTCCATATGATCCCTCAGTTTCCTCTTTGCCTCTTACAACACCTCTTACAGATGATCCAACTGAGTTCTTCCCATCCAGTCCTCTAAGCCCCTCTTCTACTCCTGATAGGGTAGAACAATATGTCAGTCTTTCTCCTGATTCACCAAATACCTCTTCTAGTTCTTTCTCTAGTCTAAGTAGTCAGAGGCCACTTACTGTTTCTGATGATCCTCCTTAACCTTCACGGGTCACAAGGGTCCCAAGATACCTTGCAGATTATGAGAACCCAAACAGTAATTTGGTTATTAATAGGAAATATAGTGACTTAATAGTAATTGAGCAAAGCTAAGGGGAGAAAATAATTGTTCCACAATGTTGTTTTAGTGCTCCACCATGTTGCTTTCCATTAGTGCTCCATCAAGTTGTTTTCCACCATGGAAAGCCAACGAAGGTTAATTATTGAAAATAATTGCTAACTTAAGGACTCCCAGGGGAAGGTTAGTATTTACCAAGAAAAGGATAGAGAGAGACATGAAATTCGGATCCTAGGAGCAGCAGTAGTGATTGATGAAATCCAACAGTGAAATCATGTCCGATCGGAGTGAAACTTGGAGAGGATGTTCCTAACATCTTGACGAAGTTTCTGTACGGTGGAGATCATGTTTGGAGTTTCCTAAGTTGGTCGATTGATGCAAAGTTAGATGTCATCGAATTCTAAGAGCAGTAGTCGTGATTCATGAAATCCAATGGTGAAATCATGTTCGATCAGAGTGAAACTTGGAGAGGATGTTCCTAACATCTTGAGAAGTTTCTGTACGGTGGAGATCATGTTTGGAGTTTCCTAAGGTAGTCGATTGATGCAAAGTTAGATGTCATAAATCTGAATAAAAGGGGATCAAGTATGTCGCCCGACTTACTTGCTTATTTGTTATGGTTTAGTTATTGTTGTATGTGCTTCATTTTTGTTATACTAGTTGGTACCTACTTGGTTTCATGTTATAACTAGACCAATGTTTACATAGCTACCGGTTATATGTGGATCTATTGTGTATGAACATGGATGGATGATATAGAATGGTCCAACAGAAATGTCAAATTTGAACTAGCATACTTCTTAATTGGTAAAGATTCAGGAAAGGAGATTATATGGATAGAAAGCTCTATGAATCTAGTTTTTGATGCTTTAAACGGAAAGCTATTTGGAAGTTCAAGGAAGAAGTTATGGCTATTTTATTAGAAGGTGACAGATTCTGGAAGACAGATTCTAAAGAATTAATCTACTGAGGTATTTGGGGATCATTACTTCATTAAATATGGCCAAATAAGATATCATCAGAAAGATATAGATGTCTAGTTTTCAATGAATCAAACGGCTAGGAATTTAGAGTTCTGTAGCAAATGTTATGAGTCGTTTAGCAAGGTGTGTCCAGAAATCCGAGAATAGTCAATATGAAAGTTAAAAGTCATGTTTCCTAGGCCTATCTAAAGTAACGTGGTAAGGAGGGAAAGAAGACACAGATTTGATAATAGGAGTTATCTTTGAGCTTATTGACTTGTCTTAGGAGATGGATTTCTAACTATTCCAGGTAGATTTTGAATAAAATATAAGAACTTAATATGAGATGGTTTGATTTGCTTAATGATATGATTTATAGATGTATTGGGTTTATCATGAATACCTTTACTTATCAAAATTAAGTAAAGTATTTCTGATTTACATATTTGAAAGATTACAGTTCTGATGCTTGAGAATTTAGTTCAATAAATTCTGGTTTAAATGAGTCTATGTGTTGAGTAAAAATAGAATCTTTGCTTACTGTATCTATATTCGAGTGATTAGTGGTTCGTGTATGTCTATATTTCTTGTTGGGTTTTTGCTTGTTCGTACGTGTACCAGCCATAAATATATTTGCATAGTATATTCGTATATATATTTGTCCATATGTGTAATTATGCCCGTATTCATTGACTTGACTGTATTCATGTGTGTATTTATCTGTATATGTATGCATGTCCATTATCATATGTTGATTAGCATTCGTATGTGTAACAGTATGTCCTATATCTGCCATATGCAATCTATTTGTTATGCTTTGCCGGTATGTATTCTGTTATGTACTGCGAAGGTGAAAATCTGAATTCGCGTCTGCCTATTTTGAAGTATTTCTGGATTGGGATTTGATTCGAAAATCGAAGCCAATTTTGAATCGGTTGCCTTGGTGATTTAAGGATTCGTATTTGATTTTAAGATGATGGGTGAATTCGATTTCATTTGGATTTTGGTTTATATTGCTAATGATATGAATTTATGAATATGTGATATGAGGATGTGGATATGAATATATGAATATGTGATATGAGGATGTGGATACGAATATGCAAATTTGTGATTTGTGATGCGAATATGATATGGGCATGCGGGATTACTTCCACATCTTTTTGGGCCCTAGAGTTTATGTGCACTGTTTATGGGGCAACTGGGTAACCCTAGGTGCATGTAATCAATAGGGAATGTGGAAGTTATCTGGGCTCGTGGGGATATCTATTCACGTCTTTTGGGCCCGTAACGCGGGATACGGAATAGGTACTATTGGGCCCCACGAGAATCCCGTCATGGATATGTTAGGCTCCGGAGTCCTATTTGTTAGTTGGCTAGGTAGACGGTTAAAGGATGATCTTCGTTTGATTCGCGAAGTCATCTAGTGTACTTATGTTCATGTGTATAATGAGTCCCATTCTATTAGATGACTAAGTGACCTCTGATGCTGATTCTGAAAAGTTCGACAGTACAAACTGTGTTCGTAAACCTTTAGATTTGCTGCAACCTATATTACTATTTCTGAATTTTTGTGAGTGTATATTCCAATATTGACAAGTGTGTAACTGTGGTATCTATCTGACGTGACTATGCATGTGTCTTATGTTAAGTATGTGTAATTTATGCAATGAGTTCTATTTGCTGTGATAATTGTGTGAAATAAGTTTCAGTCAAGAATGCCATAATTTTTGTATGTGATCGTGCATTTTCGCTTATTTTGAATTATATGCATGAAATTTGATAGAGGGAATAATCGGCTTACTGAGTTGCGTAATCTCATCAAAATACGCTGCTGTTTCAGATATATCAAGAATGATACGGGAACGAGCGCTAGACGCAAGAACATGTATTCTTTGACATTTATTTTATTTCTTTATTAAATAAGAGATGGCAACGATTAAGTTTTTGTTTATTTGTGTTTTCATAATAATAATAATAATAATAATGAGCCTTACAAAGATGATTACTCTGTGGCGGTTGGCATGCTCTGGGAATCAGGGCGTGACACAGATTATGTATGTAATCTAATACCCGGGCATACCAATTATTCTTCACATGTTAACAGCTCTAGTCTTTATGCCTTATCTTTATTTTTTGACTCTTGATAATGTTTCTATTTCACATAAGATTTTTAGTATTTTCCTTCTTAGAGGACATAAACCTACTAGTTACCATGAAGCCTCCAAATATGATTCTTGGGTTTAAGCTATGAACTCAGAATTACAAACTCTACAAGAAGAGAACACATGGGAATTCGTTTCTTTGCCAAGGGACAAGACTACAATAGGTTGCAAGTAGGTATTCAAGATTAAGTATAAAACTGATGGCTCCATTGAAAGACATAAAGTGCGCCTAGTAGCTAAAGGGTATACACAATCTTATGGCATTGATTTTACTGATACCTTTTTGCCTGTTGCAAAGTTAACAACTGTGAGAGTTCTCCTTACAATAACAGTTTAGCATAACTGGTTATTGTTCCAGCTTGATATGAACAACGTGATATTGTTTGCGTATGTTTTAGTATTGAATTCCTACCATTTCTAGTAGGTTTACGTGTTATTCGATGTTAATATCTCTTATTTCGTATTATATTTATTTTCGTGTAACCTCTTAATTTTTATTGTGTTTCTTTCATGTTTATCACTAGAAGCCCTTATGAGATGAGAGGGAGGATGTTGGTGCACTATTGGTTCATGTTGAAGTCTATCGGAGTGGCCTAAAAGATTGACGCTTGATCGGGCACTCGAAGATGTGGATGAGTTTGACCTCTTGCGACTTAAATACATATAACTTTCTTATCCGAAGACCGATGGAGACAAGCTTAGTGGCTCTGGAAAGAAGACATCTTGGGATACATATTTGTCTCTAATGGGCTTCTTCAAATTCGAAGCCTAAAAGGGATAAAAATTACGTTCAAAGTCGAGCTTTAATTCTGCCAGCAAATCTGGACGAATTTGGCCGAAAATTCAAGAATCATTATGGACCATGAGGGCCTTTCTTTCTTTCACATGGCTGGAAACTTGAGTGCCTTGTATAAATAATTCTCCTTGGTGTTCCTTGTTGGAAAGAAGAGCTTTCCACCTCCAAAGTGAAGTTTTCTACCTCCAAAGAGCTTTCCACCTCAAAAGAGAGGCTTTCTAACTCAAAAGAAAGAATATTCATCCATCCACCTTCTCTTTTGACGAATGAGTGAAAAAAAGCTCTCATCTCATTCGCTATAAATAGAGGAGAGAATTGCTCTCTTTGGGATATCTAGTTTTTGAAGAATATAGTTGGAGATTGAGAATTGTGAGGAATACCAAGAAGGAGCACCATTGGAGGAATGCGAGAAGAAAACTTGACGAAGGATGCTTGAGGAAGCTCTTGACCACATCTTGAGTTTTCTCTATCTCTCTCTTTAATGTTATTTTCTATCATTTTCTTGTATAAGCTTTCTTCTTGTATGAACATGACTTGTGAGTAGTTTTTCTTGTGAGTACGATGCTTTAATTATGTGATTACTTATCTATGTTGGGTTATGGTTTGATCATCTTTCGTAGTAGTTGTCAATTGATGATCGTAATACTTAATCTAACTTAATCACTTAGATTATGATGTTAGTTGATGATAGTGGACCGAAAGGCATTAAATTCAACGAAAGGATCAATTGACATATTCTTAGGTATTAATGAGACATCTTGATACTAAGGGATACGCCATGAGGAGTTAACTTTATAATTGAGTTTAGCTTAGTTCACGATATAATTAATGAGCGAAAGCGTTAGTTGGTATTCGTGAACTATTCTAGCTTAGTTTTATCGGCCTAATGAGCGAAAGCGTAAGGAGGATGCACTAGAATACTCCGGGTACTAGTTAGAACTTCATAAATAACCATGATCTTGACATAGATAGGTAGTTCATAAAAGCATCGTGCTCTCTTTATTTCATTAAAGTAAAAACCATCTATTTACATTTCTTAGTTTACTTATTGTCTTGCAACCTTATATCATTCTTTACTTTACGAACTTGTTTCAATTTGGCTACATACGATTGATTGTTTTAATTTTCATGTTCTATCTCTCGCAGTTCAAGAACCTTACTTATACACTATACTATTTATTTGTATGTTAAATTATTTAGCAAATTTGCGTACGTCAAATTGGCGCCGTCGACACGGAACTGAGATTTTAGGACTTAAAACCAAAAGCAATTGGTTTTGTGTACATCATATTTACAGATTTTGTGCGCTCGCTTTTGCGAGTCTCTTTAGTGCATGCCAAGAACCCGGAGTGCAGGACTTGGCCTTGACACAAACGCCTTACCTGAGATTGACATCAAAATACTCGAAAGGAGAATTATGCGTGAAAGGAGAGACCAATCCAGATCCAGTCACAAAATCAGGATGATAATGACTTGGCGACCCAAGCTTTTTATGACGCTACTTTGGAAGCAACCCAAGCCCTTGCAGGTGCGCCACGAAGAAGGACCCTGCTGGAGTCATCCATTCCTACATGGAATGGGAATCCAAATGGGTTGCAACAACCACCGGTGGGAGCCCACTCATTCCAGATCCCAGCAGCCATTATGGGATTACTACAAAATTCTGTCCAGTTTTAAGGATTACCGAGTGAAGATCCTCAAGACCATCTTTCTCGATTCGAGGATATATGCAATATCATGAAGTTTCAAGGAATAGATGATGACATCTTGAAGCTACGTCTCTTTCACTTCTCTCTGATGGATCGAGCTCGTGTATGGTACAACAAGTTGAAAGGAGAGACAATAAGGAGTTGGACAGACTTGGCCCATGCTTTCCTGCGGAAGTTCTTCTTCATGGCTAAGTCAGCCAAACTCTTGCAAGAAATCAACACCTTTGTCCAAAGAGATGGAGAGAGCATCTATGAAGCTTGGGAGAGATTCACAGATCTCCAAGGAACTTTTCCTCAACATGGCATATCACAGGAGAACCTCATGAATATCTTCTACAATGGGTTAGATGGCCCATCTCGTGATCATATTGATGCCTCATCTCAATGGGTGTTCTTAAGAAATACTGCTGACGAAGCCACTCATTTGATGGAGGAGATGGCAGAAGTCAATGGCATGTGGCCAAAGGAGCGTGCCCGAATACCACACAGAGGAGCAACGTGAGGGATAATGGAAGTGGATAGCAACACCAAGCTCGAAGCCAGGCTGGAGGCCCTTACCAGAAGATTTGAAGACCTGGCTAAAAGCAAGGAAAAGATAGCTGCGGTGCAAGATGTTTGTGAACTTTACAAAGAAAAGCATCCCACCAACGACTGTCCGGTATTGGAAGAAATTCAAGTTGTTGCTGTTAGGCAACCAGGAGGGTTAGGTTACTCCAACCAAAGTCAACCAAATTTCTCTCGATTTGAAAAGCAGCCATATAACACTGACATTCAGCAAGAGCCCAGAAAACTATATGTGGGAGATCAAGTCAAAACAATGGGAGATAAGATCGACCAGTTGGTGGGCGACCAAGTCAACGTCTTCGCAAAGATCGACTAGTTAGTTGGAGTAGTCCAATAGTCTATTCAACAACAATCCATAACTGTGCACCGGATGGATCGTTGTGAAGTTCGACATCAAGAGATAGAGACATTCCTCAAAGGGCAGGCAACACAACTCAAAAAGATGGAAATTGAACTTGGAAACTTAGCTGCAGCAAATACTCGACAACCGATAGGTTTACTACCAAGCAACACAGAGGCTAACCCAAGAGGAGATGTCAAAGCTGTTACTCTGAGAAATGGCAAGGAGATTGAAGGAGCCTCTACGACATCCAAAGAGAAGGAGAAAGTGAAGGAGAAAGAGAAGGAAGAAGAGCTAGTTCATCCCATTGAAGAAGAGGAATTTTATGTTCCTCCACCACCAAGGATTCCACCTCCATCGTTTCCTCAACGAATCAAGAAGAAACCAATGGAAGATAAAAGATTCATTGGTTTTATTGAAAAGGTGAAGGGTATTCAGATAAGTGTCTCTTTCTAGGAGATGCTTGATCAAATGCCGGATTATGCCAAATTCCTCAACGGACTCCTCACCAATAAGAAGAAGTGGGATAAAGAAGAAACGATATCTCTAATAGTCAATTGCAGCTCACTCATCTCCAAGGATTTGCCAGTTAAGCTTAAGGATCTAGGGAGTTTTACTATCCCTTATTTTATTGGTGATGTTGAATTTCCTAAATGCTTGTGTGATCTTGGTGCTAGCATTAACCTCATGCCGTTAACTATCTTCAGGCAACTAGGACTTGGAGACCTTAAGCCAACAGAGATGCGTCTTCAGCTAGCAGACTAGACTGTCAAGAGACCACATGGAATTGCAGAGGATGTGCTAGTCAAATTCGAGCAATTCTATGTTCCAGCAGATTTTGTAGTCTTGGACTTTGACCCAGACAAGAATTGTCCTCTTCTCCTAAGAAGGCCATTCCTCAACACCAGCCGTGCCTTAATCGATGTCAATGGTGGGAAGCTAACTCTACGTATTGGGGAAGAAACAATGGAGTACCAAATGGCCAAAGCAATGCAGTACCACTGCGAGGATGACGATTGCATGCGCATCGACACGGTGCCTGATGAAATGCTTTATTTTGAAGAATAGTGGAGCTGGTCTTTGACAGAGGAAGAAGAGGCAGAAACCCTTGAACAAGTGCACGAAGTTGAAGAGGCCAAAGAAAATGAAGAAGTAGACAAAGAGGAGGAAAAATTAAAGCTAGCATTTTACAAGGGGGCTCCTACGCTACCATCCACAGTTAAAGCCCCCGTTGTGGAGCTGAAAGAGTTACCTCCTCACTTGTGATATGCTTTCTTAAGAGAAGGAGGAAGGCTGCCAATAATTATCTCCAACAAGCTTACTCCGGAGCAAGAAGAGCAAGTTCTTACACTGGTGAACAAAAGAATGAAGGCCATGGGATGGCAAATTTTTGATATCCATGAAATTAGCTCTGACATTGTGATGCACCGCATCAACATGGAGGAAGGATCAAAGCCCAGGGCCGATCGTCAACGAAGACTAAATCCAAACATAAGGGAGGTTATGAAAAAAGAGGTAATCAAATTTCTCGATGCTGGAATTATTTATCCTATTTCAGATAGCAAATGGGTGAGCCCTGTCCAATGTGTGCCCAAGAAAGGAGGTATGACGGTGCAAACTAATGAGGAAGGGGAACTCATCTCAACAAGAGTAGTTACTGGGTGGCGTGTATGCATCGACTACAGAAAACTCAATGCCGCTACTCGGAAGGATCATTTTCCTCTTCCCTTTATTGATCAAATGTTGGAGCGTATTGCTGGACATGCCTACTACTGCTTCCTAGATGGTTATTGCAGGTATAATCAGGTACTCATCTATCCTGGAGACCAAGATAAGACTACTTTCACTTGTCCTTTTGGCACTTTTCCATACAAGAGAATGCCTTTTGGTCTGTGCAATACTCCCGCCACTTTTCAATGGTGCATGATGGCAATATTTTGGGGGATGAATGAAGACATCATGGAGGTTTTTATGGATAATTTCTCTATCTTTGGAGATTCGTTTGAATGTTACCTCCACAACTTGGATAGAGTACTCAAGAAATGCGAAGAGAAGAAGCTCGTGTTTAATCGGGAGAAATTTCATTTTATGGTGGAAGAAGGCATAATATTGGGTCACAACATCTCAAAGGCTGGAATTGAAGTTGATCGTGCCAAGACCGAGGCGATCGAAATAATGCAACCACCGACGATGGTAAAGGGCATCCGCGCATTCCTAGGACATGCATGGTTTTATCGACACTTTATAAAGAAATTATCTTCTATTGAAAAACCCTTGACTAACCTCTTGAATAAGGATGTCACCTTTGAGTTTGATGATTCTTGTCTAACTGCTTTGAGGACACTCCAAGAAGCATTGATCACTGCTCCAATTATCACTTCACCATCGTGCGACCTCCCATTTGAGCTTATGTGCGATACAAGCAATGATGTCTTGGGTTGTGTCCTCAGACAACGAAAGGAAGGGCGACTGCAGGTCATCTATTATGCAAGTCGTGTTCTCGTTGGAGCACAACTTAACTACACCACCACGAAAAAAGAGCTACTTGCGGTGGTGTATGCTTGCGACAAATTCAGACCTTACTTGTTAGGTTCTAAAGTCATCATCTACACCGACCACGCAGCCTTGAGGTACCTCTTTGCTAAACAAGATGCAAAACCCCAACTTATCCGTTGGATTTTACTTTTGCAGGGATTTGATCTAGTGATTAAGGATAAGAATGGCACGGAGAACGTGGTTGCAGATCACTTGTCCCACTTGGAGCACAACGATGGAATGGAAAAGGAAGGAAGGATTCTCGAATACTTCCCAGATGAAGCTTTGTTCTATGTCCAAGCAGTGGCGCCTCCTTGGTACGCAGATTTTGCCAACTATTTGGTGAGTGAAGTCATGTCCGAAGACTTAAGCTACCCTCAGAGAAAGAAGTTCCTCAGTGATGTGCGTTTCTATGTGTGGGATGAGCCATATCTATTCAGGAGATGTGTGGATGGCCTTCTACGATGATGTATTCTAGACGAAGAAATAGCATCTATTCTCTAAGAGAGTCATGGATCAGTTTACGCTGGACACTTTGGAACATCAAGAACAGCTTCATGAGTTCTTGAGTGTGGGTTCTATTGGCCTACAATTTTTAAAGATGCAAGAGCATTCACTGAGCATTGTGATCGTTGTCAATGAACAGGTAATATTTCTCGACGAGATGAAATGCCCCAGTCTGGTATTCTAGAGGTTGAGCTGTTTGATGTGTGAGGGATCGACTTCATGGGTCCTTTCCCTCCCTCTAAAAGTAATAAGTACATCATTGTCGGAGTCGACTATGTCTCCAAATGGGTAGAGGCGTGGGCTACTCCAACAAATGATGCCAATGTGGTCTTACGATTCCTCAAGCAGCTCTTCGTCCAATTCGGAGTTCCTCGCGCAATCATCAGTGATGGCGGTTCACATTTCTGCAACCAATCTTTTGCCAAGCTTCTCCGGCGCTATGGAGTCACTCATAAGGTTGCCACACCTTATCATTCTCAAACCAGTAGTCAAGTTGAAGTATCTAATAGGGAGCTGAAGAAAATTCTAGAAAAGATGGTGAGCTCAGCATGGAAAGATTGGTCGGGTAAGCTTGATGATGCCTTATGGGCTTACCGCACTACTTTCAAAACCCCTATAGGCACAACACCATATCGCCTGGTCTACGGCAAGGCGTGTCACCTCCCAGTGGAGCTTGAACACCGAGCATTTTGGGCAATCAATACATTGAACTACGACTACAAGCTCGCGGGAGAACGTTGGGTGCTGCAACTCCAAGAACTCGAGGAACTTCGCTCAAGTGCCTTTGAAAGTTCACGGCTCTACAAAGACACCACCAAAAAGAGGCACGACGCTTGTATTGGAGCCAAGGACTTTCAGGTTGGTCAACTAGTACTCCTCTATAATTCGCGCTTAAAGCTGTTCCCCAGAAAATTGAAATCAAAATGGAGCGGACCATTCGAGATTGTCAATGCCGCCCCTCATGGAGCCATTGAAGTGAAGAATCTGGAGGGCCAAACATTCAAAGTCAATGGCCACCGGTGCAAGCTATACCTAGGGAGCAAGATAGAGCGTGCTCGAGAAGTGCAAACTTTGCTCCCTCCATCCGCACCTTAGCCTCAGAGAGCAGTCCATTTCTCTTTCTTTTACTTTTCATTTTTTTCATTTGTGTTATATAATGTGATATTTTGTTTTGTGTGTTGCCCCCATATTGAGGACAATGTGTCATTTAAGTGTGGGGGTGAGAGGTTCCACATAGGAATGATTTGATGAGTATAGCATGATTTTTTCAAAATTTGACCCCCTCAAAATTATTAAACTTATGTTAGAAGATTACCACATACCTAATTAGGGATTGAACTTGAGCACCAAGATTAGAAACTTGTAGAAACCTCACCCTCGGTTGCTTAAACTAGTGGTCTCACTATGTATACTTGCCTAGAGGGTTGACGAATAAACCTTGTGAGGAACTTTGAGTCGAAGGTGGAGACAACGGTCTCTATACATTCATGAGGTTCCTACTTGAGTCCGTTTGATTGAGGTATCCTACTAGTACTTGACATAGTCTTGGTTGTGTGTGTGTTAGTGGGATGATGGGGGCAAATTTATTTGACATTAAGCCCAGAGCTGTAGAGATAAAAATCCCTTGAATCCATTGCTTTAACCCATTGAGCCTAGCCATTCTTTGATCATATTATATGTAAGCCAACTTTAAGCCTTATACCTACTATCCTCCCGACCTTTGGTCATTTGATCCGTGGACGCATAGGTTGGGGATAATATGTATTAGGATTAGTTGGAAACTTAGTGTTGATATGGGTTTAATCTATTCGAAAAAAAAATTGAGTTGTTGCCTAATAAATGTCAAGTTTGTGATTTAAAAAAAAGAAGAAGAAGAAAAGAATGAAAAGTGGTGAAAAAGAGAAGTAAAAATGGAATAAGGCATGAATAAGATGGCGTGACTCGATCTACACGGTCTTAGGAAATGGGTGAATTGGGGAGTGTGCTTGAATTGTTAATGGTGAGGATGTTTAATATAGACGAGTGACTAGTTTGCATTTGTACAATGTCCTCGGATTGGGTGGTTTAACTACTATCCATATATTTTATCTCACCTGTACCTCAGCCCCATTACAACCCGAATGAAAGTCCCCCTGATCACAAGCAATCTCACGACTTTGAGACATTGTTGAGTAGGACGTCAGATACTTTTAAAAAAATCGGCCATGTACGTGAGAGACAGGAAGTTAAGCACTTATAAATTGTGAGCAAAAAATTTCTGAACTTCTGAGTGGTCAACATTGTAGTGTATTTTACATAGTGTTAATACTTGGTTAAATAATCTAGAGGCGAGGTGTCTACCGGTTTTTACTTTTTGTGTTTTGGTTAATGAACTAGCTAAGTTGTAGGGTGATCTGTTGATGTGAGTTTGAGATTTTGAGGGGAGTTAAATTTTGAATTAATCATGCCAAGTCTTTTCCTTATTGCATTTTGATTTCTCTTGTGATGTTGTTTAGTATCCCATAGTTGAGTTTGCTTGAGGACAAGCAATGATTCAAGTATGGGGGTGTGATGAGTGTGAAAACATTCATTATTTGCGTATGTTTTAGTATTGAATTCCTATCGTTTCTAGTAGGTTTACGTGTTATTCGATGTTAATATCTCTTATTTCGTATTATGTTTGTTTTCGTGTAACCTCTTAATTTTTATTATGTTTCTTTCATGTTTATTGCTAGAAGTCCTTGTGAGATGAGAGGGAGGATGTTGGTACACCATTGCTTCATGTTGAAGTTATCGGAGTGGCCTAAAAGATTGACGCTTGATCGGGCACTCAAAGATGTGGACGAGTTTGACCTCTTGTGACTTAAATGCAGATAACTTTCTCATCCAAAGATCGATGGAGGCAAGCTTGGTGGCTCTGGAAAGCAGACATCCTAGGCTACACATTTGTCTCAAATGGGCTTCATCAAATTCGAAGCCTAAAAGGGATAAAAATTACGTCCAATGTCGAGCTTTAATTCTGCCAGCAAATCTGGACGAATTTGGCCAAAAATTCAAGAACCTTTATGGACCATGAGTGCCTTTCTTTCTTTCACATGGCTGAAAACTTGACTGCCTTGTATAAATAATTCTCCTTGGTGTTCCTTGTTGGAAAGAAGAGCTTTCCACCTCCAAAGTAAAGTTTTCCACCTCCAAAGAGCTTTCCACCTCAAAAGAAAGGCTTTCCAACTCAAAAGAAAGAATATTCATCCATCCACCTTCTCTTTTGATGAATGAGTGAAGAAAAAGCTCTCATCTCATTCACTATAAATAGAGGAGGGAATTGCTCTCTTTGGGATATCTAGTTTTTGAAGAATATAGTTGGAGATTGAGAGTTGTGAGGAATACCAAGAAGGAGCACCATTGGAGGAATGATAGAAGAAAGCTTGAAGAAGGATGCTTGAGGAAGCTCTTGACCACATCTTGAGTTTTCTCTATCTCTCTCTTTAATGTTATTTTCTATCATTTTCTTGTATAAGTTTTCTTCTTGTATGAACATGACTTGCGAGTAGTTTTTCTTGTGAGTACGATGCTTTAATTATGTGATTACTTATCTATGTTGGGTTATGGTTTGATCATCTTTCGTAGTAGTTGTCAATTGATGATCATAATGCTTAATCTAACTTGATCACTTAGATTATGATGTTAGTTGATGATAGTGGACCGAAAGGCATTAAATTCAACGAAATGATCAATTGACATATTCTTAGGTATTAATGAGACATCTTGATACTAAGGGATAACTCACGAGGAGTTAACTTTATAATTGAGTTTAGCTTAGTTCACGATCTAATTAATGAGCGAAAGCGTTAGTTGGTATTCGTGAACTATTCTAGGTTAGTTTTATCGACTTAATGAGCGAAAGCGTAAGGAGGATGCATTAGAACACTCCGGGTACTAGTTAGAACTTCATAAATAACCATGATCTTGACATAGATAGGTAGTCCATAAAAGCATCGTGCTCTCTTTATTTCATTAAAGTACAAACCGTCTATTTATATTTCTTAGTTTACTTATTGTCTTGCAACCTCATATCATTCTTTACTTTATGAACTTGTTTCAATTTGGCTACATACGATTGGTTATTTTAATTTTCATGTTCTATCTCTCTCAGTTCAAGAACCTTACTTATACACTATACTATTTATTTGTACGTTAAATTATTTAGCAAATTTGCGTACGTCACAATGCATTTCTCCATAGAGACTTGGAGGAAGATGTCTACATGGTGTTACCTCTGGGTTTATTAATTTCTCCCTCTGATGTTGGCAAAGTTTGCAAACTAAAAAAATCTCTATATGGCCTTAAGCAAGCTAGTCGTCAGTGGTTCTTTAAGCTGACACAAGCATTGCTCCAAGCATGTTTCCTGTAGTCTACTAATGATCACTCTCTTTTTACTAAGGTTGTAGGATAATCTTTTACAACAATACTTGTTTATGTTGATGACATTATTTCGACAGGAAATGATCCTTCTGCAATTGATGGTGTTAAAGCTTATCTTCACACACACTTCAAACTCAAAGATCTTGGCATTATGAAATACTTTCTGGGTTTGGAGATAGCTCGCAGAATAGATGGCCTACATCTCAATCAGCAAAAGTATACATTAAAACTCTTGAAAGTTATTGGTTACCTAGAGTGTAAGCCATCTGATACACCTACGGATTTTAGTTGTAATCTCACTAGTACTTCATATACTCCTCTTGATGATGATCCCAAAATTGAGGAAGATGATGATTTCCAAATCACTCTGGATCAACCTGTCACTTCTACTGCTTACAGACAATTAGTTGGCAAGCTTCTTTATCTCACAACAACACGGCCAGATATATGCTTTCCAGTTCAGCAATTAAGCTAATTTATGTCTTGTCCAAGTGATTGTCACTTAAAAGCTGCATTCAGAGTTTTTCGTTATCTTAAGGGTAATCCAGGTTATGGTTTGATATTTTCTGTTGTTCCTGATCTTAAATTGAAGGTATATTGTGATAGCGATTATGCTACATGTGAAGAGAGTAGATGATGAATCACAGGCTATGCTGCCTTTCTTGGCAATTCATTGGTCTCTTCGCTATCTAAGAAGCAACCTACTGTTTCTAGATCATCTTCAAAAGCCAAGTATCGAGCCTTATCTTCTATTAGCTACATATTACAATGGTTACGATATCTCTTGGCTAATTTTCATGTTCCTATCCCAGGACCAAGCCTTATCTTCTGTGATAGCCAGCCACCAATCTACATAGCTGAGAACCCCATATTTTATGAACGCATGAAGCACATAGAGATCGACTGCCACGTCATTCATGAATGGATTCAGCGAGGTATTGTTCACCTTTTTCACATTCCTACAGAACACCAACCTGTTGACCTGTTTACCAAGCCGTTGCTCAAACAATTAACAAAGGCATTATTATTTGGTGTCCAAGTTGGAAATGTGTAGCCTACATATTCCAACTTGCGGGGGTGTCTTAAAATATATGGACTCCAGGCCTTTTACTTCTACTCAACAAAGCAGGCCCAATAACATTAGAAAAATATCTGTTTTGTTTGTAGATAAGTTTCCCTTCCAACTTCATCTCTCTCTCGATAGTTCCCTCTTGTTCTTCCTTCAATTTTTAACCCATCAAATCCAAGTTTTTTCTTAAGATGGTGCCCCGATCGGAGGACAGAAATTAAAAAACCATTGATCTTGTCTTGAATCTAACAAATATAATTTTTTCATTTAATCCAATTTTTATCATCTGTTTTCTAAATTTTTGGATTATGTTCTTTGTAGATTTTGTGGTATTTTGCTTCTAATAAAGAAGAAGATGGCATTATTTTGTTTTTGGGTTTTGTTCTAGATTAGTTTTTTGGGTTTTGTGGCTATGATGTTTCAGGGTTGGTGGTGTTTGGGCTATGGTGTTTAGGAGTTCAACGTAGAAGACCAAATGGAGGAGAGAGGGATAAGGGAAGAAATGACTTTTTTAAAATTTTTTTGAAAGCGTAAAAGGGTCATAAAAAATTTGTGTTGACCGCTGACATCAGCGGTGGACCCGCTAGAGACATGAGAGTTCTATTTTACCGAAGTCAGAGGACGAAAAATGGGTTTTAAAATAGTAAGGAAACTGGTGATTTTGTCAAACTCCAGAGACCTGAGGGTAATTTATACTTTTTAACAAATACAAATATTTTTACATATTTTACAAATTCGAAAAATATTTTAATATACAGTAAAACCTCTTTAAAGTGATCTCCTCTAAAGTGATAACCTCTCTAAACTAATAAAAGTCCCGGTCCCAAGTCGGGACGAGTGTAAAAATTTAATAACTCCTCTATCGTAATAATTAATACTTTTTTAGAAAATATTTTAGAAAATGTTAGTATAAAATCTCGGTCCCAATTTTCGCATAAAGTGATATTTTTGAATAAATACATATATTTTTACATACTTTGCAAATTTGTAAAATATTTTAAGATACTAGTTTGTACTAAATTTGCTTATTTGATAACTTTTACATCATCATTCATCTTGTGAATTGTCTTCAAATGGTTCTCGTGGTCGCCATCTTGCTGTAAAAAGTTTCTTCAATCGAGTGTAGCAGAATAACACTACTCTCGATTGAAATATAAGCTAAATTTTTATGTATCTCGTGACTAATTATTATTTTTTATGAGATAATAATTGTAATTATTATTAATATATTTTTTGGAGACTCGAATGTGGTCAAATAAATCTTTATAATTTTTTGTTGTTTTAAATACATAGAAGATATTTTTTGTAGTAAAAAATGTAAACATCTCTTATGTGATAACCTCTCTATAGTGATAATTTTCTCCGGTCCTAACAATATCACTTTAGAGAGGTTTTACTGACTAATTTGTGTTAGATTTGCTTGTTTGATAAATTTTACATCGTTATTCATCTTCTTAATTATTTTCAAATGATCCTTGTGATCATGGTCTTGTTATAAAAAACTATCCCAATCTAGTGTAACATTTGCATAATGTTATAAGCTGAAATGTTATGTGACTTGAATATAGACAAATGAATTTTTCGATATTTATGTATTATTGCTCAAAAACTTAATTTTAATAATTCTTGAAAAAAAATATAAAATGTAATAACTTTTCTAAAGTCATATTTTTCTCCAAACTTAACAATATTAATTTAGAGATATGTTTAAAACCTGACCAATTACATAATGGTCGCAACAGTTATTCACGTACTTACTTTATTTATTAGAAATTTCGACAAGTAAATAGGCGGGAATAGGGAAAAAAAAAAGATAAGAGATCAAAAAGATAATGAAGGTGAAGCAATTAGGAAAAACTTTTTGGGAGATTTCCAACATTGAGCACGACCTCAACGCCTCCATGTAATGGGCCAAACACAAGTTTATTGGGCATTCAAATCTGAACATTTGGGCCTGTCCTTGATCTGTCAATGGTCCCTGAGCCCAGGTCAACACGTCCTTCATAAGCTATTGTAAAGAAGGCCTTAATAAGAGGGGGAAAAAACCAGATGCTATAGATTAGGGGTGTGCAATCGGTATATACCGATTTCGAATACCGAATACCGAATAGTCAAAAAACTCAATACCGATCCCGAACCAAAATTATTTTGGTATATATCGAATACCGAATTAAAATTTCGGTATTATACCGAAAATTCCGAAAATACCGAAATTTTCAAAAGAGAAATAATCCATCGTTAATACCGAAGTTATTTCATCTACCCGAGGGAATACAATGAGCGCAATCACACTTCTCTTAGGGATAACTCATATCAATTCCACCTAATTTGAAAAATCCCCAAATATTAAACCCTAATTTCATTTTTACAATTTGAAACCTAATTTATACCTGACTTGGAGAGTGAGAGTGGTGGCGGTCGGGGGGAGGTGTGACCGTGGCCCGTGGTGGTGGCGGCCAAGGGGAGGTGTGGCCGTCCGCCCGTCTGTGGTGGTTGTGCGCCCATTTTTGTGATTTGTGAATTGTGAGGGTGAGAAGAAGAGAGCAACGTCTGTGAGAGAGAAGAAGAGGAAAAGGGGAAAAAGAAAATGGGGAGGTGTTTCTGGGAGTATATTGTGTGTGGGCTCTTTATATAGCTAGAAAAATTTCATTTTAGTACCTCCTTTTATAGTTGGTAAACTAACACTTTAGTACTTCGATATTTTCGGTATTACCGAAATAATACCGGTATATACCAAAATTATACCGAATACCGAAATTCACTGAAATTTCCCAAAAGTCGATACCGAATTAAATTCCGTATACCGAAATACCGATCCCAAAATCCCGAATACGGAAAAAATACCAAAAATCCCGAATACCGAATACCGAATGCTCACCCCTACTATAGATTGAGCAGGTTCAACGCTTTTCAGTTTTTTCCCCTCATCCCTAGCACAAATATCCTATGGCATAATATTTTACTTCAAAAAATAATAAAACCTAGCTAAATTAATATTTCATAAATTATTAATTCAATTTACTTTCATAAAAAAGAATTTAATATCTATTTCTTACTATACATTTTTGGTTTATATTACCTATTATCCAGCGTTGTAGCTAAGTTGTTTCAATACATTAAGAAAAGTGAGCAAGGTGAATATACAAATAAAAGGAGGACTTGACGTACTAGTAAAGTGTAAGAGCTATAAATTAATAAGTTATTAATTTATTAATTGAATTAATAATTTTATAAATTGGGGAAATTGCCCCAGGTCTCTGGCTTATATCGTAATTAAGGTTATGGTCCTTACTATTCAAAATAGTATTTTGCCGTCCCTGATTTTTGTAAAAATGTTGGTCTCAGGTCCTTGGCTGATTTCAACACTCTATTTTCTCTTTTTTTTCATGTGAAATAACATTTATACCCTTACAAAAAAATCATCTTCACCTCACGAACAAAAACATCAAGAAAACTTCTAATTAATTAAACAACAGACTAAACCATGCCAGAAATCCAAAAAGTAACTCGTCATTGCACGCTCTTGGGAAATCTAAGAATAACAACTACATCAACTACTAAATTCTTCCTTGAAAATGGTTTCAGCAGATCCTTCATCCCTCTGTCAAAAATCAAGTATATAAACCAAAAAATCAAAAATCCTTCGTCCCCCTGTCAAAAAGCAACCATAACCAAGAACATCTATGTTATGATAGAAAGACGGATTTGTAATAGGACCAAATGTATAGTGACTAATCTGTAATTGTAGCTTAAGCTGCCTTAGTCAAAGGGTATAAATATGAGGCTTAGAATTAGTTGGAACTATCATGAACTTTGTACACCAGCTGGCTCTTAACGGGTTACATTCCCGCTTTCTCTCTCTCTCTAACTACTTCTATCTCTATTTCTTGATTTCCATAGATTTTTCCAAATTCTACGGTTCTACCTTAACAAATTGGTATATGTGCCCGCAATCCTCGGACGAATTACGGGCTATGGCGAAGTCAACAAAGGTGGACGAACAGTTCAAGGCATTGGAAAATTTTTTTTCCTCAAAGGTAATAAATTTGGAGAGGAATATGGATGCGAGGCACAACGAGGTCGAGGATCGATTGAAGGAGAATACGACTCGATTGGAGGAGAACACGAGGCGGTGGGAAGGAATAGAAGCTCGAATGGAAGCAATGATGGAAGCGATGAGGAAGGAGATCGCATAGGGCTTCAAGAACGTTGGCGCAAAGGAGAAGAGCGTCGAAGAGGACCGCCGTTGCCATTCTCTCCTACTTCCAACTCCACTGGGAAATGTCTGAGGAGAAGTATGAGGTTCATCGTGGTACGAAAACTTCCACTCGAATGCGGTAGGAGATGGGCCGAGGAGCTGCGCGAGTAGTGGTTGCCCCCACGACAATGGAGAGGTTAACCAAGCTCGAGGTCCTCCTTTGGAGATGGGTAATGAGAACTACCAGGTACCAATTCCTTTTGCTAAATTGGATATTCCATTATTTTCTGGCTAGAACCTTAGGAGTTGGATTCGAAGATGTGAGAAATATTGTGAGTTAAACAGGGTACCTGAGGATAGGAAGGTTGGGTTTTATTCTATGTATCTGGATGAGAAGGTAGATACTTGGTATCTTTCTTGGAAAATAGGAAACCCTGAGGCTACATGGACTGAGTTTGTGGAGGCCTTGAATTTCATATTTAGTGATCAAGGTTATGAGACCCTAGTTAGGGAGTTCAATCAGTTGAAATAACTAGAGATTGTGGAAGAGTATGTCACTAAGTTTGAAGAGTTAAGAAGCTTGATGCTGTTGGAGAATAGGACTCTTCCAGATAGGTATTTTTCGTCAAGCTTCATGGCTGGATTAGAAGAGGGAATCAGGTCATTGGTTTATGCTGCCAGACCTGCTTCATTGGTAGAAGCCATGAGGTTGGCTAGATTGAATGAGAGTGCTGTCCAGGCCCTATTCAAGAAGAGTCAACCTTATAGAAGTAGCTTTGGGAGTAGTCAGTCCATATACAATTATTTTGCTACTCACAAACCTAGTAACTCTGCTAGTAACACTAATAGGTTCAACTTTGGTGGGGGAAGAGTTAATTCTGGAACCAACAGTGCTGCTAGCAGTTTTGGCAGTAGCAACAATAGAGGGACGAGTGGAGACCCAAATTGTTGGACATGTGGTGAGAAATACTTCTGGGGACATGTTTGTTCTAACACCAAGAAACCTGCCCTGAATTTGATGGAGGAAGGATTAGGATGGCAGAGTCCTGTACCAACTGAGGAGGAGTTGTTAGATAAAGAATGGGTTGAAGGGACTGCCATTATGTCTTTACAAGCAGTAGCAGCCATTGATATTGAGGATGGTAATGGACCACTAAAGGTGAAGGGTAGGTGTATGGATAAATCATTGCTAGTATTACTTGATCTGGAAGCACTTTTAGCTTTGTAGATAGTACTGTAGTACATTCTCTTGGGCTAAAATCTGAGGCCATCCCTAGTGTTGTGGTATCAATTGCTAATGGAGATAGGATGACTAGCAATAAGCATTGCAAGAACTTCAGTTGGGAGATAAGAGGACAGTAGTTTAAGAGTGATTTGAGATTACTTAGATTGGGAGGATATGATATGGTGTTGGGAACTGATTGGATGAAATGAGATAAACCATGAACATCTGTAGAGTTTGATTTTTGGCAAATGCAAGCTACTATTAAAAGGGATGGCAAGTCTACTGTGTTAAAGAGCATGACTAAGGAAGAGCTAAGTCAGTTGCAGGTGCTCCAACCAGCTCCTTCATCAGCTTCCCTTTCTCTGATGGAATGTTCCCAGATACAGAGGTCTCTAGATAAGAAAAATGGTAATAGCTTAGAGGAGATTTATTGGGTGGTGGAAGATCAGTACCTAAAGTTAAAAGCCAGGGTTACTAAGATGAGTATGGATCCTGCCTGCATAAGTTACTAGCAAAATTTGAAGATGTGTTTGCAGAACCATCTTCTGTTCCACCACAGAGAGACTTTGACCATAAAATCTTACTGAAATAGGTTCCCAACCTGTAAGTATCAGACCTTATAGGTATTCCTACTACTGAAAGACTGAGATTGAGCAGCAAGTGAAAGCTCTACTATATGCAAATTGTATTCAGCCAAGCAAAAGTCTCTTTGCTTCTCCAATTCTGTTAGTCAAGAAGAAGGAATGCAGTTGGAGGATGTGCATTGACTACAGACAACTGAATAATTTGACCATTAAGAATAAATTTCCCATCCCTATGATAAATGACCTCTTAGATGAGCTGCATGGAGCTGAAGTATTTTCTAAGTTGGACCTTAGATCATGGTATGATCAGATTAGGATGAGGATGGAAGATATACCCAAAAATATATTTAGAACTCATCATGGACACTTTTCAAAGTAATGCCCTTTAGCCTTACTAATGCCCCAACAAGCTTTCAAGCTTTGATGAATTCAATATTTGGTGGTCATCTTAGAGACTTCATACTTGTATTCTTTGATGATATACTAGTGTATAATAAGTCTATGAGTGAACACTTGCATCATTTGAGGGTGGCATTAGAGATCTTTAGAGACCAGCGGTTCTTTGCCAAAAGAAGCAAATGTTCTTTTGAAGCTCAGGAGGTTGAATATTTGGGATATGTCATGTCCAAATATAGGGTGCAGACTAACCCACAGAAGATTGAAGCCATGGTGAGTTATCAATCCCCTAGGAATGTATCTGATTTGAGAAATTTTTTGGGTATGACAGGTTACTATAGGAAGTTTATCAAGGATTATGGTCAGACTTTGAGACCGTTGTTTGATTTGCTGAAAAAGAATGGCTTTGAATGGAGTTATAAGAGTGAGGAATCTTTCCAGCTCTTGAAACAAGCTATGATATCAGCTTCTGTGCTTGCATTGCCTGATTTTACGAAGAAGTTTGTGGTTGAAATTGATGCTTGCCAGAATGCAATGGGAGCTGTGCTGATGCAAGAGGGTTGACCAGTAGCATATTTGAGCCAAGCTTTCTGTCCCAGGAATGCGGGGAGATCTGTGTATGAGAAAGAGTTGTTGGCTGTGTTGACTGCAATAGATATGTGGTGACCTTACTTGGAAAAGGTCATTTCACTATTAGAATGGACCAGTCTAGTATTAAACACTTGTTTGAGCATCATATTCACACTAGTTTGCAGAAGAAAGCAATATCTAAGCTCACGGGGTTGGATTTTTCTATATGTTATAGAAAGGGCAAAGAAAATGTAGTCATAGATGCTCTTCCCAGGAAGGATTATCCATCTCAAGATGATTGTTTTGCCATCTCTGTTATGCAACCCGATTGGCTTGCTAAGATTCTGGAGTCATATGTTGGGAATGAGGAGATACAACAACTTCAAACAGCCTTACTGGTAGCTCCTGGATTCATTCCTCACTATGAGTTACAGGAAGGACTACTGAAGTATAAAAGGGAAGTTTGTGATTGGTAAATCTGGACCTTTGAAGGCTCAATTGGTAGAGAAAATGCACAACTTTGCTTTTGGTGGCCATTCTAGAATTAATGGCAGCTACCAAAGAATCAAGAGACTCTTCCATTGGGTGGGAATGAAGAGTGATGTGCAGAAAGTGGTATCACAGTGTACCATTTGCAAGCAATGCAAATCTGAGAGTGTTGCCTTGCCAGGTCTCTAGCAACCCTTGCCCATTCCTGAGGGAGCTTGGCAGGAAATTTCATTAGATTTCATTGAAAGGCTCCCTGTGTCTCAGAAGAAGGACTCAATCTTGGTGGTTATGGACAGGTTTACTAAATATGCACATTTTCCCCCTGTCTCATTCTTATAGTGCATTACAAGTTACAAAAGTGTTGTTAGATGAAGTTTGTAAGCTCCATGGATTGCCCATTAGCATAGTGTGTGATAGGGACAAGCTGTTCACTAGTAAGGTATGGCATGAGTTATTTCAGTTGATAGGAGTTAGGGTGAATTTAAGTACAACTTATCATCCACAATCAGATGGACAAACAGAGCGTGTGAACAGATGTCTTGAGACCTACTTGAGGTATTTTTGTTTTGAAAAACCCAAGGACTGGAGTAATTGGATTTCTTTGGCTAAATTATGGTACAATATTAACTACCACCAATCCTTGCAGATGACACCATTTGAGGCATTATATGGTTATGTACCATCTGAGTTTCTAGGACTGAGAGTGCAACAGAGTATAGTTGCATCAGTGGATGAGTTCTTGGCTGAGAGAAGCAAGGCACTACAGATTATTGCTGCCAACTTGAAGATTGCACAGCAGCGAATGAAGGTACAAGCAGATACAAAGATAAGTGAGAGATCCTTCCAGGTGGGAGATTGGGTTTACTTAAAGCTTCAACCCTATAGACAATCATCAGTGGCTACAAGGAGAAATTTGAAGCTGACAGCTAAGTTCTATGGTCCCTTAAAGATTCTGCAGAAATTGGGGCAGGTATTCTATAGACTTGAGTTGCCAGAAGGAAGCTTAATCCACCCTATGTTTCATGTTTCAGTCCTGAAACATGGGCTACACCTGATGTCACTGTCCTGTCCACGCTTCCAAAAGTGGCTGACAATGGTTGTATTTTAATTGCTCCAGCTCGCATTTTAACATCAAAAAAAGTGATGCAGAATGGCAAGGAAGTTGAATAGATCTTGGTTGCTTAGCACAATTTGGATATAGATGATGCGACTTGGGAGGTTGTTACCGATTTGCACAGCAGATTTCCCTCATTCCAATTCTGATGAGCTGCAAATTTTTGCAGTATTTGCTCTTTAGCTTACTGCAGGAAGTTGCAGATCATGTGCAAAAGAAGTGTGTGCTGCTAGTTGTTGATGCTACTAATCTTGGACAAGTAGCTACTTGTTGCTGATATAGATTTATGGAGTTGTTGTGAAGTCCTTGTGGACAAGGATTGTTGCTGTGAAATCCTTGTGGACAAGGATTGCTAAAGGAGGGAGCTGTTATGATAGAAAGACAGATTTGTTATATGACCAAATGTATAGTGACTAATATGTAATTGTAGCTTAAACTGCCTTAGTCTAGGGATATAAATATTAGGCTTAAAATTAGTTGGAACTATCCTGAATCTTGTACACCAACTGGCTTTTAACGGGTTACATTCCCACTTTCTCTCTCTCTCTCTCTCTAACTAATTCTCTCTCTATTTCTTGATTTCCCCAGATTTTCCCAAATTCTAAGGTTCTACCTTAACAACCTAATCGCTTCCAAGACTCATCTTCCTCAATGAACTAAGACCCATCCTTCATCACTCTCGGTGGCGGCGATGGGAGATAGGAACGGGTGGCGGTCTTCTCTTCGAAACCTTTGGTCCATAATCTGTCTAATTTTTCCTCAACAGATCTGACGCTGTCGTGTAGCGATTGTCCAAGATTTTAACCCTCGGTCCATTTAATTGCGTAATCTTGGTGTTTAATTAGAAGGAGAGAAGGGAGCAGGCATGGCCAATGGCGGGGAACCCATTAACGGTGCTGAAGTTTGCACGATACATAGATTGGGATGAAGAATAATTTTGCCTCGTAGGGGTCAAAATCCCGTTTAGGAGGGCGCTTTAGTTTTGGGTTTTTGATCTTTGGTTTTGTAGATGGTTATTGGGTTTTCCTTGTTCATGAGAGACCTATGGGAGCTACCCAGATTTGGTTTCGTAGATGGTTACTGGGTTTTTTGAATGGGTATGTTTCAGATGAGTTCTGAAGTTGTTGTTCGAGATGATCTGTTGAAGTTGTAATTGGTGTTTGTTTTCAGGGTTGAGTTAGTGTTCTTAGGGTATTCCAAGGCTGAAGAAAATGATTTTTTTGGGAAAATTACTCTCAAGTCCCTCGAATTTGCTTAAATATACTCAAAAGTCTATCCTGTTCAAAAAATACATTATGACGTCCCTCTAGTTTGCTTTTATTATACTTTCGGGTTCCTAAATGACGTCAGCAACACCTTTTTCATTTTTGTCATTGAAATGATAAAAATACCCCTAGAACAAAAAATAATAAAAGAAGATGACATCATCTCTTCTTCTACCTCTAAAAATCAAAACCAAAACACAATCGAAAATCAAAACCAAAACACAATCAAGCTTCTCCAAGGAATCAAACACAATCAAACATAATCAGATCCCATTCATTCGGCCACGAGAAGACGACAACCTTTTCCCGAACTCCTGAACGGTGGTACTACCATCGAAGCTCCCAAAGATATGGTGGTGTGTGAGAGCACTAGCGGGGTAATGCTCAAGCGGGTCCAGCACCATCACTTTGATAGCCATCCAGGAAGCCGTATGGCAGAGCATACAGCCCAATTCTGCTAAAGTTTTTCCCAGCCACCTACACACTGAAACATCGCCGGAGGTGTCGGGGTCCGACGATGAACTGGAAGAGTAAGTGGGTCACCATCACCGCCACGACCACTGTCGATATCCCGTCCTCTGCCCCCATCCCACCGTCCTCCCGGCCTGCGCGCCTCAGATCCCTGTCTCCTCCTTTTCTGGGTTTGACCTTCGCAAACCCTAACCCAAACCAAACTCAATGAAGGCGAAGAAGAGAAGCCGAACCCATAATTAATACCCACCCAATCGAGGAGATCGATGGCGGCCTCTTCTCCCTCGAGGAGATCGACGGCGGCCTCTTCTCCCTCGAGGAGATCGACGGCGGCCTCTTCTCCCTCGAGGAGATCGACAGCGGCCTCTTCTCCCTTCCATCGGCGATGTGTGGATAAGAGGGTAGTTGGGAATCTAGAGACGACGTCGACACCAGAAGTTGGAGAGCTCAACGACGGCCTCTTCTCCCTCGAGGAGATTGACGATGGCCTCTACTCACTCACGACGAAAGACGATGACGCTGCCCTCCAGATTCCCAAGCCCGAAAAGTCGAGAGGCGATGAGAACGAGGACGAGGAGCCTGAGGAATCGAAGAGTCTTTGATTTGCAGGAGGGAGAAGAGGTCCTCGCACTCCATCTTCGGTGATGCCGGCTGCCATTGCTGCGACTTCATACACGGGAGCGGTGATGGACGAGCTCGGGAGCCCGGTGGGATCTAGGAAGGAATTCTTCAACAACCACTGCCGTGAGTATTGATTTAGAGTTGAATTGGTTACGAGATGATGTCATTGGTTTTGGGAATTTGATTGGAGGAAGAGAGGTAGAAGAAGAGATGATGTCCGCATTTTTTTATTTTTTGTTCTAGGGGTATTTTGGTCATTTCATTAACAAAAATGAAAAAAATAGCTGCTAACGTGCGCCAGGGACCCAAAAGTATAATAAAAGCAAACTAGAGGGACTTTAAAATATATTTTGTGAACAGGAGGGACTTTTTAGTAGATTTAAGCAAACTCCAGGGACTACACAGTAATTTTCCCTTTTTTGTAAGGGGTATAAATGTCATTTCACATGACAAAAAAGAGAAAATCGAGTGTGACATCAGCAAGGGATCCGAGACCAAAATTTTTACAAAAATAGGGACGGAAAAATAATATTTCAAATAGCAAAGATCCTAGCCTTAATTACGACATAAACCAGGGACTTGAGGACAATTTTTTCAAAATTATATCAGGAATGAATTTCTAATTTGCCATGACAGTTTTTTTAAAGAAAAAACAAGGGTGAGAAGAAAAACCAAAAATTACAGAAACCCTCCACTCCGGAGCAAAACTAGTCGCGGCCGCACCCACCCACCCTTAAGCATGAAACAGGAAGAGCGCAAGAAAAAGGCGCCGATGGCGCCGGCGGGTATGAAGCCGGCGTGTGCGAAGCCGTCGAAGATGGTGTTCGATACGACGGAGGGGGTAGAGACGATAACGTCGTTCGAGGAGATGGGATTAAAGAAGGATTTGCTTTGGGGGATATACGAGTATGGCTTCGAGAAGCCCTCGGCTATCCAGCAGCGCGCCGTCGTTCCCATCCTCAACGGCCGTGACGTCATCGCCCAGGCCCAGTCCGGCACCGGCAAGACCTCCATGATCGCCCTCACCGCCTGCCACCTCATCGACCCCTCCTCCCGCAAGTACGTTCGTTACTTCGAAACCCTAAGATTTAAGGTTTATTGTAATTCAATTAGCTGTAAGCTCACTTAGATTCGGTTTCGCAGGACGCAGGCGTTGATACTGTCCCCGACGAGGGAACTTGCTGCTCAGACCGAGAAGGTGATCCTGGCGATTGGAGACCGCATCAATGTACACGCGTGCGCCTGCATTGGAGGGAAGAGTGTCGGTGAAGACGTGCGTAAGCTGGAGCGTGGAGGGGTTCAGGTTGTGTCGGGAACCCCTGGAAGAGTCCGCGATATGATCAAGAGGAGGACTTTGCATACCAAGTCCATCAAACTGTTGGTGCTTGTGAGTTCTGCATCTCCATTGTTTGTTTTGTTTAGTTATGTAGCACATGCCTAATGTTCTCGAGTTTTGGATGTTTCTGATCGGTTTTATATGCGTCTGTTCATTCTTGCAATAGTTTCTCAGTTCTTAGTTTTGAACTCGTAGTTTCTTGTCTTGGTTTTGGACGAGCTACCGTAATTATGGAATGATCTCCCAGTACGCTCAATTGTCGTAAATTGCAACTGGACCTTTGATTATGTTGGCTGTATTAGCGAGCTTCTTGGATCAAAAAATATTTTTATTACATTGTCTAGGTCAACAATGTTTGTTTGGTGGAGCCCTCGTTATGACAAGTTCGATCGACCCCTCATCTTACATTGAGCTGGCTTTACACAGTACCAACATTACAGTATCAATACCTAATGTTCTGAAGTTTTGGATCTTTCTCATCAGTTTTATATGCTTGTTGCAGGATGAATGTGATGAAATGTTGAGTAGAGGGTTCAAGGATCAAATTTATGATGTCTACAGATATCTCCCCCCGGAAATTCAGGTACTTGATCTTTATTTTTATCCACGGAGTGTTATTTTTTATGTTCGCTTGTACTTCCATGTATGCCGGCCGGGTTCTAATATGCATGATCCGGTTTATATTTGTTGCTTTCAGTAACAAAAAAAATCAGCGATTATTATTTCTTGAACAGAGTTCAAGTTGTCTTTTGCAATGTTTTGCTGGATTCATGTGCAAATTTGTAGTTGATGGCCTTCACACTGTTGTTGGTTGCTCTTTTATTTTTTTTCTGTTGATGATAATTGAGCCGATATCAACATGTGCTTCATCTGCTTGCATGATCTTGTGATCCATTGTGCTCCTAGGTGTCTATCTATGATATAGAGCTCCTGAGACATTGTCCCTGGAAATTTCATGGATCTTCTTCTTTTTCCATGCACTTTAATGGGGTTTTATCTGTTGCAAGGCCATGTAATACGATGTTTTCTATGCTAATAAATTGCAGGTGGTCTTGATTTCAGCTACGCTCCCAGATGAAATTTTGGAGATGACAAGCAAGATCATGACAGATTCTGTTAGGATTCTTGTGAAACGTGATAAGTTGGCCTTGGGGGTGAGCATGTTTTGTGCTGCTTTTAGGCTTTCTGTTGATTCGTAACTTGGACTTGTCCATCACACACTCTTGTTTTCTCTGATGGCAGGGCATCAAGCAGTTCTATGTGGCAGTTGATAAAGAGGATTGGAAATATGATACTCTCTGCGACCTTTATGAGACATTAATCATTGCCCAGGCTGTAATATTTTGCAACACAAGGAAAAAGGTAATGCCATTAGGGATACTTTTCCGGCTTGCATCCTTTACCTATACCTTTGGATGTGTTTGTATGTTCGTGTAGTGCCAGAAGGGTTCATGTGCAGTTTATAATGTTGCATGTTGTGACGGAATATTCTTTTGGGCAGGTGGATTGGCTAACCAAGAAGATGCGTGATGATAGATTTCCAGTCTCATCAATGCATGGGGATATGCCGCAGAAAGAAAGGGACACAATTATGGCGGACTTCAGGTCCTGCAAATCACTTGTTCTCATCACAACAGATGTTTGCGCCAGAGGGCTTGATGTTCAACAGGCAAGTGTTTGCTTCTATTTCGTATGTCTTGTCATTGCTGAAAGATATCCCTGGGAAGCATCATCCATGGAACACAAGCTTGGGTCTGATGGTTACAGTTGCTGTATTCTGATGGGTACAGTTGCTGTATTCAGTCGTAAGTATTGTATAGCTGTGTGAAAGCATAGTCAAAGACCGAGACCGCAAGTTTTGATGACATTTCTGATGTCAGTTCCTCCTCATTTATTCTGGCATAAAACCTTCTTTCAGGTTTCTTTGGTGGTCAATTACGACCTACCCAACAATAGAGAGCTCTACATCCATCGGATTGGTCGTTCTGGTCGGTTTGGACGCAAGGTTGGGAATCCTGCCATCCCCTTGATCCTCCTATTGTTATAATCCTTTGTTTTTCTTTTCGTTGAGCATGTTCGTACGTATGACCCTCACATTCACTCTTTTCTTTTACCTGGTCGATGCCGCTGTTCTCATCTTATGGTAAGCTGATTGCTAATTAGTGTCCGAAATCGGTTGCAGGGTTTTGCCATCAATTTCGTGAGAAGTGATGAAATCAAGACTCTGCGAGATATCGAGCAGTTCTACAGTATTCAGATCGATGAGATGCCCGCAAATGTCGCTGATCTCATATAAAGGGCTTTTGGTCTTTGTTCCTGTCATGTAATTTGGCCTGTTTGTGAATATTCCTTCCCTTAAGGAATGCTTTGGAAGGTTTTGCTTTTTTGACAAAGCACGTTAAGTCATAACCGGCTTATTAGGCATTTGATGGTGAGAGAGTTTTAGCTGGCTAGAGTTTTGTTCCTGTATCGGCTATATTATCTGATGTATTGATTGATTTATGTTGAACTCTTGGTGTTAGTGAGGTTAAGACAAAAGCTTTTACAATCAAGGATCACAGGGGCTTGAAGGTTCTTCGTTGGAATGTGTTGGATGGTTGGTTTTTGTATATGATTGTGAACCACGAGAATGCAAATTCAAATGGTAATAAAGATGACCGTGTCTCCTTGTTGGCTAGTGATGAGTCGGTGTTTGAAGAGGGAGGAGACACTTTGATGGGTTGATTGCTGTTGTGGTGCACGTCCATGTTATTCAGGAGAGGAGGCCAGTAACTGGCAAGAAGGCTGATGTTGTTGTTAAGACAGTAGCCGAAGTTGCCTTAAGGATGTGAGACCAGGAAAGAACAACAAAGATGTATTAGAAGCTATCAACAAGGATGCCACTGCTTATGATTGCAAGAGCGTTGTAGGTGTTCTCAGCCACCAATTGAAGCAATTTTGGCCGCGATGGCGGGGTCGAAGGAAGGAGCTGGATACTCGTCTGTTACCTGTGGAGGCTTCCCTAGAAAACGGTTTTGGGCACAATGTAATGGCTTGGAAGACGTGAACGGTAAGATGGACAAGCCAAAAGTAAATAAAATGCTTGTCAGTATCTGCACTGGAGCCAACACTCAGAATTTGCATACATAGAAGCAAGCTCTTGTCAACAACTTAGCTTGAGACCCAGTTTTACTTGGCCATCCATCTATGGGAAAATGATTCCAAGTCTCTCATTCTCCTTGTTGTTTGTTTAACTGATCCGTCTGTGGGTTTTTTGTGTATACTATCAAGTTCAAGACCGTGAAGGCTATCTAATCCCCTTCTTATTCCTATCAAATTCTTGAATAGCAGATCGTTGCAAGACATTTTGAAGGATTATTGTGGAGATTCTTTCTCATACAATCCGACTTCTCATCCTCGATCTATTAAACGCCGAAGCTTACTATCAAATCCATTTTCCATGCACATCCTTCTCCACAGTGTGGAGAAGGATGTGTATGATAGTAATCTTCGGGTTTGGTTGCGTTCACCAGATTCTTGACTTGTCATTGATGGAGAGCTTTTCTTTTAGTATACCTACGTTCTAAATCGTCTTCAGGTAATTAATTCGGACGACCCAATGCATGTTCTCCCAATATTTGATTCAAAATCCAACCGAGTTTATCCCATTGACTACGCTTATCAGACAATGGGATAAGCACCTCTGTAAATTAATCAAAGCATTTCAAAGGTGGGGCCCGACGAGAACCATGGGTGATATGTGCTTTCGAGCACTAATTGGTATAACAAAAAGTGAGTGTAACTACTTACTATTTGAGTTCCTCTTTGAATTCTTATTGGTGACATAAGCGTCGACCACTGAGCGGGGAGATCATCAACAAACAAAGTTGTTGATGCAGCCATGTTGAATCTCTGTGAAAGTGGATCAGATGTATGTTAGTTTTTATGATTGACCGACCCATTGGCCTCTTAATTGACCAACTCTAATCTCCCAGACCAAATCACTTTTAACTTGGCTTTGAAGATTCCGACACCATTTCTTGAATATTCTTGCAATCGATTTACTTGGAATAATCAACTTTGACATGCACAACATCAGAAAAATTCTGTGCCGCCCGGACATGACAAATCTGTTTTGATCATGTCTAATACAGTTCCGTGTCACAAAGAAACATGAATGAAGAAAAGTCCAATCCGTGGCTATATATCGTGAGTCAATTTTCAACCCGTAAAATCCCGTTCTGGTTTAGTCAGATGTCTTGAATTCGTAGCCAACAATATATAATCAAAGCCGCCATTAGCAGGAAGGATCAATAACCAAAGCAAAGATGGCTTTCCAACTTCTGCTGCTTCTATGGCCAATATTCTTCATCAATCCAGCTCATCTAGCCGAGGCAGCATCCATAGCCTTACCTGGCTGTACAAATCTCTGAGGAAACATCAGTATTCCGTACCCATTTGGGATCGAATCCGGTTGCTACCTCGGAGAATCATTCAAGATAAATTGCAGCTCCAACACTAGTCCTCCCACGCTTGTTTCTGGTTTAGAGGTGCTGCAAATATCTGTAGAAGATGGAACCATTGATGTCAAGTCCAGTATCTACTCGAGCTGTGCTGCATCCGAGGCGAAGAAGATCATCGACTTGGAATCAACCCGGTTTGTCTTCTCTTCTACCCGCAACAGGTTCACCGCGGTTGGCTGCAACAACCTCGCTCTGCTAAGCCAGGACAACTCCACTGTAGGTGGATGCATGTCCATCTGCGAGGAGGACTACGAGACGTCCTCGAGAGAGAACGGTAGTTGCACCGGAATCAACTGCTGCCAGGCCACAATCCCGTCCTCACTCAAGGTTCTCAACATATCCATAACGAATGAATTCGCTGACAACAGTATCGGTGCTAGTTGCAAGTACGCGTACTTGGTTAAACAGAGCTGGTTCGAGGAGCTCGGGAATGTATCCCAAGTCGCGGAGATGGGGTATGCTCCGGTTGTGCTCGACTGGACGGTCGACTACAGCACGTATGGTCCGATTCTGAATAACAGATCGAAGGAGCTCGGCTCTTCGAATTCTGATGGTTGGCGTGCTGCTTCTTGCATTGTTAGTTCTTCTGCAGAATTCAACAGCTCTGTTGTTAGTTGTAATTGCTCGCGGGGCGCTGAGGGCAACCCCTATGTCCCTAATGGTTGTACCGGTAATGCTTTTGCTTCTCAAACAATTTTATGTAGAAAATCCACCGACCTATTCCGGAGATTGTTATTTGATTTAGTTGTACAGTTTAAATCAGTGGTCATATCAAATAAGTTCTTTTTGCTTTGTTTAAAATTGTCTGATCGAGATTGTAAACTGTGTTTATTTTCCTTTATCAGATATTGACGAATGCTCACTTTACGACCCGTACGTTTGCGACTTCCGACCTGATCTTTGTCGTAATTTGGAGGGAGATTATACTTGCTTGCATCCGAAAAAGAAGTCTCTGGTACTTATAGGTAACAAACATGCATCACCATTTTCGGAATTTCTATATCCAACTTAGAATATAGTCAATCATCATATTTTTCGTAATCGGCCGTTTTGATATCATCTTATTTGATTGTAACTTGCTCAACTTTTACGACCTTCGGGTTTTGTCATCCGGATCGATTAATCCAAGTTGGGGTCATGCAGGACTCGGCATAGGCTTCGGGGTACTATTTGTGGTACTAGTTGTAGCCACTGGCATGTGGACATTGCGCAAGGCGTGGAGGAAACAGAGGAGCAGAAAGCTCAGAGACAAGTACTTCAGGCGCAACGGCGGCTTGCTCCTACAGGAACAGCTCCTGTCGGGAGAAGTCAACGTGGAGAAAGTGAAGATGTTCAGCTCCAAGGAGCTCGAGAAGGCCACCGACCACTTCAACGTCAATAGAATGCTTGGCCAGGGAGGCCAAGGCACAGTGTACAAGGGCATGTTAGTCGACGGGCGGATCGTGGCCGTGAAGAGATCGAAATCTGGCCTAGAGGAAGGCAAGATCCGAGAGTTCATCAACGAAGTTGTTATTCTCTCGCAAGTTAACCATAGGAACGTGGTAAAGCTTTTAGGGTGCTGTTTGGAGACCGAGGTGCCTTTGTTGGTCTACGAGTTTATACCTAATGGGAACCTTTTCGAGCTTCTCCAAGGCCACGAGAACAAAGAGGACGTCCAATTCACTTGGGACATGCGGTTGAAGATCGGCGTTGAAGTATCAGGGGCGCTTGCGTACCTGCACTCGGCCGCTTCGATGCCCATCTACCACCGGGATGTCAAGTCTACCAACATACTCCTCGATGAGAAGTACCGAGCCAAGGTGGCTGATTTCGGCACTTCGAAATCAGTCACCATCGACCAAACTCATGTTACCACCCGCGTGCAAGGCACGTTCGGGTATCTTGATCCTGAGTATTTTCGGTCGAGCCTCACAGATAAGAGCGATGTTTACAGTTTCGGTGTAGTGCTGGTGGAGCTGCTCACTGGTCTAAAGCCAATCTCTGCTCCAGGAGAAGAGGAGGAGGTTCGGAGTTTGGTGTACCGATTTCTCCTTTGTATGGAAGAAGATCGCCTGTTTGATGTCGTTGATAAGCGAATGGAGATGTCCGGAAGAAGCGAAGAGATCATTTCGGCTGCGAATTTGGCGCGAAAATGCTTAAACTGGACGGGGAAGGAGAGGCCGAGCATGAAGGAAGTCGCTATGGTGTTGGAGGGGATACAAAAGTCTCGTCAAGGTCCCGACATTGCTTCACCAACTCATGCAGAGCAACAAGAGATCATGCAGGAGAGTGACTGGGACTTTGGATTCACTTCAAGTCATCAGTATTCTAGCTTGGATAGTACCGATCTTGATTCATTCATCAGCCGAAAAGTGTAATCATTTTCCATTAATTAGTATCCGCGTTTTTTAAATTTAAATACGAGATTGCAGCTACGATCTCATGAGAACTCTATAACGAAAAAAAAAATCGCTTTAGGAAAAGACTACACTCATATACACTGCAATTGCATAATTCTACACTGGATTGTTTTCGGCTCGTATAGACTCTTGAGACCTTGAAGATTTCTATTGCATTAAACCTGAAAAGTTAATTTCCTGCCGAACGGCTGTTTCACTCACGCCGCCCCTGACTTCCTCCTCCCGGTGTCCCCACGCACCGACTGCCATGAAAAATCTGGTAGTTTTCTGCCGGAAAAATAGTCGGATTACCATACGCAATCTTAAATTGAAATTCAGTTACCACCGTTAAAAAAATCAATATTCATCGTAGGAATTTCAAAGTTTGCGATGAACAATGACTTTACAATTATTAGTCTTCCAAAGATGCACATCAGCAGAAAACACGTAAACTATTCATTATTTGGAATAATTCTTGAAAATTGTATATGAAGAGATTGGCCCAATACAAACGAGTGTATTGGGCTTTGGGCTCAAGTGTTTAAGTAAAGGGAGAATTTTAAGTGATTAATGGATAATTTTGAACTAATTAAAATGAAGGTCACACTAATTAATTTTGGGTGTTTGTGAGATCAATCTGAAGTTCGTTGACAAAGTTTCGTAACAATATAAAATACTTGCAAAGAATCAATTCTCAATATGAATAAAAATTGTCTTCAAAATAGTATGGCTGTAACATGCGAAAATTGCCAAAGTTATTACACTAACTGTACCGAAGTTCATCACCAGAGATACTAGATACTCGGGTATCAGAGCAAACTAAAAATAAATGCTATGTAGTACGTAGCCAAAAAACCCTAAAAGTAATTACACCAAATGTTTATCCCCAATACACCAAAGGACACTAAATAAATACGCCAAAACTTCATAGAGAATCATAAAGTTTGGGTTGACCTGATTCGCGTGTCACGTTCTTGAATCGTTAAAGAATCGTTGTACGTGTGTTATGTGCTTAGGAGGAAGGCATGGTGTACATGTGGTTATGTGCTTCGACACAGGCCTTTGGCGACAAAGTGCATGGGCCATAGGGTTTGGCATTTAGTTGTGAACCTTGTGGTATATCTGCAAAATAGTTTAGCAATTTCTTACCTGGAATAGGTTTTATTCCACCACTTTGGATTTTATTTTATCACAGTTTTCTCTTTTTATAAAAAAATGATATGCTATATTGAGCCAAGGAAGTCTCGAAGCAAGTGGGGCAGTACTGTTTCAATATGAATGCCTTTTATCTTTATATTGTAAATGAGAAATTCAATACATCAAAAATAAAAATAAAAATAAAAAAAAGTATAATTGTTTTGGGGCGACTCTTTTGAGCAATACAACACTTTTTACTTATAAAAAAATAAAAAATATTAAATACAATTTTTTTTATCATCAAATCAAACATACCTATTTCTAAAGAAAAATAAAGATACGTAGGAATGTCCTCGCAGAGGCACTTCAATTATGAAATTAAATCCCACAAAGTTCGAGTTAAAAAACTTAAAGATTTACCCCGAGTCGTTCTCTAGAAGTTAAAATGCAAATGTTATGACCAAAATATCCTTACCTAATATTTTCAAAATTTAAAAATATGTTAAATAATATGGATAATGATATTTTTATCGTGGCGTCCTTATTAAATAACCTGGAGGTTTTAAAAATTTCTACAACCCTTTTGTCGAATTTTCAAATAGCACATTCGCTTAAAATGGATTTCACGAAAAACTAATATGGATCGTCCGTATCAAGTCTTTTTAAGACGCGGGACTAAAACTGGGGGAAGCTTGGGGACTGAAATAACAGGTTCTTCCACGAGATAACCAAGCTCGGAAACAAGGCAAACTATATCGGTCAGTGGCAAACTGATCGGGGCTTGGTGGACAGTCCGGCGGGCATCAGAGATGCGGTAGTTGAACACTTCTCGGGTCAATTCAAGGAAGTGGGTTGGTCGAGGCCATCGATGGACAGTGACATGTTCTCTAAGTTGCCACACGAGGATATGCTTGCCTTGGAATCTGCTCCGACGAAGGGAGAAATCAAGGAAGCTGTTTGGAGCTGAGATGGCGAGAAGGCTCCGGGGCCTGATAGCTTTTGCTTCTCGTTCTACAAAGCTTGCTGGGATATGATAAAGACTGACCTCGTGTATTTTGTTAATAATTTTTTCAGGTACTCATCCTTGATCCTTCAGATCAAGTCCTCTTTTATCACGCTGGTGGCGAAGAAAACGGAGGCCAGGAAGCTTAATGAGTTTATACCCATTTATCTGGCGCCACCCGATAGGGAAAAGAATACACACTGATAGCACTGCGAAGACCTATTACAAAAGCAAAATAGCGTGAAGTCTGCATGATCCCGCCTACACTAACTCGTCCCCACACGTCCACAAACCGAATCAGTATTGTGCCTTGCCTCACTCCTACCGCATCATGCCGCAAAATCAAATGGCAAATCATCATGTGGCAAAACAATAGTAAGGCATCCCCAACATGTCTCTACAAATGTGCCCAAGTAGGAAGTCAGGTGCATTAGGCCACCAACCCGTTACCTACAGTTTAGTTAAGGCATCAACAACAACATTGCCCTCACAATAAATATGGGATACTTGAAACTGTACGTCATCAAGCTTGCTCTGCACAGTCAACCATCTATTACGATATCTCCATGGAACTTCAACCTGACAAAACTTGAACAATAGAAACACATAAGATGAATCCTTCTTCAACCACAGTCTACACCACCAATGAGCGTATACTATTTCTTTTGCCTGCAAAGCCGCCACCAATTCTGCTTCATAAGCATATCTAACACCCGTTTGGTGCACAAAAAATCCATGTACAAACCTCTATGGTTTTCGAAAATACCCACAGCAAATGCTAAGCTTGGAGCCCCCAACACACTTCCATTTGTGTTGGACTTTGTCCAACCTCGCAAAGGGTAATACCATCTTACCTCTTTAATCATAGGGGCTCGCCCTCGCCGATCAGAAACCCGCAACACCTCTAAAATGGATAGATCCTCTTGTGAGCCAAACATGTGACCCACATCCAGTGCTCCAGTCTCTGCTACTAGGTTTCGTATCATCACTATCATCGAGGGCGCACTCCTCCGCACACCATAAAAAATTCTCTGATTACGCTCCGTCCAAATTGCCCATATAATAGACACCATTGCTACTCTCCACAATGCCTGCACCTGTGGGCTGTAGGAAAATAACATCACCTGTGCCACAAATTCATAGAAACTCGCATAATCACCCCACTGAACACTGAAAATCTCAAAAAATGCACACCATATTACCATCGAAAAATTACAAGAAACCAGCAAATGATCAATATCCTCTATGCCTGCAAAATAAAGAATACAATAAGATGGTCCCATATAACCTTTCCGCCTCAATGCCTCCGTAGTCGAAAGACAGCCGTGAATCGCCCGCCATACTATCATGGACTGCTGGGGAGGAATAAACTGACCCTAAATTCTCGAGCCTCATCGAACAGAGAGGTAGGTCGGTTGAAGATGCTGGTAAGCTGCCTTGAAAGTGACAACTCCATCCGAAGCATGTAACCTAATAACCATGTCACTCCCGCAAGGCCCAACCGAGTACACCCTCATATCCTCAATGATATTCGAGAAAGCCTATAGAAAATCCCTATGAACTCTCCATCTCCTATTGCACCAGTAATCCAAAATGGACTCCTAATAATGATCCCGAAGATGCGCAGGAATCTCAATCCTGCCTGCAATAACATATCCGAGCCAATTGTCCCACCAGAAGCGAGCTAATGAGTCTTCACCAACCCTTTGTATCGATGAATTCATAATATCTGAATAACAATGCTGAAAACCTGGCATAACCAAAGACCTAATACTCTGCCTCAACTCTCCTGAATCTGAGCAGTAAAACTGATCTTTGAAAATCTCAAAGTAACTGGCTGAAGTATGCATGATGTTCCAAGATAACTGGTGTAAATAAGCCTGGATCATTTTTTGCAAAGATCTCAATCCTAGCCCACCCTCCTCTTTCGGAACACAGACTCTCCTCCATGCTACAATATATGAGCCTCTCTTATGTGCATCACCTGTCCAAATGAAATTCCTGATGCAATCATCTACTTGCTTCAGTAGAGCCATATGCCATTTGTAAATCATCATGGAATGTGTCAATGAACCCTGTATAACTGTCTGAACAAAGCAAAGTCGCCCCGCCATAGAGAGTGAGGAGCCTTTCTATTTAGTGAACTTGGCGATAATCTTGTCTGCCAGTTCCTGTAAATACATTCGACGGGGAGTTCCACAAAATAGAGGAACTCTGAAATAAATAAAAGGAAGCTTTCCCTCAGAGATACCCAAATTAGATCGCAATCGCATGCGCACAGTTGCCCTCATTTTAGATCTGAATTAGATCCTTGATTTTGCGAGTTGTAGTGCTGACCAGAGCAACTTGCATACTCCTGCAGGACATCTAATAGCTTACTGCAATTTCCCATAGTGGCCTTGCAAAATATAATGACACCATCAGTATATAACAAATGGGAAGGAAACGTAGTGCTTCTGCCCACCTTGAAACCGTCAATCTCTCCCAACTCTACAACTTTCTGCAGTCTCTGACTAAGGACCTCTTTTGCCGTACCGCAGAGCAATGGCGAGAACGGATCACCTTGATGCACTCTCCTAGAACATCCAAAGTATCCAGCCAGAGATCCATCTACAAGAACAGAAAGTTTCGCCGACCCTAGCACCTCGGCAATCATACCCCACTGTCGTTGAACAGCTAATAAAAAGTCCCATCTTACCGTGTCGAAAGCCTTGCAAATGTCGACCTTGAGAGCCAGATTGCCAATACACCATCTGCTCTCTTAGCAATTGACTCCTTCCAAAGTAAGAGCCATGTAATCATGGATGCGACATCCCGAAATGAAACCAAACTAATGAAAGGAAAGCAAAGAAGATAAAATTGCTCCAAACTGACTTGTTAGTACCTTCGTTATCACCTTGTATAAGAAATTGCCTAAAATAAAAGGCCTTTAATCCTCAACCTTCACAGCCCCAGATAACTTAGGGATTAGAGCAACGAAGTTGGAATTCAACCCACGCAGCAGCAAGCCCTGTAGAAAAAATTGTCGAAGAACTCTTACCACATTCTCTATAATAATCGGCCAAGCAGTCTGGAAGAAATTCCCTCCAAAGCCATCTGCTCCTGGCGCACTGTCAGGATCCATGCCAAAGACCACGTTCTTTACTTCCTCCAATGTAGGCACCCTAGTCAACTCCATATTTTGTGCTTCTATCACAGTGGAAGGTATCAGTCGGTGCACTATCCCAAAGTCACTAACCTCATTACCTACACCAGAAAATAAGGATTGATAAAAAGAAAAAAAATGATTACGTATTCTTCCTTTGTCCTCCGTCAACTAGCCATCCACTATAAGAGTAGGAATCTCAGCCCTACTCTGGCACATTTGAACACTCTTATGAAAAAAATAATGAATTCCTATCACCATCCTTCGGCCATTTTACCATCACTTTTTGTCTAAGGAAAAGACTATGTTGCTCTAACGTGACATTGTACTCCTGCAAGGCTATCTCCTCCTCCCTAGCCAACTCCTTTTGCCGAAACATCTAAGCGAGCCATGATGTCTCCAAATATATCTTTGTTCCAACCCTTCAAAACACCCTTGAATCTCTTCAATTTAAGCATGACTAAGTGCATAGGTCCCGTTCAAGCAATCAGCTATGTCAAAGAAGCGCGAACCATATTTAAAAAATTAGCACGTTTCCCCATATTGCTTGATAACTGAAATGTCGTGTGCCTGCACTCTCCTGCGTATCATTGCACAATAGCAATAGAGGTTTATGATTCGAAGTATTACAAAATAGTGCCCTACTCTGTACCGAACCCCACATGTCCATAAAGCTTCCAGAAGCCAAAGCACTATCAAGCCTAGACTCCATGTACTCCCCTGAGTATCGACTGTTCGAATATGTAAAGCGACCTCATGATAAGAGGGTTTTTACACCCCGATAAAATAAAGAGAATACGGGTATGAAAATGTCGAACCATAAGGAGCGAGTTCAAGACATCCTAGCAAATTGCACAAGTTGATTAGGTTGAAAATATTTTTGATTTATTTTTAGGAAAAGTCAAGCCAAGACAACGAGAAATAAGCGAAAATAGCAATAAAGAAAAAATGGGCTAGGTGCTTCATGCAACCCTTTGCAATTTGGTGTCTCATGGGCTTATAAAGTACCAGGTGGGCCTAGGTGAGTCTAAGGCATGGTGCTTCACCTTCCGAGTCCATCACACCACAAAGTTAGATTATAGGTTTCAAACGGCTTACTCCATGGACACCTCTTCTCATAGTGAGTTGTCAACCTCACAAGATTGTACGAGTCACCAGCTATCCTCCTAAACCCAACTAATTAACGAACTACCTAATACCCAACTAGAGTCCTCCCTATGGTATCACGGGCGTAGGTTCTCATATCATGAATAATTAATCTAACAGGTAGTAGTTCTACTTTTACTATGACAATTAAGTCTTTCGAGCGAGGCAAGAATTAATTGGCAAGGACCTAAGGTCGGGAGAGGGTTCTACACTCAAAATCCTAACACGAAGGTTTGTCAAACCAAAGAATTACACATTCTACCTACTACACGCTCTCAAGATGAAGCCCCATTCAAAACCAAGTCACGCGGGATGCACTACGGTAGCCGACCCAAGGGCGACTACTCACACATCATCATCATTCAACAATAATGCATAAATAGAAGAACAATGTCACAAGAGCAAGATAAGAGAAAAGGGAAGGAAAAAGCTCAATCGTGGAGAGCCACTCGAACCCTGCCTTGCATCTGCTCCTCACTCCAAACATCCCTCTTCTTCTACTAAATCCTAATTTTAGTCTCAAGTATTTGGCTTATAAAATGAGAGGGGTTAGGGGGTATTTATAGAGAGTCATCCCCCAAACCCTAGATGCCACAAAAAAGACCAAAAAAGCCCTTAAAATCTAATTTTTGGGAGAAAAATTAGGCGAGTTCACCGATCAATGGACATAGGCACCGCTCGGTGGGCTGGGATTTTTTACCATTTGGCGGGTACGTTCGATGCTCAGTGGTTTTCTCGTCGTTCTTTTGAAGATTTTATCGATCGGTGAATGTCGTAGGAACGGGCTTCTTCGCCAATCGGTGGATGTTGCGCTACGCTAAAATGTCCAGAGATTTTCTTCAAGGGAGCCCAGAGGATTCGTGAAATAGAGCATTCGTCGATCTACAGTTTTCACAGGGAAAATGCCGTTTGGTGCAGGTTTCGCCATTCGACGGGTGCAGCTTTTTCTCAGCTTGCCTGCTCTTAACGTGACTCACTCTAAGCTCCGCATCTTCAGCTGCTCCTCACTCTAGATCTACCTCCAAAAGACAAAATACACACGGGTAAAATCTATCAAGGTAACAGACCAAAAAATGGCATAAAAGACATGAGACTTGATTTAAAAAGACTCGAAAGTGGGTCTAAATGACCCCAAAATGACGTGGTGAAATGTGCATTTTTAAAGTACATCACATTTCATCAAAGGCACATCCATAAGCCCCCGAGCGCTGATAAAAGCCTTAAACTAAAAACACGATCTCCTATTAGGGAGATTACAACTTAATCTCTCATGGGCCCCTAACACAGCGTTAAAATCTCCCATCAAGATCAACGACATATCGGGCAAATCCATCAAGTCTTCTCAAAGTGCCCATCTCTGATGATAACTAAAGTGAGCATAAACAAAACCCAAAAGGACATTCCGCTGATGAATAGTAGCCTTGTCCACCAGTACTTGTAAAGTAGATAAGAAAATCTCTTCCGACCCTATATGCCAATTGGTAAAAACCCAAATACTTGGCTTTCGGCTAGCCATGTTATTAATTCCGACCAAACGATAGCCAAGAGAATTCTAAAATATTTCAGAAACCTCCTCCATGTTCACCAGAGGCTCGGCAATAGCTACCCATAACGACCTATACTTTAAGTAGTATTCTCTAAGTTGGGTGCGAGAGTTTTCGTTCTCGATATCCCGAATATTCCAGTAAAGACAATCCATTACGCCCATGTATAGTGTGTTAATTTGTAACGAGGTGGTCAATTCTGTCATAATGTCTAATTCAGAGGGAGTTTTAATAAAACTAGACTTTCAAAAAGTGTTTGATTGTATCTCATGGGATTTCTTAGAGAGCTCGTTGGAGGCAATAAATTTTTGACCCCATTTCAAGAAGCAGATCATGGGTTGTATAAGGGGTTCGACGGCTTTGCTTCTCATTAACGGGTGACCTACTTAGCTTTTCTATATGGAGAGGGGTCTCAGGTAAGGGGACCCCCTCTCCCCGTTCTTGTTTATCATCGTGGCAGAGGGCTTAAGGCTGTTAATTAAGAGGGTTGACACAATGGGTTTGATCCATGGATTGAGTATTCTGGGCTTGATTGAAAAGCTATGCCTCCTCCAGTTCGCTTATGATATACTATTGTTCTCAAAGGCTTCAGATGATAGTGTTCAGAATTTGAAGCATATCCTTATATTATTCTCTGTCATGTCTAGCTTGGCGATGAATTTTGAGAAATGTAGCATTATTGGTGTCAATTCTTGCCAATCTAACATTAAAGAGTGGGCTGGGTTTTGGGGTTGCAAGATCCAAAAGCTGTCATTCAAACTTCTTGGTCTCCCGGTTGGTTGTTTGATGAGAAGGTTGGCACATTGGGAGACTGTCTTGGAGTGTTTGGATAGGATGTTGGCGTTCTGGAAAGAAAACTTGCTCTCTCTTGGGGGAAGGGTCACGCTTCTCGAGGTCCTTTGTGATCCATTTTTGGGCTCTGATGCCACCTTTGGGTCTTGGTCAAGCCCTCTTGAATTGGTACTTCTATTGTAGCTCTCCTATCCCCAAATCGATTGAAGATGTTCCAGCATGGGTTGCCTTCATCTCGAAGGTCAACCTTGGTAGGAGGGTGGTAAATCTTCCATTTATCCTCCACGACATTAGGATGGAAGTACTTCGTCATCCTGAGATGGTGATCAACTTATTATCCACCTTGTCCCCTAGGTTGGCCTTGCCTTCTGGGTCGGCCTTATCTTCTGGGTTAGCCTTGCCCCTCAAGTCTCTCTCTCAGGTCTCTTGGGGGAAACTGTCTCCTCTTGCGATCATTTTCTCTCTTCTGATCCCTCCTTACACTCACCATGGTGATAGGTGCACTGAAGGGTGCTGAGGGTTGGTCTTTGGGGAACCTCAAGCATCCATCCTTGATCGCATGCTGCACTTGGTTATGAAAGACTACACAATTGGCTGTGCTGTGTGACTTGCACGCGTGTCACTTGCAAACTTCATGCCCTTCAGCTCTTTCTCCTCGGGGATCTTATGGCCAGGTGATAGCACAACCTAGTCGCTCTTATAGAGGTTGTCGAAGATCTCATTGGCTTTGGTGACATCGAAAGATTACTCTCGGCCGACCTTCTTGAATCCTTTGTTAGGCTGAGATAGGTTCCCCAAACATGTGAACTTAGACGGGACCATCATTTTCTTATAGACCAGGCTCTCACACTCGTATGGCTTGCCCTTCTTGAGCTCTGCCGCCATCTCTTCTGCCATTAGACCTTCCTCAAACCTATGATCATCACCAAGTTGGTCAATTTCAAGCGTAGGACCATAGCAGTGGTAAGTACCTTTTGAGGAGGAAGCCCTCATATCCTTTCTTATTGATGAATTATTGCGCCATGGTTGCCTTCTCAGTCAATTCTGAGAGGTCTCTCCACTCCTAACTTCTTGCGCAGGATATAGGAGAGACCTTGCATGGCAATGGCCACGAGCTCCTACTCTAAGAGGTTAGTTGGGCACCGACTCTGAGAGGTTAGTTGGGCACCGACTCTTGGCCTTGCAAAAGCGCATGATGAACTTCTCCACCGACTCGCCTTCGAGTTGTTGCATGCAAGCGAGGTCCGACACAATTATGCTTGGCTCCGCCTGATAAAATTGGTCATGGAATTTTTGTTCCATGTCTGCCCAATCACACACCGAGCCCGGCGGCAAGCTGATGTACTAAGCGAAGTCTGTCTTGGTCAGGGTCATCGTGAATTGGCATAGTAGCCACGCCTCGTGAGCCGAGGACTCTCCACACTGAATGACGAAGTGAGCAATGTGCTCCACTGTCGACTGGTTCTCTTTGCCCAAAAACTTGATAAACTTCGGGATACAGTACCCTTGTGGGAAGGCAGGATTTGGATGCACGATCTGGAGGGTCGGGACAGGATAAGGGACCCTCGAGTCGAATAAGTAGTTTGCCCGAATATTTCCTCTTTCGAAGGAATTCAGATTTGTTTTTGATAAGTAATCCAGAAAAATTATTTTGTAGCCTTTTATGCTGTCATGTTTAAACATAGTTTTTTGTTGTTGTTGAAAGAATGTTAGTTAATGTCCGTCAATTCTACGCCTTACTTTCGTCATTTATTAAATCCAGTCTCTGAAGTGATATTGTCGGGACCGGAGAAAAATATCACTTTAGAAAAATTATTAGATAAGAGAGGTTTATATTTTTTTCTCCAAAAATATTAAAATTAAAATTTTGAACAATAAATACGTAAATACCAAAAATTACTTTGTCTATACACAAATTATCTAAAATTTAGACTTATAGCATTATTCAAATCATATACTCGATTGAGATATTTTTTTAGAATAAGACGATGATCACAAGAACCATTCTAAAATGATTGAAAAGATAAATGATGATGTAAAATTTATTAAATAAGGAAGTTTAGCACAAACTAATGTCTTACAATATTTTTTTGAATTTTTAAAATATGTAAAAATATATGTATTTATTCAAAAATATCACTTGATGCAAAAATTGGGATCGAGATTAAGCACTAAAATTTTCTAAAAAAGTATTAGTTATTACGATAGAGGAGTTATTAAATTTTAACACTGGTCTTGACTCAGGACCGGGACTTTTTATCAATTTAGAGGGATTATCACTTTAGAGAGGAACACTTTACAGAGGTTTTACTGTATATGGTTTCAGGTATTTTTAATCTAAGAGATTACAAAAACTGTAGTGCATAGTTTAAGTTCCAAAACATTGTGAATTATTGTATTTACTAAACTTGAACTATTGGTCATATGATCAATTACCAGCTTCGGGGTGATTTCAGTACAATTTAAATCTATACTTACGGAAGGTTTGAAATTTCTGAACAAAGTATGACACGAATTCAGACTTCTTATAATGCAACTAAAAATCTCACGGAGAATTCGATTCTGATTTAGGATGAACACTAACAGCATGCTTAACGCATGGAAGTTGGACATGAAGTGGTGTTTCCGGTAGCGGATCGAGTGCCTCTTGATTTTAATGCTATTGATTTTAGGATCGAGTGCCTCGTGATATCTTTGAGAATAAGATCGAAAACACGAAGATATCTTTATTTCATTGTTAAAAAAGGGCTTCCTAGTTTGTTTTTCTCTAGTGGATGCATCAAAGTGAGACCTAATCTTCTCAGTTTAGCCATGTAAATTTTGGTCATCCGATGCTACTGTCCATTGTGCTGCAAACTTTGCTACTTTAAACTTTCCTACGCCCAAAATGGTTTAAAAAGACTGCTCGATGAATTAACATAAGAATTGATAACCAAGAACAATCAGCTAGACGATGCAGCATCCGCGAGGTTGGTCAGGAGTATGACAACATCATGCGATGATCCAAGCAAGTAGCGAGCACTGGATCGCTTGCGCGACACGGCGCATGAGAAGTAGTTGTCGCCTCTGAGGTCGAGCACCGAGGAGCCTTCCCGCTGCGGCACGTTGTTGTGGTGAACCACCGGTCGCCAAGCGGCATTCCCGTGGTTTCTCCTCTCCAGAGTCGATAGCGACCGCTGTTTCCTCAGGTGAGCCTTGGAGCCGGTCCTACTAGGGGGCGGTTTGGCGGGTTCAGGCGTGAGCGGCATCCGGGGGATTAGCAACTCACTTGGAAGCTCTGGCTCAAAGAATGTGTAGATGTCTTCATCCTGAAAGCAGTTAGTCCATGTCAGAATTCGCCAATGACAGATGGTGTCCAACTAAAAACTAATAAGATTGTTCTAATTGTTATGATCTTCAACTAAAATAAAAACTTTAATACAATGATTATGTGGATCTTTCATACTAGTAAACAATTCCATCACACTTGTAACTAACGATGTGATAATTTCAACACGTCCCCACAAACGAAGCCTATTGAAGTTTGCACTGACTTTGACTTCGCAACGTGCCATAATCCGGGGGTCGTGTGAAGACTACAATGGACCACGAGTTTTGTAAGAAAAAATGACTCTGATAACATGTTCAAATCTCTATATACAACCCTGTTATGTGGGGAAACACGTACCAAAGGCGCAAGAAAGAAAGTGGCTAAAGAGGACATCGTGGCTTGTTCTAATTAGGAGACTTCGTTACCTAATTGTTATTTCCAAATTCCATTATTTGTTTCCGTTAGAGGATTACCTCTATTTAGGCTAGCTTAAGTACTTTTTCTATTCCGTTTGATTTCGTTTCCTATTCGAATTGTAAGCGTTGGCTATATAGAGCTAATGTGACCTAGAGTTTCATCATCAAGAAATAAAATAAGAAGTTCCCCCTCTACCTCTTCTTCTTCTACACTTCGTAAGATGTCACCACAGGGAAGAAGGGTCGAAACTCTCGGCCTGCTCCCTCCCATGGGTACAACCTGCGGAACAATCCAGCTCCTTCCAAACCCAAAGTCTTAAGGCAAAAGGTTGGTGAATTTCTTTTGGCACTTGTTGAGTTAACCTCAGTATGGTATCAGAGTCAATTGCTATTACGAGACACATAGTCTATCCTTGTCCTTGCACCCCAATGTCATAGCATATTGGCAAAGTCAAAAACCGTTCAAACTTTCATCATTTTTCAACAACAAAACATTTGATTGGCAGAGTTGAAAATTAATTCAATATAGTAAATGAAACAAAACGTAGCATTAACGACCATATGATTTTTAAGCCGTGGACTACTAAGATAAGCATATACCTTTCCTAGAAAGTGGCCAACACAAAGAACGTAGTCGATCGGACCCTTCATGCCTCTGTTGTGAACTATTTCTCCTAAAATTCGATCAATTGCTGCACCCTGTTGTGATGAACGAAGCAGAGGAACAAGGACAAACGCATTACTATTCCGAGCCGTCGAAATGCTGTACCTGCAGATCCCTGATTGAGACAATAAGACACTCACCTTGGTCACACCGACTGCTCGAACCTCAACGGACCGGCTTCCTTGGACAACGTCGAGTGCTGCATTGGAGATTGGGCCTGTCCAGAGATGCTGCAGCATGTCCCTTGCCTGAAGTCGTCCGAATTCGATATCTGTGTACTTGCACAAACATAACAAAATGTTGGATAAGCATGCAACGTTCCTAAAACGTACATCCGAGCTAAGAAGAAACCATAGGGCAGAAAAGTGGATGCAAACCTGCGTACTTGTAGTTCCATACAAGAGATGTTTCGCGGACCTCAAAATGGGATCGAGGAGTTCTTTCTGTAAAATACTCGAAAACATTCTGAAAATCATGAATAAGATCACAAGTTTAGGCTCTAAAGGATCTCACCAAGTAAGGTACTAACTTGCTTCAGTTATGTATATGAACCTTGACACTGTCAACCCAATCCATGTTCAGATTCTCCGGCATCGTTGTCATCCATTCGCCGGATGTAGGACGCAGGAACATCCCGTTCTCGCCTGCCAACCACATCTTGAATTCCCCAAAGTTCTGCGCGAGAAACGACCGTGATCAGCTTCTCAGTAAGTATCAAATGGGAAATTATAATATATCAGGCTACATTACATTGTCCAGGACATTTCTATCACTTCCACTGAGGACAACAATTGTTGTCTTCTCATCACCGGAAAGAATCTTAAGCGGTTCTTTCAATTCGCTGTGCAATGTGGGTTCTAGTTCTTTTATCTGACTTCTCCTCCGGCCAAGGGCATCGTCCACTGGTTCAGTTAACGTCGCATTGAAACCCTGTAAAACATGCAAGTACAGAGTGAAAACAACGAGCGTTGTGAAGAAATAGAAGCATAAAGAGACGTATAAGAGAGAGTTTACCAGTATAAGCAAACGGTTGCTTGATTGCAAGTATCTTTCAACTGCATCTTTGATTGGAAGTGCAGGTGGAATCTGTGTTGTTCTTAGTTGAGCTTCGACAATGGTATCGTTAAGTTCGCTGCATTAAGACGATACGCAAAGGAATGGATCACCAACTATGATGGTTATCAACACATGATGGTTTCACACACACAATTAGATTTCATTGGTGGAGACAGGTTCAATATTAATGACGATGCAAGGATCGGAAAATGAGAGCAGCGATCGGGCCGAGTTATGATTTGTTCACCTTGGTTCTTAAGGTATTATACGGGAAACAGACCAAGGAACATCATAATACAACAAGTACCTGACAAAAGTTGCAGCCCACTCCTGTGATGTGTGAGTAGTCACATGCATGAAGTTATGATGGTGCCTCTTTTCTCGTTCTTCGGCCGGCATGTTCAGAGCATAGCCGATCGAGGCAGCAACTTCTGTGATATTCCATGGATTGACCAGGATAGCCCCAGCTCCAAGAGATTGTGCTGCACCTGCAAACTAATGATGAACGTAAAGATTAGATTACATGCTACTTGTCACGGAACTCGCACAACCCTCTACTTACGATATACTATTTGAAGAATACTTCTTATGACATACGGATTGGATATGCTATCAGGTATCTACTATCTCAAAAGCTTTGTAGCAGGAAATGAGGTAAGAAAGTATTCCGGAATTTTGTTGAAGTTGTGCCCTGAAATAGGGAAAAACTTGGTAAAAGGCGAATGGTTCGATACCTCACTAAGGATGAGGACGCCTTTCTTGGATGCTTGGCAGGCAACAAACTCATAGCTGACAAGATTCATTCCGTCCCTCAATGAAGTTACTAGGGCCACATCTGTTTCCATATCAAAAGGTTCAATTCACACAGTCCAACTTGCATCACAGGAGCCACAGAAAACACGGGCTAAATTATACGAGTCTATCACGTTGAACTTTCGGAGGGATACTTCTTAAGAAGTTCAATGGTCCAATACCTGTGACAGCATATAGAGCACATAAGGCGTGAAAGTCGAGTGATCGATCCTGAAAGAGGAAAAACAATGCTTTAGAATCCTTAACATAGTGCGTGTATTTTCAAAGGCTACTCGAGAGATAATTTCACGAAAATTAGTGCTGTGCTGTGTTATCTGTGTAGAGGTAGGTAATGTGTCAAACCAGATGGTGAATGGGAACTGCTGTAAGTGTTCCAAATCTTCCATTGATGCGGCCGACAATCTCATGTACTTGGCTGGTGAGCTTTTGATCTGTCGAAAAGATAAGAAATTGTTACAATCTCATCAAGTTGTAGACTGGCTGTTCTTGGATGATCAAAACTGCAAGTTCCTAAAGAGAAATAATAATGGATTCTTCTTTTAAGTACACAAAAAACCGCTCTGCTTCCGAATTAGAATGGACCATGCTGTGGGAAAGAACAGCTGAAGCTATATCAGCTTCAGAAGTATAAGCCATAAAACATGAAAATTGAATTTTTTTTTTTGGCTTCACAAAATGCAGTTAGTTAAAGACATTACAAGAACAATCCTAGGAAAGCTCATTATCAGTTGGATAGTTACATTCTGGAACGTCTGTTCTTGTCGGAACAGCTATTTGCAGCAAAACAACTTGGTCGCGCCATTCTGGATTCTCCTCGAGGAACTCTTCAAAAGCCAAAATCTTCTGTGGAATACCCTTAATCATATCAAGGCGATCGACACCCAGCATTACCTGCAAATACATTGCCGGTCTAATTATGAACAATAGATGCATTACTTTTTTCACAATCACTGATAGGACAAAGGGTCCTTGTAAGAAAGGATTGTACTGAACAAGCTTTAATTGTTCATTGCAGCTGAGACACATAAAGAACATACCGACAGCACTAACCTTTCTGCTTCCGAGTCTTGCTTTCAGTTCTATCATGTGCTCCTGGACTTGAGGGAGTTCTAGAGCTCGGATGAAGCGCTCAGAATCTATCCCGATAGGAAACTGTAGTTTCAATCACTCGAAACCAAAAACATCGGCATCATGAGGTGACAATCAAGGTTTACATATCTAATCAGCATATCATATGCTGGTACATAAATAATGAAAGAAAAGCCAAATAGGCAGACAGAGCACGTACAGCGGCAACACGAGTCAGCTTCCCCTGATCCTCCACTCCTTCAGGCGTACCCTCAAGACCGAGGATACGAGTACAGGCACTGACAAAATGCCTTGCGTAGTCATACGTGTGGAACCTGGAGATATAGGCACCAAGTATAGAAGTAGAATCTCATCTTCAGGCAAATTAAAATCTTCTACCAAAATATTGATCAATATTAAACAATGTACATAACTAACAGACTCATCATGCAATCTTTTCAGAGTTCCACTTTTAAGACATCTTCTGAAAACCGAATAAAGGAGGACCTATGATGGATTAAAAGTGTTGCAACAAAACTGACTGCAGACTCATCGAGGACTCACCCTACTAAATCAGCAGCAAGAACCGATCTCAACAGTTCTGTACGCGATGGCAGCATCCTGTGTATTTCTGAAGAAGGGAAAGGCGTGTGTAGAAACCACCCGACTTTCATATTGCTGTTGTATTCCTTGAGGCATTTGGGAAGGAACATCAAATGGTAATCATGGCACCAAACAACATCACCCTCAAGGTAATGTTGGTTGACAACATCAGCAAACATTTGATTAGCCTTCTTGTATGCATTGAACTGGGACTGGAAACTACGGGTGGTAGCGAGACGGTCTTCATGCGGGAGTCCGAGGTAATGGAAAAGAGGCCATAACATGTTGTTGCAGTAACCATTGTAATACTGGTGGACCACATCTTCATCTAGGAAAACTGGAATGCACCGCTGCAAACCATAGAGCCAATTAAGTAAACAAAGAAGGACTTATAATCATCACGTCAGGTCAGAGGATCAGATGCCGAATGCAAATGAGGCGGGAACTTCAAACCTTTTCGGCTAAAGCCTCTGTTAATGCCTTCTGTCCAGGTTCATCAGGTACATTTACACCAGCCCAACCAATCCACCTAGTATCAAACTCTTTAACACCTTTTAAGCACATACACAATGATTAGGTACTTGATCGTCGTATTCGCATATAGAACAGCATGAATCAGAGCTAATGTGCAGCAGCATGACTCACCCAGTAATGCACTGACAAGACCGCCGACACTAATCTCAAGATGCCACGAATTGTCGGCTTTCCTAACTGCAGAGACGGGCAGCCTGTTTGCAACAACCAAAAGGCGTTGCTTCGGAAGCCTCCCGTCTTTCGTATCTAATCCGTCAGCTCCTTCTGGCAGCTCTTCCTGCTTAAGGAAATCAAAGCTATCGACATCAGGCGCGAACGGATCATTTCCAAAAGGCTCAGCATCCTTGCTGCTATCCCCTGCCTCCTCATTCTGATTCGAAAACCGGTTCGATCTACGCAGCTCCCTATCGTTCATTAGCCTTTGGACTCTACTGCGAGGCGTGCCAGGATTCGGAACATACATGTTCCCCGTAGGCATTGGCACTAAAAATCCTGCAATTCGCAACGATGGTCAGCGGATTGGAGCTGCATTACACCCTCAGACCACTACGCTGTCCTTCATAAACATCGAAACACATGATTCGGTATATTACAATCTCCGAGCGCTCGCTACTAACGATATGGTAATCTCTAACACAATACAGCAAAAATTGAACTGACCCAATAAGGATCATTGCAGAATACAACAATCCAACATTGCAAAAACCCAAATCAGCAGCATAATTCTCAAAAAAAAGAAACAGAAAATTAAAAGAGATTACATGGAAAAGTCCACGTTACGTACTTATCGATCACTAAGAAGAAGAAAAAAAGCCCAAGAAAGCAAAAAATAAAACGAAAAATATTGTATACCGGTTTATAGAAGGAAGCAGATCTCCTGGGTCATTTAATTTAAGAAAGGAAAGTGGTGAAATGAAACGAAAAAAAAAAAGGAAGATGAAGTGGCATAATCTGTTCATATTCGAATAAAAAGGGATAAATATCTTAAAAATTAAAAATTAAATAAAAGGGCTAAATATGGAATGCAAGTTGGCCAACCGATATTTTAGGGGTTGTGGTCAGTAGGAGAGCTCTTAGTGAAGCAATCGACAAAAAAAAATCTGTATCATAACAAGAAACACAAAAAGTGGGATTTTGTTGGATATCATACAATTTTGTGTTCTATGGATGTGGTACGTGTAGACATTAGCTTGTTTTTGCCATGCAGAGGAAGTGGCATCTTACAACCAAAAAAAAATCTTCAGTTGAATTCGAACAAACTCGGAGATCAAAGTGGGTCGTTCTCTGTGTTGTTTAAAAAAAATATTGGGGAGAAGACAACAAAGACACTAAAGATAAATCATTTTCGTTTAATAGAATCACGGAAAACATGAGTAATTTTTATGTCCGGACTCCTCCCGGATGACATTTGGTAGGGATAATACGCCAAAAAAAATATTCTTCAGGTGGTCCAAGAATGGAAATGTTCTTCAAGTTTTTTTTAAAGTAGTAGAATTAGCTAGCTATAGTGTAATTTTACACCTCAAAGAACTAAATTGTGTACATTCTATAAAAAAGAAGAAGAACTAAATTGTGTGGTCCATATCATAGTTTTTTTTTGGAATAAAGGCCGGATAAGTTCCTCTACTTGCACAAAAGGGCCACATAAGCCTTTGTACTCTAAAGTGGCTCACATAAGTCGCTGTACTTGCACAAAAGGGTCACATAAACCCATGTACTTCTCTAAATGGGTCAAATAACACCCTGATAGCATATTTCCGATCACCGGTGACACGTTCTCAGCTGACGTGGCGTCCTTGTCATAAAAAATATGCCACGTAAGATTTAAGTTCCTATTTAATTCTATGACTTAACTAAAAATTTCGAGTTCGAACATTTAAATATTAAAATTTATTAGATCATTAGATACCATATCCAGCTAAATAGATTGTAAATATTAACACACTCTATTTTTTTAAAAGTATCGCTACTAGTACGTTGGCTTATGGATATGACATGGCCGAAAATTGGTACATTTCTGAGTCAATAATCTAACTCGGTGCTTGTTCTTGTTAATTTTGGATTAGATTAATTTAGAAACTTTAATTTCTAGGTAGTTTTTTAGGATAAATCATAGATTTCCAGCTGACGTGGCATATTTTTTAAGACAAAGATGCCACATCAGCTGATGACGTGTAACCGGTGACCGAAAAAATACTATCGATATGTTATTTGACCCATTTAGAGAAATACATGGGCTTATGTAGCCTTTTTAGCCACTTTCAAGTATAGGAGCTTATGTGGCCCTTTTGTGCAAATAGAAGAGCTTATTTGACCTTTATTCCTTTTTTTTCCATTCATATGATACTGGTTGGTTTGACTCATCGAATTCATTGAATTATAACTAATAGCATAGCTAGAAATTTGGACACGTGTTTAGTAATTTTTGAATTTCATTAAAATGAACAAAATATTCAGATTCTCTTTGGTTCTAAATTGAAGCTTTCTTGCAATTAGGAACACATTCATAATTACAAGATTCTAAACATGAATAAATTTATATTAAGTTATTATACTTATTGTAGTGCACGCAACTTCTTTTTCATATATTCGTCACAAGATTGTAATAGAAGTTATGATTGTCCTTACTCATGATTTTTTAATCAAAATAAGGATGATTTTCATAGCTAAAAATTAAGAGGATTTGAGAAAGAGTTTCATTGGAAACAACTCAACATTCTTTTCTAGTCATGGCCCCTCCCTCCCGTCACCCTCATCCTTCCGCCATGGCTCTCCCAATCTACACACTTTCTTGCATATGCACATAAGGACAAAATCCATTATGCGCGAGTTCATCAATTACAGTTTAACGCTTACACTTTTTTACTCTTTTAAGTAAGGACAATAATAATATCATTCTCGAGAAGAGGTTTTGCAAAAATCTGATTTTTCAAAGAGGAAACTTACAAAAACTTTTTCTTTGCAAAATCAATGACAAACTAGGATATAACTTCATACGGTTCTAATACCAATAAAGGGTCTATGAAATTATGAACATATTCATAATTATAGGAATCATAAACATGAACAAATTCATATTAAGTCAATAACATAAATACCTGTTGTAGCTTAGACAACTTCCTCTTTGCAGGTTCGTCTCCAGATCATAATGAAAGTTCATCACTGGTCGTACTTTCTCATGATCTTATGATCGAAGTAAGGATGATTAACAACCTAAAAGTCAAGAGAATTTGAGAGAGAATTTCTTTGGAAAGAACTATACTTTATTTTGTCTTATCACACCTTGCACACACAGATCCTATAAGGAAAAACCCTTTCTTCCTTTTTTATGTGTGAGGGGGAGTTACAAAAGTAACCCCTATTTATGTGTCCGGAGAGAAGTTACCAATGTAACTCCCCTTACACCCTCATCTACCTTCCTTAATAATCTCCGATTTATTAGGGAGGGGTTATAGGATAAGAACAATGTTTTCAAAATCGAACTTGGAATGACTAAAAAATCTTCAATTTTTTGGTTCATTGGTCCATCCAGTCGGACCACCGGTCAGACCAAAATATTTTCTTTTATACTAATAATTACTAAAAAAGGTAAAATAAATATAATTTATCATAAAAATTATAAATATCAAATTAATTAAAATATTCACCAACTTTGGTATTAAATTTATCTAAGAAAAATCTTCGAACATTAATTTAACAAGTCTAGAACTATATGAAGATGATGATATGAGTTTTTTTTGTTTTGACATATTAGTCAAATTTGCTTGACTTAGTTGACATATTATCAAAAATATTATTTAAAAAATAAGTTTATTGTGATCCAAAGATGAAGTGCACGCTCCGAGTGTGGAAGAGTAATCTTTGTTCTAAATTAAATTAGATAAAATAGAAAAAAATACTTAGAAAAAATATACCAGGGATTGGTCCTAGGTAAGTAGTCAGCTCAGTCAAACTTCTAATCAGACTGCAGTTTTTAAAATATTGGATAAGAATCATGGAATGAATCCCAACATAAATAATGTATCATTAGGGCCCGAATTCGGTGGGAGCGGATTTGGTCCTAGAAGGCCAAATCCAACTAGGACCGTCCTGGACGATTCAATGGTTGATTTAGTTATGATTCAATGGTTCACTTAATTATGATTCAATGGTCTACCTAGTTATGATTCAATGGTCCGTTTTTTCCCGTTCCGGATAAATCGGGGTCCGTCCCAGTTACCCAGTTACGATTCAATGGTTTACTCAGTTACGATTCAATGGTTTACTCAGTTACGATTCAATGGTTTACCCAGTTTTTATTCAATGGTTTACCCAGTTTTTATTCAATGGTTGTGGGCTTTCCTTCTTTATATCATTTATTGAGAACGTGTATTTAATTATGATATGCCTGAGACGTGTATTTAATTATGGTATGTCTGAATTTGTGATTATCGTATGCCCGAGTATGTAATTATGGTATGCTTAATATTTGTACACCATTTAGTGTCGGGAACGTGGATTTTTTTTAACTTTCCTTCTTTAATTATTTCCAACTTGTTAATGAAATTTTTTAGGAAAAAGTTCAATTTCGATTCTTGTGATTATATATTTTTTGTACTATGATCCTCTGGTTCAGAAATGACTTTTTTCTGTAGTTGCACACTTTTTTTACTTAGAGGTTCGTATCCTCCCCGAGCTAAAATCTACTCCGAACTTAAATACGACATCATTTTTCAGGTGATTTGGCACGCCACGTCAGATTTTTAAATCCAGTTGACAATGTGAGATGTCCTAGAGAAATTTCCTAAAAAATCCCTAAAAAATTTATATCCTCTCTTGGCATCCTCTCTCCTTCTTCCTCCTCTCCTCTCTTACCTCTCCTTTCCCCATGAAAATTTCAATGGGCCAAAAAAGAATCTTTCACATCTTATAGGGTTTTGGTTCTTGATTTTCATTTACTTAAATAAAACAAAAGTGTCGATGCCAACTACTTCCCAATTTCAATCTTCCCATCTTTTCTTTCATCCCCAAAGTACCAGAAGAAAAAATAATCCAATTAACTTTGGGTTAACCAGAAAAGAACCAAAGGATAAAAAATCCCCACCATTTTCTCTCCTCAACCTTCACCCTTTGGCTTCTAGTGTATCTTTTAACCCAATTTACATAAAACCCCATAATTTGAACTAGAAAAGTCCCCCTTTTATTTCCTCTGCTTGCTTCCTCTACACTCCAACGTTAAAGTTTCCTCCAAGTTGCAACTTCAGAGGGGGTTTTTCCTTTGTGGGTTCGGGGATTTCTCTGTACTTTTGAAGGGTTTGTTCCCCAGTGGAGTTCAAGGTCTTGGGGTTCAAGAAAGCTATTAAATTTGACACAATTTTGGTGGGTTTTGATTTGGGGGAGATTTGAGTGAGGAAATAATAAGCTTCGTGACTTTGTGACACAATTTTGTTGACTCAATTTAGGGGTTTTGTGAATTGGGGATTTTCTTGGGATTGAATCAAAAAATTGAAAACTTTGGAGAGTTGCTTGTGCTATTGTTATGCTAGAGAGGTTGGTGGTCTTTGGCCGGAGGAGAGTTGGTCTTTGAAGGTTGAAGGACGGGTGGGGTGTTTGAAGGTTGAAGGAGGGGGTGTCGTGGATGGTACAGGGAAAAAGTAGGATGGGTGCGTTAGGTACCACTTCTGGACAGAACTAAAAATTCAGGACGGAATAGAACTGAAAAGGCTCACTTGTTTTAGCTGTCCTATTTTGTATTTAGTAGGTTCAGTACAAGAGTGACTATTTAGTACAGTTTTCTATTTGGTACGTATAACAGTACAGGCTGACACTTTGTTAAAGATAAAGACCCTATTTGTTGAAATAGTTTAGAGGAGTAGATGGTAGATTTGGATAAATAACTGTAATCTTTCTGTTTGGCAAAAGTGTAGATTATGTAGTTTTTCAATCTACTAGTATATTAGAAAACTGTTTTGTTCTATTTTTTATTCTGAAATAGTTTACGTTGTTCTATAAAAATTTATTTGTCACGGAAAAAAATTTGATAATTACTATTCTAAATCAAATTTAGTATTTATTTACTTTGTTCAAGAACTCGAATTGGACAAACAAATTTTCTTGTAGATAATTATTAAAATGATCAATACTACTACACAAATAAAAAAATTAAAATGAATTTTAGATAAATTTAATCAGATTAAATGTAAAATTAGATAATTAAAAATATTTTTCTCTCTCTTTACAAATATTTATAAAAACATGCCTTATGCTCCTTAACAAACTCACATAATTATTATATACCCTAATACAAATTAATAATATAAATTTCTAATATTTCTGATACGATAAATTTCTCTTTCTTTACTGTAAAATATTTTACAAGCATTCATAAATGAAATAAATAATTATATATTTTATTTATTGACTAGTCTTCACGAAAGTGTACTTTAAAAATAAATATTAGGATCGCATTTTTGTTATATCTTCAAACGAGTGCAAAAAATTATTATATTCAATAAGTTAACCTACTGACATTTATAAAAATATTTATTAGAAACATAAATAAATCTTATATTAAATTATTATTATTTAATTTTAATAAATAATTTACATCTTTTATTTAAGCTTAAATTGTAAATTAATAATTAATTTAATCAAACATATTCTCAATCCAATCTGCTATCTGCTCGTTGATTTTACCAAACACATTTCTCAATCTACCATCTGCTATCTGCTCTAAATCTGCTATCTGCTTTCTTCTATCTACTATCTGCTACCAATCTGTTTCGCCAAACAGGGCCAAAATTGTCCTTCATGACAACAAAAGGGAGTATTCATTTATTCGAAAAAATTGGTCATCACAATTATACTAAAAAAATTTGTAGCATAAAAACCAAATGTTTGCATAAAAAATTAATATTAAAACTAAATCCTTCCAAAAAAAATCCTTACAAATTTGGATTATGAATCCTCCATAACAAAATTATTAAAGCAGAATTCTCAAAATAGAAGTCACATTATTTTCTAGCAACTAAATTCATACCACAACCGAATAAAATAATTAACTGAGTAGCGTCTTGACAAAATCTAGCTTCATTTCTCCGTCCATTTCTTGAAAGAAGCTAACATAACCTAGATTTTGCATTAATCGAATCCCGGCTCGAATTACTTCTTGTCTAGTCAATCCTAACTTCATAAGCTCCTGAGCCATATCATCATTTATAGAACCTGTGCCATTACCTATCTTCTCAGCGATCACCATAAAGTCTTTTCTCGTTCCTTCAATTCCTACATTGAATGCATCAATGAACTCATTCACATGTGATGTTTCTCTTGCTCTTTTTCTTGACTGGAGCTTTGCTGAAGATGTAGGTGCATTTCTGTTTTGAGGAGAATCTGTTGCAACAACTTCTTCATTCTGGTCAATATTTTTCTATTCAGCCTCAATATTTTCTACTGCATCTGCTAGAGATTCTGCTGCTTTTTCATTTGCACGATCCTTCCCAAATATATGGAGCAAACGTGAGTACAGTGAATATGATTTTTCAATAAGGTATAGCGCATTAGGATGACTCTACAACAAAAGAAGTCATTATTGCAATTTACAGACATAAACTATATCAAAGTTAACCATAATATAAGAACATCATACTTACCTTCATGTATGCATCTAAAACCTGTTTGCTATCCACTTCAACACATTGTTTGGTTTCGCTCCATCCAAATCCACTTTGGTTGACCATTTCAGTAGCATACTTTTCTTTCATTCTCTTTAATTTTTTTTGCGACATTCTTGGCTATAACACTACATCCTGGACTCCTTTCATTCATAGCCTTTGCTATAGTCTCATAAATTCCACCTTTAAAATTTCCTCCATCGCATTTGACCCCCTTTGCTACTAATTCTTCAAGTATGGTTACGAGTATAGTTTCTTGATCCGATGTCCATTCGTATTTTCTTGTCCTGGGATCAAGATATTCCATAGAAGAGTCTGTCATCCTACATATCATATCAAAAATCTATTAAAAAGGGCAATAATACATTAAAACATGAGGAAGACACTAACAAGGCTCAACAAGTTCCATCACATTTGTTTTCATGTACTAAACAAAATGCATGATCCATTAGAATAAAATAATAAACAAGACACTGAAAATGATATTTAGTTTAGTCTTTTTTTTAAAATAGAAACTGTAATGGGCACAAAAATTCTACCCAACTCGAAATAGAATTATTCGTATGATTCTACCCGACTCGAACCAGAATTATTCGCAAGAAACTGTTGAAAGTACGACATGTAAACAAGCTAATAGCTGCAATAAACGATCCCCAAAATTAAAGTAAAAAAAAACTATGTTCTGTTTCGATTGGTAAAGATGGAATGGGTACATTCTTTGCCGTCATCTAAAGATGGAATTGGTACATGGTTTTCTTGCAGAGAGACGTACAGGCAAAAAAAGATACAGTAAATAGCACCACAAGATCATCGAATCCAATTAATAGCATACAAGCAAGAGATGGGTTGATACGAATCCCGTCAATGATGCGACGAGACCCGGCCACAAAGCGTGAAATCCCAGATCATTTTAGATTAGTTCGTGATGGAGATCTCGACCCGATGCTCACAACCAAACAAGAACCTTGGTATTAAGACCGCGACCCGCTGTTTGAGTTAAAACAAAGAACCTTGATATATCGATGATGCTACAAACGGTGATGAAGAGCCGCTTGATAAGTCGACGTAGAACTCAACGAAATTGCTCCATTGTGTTCGAACGGTTCTGAAGAACCTAGAGAGCAAAGCCCACATTTTTCAATCAATAATAGTCTGCCTCTTCTCATTTCATAAGCCTCTATAAATAGGCTCAATATTACAAAGAGATTTTAAATCAAAATACTTCCTAAATTGGCCAGAAGTTTGGCTGAAAAGATAAACTAAAAAAGGAATCAAAACTAAGCCTTTTAGGAAGGCCAAAACGTGACAAACAAGCCATTAGTTGTTGGAATATAATTTTTTAATCAAAACTAATGGCTGAAATAAACTTCCTAAATAGAATGTCCAAATCAGAGGGAATCACTTTTCTAGATCTTTGCTGTTGAAAGGACCTTCTAGAACTTGTATTAAGGTCATAAACTCAGCTGAATTTCGTGGCTCTTGGTCCATGGACTTTAATAAATTTGCTTGGGCCCAACTCTCCGATGTAAGCTTGGTTGGAAATCAGACCGTTAAGTTGTAAGTTGAAGCACTTTGCAGATGCTCTCACAATTGGTCAGATTGACACTTTATAAGGCTACTAGGATTTACATCATTCCCCTCCTCTTGAAAGGGATTTGTCCTCAAATCCTTGCATATGTCATGCTTGTGCCAATTAAAAATCATGCTGAAACAAGGTTGAATCTTCAAACGACGTGGTTGCACTTATGATACGAACCCCGCCAACGATGCGACGAGACCCGGCCACAAAGTGTGAAATTCCAGATCGTTCTAGATCAGTTCGTGATGGAGATCTCAACCCGATGCTCACAACCAAACAAGAACTTTGGTATTAAGATCGCGACCCACTGTTTGAGTTGAAACAAAGAACTTTGATATGTTGATGACGCCATAAACGGTGATGAAGAGCTGCCTGATAAGTCGATGGTAAATTCTACGGAATTGCTCTGTTGTGTTCGGACAGTTCTGAAGAACCAAGAGAGCAAAGCCCACGTTTTTCAATCAATAATAGTTTACTTTTTCTCATTCCATAAGCCTCTATAAATAGGCTCAATATTACAAAGAGATTCTAAATCAAACAACTCCTAAAAATCTGGCTGGAAAGGGAAACTAAAAAAGAAAATAAATCTCTGCCTTTTAGGAAGGCTACAAACTTGATTATCAAGTAATAATAAACCAAAAGTTGCTGGAATATAATTTTCTAATCAAAACTAATGGCTGAAATAAACTTCCTAAATAGAATGCCCAAATCAGAGGAAATCACTCTTCTAGATCTTTGTTGCTGAAAGGACCTTCTAGAACTTGTATTAAAGTCATAAACTCAGCTGAATTTTGTGGCTCTTGGTCCATGGACTTTAATAAATTTGCTTGGGCCCAACTCTCTGATGTAAACTTGGAAATCAGACCGTTAAGTTGTAATTGAAGCACTTTGCAGATGCTCTCACAATTGGTCAGATTGACACTTTATAAGGCTACATCATTCCCCTCCTCTTGAAAGGGATTTGTCCTCAAATCCTTGCATATGTCATGCATGTGCCAATTAAAAATCATACGGGAAAAAGGTTGAATTTTCAAACGACGTGGTTGCACTTGATATCTTTCGCTCCAACAGAATATATACTTTGAACATAAACAATCTGAATTCATCTCCAAATCAAAAGTTAAAGACTCTCTTTTTCGAATAAGCCTTTCACCAATCTTCAAAGCATTCCACAAGTTGATCAATGCTGATCCTCTAACATATTCAAACTTGTCAACTCCCAAGAAGTCAATATGCTCAACATATTCAACATGAAAATTTGGATATATGCAAGATATGGGCTGAACCTCTTCCTTCTCAATCATAACAACAAATTCTTCATGATCACCATCAATTGGAGTTATGCACTTCTTTATGTGGACAACATTATTCACCACAGATGATTCATCAAATAAATTCCTTAAGTAAAGTAGTGACATTGTATGCTCATCAAAGTAATCTCCATCAAATAAGTCAATAGAATATGCACCAAACTCCTCCCATGTCAAAGTCTCTTCAAGAACTTTAAAAGAAGAAGCTTTCATATCAACTTCAGAACCACATACCTTATTCTCAATGTCGTACTTAGTGTGAATGATCTTCTCACGTTGCACTACACAACCTTCTCTTGCATGCAAGTCAATTTTCCTTGCCAATGACATAAGTTTCTCCCAGCTGTCTTCATCATCCCACGCTGTAACTCGATGAGTGCTATTACCTCTCACCCTAATCTTCCTTTGTTGAGCTCTTGTATCCTTACCCACTTTAGGAACAACATCTACCCGCTTTGAAATTTTACTCTCTATACGGTTTATCCGTCTGTGAAACTTATTGATCTCCCCACTCACTATGCAATTCATCTCACTCTTCATGGCCTCCATAAACTTTTTTAGATCAGCCAATGACTCATCATCTTCAAAGTTTCTTCGTGAGTAGTAGTAGGACATGTTCTTGCTTATCTTTTTTATTTCCTTTCGACTTTTTCTTTTAGCCTTTTTTTCAACCTTTTTTTCTTTTCTTTTGTAGGCTTCCTCCTTTCTTTCTTTTTTTTGAATTTTTTTCTCTTTTTTTCTTTCTCTAACTCAGATTACAATAAGAGCAACTAACTGAAAACAAATGATAAAAATAAAATTTAAAGGATAGATAGAACTGAAATAGAACCTTCAGCTCTGATACCAAATGATACGAACCCCGTCAACGATGCACGAGACCTGTCCACGAAGTGTTGAATCCTAGATCATTCTAGATCAGTTCGTGATGGAGATCTCGACCCGATGCTCACAACCAAACAAGAACCTTGGTATTAAGACCGCGACGCACTGTTTGAGTTTAAACAAAGAACCTTGATATATCGATGATGCCACAAATGGTGATGAAGAGCCGCTTGATAAGTCGACATAAAACTCAACGAAATTGCTCTGTTGTGTTCGAACAGTTCTGAAGAACCTAGAGAGCAAAGCCCACATTTTTCAATCAATAATAGTCTGCCTCTTCTCATTGCATAAGCCTTTATAAATAGGCTCAATATTACAAAGAGATTTTAAATCAAAATACTTCCTAAATTGGCCAGAAGTTTGGCTGAAAAGATAAACTAAAAAAGGAATCAAAACTAAGCCTTTTAGGAAGGCCAAAATGTGACAAACAAGCCATTAGTTGCTGGAATATAATTTTCTAATCAAAACTAATGGCTGAAATAAACTTCCTAAATAGAATGCCCAAATCAGAGGGAATCACTCTTCTAGATCTTTGCTGCTGAAAGGACCTTCTAGAACTTGTATTAAGGTCATAAACTCAGCTGAATTTCGTGGCTCTTGGTCAATGGACTTTAATAAATTTGCTTGGACCCAACTCTCCGATGTAAGCTTGGAAATTAGACCGTTAAGTTGTAAGTTGAAGCACTTTGCAGATGCTCTCACAATTGGTCAGATTAACACTTTATAAGGCTACTAGGATTCACATCATGGGTAACGTGATGATGAAATAAAGATTATAAGATTTGGGTTAAGAACCCTAGCTACATGATAAAAAATTTAAAAATACTAACCTGGTTTTCTTGAAGAGAGGCGTTAAAAACCCTAGAGAGGAAAAAAAAATTATGCCGTAGAGGAATGTGAAGGAAGAAACAAATATAAAAAATAAGGGCAATATGGTAAAAAGAAAAAGAAGCTGGGTCATGTCCTAGGACTATTTTTAGGCCCATAAATTTAGGTGGGACAAGAATTTGGGGTAAGGCTGGGACAACTTTTAATCTTGTTCGGGCCCTTTGTTGTACCAAACGTGGGCTTGGGACAAAAAACATTGTCCAAGCCTGTCCAGTTATGCTTACGAAACGCTCCCTAGGGGTTTATTTTGAAAAATATAAACAAAGAGGGTATTGAAATGGATATTTTTAATTTAGACAATTCACATTGCCAACCGGATTAAAAATCTAATGTGGCATGTCACGTCAGCCACCAAAATGACGTAGTTTTTAGGTTCAGAATAGATTTTGGCTCGGGGAGAATCTCGAGCCTCTAAGTGAAAGAAACGTGCAACTAGACGATTCAAAAAGTAGTTTCTAAACTACATGTTATAGCGCAAAAAATGTAAAAATACAAGGACCAAAATTGAATTTTTTTTCAATTTTTTATTGATAGTTTCAATTTGTATTTAATTATGGCTTGCTCGAGCTTTTGATTATGGTATGTCCTAGCATACCATAATCACAAGCTTGGGCATACCATATTTATGTACTTTGACATAACATAATCACAAACCCGAGCATTCCATGATGACAAGCTCGGACATACAATAATTGATCGCTCGGACATACCATTATCACTCGTCCAGGCATACAATTATCACTTCTCAGCAATGTCTGATCCATTCGACTCGGTCTTAGAAGAAAGATGAGAAGAAGGGAGAAAAAGGAGAGGAGGAGAAAGGAAAAGGGAAAAACAGAAGAGGAGAAGGAAGAGGAGAAGAAGGATAGGAGAAAGCATAAAGGAGTAGAAGAAGGAAGACGGAAAAAAGAAAGAGGAGAAGAAGGAAAAAAAGAATAAGAGGAGGATAAATCGTAGAGGAGAAGACGAAGGAAGGAAAAAAAGGAAGAGAGGAAAAAAATACCCCTAGGATTGCATATGTGAATTTTCTATCGTCAGATCTCTAACATGCGCTTAGGCATTAAGAATTATGTTTCAGATTCGAGTCTCGACCATCCGGACCTACTTTTTTCAGTGTGTACCCAATCTAAAGCCATATCATTAAGTCTAGCTTATTTTGGATTAGTCTATCTAGCTTGACAAAAAGTATGGGCCTATTTTTTTGTTAATTATTTTTCTTAGTCTAATTTGACTATTGATACGTGTCAATTCATATAATTATTTGATATATTATTTATGTTATTCGATATGTTTCATCTTCGTAATGTCGTATTTTATTTCAGTTGAGTCGTGAGAGTGACGTTTAACTCTGTTCATCACATTCTGAGTTTCGTGGTTCAGGAGCACCAATTGTATTGAAAAGTACAATAGTGAACCCGAATATAATTGTTTGAAATCACTAATGTGAACAATGGAATGTGACATGAGTCCTGGGATAATAGCATGCATTATACAACAAGGTTGTCGAGATGCTACTATTCAAGTAGCCTGAGTGTCCGTGCTCTTGAATTTGGCTTAACACACTCGACCTATGCTGGTCGTACGAAATCTTTTGAAGAAATCTGATAGCTGTTGATCAATGTCAATAATAATTGAGTGAGAGATGTTGGACCTTTAGGCCCAATAAGGCAATTATTATTGTGCCTGATTGGGCCCAGGCCCATCATGCCCAAATGTTGGGCGGAATGAGCCGGTCAACCCGCGTTGATCGACCCTGGGCCACGTCAGACGCCATGCGGGCTGCGTGGCCCAACCAGACGGTGCCACGTCAGCGTGACGTGGCACTGACGCAGTTACCGCAAGAGTTGGCAGCCCACATGGCACACTGTCTTACTGCCACGTGGCAAAGCTAGGGGTAGCTTTGCCATATGGCAGACCAGAAGTGCCACGTGGCATGCCACATGGCGGACATGCGGCCCAGAAGTGCCAGGTGGCAGCCATGCGCGCCACGTGGTATGCCACGTGGTGCATTCGTATTGGCCAGATTTTTCTATAAAAGGGAAAATCCGACTGAACCAATTTGTAATTTTTTCGGACAACCACTCAATAGAAAGGCAAAACTTTGGAATAGTCCCTGAGTTTTGATCAGATTTTTAATAGAGAAAATCTCGTGAAAATTAATTACGAATCTGTTATAACGTGATCGTAATTCGACTGGCACAAAGTTATAGTCGACCCGAACCTGTGGACCTCTTGCTTCAACAAGTAAGTGATTTATTATTAACGAATTAGTTTATTAATTAATTAGGTTTAACATGTAATTACTCATTAATTATACATTAAAACTGACAGTAACAGAGGCAAAGAATCGTGTATAGGAAGGAGAAGAAGCTCTCTGTTATTGACTGTTGGCAAGGAAGAAGCTCTCTGTTGAGACCCAGCGATTACAAAAAAAAGGTAACAACTTTGAAGTTGAATTCAACAAAAGTCTCAAACTTTAGAGGGCGAATTCATCCGTGTTTTGGGGTACCATAAGTGAGCTGGAGACGAGGGATAAGAGGCGGTCGACCCAGTCATCCACAGCGGATTTCCACCACTCGATAAGCTTCGCATCGGCTACAAAGTGGGACGCAGAGCAGCCTGTGGGTCTAGACGGAAGAGACAATCCTTGACAGCTTGGAGGGAGCGTCCAACGGCTTCTTCTTGTCAGGCAAGTCCTCCCTTGTAATGGTCCGGAGAACCCGACCTCGTACATGCTCTTCACGGGCTCCAAAGTTGACATCTTGAGGGCGGAGGAGAGGAGAGAGAGACGGTTGGGGCTCTTTTTGGCTTTAGAGGTTTTAGCCTTTTAAGGGTTTAAGAGAGGACTAGGCCCATTCTTTCAATTGATTTCAGATCTAGCAACTTACAAATTGATGTTATTGTTCATTGGGCTTGAGTTTTAGTTAAAAGTTTGGGGAAGAAGATGAAGTGGGGAAGAAGATGAAATGGAGGAGGGAATTTTTTATTTTTAAGTGGGAGGGGCATTTTAGTCTTTTCAATTGGGGGTTCACCGGAGAAAAATGAATATTCCAACTCCAAGGACCCGAGAGTCTATTATCATCAAAACTTAGGGACGGGACAATCATTTTTCAAAACTTAGGGACCCTAGGGGGAGGGTGACCAAAGGTCAAGGACTTGAGGATAATTTGCCTTTTTTTTCCTAAACTAGGCTTGCCTACTTTCATCCGAAAACTATGGTAAAACTTGTCTTGCTTTTAGACTGTCAAAATTTCTAGAACAATAACAATTATAGTCATAAATACTATAACATATTCCAATACTACAAGACAAAGTTTACTTCAAACATCAATTGAATTAATCTTCATGATAAGTTTTTTTTAACTCGAAAAAAAAATTATTAATAAGTTACAGAAAAATTACAGAAGGTGGTGAAAAGCGAGAGGAAAAGGCGCGAAGAGAGGAACCTATTACAAAAAACTAGAAAATTACCAAAGGCCTAAACGGGTAAGTAAGGATCTACACCCGCTGCCTAAATAAGTAACTCTACCCAAGCTAGCCAATAGGTTAGGTAGTCCTGGGTAGATGCTGCCAAAGCTGGGAACTACTTTCGTCCTACTCGGAATGTCCTCTTTTTCGCCTTGGAACGAGTACTCTTGGCAGGTGGGAGATAGAAGTCATCGGGGTACTCAATTTCAACATCGTACATCTCCTCCTCCATCCAATATGCCTCTGCCATCTTCGTCAACTTGGACATGGCTAGCAAAGCAGGGCAATCCATCTTCGACACCCCCACAACCTCAATCTCGTGAAAACTTGGGAATGGGAGCCGATCAGAGGAGGGCAGAGCAGAAGCCCTGCCTAGAAATGATGGTGATGGACCCTGTAAAACTGGTGGCCCCGTATCAGCGGCAACCCCCGAGATGCCCTTGCCAAGGAAACCTGGCTTCAACCCCGTGCTCTTGGAGCTCTTAGTATCCGCACTCTTCTTGCTCGAATTTTGGTTAGGCAAAACACCACCCGCAGCAACATATGCCGCCCTCCTAGTCTCAATCGTAGCGGAATCCGCCCTGTATGACGAACTAGAGGCCGGCTCCACCACACCACTTGGCCTCTTGTTTGAGACCGGACTTGCCTCCTTCATATGCGGCTGAGGTGTACAAACATCTTCACCATATCTGCCTACCTCTCAGACCCGGGAGAAAACACACGGAAAAAACTTCCCCGGGGTCCGTGTCATCCTCATCCGATTCCCTCAACAAACTTGACAAGTTGCCAGAGCCCATCTTCGAGCCTGCAACTTTTGTGGCTTGCGGTCCTGTACCAATGGCCTGAGAAATCGGGGACAACGGTTCTGTGACAATAGAACTATTAGTTCGCTGCCCCGTACTCGGTGTGGCTTCCAAAGTGTCCTCAATATGCACACCATGCATCACAGGCGTGCCCTCGGCGTCCGATTCCTGATACAAGCTGGATAAATTATAATCAAAGTCAGCCTCCTTGTTCAAAACAAAATTCTCCTGCTCTTGGTCAACTTGATTAGCCTTGTACAATTCAACAATTTGAGTGCGTCCCACTTCAGGAGAGGAAGGAGCAAAGGGAACCACCGCTCCGCCTTCAATTGAGGCCGAACCCAGAACTGTATCAAGAATTGTACCAAAGGCTGCATGTCGCAGCTGTTCTTTACCAAAATCTGTCATCACAAGTTCCTCTTGATGCATATGCGATACAATGGAAGTATGAGCAGATGATATAACCTGATTACCAATTTCAGAAAGAACCAACTCCGGAACAGTCTCCAACGGACACCAAAGCTAAAGCGGAAGAATTCATGTCTCTCTCACCCAAACTGGATACGCCATCAGTCGAGGCACAATGGTCACACCCGCATCATCTTCCATATTCTGATCCGTGGCAGGCTCCAAGGCATCATCCTCCCCCGAAAACTCACCTTCCTCTTTGTCCCCGTCATCCCGTAGGGGGAAGCAAAAGCATTTGAAATAGGGACAGTCAGCTGTCGAGAAGGCGAAACTGATGTAGTAGCACCAAGAGCACTAGCATTTGAAACCTGAGAGGCAATGGAACCTCTTGGCGTCCAAACTTTCTTATTTCGTCCCTGTTTAGCAACCTTCTCATTAGGACCCGAATCTAGCACAACTCTCTTGCCTAGAGCAACCTTTTTAGGACAAGTTCGTCCAAGGCATAAAAAACAGTTGGTAGTGTTGATGAAGATGCTCGAGTAAACAAAAAAGCTATATCCAAAGGATCGGGCCAATACCGATTCACATGTGCACCAACACACCTTAAACACTAAAAGAAATAAACAATCGAACCAGACAGAAAACTAACAGAAACAAACGAAAAATGCAAAAACTTAACTGAGAAAATAAAATTAAGGCCACAGAAACCTATTATCACAATTCGCTATGTTGGGAAGAAGAAGTGTAAAATTGAGAAATCAAATCATTTACGATCTGAATTAAGCCTTTCAAGTCATTGCTCCCCAACTCAAGGCAGTCCCTCAAAAGATTGCCTTCCACCACTTCTCTCCGAACCGTCTCAATTACTTCTTTCAAAGGTCCCTGCAAATACCAAATATCCAATGTTTTACACACATAATCCGATTGCATATTTTCTTTCCTTAAAATAAAAAAAACTAATATTTTTCCCTTTTAGTTTTTAAAGAATTACAAATTGTAGCAAACGAGTTTAATTTTCCCCCTCTACTTATTCAAAAAGTTTAATTAATTTCTTGTAATTAAAAAATTGAGCCACTTAGCTCCTTCTACTTTTTAAAATGGACAAATAAACCTTCAACTAAATCTTCTAGTGATTTGGCAACAAATCAGTGTACTACATGGCATTAACATCAATATAAATGTGCCACGTCATCATGTTTGACTTCTGTAGTTTGAAATTAAAAAAATTAGAAGCTGAAAATAAAATTTTAAAAAGTTCAAAATTCACATTAACAACAATTAATCTAAAAGAAATTTTTATAGTGAAATCAAAATCACCACAACATTAATCTAGCAAAAATTGAAACATAAAAAGCACACTTTAACATAGGAAAATTTTGAAAAAAAATCTCATTTAATCTAACTTTGGAAAAAAAAACGGAATGGCTCGTCTTTTGAAAACTTTCTTGGATTTACATCGATTTTGCATTAAAAATTGTTAATAGCTAGTTTTTATTTGATTTTCCATTTGAGTTTTATGATGTGGCATGTATATGTTGTCGTGGACACCATGTTATATGTCAATGTGTCACCGGTCATCAGAAAATTTGATCCAAAGTTCTATTTGTCACATTTTAAAATGTACAGGGACCTAAGTGGCTCAATTTCAAGTATAGGAGGCAAAATGATCGTACTTCTGTAGGAGTTGTTTATAATATATTTTCTGAAAAAAAAATGTATACTTTATTATCAATAGAGTTTTAAGTGTTTTTATTTGTTAACTATAAACAAGCCTATTTCCAATCCAGATTTTTTTATAGAAAAGGTTTTAATTTAACTATTATTTACGATTATGAAGTGCAAAATGTCTATTTCTAATTTATCGTGCATAGAAAATTGCAATGTCAAATAAATTCCATAACAGTCAAAGCAAAATCATCATATAGTAAGAGGAAGTGGCGAAAAAAAAAATAGACCGTACCGATCGGCGAAACACGTGGAGAAGCCGCGTCAAGGCCGACTTGGAAACCCTGAGGACATTCCCGTAATTTCGCGAGGCCCAAGCCACCCGCTCCACGTCCGAGCCCGCGCGCGTGAACTCACTCAAAGCCCTGGCCAACTCGTTCAACTCGGACACGACGCCGTACAGCTCCCGCCGGTCGAAATCCCCACTCCACGCGTAGTTCTTAGCGTAGTCCCACCCGAACGACCAAGCGAGCCGCCAGAGACCCAGCCCGGAGGCCCGCTCGAGCTTGTCGGCGAGGAGCCTGGCGCGGGCGGCCCCGGAGGAGTCGCCACGCGCCGCACGGAGGGTGGAGACGCGCGTGAGGAGGGCCTGGGAGAGGGAGATGGCGCTCCGGTAGCCGGAGAAAGGGAAGGAGAAGGAGTAGGCGGGGGTGGTGGTGGTGGTGAGGAGGAGGATTGCGAGTAGGGTGAAGGGGAAGGGTAGTTTCATCTGGGCCATGATTTCTAAGAGGGGCGGGCGCAGATTGAGTTTATTAAGAGATTGAATAGGGAAATTATAACATTAATATGTAATTATGTATTCATTTCAAAATTTATGTATTATTTATAAGATTTTTTTAGAAAATTAAAAAATTCGGCTCTATACGAATAGAAAATTTTTGATCTCTATTTGCAGAAAATAAAACATACAAATTTTCATATTTCTCCCTAATATTAATATATTACTATATTAAATTGATAAAAAATAAAAAAAAATTGATTAACCAGGGCGGCCAACAAGGCGTCACCAACCCCTTTTGTTGTTTTTATTTATATTTTTTTGTCTTCTAGTTACACTTTGGCCGTCATTGTGACTAGTGCAATATCAAATTATAATCTCTATATTTAATCCAAAATTTTAATATAATATATCGATGAATTTTTCATACTTATAAATTAAAAAATCACAATTAATCTCAACAACAAATCATCATACGTGAGAACCATCAAAGATTAGGAAAATGTTCCATCCAATTAAGAGAAACCGCAGTTATGGACGAATGAGGAAGAGCAACGAGTTCTTGGTATACGCACCTTGGTCTACTCTCAATAACGTCGGGATATCCAACCGTCGTCCTCTGGGCTTAATTACTCTTTCATCTCTGTAGTGTAACCATTTGCTTCGTTCCTTGAACAATCTTCCACTAGAACTCCTCTCTAGCGACGACCAATTTCAACGGGAGACCTAATAATGTCGAGTAATAAGAGGTATTACGAGATACTTGGGGTGGCGGAGACGGCTACACTTGATGACGACCCTGAGAAGGTGATCATCATACTCATTATCGGTTTAGATTTTATTTAGACGTGATTCTTTTATGAAACAAAGATTATTTTGTCTTATACTTATTCAAAAAATTTCATTAAGTCCTTGTACATAAAATTAGACCTCCTAATTCCTTGTGCTTTTTACAAAAGGGAAAATAATATCTCTTCAACTAAATTTTTTCAGTGACTCGGCAACAAACCAATATGCTGCATGGCATCCACATCAATATAATTGTGCCACATCGTCATGTTTGACAGAAGTAACATTTAGAAACCTGAAAGTAAAATTTTAAAAAGTCCAAAATTCAAACCAACAACAATAAATCTAAAATAAACTTTTTTAGTGAAATCAAAATCACCGCGTCATTAATCTAGAAAAACTGAAACATAAAAAGTACACTTTAACATATGATAATTTTGAAAAAAATCCCATTTAATCTAAATTTGAAAAAAAATACCAATTAGCTCATCTTTTTGGAAAACTTTCTTGGATTTCAATCGATTTTGCATTAAAAAATCGTTATTAGCTAGTTTTTATCTAATTTTCCATTGGATTTTTATGATGTTGCATGTATATGTTGACATGGTCGCTATGTAACATGTCAGTTATAAATTTTTTTTATCCAAGGTTCTATTTGTCCCATTTTAAAATGTACATGGTCCCAAGTAGTCCAATTTCGAATACGAGAGTTTAATTAAATTTGTTAAATAAGTATAGAGGAAAAAGTGATCCTTATTTCTTTTCTTTAATAATGTAATTTTCATTCATAAGATTAGTAACAATTTAGATTTACCATTAATAGATAGAGGACATAGTATATTATGCATGCATGTGATGTGATTATTACAAGAAAAGGGTCATCCGTTGTCCCGGAGGAAGGGAGACGACTTCTATATTGATCACTCGGTGTCATTATTCGAAGCTATCTGTGGCTATCTGTGGATTCGAGTTTGTGCTCTTACACTTGGATGGCAGGCAAATTTCCATTCCATCAACGCCTGGACGGGTATTCAAGTTCAGGAGCGGTGAGTATAATCTCATATTCTAGTTGTGATTCTATAGACTATTTTTCACTTTCAGTTTATAAGAGTGCAATATCTAGTTTCAGTATTGAAAATTGTCGATGAAAGGATTCCACCTTTCAAGGACTTATTCGAACTTGAACTTGAATTAATTGATATATTAATATTCGAATACTAAGTGGTCTAGAAAATAAAACTTCAACAGCGATTGGTCATTTGATTTCCGATTCCAACCAATCATCATCCAAACCACACGCACTCTTAATCGAGAAGGGAGAAGGAAATCGCGTTTTGAAGTGGGTCTTTATGAAATTGGACGTTTATGCGAGCTCGGCCACCTTCCGCTTTGAATGAGAAAATATCGTAAACTACAAAATTGTAGATCTTTGTCTTGTTTTTTTATAGTTAAAAAAATCAGCTTAATCTAATGTCCGAGTCAAAATTTACCGCTGATCAACCAAAGTCCACCAGAACTCATCAAGCAAGGTAACACCGGGACTTGACACTTTGTTTAGACCCGTTTCTAACCTGAATTATGTTGGGTTTTTGAATGCTAGTTAAAGCAAATAGCCCAAAGTGGAGACCCATAGTAGAAAGCCCAAGTTGAAAATGGCACTACCACATTGGAAAGTGCAACAAAGATTTTCTACTTTATAAGGAGAAGCTCCTTGTTAGCTAGGAAATGAATTGACCATCGGGAAAGCCAACTCGGACTGTTGCGAGGATGGTGCGAAGCACCATCCGAGCTTGAGCACGCGCACGTGCGTGTGCACATGGCACATTAGATGCAGGTCACAATGGGCGCTTTGTGGCGCACTTGGCACGTGCGCAACGTCGCAAGGAGCTGAGGAGTCTTAAATTTTGGCAAATTCCGGACGGGTCACGAAGGACTGGAATGTTCCAGAGAATTTCAGAAGGTCAAAAGGTTACGAACGAACCTGAAGGGCACACAGGCGAATCCAGAAGCTCCCAAAATACCGAAGAGACGCGAGTGTGCTGTCTGCCTGCCGAAGGGGTGCCTACGACCTCCGAAGAGCCACGACCAAATTGGCTGGAGAGGCACCTGAAGGACAGCCTACCTAGTGGCCGAATGGACGCGCTTCCTCGGAATTGCTTCGTGCTCCTTCGGAAGTGCCTGCCTCCACTCCATCTAGCGCCTATAAATAGGCCCCTTCCCCTCATTTGCAAATCACCCTACTACAACTTGCGTAAGCATTCGTTAGCAATTGTAGACTCTCTCTCCCTTTCTCAGAAAGTTTTGAATATCCAAGGTTCGCCTGAAGCTTCGAGGGTCGTTGTGCTACGAACTTAGAAGAGCCACGAACAAATTGGCTGGAGAGGCACCTGAAGGGCAGCCTGCCTAGTGGCCGAACGGACGCACTTCCTCGAAATTTCTTCGTGCCCCTTCGGAAGTGCCTGCCTCCACTCCATCCAGCGCCTATAAATAGCCCCCCCCCCCCCCCCCATTTGCAAATCACCCTACTACAACTTGCATAAGCATTCGTTAGCAATTGTAGGCTCTCTCTCCCTTTCTCAGAAAGTTCTGAATATCCAAGGTTCGCCTGAAGCTTCGAGGGTCGTTGTGCTACGAACTCAGAAGCAACCTAGTCGTTGTATCTTGGGGACGATTGTCGCAGCCCGTAAGTACTGAATACGGGGTAATCTCGTCTTACGGAGAAAGAGTCCAACTCTTGCCTCGACTTAAAGATCCTAATTAAGTATACCACCTCCGACAAACAACAATCGTAAGACGAGATTCGTGTACTTGAAGATGGCATCATCAAGCTCCGCACCAACAATAGTGCCAGCGGTTCCGAGAACTGTTCATGCCGAAAGGCCGACCAAGTTCAACAGTACCGAGTTCAAGAGGTGACAACAAAAGATGCTATTCTACCTGACGACGCTCAACCTGGTCCGATTCTTGAAGGAAGTGGCTCCGAAGGTGGCAAAAAATGAGGTTGATCCACAGAAGATCAACGCCCTCGATGCATAGAGTCACATCGACTTTTTATGTCGTAACTATGTCCTAAATGGCTTAGACGACGCTCTTTACAATGTCTATGCAGGTACTAAAACTGTGAAAGAATTGTGGGACTCCCTGGAGAAGAAGTACAAAACGGAGGATGCCAGGATGAAGAAATTCATCATCGGAAGGTTCCTCGACTTCAAAATGGTAGACTCAAAGAAGGTCATAGACCAAGTCCAAGAGCTGCAGCTGATTATCCTACACGAGATTCAAGCTGAAGGCATGCAACTCAGCGAATTCTTTCAGGTGGCTACTCTAATCGAGAAGCTACCCCCTAAGCATAAGAGGAAGGATATAGGGCTAGAAGATCTGATCGTGAGACTAAGGATCGAGGAAGATAACCGAAAGTCCAAAGTCAAGACCAACAAGACCAACACTGAGGCTAAGGTACACCTCGCTGAGGGAGGTACCGACAAGAAGAGGAAGAAGCTCGAAAACAAGCAAAAGAAGCAAGAGACAAAGTGAAAGAAAGCTAAGAAGATCAAGAGCAATTGCTTCAACTGTGACAAACCCGGTCACATGGCAAAGGATTGTCGCCTGCTTAAAAGGGACGATCGAGAGAAGGCAAATCTGGCCGAAGACCTGTCTGAGCTAGACTTATCTGTCATGGTGTTTGAAGTCAATCTGCTGGACAACCAAAGAGAGTGGTTCATTAATACAGGGGTGACCCGACACATTTGCTCAGATAAGGAGATGTTCTCGACTTATATCCTGATCAACGGACGGAAGTTGTTTATAGAAAACTTTGCAACTTCTCCCGTAGTCGGACTAGGCCAGGTGGTGCTGAAGCTGACCTCCGAAAAAGAGCTGACCCTCAAGGATGTGCTGCATGTCCCAGACATTCGTAAGAATTTAGTATCCGGCTCACTGTTAAGCAAAGCTCTGATGAAGCTAGTATTTGAGGCTGATAGGTTTGTTCAGACCAAGGCTGGTGCCTTTGTAGGAAAGGGTTACCTTGAAAGGGGGCACTTTAAGATGAATATAATAACTGTGAAACGCGCCTTTGAAGGGCCTAATAAAGTTATCAATTCTTTTTACTTAGCTGAGTGTTCTAACTTATGGCATGATAGATTAGGACACGTAAATTTGAGCTCACTAAGGAACTTAGTAAGTTTAAATTTATTGCCTAAAATGGAGTTTGACCCAAACAATAAATGTGAAGTATGTGTAGAGACAAAAATGACCAAATCACCTTTTCATTCAGTAGAAAGAAGTACTATACCTTTAGAGTTAATTCATACTGATATATGTGATATGAAACACGTGCAAACTAGAGGTGGAAAAAAGTATTTCATCACATTTATTGACGATTGCACAAGGTACCGTTATGTACACCTCTTGAAAGGAAAAGACGAAGCTCAAGAAGCTTTCAAGAGTTATAAGAATGAGGTTGAAAATCAGCTTAGCACTAAAATCAAAATGATTCGAAGTGATAGAGGGGGAGAATATGTAGCTCCATTTGAGGAATTCTGCCAACAACATGGCATTATTCATCAGACAACTACTCCATACTCACCTCAATCAAATGGCGTAGCTGAAAGCAAGAATTGAACTCTTAAGGAGATGATGAATGCTATGTTGATTAGCTCGGGCTTACCACAGAACTTATGGGGGGAAGCTGTGCTCTCAGCTAATCACATTCTAAAAAAATTGCCACACAAGAAAAGGGACAAAACTCCATATGAATTATGGAAAGGAAGAAAGTCTTCCTACGGTTACCTTAAAGTGTGGGGGTGCCTAGCCAAGGTAGAAATACCTTCACCTAAAAGAGTGAGAATATGACCCAATATCGTTGACTGCATCTTTATCGGATATGCCCACAACAGTAGCGCATACCGATTTCTAGTGCACAAGTCTGAAAACCCTAAACTCAACGAGAGAATGGTATGGAATCAAAGAATGCAATATTCTTTGAGAATATCTTTCTTAAAAAGGAAACGAAAGAAATAAGCTCAAACAAAAGAAGTTATAAAGCTACACAAGGCTCTGATCAAGGTACTAAGGAACCTAGACAGAGTAAGAGGACCAAAGCAGCCAAGTCATTTGGTCCAGATTTTCTAAATTACATGTTAGAAAATGAACCTGGGATAATCCAAGAGGCATTATCTAGTCTGGATGCTCCTCTCTGGAAAAAAACTATCAATAGTGAGATAGAATCTATCATGCAAAACCACATGTAGGAAATCGTGGATATCCCACCAGGTTGTAAACCTTTAGGTTGCAAGTGGATTCTTAAAAGGAAATACAAAGCTGATGGATCAACCGACAAGTACAAAGCTCGGTTGGTAGCTAAAGGGTTCAAACAGAAGGAAGGATATAATTTCTTTGACACGTATTCATCGGTCATAAGAATCACATCTATTAGAGTGCTCATAGCTGTCGCAGCACTCTATAACCTCGAGATACATCAGATGGATGTAAAAATAGCTTTCCTAAATGGAGAACTGGAAGAGGAAATATATATGGAATAACCTGAAGGGTTTGTTGCCTCCGGACAAGAACATAAAGTCTGCAAGCTGGTCAAGTCACTGTACGGGTTGAAATAGGTGCCGAAACAATGGCATGAGAAATTTAACAAAACAATGATGTCAAATGGCTTTAAGATCAATGAGTGTGATAAATCTGTATACATTAAAGGCACACCTGATGCTTACGTGATTGTATGCATGTATGTCGACGACATGCTAATCATGGAAATCAGTAATGATCTTATCGTAAAATCTAAGAACATGTTAAGGAACAACTTTGACATGAAAGATATGGGTCTAGCTGACGTTATTCTAGGGATTAAAATCTCTAGGACGACTGAAAGAATTATCTTGTCACAATCTCATTACGTTGAGAATGTTCTCAAGAAGTTCGATACTTTTGACAAACCTTTGGCTAAGACTCCGGTAGACCTCGGTCTACACTTAGCTAAAAATAGAGGGGACCTAGTATCTCAACTATAGTATGCAAGAATCATTGGGAGTCTAATGTACTTGAAAAATTGTACACGCCCTGATATTGCATACTCAGTTAGCAAGCTTAGTAGATTCACGAGCAATCCAGGATCAGACCACTGGCTAGCTCTGGAAAGGGTTCTAAAGTATCTAAAATATACCATGAATCATGGCATACTTTATACTAGGTATCCAGCTGTATTGGAAGGATACAGGGATGCGAACTGGATATCGGACACTAAAGACTCCAAATCCACTAGTGGTTATGTATTCACCATAGGTGGAGGAGCAATATCCTAGAAATCTTCTAAACAAACGTGCATAGCTCGATCCACCATGGAGTTGGAGATTATAGCACTAGACAAAGCTGGGGAAGAAGCTTAATGGCTCAGAAACTTCCTAGAGGATATTCCGTATTGGAACAAGCCTATGCCCCTTGTATTGATACATTGTGATAGCATGTCTGCAATCGGGAGAGCACAAAGTACAATGTACAACAGTAAGTCTCGACACATCCGTAGGAGATATAACACCATTAGGCAATTGATCTCTGGTGGTATAATTACCATTGATTATGTGAAGTCCAAGGACAACATAGCTAATCCTTTGATGAAAGGAATCAACAGAGATCAAATGTATAACACAGTAAGGGAAATGGGGTTAAAACTCACACATTAAAGAACGTTCATAGCGGTAACTCAACCATGATGAGTGGAGATCCCACAAACTTGATTCAATGAGACAACTAAGTTATGGATGGTTCAGATAATTACTTAGAACCCTTCTCATTCTGAGAAGCTGCCCAAGTACGAACCTGCAGAGGTGTGGTAAGGTCAAGCGTCTACGCTTTTAATTATTCCTATACCAGAAAAAGGTGGAGTATGGCAGGATACTCCTAATGGGAGATCACCTATATAAGTGTGAAGTGAGGCCGCTTCAAATGGAAAAATACTTATGAATCCAAGATAATGTCCATGACTGAAACCGAAACAACGTGAGAACCAAAAGATATTAGAGATATCATTGTGTAAATGTTATTGTCTTGGTTTACATAAAAAAGCTGACCAGTTCAAGACATCGCGTTCACTGAGCAGCAAGTAAATCCGATAGCATTTTACTAGGGAAGGTTCAAAGCCGTAAGCTAACTTTCTCGATGCAATGATATTTTTTCAGAACTTTTGGGTTTTTGAATACTAGTTAAAGCAAATAGCCCAAAGTGGAGGCCCATAGTGGAAAGCCCAAGTTGAAAATGGCATTACCACATTGGAAAGTGCAACAAAGATTTCCTAGTTTATAAGGAGAAGCTCCTTGTTAGCTAGGAAATGAATTGACCATCGGAAAAGCCAACTCGGACCGTTGCGAGGATAATCTGAGTACGAGCATGAGCACGCGCACGTGCACGCGCATGCATATGCACATTGACGCAGGTCGCGATGGGCACTTTGTGGTGCACTTGCCACTTTGCACGTGCGCAATGTCGCGAAGAGCTGAGGAGCCTTAAATTTTGGCAAATTTCGGACAGATCACGAAGGACTGGAATGTCCCGGAGACTTCTAGAAGGTCGAAGGGTTACGAACAAACCTGAAGGGTGCACAGGCAAATCCAGAAGCTCCTAAAACACTGAAGGGACGCGAGTGTGCTGTCTGCCTGCCGAAAGGGTGCCTACGACCTCCGAAGAGCCACGAACGAATTGGCTAGAGAGGCATCTGAAGGACAGCCTGCCTGGTGGCCGAACGGACATGCTTCCTCGAAATTACTTCGTGCCCCTTCGGAAGTGCCTACCTCCACTCCATCCAGCGCCTATAAATAGGCCCCTCCCCCTCATTTGCAAATTATCCCACTACAACTTTCATAAGCGTTCGTTAGCAATTGTAGGCTCTCTATCCCTCTCTTAGAATGTTCTGAATATCCAAGGTTCGTCTGAAGCTTCGAGGGTCGTTATGCTACGAACTCGGAAGTAGCCTAGTCGTTGTATCTTGGGGACGATTGCCGCAGCCCGTAAACACTGAATACGGGGCAATCGACTTAAAGATCATAATCAAGTACACCACCTCTGACAAACAACAAATTAGGCAAGGCTCTTCAAAATAAAGTGGTAGATACATTTCTCGCCTTTCCATATCCAAAAGAATCTCCTCATTCCACCCTATGAGTCTAAAATAACGACCAATCTACCACAGAAGGACATTGTCATCCAAAGACAAGCCGAAGTGCACCAAGGATAATCTAACAAAGCGATCTATCGTCATCAGTTTGACCAAGTTTGACTGTCATCTGACTCGATGGAGGGGAGGCCATCGACAATTTCTTTCCAACTCAAAATTGGAAGTGATCGCTTTGAGACAACACTAACCACCAGTCACTTTGAGACCACATCGGTCATCGGTCACTCGGTCACTTTGAGACCACACCGGGTACTTTGAAATATGTTGACAATCCTGAGATTATTTTTGTACCTCAACAATGCCCCCCCCCCCCCCCCCCCCCCCCCCCCCCCGCGCACGTTAATGCTTTGGTACGACCAGGCGAGAAGCATTGATGTGGTCCTTCATCTCCGGTTGGCATCTTTCAGCTAACTCAGAATGAAGATGAGCAACTCGAAGAGGTCTAGGCCATCTACCCGGCCGACTTATATGGTGATAAGATGGAAACCTCTGATCACCTTGTCACCTTTCTTATTGCTTCATTCCCCATAAGTAAGGGGGAATACTTGCCCCCTGAGTGTGGCACTAATCATTCGTTGGGTTGAAAGTATGTTTTGCTTGACTGAACTCGCACCCCAGGTAAACCTGCCATTACGTTGCTTCAGACCACCCTTATTGGTATTATGGTCCCATTGTAGAAGACCGCCTCTATAGTTATGATCATGCCGATCCGGCCGACCTCCTCCTTCTCCTTATCAAGGTCCCTTACAAATAATTAGAGAAGCACGTTCATCACCGCTGCGTTGTCTATTAAGACTGTTCTGATCAACTTCACAAAAATGTAAACCGTGGTGTGGAGAGACTTGAGATGTTTGCCCATCATCTGCGTAGGTGTCATAATGATGACGTTGCCAATGAAGTTCTCCACCAAAGGTATGGCCAAGGGCTTCTCTACCACCTGAAGATCATTGAGGTCCTCTTTGACCACATTACCCCTAAAGCAGTTTGGTTGATTGAGTTTAGTCCCGGTGTTTCTTAGTGCCATGTTGATTGCTAGCTTGCTTGGGAAGTTCCTAAACTTGACGCACCCTATGTTAAGGTCGACCGAGTCCTCTTTGCTCTTCGGTAAATCCCATCTTGCAAAGGGTAATCCTTTTTTGGGCAGATCTTGCTCCTCACCTTAGGTACCTACTTGAGGATCAACTTCCTGCATAGGTCATCGGGTGCCTTAGGTCAAACCTCCCTAGTGTGTTTAAGGTCCTTTCCGTTCTTTAACTTATCAACTTTGACCTCCTTGGCCCAGCCTCGGGTTGAGGCCGATTAGTGTTCAATGCGTGGGTAAGCTAGGAGTACCTTTTGTTTCTCTAGCTGGACCCTTTGCTTCACGAGTTGCCTTTCGAGGTCCTTGATGACTTGCTTTCATTTCGAAACCTTCTTCTCAAGATGACGTCTCTGGGTCTTAGTCAAGATGTCTCGCATTGGTAGATCAAGGGTGACCCTCTTATTTCCTAGCCGGTTAAAGGTATAAGAGGGTTGGACCCGTCTTGAAGATCCACCTTGATACGGGGATGGCGGTGGCTCCCTGCCTCATTGGCTTCCCTTGGACTGTAGAACTTCTGAGTCTTTAGAATACCACTATCGGGTGGTCGTCCTTGCCCCCCGAGTCTTTGCCTTTGGGTCTTGGGGTCAACCTTTACTTTCTTAGGATTCAATCGTCCTTGTCCCCCGAGTTTTGCCCCTCGGGTTTTGGGGTTTGCCTTCCCTTGTTTAAGACAATCAACTTCCCTTGAACGAGTGGGATTTTGAGCCTTTGGCACGCTATTATCGGACGGCCTTCCTTGCCCCCCGAGTTTTGCCCCCCGGGCCTTAGGATTGGCCTTCCCTTACTTAGGGCTTCTCATTTGGCTTCGGTCAAAACTAACCATAGCAATATGAGCAATACGGTGAGGATCCATCGACGACTGATCTTCCAAGAATTGACGCAGGATAAAACCCTCTGATTGAGGAAATAAGGGTTGCCCTTCCATCCCTTATCTTCGGGTGGATCTGAATGATAGCTGAGGGTTGACGGCATCCTCATCGAACTCTCTTTGTTGGTTAATGTCGTCCTTATCGAGCTCTTCTTGCCAGTTGACATCATTCTCATCAAGTTCTCCTTGCCAGTTGACGTCGTCCTCATCAAGCTTCATAGTCAGAACATGAGTAACATCATGAACCGTTGGGTAGTCGGTAGCCATCACAGTAACCTCTTGGATCTCTTCGCTCGTAAAGGATTCTCGTAACCCCGGGTCATTAGAAGCCTCAATCAATAGGTGTCGGCTGAGTAAATTTGTGAAGTTCACAGTCTCGGCATCACGGTAAGGTAAAGACCATACCGGTTGTCTCGAAGTAAGTTGAGTGAGGGACGATGGCCCTGTGTGTGCCTCACTGAGATCGGGATCGGGCGATGTTTTCCAAAGTGCTTCATCCAAGTAGTATTGAACTCTTTGGGGTTAATTGGAGAGTTTGTGATAGGACTCATTGCTTCACATCCGAATTTTATTGGTACGTCTCATCATCTCCTTGAGACTTTGTCAACTCGCTTCTTTATCACGATGTATCTCGTCAAGTAGAGTGGTGATAACCTCAAGCGTCCCAGCTATGGCGGGGAGTATATCTGTTGGCGTCTTGAGGGAGGCCGTGTTGGTAATATTTCTTCCAACACCCATCTAGGTAGTAGGAAGGACCGGCTCTTTGTTGCGAGCCAAGTTGGTGGAGTTCTTTCCAACATTTTATTGAGAAGATGGTGGTGGTGGTGCTTCCTTGCCAGAAGCCACGTCGGATGAATTCTTCCCAACGAGTTGCTGAGAAGAGGGTAGTGCCGCCTCCTTGGGATTAGAGTTGGCTTGAGCAGTATGATTCTTGGTCATCTTGATCGAACAAAACTAGACCGCCTTCTCAGACACCCTCCTTAGTCCCACTAGGCGTGCCAAAAATATGTTGCAGAGAAAGTGGGTACAAGAACGTCAAGACTACCCGAGACGGATCCAGAGTGGTCGTCCCAAGGTCGGCCTAACAGAGAGGGTGGAAAAAGAGCTAGACTAGGGCTAAGCTACGATAAAGAGTAAAGAGCAATAGGTTTGTTTGTTGTGTTGGTGATGTCCTTCTCTGTCACCCGAGCCTCCTTTATATAGTGCATCCTGACCTAGCTCCATCCTTCCCGTGCAAGAAATCACATACCGAATGAATATTTTGTTTCCAAATCAACCCGGCTTAGATTAGGAAAATCTAAACCGTCTTCATCAAATGAATAGATCCTGTCTTCAAATAGGAACATCCCGATCGTGCCGACAAAGTAACTATGACCCAAGATCTTGCCTGGATCATGAAAATTCCAGCTCAACTTAGAAAAATATAAGCCAATTTGATCCTCCCGAACCTTCTATGCAAAACTCATCTCAAGCCCTTCATCGCCCAAATAACTTACCACGCTTAGGCCCAAAACAAACCCCAAAATGGGCCCAAGCATCCCGCCTATATAGACCAAAATGAGCTTCCCGACCGGGTCCTCTCACGTCGAGGTCCAAAATGGACCCTTGCCTTCTGCATAGGCCTCCCGCTTGGGCCCCTAAGACGGAAGCCCCATCTCGCCTATAAGCCTAAAGCAGGCCGAGCCTACCGCCTTAAAGTCCAATGCGGACTTAGACGACGGGCTGAGCGATCCAAACCAAACCCAAGTGCGTCCCGCCTTTAGGCCCGACATAAGACCTCGCCTGCGAGGGCCGAATGGGCCTCACGCCTGGACTCTCAAAGTTGAATTGGCCTCCCACTTTCGTCAATAAGGTGGTATATTGCCCCGCCAAGTCCAAGCCATTCGAACGGCCCCACGGGCCACGCACCATCGAGCTCGGGTTGTCCCATGCGAACCCGAAGATAAGTCACTAACAACTCGAAGTACCAATTTTATACTTCAACAAGTCCAAAATCACCTTCCCGCCTATAAGCACGGAATCGCCTTCCCGTCTATAAAGTTCAAGTTGGCTTCCCGCATATAAGGACCAAGTGGACTTTCTGGTTTGATCTTTATTTTTGACCTGCTTCCGCTCTGAATCTGAAGACATCACTAACTACAAAGTCATAGATTTATGTCTCGGCTTCGCATAACTACTTGAATTATCTCAATCCGAGCTCCGGATAGAAAGTTATGAGTATTTTATCGAGGAGCATCACCTAGGCGGTCGGGAAGCGGACCAAACCGGCCGCTTTGGTCCTAGAAGCGGGAAGCAAACCAAACCAGTTCGAAGTGGACTGATCTTGAAGTAGACTTTTGGCCACATTCCGCTTCGAATAGGAAAGAGTTGTACACTACAAAGTTGTAGATCTTTATCTTGTCTTTCCATAGCCGAAAGAATCAGCTCAATCTGATGTCTGAGTCAAAATCAACCACTGATCTACCAAGGTCCGTCAGAACTTAAAGGGCAAGCTAACACCGGGACTTGACACTTTGTTTAGACCCACTTCTGATCCGAATTAGGCAAGGCTCTTGAAAACAAAGTTGCAGATACATGTCTCGCCTTTCCATAGCTGCAAGAATTTCCTCATTCTAACTTACGAGTCCAAAGTAACGGCCAATTTATCATGGAAGGACATTGTCACCCGGTTACTTTGAGACCACACCGGATACCTCAAAATATGTTCACAATGCTGAAATTTTTTTTTACCTCAACAATACCCAAAAGGTTGCGCGTCGAAAGAGAAAAAAAAATAAAGGAATAAAATGAGCATGTCTCCAATGCGCAGACCATCGGTTGTGGTGGGGACAAAATAAAATGTATCAAGTCATACCCCAAATCTTGTTCCACGGCCTTTTTTTTTGTTCTACACATTTTTTGTCAGACTTTATTACGATATTCAACTTACCTAATTAATTTTTGTGTTTCCTTGTGCATCATACATCCATCCTTTTTTAAATGTCTCATTCTATTTTATTATATTCATCATATAATGTTTTTTCAAACAATTTTAATACTAGATGTAGCACAATCAAAATAAATATCAGTATTACCGGATAATGGATAACACATTCAAAATAAATTGTCTAGTTTACTGTCCGTCTTATCCTATTGTTCTAAGCTTGTCCATGATATGTACCAAACACATCTTTCGAGTACAAGTTAGATAAAACAATAACAATTATAGTCATAAACACTATAACATATTCCAATACTACAAGACAAAGTTGTGTCTGCCAAATCAGGAAACTATTGATTGCATTGTTAGTAACAATCATAGTAACACTAAACATACACGTTGTGCTAGGAGATTAAAAGAGTCTCGCGACATTTTACGAGAAACAAATTTCAGTTGCATATTCTCTCCAACACGAAAATTCTTGGACACAGCATAAAACTCAAAGATCTGAAGCCGTAGAAACCAATTATCAGAATTCGCTACCCCGGGAAGAAGTTGTGTCGAATTGTGAAATCAAATCATTTGCAATCTGAATTAAGCCTCTCAAGTCATTGACCCCCAACTCAAGGCAGTCCCCCAAAAGATTGCGTTCCGCCACTTCTATCCGAACTGTCTCAATTACTTCTTTCAAAGGTCCCTGCAAATGCCAAATATCCAATGTTTTACACATATAATCAGTTTTCTGTCCTTTTATTTTTTCCCTTTTATTTTTTAAAGAATTACAAATTGTAGCAAACGAGTTTACCTTGATAAGATTGCTTTCCACCACTTTTATCCGAACCGTCTCGATTACATCTTTCAAAGGTCCCTGCAAATTCCAAATATCCAATGTTTTACACACATAATCAGTTTTCTGTCCTTTTGTTTTTTCCCTTTTATTTTTTAAAGAATTACAAATTGTAGCAAACGAGTTTACCTTGATAAGATTGCCTTCCACCACTTTTATCCGAACCGTCTCAATTACTTCTTTCAAAGGTCCCTGCAAATTCCAAATATCCAATGTTTTACACACATAATCAGTTTTCTGTCCTTTTATTTTTTCCCTTTTGTTATTTAAAGAATTACAAATTGTAGCAAACGAGTTTACCTTGATAAGATTGCCTTCCACCACTTTTATCCGAACAATCTCAATTACTTCTTTCAAAGGTCCCTGCAAATTCCAAATATCCAATGTTTTACACACATAATCAGTTTTCTATCCTTTTGTTTTTTCCTTTTATTTTTTTAAAGAATTACAAATTGTAGCAAACGAGTTTACCTTGATAAGATTGCCTTCCACCACTTTTATCCGAACCGTCTCAATTACTTCTTTCAAAGGTCCCTGCAAATGCCAAATATCCAATGTTTTACACATATAATCAGTTTTCTGTCCTTTTGTTTTTTTCCTTTTATTTTTTAAAGAATTACAAATTGTAGCAAACGAGTTTACCTTGATAAGATTGCATTCCATCACTTTTATCCGAACCGTCTCAATTACTTCTTTCAAAGGTCCCTGCAAATTCCAAATATCCAATGTTTTACACACATAATCAGTTTTCTGTCCTTTTGTTTTTTCCCTTTTGTTTTTTAAAGAATTACAAATTGTAGCAAACGAGTTTACCTTGATAAGATTGCCTTCCACCACTTTTATCCGAACAGTCTCAATTACTTCTTTCAAAGGTCCCTGGAAATTCCAAATATCCAATGTTTTACACACATAATCAGTTTTCTGTCCTTTTATTTTTTAAAGAATTACAAATTGTAGCAAACGAGTTTACTTTGATAAGATTGCCTTCCACCACTTTTATCCGAATAGTCTCAATTACTTCTTTCAAAGGTCCCTGCAAATTTCAAATATCCAATGTTTTACACACATAATCAGTTTTCTGTCCTTTTGTTTTTTCCCTTTTGTTTTTTAAAGAATTACAAATTGTAGCAAACGAGTTTACCTTGATAAGATTGCCTTCCACCACTTTTATCCGAACAGTCTCAATTACTTCTTTCAAAGGTCCCTGCAAATTTCAAATATCCAATGTTTTACACACATAATCAGTTTTCTGTCCTTTTATTTTTTTCCTTTTGTTTTTTAAAGAATTACAAATTGTAGCAAACGACTTTACTTTGATAAGATTGCCTTCCACCACTTTTATCCGAACCATCTCAATTACTTCTTTCAAAGGTCCCTGCAAATGCCAAATATCCAATATTTTACACAAGATTTTTAAAAATGATCCAGAGAGCGACCTGATCTTACCTCCGAGTTACGGCCGGATCGATCTGACCCGTTGGAATACCAGTCAGACCGATACTTTTTTATATCTAAAAAATATATTTTTATTAATATTTTAATTACACATACCCTACTACCAGTCTTATACCTCGGTTACTCTTTTCAAAAAAATATTAGGTACAACTTTTTTTCCCTTTTTTGACCCACCGTAACCTTGAAATCTTAAATAAAAAGAAAACTCCACCAAAATCAAAAACCCGTATCGGAAAAATCATGATTTTTTGACCCACTATCAAGAAAGCCCTCTTTTTTTGTTAAACCTTATCAACCAAAAAATACGGGGTAAAAAATTTGGTGGAATCACAAGGTCCGATTATTTTTTAGGCGGTTCGTAAAGTTGGCAGTTTTTTGACCAAACCGTACACTATTCGTACTAAATCATGGTCCGACTGGTCAGACAACCGTTAGACCACGTATTTTAAAACCTTGGTTTTACATACATAATCAGTTTTCTGTCCTTAAAATAAAAATAAAAATTTTTCCCTTTTGTTTTTAAAGAATTACAAATTGTAGCAAACGAGTTTACCTTGATAAAATTGCCTTCCAACACTTCTATCGGAACCGTCTCAATTACTTCTTTCAAAGGTCCCTGCAAATACCAAATATCCAATGTTTTACACACACAATCAATTTTCTGTCCTTAAAATAAAAACAAATATTTTTCCCTTTTATTTTTTAAAGAATTACAAATTGTAGCAAACGACTTTACCTTGATAAGTCAGAAGAGTTTATATATAATATCTCTTCTGGAAAAAAAATGTATGCTTAATTATAAATACAGTTTTAAGTGTTTTTATTTGTTAACTAATCAACAAGCCCATTTCCGATCTATGCCACGTAAATGCCACATAATCTAGAAATTTCTAGAAACACTCTTTTAGGAGGCAGTGGCCGGAGATAAACACAATATGAGTTGTTGGAATTTCTAAATTATAGGGTGCAAAATGTCTGCAGGTAAGTTTATTTAACTCAGATTTTTTATAGTTTGGTTTTAATTTTTTTTTTAAAGGTAAACAGAAAATTTGTACATGCCTTGTGCCTACGTACATATTAATTTTAATTTAATTATCATTTAAATTGATTATGAAGTGCAAAAATGTCTTTTCCTAATTTATATCAATAATTTTACATAGAAAATTGTAATGTGAAATAAATTCACTACAATCAAAGCAAAATCAAGAGGAAGTGTGGAAACAAATAGACCGTACCGATCGGAGAAACACGTGGAGAAGCCGCATCAAGGCCGATTTGGAAACCCTAAAGACATTCCCGAAATTTCGCGAGGCCGGAGCTCCTCGTTCCACGTCCGAGCCCGCGCGCGTGAACTCACTCAAAGCCCTGTCCAACTCGTTCAACTCCTCGGAGACGACGCCGTACAGCTCCGGCCGGTCGAAATCCTCACTCCACGCGTAGTTCTTAGCGTAGTCCCACCCGAACGACCAAGCGAGCCGCCAGAGACACGGCCCGGAGGCCCACTCGAGCTTGTCGGCGAGGAGTCTGGCGCGGGAGGCCCCGGCGGAGTCGCCACGCGCCGCACGGAGGGTGGAGACGCGCTTGAGAAGGGTCTGAGAGAGGGAGATGGCGCTCCGGTAGCTGGAGAACGGGAAGGAGAAGGAGTGAACGGGGTTGGCGGTGAGGAGGAGGAGGATCGCGAGGAGGGTGAAGGGGAAGGGTGGTTTAAGCTGGGCCATGGATTTTAAGCGAAGCAAGAAGAAGATTGGGTTTATTAGGCTATATAAGTTTTTTTTATTTGAAGCACCGAGAATAATAACCAGAATGATTAATATTTTTTTTGGGTCAAGAGAATGATTAATATTAGCATCACCAAGAAGTGCAAGCTTTTTAAAAAGAAGGGGTGGGAGTGGAGGAATATGGTAGAAAGAAATTGCTTTTTTTTTTTTTGATGATGAATGATAGAAAGAAATTGCTTGGGAGCCAAGGAATACCCAACTTTTAAAAAAGTTAGCACACTTATCGAAAAGAAAACTGATTATTCTGAAAGATAAGTGTGCTAACTTTTGAGCGGGAGTAGGGCTCAAAAGTTACAGTGTGCTAACTTTTTACGAATATAAAGCTAGTTCGAAGCAATTGGTTGGGACTTGGTTAGGAGTGGAGGAATATGAAAGAAAGAAAACATCAACGACTATTTGCTCTGAAAATATAAGGAAGAGGTTGGGCGGAAAGTGACCAAGTTCAACTTTTGATTGCGAAAAAAAAATACTTATGAAAATATGATAGAAAGAAAACAGTAAGCAGAGTAAAAATCACTTTTTTCTTGTTTTGAATGGAATAATGGAGCAAGAAAATTATGTTTCTCCAGCCAATGCGGAGGTGAGCTTACTTGCTTTTTTAGCTCAGTCAGTTAGTGTCATTTACATTTTTGCCCTTCCCTTGTTGTTATAATTTATAGACTAGATGATGTGTCACTATATAAGGGGGTCCAGCTGCATAGAGAACTAACTTTTCAGCCACGTAGTAACAAACTTGATTTTCTCTCTCCGATTAAGCATCATCTTCTTCGTGCGAGTAACCTTTTTTTTTCCCTCTTAGTCCTAATTCATCAAATCTAGGTCAAATTCATCAAATCTAGGTCAAATTCATCATGGTATCAGAGCTAAAGGCGCGAATAAAGCTTGTTAGCTAGCACAGATCTCACTATTTTCTTGATTACTTCAAGGTCTGTTCAATGGCGGACAATGCGATGGTCACGTACCAAACGAAGCGAATCATTTCTTTCCTTGTTCCAATGAGTCCCCGAGGACGCTCGTCTTGGTTACCCCGCTCCTGAATGGAAGTATACAGTAATAAGCTTGGATTCATCGATGGATCAATTCATATGCCAACTATTGATGATCCCAAGTATCTAAGCTGGAATCGTTGTAATACGATGGTGATAAGCTGGTTTTCTCGCCCTGTCGAGCCGAGCATTTCATAAAGTGTTCTCTGGTATGAATCAACAGCAGTAGTTTGCAAAACCTAAAGTATCGCTTCGGGCGAGGACGCAGCTCTTTAGAGACAAACCTACAATATCAGGCAATGTACTTTTAAGTCTAAATGATTACTATATTTTGTTTCAGATTTTATGGGAGCAGTTAAGAGTTGTTACTAACTGTAAATGTTTGAATACTGCGAATGGGGGAATTTGTGGTGATAAATGTGAGGTTGCTGTCTGTAGCAATGAGATCATACTTAGAAGAAAATCAAGTGATGAAGTTCTTGCGAGGACTGAATGACTGTTATAATGGAATGAGATCACAAGTTTTGATGTTAGATCCCCTGCCTCCAATTTCTCGTGTTTTGTCTATGGCTAGTGAACTTGAGATGCAGCTTTCACACCGCATTATGGAAGCTGCAATTCAAGGTCTTATGGTGGTCCACGATCATATAACCGTTGGAAAAATTGAGCATGCGAGTAAAATGATAATTCAAAGGGAATTCTAATGGGCATAAAGAATTTGAGTGATTAATGTGAGATGTTACAATTTTGTAACAATTCACATTAAAAATCTAAATTAAAATGGATATTTATTTGAGAAAAATTATTCATTATTTTTAGGCTTTGTAACATTCATAATTTATTTAAAAATTTATGGCATTCCAAATTTATTGAATAAATTAAATCATAGATCACACAATTAAATTGTGTAAATGTCCATATTTATTTTGCCCTTTGAATATTTGCTATATAAGAAGAAGATTATCCTTCTTTTGTGAGGGGATGAACCATTTTTTGGGTGAAATCCTTAGCTCAAATTTTCCTTTACGAGTTGTTCACAATTGTCCACTTTAGTCACCCAAGTTATCTTAGAAGAATTTATTTTATCTCAGAAGAATTGGTTCTTAAGAACATTATTTTCTACGCAATTCAGATTAGCTTTTTCATTCTCTCCCACCAGATTATCCAACAATCTTAAGAACCAATTTCAGAAATTTTAGTTACCTCAGACATCGGGGTGAGGCTGTGTTGAGAGGGATGATCATGAGGTTTGGCTCAGCGTACTTCATGGAAGATGGCATTACATCGTAGCATTGCGGTATCGTAGCTCACGGGTGAAATATTGTCGACATAGATCTGTTTCCCCACAACAGGTTCCTCTTTTATGCCATTTATTTAGTACGTGGTATTGGCTGTTTGATGTCTCTCGACTCTTGATTGTTTATTGATTAATATTGTCATATCACATATTTGGTTGATTGGTTAGACATGTGAAGCTCTTGAAATTGAAGCTTTATTAATGGGAAATTGTTCGAATATGGCCAACGTACTAAAATAAAGTAAAACAGAATAAGGACACGTTTGAAAAAAAAATGCCTTCATACTTAATTCGTGTCCAATGGTACGGTTCACATGTGTTGTTCCACGAGTTTATGATTTGGGAATTGTGCATGAAAAAATAAGATCAAAAGGTGTTGTTTTATTCATTGGGGCTTGAATGATTCAGGCTAGGAGCATGTATATCTTATGATTTGGGATTAATGTTTTCTTTTGTTTGAAAAGTTTTCTATTGAGATGAAGAATTTATGACGACAGATTTTTATCAAAGTGGTCTCATCCAGGTACGCAATATCTTTACATAATTTGATGTGAAAATTGATTGAGAATCTTACTTGTAAAGTCATCTCATGCATCTAGACAAAAATGGAAGTATTGAGCCTTGTTTTAATTCTATTAGATTGTGATTATTTTGTTGGGAACTAGAGATAAGATAGAATATTTGATAGACGATTGCCTATAATCACTGGCTTGTGAACGGTATTAAAGTGATCAATTGAAAAAAAAAATTGTTTGTCGAAAATCGTCTGGATAATAAGATCATTGGTAGAGAAGTGGAAGTAAATATTAAGGTTGCGAGTTGTTAATGGCATAGTGAATAGCTAATCGTAACAATGAGGATCGTAACCATGATAATATAATAACGGTTACATTATATATTAGCCTTAAGTGCATGTTTTTGTCGTAAAATTAAATTAAGGTGGTCTTAAGAAAAACTATTGTTGTTCTTGATCAAGGATACTGTCCAAGGCAAGAACGTGAGGAAATTCGAATAGCAACTTTAGCTGGCTTTTATATCGAACATGTGGAATGCGCCTGGGTTTGGGTTAAGTTTCTTTGTGAGTAAGTAACCTGTGAAGAAATTTAAGAGTCCTGAAGGACCTATGTGATTCAGTGACTGCTTTTGTGATAGTTGATTAGTTAGTGAAAATTTTCACATGATGATACTAAAATATGGACGAGGCCTTTTGTCCCTTGATAACGGCTTAGGCCATTTATATTTGTTTTTGGGTGTTATTGTGGCTGTCTAATTACTAGTTAGGCGAAAGAGTGTAGTGGTCATTATATATATCTATAAAACCGTTGCATACGGTGAATTAAATTTTGAAATGCGTGTCTTCATTTGACAGCTTTGTTGCATGCTATTGTTTGTCTTTAGCAACAGTTATAAGAAACGGAAGCTAAACTTTTAAGGAAAATGAGACCATGAGATTTTTAATCTGTTTAATTGGCTAGTAACCAGCTTAGATTTAACGCTATGTAGATGAGCTAACGCATTTGAGTTTATATTCTGGTGCTATAATATCGTCACCTGTATGTTGGTCACTCCGTGCTGCACTACAACCATGATTAAGAAGATTAATATGTCTTCCTAATTGAGATTATGAATGTCTTGAAATAGTGGGGGCTAAATAAGCCCATTATTGGCAATATAATTGCTTCAATATCTTTTTGAGAATTTCACGTGATGATCGTAATTTTGAGACATTCTATTAAAAATAGAGAGTTACGTTCATATTTAGAAGAAGTGAAGATTGAAAATATATGTTCATTGTCCTAATATTTAATATTTAAGATGAACTTGAATAATTAAATATTGAGAGATATCATATAGTATCAGTTATTATGGTTATCCATTGTATTGAGAAAATACAATGATGATTATTAAATTTAATATTCAAATGAGATAAATAACTAATGGTTATGTAGTCACCTTAGTGGTGCTATGGTTGTGTGGAGATTGACTAATGAAACTATAATAGCAAAAATTACTATGAAGTAAGAAGCTTATATAGATCTAGAGTTGATCATTAATAAACTCGAGTAGTTAATATAATTTTTTGGGAACAAAGTCAATATTGTTAATGTTGATATTTTGAGGTTACCAAGTGGTTACTATGAAGTAAGAGATTATTATGATTGAAAATTTATTGACGAATATTCCTCTAGGAATATTGCCGACACTATTAGTGTTGATGAATTGATATAGCCAATAAAAGGCAATAACCAAAGCTTAAAATAAAGCTTTCAATGGTGAAACTAATATATTTGGTTAATATATTATGTGGTTGCGCAGCTACGAGAGATGGAATAATATCCATAGAGTATGTGAAGTAAGAATAGACTTATCAATCCTCTGAAATAATATTTGTGTAGAAGGATCACATATGATACATCGAGGAGAATAGGACTCAAGCCTAATTACTAGATTAACGGTGATGGCAAACCAACCTTTGTGATTAGAAATCTCATTAAGAAACTTTATATGGGTAACAACAAGTCACGAGTTAATCACTCTAGTACTATTTTAGTCCATTCCTATGGTGTGTGTGAAAGAGTACTAAATTGTACTTTGGTAGACTAAACTTAAAGCTTTTAATGAATCTCATAGTCCTAAAAGTATTTCAAATTTTTTCGCTATGTATAGCAGTGAAAAATATTTGAAATAGTGGCGGATGGTTGGAAAAATTAAGCAAAACTTGTGAGCAAAATGAAAATTCAAAGGGAATTCTAATGGGCATAAAGAATTTGAGTGATTAATGTGAAAAAAAATCATTCATTATTTGTAACAATCCATATTAAAAAATCCAAATTAAAATGGACATTTATTTGAGAAAAATTATTCATCATTTCTAGGCTTTGTAACATTCATCATTTATTTAAAAATTCATGGCATTCCAAATTTATTGTATAAATTAAATCATATGTTACACAATTAAATTGTGTAAATGCCTTTTTTTTCCTTTGAATATTTGCTATATAAGAAGGTTATTCTTCTTTTGTGAAGGGATAAACCATTTTTTGGGTGAAACCCTTATCTTAATTTTCCCTTTTCGAGTTGCTCACAATTGGCCTTGTTAGTTTAGTCACCTAAGTTATCTTGGAAGAATACATTTTATCTCTGCAGAACTGGCACCCTTGGTGAATTGGTTCTTAAGTACATCATTTTCTATGCAACTCGGATAAGTTTTTTCATTCTCTCCCACCATATTATCCAACAATAACTCTAGTTCTTCATTTTCAAATTAGATGATGTCACTTCCTTCGTAATATGAACCACCTAGTGCAATGAATTTATCACATAAGCTATATAGAATGAATTTGACAGTTGAACAGGAGCATAATGTCATGAGTTTACCCCAGTAATCCTCACTTGGCCTTGTCACTCCTCTAGTTCATCCAACTTTAGTGCCTGGTCCTCCAATGTCCACCATTCCTCAACCATCTTCCTCTTCTTTTCGTATGTCTGGAAACTTTACTCTTTCTGTCCGTGCTCATAAATTGTCTTTGTCTACTCGTAGTTAGATCATTGAATCTTGTGTATAGATCATGAGCATGTTCTTTAAATCATTTAATTTGTGTCTCTTCCTTGTCTAATATCTTGATTTTTCTCTATAATGGACACCGAGTGTCTGTTAGTCGCATAGGTGATGTTCAAGTCGGCAATCTGCTCCTTAGTAATGTTCTTTATGTTCCTGAATTCTATTTCAACCTAGTTTCAATTAGCAAACTCCTTAGGAATCCATCATATATTGTTACTTTTATTGAGAATGTATGTGATATTCAGGACCATATCCATATGAAGGTGATTGGCAAGGCTGAGAAACAAGGTGGCCTCTTTATTTAGCAGCTGAATCATGAAGCAGTTTCTAAACCTACCTTACTTGTTATAATAAACTTTGTCTCCAAGATAGTAGACGTATGACACTATCGACTTAGACATGTACTTAAACATAAACTACAACTCTTTAGGATCATTGAACCTAGAATAAATGTGGACATTTTCTCATATTGTGAATCTTGCAATTTGGCAAAACATAAATGATTAGCATTTTCTTTGAGTAATTCTTCATGTGCTGCCTATTTTTGTCTGGTTCACATGGATATATGGGAAAGATATCATGTTCCTTCCCTTGATAGTTATGAATACTTCCTTACCATACTTTGATGATCACAGCAAATCTGTTAGGATATATTTACTGCATAATAAGGCACAAGTTAGATCTTGCACTGAGCACTTTTACAACTTGATAATTGCTCAATTTGGAGTTAAGATCAAAGTCATTCATTAAGATGGAGGAAAATAATTCCTACTGACAGATTTCTTCTTAAGAAAAGGGATTGTTCCTGAGATTTCATGTGTTCACACACCCCAACATAATGGGAGGGTTGAGAGGAAACTCTAACACCTTCTAAATATACCTCATTCTTTGATATTTCATGTCCATTTATCTCTTGTCTTTTTGAATGATGTCATTCTCCAAGCAACTTATTTGATTAATAAAACCCCCACACCTGTTCTTAGCAACAAAATAACTTATGAAATACTTTAGCACAAAGCTCATATCCTTTACAACCTCATAATTTTTTGTTACCTCTGTTATGCCTCTAATATAGCAACTACTATTAGAAAATGGAAGAAAAAGCCTTCAATGTCCAACATTGGAATGAAAATAATATTTCTAGTAATAGACGAAACAAAATAACAATTATTAAGTTCTAATTTATACTCACTGGGTAAGTCTATACTATATGTCTCTATACGCTCAGCAGCAACTCGTGCTCCATTTTCCACGCATAGGGTGATCTCATCCGGTCCAACAACCCTACTGTCTTTGAGGCCCTCTACATTCGTACAAATGTGTGAGCCACATGCGGTATCTAATACCCAACAGTCAGATCTATTAGTGGACATGTTTATCTCAATAACAAACATACCTGTTTCGGAGCTAGAGATACCTAGTGCCTTGTTCTCAGCAGCCAAAACTTTGTAGTCTCTCTTCCAGTGCCCCCTCTTCTTGCCGTGGAGGCACACATTCTTGTCTACTCACCTTTTCTTTTAAATACCACCCTTAGGTTTAAGGAACTTGGACTTAGAACTATTCTTAGTCTCGTTCTTCTGTTTCCTTTTGCCTTTAAATGCAGAACCAGAAGAGGAGCCCACCATGAGCACGTTCTTTTCCTTTGAAGTAGTACCTTCAAAATCTTAAGCATGTTATGCAACACAATACACTGTGCCTGCTTTGCATCATCCTGATGTTTTTTCTGAGCCTCTACGTCAAACGTAGAAAGTTCAGAAGAACTAGCCGCAGGGATAACAGGGATGGGCGTGTCCAACACGTATTCAATCATTTGTTGCCTTAGTACTAAACGCATGTTTTGGTGTCAATCTATAAAGTTTGGCCCAGCCAACTTATTTGATTCCAGTACAAATCTCAATGATATGTTAGCCAATTCAACACACTTAAGGAAATAAAATTAAAAACAGGAATTAAAACACATGATTCCTATGATCATCATTCAGTAATCAAAATAAACACGGCCTTTAGTTTTATTTTATGTCCATTATTTTCACATAATCAACGACCTCATCGGAAGAAACGAATTTATATTTAATATTGTTATGAATTCAGCAACTAGAGAACAGAACGCGCAAAGAACACGGACACAAGAGATAACGTGGTTTGGCCTATTGCCTACGTCCACGGAGAGAAAGGAGAAATTTTATTGATGGATCCGAGTCGCAAAGCTATACAAAATATTAATGTAATATGCCTTTATATACAGGCAAACTCTTGTACATCAAGTAAGCTATCTAGGTCAAATTAGGAGTCCAAAACCTAGTCCGAATATAATAGGAAACAAACCCACAAATCGTTTCCTCTTTAATTTCTCGACATCTTTAACAATCTTCACCTTGGCGAGAAATCATCCTGTGGACGAACCATGAAGCTCCATCCGAACTTTAACAAACTTCACCTTGATAAAATACCGCCAAATGAAGAGCCATGAGAACTTGAAAAATAAAACCGACTCTACCAGCTCCACCTTGAACATAGATACAGCGCCATCAATAATACCATCTCAACTTTGTCACCACCTTTTTTTGTTCAATCACATGGAGTCAGTCCTCAAGCTCGAGCTTTCGAACTTGCTTGACCTATGCTACATGCCATAGCATACAAAGGGAAACCTTTTGTTCCACCAAGTAGAACCCTCGACATGCCACCAACTCTACCGTTCGACCTTGAGTGAGATACCCAATTCGTCCGTGGTGCTACCAATGGCTTCGCATTCCCCATGCAAAACCTACCCAACACCTTTGACGTGCACATCCTTTTAGACAACCATAGCGAGAACTTGCTAACTTTGTCTCCGCGAATCCCAACTCCACTCAAACCATTCATGTAAAGCTTTCGCTCCATCACACAAGAGCTTTTCTCTCCTCTATCGGAACCCAACGATAAGACTCCACCTACAACCATGTTCCCCACTAACCTGTAGGTGTTCCTAGCATTCCTTTCACCCTTCATCACCACCACAGCATCCTTCTCCACCTCTATTAGCCTACCTACAACATTATAGTTATACCCACTATAATCCAAGGCTCCTAACGAGATCAAATTTCTCTCCAACTTTGGAACATGTCTAACCCCACACAATTTTCTCTCAACACCATCCTACATCTTGATTTGGATATCACATATGCCAGTAATTCTGCAAGTAGAACCATCACCCATAGTCACCATACCTGAATCAACGAACTTGTAGGTGTCGAACTACCCTCTTTTGGGCGTCATGTGGAAAGAGCAAGTGCTATCCAAAATCCATGAATCAGAATGCTTTGAACTTGACAAAATAGAAAGAAGATCACCATCTGACCCATCCAAATGTGAGGCCACATTCATGGAACCTGATCCTTTTTCCTTGCGATCCCGAGTTCTTTTTGGACAATCCTTCTTCATGTGCCCTTTTTCTCCATATTCGAAGTAATTTTCCTTGAACCTCCTTGACCACGACTTTGATCCCTTCCAGTCTTTTGCCCCACTACGATCACCATGGCTACCTCTCACAACCAGCCATTTCGCGTATTCATCGCCAATTTTTCTTCTTTGATGAAACCCTAACAGAGTACTTGTGATATCTTCCAAAACCAGGGACTCCTTCCCCCAAGTTAGAGTTGTAACCAAATTTTCGTAGGAGCCAGGTAAAGAATTCAGCAGCAACAATGCCTTGTCTTCTTCCTCGAACTTCACATCAACCTTTCTCAAGTCGCTCACAAGTTGACTGAAACCATTAATGTGTTGGCTCAAATCCGAGCCCTCCTTCATCTTGAGCCCATACAATCTTTGCTTAAGATAAAGCTTGTTCGACAAAGACTTAGACATATACCTTGCCTCCAATTTTTTCCATATCTCATCTGGTGACTCCTCATCCATGACGTGATACATCACATCATCCGCCAAGCACAAGCGAATTGTCGCCACTGCCTTGGCCCTCATCTCCTTCCACTCTTGCTCCTCCATCTTCTCGGGCTTCTTCTCCGAGAGCGGGATGACCATCCGTTGTTGCACGAGGAGATACATGACACGCCTTTGTCATAACTCAAAATTCGAAGAACTATCGAACTTCACAAGAGCAAACTTCGAGCCGTCCGTCATCCTCCAACCTAAGCTCTGATACCAATTATTATGAATTCAGCAACTAGAGAACAAAATGAGCAAAGAACACAGACACAAGAGATAACGTGATTCGACCTAGTGTCTACGTCCACAGAGAGAAAGGAGAAATTTTATTGATAGATTCGAGTCACAAAGCTATACAAAATCTTAAAGTAACATGCTTTTAAGGCAAACTCTTGTACATCAAGTAAGCTATCTAGGTCAAATTAGGAGTCCAAAACTTAGTCCGGATATAATAGGAAACAAGCCCACAAATCGTTTCCTCTTTAATTTCTCGACATCTCTAACAAATATAAATCTTAATGGACTAGGATCCATATTTCTACTATCCCAATCACATGCTTTGGCTGGTAACTGTGACAGCAGAACTGGTAGGTCTCCAAACCAATTGCAATTTCTACAATTCCTAGTTATCGGACCCAGTCTAATCGATGTCCCCTCATTGTTTCTTTGTTTTGGCTAGAGAAACAACTTAGGTAGTTTACAACCATCACACGGTGATATTTACATGTCCATATAAGAGTTCCATTAGACGTAGCTCTAAGCAAAAGACTTTGGTCTTAAATACTATAGAGCGAAATCTCAGTTTCTTTTAATTATGACAGAAGACATTATTCATTCAAAATAAAAACCATATTTGAGTTTGAGGAACAAGATCCAAACATAGCTCATATAACATATACTGAAATCCAATTCAGAAAGAATACGAACGTTTAATGGAATCCAATCCAAATAGAATAATCACATAATAAACATACTTAACACATATATCAAATAAAAGTGTAATGCAATAAGTTTTCATGGGTAAACTGATTGCTAAAATAGAATTACCAACAAGCTCCAAACTTTTGGTCAATTTCTAAAGTTCTTCCAAAATATTTTGCCCAATTTTCGTCCAACGAAAAAGCCTCTTATTCCTTTTCAGAATTTAAAATAATTTAGGGGCCAAATTGCAATTAACCAAAAAATTCGGAAATTTCAGAAACTCCCAAGGACCAAACTGAAATTTTCCAGATTCACAAACTTGCAGAGAAGTCCCTGTAAAATCATAAATTCATAAGGATTGCCCCTAGGGCAAATTTCAATAAGCGGCCTGACCTATGAACCCTAATTCTTTTCGTTACAGCGTCACAGAATCACCATGATATTCAGAAGTAAGCACTTCACCATGTTAAAGAATCATGACGAGGTCACAAATCAAGTTTAATAAATTTCTAAGGCTTTTAACTGATCCAACAACAATGACAAAATCCAATCCCTCTCATCGATAAATTAAAATTAAGATTTCATCCTTTGATTTCAGAACGTAAAAGAACGAATCCAATTGTTAAATCCAATTCCAGAAGAACAAAAACCTATACCGAATTCCTATTCCGATTAGAGAGTAATCCAATTGGTTGGCCGTTTCAATTAAAGCAACAAATAGGAAATTCATGGGTTCGCAGGTTACTAAATCATAAACGGGCATCAACATATCAAAAATTAAATCTAATTTTATTTATGAAGATGCATAAAATTATGTATACGCCATAAAATCAGTCTGAAGCTCTAATACCACTATTGAAATTTATAAGCACGAACCTCGGGTTCGTAGCAGCGGAAGTTAAAATTTTTCACCAACACCAAATCTGATCATGGAAGTATAACATAAAATCAGGATAATAGTATCGTTAAAGAATTCTTACAATGTGTTGTAGATCGAATTTTCAACTATGATATCCACGTAATCCTCGTCTATGAACTTCTTGACAATTGAAATATTTGAGAATTTACTAAGAGAATTTTTTACGAAGATTAACTAGAAAAATTATATGTTTTTAGTTTAAAAGTTGCGTACAGCAACTTTATGCCTTTACATATATATAGTAAACTAAACTAAACGATTCCTATTCTAATAGGAGAAGTTTCATGAGCACCAAGATTGGGAGGTCCAATCATCGACTTGCCCTTTGGGCCATTGACCTAGTCAACATGTGCAACATTTTACTATATATTATATAATTAAATTCAATCTAATTAACCAATAATAATACTATCTATAATTAAATTCAATTTAATTAACCAATAATAATACTATCTAATATAATTATAATATTTCTCTATAGATTACATATTCTTGATCAAATCAATATTTAATCTAACCAATTTCAATTCGTAAACTAAGACTATTTATTGTGTGACCCATAGACCCTCACATGTCAAGCAATTAGTCAAACTAATGGTCTTAGTCGAACCCTAGACAATAAACCAGACAATCTCAACATATGAGGTACGTTGTGAGGATACTGCAACTACCTATAATGTGAAGCTCATAGTGATACGGTCTTTTCATTTGCGAATACTCGATTAAGTCTAGAACATGATAAAGTGTCTATTCAATCATATTATCTCATTCTACTAATTGATCACATTGTCACTTTTAGACACTATTCCAAAAGTGACGTGCATTGGCCAATGACTAACGATCCAATTAGTTATGAGAAGACAAGTATTTTCTCCAAGTCTATTTGAGGAATGAATCATATTCTTGACTCAAGTACCACGCACATGCACTTCGTAATGTACCTAACACATATCGTATCTATCCTGTCAGGAGTGCAAGCGTTGGTCACGGTCAAAGTCCATCACTCTGTACATACCATGCGTATAGACCTCAAGTCAGAGGACTATACACTACTCCACAAATTGATATTCCCATAGAAACGTAAATATAATACACCAAACAGTTTCTCGGCGGGCATGCCAATACTCTCTAAAGTATCCATGCATCCATCATGAAATACCTAGTATTTCGTAGTTGTTAGAACCACTACATCCTCTAAGGATATGATACAGATTGTACGCCAATCTCAATCGCATCATCGATATCCCATTCTCGATGATCATTGATTGTGGCTGTTTAAGAACCATGTTTACAATTATTTGCGATTTCACATTCTCAATGACAACATTACTTCATGGGAACACTAACATAAATATATGCAAACAATCAAACAATATATTCAATGAGTGTAATGCCAAATATTATAAATTAATAATACGAAATAACTGAATGTGATCAAGTACAATGTCCTTACTAGGATTGTCTCTAGGACATATATACTAACACTAATTACTAATTTTTTCAATTTTGATAAACTTGTTGTTACATGATATTTTTGTCTTTATAACTACTTTTTTTTCAAATAAAAAAATATATTCTCTCGATTGTTATTCCTCCCAACTTATTAATGTCCATTCTTTTCTTCCATTTTTTTGTCTCCTCGTTTGTTTCTAAAAAAAACTATGATACTGACTATCAAATAAAAATTATACATGCCAAAGGGCATATAGCCTAGGGGCACAAGGCGTTGTAAATTTCAAGGACGTCCAAGGTTCAAACCTTGGCGTGGTGTAAAATTTTATCTTTCAAAAAAATGAAAATTATACATATAATCAAAATTATCTAAAAATTTTAGTATTTTTTATTTTGTTTTGATAATTTGAATTTTCATGAAATAACTTTTGGAGTCTGAATTATTCGAATCCTCCACGTTTGAATTTAGATTTCCATTACAGAACCTTTTAACAATTTATATCAAAGTAATACGTAATGCTCCAAATATTCCACGATAATCCTACAATTTATAATACATAGTACCACAAAATATAGAAAAACATGACAGTGGATTAATACCTTGAGGTTGGGAGCTCACTTGAGACCACTTTTATTATGTTTACAATACACAACAATGATATGAGTCTCTAGTGATCATTTTAGGTGAATTGTAATTATGGCACATATGGTTCAAGTTCTTGGATGGAAGAATAAAACTTTATTTTGAAAAATATACTTCATTTTGGAAAAAATGTTCACTTGTTTATATGATGATTCATTGTCTTAGAATTTTGAATTGAACACAAAAACTATAACAATTTTCTCAAAAATAGAGAGATCAAGCTAGGATGCACCTCACCTCCCTGACATTTGACCAAACATTTTTTCCAACGTGAATTTGTAAATTAAATCGGTTCGTGACAAGGACAAAGGGTCTCTAATTATTTAAAAAAATCATAAAGGATCTCAACTTATTAAAAAGAAAACCATTAAGGGTAGGCTCGGTCGACCATATCTCACTTTGCCCAATGTCAATGAAGTAACTAATAGCTCTGCGCTTAATCGAAAGATGAGCCGACAGGTTCCGAATCATATAAATGTTCAGAGAGAAGGGTCATAACATCGTATTGTTGGACCAAGGTTGCCCTAATCGTTGCCATCGAGAATTTTGACATCCTGGTGTGCTTTTTTTTTCTAGAAATCAACCCGTAAGCTATCGTTACAGTTTAATCAACATATGTTGAATTTAGAGGGTCTGGAACAAAAAGTTATACCCTTCTAGTTGTCTAATTTCAGAAGCGGGGGAGGAGTTGGAGGGAAGAAGACAAAGGTCTTCTTGAGTTATTATAAAAAATTAGGGGCATTTTGAAATTTTTTTACTTCCCACTTCATGTTGTACATATATGCTAAAATGTTGGGACGGCGGGTCATGTAGATAATAAAATGACGCGGTTTCGTTAAATTATCTTGGGCGGCTGCCCGGGTGCTCTCGCTGATAAAAATTAAAAGAAATTGGATCTTTCTATGCGTTTTAAACCACAAGAGATACTCAAGTGTAAAATCACGAGACTACAAAGTACTAAAATAGACTTTTTCCAAGATTTTACCTATTCAAACATAAATTAATCAGCCAATTCGCATAGATGGTAATTTCAACCCAAAAATATTGTAAGACCAAAAAATATTTGGCCTAACAGTATATAAAATGTATAAGATTTGACAGAAATTCTAGGTTCAAATTCAAAAAATATATATTTGTTGTAAAAATTTACCTTTAAAAAAAATTAACAGCAGTAAGAATAAACAATAAAACTTTTCTGATCGGGAAACAATAAAATAGAAAATTAAACAATAAATGGCGCACCGATTTCCAACTCCTAATTGTACACAGCACAAACAGCATGTGGTTCACTCTGTCCTCCCACTTGCACTCTATAAACGAAGCATGCAATAGAGTTCAATCGGATATGAATAAGGTCTTTTTGGAAGAAAAAAAATGCCTTATACAGAGTATCGATAAATAATTATCTTTTTTTCTAATAGACATTAATCAGCTCGTTATCTGGTAAACACAAAAGCGACTTTATCTTTATGTATGCCAAAATTTTTACAATTGTCCATTAACAAAAATAATTTAGTATAATTAATGGTTAAAATTTAATATTTGTTATTTATAAAGATTTCAACAAGATATACTCTTTCTAGATTTTATTAAAAGATTCATAGTAATCTTTTAAAAAATAACTCGGAGGTCGATCCGGGATTTCTCCCGTCCTCTGGACAATCGTTCAGATCACCATTATACCAAAAAATTTCTAAATTAAAAATATATTGTTTATTATATTTAGAACTTAAATAGTAAATATTTATCAAATTTCCTAATTTTGATGCAAAATTATAATCTACAAGCATTAAAACATAATTTATCATTTTAATTGAAATATATATTTTTCTGTTTAAAAATTATTTTTTAGGAGCCGGTCGGTTCAACTAGAAAAATCAACCGATCCGACCAGAAAAATTGGTGGTCAACCACATGCCCTAATTCTTGGTCCAACCACCAGTTTCGGATCACCATTATACCGGAAATTTTCTAAATTAAAAATAAATTGTTTATTATATTTAGTAGTTAAATAGTAAATATTTATCAAATTTCCTAATTTTGATGCAGAATTATAATCTACAAGCATTAAAACATAATTTATCATTTTAATTGAAATATATAATTTTCCGTTTAAAAATTATTTTTTAGGAGCCGGTCGGTTCAACTAGGAAAATCAACCGATCCGACCAGAAAAATTGGTGGTCAACCACAGGCCCTAATTCTTGGTCCAACCACTAGTCGAGCGACATTTTAAAACTATGATCAATAATACAAGGCTAAATTACCCTTAGGTTTCTGGAATTTCGTCATCTTACCTCTAGCATCCCTAGGTTTCCGAAAATGATCATCCCCCGTATTTAGTTTTATTATAATTTTGGGTCCCTCGCTAACATCATCATCCATTTTATTATTAATTTATCTCTAAAATGACTTTTTAACCCCTCTTGTCATCTACTCGTGAACACAACCTTCCGATCATGTTCTCCGGCGACCAAAATTTACTCCGGCGGACAAACCAAATCTCCGGTCACCAACAATCTGCTAACAACACCCACATGTTTTCAAGGCGGAGGCCGAGCTCCGGCGATTCTCGTGGAGCCACGGTCACGCGTCCCGCGTGCTATCAGACAATGGCCGCGGTAGTGGCGCGTCAGAGTCAGTGGTCGCTCTCGTGCCTCATGCGCAGAGGAAGCAGCAGGCTCAGCTGGACCGGACTCCGTCCGGCGTCAGGAACGACGTCGATCATCTTCTCCATTAAACCCAAACAGATCGGCAGTGCTGCGGCGGGTGGAGCTCGGCAAGGACGCAAGATGGCGGACATCCGCTCTCCTCCTCCGGTAGCGGGGTTCTAAGAGAGGTTTCTCTCTCCCCGAACTTCAGCCCTTTCGCGTCGAGCAAACCGATGGCCCTATCGGGAAACTCGGCGAGCTGGAGCTTCTCTTTCTCGAGTTTAGCGTCGTACCCGTTCCTTCCACCGGTGGTCTTCTTAACCGAATTGGCCATCCTCAAAGGCCCAGAGCATCTGGATGTGGTGCTCGACGGACCCCACATAGCTGTCCGGCCGGAGCTTGGAGTTCGTAGAGATATTCCTCTTCCGATTGGTTATTAATTTATTGATTTTTACTGATTTTTTTTAAGGGTATATAAGTTATTTACATAAAAAAATACTGATAATATCAGTAAAGGACTCGAGAGTATAATAAAAAAATACGAAAGACGAAAAAATTATTTTTTAAAACCTAAGGACGCTAGAGATAAAATGACAAAACTCCAGAAATCTAAGAGTAATTTACCCTAATAATATATGATTACCGTAAAACTACTGGCGTAAACGTCCATGTTTTTGGTGGAAGAAGAGGGGCAAAAATCTCTAGGTATATAAATCAAAATGACCAATTAAATCTTACTAAGTACAAAGCCCTCTCTCGACCTTTTGTGAGGTTGCGATCGCCGGCCTCGTAATCAATATCAAGGTGGAACCACACGTCATTCAATTCAACCAACCTACCAGCATTAATTGGCTCAGCGAGGCACATGCCATTCGTTGAAAGATGTTCATTTATTTTTCTCTTTTCGGTACTTCATCAATTATTCTAACCCGAATTGTGCATGATTCTACTATAATGTATTTAAGCGAAACAGTTGGTACTCATAGGACGTACGTAGATTGTAGATATCCCTTTCTAACTTTCTAGGTAGCACCCAAGTTGCATCCTACGGCTACACTCTAGCTGGATAGATTAAATCATTAAGCTGACTGGATGGAGTATGGTCCAAGAAGAAAAGGAAAAGGGGTCAATGTTTAAAATATTACATAGCTTATATTATTAGATAGTCGAATATTTTTTAATATTTTTAGGTGATGCTTACTACTTAACAATGTTGGAGTTGGCAATAGTTCGCCTGTGTTGCAAGTGGTGGCCAGCAGAAATTTTTTTGTTTTGACTCGACTCTTGTTTCAGATTCCTAATTCGACTTAGATAAGTTTCTTGTACACCAAGGATTCGTCTATTATATAAAGACGTGTTCTCTTAGGTTATGATATTGCTTTGTGTCACGACCCAAATTCGTGGTCGGTGACCGGCGCAAGATCATGTCAAACTTAATATAATAAACCACAACCTAGCAAGCCTCAAATCATAAAACATCATTCTTATTACCAGGATTGTCAAACTTTTTTTTTCCACAACATTGTTTCTTCAAACAAACATATTTATCGTGTGTGTCCAAAACTTGGTAGGCATTGGAGTACACATCTCAACGTCATATTATCAAACTCATCCTTTTAAAACATAAACATAAATTTACACATACATTACATATTAACATTAATCTAAGATCATATGTCAAAGACTAACAAATATGTACAATGGAGCGACCTAGATTACCAAAAAAAAAGACCATCTGGAGACCTTCAAATGTTGCCCGAGATGGAAGATAACGGGCTAAACTCAGAGGGAAAAGCTTCTCCAGATGCAAACCATGGCTTAAACCTCTTCACCTATTGATTGAAGTAAGGGATAAGTGCTTTGAAATACTTAGTAAGCCAATATTATAAGTAACATGTATTTAACCAACCAAACATCCCCATCAAACCCAAATACTACCACAAGGCTACTATGATAAAAGGACCACTTCACAAATAAGGTAATCAAATAATCACATATCAAACATAACCAGAAGTTCAGATAAACCTTTACAAACACATAGCACAAATCGGATGAACTTCAGATAGGTCTAGATAGTGTCATTCCCACACCAACACGAGGATACCATATCTTAAAGGCACCATTAGAAACCAACCCCGCCGGCCAAATATCATATCATATACATATCCAATGTATCCTCAGTATATGTGCACATATGCCAACATCCCCGGTCGGTCACGGGTAGACCTCATCATCCGCCATCTCACAAATGACATACCAAACACACATAATATACATTGACCAAAATATATTGACCACATATTCAAATTCATACCAAAAGAGTCTCATATCACGAATTGGGCAAAATAGCCCCAAATAGACAAACAATCCACAAATATTATCAAATCCCATATTGACCAAAAACTAATCATATAACCATACTTTAAACCAATCAAAAATACACCAAATTATACATATCACCCACGTCTAGTTAACTAAACACATGTTACAAAGAATATCCACTTACAAGATAATGGTTGCTCAAACTATTCAAAGAGAAGCTCTGTGCTTCATTTTACAACTCCTGGCACTCAGATTCAGTCGGTTAACTAGTCAAAAGAACATAAACCACTATCATTACCAACCTCTCAAGCATGTAATTAGATCTTAGGTAATATAAAAATGTCTTAGTTCATTTCTTAGATTCGGATTTACACAAGGCAGCCCCAAAACCTATACTAAAATTCACAAAACTACACCTCCGATGATCAATTTCTCTTCCAACTTCTATACATAAAAATCCTAGCTAAAACTTACCTTGACTTCCTTCTTCTAGGTCTATATTAATCTGTTCTAATCTTTACCTACTAGATTCTTCAAGGTGTAAAAGGGTTTCTATTCAAATTAAGCAAAATCTTTCAAAACTACTTACCTATTCTTCCAAGTTGTTGAAATCTGTCCACCTTTTTTCCTTCTTCTTTTACCTTCGGTTTCGCCCTTTCTCCTAGGCCTTCCTCTCTGTTTTTCTGTCCTAAATGACCAATTGGTTCGTGCCTATCTTCTGGTCCAAAAGATTTTTCCTTTTATATGCATGCTAAGTAGCTTAGTCATCATACTTTTTATTTGCCACCTAGCCAACTTGCAATAGAATTTCTCTTTTGATCCTAGACTTTTTCAGCCATTCAAAATCATTTCTAAACTTCTTAATATATTTTAATAAGTCCCTAAAATGAGCCTTATTCAAATAAAGTCACATAACAAATTATTTTCACAAAATTTCCCAAAACTGACAAAATTAGACCAATTTCCGAGCACCTTGATTTATTGCTCTGTTACGACCAGATTATTTCATAAATTACCAAAATCAAAAATGAAAAGTTATAGATCAAGGTGTTATAAATCTACACGAATTGAAATCACCTAATTTGGAGTCTGGATGGAGAAGTTATGCCTATTTTACCGAATGATGACGGACTAAGCCTAAACCCTTCCAAAACCAACCTTATTTTGTTGTAACAATTTTGATTGAAGAGTTAGGGTATCACAGTCTCCCCTCCTTATAAAATTTGGTCTCCGAATTTGCAAAATAGAAAGCTAACTTACTTGTCATGCAAATAGATGTGGGTACTTCATTTTCATCACTTCCTCTATTTCCCAAGTTGCCTCAGCCAAGGAACGATTTGCCCATTCAACCTTGACCATCGAAAGCTCTCTATTCTGAAGCTTCCTGACTTCACGATCCAAAATCCTTATTGGATTCTCCAGATATGTCAAATCTCCACTTATCTCTACTATCTGTGGCTCCAAAACATGAGTAGGATCGTGCAAATATCGCTTAAGCATAGAGACATGGAACACTGGATGAATATGTGACAAGGATGGTGGCAAAGCCAATCGATATGCCACTGGTCCAACTCGCTCCAAAATCTCAAATGGGCCAATATATCTAGGACTGAGTTTGCCCCTTCTCCTAAACCTCATTGTTCCCATCATAGGTGAAACCTTGAGAAAAATATGTAGTCCCACATCAAACTCGATATCCTTTCGTCTCTTGTCTGAGTATGACTTTTGCCGACTCTGGGCTGTTTCCAACCTTTGTCGAATCAACTGTATCTTCTCATTGGTTTCTTGTACTAAGTCATTGCCCAATAGTTGTTTCTCACCAACCTCATTCCAACATAACGGAGATCTACATTTTCTTCCATACAAAGCTTCATATAGAGCCATCTTGATACTTGACTGGTAGCTATTATTATAAGCAAACTCCATCAATGGCAAATAACGATCCCAACTTCCTCCAAAATCAATGACACAAGTTCGCATCATATCTTCCAATATCTGAATAACACGCTCAGACTGGCCATCTGTTTGAGGATGAAAGGCCGTACTCAAATCCAAACGAGTTCCCATAGCCTCCTGAAATTGCCCCCAAAACCTTGATGTGAAATGAGTTCCACGATCAGATACAATTGAAACTGGTACACCATGAAGGCGAATAATTTCATCCATAAATATCTGAGCAAACCTACTTGCATCATATGTACGCTTTATTGGTAGGAAATGTGAAGATTTTGTCAATCTATCTACAATAACCCACACTGCATCATAACCTCTTGAGGTAGTTGGAAGCCCTACTAACAAATCCATTGTTATCCGCTCCCACTTCCAAATTGGAATCTCTAGAGGTTGTAGTAATCCAGAAGGCCTCTGATGCTCTTCTTTAACCTGTTGACAGGTCAAACACTTTGAAACAAACTTTGCAATGTCCTTTTTCATACCTTGCCACCAATAATTGCTTCTCAAATCATGGTACATTTTTGTAGATCCAGGGTGCATACTGTAGACCGCTCGGTGTGCCTGAGTCAATAATTCCTTTCTTAGATCTCCAACATCAGGGACAACCACTCGAGAACCAAAATACAAGATACCATTAGCACTAAGTCAAAATTTAGGTAATTCACCCTGCTCAACTTGTTCCATCATCACAATAACCTCTGGATCCTCCCATTGTAATTCTATAACCCGTCCTCGTAAGGTAGGTCTCATATGCATCTCTGCTAGAAACTTTAGCTGAATTAAGGATTTGCGACTTAAAGCATCAGCTACCATATTAGCTTTCCCAAGGTGATAGTTAATGGTGCAATCATAATCCTTAAGTAACTTCATCCACCTCCTCTGTCGTAAGTTCAAATCTCGTTGCTCAAAGATATACTTGAGGCTTTTATGATCTGTATATATCTCAAACTTCTCACCATACAAGTAGTGCCTCCAAATCTTCAATGCAAACACAACTGCTGCCATTTCCAAATCATGGACTGGATAATTCTCCTCATGTTTCTTCAGTTGTCTAGAGGCATAAGCAATAACATTCTTGTGTTGCATAAGAACACATCCCAAACCCACTCTTGAAGTATCACAATAAACTGAATATCCACCTGATCCTGAAGGTAGAACTAATACAGGTGCATGTGTTAATCGATCCTTCAATTCTTGGAAACTCTCTTCACACCTATCAGACCATTCATACTTGATATTTTTATGAGTTAGCCGAGTTAACGGTGCTGCCAAAGTAGAGAATCCTTTGACAAATCGTTGATAATACCTTGCTAAACCCAAAAAGCTGCGTATCTTAGTAACATTAGCTGGGGTAGGCCAATTCACAACAGCTTCCACCTTCTTTGGGTCAACTGACACTCCATCTTTAGACACCACATGTCCTAGAAAAGCTACACTTTGAAGCCAAAACTCACACTTTGAGAATTTAGCATATAGCTTTTTCTCTCGTAGCGTCTGCAACATTTGCCTAAGGTGTCTCTCATGATCCTCCTGATTAATAGAGTAAATCAATATATCATCAATAAAAACAACCACAAACTGATCTAGGAAAGGCTTGAAATTCCAGTTCATCATATCCATAAAGGCAGCTGGGGCATTAATCAATCCAAATGGCATAACCAGAAACTCATAATGGCCATATCGAGTCCTGAATGTCGTCTTTGGAATGTCCACCTCTCTAATCCGCAACTGATGATACCCCGATCTCAAGTCAATCTTAGAAAACCATTTAGATCTCCGCAACTGATCAAACAAATCATCTATTCTCGAAAGTGGATATCGGTTGCTTATAGTTACCTTATTCAGCTTTCGGTAGTCTATGCACAACCGTAAACTCCCATCTTTCTTCTTCACAAATAGCACTGGGGCTCCCCAAGGAGAAACACTTGGCCTTATGTACCCTTTATTCAACAAATCTTGTAACTGATCTTTCAACTCTTTCATTTCAGCTGGAGCCATACGATAAGGTGGTATAGAGATTGGTTCAGTTCCTGGTTCAAGATCAATACAAAATTCAATCTCCCTCTCTGGAGGTAAGCTTGGTAAATTCTCTGGAAATACATCTGGGTACTCTCTCACAATAGGAACATGATCCACCAAAACATCTTCTTTCTTTATTTCCTTTACCACAGCTAAATAGCTTGCACATCCTTTCCTTAGAAATTTGCTAGCTTTCATGTAAGAGATAAGCTTTACGGTAGTCACCTTTTTCTCACCCTGAAACTCAAACTCTGCCTCATCTGTGGGATGGAAAATGACCCTTTTTCCAAAACAATCCACTACTGCATGATAAGTGGATAACAAATCCATACCCACTATTATATCCAAACCATCCATATCCAATATGTATAAATCAGCTGACAAGTCATGCCCACTAATTTGAATATTGCATGATCTAACAACTTCACAAACATACATAAACCTGCTCGAAGGAGTGACAACAATCATTGACTCATCCAAATATACAGGCATAACATCCAAACATTGAACATATTGAGATGACACAAAAGAGTGTGTAGAACCCGAATCAAAAAGAATGCGTGCATAAGATGATCCAATGGAAAGGTTACCTGATACCACAGTGTTACTAGCATCAGCATCTCTCCTGGTCAAAGCATACACTCTAGGGTGTGCACCACCTCCTCCACTATCAGACTTAGGTCCCTCAATCCTCAAACCTTCTTCTTTTTGATCAAGTAGATTGCCCTGCTGAACTTGTGGTCGAGAAAACTCTTGTGTTGATGGCCTAACTATCAAACTCGCCACTTGCTTACGCTGAACAACTGTAGGACAGTCTTTCACCAAGTGACCTTGCATGGCACAATGAAAACAAGCTCCTATCCTTTTGTAACAAACATCTCCAGGATGTTGTTTACCACAACTTTGGCATTTTTTGAAATTACTGGATTGGTTCTTACTGAATTGCTGACTACGAAAATCCTTCCCTCTACCAAATCTTCCAACTGGTCCCCACCCCTTGATGATACAAGCTGATTGTTGGTCCATCTTTCTTGCTGTCTAAAGCCTTGATTGAAACTCCTTTGTGGTGGCTTATCAAACTTCTGAAATTTTGGTTGACTTTGGACCACTCGACGTTCATTATCTCGCATCTCTAAGGTTCGAGCACAATCCACTGCAGATGCATATGTCTCGAAACTACGAGGATACATAACTTTAAACATAGAATCATCAAGTCCACGAATAAACCTCTTTACCTTCATCTCATCATTAGGAACCAAGTGTTTTCATATCATGACAGATAAGTGAACCTCTCATCATACTGAGATATTATCATGTCTGGAGTCTTCACCAATCGCTCAAATTCAAAAGCTCGGGCATCTCAAACTCTCTGGTAAGAACCGATCCAACAAGGCCTTAGTAAAGATCTCCCAAGTCCATGAATATGATCCCTCATTCTGGAACCAAACTCCAGCCACACCTACCAACTTAAATGAAGCCAACTCCACCATTCGCTCTTTATCGCACCTTAAGATTCTTCTCCTCTTCTCCATCTCATCAATGAATACTTGAGGATCGTCACTTAAGCGAGAAAATGTTAGTGGATTCAACTTCAAGAACTCACCCAAAGAGTCATCTTTAGCAGCTAATGTAACATTCTGCTCTAATTGTGTTTGCTGAGTAGCGATGAATTTCTCCATTGCTTTCAAAACTCTGTCTACACTATCACTTCCCTGCCTCTCCATCTCAGAAGTAGGAACAGTAGCAACAGGTGGTGGAATCTCATCTCTAGTGACCCTACCAGCAGTGGTGGCTTCACCTGGTGGTGTAGTTTCAGATGCAACATCCTTCCTCTGACCTTGGGAGCTTTCACCCTGCTCCCTAACTGTATCCATATCACTACGTGTAATGGTCATATCCTCCTATACAAATAAGTCAGAATTAAGCATACCAAAGGACAACACAACAAAAGAGGTTCAAGGACAAGACAAATCCTATGCTTCATCATTATACATAACACATAATTCAAACAATAAGCTAGGCTCAAACCTAGGGCTCTAACCGAGCTCTGATACCAAGTCTGTCATGACCCAAATTCGTGGTCGGTGACCGGCGCTAGATCACGTCAAACTTAATATAATAAACCACAACCTAGCAAGCCTCAAATCATAAAACATCATTCTTATTACCAGGATTGTCAAAACATTTTTTTTTCACAACATTGTTTCTTCAAACAAACATATTTATCGTGTCCAAAACCTGGTAGGCATTGGAGTACACATCTCAACGTCATATTATCAAACTCATCCTTTTAAAACATAAACATACATTTACACATACATTACATATTAACATTAATCTAAGATCATATGTCAAAGACTAACAAATATGTACAATGGAGTGACCTAGATTACAAAAGAGAAAGACCATCTGGAGACTTTCAAATGTAGCCCGAGATGGAAGATAACGGGCTGAACTCAGAGGAAAAAGCTTCTCCAGATGCAAACCACGGCTTAAACCTCTTCACCTGTTGATTGAAGAAAGGGATAAGTGCTTTGAAACACTTACTAAGCCAATATTATAAGTAACATGTATTTAACCAACCAAACATCCCCATCAAACCCAAATACTACCATAAGGCTACTATGACAAAAGGACCACTTCACAAATACGGTAATCAAATAATCACATATCAAACATAACCAGAAGTTCAGATAGACCTTTACAAACACATAGCACAAATCGGATGAACTTCAGATAGGTCTAGATAGTGTCACTCCCACACCGACACGAGGATACCATATCTTAAAGGTGCCATCAGAAACCAACCCCGCCGGCCAAATATCGTATCATATACATATCCAATGTATCCTCAGTATATGTGCACATATGCCAACATCCCCGGTCGGTCACGGGTAAACCTCATCATCCGCCATCTCACAAATGACATACCAAACACACATAATATACATTGACCAAAATATATTGACCACATATTCAAATTCATATCAAAAGAGTCCCATATCACGAATTGGGCAAAATAGCCCCAAATAGACAAACAATCCACAAATATTATCAAATCCCTTATTGACCAAAAACTAATTATATAACCATACTTTAAACCAATCAAAAATACACCAAATTATACATATCACCCACGTCTAGTTAACTAAACATATGTTACAAAGAATATCTACTTACAAGACAATGGTTGCTCAAACCATTCAAAGAGAAGCTCCGTACTTCGTTTTACAACTCGTGGCACTCGGATTCAAAACATCGGTTAACTAGTCAAAAGAACATAAACTACTATCATTACCAACCTCTCAAGCATGTAATTAGATCTTAGGTAACATAAAAATGTTTTAGTTCATTTCTTAGATTCGGATTTACACAAGGCAGCCCCAAAACCTATACTAAAATTCACAAAACTACACCTCCGATGATCAATTTCTCTTCCAACTTCTATACATAAAAATCCTAGCTAAAACTTACCTTGACTTCCTTCTTCTAGGTCTATATTAATCTATTCTAATCTTCACCTACTAGCTTCTTCAAGGTGTAAAAGAGTTTCTATTCAAATTAAGCAAAATCCTACAAAACTACTTACCTATTATTCCAAGTTGTTGAAATCTGTCCACCTTTTTTTCTTCTTCTTTTACCTTCGGTTTCACACTTTCTCCTAGGCCTTCCTCTCTGTTTTTCTGTCCTAAAGCACCAATTGGTTCGTGCCTATCTTCTGGTCCAAATGATTTTTTCTTTTATATGCATGCTAAGTAGCTTAGTCATCATACTTTTTATTTTCCACCTAGCCAACTTGCAATAGAATTTCTCTTTTGATCCTAAACTTTTCCAGCCATTCAAAATTATTTCTAAACTTCTTAATATGTTCTAATAAGTCCCTAAAATGAGCCTTATTTAAATAAAGTCACATAACAAATTATTTTCACAAAATTTCCCAATACCGACGAAATTAGACTAAATTTTGAGCATCTTGATTTATTACTCTGTTACGGCTAGATTATTTTATAAATTACCAAAATCAAAAAACAAAGTTATAGATCAAGGTGTTATGAATCCACACGAATTAGAATTACCTAATTTGGAGTCCGGATGGAGAAGTTATGCCTATTTTACCGAATGATGACGGACTAAGCCTAAACCCTTCCAAAACCAACCTTATTTTGTTGTAACAAATTTGATTGAAGGGTTAGGGTATCACACTTTGTGACTCGAATCCATCAATAAAAGTTCTCCTTTTTTTTCTCCTTGTGGATGTAGGCACTAGGCCGAACCACGTTATCTCTTGCGTCCGTGTTCTTTGCGCATTTTGTTCTTTAAGTTGCTAAATTCTTACCAATTGATATCAAAGCTTCGGTTGGAGGATGACAGACAACGCGAAGTTTGCTCTTGTGAAGTTCGATGGTTCTTTGAATTTCAGATTATGACAAAGGCGTGTCAAGGATCTCCTCGTGCAACATAAAATGGTCATCGCGCTCTCAGAGAAGATGCCTGAGAAGATGGAGGATCAAGAGTGGAAGGAGATGGGGGCAAAGGCGGTGGCGATAATTTGCTTGTGCTTGGCGGATGATGTGATGTATCACGTCATGGATGAGGAGTCACCGGCTGAGGTATGGAAGAAATTGGAGGCAAGGTATATGTCTAAGTCTTTGTCGAATAAGCTTTATCTTAAGCAAAGATTGTACGGGCTCAAGATGAAGGAGGGCTCAAGATGAAGGAGGGCTCAGATTTGAGCTAACACATTAATAGTTTCAGTCAACTTGTGAGCAACTTGAGAAAGGTTGATGTGAAGTTAGAGGAAGAAGACAAGGCATTGTTGCTATTGAATTCTTTACCTGGCTCCTACGAAAATTTGGTTACAACTCTAACTTGGGGAAAGGAGTCCCTGGTGTTGGAAGATATCACAATTGCTCTACTAGGGTTTTATCAAAGAAGGAAAATTGGCGATGAACAAGCGGAAGGGCTAGTTGTGAGGGGTAGCCATGGTGATCGTAGTGGAGCAAAAGATGGGAAGGGATCCAAGTCGTGGTCAAGGAGGTTCAAGAGAAATTGCTTCGAGTGCGGAGAAAAAGGGCACGTGAAGAAGGATTGTCCGAGAAGAACTCGGGATCGCGAGGAAAAAAGATCAGGTTCCATGAATGTGGCCTCACATTCAGACGGGTCAGATGGTGATCTTCTTTCTGTTTTGTTAAGTCCAAAACATTCTGATTCCTAGATTTTGGATAGCACTTGCTCTTTCCACATGATGCCCAAAAGAGGGTGGTTTGACACCTACAAGTTTATTGATTCAGGTATGGTAACTATTGGTGATGCTTCTACTTGTAGAATTACCGGTATAGGTGATATCCAGATCAAGATGTGGGATGGTGTTGAGAGAAAATTATGTGGAGTTAGGCATGTTCCGAAGTTGGAGATGAATTTGATCTCATTAGGAGCCTTGGATTATAGTGGTTATAGCTATAAGGTTATAGGCGGGCTAATAGAGGTGGAGAAGGATGCTGTGGTAGTAATGAAGGGTGAAAAGGATGCTAGGAACACCTATAGGTTAGTGGAGAACATAGTTGTAAGTGCAGTTACCTCGTTGTGTTCTGATGGAGAAGGAAAACTCTCTTGTATGATGGAGCAAAGGCTTGACATGAATGGTTTGAGTGGAGTTAGGATTCACAGAGATAAAGTTAGCAAGTTCCCGCTATGGTTGTCTAAAGGTACGTGCATGTCAAAGGTGTTGGGTAGGTTTTGCATGGGGAATGCGAAGCCGTTGGTGACACCACGGGCGAATCAGGTATCTCACTCAAGGCTGAACAATAGAGTTCAAAGCATGTCAAGGGTTCTACTTGGTGGGACAAAAGGATGCTCTTTGTATGCTATGGCACGTAGCATTGGTTTGAGGCAAGAAGGTCCAACGGAGAAGCAGTTCGAGGCTACGGAGCATGGGGTTGACCGAAAAATAGAGGGTGCATCTATTGGTCGCAAGGTTGCTTCAGCAGGTGGACTTGCCAGTTGGGGTTCGATTGAGATTGGAGGGTATAGGCCAAGCAAGCTCGGAAGCTCAAGCTTGGGGGCTGGCTCCAAGTGATTGAACGGAAAAGGTGGTGAGAAAGTTGAGATGGTCTTATTGATGTCGGTATATCTATGGTTCTAGGGGGAGTCAGTAGAGTTGATTAGTTTTACAGGACTTCGTGTTTCTCCAAGGGGTAATTTCTTGTCAATGTGAAGTTTGTTGAAGTTCGAGTGTGGCTTCATGGTTCTTCACGAGGGACGAATTCTAGCCAAATGTGGAGATTGTTGGAGTTGGCAATAATTCGCCTGTGTTGGCGATCGCTACTAAAATGGCGATCGCAAGTGGTGGCCAGCAGAAATTTTCCTGTTTTGACTCGACTCTTGTTTCAGACTCCTAATTCGACCTAGATAGGTTTCTTGTACACCAAGTGTTCGTCTATTATATAAAGACATGTTCTCTTAGGTTATGATATTGCTTTGTGACTCGGATCCATCAATAAAAATTTTCCTTTTTTTCTCCCCGTGGACGTAGGCACTAGGTCGAACCACGTTATCTCTTACATTCGTGTTCTTTGCGCATTTTATTTTCTAAGTTGCTGAATTTATAACAAACAACACTATTGGTGTAGTGCACCAGGTTGACCACGAAACGAATCAAATCGAATTTGAATTAAAATTCTCCGAATTCGAATTACCAAAATTATGATTCGTATTCAATTCGTCGAAGGACGAATTCAAATTATAAATTGTCAAAGTAGTAACGAATTCATCTGAATTCAAATTTTTTAATTATTTTTATTTTTTTAATTCAATTATTTTTATTTTTTAATTTAGTTTGAATTTGTCAAACTCTTTAAATCTTTAAACATTTTGGGGTACCAAATTAAGTTACGTACGATCCTTAACTCTGAATGAATCAAAGCCTACATATTTCTCTTAAATTTATGGAGCTACTCGCCTAGTGAGATATGTCTGTGCTTCTCCTCTTTTCCTCCATCTTTTCAAATTTGATCATATTTGATGATCAATCACAAGCAATAACAATTAATGAATGCTAGAGACAACCAGAAGTTGATGTTGACATTGTCAACATCAACTTCTGGTTTTGTCAAGGTGAATCAAGAAATACCACCTTCAACACCTATAGAAGTTGAGTTTGCAAGAGTTAGTAATGTTTTTTCTCTTGTGAAACATCACTTTTACTTTAAAATTTTATAATTGTATAGGATAGTAAGATTTCCGTAGAATTCCTCACCAACAACTCATCAATCATTGATTGGATCTTTGAGATTCAAGTCTTATATGTTCAATCAATCATTTTAAACTTGCTATTATATAAGCTTATGTATGTACCTAGCAGAGCTAATCAAGTACCCTGTTAGCTTACCAAGATCATCCATTTTCTTTTTGCTTGGAAGAAATCATTCACAATCTTCCAAATGAGCTCCACAAACTTCAATCGTATGATTATCATATTTAAGTAATTAATATATATAACTTCTTCCTTTTAAAAATAATAGTGGAAACCTTTTTATATTGATAAATTTTGATCATAGCCCAATTCTATAAAAAAAATACAAATTAAGAGTATGGTATCAGTTGTTGGATTACACATGGTGGAGCTGTGACAATACTAGTAGTATCGGATACAGGCTGGAGCCTTAAATAAAATTTAAGTGTTACAAATTTAAGTTCGCGAACCTCTACCGACCGACAAGAAGAGATAAAGCATGAAAATGTAAATCTAAAATAAATAGTTCCTATAAATATAAATAATTTATATTTCGGAAAATTGATTCGTTGAGACAGCAATCTTTTTTTTTTTTGCGAAATGAGAGCAATCTTTAATTGCTGTTACTCGACATTATCTTGTCAAAGCCACTCAAAAGCTACATAATGGGGGACCAAAAATTAAAGCCCGGATTGGCCGAGCAGCACCAAGGAGACTACACAAAAATAAAATAGTTAGGTTTAAGCTGTTGCGAATAAATAGTGGTAGAACGTCAGAAACGATCTTAAGAACGGGTCCGGAGTGGTCGTCCCAAGAGTGATTCGAACGAAAGAGAGAAATAGAAGAAATATGGGAAAAGAGAAGAGAAGATAAAGATGAGAATAGATAGAAGAGAAAAGAATTGGTAGAAGAGCAAGAATTTTATTGAACATATGGGGGAGAAGGGGAAGGAAAAAACATAAAGATAAAAGCTAGAGGCTACATAAGATAAAAGCTACGATAAAAGCTATGAAGCTAAAGATTTGATGTGTTATTTTGTGGGTGTCTTCATGCCTGTACCTAGCTCTCCTTATATAAATAAGCTCACCCCAATCCCATAGAAAAACCCTAGGCCATTTTCAAACAAGAAAACTTAACATAGCCTCGGCCTAATAAGGAAAACTTAAACTGCCCAAAATTTCCAATCCATATTTAGCCCTCTTTTATGCTAAATTTGGAAAAATTATAAACAACAAAGTTATAGATCTCTGTCTTTTCCTTTTGTGACTTTTAGAATCGTGTCAATCCAATACTTGAGGAGAAAGTTACGGTATTTTTACCAAAATAGGTTCAGCAGATCTGTGGCCTAATAAGGAGAAAACCTACTCTCGAAACTTCTGACCCAAGTCTGACCTCCTTCTACGCTGAATTTGGAGAAGTCATAAACTAGAAAGTTCTAGATCTGTGTTTTATCTTTTTGTAACTTTTGGAATCGTATCAATCGAATATACGAGTAGGAAGATACAACTATTTAACTGAGACATGGTCAAACAAATCCGAGAATTAATTTTTCGCTCCAACAATGCCCCCCACACGTCAATGTTTAGACACTAGAAAAAGTATTGACGTGTTTCCGTCCTTGAACATGCGGAAAATTAACCCTACTTAAAAAATAACTGGCTAAGGTAAGATCGTAAATATGTGGAGAATGTACCATAAAACCGGTCGAGACCTAGCCGTTGTAGGCGTGCAGTTGATCACTCATCTCGAGATATCCGTGTGCTCATGGCTTTCTTGCAAAAACTGGATTTAGGCCTACATGGTTGAGTGGGAGCTCTATCTCCTTCATCAAAATGACCATATAATTGTTGTTGAAGGTCTCTAAGCTTTTTTCTTTGCTTTTGAATTTTTCGCTCCAACCTTCTTCGTTGAGTCTTCGTGAGAGTCGGTCGATGAGACTCCAAACACTTGCCCCCCGAGTGTGGGTTTGGCTTTTTTGGCATCTCCTTTCGCACAGGCTTCGTATGATAACTTGGAGACCTTGTAGGTGAATCACTCTTTGTGGGACGTGTCTCACATGGTTATTTCTTAGACCGCAAAAGTTCTTCCTTAGGCACCCAAACCTTGAAGGGTTTCTTTCTCTGGAGAACTCCTTGCTCGGTCGCCAATCGAGTGACCACGTCTCTCTTAACCCATGCGTACTCAGACGCCCTTTTTTGTTGTTGGCCGATTTTGACCATGTGACTTGAGGACATTCCCTGTAATTTGAAACCTTTGATGGCCGAGGTTGAGCTAGCCCATTAGGTTGTTGCTTCACCGTACTCTTACTTGGTTAAGGAGGAGTTGAACACTTGACTTTATCATCCTTCACCTTCTTTGGCATGAACACGTCTTGCCTTTTGGCCGGGATAATTTCGGCCAATGTAGGAGCTTCGACTACAATATTGCAGCACTCTTCATGCCCCCCGGGTGAGATTGAATTCTGACTGTAGACTTGGCCCCCTGTGTCTTTCCGTTGAGTTGGGACAAAATTGGGCAAGCGAAGGTGGCTCACTACTCGTGGACCAAAGTGTGACTAGGATCTCCGCAATAGGTGATTCGGCGGAGGCCCTAAAATTCTCTTTGCTGGTGAAGGCCCAAAGATTCTCTTAGCCGGCGGAGGCCCTAGAATGCCTTTTGTATTTGATACAGCACTTAGGGTTGTCTCAGTTGCCAATGAGACTTGTGTCGGGCATGGCTCTTCCTTTTTCTCAAATGTGGGCCTTGTAGGCTCGATGGCCGTGGTGTCGGCCAACTGTGGACTAGTTGTTTGATCGACCTCTTCAATAAGGGAAAAAGAAAAACGTGTATACCCGGCCGATTCATGTACAACTGCCTCAATACTTGTCTCAGAATTGTGAGATTCAAAAACTATTTGGTCTTCAACTTCGCATACGCCACTTGATACTTCCTCAGTTGTTGATGTAGCCCTTGAATTCTCATTCTTGAAGGGCTTGTATCTTATTGCTCGAAGTTCAGCTCTTAAATCCTCATTACGTTTCATATATTCCTCCAAAAATTTTCTAAATTGCATGCAGAATGCTAGGTGTTCAACACGCTCTCTCTCATAATTATCATTGCTCCCCATAAATCCCTCATAACTGATCATGATTTGAAAAGATAAACCAAAAATTTGTAATCAGCCTACAGAATGACCAATCTTTGGTTTTTTATTTGTATCTTTTCTGTCCAAACTCCGATTAAAGTGATTTTGATGTCCTTGGAAAGATAACAGATAGATTTTTAATGTTTCCTGAAATAGCTGTCTCCTAATTCGGCCGCGAAAAAGACAAAACGCCTTCCAAATCTGACTGGACTTTTCAATCATATAAATCGATCGATCTTTAATCTTTTGGTCTTATCTTCCTGGTACGAACTCCGATTTTGGCGTTCTTAGTATCCACAAAAAGAGAAAACAATGATCTTCAATTTTAGTGAAGTAAGCTTCTTCAGATTCGGCTCCAAAAAGGGCCAGAACACCCTCCCAAATCGGGTGACCTTGCTGGACGTCCTCTTTCAGCACAACTTTTGACCGGTTTCGTCCCTTTTGAGGAAGGACTCAAAACCGTATGTGAAAACTCATATGTTGGGATGCAACAATCACTCTTCTTAGACGCCCTCCTTAGTCCCACCAAGCGTGCCAAAAATAATATTGTGAATAAATAGTGGTAGAACGTCAGAAATGATCTTAAGAACAGGTCCGGAGTGGTCGTCCCAACGAAAGAGAAAAATAGAAGAAATATGAGAAAAGAGAAGAGAAGATAAAGATGAGAATAGATAGAAGAGAAAAGAATTAGTAGAAGAGCAAGAACTTTATTGAACATATGGGGGAGAAGGGGAAGGGAAAAATATAAAGATAAAAGCTAGAGGCTACATAAGATAAAAGCTACGATAAAAGCTATGAAGCTAAAAATTTGATATGTTGTCTTGTGGGTATCTTTATGCCTGTACCTAGCTCTCCTTATATAGATAAGCTCGCCCCAGTCCCATAGAAAAACCCTAGGCCATTTTCAAACAAGAAAACTTAACATAGCCTCGGCCTAATAAAGAAAACTTAAACTGCCTGAAACTTCCAACCCATATTTGGCCCTCTTTTATGCTGAATTTGGAAAAGTTATAAACAACAAAGTTATAGATCTCTGTCTTTTCCTTCTGTGACTTTTAGAATCGTGTCAATCCAATACTTGAGGTGAAAGTTACGATATTTTTACCAAAATAGGTTCAGCAGATCTGCGACCTAATAAGGAGAAAACCTACTCCCGAAATTTCCGACCCAAGTCTGACCTCCTTCTACGCTGAATTTGGAGAAGTCAAAAACTAAAAAGTTCTAGATCTGTATTTTATCTTTTTGTAGCTTTTAGAATCGTATCAATCGGATATACGAGTAGGAAGATACAGCTATTTTACTGAGACATGGTCAAACAAATCTGAGAATTAATTTTCTGCTCCAACACAAGCATATGCTGACGTTTTTATAATATTGCTAAAAAAGCAGAAGTATTTTGGGAATGTGTGTATTATTAATGTCACTACAAAAGTAAATCATTGATTATTTATCACAACGGTAGAGATTTTCCTTATTTTCATTAATGAATTTTTTTTTCTAATAAAGAGATGTTTCCTGAAATTATGAGAATTTTCTATAATCAATTATATCGTTAATTATAATTATATTTTCAATTCCATGGGCACATCTAATGAGTGTCCAAAATACTCATTACGCCACGTCTTGTATGTGTCATTTTAGTTCGTTTGTTCTTGAGTCTTGAGTCTTTTCATTCATTTTAGGCTTGTTACCTTGAATGAATTGATTTGTTGTGTCTTTTGTGCTTTTGGAGGATTATGGAGCGAAGGAGCGCATTCGGAGTACAAAGTGTTGAGGGGCATATTGCAAGCGAAGCAGGAAGGAAGGAGTCAGGCCAACTTTTCTGCCAAAAGCTTTTTTTCCGTGCGGAGAAACCCTAGAGTGTGCACACTAAGCTGTCATTTAGAGGACACATACAACCGTTCAAGACCTTCTCCGGGAGAACCTGATGCACGAAGATGAGGCTTAATCGAAGATGAAAGGACACGCAAACTTATTGTTTGATAATCAGCTACTGCGTGGAATGCTCAACAAGAAGACCCACCAAGCACCGCACGAAAAGAAAAAGATGCGCGCGAACTCTACCGCACGAAGAGGACTGGGTTGGAGTGGAACTATTTTATAAGGTGAGACAACTTCTAGAGCAAGTTATCACATTTTTTCTGCTCTGGGAGCCGCACACTTGAGATGCCAAAGGAAATATTCATGACAAGACTTGTAGATACACTTGGTCTTTTGACCTTGGACAAGGGGAGGAACTATATAAACCCCATTAACCTTTTACCTAGATAGCTTTTGAAAACTCTAGTGTAGGATTTTTGGAGAGGAGCTCACTCACTCCTTAGGAGGGAGGCTAGGAGCATTGATGAAGGGAGGAGACTTGGGAAGCCTCAACCATAATTAAGCACTTTTTATCCCTTCCGCTTTATTTTATGTGTGTGACATTAATGGATTTCCTTTATATTTTATTTCATGAGTAGTGAGTAGATCTCTTTTGGGTTCGGTGCCATAACTGCACCTAAGTTACTAGGCATTAAATGGACTTTTATCCTTATAAATGTAGTTTTTGGGATGCTTTTCCTTTCTATTGTAATGATGATTTATGCTTTTAGTTAAATGGTAATAAATTAGGACTAATGGTGAGAGCGTTAAGTCCTGATGTATGAACTTACTAACTGATCTGGTGAGAACCTGAAGAATGAGAGTGAAGGGGGGCCATGGAAATGACTAACTAGTTGACTAATCAATTCCCAAAGAACGAGAGTAAAGAGAGGTAAGTTAGATATCCTTAGGGTGGTGCTTAACGAGTCAGGTTAGTGGTGAGTGTCATCAACTAGGTAAGGAGCTGGTAGGTTGACAACTAGAGGGTGAGTCACCATATAAAGTTAGAGGTGTCACCCGAAACCTAGCTTTGATAGTGTGAAGAATGAGAGTGAAGCATTCATTGCCTTAGGAACACCCAGATTGTCTCGATCTTAATAAAGCCCATAAGATGCTTAGTTAGGAAGGTTGCACGATAAATGTGTCTATCCCATCTCTCCATATTATTTTCCTTAGTCTTAAGCTTTCATTTGCGCACTTGTCACCAAAAAACACAAAATAATTTCCTATAATAGTTGTTGAGTCAAATAGGTGGAACAGAGGCCGCACCCTTTGGGTTCGATGACCTTACTTACTCTTTTTTGCAAAGTGGACTAAAAATAAACCTTTTAACATCAGGAAAAAATTCAAAACGTGTGTCGTTGTCTTTGAAACTGTTGTGTCTTTGTGCCAGCATATTTTTTTTATCTTTGAATGTGATTTGTCGTTATGTTTTTGCCTTTGAAAATAATGTGTCATTGTCTTTGCCTGATTTTTTATTTTCTTTTGTCTTTGAAAAATAACAGTACGCCTTTGAAAATAACGACACTTGCAAAAAGGAAAAAATGAGGAAGAGATAAAAAAGAGGAGAAAGAGATAAAAAAGGACGAGGAGGTGAAGAAAGTAGAGAAAGAGGAGGAAGAGAGGAAAAAAAAGGAAGAGAAGAAGAAGAAGTTGGGGAAAAATGAAGAGGAGGAAAAAACAAAAGAAGAGGATGAGAAAGAAAGAAAGAGGAGAAGAAAGGAAAAAAAAATTTGTGTACAGAAATCTTACTCAAAATGCAAGAGAAGAGGAGAAGGGGAAAGAGAATCTTACCCAAAATACATTGGAATTACACGTGAAAAACTCATCCATTAGATTACCACGCGTGCTTTTTTAAGAGAAATGAATGGCACAGATTCACCTAGAATGGTGCTGCCCACAATATACAGGCAGCACTCAATCTTTCGCCCAACATACTGCCATATTATTGAATAAAATAATTTAGAAAAAATTATTCTCAAGTCCCCCGTATCTAAAAAATATACTCAAAGTTTTCCGTGTTTGATTTTATTATACGTTCGGGCCCTCGCTAATGGTCATCAGCTCTTTTTTATTATTGAAATGACAAAAATATCCTTAGAACAAAAAATATTATTAATTTTCCTCCTCTAGATCTTCATCTTCTTCTGTGCATCTTCTTCTTGAGAATCAACATCTTTCAATTAAAAATTAATATCAACAAAAATAAAACAACAACTAAACTCAAAAGTAATTTGAAAGGCAATTCGAACAGTTTAATGAACAAACCCTAATCCCAGTAGCGAGAGACTGGGTTCTGAAGCATCGACTACTACACCATCTTTCTCTGATCAAATCCCAAGCAGTAACCCTTCAAAACCAAACCAAAATTTGACCTGCAACCTCCGACCTCTTATCTCCAACTTGGAAGCTCAAACGAGACAAAATCCATCTGGTCTTCCTCGAAACCAAAGCCACGAAACCCATATAGTCTTTCTTGAAACCACTACCTCGAAACCCATTTCCTCGAAACTAGATCTAGATGGTGATGGCGGGCCAAAAAAAGTGGAGACGCGATAAGGGATGTTACCATAGCTGACCTCGAAGCTCTTCTTCTCCTGTAAGTGAGCTGGGTTACAGGGAATGCCAGGAAAGGGGTTGTTGCAAGAGCAGACCTCGAAGCTCTTATTCTTCAATTGTCGGGCAAGCTGGATTGCAGGGCGAGGCCGAGGTCGGGGAGCTGGGTTGCCGGCAAAGAAGTTGAGGCACGACGAGGTCAAGGTCGGGAAAGACGTTCGAAGTCGAGGTTGGATTGAGATCAAGGTCGAGGTCGGGGAAGACGTTCGCTGTGGTTGAGGTCCTTTGCCGGGAACGTGGACGGCTCCGGCAACATCCCTACTTAAAAAATAAGGGGCAGCATTTTGACTGGGTTCACAAATCGCTGGAATCTCTCGCCGGTGGGATTAGGGTTTGTTCGTTAAACTGTTCGAACTGCTTTTGAGTTTAGCTGTTATTTTGTTTTTGTTGATTTTTATTTTTAATTGAAAGATGCTGATTTCCAAGAAGAAGATACAAGGAAGAAGATGAAGACCTAGAGGAGGAAGATGGACATTTTTTTTGTTCTAAGGGTATTTTTGCCATTTCAATGATAAAATCAAAAAGAACTAATGACATCAGCGAAGGACCCGAACGTATAATAAAATCAAACACGGGAGACTTTGGCGTATATTTTTCAAACACGGGAGACTTTTGAGTATATTTAAACAAACATGGGGGACTTGAGAGTATTTTTCCAATAATTTAAGATCTTCATAAGTTATTATATTGTTAAAGTAAGTGTTAATGGTGATCATTTAAAGTCTAACAACAATAATAGAATCTATAAATTAAAAAATAATACCTTTTATTACTAAAGTTCTTTGTATGTGTACTTACCTATAAATTCGGGAAAATTAAAGAAGGGAAAACAAAAGGTTTGGTTCCATAAAATTATTGAATGAAATAGTTAAAAATGTTTTGCATTTATAAGCTTATCACACTAATGGAATACTTTTACAAGTTATAAAATTATAGCTTTTACAAACACAGTTCTTTGAATGTGTACGCGTGCGTATATATTCACCAGTAAAAATCTATTTTTATGGAAAATTAAGTGAGCTTCTACAGATTTGGGTTCCATAAACATAAAAACTTGAAGAAAAGGTTTGGAGTAATAAAGAGGTTGGTCATATTTGATGTATGCCTGCCATATATTTGGAGAAATTAACTAGATCATTATTGATTCGCCTTTTTTGTGATTGTAATGTAGACCACATCGACTGATTGCAATAATGAAAGGTACGTGTGATGTATGTAGATCATTCTATCGACCGTGCTATAAATAAGCCATGTTATCAATTTAATGGTTGAGCTATTCAAAGTTTACACTGTTATCCCTGAAACTCTACAGAGTGTTTTGACAAATAAATATTTACGATAATATTACCAATATTATATTGGAGAAAAATTGAACCTTAATTCATTATTACTTATTTCAATTCATTATTATATATTGTATCGTTCGAATAAATATCTTTTGACTTAATACTTGAATTTTTATCTTTTTTATAAATAAAATTGTATTACCTCTTAAAGAACACCTGAGATATTTACAACAAAACTATATGTGTGTGATATACTCATGACAAAAGCTATACAACCAAGCTAATTTTGTAATCGGGCCTTATAATCACGCTATAAGCTATTATATGGTATCCAATTCTATTAAAATATCGACTTATGAATAGCCGAATATAATCAGGCCTTATAATTACGGTGACTCGTTGAGCTGTATTTTTTGTGTGGAACATTGAGCAGTATTTGCTCCATTTATAATGCATACATATTCAAATTCTGATATTGCATAAGAATATTTTGATACTCGAGTATGAGTAGGGTCATTTGAAACTCGGCAGGTTTTTGGTTTATAGCTTTGCGAAACTTGGTTATTGTACATCTCTTATGGCGAAGTTGTGGGCCCTAATCATGGGACTTCAGCTCGCTTGGACTATCTTATGTGTTGATCATAAGATTGATCGATGCCACCCTCTGGTGAACCTCATCAGTAGAGCGAAGGAGCTCGTTGCACGGAATTGGGAGGTACGGTTACATCATAATTGGAGGAAAGATAAACATGCGACTAATGCACTTTCTAAACACACTTTGTCACTTTTTTTTTATTATGTCTTGTTCGACTCCCCAATTGTGTCTTGTCTTGATATTTTTCTTGATGACATGAAGGGTATTTGTGTACCTCTTTCTCGACTTTTATTACATATTAGTTGATAAATAAAAGTTAGCGACCTGTTAACTCTCGATTTCTAAAAAAATATTGCATAAGAATTTAAGACTCTTGCAACATGTAATTCTCACTGTTAAATCGTTGAAATCCCAACCGTAACATACCCATCAGGCTATCCTTAATTAATCTCGCGTTGTGTGCTATTATGGATAGCGAAAGTGCAAGCTCGCTTCACGTTGTTTATCCGCGTGACATTAATGCACCTATCTACCTCCCTCAACTGTTTTAAGACACTTGTGTCTGGAAAAAGATGGACTCTGACTTTCCTGTCCCTTTCAACTACACTCTACTCTCACTCTCAACACAAATCTCCCATTATATTATCCAACACAAAAAAAAAACTCTCATTCTATTAGTCGCGTGATAAAAGACTTGAAACTATTAAGCAAAATCTCATCTTCGAAATTCGGAAGTTGCCCCTTTAACTAAACGTTATCCGTGAATATGATAGCGAATACCAGAAGTCGTAGATAAAAAACCTTACTCTATAAATACTAACCTGCCATTGCATTAAACTCCTCGCACCAAAAAGACTGCTACCATCCTCCAAATCCTCCAAATCCCTCACATTGTGTTTTTTGGTCCTTCCACTTTGGAGGATTGAAAAGGGATCTCTCTCCTCATGGAGTTGCTAAAATACAAGAGTATGAGGTTAGTGTTCTTGGTGCTCTTAGGAGCCCTCCTCTACTTGGGAGAGGCCCAACAAGCTCCATGCTACTTTGTCTTTGGTGATTCTCTGGTGGATAATGGCAACAACAACCAGCTCAACTCTCTGGCGAGAGCTGATTATTTACCTTATGGGATTGACTTCGGTGGACCAACCGGGAGGTTCTCCAACGGCAAAACCACGGTCGACGTTATTGGTGAGTTCACTATAGTCAAAGTGAAATGTTGTACCACAGTAGAAGGTTATTTTTTAAGATTGTTACATTGTTAATTACAAGAGTCGAGCAAATTTTTGCCTTAAGATTTTGAGATAAATATGGACACTTTATAAGATACCATTTTATGACATGTGAGGCAAATGTTCTTCAGCCGAGTAGTTCAAAACAGACTTCACCTAACATTCCTAGTTTATAAGTGTCAGATATTTTATAATTATGAGTTGAATAGGAACACTCTTAACATTGTTTCGGCTGTGTGTATTGTACTTCCATTCAATTTATCTTTAGGTTCTCCTATTTATTTTTTCTTCTTCTACAAGTGTTAGATCTTATGATTAGGCTTCCCTTCTAAAGCAAATACTTGAGGGGTTTTTTATCCGTGTAACCTTATATTTTACCGGTTGGAGTGATATACATATAAAAAAAATTATAAATCTAATTATGAAATTTCATTTTAATTTTGAACAGCCGAGCTCTTGGGATTCGACGATTATATTCCTCCTTATGCGACCGCCAGGGGCCAGAACATACTCAAAGGAGTCAACTACGCTTCTGCGGCTGCCGGAATTAGAGAAGAAACTGGCAGACAATTGGTAATTAATTAATTAATATATAACACTAATTATTATTTTAAGATTCATTTGATGCATGTTAAAATTTGTCCCAAATTCTAACTATGTTGTTTTGTCTTGTTAAATATGTTGAACAACTATAAGGTCGAGGGTTGTGGTTTGTTGTCTTTTGGCTTAATTTAGCTTGCCTAATATACGCAGAGATTTAGGTTAAACGTGTTTTCGATCACTTCGTTACTATTTATTATGAATGTTGAAATATTTCGGTTGTCCTAATATTTTTCTTCCCCATTATAAAAATAGGGAGGCCGGATTGCATTCGCCGGGCAGGTTCAAAACTACATAAACACGGTTTCCCAGATTGTGAACTTGCTTGGGGATGAGGATACGGCGACGGATTATCTAAGCAAGTGCATTTTCTCTATTGGATTGGGAAGTAACGACTACTTGAACAATTATTTCATGCCTAATTACTACAACACTGGCCGCCAGTATACTCCCGATGCCTACGCTGATGATCTAATTCAACGATATACCCAACAATTACAGGTAAACTCTCATTCAATCAATCCTTCTTTCCGTGTCCGATCCGGTGCGTAAAGTTCTTCGTATCGAATTTTCGCTAATTCGTGTACAACTTCGTCGAATATGGGCTCGTTGGTGACAAAAAATGTGCCGACTTAGTCGACCTGATCACGAGTTAGTTGAAATTTTAACGTGATACCATAATTTCAGATACTATACAACAACGGAGCGAGGAAGTTCGCGTTGATCGGGGTCGGGGCGATAGGGTGCAGCCCGAACGAGCTCGCGCAGAACAGCCCGGATGGGAGGACGTGCGTGGAGAGGATCAACTCCGCCAACCAAATCTTCAACAGCAAGCTCAGGTCTCTTGTTGATACCTTCAACGGCAACACACCTGATGCACATTTTATATTCGTCGATGCATTTTCCATCTTCCGGGACATGATGAACAACGCCCCAGCTTATGGTAAAGTTTATATCAACCTCTTCCAGTAGGTTTTTTGTTATCTACAGCCCTCAGGATTGCTCGTGTTTCGTTTCTCAGGATTCGCGGTAACAAATGCTGGGTGCTGTGGCGTGGGAAGGAACAACGGACAGTGGACATGCCTACCGTTCCAGACTCCATGCCGGAACAGGAACCAGTTCGTGTTCTGGGACGCATTCCACCCGGGCGAGGCCGCCAATATCATCATCGGTAGGAGGTCTTACAATGCCGAGAGTTCGTCCGATGTCCACCCCTTCGACATCCGCCGGCTAGCCCAGATATAATGACGGGTTGCTGTTGTCGGCCGATGTTTCGAGATGCTTAAATTCCATCTTCACAAAGTGTATTGATCAATGAAGTTGAGGTGAACGAAGGTTTCCGGGCTACTATGATCTCAACTTGCTTGTAATTGTTCAGAAACTGGAAGAGATTTTTGTTCTGGTTGGATTACCTTATTGATTTATGTGCATTTTTTGTTGAATTTCTCCGGCGATTATAACCGTATAAGAGTTGGTTCAAACGGTAAAGAATTAGAACATTCCAACATTATAACTTTCCCACCAATTCGTTTCAGGTCAGATTTCTGTCTTCAAATCTTAGCTTCCTTTAGATTGTCTCCCTTGTTAGCTGACCTAAATGAAACAATTGGCAATCTCATGTTCTCATTATAACGAAGTTTACATTTACCTGCTTAACTCGGGCTAATCTCAAGAAACAGCAGAAGAAACTGACCGGACTTGCATGACGAAACAATTACCGGAGCACATCCGAGCTTCTTGAAAGCGTACCTAAACGCGGAAGCTTGTCATCGTCTAATGATCTAGGAAAGGATCCGGGGATATTCTGAAATGTACTTGGAGCTCAAGTGGTTGAATGTATTAGTTCGACAGCTGAACCCATAGCTTCTATTCCGCCTCTTTCGAGGAGGGCGAGGGCTAACTCCTTCTCATTCCATGCTTTAAGTCCATCAGCCAGCTTCCGTAATGTTTCTAGCTTCACATCTTGAATCCACGCAGGAGCAAAATTCACCACTAAACTTGAGAAACAAGAGACATAAGCCTTCCAAGTGGCTGGGTCACATCCAAGCGACAATTTCCCCTCTGATACCCTTGCCATGAAGGCCATGTGACGGCCGATAATTCTTGCCCGTTTCGACAAAGCCCAAGACGGAGATATGTTATCGATGCCCCAGACAAAGGAACCCGACAAAACCAACATGTAAGCCAGTGCATATCCTTCCATCGCGTAGGACACAGAACTAGCTTTCCCTAGTTTGTCTTCCCTAGAAGAGAGCAACCATGTTGGGATAGTCTCACGATACAACTGTTGTACGAGATTCATTCTACCTGAGACACACAAAAGACTTGAACCCAGCATGGCCACCTCCTTTGCTTTGAGCATCGCAACCGATAGAGAAGCCTGTCCGCACTTCAGGCGACAGGAATCGGTTCCTCCAAATCTCGCAGCCGACTGTCTAGCAAATTCTGCCACAAGAGCTATGACTGCATCATTCACATATTGTATGTTGATGGACCGAAAGGACCTAAGGAAAAGAAAACCAGGTGCGACAGACGGTGTAACACCGGGAACAGCAATGACATGGCCCAATAGACTGCTCACACCACCTTCACTCGTCAAGGACGACTTTGAAGAAAAAGGTAAACCGAGGAAAGATGAGAAGCAACTCCTCAGAAGTTGGAGCACAGCTTCCTCGTTCTGTCTGAATATTGAGCGAGCACAAGAAACAACAATGAAGTGATGCCAACGGCGAACTTTTTGAGCCCACAGAGAACCAATAATTGGAATGCTACGCCAAGTGCCCGCAGAAGCACAATTCTCAAGGGCTGGCCCCACCACGGCATGGATATAATCCACGCCCGAGCCAAGTTTGAGTGTAATGGTTAAACTAACCAGAGCAGCGACTGGCAACGGAAGTGTAAGATTCGACACATCTGCAAAAGTGACATGCTTCAGAAATGGTGCAAAAGTGACATGCTTCAGAAATGGTATCTAAAATTTGGAAATGTCATTCATGACTCGGAATGAAAGGTTGAAATCTCGAAAAGGATTGGAAGTCTATACCTGAGGAAAGACTTGGAATTCTAATACCAACACCCACATTAGCAAGAATCGCTTCCATTTCTTTCTCGATGGATGGAAGGATGGCTGCTGGACTTGGCCAATCTTTTCCATTCATTGGGACGGGTTTCCATATACCGCGAGTGATTTCTGCAGAGAAGTAACTGATGATGCTTCCAATAGACGCGGGAAGGAGATCAATCAGGTCACGAAGGCCTGCAAGACAATTAGTTTATAAGCTGATAAAAGAAATAAAACATCAATAGAGACCCTAGCAAGAAAATACTTAGCAACTAAAAGAGAAGAACAAATAATTACAGCTTAAGAAGAGACAAGAAACATATCAAGATAACCTGTTGTCAAGTCTCGGGATGAAATCCTTTCGTATGCACAAGCAGTTAAAAGTGCTTCAAGGACATACGGCATGGCTTCTAACACGTCCCATGCCGGGAGAAGAGGTATCCCATGGTAGTCTCCTCCACTACTTGGAGGGGAACCACATAACTGATTGCCTGACACTGATGGAGAATTTCCAGATGAAGCACCACTTCTGGCAATTCTCGTATATATCATGTTCAAGACTTTGTTGGCAACCTCACGAACAGGATCACCAGTAGACAACCCAGATAGTGTCGAAGCTATACATGACTTGTTTTGACAATACCAAGCTCGGAGCTTTGGATAGAGATCAAGATCAATTGGCTTCTTCGAATCAGGTTGAGGCTGAATCGAATGATGGTTGATTTCATCCTCAGAAGTAGAATTATCTGTTTGAATACGACTATTTCGCAACAAGAGAATATACTCCAGAGGCAGCTCACCTCCAAATGCGCCCTTTTCATTTAAGCACTGCTCTTGAGGTGGTCTATAGAATTTCCACAGACGAAGTAGAAAGAGAAAAGCACAGGAGAAAACCTTATAAACTGAAGGCTCATCACAGCCATTCACCCGGCTACTTGATGTCGGCAGCAAGGAACCAAATGTCTCACAAAGAGGTAACAAAGATCCTGCAACTTCTGGAATCTGTTTGAAAAGAAAAAGTATGCCATGGTTAAAACTTTTCGTCCTTTAAAAGAAACACGAGGATGCTTGGAAGTTGAAGTACAGCAAGAATCAGGTGTATTATGGCATTAAGCAAGGAGTGGCTATCTCCTTAACTCTGCTTGCAATGCAATTGGATTATAAGCCCCAGTTAGTTGGCTACAAGGCAATCCTTTTTTTACCAGCTCAACAAGCTAGCCACAGAAATATGAAGAATGGTGAAACATATCAAGCAATTTCACTAAGAAACAACAAATCAAGCCAGTTATACCAACATAAGCAAAAAGTTTACGGATGAAATTGGTTCAGCAATTGACTACAGGCTAGTTAATAGCACTTGTTTTAAATAGAACTTCTGTTGGTTGTCTGTAGACAGAAATATAGTATCGATGTCATTCAAGACTCGTCAATCACTACAGAGTATTATAGCACTAAGGGCAAATCAGTAATGTAGCCATATTCACTAACCATCCCATGCAAAGAAAGGACATGGACAGTATCGATTGATGAAGCTCCAAAAAGCAACGCGCTTAGCATGGGCATGTATTCAACCAAGTGACTCGTTTGTCTAGTATGAGTAGAAGGTGTTGGAGGAGAAAGAAGTTTCACCACATAGTGCACCACATGCTCCTGCCAATCATTCAATTTCAAAATGCAAAGAAGTTTATGTCTTCAAATAGGCAGAAGTAATAAAGCGAAGTGCTTCGATTTCACAACTAAAAAAAGTAAAAGGAAATTGGTATTTCTTCCTAGTGACTTCTAACTAGAAAGGTGAGAGCATATGCAACTAGAAAACCAGAATTTTGGTTTAAGGGGAAGCGGATATATAGAGGTCCGATTGATTATTATCCGAGCCATCAGCTAACAAGATCAACTGATGGGATAGAAAACCTTGCTAGTTTCGCATACAGAAAGAAAAACAATGCCGTACAACGAAGATTAGTCAAAATCCTAACCAAATTACCAGTTCACAGTTTTCAATTGACAATGTGAATTTAAAAGTTATGGGACAGTTAATCTGCTACCTGGATGTTCCATCCACGGCTTAAGGATGCACCACAAAGAATCTGTGCTGCAGCTGGCCTCTCTTCTTTCGACCCATTCAATGCAATATGATACAACTTCTCTATTTCTACTAAACTTCATCAGAAGAGAAATGAAAGTTAGAAAAACCAATTTTGAACTGATAATCTGCATAATTGAGTTCAAAAGTATGGTTTTACCTTGAAGAGGGAGTTGCCAGAAGCAAACTTGTGAGGGAATTATCTAAGGGCGCTCCTTCTATGAAAGTTAACCATGGAGACTTGTGTAGAGGGGGTGAATTGGACTGTGAGATATCCGAAGGGGACACGTAGTTTTTCCAAAAATATGCTGAGGTGTCAACCAAATTTCTTGCAATGCAAGCTTCCACAATCAGGTGCCTCATGTTACCTCCAACTGAAAAATGGAAAAGAAACAAAAAGATTAGCTGCAAGTAAATGAGAAAAGTACCGAGGCTTTGAACCAGCTCATCGGAGCAAGCAACTTGGGGGCCAGGTAGTTCGCCTTACCTAAATTAGTAGAGGTGAAACTGTAGCTGCTACCACCGACATCATTCTTTCCATTCCTGTAATTGAAAAGGAATCTTGCTGCCTTCGCAGCAGCAAGATTAGCTGCATCAACTACTGATGTTGGAGGGCACAATAACCCGGAAAATTGACCAAGGATCTGGAGCGTAGAAATAAGCCCATGCTCGACGGAGTCCTGAACCATTTTTGTAAAGTGTTGTTTGGAACCAGATGTTCCAGTTCCCCGAACAGAAGAGGCATTATAACAGGCTTGATCCTTGAAGATATTAGCAATTGCCAAAGGCACAATCGTCAGAAGAATACAAAGACGTGATTCAAGATGCGGAAGAGGGCCCTCCAAAGGATCGCGTTCCTGGACAAAAAAAATATAGTCCGAAAAGTGTCAGCTACACATATATTCATGCAGATAGTATCTGTTAGAAGGATGTAATCGGCGCATTACTCGTTGGACAAGGCGAAGGGCTGAAAGCCAAAGGGCCAGGAAGGTCTCTTGCCAGCTTGCCTGGTTAAGGACTTTAAGCGTCATAATAGTTTCTGCCGTTATAAGGAAATGAAAATAAGATCAGCTTCAAACAATAGACAAGAAATAAAAGTTTGGACGCTTTAAACAATTCCCGTCTGAGCAAGGTTTTACTTTTGAAGATATGGAAATAGATGCACAAAAATTGGAAGACATAAAACCGCAGCCAACTAGTGGCACAAAACAAGGAACACATAAACCTCCTTGTGATAAAATTACCTTTGAGCATAGTTATAGCTGATCTGACAAGGAGTTGCTTGTCCATTGTGTTCTCCATGAAAATATCGAATGTAACCCAACATGCAAATTGACCAGATTTGGGATGGCAAGACGACATGGGCTTGCATGATGCAGCATCAACAAGCTTGGAAGGAAGCCGATGACTGTTTAGCTGGTAATCGGAACCACGGGCACTTCGAATGTTCAATAATAATCTTTCTAATAGCTGGTTTGCAGAGCCCATGTGTGACGACATCATTTTATTGGCTTCATAAAACCTTAGCCTCTGGAGGAGACTCGTAAATTTTTCAGGGCTACGGAAAGGAAGCATCAAGTCAAACGACTAGTATTAAGAACTTCCGGATAGTGGCGAATTTTGTGGAGAATTTGAACAAGATGCTGTCAGTAACTTATACCATACAGTAGGCCAAACTTTTTTTACTACCCTATGATAACATCTTTTCGATACAATTTTAAGTCCATCATTTGACCGAGCTACAAGACTTTATATCACCTTATTTCTAGAATTATGATTTTGTAACTTAAATATTACCACGTCACAAAAATTGCAACTTGGATACATGTATGTCAAGAGATAGTTATAACCCTCTAGGAAATCAATAAAATCTAAAACATTTCCATAAGCTCTACCCGATACGCAAAGGCTACCAAGTAACACAGGGCTAAGACTACTGCTGTGACCACAATACCACGTCGTCAGCTAAAATAGCCTCAATGGGGGAAGAAAAATGTCTCCCATTTATCTAAAAACTCCCACAATATCAGCTCCTCGTCACCGGAAAAAGAAAACAACTTCCTAATTAACTCTTTCAGCAAAAGCATGAAAAATTGAATAAATCATGGCAGGATATTGTGAGTAACATTTATGTTGAACTGATCCAATTGTACAACTGGCTAGACCTTAGCTACACTGATCATGAGCACAAAGAATCAATGGATAATATGCTTCTGCAGGAAGACATAATATAAAGAAAATGGAGATACGTACAAGTTTAGATGAATAAGATGGAGCATTCGCACCGCTTTCCTGCCTTCTGTGAGTTCCACCAAAACTTTTATGGCCGTCAATGAATTCTCTCTTCTTAAGAGATTGCGGTGCTGATTTCTTGCAATAGTAATGTCACTTCCAGTGTCAAGATCCATTTCCTGGTGACTGGAAGTTACGAATGGCCTAAAAAGAGTTTCTTGAGATTTCATTTGTAATCCCCAGTCCTCAAAACTAGAGTCGATTAAGCCGAGAAGGACAGTGAAGAAAAACAACACAAGTACATGTCCAGGCTCCAGAATGACAACTTGATAAGTCTCGGATAGCAGAAGTGCAGCATCAACTGATTTTATTATCCTGAAAAGCAGTGAAAGAAATGACAATTTGAAACATGAGAAACAATTATCAACAATACGAGACACTTAATGTAGAAGGACTTACTTCTGCTGAGAATGGGAAGCATGCCTGCCAATAGGATGGACAGAGAAAGCATAGTGAGAGAGCAGCTCAAGGTAAAGCCTGTAAGCCTCAGGGTGAGAGAGGCGATGAGGAATGACCTTAGAAGAAAGAAGGGAGAGGACATGCAGCGGCGAGAGGAGGTGGGAGGATAGGCAGCAGTGAAGGAGCTTCCAAATGGATGGGTGATTGTTTTTGAAGCAGAGGTGAGAGACTAGGAGCTCGGCCAAATCAGGACTCGGGAACCCGTTATCCTTGTTCCTACTGCCTACCCATTTCTCCAATTCTGTTGCCCATAACAGAGGCGACCCTTCTTTCTTCACCATTTCCTCTATTAGCCCTTCTAATTCCCTCTTCCTCTTTTTGTTCTTCGTATCATCAAACTCAACACCCTTCCGAATCAACTCCTGCAACCCCACCTCCACCTCCATTTCTATTCAATTGATAGCACTGAAAAAACACATACCATAATAAGCAGGGAATACAAAAAAGAACTGAATGTTCAAAGCTGAATCGAATTTTGTCTCCGAACTCAACATCAAACGAGTCGACCAACCTGTTCCAATTATCAAAAACTTTCTCTAAATTCCCAATGTTCAATTCCATTCAACAAAAAGGGTACTCGAACACTACTGCATGTCCAACGACCAAGAGATTGTCGCTGGCCCTTACGATTGCGCAACGAACTAACAGCCTACGAGCACGAAAAATACCCGAAAAGTTCTATCAGGCAATCAAAACACTCGCCCAATTAACCCACCTAACAATACCTCAGTTATTCAAAACTTCAAAGCATAAGAACTCTTTACACCAACAACCCACCTAAAATAAATTGAAAAAAAGCAAAAAAAAATCCCCCAAACACCAATAGCTAACGAAACCAAACCTAAAAGCAATATCGGAAGAACCCCAAAGACCCTCGAAGCATCAAAACCCTAGAATTAAAGGGGCAAAGGGAACCCAAATTCGGGAACCATGTCAGATAAAGTTTCAATCTTTGATCAAGAGATTACCTAAAGATCACTGCTTGAAGTATCCCAGAGCCTTGCCATTCTCCGAGAAGGGGGGAGCTTCTGCTTGGAGTATTCTCGCCGTTGTAGGTGAGGAGGACATGCAGGGAGAGTGGTAGGTGACGGTCGGTGCCTTCTTTTCTGAAAGGCAATTTGGTAAAGCGTATTATCCAACCTTATTTAGAAAGACGTTTTCAATAATTTTTAGTTAAGATTTAGGAAAAATTATCCTAAGGTCCATGGGATTTAATGAAATACTCATTTTAGTCCTTACTGTTTTTAATAATCTTTATGGGTCCTCCTAGTTTGAAATAATGCACCTCTCAGGTCTCTGGCGAACCTACCACTAATGTCAGCAGTCAACATAATTTTTTTATGACACTTCTACCCTTGCAAACAAACAAAAAATATATTTCTCCTTCCTTCTTGTCTTCCCCGACCTCAACCTCAACGTAGATGAAAACTCGTCGTAGACGTCTCCGACCGCAACTGTGTGCCCAGAAGCACCAGACATCACCGCCACCGTCAAACCTATCACTAAAATTGGAGAACAAATCTGCAAATTTTTTTCAACTATCATGAAATCTCCTGTGAACAAGGAAGCTACCATGAAGTCTCAATTACAAACCTGCCATTTTAATTGCCCTTAATTTAATCAAGAAACCCAAAATCTTCATCCCACAACAAGAACGACATTCGACCAAGCCGCAAGAGACCGACGAGTTTGAGGCAGCGTGGCTCCTGGACGACCTCAGCGAAAGGAGGAGGTAGCAGCAGGGGCCGACGTGAAGACAAAGGCGTTCACGGAGGAGATGAACAAGAACTGGGATTGTGGGCCCGCGAGATCCAGAAGATGAAGTCAGCAGGTTGGGGACCAAAGAGCCTCCTTGAACTCTGAGAGCACCGTCCCGTCGCATGCGCCCCGCTTCTGGCAAAGGATTAGATCTACGCGTGTGCCCCGCTTCATCTTCTTACCTGTTCGTCGTCTTCAACTTAGAAGTCTCCTCGGTGGCGACGAACTTGGAGGTCTCCTCGGCGGTAGGGTTTTACCTGTCACCACCCTTGTCTCTGATTCGTAGGAGCAGACCTCGCCAGCAGACCGGCGACGAGATCCCTCAGGACCGACGTTTAAAAATTAATTTCACTTGATTTATATGTGTTTGATTAATTAATCTGTGTCGAGGTTGGCCGGATATGATGATGTTTGGTCAGAGAAGAAGATGAAGTTTTTTTTAATTTTGTGAAGGGTAAAATGGTCATTAATAAATTTATGTTGACCGCTGATGTCAGCAGTGGATCCCCCAAGGACCTGAGAGGTGCATTATTTCAAACTAAGAGGATCTATAAAGGTTATTGAAAATAGTAAGGACTAAAAAGAATATTTCACTAAATCCTTGGGATCTTAGGGCAATTTCCCCTAAGACTTAATTCAACTTTCAATGTGTCACGAGTTTTATTAAGCTGCCGGCTCACCACGCAGATTGCGTTTAAATGACATATGGGTTACTCGACTAGCGTACGTCAGTTTGAAACCAGACCGGCGAATCCACTGAGTGAGTTTCCGGAGACACGGTCTGACTAGCTAACCGAAAAATTTTCTGAGTCACGGTCTAAGGTCAATTATTATCAAAAAATAGTTCTTACATTATTAAAATCTGTACTCTATTTTAGGAGTTAGACTCATATCTTATCTTGCATCTTTATTAATTTTTCACTCCCATACCATTGTCCGGGGTTTTACAAGGTTTACATGTTCAATCATGAGAATTTTACTAGATTATTTATGTTTTGGATAAAATGTTAGATAAAATTTTAAAATGGAAAACAACTTACAACATTTCCCAAAATTTATAGTTCTCTATATAAGATAATTAAAAATGGGAGACGACCCTTGATGAGATTCTAAGGCTGACTATTTACCTGTCTTATTGTTTCCCGTAAGTCGGGCAATATACTCAACTTCCTCGCCGTGGCAAGATCTTTGCCCAGCTTATAAGGATTCTTACCATTTGTCATATTTTTCATAAGCCGATTGAGTAAAATTTATAGTGAAAAGTTAGGTTATCTCTCTTCCAAAAAAGTGGAGCACTCTCTCTCTCTCTCTCTTCTTCCCAAAATATTTACCCCTACGTTTACTCCTTTACTCTCTCCATCTACCTTTCGTCCACCAATTCCACCTTCTAACTTGGTCATCATTTTTTTTAAGGTAAATATTTTCACCATGGATACACCTGCCAGGGGTTGAATGCCCTTTGGCAACTTAGCCATTGTTAGAATCTTATTCGTAATTTGATTCGATTTGTCAAAATTTTGATTCAAATTTTTCCTGATACGAATTGAATACGGTTCAAGATTTCTATAATTCGAACCGGCAAATTCAATTCAAATTTGATTCTAGAATTAAATCTGAATCCAATTTGTGTCGAATTCGATTCGAATTCATCTACATATATTAAAAAACAAATATATGGGGGGGTGGGGCGGGGAGTTTGGGGGTTAAAATTTTGAAACCCCTTATTTCCAACGCATCATGTCAGTGCGTTAGCGCGTCAAGTTACCATTTTTTTCCTGTTATTTTTTTATTTACTCTAATTTACTTCTAAACTCTATAAATAGCACATTTTATTCTTCAAAATTTACACATTCTAATCTCAATTCTCTACTTCTCTTATTGATCAAATGATCTATATAAATTCTCTCTCAAATTTTACTTTTTTAAAAGGTAAATTTTACACCTATGACAATGCCAGGGTTTGAACCCTGGACATCTTGGATATTTACAATGCCTTATGTCGCTGGGCTAGAAGCCTTTGGCCTCTCAAAGTTTACTAATTAGCCATATTATTCATCAAAGTTTACTAATTAGCCATATTATTTAATATAATTACTCATATTACTTTCTAATTATATCATCAAGTAGAGCAAATAAGGATAAGAAAAAATGTGTGGAATGCCACTATTTTATTGATTCAATTTTTTCAATGATTTCTTCTTATCTTATCCCGGAGAAAATGATGAATGTCTATGATGTAGCTCAACGAGAAAGTGAAGAAACAACATTCAACAATCCACCAAAGGTTACTAGATCATCTTAACAAAAATTCCTTTAGAATAAAAAGTACTTTCAATATTATATGTTAATTACTGTGATAAATTATATATTTTTAAAATCGGTTATGGATATGATACTTATAATAATTATTTGAAATCTAAACATCCACACGAATATTGTTTGGATAAATCTCAAACTCAATTATCTACCAAACCTAATATTTTATTTCATTCCACCGATAAAAAAATTAATAAAGAGGAACTAGCTAAATTAGTTGCTGAACAATTATTTTCTAGCTTTGGTGAAAAACTTAATTTAACAACATATTGTCAAAATGCTTTAAATCCTAGTGCAAAAGTAATTCCACGAAGTACATTAACACGAACTATAAAAGATTTATACAAGAAAGGTAAAAATATTTTTTTTCAACTTTGATGGTCGTGTTTATTTATGTTGTGATATATGGAGTAATCATTAGCAAAAACATGCATATTTTGGTGTTACATGTCCTTTGATTGATAATGAATGGAATGTAAAAAAAAGAATAATTTCATATAGGATTTTTTATGATAATCATAATGCGAATAATTATTTTAAAATATTACAAATTATTTTACAAGAATATAATTTAGTTTAAATTATTTTTTGATTTTGTTAGATAACGCAAGTTCTAATAATGCTATGGCTAAAGATTCAGAAAATCTTTGTAAGTCATTCATTGGAGAAAATTTTTTTTTATATTAGATATGCATGCCATATATTTAATCTTTGTACTGAAGATGTAATTAAAGCATTAGAATCTACAATAGGACCAATCAAATAAATAATAAATTTAATTACGAAAAGAATGAATAAAATTTTACAAATTAAATAACATATGAGCAAAATATTTTTCACAAGATGTTCAACATCGTTGGAATTCTTCTTATGAATTATTAAAAGAAACTCTTCCATAACTTTTTTGCATCTCATGATCAAACTAATAATATTATGTTACAACTTTATCATTGTAACTTTATTGAAAAATTAAACGAACTTTTAGAATATTTTTATGATGCTACACATATTTTATCGGGTGTTTATTATCCTACATCTCATTTACTTTTTTTGGAATGTTATAATATATTGACGGCAATATATAATGCTAACCAAGATATGGCTTTGTCAATATGTGTTTCGGACATGGCTGACAAATGGTTAAAGCATTTTAGGGATATTTTCTGAATTAATTTAATTGCTACCATTTTTATGCTGAACATTAAATTGATGGTTTACAAAGTTTGTTACAATCTTATACGAGAATTTACAAAAAAAATTGGAAGTTAATTTTAATATAGAAATGCATGTTCTTGTAACTATAAACAACGTTTAAAAATGATATTTTGAAATTAATAAGTGAATATATCAATAGGACTAGTACTTATACATCTAATGATTCAACTCTCTCTCCCTCACAAGGTACTAAATTTAGTTTTGCGGAAAGATTCTTAATGAAAAAAAAAGATCACAGAGAATAAGTTTAACCAATTCATAATTTGATATGTATCTTAACACACAATTTGATCTTATATTTGGCAAACCTTATAATTTTCCTTTGTTGCAATGGTGGAAGAACCATATAGATCAATTACTAGTTATGTAGATTGTTGTAAAAGAGGTACTTGTTTATCCGGTTTCAATGGTTGCCGTGCAACAAGCATTTAGTGCAGGAAGTGACATTTTAGATGAACACCGGTACTCATTGAAACTGGAATCTTTGGAGGAGTAAGCATTGGTTACCGATTGGACCATGGCATAAATACGACAACAAGAATTGGTCCGAGAAAACCCTGACCAACTATACGACTTCGATGATACCACAACTGGCGAAAGCACAAATACATCTAACTAGGTGAGTTAGCTCCATAAAGGTCAGAGAACTATATGGGCATTGATTCCTTCGGCGCTAGGGATACAAAAAGCCCAATCTTTTCAATTTCTTTTCTTTTCCCTAAAATGTTAAACCCTAATAATAACCCTAAATTTGGAATATTTTGAATTTTTATTAAAAATTAAGAAATTTTAAAATTAATTTGATCGAATTAGATTGGAATTCGACGGTTCATAATTCATATTTAATTCATCCTAGGAAGAACTGAATACGGTTCCAAGTTTTGATGAATTCAATTTCGAACCACTTTGATTCGAATTCGTTTGAATTCGAACAATGGTCAGGTCTAGGTTACTCGACGAGCGTTTGTCAGTTAGAAACCAGACTGACGAACCCATTGAGTGAGCTTCTGGATACGGTCTGACCCGCTAACCATAAAATTTTATGAGTCACGATCGAAGGTCAACTATTTATCAAAAAATAGTTCTTAACTTATTGATATTCATACTCTACTTTTAGGAGTGGTACTTGTATCATATCTTTGATCTTATTAATTTTTCACACTCATACCATTGTGCGGGGTTCTACAAGGTTTACATGTTCAATCCTGAACATTCTACTAGATTTTTTTTTGTTTTGGATAAAAATGTTAGATAAATTTTAAAATGGGCAACAACTTACAACATTTCCCGAAATTGATAGTTCTCTAAAAAAAGATAATTGAAAAATGGGAGGCGAACCTTGATGAGATTATAAGGCAAATTACTTACGTGTCTTATTATTTCCAGTAAGTCGGGCAATATACTCGGCTTCCTCGCCATGGGCAAGATCTTTACCCGACTTATAAGGATTTTGACCATTTGTCATATTTTTCATAATTCGAGATCATTGGCCGGCTTATGGTGTTCGAATGCTAGGAAATGGACCCAAAATCTCACCCCTATTTATATCATCCATCAGGACTGAGAAAATTATAAACATTCACCTCAAAGCAAAGAAAAACTTGACAGAAAAACTATAATGAGAAGTATAGCCAGATTGAGTGGAATGTTAGATTCTCTCTCTCCCAAAAAAGTGGAGCACTCTCTCTCTCTCTTCTTCCCAAAATATCTAACCCTGCATTTACTATTTTACCCTCTCCATCTACCTTTCCTCCACCCATCTCCACCCCCTAACTTCCAACCTCCACCATCAACCTCCACTACCGTAACCTCCACCTAGTTCTCAAGGTCGTAGCCTACCAATCCTCTTCCCAGCTTGCCCAGTTTTAATGTCGTAGCAAATCGTTCTTTTCTGAGTCATCTCTGGCGTCCTTAGTCTACAAGTCTGACATCCCCTCACCAAGCGTCCACGCGCTAGTCATCCTCTGTGCTTGCCTTCACTGCGGGTAGCCCTTACTGCATCTTAACAGCGACTCAGAACCACTGGTCTCACCATTTATTTCCTCGACTTGTTCTCGCACCAACAACCTATCCTCAGTTCCACCAGGGTCCTCGGTCTCCCAACCCAGGGAATGGCTCCTCCGGTGAGTCAACAAAGGCTCACAATAGTTCATGGGGGGGTTGATCGGTGTCGATCTCCCCGTGGATGGCCTTTATTACTTTCGTTAATTTATGTCTATCAGTTCATTTCCTGTCTCTATCTTGTTTTAATCTGTTTACTCTGGTTGGCTTTAATTTTGGTTTGTCTTTGTCTTGTTATGTTTTGCTTAAACTTCATTTGTTTGGTGGTTCATTTGGTCTATTTTTAATTTCTGCTTATTATTTTGTTGTTGTATTTTGCTTGAATTGGTCTTGGCTTGATCTGAGATACGAGCGGATCTCGATACCTTTTCTCTTGATTCAGGCAGATAAACTTGTCTCAGTTGAACTCATTCGACCGTGGCTTTTATTTGCATGCATCTCGTATTCATTCAAATGCTCACTAGATTTCGCCTTCAATGTTATCTTGTAGTAATTAGCCATTGCTCGTCTCGGTAGTTGTCCGCTTTGGTCGTTAGCCCTCGTAGCTTTATGTCTGCCATTCGCTTCCACATATGGCACTCTGTGGTCTTCAGTTGGTGTCTATTTTGGTTTCGGTGTCTTTGTCTACTGTTCATGTATTTAATTTTTTAGTATAGCAATGATGAATTCCAACAAGAGCCTTCGCTTGCATCATACCAAAATAAGAGTTTACTTCGACCATGGAACACCCTCCAGCACATTTTTCTTCTTCGAAGATCTCTGGAAGGATAAAGTGAAGAGATTTGTTTCAAGTTATTCAACTTTGAGCTCCGGGTCTTTCAAACTTCACAATTTAAGGACGATTGCTTTAACGATGTGAGCTTTTACTGGCTTGTATATTAAGACTTCACTTATAAAGACCAGCTCATGTATGAAGGAGTTAATGGCACTGCTAGGAAGTATGACTAAAGCGGAACCCAGTCACAAGGATTTGGTACAGTGTTGCAAGTATATTTCCAGGAGTCGAAACTCGAAGAAATTCTACCTGGAACAGCCTTAAACAGGCCTTGAATTACATGCGGAGTGTAATAAGTCCATCCCGGATCATACAGTAGAAAGGCACTCGCACGTTGATCAATGCGTCATCAGCCTTTTTCCCTTTTGGTGGTTGCTCTTTCCAATACTGCATCATCTTTTTCACTTTTCAATGACATATTCTCTTCTCTCTTATTAACTATTTTGTCTTTTTGTGTCTTACATTTATTTTTTGGTCTTTCACGCATATGCAAGTTTTTTTAGAGACATGTGCAAGGTTTTTTGTCTTCATATCTTTTTTGTATCTAATTTTATTTATAAGTGTAAAAAATTTAGCTATTAAATTTATTCATACATACTGTAAAATAGAATGGTATGTTTTGTCACGTGATAAAATAGAATGGCATACCTGGCTATGTCTAATGGCATGCCCAGTTATGTCTCTCTCCAATGACGCGCACACATCACCTCAACTGATGTGGTCATTTTGACCATTTTACCCTTATTCTGTTCTGAACGAAAAATTGCTTCCCGCACAGAATTCTATCCCTCTTTGGCCTTTGTTTTATTTTTTTAAATAAATGACAAGGTAATGGACTAATAGTTCTCCTACTAGCTCTACTAGAATAACAAAATGGGCTAGATAAATTGATAGGCCCACTGGTTACTACTTAGGGAGTTATAAACATCAATGTTTTAAAAACTGCAGTCGGACTGGTCGGACTACTACCCGGAACCAAATTCGAGTCAATTTTTCCCTAAAATCCACAATGCAGTTCGATCGGCTAAAATCTGGTCGGACTACTCGGTCAGGTACTTTCGAGTGACCCGGTTCACCCGGATCAGATAAATTAGTGTTTATTTTTCCCATTTTATCTGATTTAATTTAGAAACAAAATCTCAACGTCCACATCCGGAGTGTGTACATCACTTTTTCATCACAAAAAACTTATTTTTTTAACAATTCTTGATAATATTTTAACTAAGTCAAACGAATTGGACTGATATGTTGAACCTGAAAACTTGTATAATCATCTTCTTGTTCTTCTAGACTTGTTCAATTCATGTTTGAAGATTTCGTTTGGATAAATTGTATAACAAAGTTGTTAAATATTTAAACTTATTTAATATATTATTATTTTTATGTTAAATTAAATTTATTAAACATTATTTAATTATATTAATTTAAAATATAATTATCAGTCTGACCGGTGGCTCAACCGGTCAGACCGGATGAACCAAAAATTTTAAGAATTCCGGGTTGCCTTTTGGGTCAGTTTTAAAAATATTGCTAAAAATAACAAAATGGTCATCTATGTGTGTCTCCTCGGTGACATCCGTGAGCCTCTCATCAACGTCCTGTCGTTCGACATGAAAATGCCTTCCTCATCTTGTCCATGCAATATACGGGCCATTAATTCCTCCATTGATGACGGTTGCTTCAGGGGTCCACCTGGATCTTCCATTTTGGGAGAAAATTAGGGATTGTGGATATAGACATTAGGACTTTAAGTTGGAGTAGCTAAGGCATTGATGAGGGTGGGATAACAAAAGGAGATTGAGAAAATTGTTGAAAAGTGTGAGATCGAGGTCAGGGATGAAGTTCCAGCTTGAGCTATGGGAGCTCCAAATAAAATGCTCTCGGATTTCTAGAAAGAGAATTTCTAGAGAGAGGTTAAAAAGAGATGATTTCACGAGAATGGGTTTATCCAGTTCTTTTACACGCTTGGTTATCCCACTAGAATTGCATATTGTTCCCATTATTATTTTTTACACTTTTAACTAAATTATTTAATATATAATTTTTTTTAGGAACATATATAATATTTGTTAAAAACTTCAACTCCATTAGAATAATTTTCTCGCTACATTCCTGTCGGTCAATGTCATAGAAGTCACATAAATTCTGCATTTCTTTTCTCTTTTCTATATATTTTTTTAATATATATATATATATATTGTATTACTCCGAAAAAGAAAGTTACATTTTGAGTATCGAGAATCCACATATACAAATCTAAGAGCTCCAAGAAAGATTCGCCTAGAAGCATAAAAACAATCACATAATACCCAATACACCACGAATAGAGAAGATAAACGAATATCCTAGCAACTCATAACGACCAAAATGAATCACAGCCCAATAGCTACAACCTTGATAGCCTTGAGAAGATTAGGCATTTCACTGTTCCAACGACCAATTAGATCACGCAAAAGAAATTCAACCGCTTTGAAGGAAGCTCCCAGCGTATCACCGTCAAATTGGTCATTTTGCGTGAAAACATGCACTCTTGAAGATTCATCTTAATCGGACAAGCCCTTAAATAAACTCTTTAAATAATGTTTCTTATTTTTTGATACGCTAAAAATTTTGCTCGTAAGTTTTCTTACTCGAGAGAATGTACGTTGTTAAATAGATGGACTCTTTTCCACCTTCCAAAGGCGCCTCATGAGGAGGACATATTTTGCTTCGTTGCTCCACCATCTTATTCGCCCAAGGCCAAGCTTTTCTTGTAGGAGTGGGCTGTGGCCCAAGTCAGGAGCAGATCAGCCCAAGATAAAGTCGCCATCACGTCCAGAATTGGACGATTTGCTATTTTCCATATATAGATCATTTAATTATTTGCATAGACTAGTCTTCATTCAGTCCTTTTTTGGAAGGACCGGTCTTTATTAGAGAGGACAATAATTTCGTAAAAGACAAGCAGGTGATTCACATGCTCAACAAACCATTTTCCACATTACAAAAAAGACCCTTTTTGTTTGCCTATAGTCATATTTATATGAATAACGATTAAACACTGCTAAACAATATAAATAATACAATTGTCTTAACAAATTTTTTGGCATTCGTGAGATTAAAATTCAAGATACTTTTAATAGAACCATAACCTCTTAACTAATTAGACCAAATTTGATTTCTTTTAGATGTATGGACCAATTCTGATTATCAACCCCAAATCCCACTGTTGAAGTTTCATCGATTGGGAGGAGACTGGACCCATGCCGAAAACTCGCACAGCTGTTAATACTGTCAAGAAAATTGTGTGGGACTAGCTCCTGTACCAGTTACGCAGCAAGAAATAAAGGATACGATATGATAGCTACAGCCTACAACTACCACAGCTCGGGTACCTAGTGATAGTTTAACTTAAAAATTTCAAGTTTGAATTGTTGAAAGAGATAATTACTCTAATTAATTGATTTGGGGATGGAATTGGGGTTAACTGATTTCAGTTTGCGAGATTTCGTTTTGTTTAATTAATTGGATGTTATTTGGTGTTTAATTGGATGTTGTTAGTTTTTAGTTAATTAGGTATTTTTGAGTGTGTTCTTGAGTGTCTTTTTGGTATTTTTAAAATTCTAGAGGTTGAAGAAAGTAGTTTTTTTTGTTTTTTGACTGAGGGACCATTTGGTCCTTTCACGTGTCTTTTCGCCAGAGTTATTTTCCGGTACCATAGCCAGGGACTAAAAAATATTATTATTTTAAACTAGAAGGACCGAGAAAAACTTTTGAAAATAATAAAAACTAAAATGAGAGTTTGTTCAAACACCAGAAATTTTAGAGTAATTATCCCTTATTAAAACGACAATATATATGTTGAAAGATTTTTACCATCTTTCAAATATTCTACCAAATTCGAACTTATATTATTCAGTTCAAACATCAGAGTACTAGCTCCATTCTTTGCCTCATTATAAGCAAATTGTGCACCCTTCTAAAAAAAACCACTTCAATAAGCAAAATTTTGAATTACAATTCCAAGAAATAACGTTATTTCATAGCAAAATTTCTTGACGTAAATTCTAAGAAATGATGTAAATAGTCATTGTAGAGTTTTCCCACATTGAATTCTCTTAAAGATATGAAGTATATATACAATCATAATTATATCTCATAAACAAAATTTATAGGGCAAATTATTCTCAGGTTCCTGGAGTTTGACGAATTTATCAGTAAGGTACTTATTTTTTTGATGTCCCTCTTTTCGTCCTCGAAGTTTCGTAAAATAGAACTCTCAGGTCTCTACTCGACCAACTGCTGATATCAACAGTCAATCTATTTTTTTAGTGACAATTTTACCCTTTCAAAAAAGCAAAAAAAAAAAGACAAAAACAATTTACAGTTTCATCTTCTTCCTAAACAGTTCTAGAAACAGAATCTGGACTGTTCATCTTCTTAAAAGTCCATCTTCTTCCGGCGTTCTGGGCATCTTCGCTCCTCTTCCTCTCAAATTAAAATCAAGATCAATTAATCAAATTAAAATAAACGAAATCAAGAAACAAGACCAGAAAGCAAAATTAAAAATCAACAAACGAGACTAGGTTGTGGCGGAACATCAAATGACGGAACTCGACGATTGGGTTCTTCAACCCTAATTAAACGATTCCAGCGTTCTGGGGACGCTAGGTTGTGGCAGAACATGAACGGTTACGAACCCAAATCGCTGGGATCTTTAACCTAATTAAACGATGAGGAAAGTGAGCGCCCGTCATCCAATCCCCCGTTCTGGATACCGTAATCGACTAATCGGCTTATTGGGTTTAACCCGTCGGAGAAGGTCAAGGGACTCCCGTGGTCCGAAGTCTTTGCCGGTGCCGGACCTACCAAGTACACCGACCTGATTGTTGATTAACTGATTTTGATTGTTGATTAATTGAATTGCTAAGTTTTCGGTCGCAGTAGTTTGATCGTTGATATTAAATTCGATTAAATTGATTTTGATTCACCGGAGAGAAGAGGCCGAGGAAGAAGATGACCCAAGTGTCTTTTTTTTCTTGTGTTTTTTGGAAAGGTAAAATTGTTATTAAAAAAATAGGTTGACCGCTGTTGTTAGTAGTTGGTCGAGTAGGGAGTTGAGAGTTCTATTTTACGAAATTTGAAAGACGAAAAGAGGGACATCAAAAAAGTAAGGACCTTACTGGTGAATTCATCAAATTCCAAGAATATGAGGATAATTTGCCCAAATTTATATAGTGATATCATCCGCTCATTTATTTCTCTCTCTTGTTGTCATCTTTGTTTCTGAACTGGCCTTCTTCAAGGGCAGCTTCTTGGTTCTTTCACAAGTGTTGGCCCACTGGAATTACATATTGTTCCCGTTAATTTTTTTACACTTTTAACTAAAATATTTAATATTTGTTAAAAACTTCGACTCCATCAGAATAATTTTATCGCTACATTGCTATCGGTCAATGTCATACAAGTCACGTAAAGTCCACTTCGACTCCGATAGCAATGTAGATATAAAATTATTCTGATGGAGTCGAAGTTTTTAACAAATATTAAATATTTGGGAAAAGTTCACTTTCGTACTCTGTGGTATCGACCAAAATCACTTTAGTACTCTGTGGTAAAAAACCGATCAATCGAGTCATACTTAT